>JAKSZU010000018.1:25606451-27089797 GCA_026018925.1 Tupaia tana
AAACTTAAATTAAGAATATTAGGTATATTTTATCAGCATTTCCTGTTTTGTTGAAAGAAAAATAAATAAATGCAGCAACACGCTGGCTCAAATCTTATTTAGGGACCTACTAATAGCTGTCAAAACAAGTCTTCTGGATAGCATACATTTATTAATTTAGCAGCACCCCAGGGATGAACTTCAGAAATGCAGTGTTTTAGTCAGTTCGCTTAATCCCCAAATATGTGAAATTAAGTGATTTATTAAGAATAGATGTTTAGGGCTAGCAGGTAGCATGCTGGTTAGGGCGCTGGACTCCTACCTGGCCAACTATGGTTTGAGTCCTTGACCTACTGGCTTGAAAATCACTCTGAGCATGCATGTGTGCATTCCCAAAATCCCAGGAGGAGAATGGAGGAGAAGCGACTGTGGTATAGGCAACCCCTTGGGGGATGATTTCTAACTCTCTCTCTCTCTCTATCTCTCTTCAGGTATTGCAAACTTTCCATGGGAAAAACCTAGGGGGAAAAAAAAAAGAAGAGAGGTTTACTTAATTCATGGTTTTGGTTGTCCTAGATCATCAAAGGGCCATATTTTGTGAGCATCATCGTCCTGGTGTATACGATGGCAGAGAGAATCCCACAGCAAAATAAAGCAAACACATATATGTGTGTATCTGAGTGTTTGTCTCATTCCTTCTCTTTATCAACCACTGGGATTCAATTATAGAAGCCCCACCCTAGTGACCTTAATCCTAATTACTTTCCAAAGGCCTTGTCTCTTAATGCCATAGTCAATTATGTTTTTACCCTCTTAACCCTATCACAATCAGTTTCATTACATGAATTGGGAGGCCTACTGACCTCTTCAGCTTTCTTTGAAGCTCATTGGACAAGCTTGTACATTCTTTTCTTATTAATTTACTAATAGACAAATCAAAATATGTTAGGTTGGCTTGTTTGTGGATACACAGTAAAAACCAGAGGAGTTAATGATGCGACTTTATTATTCAAAAATATTAAGATAAAACTGTTTATATCTTCTACATAGAAGTGCACATCTGACATGAAGATACTTCTGAGCCCTCCATGTGGACAAGGTTTGAAAGCCCAAACAGATGGCATCCATTTCTTCATATGTGACTATCCTCCTTGTCCATATTTTATTAATTTTAAGTTTTAAACAATTTTCTTTAATAGCAATATTTTATATAATCTGATTTATCCATTCATCATACTCTCAGATCTTAAATTCTGTCTCCTTGCATATGTTTGTTTCAATAATAGTGCACAGCTCAATTTATTTCCAACTTTTCATTGGTAATCTTACCCATTCAATGATTATTTAATAATATTTTATTGTTTCATTCTATTATCATTGACATCACCTGTTTATTTGTTGTTTCTACAAATAAAAATGCCATAAATCTATCAAACAACCAAGGTGGAGAGTTGAAATTGCAGGTTCTCAAATCTCTGGGATCAACATTCATCAGACAAGTCCTAATTATCCTTGTCATGGCCCTTCCCACTCCTCTGGAGCCTACAAACAATTTCCAATGGCTGTCACACTAGCAACAGGGGTCAATGCAATGATTCAGCCATCAGCAAAGCTCCCTGCTGTCCTTGTCCTTTTCCTAGCTAATGAGCCCCCAGTTATGGAAAGTGCTTAGGCTTGGAAAACAGAATGTCCTAGTTTTTATAGCATACGAAATAGGACTTTAGCAAGTGTTTTTGACCCTAGTTTCCTCATCTTTAATATGGGTTGAGAGCTAGTGCTCCAAAATCAGCTATTGGTCCAAATCTTTCATTAGTCCTGTGCCCATTAACACCGCAGTTCAATATGCTACCAATTGTGCCACAAAGCCTGGGCCAGTATTTACTTTTGTTATTACAGAAACTGTTTGGGTTATTCATTTTTGGGGGCTTTAGATTTATGTGGGTAGACAGTGAGATGGATCTTAGTTATATCTGTTCTACACCTAATAATTTTTTTCTTATAACAAAGTCATAGTCTACCACTTCTTCCTCCTACAACTAGAGCCTCCTCGTCATGCCATTTCCATCTTACACACTTTATCACTTCTCTGGGTCAGTAGACTATCAGTTCATAATGTCCTGCCTGAACCAGAATTGAGTCTAATATGCTTTCATTAATTATTTTATATTGTTAATTTTTATGTTGTGACCCTACTGGTTGATTCCTAGTAACTTTAGCCTATCTCCTCTGCATTTCATTCTAAGTATGCCTTAAGATTGCTATCATGAAAAAAAAAAAAAAGATTGCTATCATGCAACTCTAACAAGAAACAATCTCTGGGAGTCAAATTAGACAAGTTTAATTGATCTGACAATATACTCTTCTATTTCTGTAGGAAGGAATGGGTTTATGTTTTCAACCTGGTCATTGATATTAATGGAATTTTTCTTTCAGTAATTGCCTTTCTTGCTGCTTCTTCATATGCCCAATTTTGCCATATAACCTACTGTCTTTGACAAAGACCAGTCATAGTATTCTTTGTTATCAAGAACATTTTTATCATATAACTTATCTGATGAGACTGACTGTTTAGAAACAATATTGGGACCAGCAGTTGGCATAATGGCTATGTCACTGGACTCCCATGTAGTAGATCATGGTTCGAGTCCTGGACCCGGTGGCTTAAACTCACACCAGGTGCATGTGCGTGCGTGCCCAAGATCTGGAGAGGAGAATGGAGGAAAAGGGATTGTGGCATGGCCATCAACCCTAGGGAGTGATTTCTCACTTTCTATATCCTTGTCTCTCTCTGTCTTTCTGGCGAGCGTACGCATCTGATAGCAAAAACCTTTCAAAAAGAAAAAAGGAAAAAAACCAATATTATATGGAGATTCATGGACCAAACTTCAGGCTATATCACCATTCAGTAATTTATTCATTTATGTACTTACATCATTAACAAATATTTCTGAGATTCTAATATGAAGGCAATCCACATGAATTCAAGAGAAACTGCAAAACTTGGAATGTAGGAGAGCTAATTAATATTTTGACCTCAAGATACTGACTCAACTCTTCAAGCATTGGTTTCTTTGATTATACCAAATAATATGTGTATAATATATATTATGTCATATATATAATATATAGGATGAGAATTGGAGATACTGTATTTAAAATGTCTCATAGTATGTGTTGTATTGTACATGCTATCAAGTGCTGTTTCTCTTCATATCTTTTAGTTGCTTTGAAGTTAAAATGTAATAGGTGAAGATTATTTAGAATGACTATAAGGGTCTTCACTTTGCTATTACTAAAATTAGGTTAAAACAGGGGCAAGCAAGTGGCATGGTGGTTAAGGCACTGGATCTCACATGGCCAACTCCATGGTTCAAATGTCAGACCCAGTGGCTTGAAAAACATGCTGGACACATGTGTGTGCATGCTCCAAATCCTGAGAGAATAAAAGAAAAGGAATTGTGGCATAGCCAAATGCCCTGGGGGGTGATATCTCACTTTCCTTCTCTCTGTCACTCTCTCCAGCAAGCACATGCACCCTGTGAGATATCACCTTCCAAGGGGGATTTACTGCACCACAATCCCTTCTCTATTCTCCTTTTGAGATTTCAGGCATGCACACCCACATGCCCAGGATGTTTTTCAAACTGCCAGTCAGAGACTCAGACCACACAATCAGCCATGTGGGATCCAGTTGCCTTAACCTCCATGTTGACTGCTGGTCCAACAATATATGAATTCTTGGTGATCGGTATTTTGAAAAAAACAAAAATACAAAAGCATTTTATCATGATTTCTATGTGGTATTGAGAGATCTCCTTAAAACATGCTAAACTGTAATATATCCACCCAGCAACTGTTGACCTTTTGGCTAGACTAGGTTGCTAGCTAGCAATTCTACATAAATGGCCATAATAGCAGTCCCTTTTTACATTATACTCCCAAGAAATCCAATAACACATGGGAAATTGAATTGGATTTATTCATGTTCATGTCTCTACCTAGAATTTATGTCAACATAGCATGTAGGATTCCAATTTACAGTCAAATATTTCCAAAACATCATATACTTAAGTAGACATTAGGAAACAACTGAGATGACATTTAAGTAAATCACCTTATTAGCAAGTAGACCTTTTTAAAAATAATTATTAAATTTAATTTTATTTATTATGCATTTATTTTTAATTTGACCAGAGAAGGACAGAGTGAAAGAAAGAGAGAGAGGAGAGAGAGAAAAAAAATGAGAAGGCAAGCCACCAGGTCCTGGACTTGAACTGCCATCAATTATGTGGGAGTCCAGCGTCCTAAACAACCATGCCACCTATCTGCACGCAGCGACTAGCTTTTTATAATAGCACGTTTGTTAGAAGTTGTTAGATTACATATGAAATTTAGTTGTTTTAGAGTCTTTGTCATCGGATAAAATTTCCCCTTGAGTAATGAGTCAATATTTTCTGCTGAAAAATATCAAAGAAGGTAGTATTTATTGTGGTTTTTTTAATTTTTAAAATAATTATTTTATTTATCTATTTACATTTTTACCAGAGGGGGACAGAGAGGGAGAGAGAGAAGGAAAGTGAGAAAGCAAGTGGCCAGGTGGGACATGTGGGAGTCCAGCGCCCTTAACCTCCATGCCACCTGCTGGCCCCGGTAGTATTTATTGTTAAGAGAGAGAGAAAGAGAGAGAAAGTGTTTATTATCCTCTCTCTTTTTGCTATACTAAATTTTATAGGAAAAACAAATCCTGGTACGTTAACAACAAATTTCTCTGTAAAAACAAATAATCCAAAATAAACCTCAAAACTTTTCAATTAAAATTTACAAACCTCATTTTAGTGAATGTTTAAAGATAGTGCATGTAGTTTGCTAATTGTTTCTACTTTGTTTTCCAGTGTTACCATAAATGGAAATATATATCCAGTATATAGCATGCCAATTAAATAACATCTAAACCTTTTAAATTTTTGAAAGAGACACTCACTTCTCTTCCACACTCCCTTATATCAGAAGAGGAAAAGGAAGTATTGAGCAGAATGATAGAAATTGGAGGTTCCTTTCTTAAGGTTTTCTTTATCTTATCTTCTCTACTGCTTTTAGAATCAAACATACCTCAGAATATGAATAGGTACATAGGCACCAAGAAATAAATTGGCTATATATAAAAATGTTGAAATGGTGTCAAAAAATGATCTTTTTGATAAAGATATTTATCTGTGGAAAGGAGGGCATTTTCTGGGAAGATAAAGTCATCCATTAGCTCCCTTCCTCGCCCTTTGTTTTCTCTTTCCCAACCTCTCTTTCTCCTTTCATTCTTTCCCTCCGTTTTTCTTTTCCTCCTTTCATTTTCTCTTTTGTTGTTGTTTTTTATTTATTAATTTATTTTTACTTCATGCTATGATGATGATTTTGACCTCCAGATGTGTGAAATATATGTGTAAAAGGTGAATGACAACTTTCAATTGAGTCAAAAGGGGAAGTTCATGAACTGTAGCACTGTATGCCTGTGTATTTGTGTATGTATGAGTGTTTGCACACACGTGCTGTCTTGACCAGTTCTGAAGCCCTGGCTAGAGGTCAGTAAGCCATTTCCCTTTCCTGAGCAGCAGATTAAGTTCATGCCCCAATGACTTCCCTTTTTGAGCTTTTACATCTAGGCCAGTATACACCTGTACCAGGAACTATGCAACAGGTTCTGCTCCCCCAAATTTATTGCAGTTAGCCAACCCTAAGCCTACTTTTCCTTCCTTGCTCTTTCCTTCTCGTAGAAACCACCATAAAACCTCTCGTCCACAGTTGCCCTCTCTACTTCTGCCTCAGGACTAACTCTAGTGCTTTCCTTGTGGGGCCTTCATGTTACGCTTCATTGGCTCCAGGGACTGTGGGCTTAGCCAAACTGGTAAACTCTGTACAGGTTCTGTCACATGGTCTGTGTTTGGCCTCACCATACCTTACCCAAGGTAATCAAGTTAAAAACAAGAGTCCAGAATTTTGTATCTATAAACAAAATTTTTTTTGTAAGCCCCCAAATCCACTTTCATTGGACAATTTTTGTTTCTGTGACAAGGAAGGAAGTATTGGGTTGATCTAGAATTTGTCCCAGAAGAAAAGGAATATGAGCTTGTCTTAGTGCATTTTCTTAACTCAGTACAGTAGGATCATGTTGCTAAAGCAAATACGAGTTATTTTTTACTGTGATTCTTAAAGGAATGGAGTGTTAAAATATTAAATAAACCCTGTCACTACTTTGAAATTCTCTTTTACCTCTTGTGATAGGTTAGAATTGGGATTTAACTGCTAAACACATTTTAAAGAGTGTACTACTGGGATGGTAATAAAAGTTTAGTTGCGTGTTTTAATTAAATTTACTTTTAAAAGATAACTATAAATGAAGAAAAGTTAATTTTCAGATGTTCAGGAAAACAATAGTCTATGTAAAATGTAAATTTATGTTTCAAGAAACATTTGAATAGGTTCCATTTTTAAAACTGTATCAACAGTGGGACTAGCAGTTGGCGTAATGGCTGTTTCTGACTCCCATGTAGTCGGCCGCGGTCTGAGTTCCAGATCTGGTGGCTTAAACTCGCTGGGCGCATGTGCGTGTGTGCCCAAGATCACAAGAGGAGAATGGATTGCAGCGTGGCCATTCCCCCTGGGGGGTGATTTCTTGCTTTCTCTCTCTCTGTCTTTCTGGAGAGCACAGGTACCCTATAGCAAAAAGTCTCCCCCCCCCAAAAAAAAAAAAAAAAAGTATCAACAGTAATATTAATGAATTTAAAAATTTCAGGGCTCAAAACTGAACAGCCAGTTTACTTATGGTCAACTGAGTTTCCATATCATGGCTACCATTGTTTACTAAAAAATATAACACTAATGATTTTTAAGTTTTGAAAACTAATGATTTTGAGTCATTTCTATAGCCCAGTGGTCAAAGGAGCCAGATCCCGACCAACTGTAATTAGGATCCCAGTATGTAGCATGCCAATTAAATAACATCTAAACCTGAAAAACACCCTAGGCACATGTGGATGCATGCTAGCCTAAAATCCTAACAGGATGGAGAAGAGATTGTATGATGACCATACCCACTGAGGGGGGTATCTTCTCTCTCTTTCTCCCTCTCTGTCTAGCACATACAGTCCCCCAACAATAATAAATAATAATAATTTAAAAAAGACCAAACTAATGATTTAAAAGATAAAGCTCAAAATTTGTAGAGGGTAGTAGGGTACATTTTTTTTTTTAATGAAGGGCCATTTTCTATGATTTAAGTCCAGTTGCTTGGAGCAGAAGATCATAACTTTTCTTATTTTCTTGTCTCCTGATTCCTCTATACTTTTGTTCTTTAATTGCAGGGTTCATCTAGTTATTTTTGTAGAATTTTTCTAGGTAACAACATAAATTTTATGAAAAGTACTCCAGGAAAAGGTTTTATGTGAAAGCTTTCACTCTTTTTAAAGAGATTTAATTTTATTTATTATTATTTTAAAATTTTCTATCAGGCACATGTGCTCACCAGAGACGGAGAGAAGGAGAAAGTAAGAAAGCAAATGACCAGGTCCAGGACTCAAACTCTGGTCAGCTATGTGGGAGTACAACACCTTTACCATCACACTATGTGCTGGCTCTAGAAATTTTACTTTTAAAAACTGATCTTTGATTATAGGCTGAGAAATGTAGAAATGTAGAAATTGATACCAATAGTTTTGTTATTGTTGTTGTTTGCTTTTGTTGCCAGAGTATGCATATGCTCACCAAAGAGAGAATGGATCTCCCAGTAGGGCATGGCCACACTGAAATTCTTTTTTTTTTTTTTTTTTTTTTTTTATTTTTTTTCATTTCTCTATCTCATCAGGACCTGGGGCACACATGTACATGTACTCAGAATGCTTCCCAAGCTGGAAGGGGCCATGATTTGGATCATGGTCCCAGTTATGTAAAATCCAGCACCCTGTGCACAGGAATTAACTATTGTGCTTTGAAGCTGGCCTAACAACAGTTGTTAAGCAAAAAGTGGCATATTTTAGCCAAATATTGCAGGATATTTTATTAATACCCTACTGAGTATTTAATAAACAAAACAAAACTAACAGGCCAATGAGTTTAGATAGTCAATTTAAAAAAAAAAATCTGAATACTAGTTATAGCCTTCAAAGTAATTCTGATGTTTGTAGCTAATATTTAACCTTGATATATTTTAATCTTTGGAGTTTTAGTTATAGTACATACACATTTAAATATTAATTAAATTTTCCTTTCCTAGAAATAGTCTCTAAATTTGCAGGTCTACCCCAAATTGTTCCTAAAAGATCTCTTTCCTTCTGTAACATCTCCTCCATACACAGCTCTTTGCTTGAAATAACAGATTTTTTTCAAAGTTCTAATTACTTCCAATGGTCCATTGATAAATTGCTTTAGCTACTCTTATGCCTTTTCTAGAGAGTTAGTTTCATCTGAAGACTGTAAGACCTCTTCCACCATTTCCTATGTTTAAAGACCTTTATGAGTCCATTTTGAAGTCCTCACTTATCACTTTGAGAGCCTGTCTACTGCCAGGTATGTAAACCAACTGGGTAATGCCACCCCAATATTATAACTACTTCCTTGTGGACAAATCTGATTTCATTCTTTGGAGTCATGAACCTGAAATCACATACTGCAGTTAGTTCTGCTCCTCCACCCAAGGCTCGACCTTGAATCAGTGGAACACTTATTAAAATAAGTCTCATAAATCTTAAGGTGTTTTTAATGCATAAAGTCATTCCATCCTCTGGAGTTGCTAGTGCTTTCAGCATTCAGGTCAGATCCTGAAGAAAAAGTGTTCTTTGCCCCATGGACAACTGAGGCCTTTCCCCTCTGTCCAATTTCCCAATGTGATCACTTTTTCTAGAAACTGTAACACCTGAAAAGGCATTCGTTTGAATAGGATTGTTCCGAGTAAGAATGCCAATGCCATTGTCTTCCTTCTGAAGGTCAATGGGTCCACCAGGAAACGATGAAATTTCCTTTTTTACTTCCTCTTCATGGAACCCATGAGATATACTATGAAGTGACAATCCTGTTTGATATAACTTTGTCCTTACAGAAATCTTGAAAAGACTATTTGCCATTTCTCACCTTGATCTTCGCTGGCAAAAGGGATGGGCTGCACCTGCGACGTTTGAGATTCACTTGGAGAGGTGCTAGAACCCCTTTGTGGGCATCTTAGAATTTTTTTTTTTTTTTTTTAGACAGATTTTTGCTACAGGGTGTTTGCACTCATGGGAGAGACAGAGAGAGAAAGTGAGAAATCACCCCCCAAAGGGGATGGCCAGCTGCAATCCCTTCTCATCCATTCTCCTCTTGGGATTCTAGGCATTCACCCACAGTGGCCAGCTTGAATTTAAGCCACCAGATCCAGGACTGGAATCCATGGATCCATAACTATGCCATCTGTTGGTCCCTGTCCTAGAATTCTTTGATGACAAAAGAGTATCCCCACACCCAGCCCCATAGCCTCCAGCCAAAACTTCCTCTTTGCTATCCCATAACCCTTTTGAACTCCTTTGCATATCCCACCCATTTCCACTTTTTGCATCTTCTTCCTGTTGTTACGACACTTTTCTACACCCAACCCACACGCCAACTTCGGTTTTCCATCTCTACTTTTAGTTCCCGGACTTCCACCTTCAGCTCACCAATGTCCCCTTTTGTTTCCACGGTACCCTATTCTGTATGTAAACTGCATTCTTACTGGGCAGATGTACCCATCAATTTGGAATAACTTGATGATAATAAATATTTGAAACAACTAATTGCTTTTGTTCTAATTCCATGATCATCCAGCAATGAGCGATCAGTCATTGGTCAATCACTCATGTAAGTGAATATTTATTCAGTGACTGCCAAATGCCAACCACAGTACCTGGCAGATAAAGGAGGAAAGGATGAGACCCATGGTGGACGGTCCCCTGAGGACAATGGAACCTCTATGCTTGAAAATAAAAGAGAAAATACAGAATCATTATGCAAGTTTTCTGGTCCAGGGGACAGAAAGAGTTCTCATTATAAACCAATGGACTAGAATTCTGGCATGTAACTCCTTATTAAAGTGAACACATACTTTGAGAAATGACTCATCTCAATGCATAGTCAACCAAAATATATTTCCCAAGTGACATATACTAGCTTCAAGGGAGGAATATAGAGAGAGGAAATAAATGAGGGAAAGGAAGACATTTTTCACTAATGGAGCATGAAGTATATCCTGTTTTATCTTCCTTTATGATGTCAATAAGACATGAAATTCACCAAAAGAGCCAGAGAAGGCATGAGTCAGTCTTCTGCTGGATAAACAGGGAGACAGCACTTGCATTTTCCAAATTTCCACAATGAAATGATCTCACCAAAATAATAGCTATATTACGTAGATTAACTCAAAGGACATACAATATCTAATAGGTCATTTTACCACCTGTGTATCAGAAGCAAAAGAAAAAAAATAAAAGAAAGCCAAATTGTTGGCTCATTCAAGGTTTTTAGAGTGGCTGATGTATCTCCCTTGCTTTCTTGTTGAATGAATGATATGGTCTACTCTCCGTCGTTGGGTCAATAAAGTTCATGTGAGGCTAAAGGCAAAAAATAATGTGATTAAGCTCCTCATTTCTTATGAAAGACCCAACTAAAGTAATAATTAAAACCTTATAGCTTTAAATAGGATAACAAGCCTTGAAAAATATACAGCATTATCTCCTGGGCTAGCAACAAATAATTCACCTAATTTGTTCCCTATTAAGTCTAACTGACTCTATTACTTAACAGCCTTAGGGGGAAAGGGGTGGCAGTGTAAGGGGAGTGAGAAAGTATTATTTTGGATTTTTTTTTTCTTTAGACATTTTGCAGATTAAAGTAGTGTTTTCAGGCTGTATAGGACTAACTCTCTTACAAAACTAGAAAAACCAAATTAAAAAACAAAAGCATAAAGTAATTAGAAAAACATCAAGTCAAAAAAGCAAGGAATTAAGGAGTCAACCTTTAAGGAAGATAGAAAGGTATTTTTTAACATTAAAAAAAATACATTTAATCACTGTACACCTTTACAGTGTACAGCATGGTTTTTCCCAGCATGAATGTGATGCACATTAGTCGAGTCATAGACATTACCATATACATTATCATCAACTGCTAACTTTTCATTTTGGTGTCTATTAAAGACTTTGCTTTTTCCCTGATCCCCTCCCACCCCTTATCACCCACTCCCTATTATCCACCCCCTTCTATATTTTCTCTAATAGAAGATACAATGTTTTGAGAGCTGAAACTGGCATCTCATACTGCATAGTCATCAAGGCATTCTAGTTTTAAATACCAATTGAAATTCAGAACTAAAAGAAAAAGTTCTGACTCTTTTTTATCTTTCTTTCTTTTCTTTCTTTCTTTTTTTTTTTTTTTTTTTTTTTTTAATTTGCTACAGGGCTCATGCACTTGCCAGAGAGAGACAAAGAGTAGGGGGCAGAGAGGAGACAGGAGATAGAGAGAGAGAAAGTGAGAAAGCACTACTGGAGGAAATGACCTCACCATAATCCCTTCTTCTCCACTCTCCTCAGGATTTTGGGCATGCAAATACATGCACCCAATGTGTTTTTAAGTCTGGGATTTGAAAAGCACAGTTGGCCATGCAGGGTACAGCTGCTTGAGCCACCATACCAACCTGGACTCCAGTGACTAGTAAAAAAATGTAGTTATAGGTCTCTGAAGAGGAAAGGACCTGGTGACACCATTGTGATTTGAATTAGAGCCACAAAGGAAAAATCTGTAAGTAAAACATGGCAAGGAAGAAAATGGCTTGAAAATACATGACACCTTGTTTTAAATCAATTTTAAATTGACTAAAATAACAAGGAATTACTGGAGTCCATGGTCCAGTTGCCAGCCAGAAACAAATGCATGTTCAAATATTATCTTGGGACTTGTTCTTCTATAAAAACGTGTTATCATCCCCTATTGTCCAGGTAGTTCTACAATGTTTTCATATACAAGGATTCAGTACTGAATGGAAAGTAGTAAGAAAATCAGACATGACAGAATAGAGCTACATTCCCACAAACCAAAAAGAACAACAACCTATTAGAAGACACTCAGCAGATAAAAAGGGATGTGCCAGTGGGGAAAACACAGCAAAAAAGAGAATAAGTGTATTCAGAGAAGTCAGAAAAGGCTGTATAGATTGAGGGATTAGAAAATATATAAACATCTCCCCACCCCATATATAAGACCTTTTACTTTTAATTATAGACACTTCAGAAATGTGCTTAAATTTACTAATGAAATCATGTACAATAATAATTATGTTAGTATTAATGGTAATACCCAAACACCTGGATACAAGTAGGTAGAAAAATAGTCTGGATAAAAAAAAAAAAAAAAAATTAATGCTGGGATAATTCATTTTTTGAGCTGTAATGATATACAGTGGTTGGATATATAAAAAGCAAGTTAATTTAAAATTGTGATTTACTCACAGAATAGAATAACATACGGTAATGAACATCAGCTAAAATTGACATAAACACGACCTTGGACAAATGTTACAAACCTATCTGTGAAAAAATAAGCCAGAGACAAAAGATACCCTACAGTATGAGTCTACTTATATAAATCAGAAGCAGGAAACACTAATTTACATTTTTAGTTAATAGAACATTGTGGTGGTGACATTCGGAAAGAATGGTAGCAGTGAGATGGAGTAGTTCAAAAGGGGTCCTTGGGAACCAACAGTTAGCATAATGGCTATGTCGCTGGACTCCCACGTAGTCGACCGCGGTTCGCGTCTCGGACCCGGTGGCTTACAACTCACGCCAGGCGCGTGTGCGTGCGTGCCCAAGATCCCGAGAGGAGAATGGAGGAGAAGGGATTGCGGCGTGACCATCCCCCCTGGGGGGTAATTTCTCGCTTTCTGTCTCTATGTCTCTCTCTGTCTGTCTGGCGAGCGCACGCGCCCTATAGCAAAAAAAAAAAAAAAAAAAAAAAAAAACTCCAAAAAAAAAAAACCAAACCTCTCCAAAAAGGGGTCCTTCAATGTTATATTTAGGGGTATGACCAATATGTGGAAAACCCTTAAGATTGTACTTGTGCTTTATTCATGACAATTCATGTATGTTTTATGTAAAATAAATATTTTACCAAAAAAAAATGTAAGTATAGGATGTTAAAATAGAAAAGACAGGGACCAGTAGGTGCTGTGGTGGTTAAGGCATTGAACTCCCACATGGCTGACTGTGGTTCAAGTCCCAGACCCTGGCGGTTTGCTTCTTTCTCTCTCTCTGTTTCTATCTCTCTGGTGAGTATATATGCCTTATGGCAAATTTAAAAATTACTACTAATAAAGAAAATTAATAAATACTTATTTGAAAATAAAGGAAAGACAATATTGAAGAAAAGTAGTTAGATTATTGGAGATTAACACTGTTACAAACTGACAGCCTTAAAGGATTATATTGACCCAAAGACAAGGTAAAATGACCAATGAACTAGAATAGAGAGAAAAGGGTAAACCAGCCTATAAGCCATCATATATGGGCACTTTTCCATGCTACAGATGACTTTGCAAACCAGTGAAAAAGCATCATCTCTTTCCCAGTTGTTGCTGTATTAACTGGCTATTCACAATGGAAAACAAAAGCTTGATTACCCCCTCTCTTGGTCATGCACATTACTCACTCTCCCCTCATACATCTACACACAGTGAGTTGTGGATAGATTTAAGATAAAAAATTAAAAAATACTTTTCTATTAGCATGACTAAACAATGTCCACAACCTTGAGGAACATAAAGTTTTCTTCTCAACAAGACCCTGAGATATATCAACCATAAGGGAAACATCCATAACTCGTACTACATTAAAATTAATGACATTCTGTTCATTTAAAAAGTCCATTAGAAGGACCAGATAGTGAGTTGGGAAAAGATTTGTAATAAATATAATCAAGAAAAAGACTCCAATTAAAAAAGAACTTGTACAAATTATATAAAGACAGATAACCTAACTAAACAATGAGCTAGACATCTCTTCATTAAAGAGGTCAAAGATGGGCACTTGTAATGATTAATTTCACATGTCAACCTGAAAATGTGAAGGGATGCTCAGAGAGCTGGGAAAATATTATTTATGGGGTGTGCATGTATGACAGTGTTTCTGAATGAGGTTACCATTTGAGTCAGTAGACTGGGTGAAGATCATCCTCACCTCTGTGATGTGAGTAGACATCATTCAATCCTTTGAGAGGCTGAGTAGAACAAAATGCAGAGGAAGGGTGACTCTTCCTTTTTAAGCTAGGACATTCATCTTCTCCTGTGTTTAGATATCAGTTCCCCCAGGTCTCAGGCCGTTAGATTTAGATTGAATTGCACCTGCAGCTGTCCTGTTCTCTAGCTTGAAAATGGCAGTTCTTGGAACTTCTAGGTCTCCATAATCACGTGAGCTAATTTCTGTACTAAATCTCTATCTCTTTATCTCTCTCTTTATACATATATATATATATATATATATATATATATATATATATGCACACACATGAAAATTAAGCAACATGTTTCTGAAAAACTAATGAATCAAAGAAGGGATCATAAAGTAAATTAAAAGATACCTTGAAGTAAATTAAAAAGGAAATACTACCTGCCAAAACCTATGGAATTCAACAAAAGCAGTTTTATTTTTTTTTCGTGGTTTATTTTTTTTTAATTAAAAAAAATTATTTCATTTTCTTTTATACATTCAATCACATTATTTAGTTTACAAAGTGAATATTTCAACAGATGAACATTTCTCCCTAGTCCAGTTGATAAAACTATAAAATATCTTCAACAGATAATACCATATATTTTTTTAAGTCACAAAATTAGGGTATATGTCTATGTGTTGCCCTATGCTTAAGTATATGGATAAATGTATATTTACTAGAAATATTTGCAAGTGGGACCAGCAGTTAGCGAAATGGCTATGTTGCTGGAGTCCCATGTAGTTGACTGCGGTTCAAGCTCTGGACCCGGTGGTTTAAATTCACGCCAAGCGCGTGTGCGTGCATGCTCAAGATCCCGAGAGGAGAATGGAGGAGAAGGGATTGAGGCATGGCCATTCCCCTGGGGGGTGATTTCTCACTTTCTGTCTCTGTTTTTCTGGCAAGCACATGTGCCCTATAGCAAAAACCTCTAAAAAAAAGAGTAATATTTGCAAGGAATAATACTCCCCTTACCCCCTGTAAATTTGTTTAAAGATAGAGTTCTATTGTATAGACAGTTCAGTTTTAGGGACTATACAGAATTTTCCATCCAATAGCAATAAGATATATATTTCTCTTGTTACCATGGAATATTTTACAATATAGAATATATGTTGGACTGCAAAAAGAGCCTTAATTTAAGAAAATTAATATAAGCATTTGTGAAAAAATAGTATAAAGATTACTGAAAAATTAAAATAGAACTACCCTTCTTTCTGGTATATACCTAAAGGAAATAATATCACACCTAATAAAGATATTTTCATGCATATGTTCATTGTGGCATTATTCACAATAGCCTTACTATGAAAACAAACTGTCTGTGGATGAATAAAGTCATGGTAGTGAATACATCCACACACAAAATACATATAATACTATTCAGATATAAAATAGAAGGACATTCTGCCATTTTCAACAACATGAATGAAACTGGAGAACATTACCCTAAGTGAAATAAGGTATACACAGAAAAAAGAAAGATATTGCATGATCTCATTCATATTTGGAATATAAATTAAAGGGTCAAATATACAGAGATAGAGATAAAAAAAAAAAAACCAAAAACTGGTTTCCAGAGGCTAGAATATGAAGACATATAGGTTAGAGTTACAATTAGTAGCTAGGTAGGGGTCAGAAGGTGGCATGGTCGTTAAGGCACTGGACACCCACATGGCCAACCATGGTTAGAGTCCCAGATGTGGCAACTTGAAAATCATACAGGCACATGTGCGTACATGTCCCAAATCCCAAGAGAATGGAGAAGGGATTGTGGTGTGGCCATTCGTCCTGGGGAGTGATTTCTCACTTTGCCTATCTCTCTCTCTCTCTCTCCAGTGAGTACACATGCCCTATGGCAACAAACAAACAAACAAACAAAAACCAGAAAAGCAGATATGTAGAATGAACAGGTCTAGAGACCTAATGTACAACATTAGAACTATAGTTAGTAAAATTGTACTCTATTTGGGATTTTTGCTATGTGAGTATATTGTAGTTGCTCTCACCACAAAAATAAAGCCAAACAGAAGCTCAAAACAAAAATGGATAACTTTGTGAGATGATGGATAATGTTAATTTGCTTCACTCTAGTAATCATTTTACTATCTATATATATGCTTCCCATAACATCATGGTGTACACTTTAAATACATACAGTAAAATTTATGTAGGAAAAGAAAGTAATCATAGAGAATTATGTCCTCTTAAATAGCCTAAAAAAAACATGACTTTAAATATTTTATGTAAATTGATGCAAATAAAAATTACATAAATGGATTTCATAGATTTCCTTGCATAAAAATATATGTTGTATGTATCTTTGTGTATGCAATATGTAATTTACAAGTTTTATCTTCAGAATAGACACCCATGATTCTGAGAGCATTCTAAGAAGTCCCCAAATGAGAAATATTAAAAGGTGGAACCACAGAAAATGGCCAAGTGAGCAGCCATTTACTGTCAAGGAAAGGATAGAAATCTGGAAAGAAAGGACACAACGTGGGACCAATCATTAAAATGGAGATAGATGGGATTTTTATCCACATTTCTTCACTTCTCCCCATATATATGCTGTTTGCCATAAAATATTGTCCCTCCCTTGAAGTGAGAATGTAATTCCCTGTTTAACTTTGGGATGAGCCTTGTGACTTGTCTTTTACAAATTGCCTTTTAGTAGACGTCTGCTATCACTGTGGGAAAAGTATCTGCAGGTTAACTCTGCCCCTTCACCGAGGGGCATAGAAAAAGCAGATAACAACTAAAGTCAATGGTGGGGCTCCGCTAGAGAAAGCGCACCAGCTACAACCAGAGCTCCATTACAATGCATGCCAATGATTGCAAGTGATTGAGTTTCAGAGTACTTTTGCAGGCCATTTACTGTAGCATTAGCTTACGGACATATGGATTGATTTGGTGTAACTTTTGTATAGATACAGCTTTTATATAATATAAATGCTTTATGTATTTCACAAAGTATTTAGGCCACTGATCTCATTATAATCCACCATCTTTCACAGGCAAATGAACATGGCATTAATTGATTTTATAGTTAGAGAAACTATGGCTTAAATATTTGGCTAAGACCACAGCTGTTTTGTGACAAAGTCTAGATACAAAACGAAACTGTCTAAACTCTGGAGTTATTGTAATTTTCCATCTTGCTATGCTTCAGAAATTAAGATGAAGGGACAGGAGGAATAGCAGCAGAAAATGCAGTGATTATAGAGTCCATTTATTCCATAACTAGTTGCTTGAGTGTCTAATTTTTCAGTAGATATATTAACAGAGGTCTAACTTTTTTTTTCCAACCCCCCTATACTTCTATAGGTGAAAATATATGCCAGGAAGAATTAAGTTGGGAAATAAGAATAGGAAAGGTATGTAGGGAAAAAATAAAAACAAAACAGGGTAGCCAGATAATCTATAAACTAAAACAATAAACCCTTAATTGAATGCATATGTGTAGATAGAAATGGTTCTCTAATAGTGAGGCAGTAGGCAATGATTAATGACTGGAAAAAATCAGTAAAGACTTCTTCCTGAGCTCTGAATTGTGCCCTGAATATAAAAATCTGCCGGAACAGGTGACATGTTGCCAAGGGTTCCAAAGAGCAGACAGAAGAAATTGCAGATCTGCCAACAATTTATTGCTAAAGACAGGAACGGTGATGCAGTAGAGTCACAAAATAATGCAGCAAACTTTTAAAACACTTTTTCTCTGGTTTGAAGAATGTAAGCCAGACTGAGGTTTTATTATCTGAGCTACAGGAAAAGACAAAATGCAATAATTAAGAAATCTAAAGACTGTCATAAAAGACAATATGAAGCTGGAAGCTGAGTAATTATTTAAAGTGCTTGAAAAGCTCAGTTTAGAACTTCATTGTTCTAAGTATTTTGGGGGAAATAATGAGTGATCTCAGGAAAGAATGAATACTACAACTTAGAAATACAAACATAAACGGATAAGAATATTTATTGTCATTCATCAAAACCCTACAATGCTCCTAGATGTAAGCGCTATGAAAGAAGAAATGAAGAAACTATTCACAGTCCCATTCCCCCAGGACGGTCTATTGCACAGAAAATTCTTTTAAAAATAACTCATCAATGAATAAATAAGTGGATGGCATTGTCCTCAAGAAGCTTACAAGGGAGTATGAAAGAAAGATATTTGCTATGTTTCTAGACTTTTCATTTGAATTGTGTAGTTGTAAATTATATACATGATTATATGATAATATTTAAGACAGTTCTCACTAACATCCTGACATGAGAATCACTTTGAAATCTTTGCCATAATATTCAGAGTTATCCCTCTACCCCCACATATCTGATAAAATTTGTCTATGTTGAAACATGAGCATTGTTTCTTTAGAATTCTAATGAGAAAATAAATACTAAAGAAAGAATCAGTACAGAGTAGGAGATCTTGAGAAACAGAAAGGGTGAATTGAGATAACTGTGGAATACATGAGATATAGCATGTTAGGCACAGGGAGGAAGAGCATGTGCAAAAACCCTGCAGCTACATGCAATGCATCACTACTATCATGCTGAAAAAAGAAGCATGGCTATTGCACAGAGAAAAGTGGGATAGAATAAAGTCAATAAGGCAGGCAATGGTCAGAGTACACAAACCTTTAAGTCTCTATCTTGAAACTATTCAGTGGCTTCTCGTTGTTCTTAGGATAATGAAGTTAAGGAGTTAATGGGAGTAATTTTTGCTTATTAGAATGACCACTTTTCTAGCATGTTTACAAAGAGAATGGGAGGGACACAGATTTATGGAGAGGACAGTTAGGAGACCATTGCAATCTTCTATACAAGTATTAACAGCAGCTAGGATTAGTCAAGAGATGGAAGTGAGCAATATTGCCTGCTGCTAGACCCAGACAACTGGTATTTTGAGTTCCAGGATTTAGAGAGTGGTAATAGATCTTTCTTCCAACTGAGTTCTTTCCCACATTGCCCTGAGCCCTGTACAGACTGCCTTTCTCAGATGACTTTCCAAGGGAAGCCTGCATCCTTAGTTCAAAGGCTTGCTATGGGACTGGAATTAGTGGTAGAGGAACAGATAATGCAATGTAAAATTGAAGTGTTCGCTGGCCCCTTGAGGTCAAGTTTGAAGGTTAGGGGGAGGGGTAAAAGAAGTGGGTTAAGCTAGGTTGAGGATCAAGGTTATTGCCAGTATGTTCTTCATGAACTTTTGTTAGAGGCTCTGCTTATATTAGGGGTTAACTGGCAGGGGGGGAGAGAGAAAAAGAAAAGGAAAGTGCAGGTGCATGATTTTGAAATTAATAATGAAAAGACACTAATGTCCTAGGAACCGCATGCACTAAAATAAAAAATTTCCAGTATGTGCGATATTCCAAAATAGTTTCTCATTCATTTTTTTCCAAATTCTTAACAATAGTTTAATAAATTGGTTGAATCAAGTATAATTCCCCCTACTTACAAATGAAGAACTTGATGTTTATATGGAACAGAGGTTCCTATTTTTTTCTTCTATGAAGGCCAAATAATAAATATTTTGGAGTTTATAGGACATATGTACTCTGCCTCTGTAGCTCCTTTATCTCTGGCACTGTCATTCCAAAGTAGCCATAGACAATATGTAAAGAATGGGTATGAATGTGTTCCAAGAAATTTTAGTTATCCAAAGAGGCAGCTGGCCAAATTTAGCTCATGCCATATTTGCATATTCCTGAAGAAATAGTCTCATTTATTGACTGAAAAATGAACAGCACATGAGGGCCTAGAAATCAATCCTTTTGTTCTGGTTCTGGGAAGGCTAGTTTAAAATACTTAAATGACAGACACAGAATGCTAGCGTTCAAGGGACATAGAAATCATCTTGTCTGAATTCCTTTTACAGATGTAAAAACTGAGGACCAGAACAGTCAGGTGAGATATTCAAGGTTGGAGGACTCTTTTCAGCCAGAACTGTGATTAGAATTCAGGATTATTTCATCCTGTTTTGTGTCCTTTATGTCGATTCACTGGCAAACTCAAACACCTCCCTGAACTGATCTGGGGCAGGCCTGGGTTTGCTATTTTTTGTTTTTTGTTTTTTTTCCTGCTGCAGGGTCCTTGCTGGAGAGATAAAAAGAAAGAGAAGGAGGAAAAATAAGAAATCATTCCCCAGGGGAAAAGGCCATGTTGCAATCCCTTCTCCTCTATTTTCCTCTTGAGATTTTGGCCATGCACACACTTGTACCCAGCGTGAGTTTTTAAGCCACCGTGTCAGGACTTGAACCCTGCAGTTGGCTGTTTGGGATCCAGCCATCTTAATGTCCATATCATCCATTGGCTCTGTGTTCTTTTTAATGATATCTCTTTAGAAGGAGAGAGGCAGAACCCAAAGCAAATAAAAGCAATGAAGGAACAAATGGAAAAAGTAACCAGGGACTTTTCTGTACCCCCCAGATTCCCAAAGTGAGTAATTCTGGTTGTGAAAGACTCAATTCTGCTACTCTTTTTTAAAATTATCTTTTGAATTGACTCGCTCAGTAAATTACCTCATATTTCTTTTTCCGATTTATGTTATCCAAGTTGTAGTTATGTTTGTTGTTACTACACTTGTGTTTGTGTATGAGTCTACTGAATGGATATGTAGATAGTTTTGTAACCTCTGTGGAGCTGCCATCCACTTAATCTGATCTCAGGGTAGTGGCACTTTCCAGAAAACACAATCAAGAAGCCAAAGGTAATTACAAGTTAGCTCCAGTTTTTACTCCCATTTATTGAGCATGATATAGGAGATTTTCTTTTAAAAACATGGCTGACTTTTCCTAACCCCTTTTCTCCTGCAGCACAGCAGCTTATGTGTCTATGCCCCTTTCTTAGCCTTCATACTCTTTTCTTCTTACCTTTTTCTTCTCCAGATTCTTTTCCAGACATAGAGATTTCCTCTCCAGATATCCATGAAAAGTGTTAATAGGATACAACTGGCAAAATACTTCGCAGAGGGTAGGGATGGAAATAAACAGTGTAAGTAGGTGAAGACAGAATCTTCTTCCTGTTGAGAGAAGATAAAGGACAAAATTACTCATTCCTGAATAATGCTTGTCCAGATACATTTAAAACTATTATTCTTATACTAAGAGTTCATCAGGGCCAGCAGATGGAATAATGGTTATGTCCCTGGACACCACGTAGTTGACTATAGTTCGAGTCCTGGACCAGGTGGCTTAAAACTCACATCAGGTGCATGTGCATGTGCATATGTGCCCCAAATCTCAAGATGAGAATGGAGGAGAGGGGATTGTGGTGTGGAAACCACCCCGCCACCCAGGGGGATGATTTCTCACTTTCTGTTTCTGTCTCTCTGGCGAGCTCACACACTCTATAGCAAGAATCTCTCCCTATTAAAAAAAAAGAAAAGAATTCATCAACATTAATAATTGTGTTCATGCATGTAGCAAAGGTCTCTTTTTTGAGACAAAATGTCTGGAATGACATAGAGAATTTGATAATAAAACTCGAGCTTGTCAGATGAAGATGATAGTCTTCCTTGACTCTTGTTATAGTTGGAAACCAATTCAGAAGGCATAATTTATTTAGAGTTTAGTAAACCATTCAACAAACTTCTGCTGGGAAATCTAATAGAGAAATTAGAAGGATTGTGTCTGATTAAAACTACTAGCGTCCGTCTACATAAAACTGACTGACAGACAATAAAAAAGGTAATTATCATCAGTATACCATCAAATGGTGGATAAGATTAAAGGATTAGATTAGAACAGCCACCTGTGAAGGCAGAATTTGGAATTTAAAGTGCACTTATAGCCAGACAAGTAACCACTTAAGACGACAATTTTGTAGTAAAGCACTTTTATGTATTTCACTTGTATTAGGAAATGAAATACAATGAAATGCCAAGAAGATTTCTTTAAGTTCAAGGTTTTTGTCAAGAATAAAAAGAACAAAAAAATGGTAAAAACAATGCTAGTATAAAAAAGCATGCAAAGGTTTATAACAGCTTTATTTATAACTGACAAAAATGGGAATGATGAAGATTTCTTTCTTCATAGGTCAATGAATAAAAAATTGCAACATATCCATATAACAAAATCCTACTTAGTGATAAAGAGGAATGGGTTTTCATTCTATACAAAGACATGGAGACATGGATAAATCTTAAATGTATAATACTAAGTGAAGGAAGCCAGTCTGAAAAAGGCTACATATTGTGCAATGCTGGCTTTGGCATTCTGAGAAAGGCAAGACTATAGAAATATGAAACTAATCAGTGGTTGCCAGAGGATTAGAAGGAAGAGTAAATCAAGTAGGTGATTTGGGGGGCCTTTTTTCAAGGTGATGAAGTGATTTTGTAGGATGCTGCAATGGTGCTCTATGACACTATATTTGTAAAAATCCATAGGAATTTGTAATAACAGAATGAACCCCAAATGTGTGCAAATCAACCCAGAAATTGTTTAGGAGGTCAGGGGAGTCTCAGGATGAAATGCAAAATGTGATGGGGGAATAAAATTACAGTAGCAATGTGTGGAACAATCTTACCAAAAGTGCAAAGGGATGTTGACCTAAGTGACTCTGGAAGTAAGTGGAGTATACAGACTAAAGGCCAATGGATTGGTATGTAAGCACTATACACTAGTTGATATTTATTTATTTATTTATTTATTTATTTCTCTCCAGAGTGGTATGAATATCATATTTTTTTTTTTAGAGAGAGATTTTTACTATAGGGCACATGTGCTAACAGGAGAGAGAGAGAGAGGGAGAGAAAGTGAGAAATCACCCCCTGGGGGAATGGCCAATCTGCAATCCTTTCTTCATCTTCCTCTTGGGATCTTGGGCATGCATGCACACGTGCCTGGGGTGAGTTTTACAACTGTGTGGGAGTTCATCAACTTAACTATTTTGCCATCTGCTGGTCCTGAGTTTCATACTTTTGAAACCACTTGTACACTGGAGTTGAATATCTTGGGGAATCAATGGTGGATGTTAAGGGTCAGATATCAAACTGTTGAGATGAGACATTAAGAAAGTAATGGAAGCAAGCTAGAATGATCCACACAGGAACAGGTTAGGACTGGAAACCTCAGAATAAATTTATGTTTATCTTACTATAAATATAGAAATAAATATTACTATGTGTCTATATGTGGATTAGAATGTACATGTGTGTTTTCTTGCTCTGTTAGTTGAGAGATGCCAGGAGAAAAACACTGTAGTGACAATAAGCATACCTAGTACATAGAACATGGTATCTAATATCACTTCCTAAAAAAGAGCACCTATATGTCCTTGGAAAAATGACTGATGTCAGGATGGAACAAAAAATGTAAAGGATAAACATAGAGCATCTTCAAGTGCCAGAAAGGAAGTTTTTAAAACACACTCAAATGTTCAAATGTATACAAACACACAATGATGCAGATAAACCAAAGGAAAACAGAAATAAGGTGAGAGTGCCCGATGATCAAAAATAGAATAATTTGAATGATATAATAAATAAAATAGTACTGGATTTTATTGCAAAGCATAAAATAAGTATCCATAAGTCCATACTATTATCAATAAACAATAAAATTAAAAAATAGATAAATGAAGGAGGGAGAAAAGTTTCTCATGCAGAAATATTCTGGATGATGAATACTGATAGGCCACCCTTAAAAAAAGTAGAGCATAGCTCTCACTCTCTAAGTACTGACTGTGCATAGTTTCTTTCTTTCAAAAGCATATTATGAAAATGAGGAGAAGAATTAAAACATGTTACAGTGAAGAAAACACTACCTCAGCCAGGTGGATCCATGCAGACATTAGCAATGGTGGGACTTGTTGAAATCATGGATATGTGATATGACATGAGGAGAGGGACACTTTGGCACTGTGGTCTTCTTCCTTGAAATCTAAACTCCAGTCCAATAATGAGAAATAACAGAGAAATTCTAATCGAAGGTCATTATACAAATACCTTAGCATTTCTCCTCAAAACAATCAAGATTATCAAATACAAGAAAAGTCTGAGAAAGTGTTACAACCAAGAAAAGACTAAGGAGACCTGATAACTTATATAATGTAGTATTCTGGATAAAATCGTGGAACGGAAAAAGACACTAGTTAAACATGACGGGAATCAGAGTAAATTATGAACTTTGGTTAACAACAATGTATCCATACTGATCAATTAATTGTGACAGATACACTGGAGTAATGTAAGTTGTTAACAGTAAAAGAAATTAAAACTAGATATGAGATCATTGCCATCCTCTTTACTATCTGCAACTATCCTTTTCTGTAAATCTAGAAGTACTATAAAATAAAAAGTTTACTAAAAAAAACTATAAAGTACTTCAGCTAATAAATATTTTTATTTAATAAGCATAACCTAAAGGCAGGCACTAAGAGTATGCAGTAAGCAAACCATGGATTCTCTCTATACGATTTGACAATTTCATTTTATGATCTCTCACTTCCTCTTCTGCTAGATATAAATTTCACGACAGTGGAATGTATTGTATTTGTCTTTATATTCTCATAGTATCTAGCACATTAGTTTCTAAATATAAATGCTCAGTAGGTTTTGGTAAAACTGAAGTATCATGTGAGTATTTTTTTTGAGTTTTCATATGACATTTGTTTTAATCAGAAAAAAATGAGACTATTTAAGTGTTCATTCATAAAAGAACACCCAAAACCTTTGTGAATAATTCTACAGAATATTATCACAAAACTATTGAACAAAAGTTAATATTTTGTGTGTTTACACTTTATGAAATTGTTCTTTATGATAATGTTTTAACTGTTGCACTCTTTCCCTACACTTTGATCTAATTGATTAATGTTCCTTTTATATTTTACTTGACCTACTTTGAATTAAATATTTTAATGGAATGGTTAAGTCTTTCGTGCTAGGTAATGAATAAATTAGGGACAAAAGGAATATGAGTATTCATAACTATTGTAAAAGTCAGATGCATTATTCTGGAAGCAATTGTTGAATCTATAACACAGATTTAGTAGTCAGTAGGTCATTAATTAATGGCATTTTCAACTAAAGAGATAAATCACATTTCAACTGTACTTGAAATTTGAGTCCCAGTATGAGTAGCATTTGAATTGGTTTTTGAGAAGGACATTGTACTTAGATCCAATATTGTCAAATAATTGATATTAGAAATAAGTATGTACTATGAGTGCCCAGATGGCTCCACACACTTTGTTTAAATTAAAACATTTTAGAATTTATTTTACATACATGTGTTTAACAATCACCAATCCTGCTTTTAAAAGAGACTAAAAATAAGATATGATATAACCTCAGTTCAAGTTAAATAGATGCCTCAGTTTTACAAATTGCCTTGTGTTTGGTGAATAGAATTTTCTTGGCTAATCACGGAATCTAGTTAAATGCTCAATATTTTCATGCAAAAGAGTTTTGTTGGTTTTTAATTGTCAGTTATATCCTCTGTCTAAAAATATTAGTTTATTTCATTGGACTTTAAGAGAAAATGGCAAAAAACAAACTATGCACAAAATAAACATTATAAAGAGAACAAAAGGGAAATGAAAACTATTTCCTAGATCAAAACCTTAATATTTTTTTCAAGATACAATCACTATTTTTATCATCTCAAACCATGCAAAGAAAACTGGATTTTTGTCCCCCTTAAAATATAATAGGAATACTTCATTACTTTTTCATAAATAGAATGTTTTCTATTGTATTAACATTTCCTAATTTATTTAAGCATGCTCCTAGCCAGTCGTATTTGGTTTGTTTTTGTTTTTTATTTTTTTGCTTTTACTGACATTGCTGTAAAAATCTTTACTCACAGATATGTATAAAAGTGTACAACACATTTTTATACATCTGTAGGATAAATTCTTGAAAGAGTATTTGCTAATGTAGGTATGTGCATTTTATATTGGAATATGTATTCCTAAATTGACCTGAAAAGAGACTGTACAAATTCGTGTCTCCATCAATAGTGTCTATTTTCCCACACTTTACCAAGTCAATCTATCTTGTCAGCTCTAACCAAGATTCAAATATAGGATGTTAACTGCACAAGAAACATAATCATAATCTAAAATGGCATGATCGATGAGGGTATTGGTCTTGGAAAAAGCAGATGGTATATTAAACTCATCTGTTTCTATGGCACTGCCTTTTCTACCAAAGCCCAGATTAATATACCATTGGTCTGTATAACTGAAGATTCATTACTTGTGCATATTCACTCATCCTACGTAAAAGCCTTAGTGAGAGTACTGCTTGGTATGAGCTATGGATTTGGGAAAAGGAGAACATTACCAAAGTGCAGCTCACAGTAAAAAAAACTTGTAGTTTTGCCTGGTGTCCACCATGGGCATAACACAACTACTAGGAAAGGAGCCCAGTTGATATAGTCTACAGAGCTTGCTTTTTGGGACATAGAGCCAGGTTAGCAAAAGGTAGGGAATAGATATGGAGGGGAAAATAGAACATATAACATAGTGTATAGTCACCAATTTATAGATTCAAATTTTCATTTTGATTTCACTAGAAATATTAATTATCTAATATGAAAAGAATACATAGTTTCTTATTGGAATATGGTAGAAATCCAGATTGTCAAACACAAGCTCAAAGAAGTCTTTGAATTTGAAATTCCCCCAGAGATACACTTTTTAAAAATCACTTCAATTTAAAAATAGAGACCTAGAGAAGTGATCTGTAAAAATACAGATTGAGCAAGGAAAAATGCTGAGCCTAAACATGGGATTTCAATCATTTCCAGATCTCTGAGCTTTCATTTCATCTATTTATTAAGATTGACTGAAGAGGGACCACCAAGTGATATGGTGGTTAAAGCCTGGATTCTCACATGGCCAACCATGGTTCAAGTCCAGGAATTGACTTGAAAAATCACGCTGAGAGTATATGGGTGCATGCCCCAAATCCAGAGGGAAGAATATAGGAGAAGGGATTGCAGTGTGGCCATCCTCTTTGGGGGTGATTTTTCACTTTCCCTTTCTGTCTCTCTCACTCTCTCTGTCTCTCTCTTGCAAGTTCACACACCCTATGGGAAAAAATATAAAAATATAGATTGAAGAATTTATACTTATAGAGAGAAATATTTACTTATTTCTTTGTTTTGTTTTAGTTTTTGCTATAGGGCATGTACATTCACCAGAGAGAAGGAAAGTAAGAAACCACCTCCCAGAAGGATGGCCACACCACAAACGCTTTTTTCCTCCACTTTCGTCTTAGGATTTTGAGCATACATGCACACGTGCCCTGTATGATTTTCAATCTGCCTGGTCCAGGACTTGGACCACAAGGTTGCCCATATGGGATTCAGCACCTTAAACTCTATGCCACTTGCTAGTGCAAGAAATACAGATTCTGTGGTTAGTCCTTCAGAACATCTCTTTTCTGAGATATCTATGCCTAGTTTGAATAATTGCAATGATAGTCTATAAAGGAATATGTGGAATTGTTTTAGACTACTGTCTTAGGCTATTGCTCTTCTAGCATTGCATTTCCTGGGCAGAATACTGGGTTTCCTCACAAAAGTTGAGTAAAGATGTTTAAATTAAATTTAGAATAATAATGGGACATGTGTACATGTGTGTATGTGGGCCTGACCCAAATGAAATTAGAGGCCAAGGCAGCCAATTTTGGGGGGAAACTATATATATGTGTGTGTGTGTGTGTGTGTGTATATATAATACATATATACTATATATAGTGATATAAATATATGTAATAATCATAAAGCAGAATAAAATATGTAAAATACTCTTTAAAAATAGACAAGAAGATGGAAACTGACATGCTAAAGAATTTTTAGAGCTAGGAGATTACTTTTACATTTATCCCTCCCCTACCATTTTACATATGAGAGAATTCAGGGAGTTGAATTAAGGAAATCTGCTTTTCCAATTTCAGGTCAGAAACTGAACTTTCTGAAGATTTTCCCAGGATCAGGACCTACAGAGAAAAACAAAAATAAGAGTGTTCAAATAGACCAAATAGTGTCTACTGCACCCAGCCATTGGTTGAGAACGTGAGCACAGAGAAGCCAACTCAGCAGTGAGTGAAGAGTATGCTGCATAAGAAGAGAGTCACATGTGAGGAAAACGATGCCAAAGGCCATGCAGAGTACCAGACATGGCGGAGAGAGTGCCTCTACCTTTCTGGTCCTGGTCCTCATGAAGCCTAGCTGTGCTTCTGTTCCTAACACTGTAAAATGTTATTGGGACTATATTCTCACATACACTATTGAGCAAGCTCCAGCTGGTTTTGATATAAAGTATATTGGACTGATACAGGGGTTCTCTGTGTCTCCAGTTGACATTTTTCCTTGTGTCTCAAATTTAACTACACTAAATTTAATATTCCACCTCTAAAGATGGCTATATGATTTTCTGAAAGTTCCACAGTATGTGACAGAGTCATAGAAAAAAATCTAGGTGTTGTAGAAGGCACTTTCACATAAAGTCCAAGTGATTTTCTTTATTGGGGTATTAGATCCAAAAGTCCTTATATAAATTTAGAATAGCCACTGCAAGCATTTTTCTAAAACCCAAAGAACTCATGCACTTCTTTATTTATTTTATTGTTTCATTATTGTTCCCATTGTTGCATTATGAAATACTAAGACATTTTTTCCCCTAAAGACAAGGTTTTTTGTAGGATATAATTATAGAATCCAAAATGCCTTAATGTCCTCGAATATTGTGTGATCATCGTAAATGTTCAAAAGCTTTGATGAATTCTCAGAAGCAAGATTAGAGAATTGAGTTGCCAGGAGCTCTAAAATCATTTAAGCCCAACTTCTTTGTGAATTCAGTTAGTGTTCAAGATAGCTATGATCTTAGAAATATTAAAGTTTTGGGGCATTTTGACCATCCTTCATCTGGAAAGTAAGGGCTTCAAATTCTAGACTCTTTTATCTTGGGTTTATCTCCACAAATACTATGCGGGTTTGAGGAAGTCTGAAACACTCCTATAATCTCATTTTTAAATGAAAACTTTAAAAATTGAAACTAAATGAGATAAAAGGGAAGAAGAATGTTAGACTTGGAGAGAACCTGAGGAATCTCAATTTACTATCAATCATGTGCCTCTCCCTTACTTTCCAGATGAAGAATGGTCAAAATGCCCCAAAACCTTAATATTTCTAAGATCATAGCTACCTTGAACACTAACTGAATTCACAGAGAAGTTGGGCTTAAATTTCAGTCATGATCAAACAAAGGTTGAGAGAGAGAAAGGCCTATTTCCCAGAGTCACACAACTAATTCTAATGACTAGACAGAGCTTAAGTCTCCAGTATCTTAATTTATGGGATCATTAACAAAGAAATGTACTCAGGACTAAATCATGTCTGGATCTAATACAGGCACTGTTTGAATCAGGCATTTAGGCCCATCAGTCAGTAACTCCATGCCTATAGTAAAGGTTGCTCAATTAAAAGTCTGTGGCTAAACCTTCTTCAACTAGGTTTTTTTTTTTTTTTTTTTTTGACCACACAGTCTTTAAATTATTTTCACTTGGTCCTCACTATTGAAAAATAGAAGAATTGACCATAAAATTATGGATTTCTGGTGTCTCACTAAGATGAGTAGAAACTATCAACCGAAGTCCAGTATTGTTGACTTGGAGGAGCAGCAATTATCTTTAGACAGGATACACATGGTCTAAATCTTCTCTGTCTCTACTCTGTCTATTCATTTCAGTTGCATACCTGGTACTAGAGTTTGATATTCTCTTAGACATTACATTAAAACTTCATGTCACATTGGTGTTTCTTTGGAAACATCTAACACTGTCTTTCCATAGAGAATGTTTCCATTGTAGTACACCACAGTGTATGATAGTGGCTAGGAATGTAAACTTTGGAGTCACACTACTTTGATTTAAATTGTCTTCACCACTTTCTAGTTGTATAAACTTGGGCATATTATTTAACCTTCTATTTCAGTTTCTCATCTACAAAAGGGGGTTAGTAATACTACTAAGCTATTTGGATTACTGTGAGCATTCATTGAGTTAGAGAAAAAATATTTGCCAGAAAACATTCCATGTTCTTTTTACATGTGTTAGCCATTATTACACTATTTGCTCTGGGCTGGCTCTTATTTCATAAAATGTAAATGTGATGTATGAAAAAACTTAATATGGCAACTTTGGTAACTTTGCTTTACCCAAAGAAAATGGATTTTTGGTTGAATAATTCTTCAATTGTATGTTTTGTCCTCATAAACAACCTTACCGTGCTCAAGTGAGAATATTAGGACTTTAACAATTATGCTCCTGCACGCTATTCTGATAGAACAACTTAATAGGACAAAAAAGCAATACAAACCAACAAGTTTGAATTTCTTCTCTCTCTCTCACTCTCTCTCTCTTTTTCTCATGTAAGAGACAAAAGATGGTAAATATCTTATATCTATATAAATCTTACCTCATCCTGCACCTGTGGCAGATAAGACTAATCCATCATAGTGTTCTTCCTCAAAAAGCTTAAATTTGGCTACATAATCCTCATCAGAGGATCTTAGAAAGACATTAGTTTATTATTGGAGTTAACCTATTGAAAAACATTATTTAGCTATTTTTCTGTTAACTGTACTATCTGCCTGCCACATAAGTTCAAAATCTAAGAGCCATTTTAGATTTTCTTTTTCTTTCCTAGGATAGCACATCATTTTCAATATCCTGTCAATTACACTCCTGCAATGACTCTTGAAACTGTCTCTTTCTATCAGTTTTCATTGCCATTGCCTTGCTTTGGGCTTTCATTGACTCTCACTTGGGTTGGAGCATTAGCTTCCTAACAGCTTCCCTGCTTCAAGCCCCCTTCAGGTGAGCCTACGCAAATTGATTTTCCAAGAGCACAGGTTAAATTATGTCATTTCTTCTTTTGTGACTCTTCAGTGTCTATTCTATTTCCAGTACAATTATGGCCCAATCATCCTGGTATCCAAAATCTTCCATAATCTGCCTGAAAGCTCTACATACAACTTTTTCTCCAGCTGTCAGTACAGCTGCAGTTGCTATACCCCATCTCTTCAAAGTGGCTTTTAATTTCTTGCTCTTTGGTCGCATACCCTTTCTAATGTGTTAGTCTTTCTAATAGTCTAAAAAAGTATCTCAAATGCTGTTATTTAGTAGGAGTTATACATTCCATGAATACCTATACTGTTTTATATGTATCTCTTCATAAATGTACATGTATTGGGCTGTCTCCACAACTCAGCAATAATGCTCAAGAGAAGTCAGATCCCACATGGCAACCACAAATTGAATCCATAACCAGTCAGTCTGAAACACTCTGAGCACACACACATAAGTGCCCAAAACTGACTTACTAGAGGACTGGAGGAAGAGGATCACAGCGTGACCAGACTCTCTGGAGAATGCTCCTCTCTTGCTGTCTTGCTCTCTCTCTTTCTCTGCTTTACCCTAACATGCACACACACACACATTCTATCATGAATAAAAGAAAATTATACAAATATTGCCTTGTGTCATGGCTCCCTGTGTTGGGCTCAAAGTAGAAAAATGAAGAAATTGCTTGTTAGCAAGTATTTTTGAGCATGTACTTTGTTCATATCTGCATTTCCACATATCTAACATATACTTACATGTAACTAGAGACAGAAAAACAGGTAGAAGAGCTATAATTTAACCAGTTTTTCTGGAACCTTATGGCAATTCTGACCAACATTAGATAAATAAGCTTTTTGTTTGAAAATAATATGATGTCAGTTATTTTTATTCCTTCAGGTCTGGCACTTCTGAGGGCAATTATAAAATAAAATTAAATTTAACAAATTGCAAAGTAGTTTTAGCCTAACTATGTACATTTTTCTTTAATGCTTAAACTTTTCTTTAATTTTTTTAAAATAAAAACTTATCTCAATACGGGATGTCGATGAGAAGTGCCAATTTGAAAGCATTACTGGAATTAGCATTTCTACAATTGGCTGAGGATAGCAAGTGGCCTCTGGTCTTCATCTCAGATTTATGAGGGCAAATGCTTATCACTTTCAATCACTCATTTTGCCTGCTGTTCCTCCAGTTTAATTTAAAGCAGGGCAACCGATAAAATCATAGACCAAAGGGTCATAAGAGAAAGAGAAACGTAAATCAATAGCTTGCAAATTCTGGTATTTCCATTCAATGATCTTTTCATCCTTTAGTTTTAACATGACAACACATTGTGCAAATGAATATTTTTTTTTCCTTTTAGTTAGCAGTTTAGAATTCTGCTTTGTCTGTATATATTGTGCATGTGTGTTTTTCAAACAGTTTTGACACACATGTAAATGGCATAGATGGACCTTAAGGTCACTCCTCAGTATTTGTAAATAAGGAATGAAAGTATGCATCTCTGAATTTAAAGGCATAAGAAAATAGAAGTTAGCTGGAATTTGTGTTAGAAGACTATTTTCTAGCTCAGGTACTTACTAGCTGGGAGGTGTCATGTAAGGACTGGAGTTCCAGATACATCCTTAAAGCAGAGACCTAGTTACTAGAACCTAAATAGACAGAACAAGGAAGAAACCCAGTTGTTCATCCTGGACTGTAAGGCAATATATAACTCTTTAGCTGTGGGCCTTTGAGGAAGTTTTTAAGAAAACCTTGAGTGTCACTTTCTATACTATTGATAGACATATGCACATTTACACGTGCCGTGATTTTCATAATAATACATACCATACACTGTGTATAGCCAAACTTTCTCTTCTTAATATTTGACCACAAAGCGACAGCCAACACTGCATTTTCCCATGATTCTCTTGGCCGCTATCTTCCTGGACTTTTTATTTTCAGAAATATGAGACTTTATGATATTTATTTCAAATCTTTAGTCTAATGGATAGATCCAAAAAAATGAATTATACTTTTAACACAAAGAAATAATTTAAAAAATGGGCACAGTGAACATAAAATCATGATATGAAAATGGCTAGAAGAAAAATTATGTTTTATTACCCACAGTTTGAAAGCCTTGAGACCATGTATGCAATGTAACAATTAAGTTTGCTCTAAATATCTGTGTACTTATTTTTGTGTGTTAAAATAATCATTAACGTTTGATTCTTAGCTATTAACAGGTAGTTTATGCAGCTAGTTATCCATCAGGTAATGAATGTAATAGAATTTCATCAATGTTAAGCATTTAAGTCACCAAAAAAGTCAAAAATATTTTCTTGGCCAGATGAATTCACTACTCTAGTGAACATTGTCGCATGCCAGTGAACTCAGAGAGACCATCTCAAATGCTTCTTTCTGGGAGTTACAACTAGTACAATACACAAGAATGAGAAAAACAGCTCCATGAAACTATTCACTTCAGTGTTGTCCTTAAGCTGACAAAATTCCTCTTAGCTCGCTAACTTTCGTCAGTCTGTTTCCTTCCTAGGTCTTATAGTTTTGCTGTTCATCATAAGTTTATGACATCCATTAATAAGTCTTGCTGCAAATCAGTGACTATGGATGATATTTGAATATTCTCACTACCTAGTGCTTAAAATGTTAATTCATTCTTGCCTAGCAGCAAGTGGAACATCTGGCCCTACTTCCAAGTGAAGTCATTGGTGCAGTTCACCCTCCGAATGGGAATGCGATGGGTGAGCTAGAGGGTAAATCAGTGGCATATGTGATAGAAAGCAGGCACAGTGGAAAGAGGAAGCAGAGATTTCTGTAACCTACGTCCTGTCAAAATGGTTGGAACATACACTAAATTCCTATTTCATTTGCAAATAACTATCATCCACTTTAAATGACATTCTGAAACTTGGGCCTGTGAGTACTGAGTATAACAAATTATTGAGTCATTGGAAAAGTCATGACCTATTTTTCTATGCAAAAGTGAGTCATGATTTTTCTGACAACCCAGTATTTCTTGGTTGATGATGGAGATTCCTTCAAAATTATCAGGAGGTGATAATTTTTTTTTTCACAATGTATGGCTTGCCATTGTACCCAAAGAATGGACACTCGAATTCACACCTGCTGGAAAAGTTTTAGGCATTAATGATATGAATTCTGGGATTGTTTACATTTTTAGAGAAAAGAAAATGTAAGCCAGCTAGTGGTGTGGTTTTTAAGGTGGATCGATCTCACATGACTGACTGTGTGGTTTAAATCCTGGACTGGTAGCTTGAGGAACATGCCAGTGCATGTGTATGCCTGCCCCAAATCCCAAAAGGAGAAATGGAGAAGAAGGGATTGCAGCATCGTCATCCCATATAAAGGGTGCTTTCTCTCCCTTCCCCCCACTTCTGTCTTTCTCTGGCAAGCACATACACCTTATAGAAAATTTTAAAATCTAAAAAAAAGAATGAGACATTAATATAAAAAGTATGAGACATTGTAGATAATATTACAAATGAAGATATTTTTGCTGACAATTCATAAACACAACCCATATTTTACTTAAGAGTGAGTACAATCAAGAGGTAAGATTGCTCATGCAACTAGTATTAGAAGTTATATGACTTGGGCTTTGGAATTTCTATAAAACACCCAGATTTGATGATGCAAGTAATAGGGTGCCATTGTGCAAGGATTGGGCTGCATGGGCAGCCCAGGTTTGGTTATTGATCAACATGAACAGGCTGGGTGTAATGGCATGCAGCTGTGATTCCAGCTAATTGTTCTCGCCCATGTCAAAAATCCCTGTCTTTCTCTCCTGCTCTCCATTGCTCTCTCTTTCTCTCTTATTAAAACAACAGCAATAACAACCAACTAAATATTACAGGCCCAGCCACAACAGTGCAAACTGTTAATATGCTATGCAACACATGCTGAGACTACATGGTAAGCCCAGGTTTGATTCCCAGTCCAACTTGGTAGCTAGACATGGTGGCATGTGCCTCTAATCCCAGTAATTTATTAAGGCTTATTCACAAGGAATGTGAGCTCAAACCTTGCCAGGAAAACATAGTGGGATCGTATATAAAAACAAATAGCCAGATGCAGGCCAGCAGGAAGCACGGAGGTTAAGGTACTGGATCTCGAATGGCCAACTGTGTGGTTTGTGTCTTGGACCTAGTTACTTGAAAATCATGCCAGGCACATGTGGATGCAGGCCTGAGATCCTGAGAATGGAGGAGAAGGAATTGCAGCATGGCCAACCCTCTGGGGAGAAGGGGTAATTTTTCTCTCTATCTTTCTCTGGAAAGTGCATACATCCAATAGCAATATTAAATTTAAAAGTAAAAGAGCAAGATGTAGTGGCATTCACCTGTAGTCCCAGCTGGGGGGCCAAGACAGGAGAATCATGACATGGCAAGACTTTGCCTTTGAACAGAGAACAAAGAACCTATTACAAAAAATCATCCCACAGTTCAGAGGCAGAAGATAATCTTTCTGAAGTAAGAAATGGACTTGTCAAAACCTATGGGGTAATATGACTCAGAGGAAAAGAACTGCCTTTCTTCTACAGCTTTTAGCCATAGCCACAATGCAAACTTGAGCTGAGATCTGAAATTCCCAGGAAATAGGCATCTGCCTACAAAACGAGAACTCAAACTTAGATAAAGTCATCATCAGTTCTTGTCATTTTTACCTATTTTTCAAATTGTTTATGAAGAAGAAGCACAAGCAAGACTATCTTCTGGATATAATTTTTTTTGATTTATGGTTTGATTCAATCTATGTTAGTGCATCACGTTTACTTCTTGCCTATACTACTATCATGTTAACTATGAAATCTTAGATGTTTGTGTCAGTTTTACTCATTTCTGTGTCACTCGTGTTTTAAATATTGCCTGAAACATAGTAGATAAATAGGTGATTGAACTATTTATAGAATTGTTATCATAAAAACTTTTTTTCACATCAAGAAAATAATACTCAATTTGAAATGTAGATTAATTGATTAAAATCTATACTACATCTGAATGGAAACAATATAGCAGTGATGAAAAAAGCAAGTTCAATAATCATCTTGCCTTTAATACTCTTTTAGCCTGGGTTGAATCTTGCTTTTACTACTTATTTACTGTAGTTTTTTTTTTTTTTTTTTTTTTGTATTTTTTTTTAAGAGGTTTTTGCCTTAGGCCATGTGCTAACTGGAGAGAGACAAAGATAGTGAGAGGCAAAGTGAGAAATCACTCCCTTGGGGGGATTGGCAGGCCACAATCCCTTCTCCTCCATTCCCCTCTTAGGATCTTGAACACGTACTCACACACACCTGGTGAGAGTTTCAAGCCACTGGGTCTGGGACTCAAATCGCAGTGAGTCATGTGGGAGTCTAGGGATGTGATAGCTGGGCTATCTGCTAGCCCAGGTTTCTTATTCTTAATTTGCAGATAATTAAAGTACCTAATTTATAAAGCAAAAATGAGACTTAAAAAAGATAATACACCATTAGAAAGTATTGTCCATATAGTTAGGTGCTTCCTAATAGTAAATGTTTATCTTTTTTGTTTATTTTGGTTTCCTTATCTTTGAAGTTGGAATACGTCTGTATAATAAATGTCATAGATGTTATTGGAAAGGACTAAAAATAATGAATGAGATTGACCTCCACTTTTCTGCTTTTAAATATTGAAAGTGACCATGAAAAGTCAAATGTAATGGGGTAATAAAATGGTAGAATTTCATTCACTGACGGTATCACTTATCTCGGTATCTTCCCTTATCAGATTAACAACATCACTCATTTATTGTGAGTTCCCAAGGTGAATGACATTAGAGTTCAATAATAAATTGTGTCTGGTGCCAACCCTCCTATTTATCATAGCTTAATTGTGGAGACTGGACTCTTACAAGGAGAAACAATAATTTAGAATTATAAGTGTTAAGTTTGCACTGCGTAACATAGAGTTCAAAACTTAGATATAATAGATTCCAGGCAGCATAGCATTAGAGAAAGACTTTACTGAGGTAAGTGGTGCTTGACTCAGTTCTTAAAGAAAGTAATGAAGGGAGAGGGCAATGCAAATAACGTAGTCAATGTATCACCAGTATATGAAAAGGGCATGATTAGTTTGTTTCTAGTATTGCTTTATTCCTCCTAACAAACGTAAAACTATACTTTCTACCCTTGAATAAACATCTATTATAACCCATATCCTTATTATCCTTAAAATATGAATGACTTAAGATACAGAGCCCTAATACTATAGAAGCTTGAGGTTGAATCGAGATTTTGCAACATTGTGCCATTATTTTTTTTTTCATGAGAAAGTTGCTCAACTGAATAACTGATACATTACATCTAACTCATAGGTGCACTTGAACATACAATAATATTGCGCATCTAACTTTCTTGGCCTAGTGTTATATGTATGTATGTCATATACGAGTGTTTTATTTCTTGTTACTTTTGTATTGTGGAATGTTGTTCTCTAAGGGTGATCTTGGAGAGAGAAAATAAAAAAAACAAACAGATATTCATTCTCTTTTCATGTATTTGAATCACTATTTTATTGAGACAGTAGACTAGCCAGGCTGGCAGAAGCTCTGACAAAAATGAGGCCTGCTTTTTCCACTGTAAGAATGATACAACGAAGGTGGTGTGATAAATCTAGTCAGATGGGAACCATGCAGGCTATAGAAGGGACCATAAGGAAACAACAGATACGAGAAGCTCTTGGGTCCCAGTGGTGTGTGCCATTTCTCAGTGCTGGAGCCACGTGGAAGGCTGCAGTTAAGATCACAGGTCAGCCTGACACATGCCAGGTGCACATATGCCAAGTCAGCCTGACACATGCCTATGATTCTGGCTGGCTAGAAGGCTGGGGGTCAGGACTGTGGCATGACAAGACCCTCTTGAGGGTACTTCTTTCTTTCATTCCCTCAACTCCCCATCAATAAAATAATTGAGTTTAGAAAAACTTATTTTAGTATTTACTCACAAGTTTTGGGTATTTATCCTTCCTTAGACGAGAAGGATAGATAAATGAGATTGGGCAACTGGACAAGGCATTCAGTAAGAGTAGACTTTTAAGAAATAGACATTCTCTTCATGCCTTTGTCAGTACAGAGAAACTGACTGAAGTACAAGGCATGAGAAAGATATTTACTAAAAAGAAATGCCATCAAGAAAATAGCATATAGTGAAGTAAAGATGGTAACTGTTATAGTCTGAAATGCATAACCCTCCTTGGCAGTCAAATGTCAACTTGCAGCTGTATCTCCCCAAACTTCTATAACTGAAAGGCTTTGGCTTATTCTATGGCTCAACAGTTTCAGATAAAGTATCATGTCCAAAACGTCTAGAACCGACTGGTAAATATGTTACATATGTCACAGTCCCTACTCATTTCTCAGAGCATTCTGATAAGGAAAAAATGTTCCTTATTTCCAAAGGGAACATTTGGAAAATTTCTACTTGTTGCCATATTTTATCCATCCCCCCCTTTATTGCCTTGTATTGTTCTTTGTAAGTTATATAGTTACTTTCTTTATATTTGGGGACTTTGCTTTTCAGTCAAACTTTTGGTTCACTTCTTTCTATGCTTTAAAAGTGTGTTTTTGTTTTCAAAGTTTTTTTATGGTACATGTAATTCACAGTAGATATTCACAAGATATTACTTCTTGATTTCCTTTCCCATTTCCCATCTCCTATTTTTCTTAGATATATCTGGAGTAGATGAATAAAGAAAATCTCAGGGGGGCTTTAAGAAAAGGCTTTTTCTATGTAGCAGAGAATGATAGCCCATATAGGCCAGCAGGTGGTGTGGTGGTTAAGGTGCTGGACACTCCCACAAGGCCAACCACAGTTCGAGTCCTGGACCTGGTGGCTTGCTTTCTCACTTTCTTTCTCTCTCTGTATGTCTTTCTTGGGTCAAATGAAAAATAAATGAATGAATAATTAAAGTAAATAAATAATTATTTAAAAAAAATGATAGTCCATGTGAAATTTGCCAAACTTTATATGACCAAAACATTACTTTTTTTTTAATTTAAGGTAAATTTATTTTATTTTATTTCTTTTTAAAATAAAAAAAAAATGTATATTTTCCCATTGGGAACATGTGCTTACCAGAGAGAGACAGAGAGAAAGAGAGGAAGAGAAAGAGAGTGAGAAATGACCCCCAGAGTGTGTGTGGTGGGGATGGCCACATGTCATGCTGCAATCCCTTCTCCTCCAATCTCCTGTCATGATTTTGTGCATGCACACATATGTACCCAGTGTGATTTTCAAGATGTGGGTCCAGGTCTTGAACTTCAGAATCTACCATATGCGATCCAGTGTTGTAACCACGATGCCAACTGCTGGCTCCAAGTTTTATTTCTATTTAAAAAGGGCAGTCAAAACAATTTAAGATGTATTTAAAGGATACAACTGAGTTTGACTCTGTAAAGGCTGTAAGTCCAAGAGAAGAGGGAAAGCATCTTGTTTAGTTTGAAGAAAGGCACCAGGCGGGACCAGACAATCCCGGAAATTCCAGACTTTTGCTGATTCCAGTCCCACAAAGGGCACGTGGTGACGCTGGGGGGATGCAATGGGGCCACTGTGAGGAGTTGGAAAGCAGCTTTGTGTACTTTTCCTTGGCACTGGATGACAGATGGACTTGGAATTGCAAATGGGTATTCTGCTTTAACTTTGCCTGCAATGGCCAGCGATCTTCTAAAATGGCTACAGGAAGAGGTTGTAATTTTGGTCTCAGGAGGTTTTCTGGTGAGAAATTCATCTTCCATGCACATGCCGTGTCCTCTGGTTGGCAGGCGGTCCCTTGGAATCACCACAGACTTGTGCCACGTTTTCTTGCGTAGACCAGGCCAGGACGCAGTTCAACCACACAGTCAGACTTTGGGGTCTGCACACTTAATTAGTGTTAATGTGATACATTAGCTGGAATTCTATAAGAGCTGACCCTCCTTTTTCATGGCTTGTTTGTGGTGGGGGGATGTAGGGGTGTGATTGATTCGTTTTTTTTTTTTTTTTTTTTTTTTTTTTTTAAGGCTGGCATAAACTAGAGGCAGGAGAATTTGAACCAACTTCCATGACGGTCAATTACAATGAGAGAAAAGACCCCGGATCTTTGCCGAGGAGACCCGGCCTGGGTCTGAGGAAGTGAATAAGTAAATAAACTGAGTGCAAGAAAGTGGAAAAATAGCAAGGGCAGTAATAAGAAGGGGAAACACACCCTCTTTTCTTAATTCTTCTTTCTCTCTTTTTTTCTTTTCTTTAAATCTTACTGGCTGAATGTTACTTGAAGATTTGGGGTAAATTTGGATAAGAAGAGAAATATCATTCTTTTGGAGTACATTGAAGCAGTGATTTTTAAAACGAACAAAGAAAGTAGAACTACAACATCTTACATTTATAATCCTTTTGTTATAGGTTACCAAGATCACTTTTGATTAATAAAACAGTAGAAACTTAGTAACTGCCATAAGTAAACATCAGGCAGTGGCATAGTCAATTTTCCATTGTTTGCGGATTTCTTCAAGCTCCTTTATGAGTCTTCTGCTGGCCGCCATCTTGGATATGGGGGCTGCAGCTTTTCCCTTTATTAACTTTTCAACCCATCATGTTTAATATTGGAAAAATTTTACAAATATTATGAGTTCTTCTTGTATAGGCAGAAGTATAAGACATAATATACTTATAGGTCAGCCAATGAGTTCTTAGATCAACTACCAATAGCTCTTTAACTTTTAAGTGAAAGATTGATTTTTAGTAGCTTAGAACATGATGTCCAATACATTCAATTGATCCTACTTTCTAGTAGAGAGAGGTAATTAAAAGCATATATGCAATCATGGGGGTTAAAATGATAAGTTTTAGAGTCACAGTTGGGTCATAATTTGAGTTCTGCCACTCAGCGATTCTGTGACTTTGAAGAGATTAATTAGACCCTCCCCTGTAAGTTTTAGATATTTATCTGTGTATCTCAAATAAATAGCTTGAGCTATTATACAGATAAAAAGAAAGAAAATATTTGTCATTTTCTCCTCTTCTATCATCTGAACACAAGAATAATTCTCTATTTACGGCTTTTGAGAATAATGGGACTGGAAAAAAAAAAAAAGAAGAGAGAAAATTTTTGAGTAAGCTGTCTTCATTTTCCGAAGCTTAGCCAATTGATGAGATTATGCTTTGTGGCTCTGATTTTAAACAAAAAGACAGTAATTTTAAGAACAAAAAATAAAAAAAGAATTTGAGGAATTTATCAATCCTATTAATCCTAAGAAACCATATCTTACTCTCATCCTCTAGGATGAGGAGGGTGTTAGTCTGCTATTGCATTGCTAAAAGAAATGCCTGAGACTAGGTAACTTACAAATAATAGAAGGTTATTTAACTCACAATTCTGGGGGCTGGAAAATCCAAAGAATTGGGCCAAGTATGACAGTATGTCTGACAGAAGCAGAGAGGATGGCAGTGCATGCAAAGACAGGGTCCTAGGGAAGGGTTTACAAAAACCCACTCTTAAAAGAATTAACCTCTTTTTAACAGAGCTAGAATTCACTGGGTCTCATGATACATCATTAACCTATTTGTGGGAGCAACACCTCCATATTCCAATCGCCACACACAAGGCCTCAGCTCTTAAAAGTTCCAACACCATGAAACTGGGGTCCATGAACTTTCCAAACATGGACTTTTAGAGGACAAACCGATATTCCAACCATAGCAGGGAGGAAAAAGATTAGAGAGAAAAAAATTGTTAAATCTTTCGAGAGGTCAAGAGAGATGAATTTATTATGTGTGTATGAACAACTAGGAAAATCTTAGCAACATTTGACCAAGAATTGGAATAAACCAAATTTTGTAGATGGTTTGGCTTTTTTTACAAGAGTAACCTATGATTTCAGGAGCCAGCATCTTGCCTGTGATATCCAGCACAGTGAGAGGAACCTTACTTGGGGATTTTTGAAAAAGCATTGCTTGTGTGAACTCAGTCATTTAGAAACTGAGTAAAGTCCTGTTCCACTAATAAATCTCAAAATATACTGTTGACTTTTATATACAGGGGCAGGGGCAAAGGCAATCCTCCATCTGAAAATGGTTTAATGCTGTGAGAATAAAGTTGGTTTAACCCACTTTAAGATTTACATTGAGCAGGTACCACGCTTGAACATCTCTTCTTCAAAATCATGGATATGCACATATAAATGAGGATGGGAATACCAGCCTAAATTGGGCTATTATTAGAAATACACTACATTGAACTCTAGTAAAATAAGCTATATAAATGAGCCAAAATTCATGTGTAGTAGGTAGGTTAGTGTCTTGAACAGAGCTCAACACATGGCATTTATTTTCTTCAGGAAATTGTCATCATCGTTGTTACCATAATCATGATAGATTAGAATACGGAGACCCCCCAAATGAAGAAACTCATTTTCCAAGAGCACACAGAATATCAGAATGCATTTGAAGAAATGCTGAGTGGTGAGTATAAAAAGCCCTATGCTTGTTTATCAAGATACCTAAATTCTGTTTGGATACAGTTGATTGGATAGAAAGTTATAAAGTCTAATTGGTCATTTGTGCAGCATCCCATATTAAATAAATACAATCTCTGCTATCTGCTATGCTATATATATATATATATATATATATATATATGTGTGTGTGTGTGTGTGTGTGTGTGCGTGTGTGTGTGTGTGTGTGTATATATATATATATGTATATATATATATTTCTGATTATCAGAGCTGATTATATTTAGCTGTCATACCTGATGAATACCAACAGCTGCTACTCTGCATTTAATTTTCCTAAAAGGAAAAGGTCATTTGTGTGCTAGAGTGTCAGAAATGAGAGTACTGAATATGTGCCTTTGGAAGACAAAATTGACCTTTTTCTCTCTGACTAGGAGAACTTCTTTGATTGTATTTGCACCCTACGATGACCTAGGGGTCACCTTGGGGCTTCAGCACAGCCAGACTCTGATAAATTTAATCAACTGATGGTATAAATTTCCACAAAGAGACTGAGATAATAAATACTTATATGTTACTCAACATATAAGATATAAATTAGCTATAGTTGGGATATAATGTAATCAGAGTGAGCTTGAGTGTTTATTGTTATCCAATTTTTTTTTCAGAATATTTTGCAAGTTTTAAAGTCCCAGGTGTGGCTTTTAGTAAAGAAAAAAGATAGAATTCCTGGGTTCACTTGTGGCTAAAGTATGGATGCATGATGTAGGTTCTACCAATCAGTTATGCTGAAATAAGACATTAATTTGAATTTAGCAAATAGGCATGAGAAGGGTATTGGGAGAGGCAGCTTGGTTTTGAAGTCTGTGGAATTGATGGGACTTCCAGACTGCTGCAGAGGCATACAGTTATTAGTGACAGAAATTCCATGAAGGTTAAACCTGAGGAGCAGTCTGAAAGTCGTTCCTGCTTTGTCAGCTTACAATAAATGTTCTTTTTTGCCCCCAAAGATTCTGCACAATACTTAATAATTGTATTAAGTACCTCATGCTTGCATGCTGTAGTAGATTCTTCTGTCTATAAAGAAGAGTTTTAAAATATGCAATAGAATAATGTCAAGTGATGCATCAACTAAAAGTTTGAGTTGAGTTCATTGTACTTGCAAGGTTTGGGAGATTGCTTATGGACTCTTGAAGTTAGGAACTAAAAAGAAAAGAAGAGTGAGAGAGAGCACACATGTGCACAACAGAGAATGAACTGGGTCTGTAACGGAAGCACTGGAGGTAGGGACCAGCAGTTGACATAATGGTTATGTCGCTGGATTCCTACGTAGTTGACTGTAGTTTAAGTCCCCGACCCAGTGGCTTAAAACACGTCAGGTGCATGTGCGTATATTTCCAAAATCTCGAGAGGAGAAGGAAGGAGAAGGGATTGCAGGGTGACCATCCCGCCTGGGGGGTGATTTCTTACTTTCTGTCTCTCTGGTAAGTGCATGAGTCCTATAGCATGATCTTTTTCTTAATAAAAAAACAAACAAACAAACAAACAAACAAAAAAACAACTCTGAGGGTAAATATCTTTCATCCATGCTGAATCTAGAGCACTCAATTATGTAACATAACTAATTACTTTACACTTTTTAGCTATTACTGTGGGAGGCTGCATATTAGATATTGCACATGAACAAATGTTTGTCCATTTTGTACCCTTCCCGTAACATGGCTGTCTGCTTCTGTATTCCTGCTTGCTCTTCCCATGAGAAAACAGCTAGTGCTAAAACTGCATCTGGGACAAAATCTGTAGCTGCTACTATCTTTGCTAACTAGCCTGAAACCTCTTTGTTTAGCAATGTAACTGGTTGCATGCAAACCCCACTCCCCTCAGAAATAATAAACTTGCTTGACTCAGCTTCTGTAACTGCTTCTGCATGGGAATCCTGCACACCTGGCAACCGACCTCTATAAGAGGCTAACCCAAACTTTGGCTGGGGCTGCAGTTCTGACTCTCAGCCTCCGAGCCTCAGGCTGTAGTCGCTGGCCAGCTAATAAAGACTCCCTTTAAACTTAATTTGACTTTGGTGGTTGTTCATTCGGTGACACTCTACAACATTACTATTACTATCAATATTAAAGTTCTATGGACACTTTGGACAGAGCCTATCTGTATATATATTTTTTTTCTCCTATCTGTATTTTTAAGCTTTGCAACTTCAGCAAAGGAGAATGCAACTTTTCCAGTAATTCCAACGATGACCCAAATTGTGTTCTTTTAGTCTGTTCAAGTTCGTAGGTTCACCTCTGGACCAGTTCAGTTTGGTCAGGAGGATGGATAGTCTGATTGTTTAGAAATGAAATAGAATTTAATGCACATGATGTACATTATAGATAGAAAAGTAGTTGTTCCCTAAGGACAATTAGGGATTCATTTCCAGAATAAGGGGTACTTACTGAGTAGAAACAATGACTGATTAATTCTAGGTGTATAAAGATATTCTACTTTCATCTAGACTTAGTTGAAATGTAACCAGGGGAGGGCTTCTTCTCCCTGAGCACATTCTCCAAAATGGTATATTTTCAACAATTATTAAGAGACTGTGTTTTTAAAAGTGATAAAAAAAAAAGACGTCAGAGCAAACAATTTCAAATCAAGATAACAAGGCACATAGAAAAGTTAATAAAGAGATGGCACCTTCTACAAGATTTTTTCCAATACCTAGCAGTGGTATCTCCATCCCTTAGTAACCCCCATCCTTATGCTTTTCAGAAGTTAGAATGAGAAGCAAAACACGCCCTTCCTTCACATCTCTTATCAAAGTGTTATTAAATTCTTCATCATGAAAATAAGCACCTACGGAACAATGCCAATTAGTGGAATAGATCCATTTAAAAATAACTATAATTAGTGCTAATTACTTCTCCCCAGGCTCACATGTTATTGATGTTTTGTTATTATTATTATTTATAACAACCAGAAAAGACAGAGAGATCAAATTTACTCAGGAGGGCTTAATGTCTAGAAGTTGAAGCTTCAATTTATTAAGCATGTGTATCTATACAAATACACTTTTACAGTGGCATACTTGGGACTACGCATATGTTTCAGTCAAATCTCTTAATTATTCAGAAGGAGAGGAGCTGCTCCAGGTAATCCAGCTAACTTATGACACCATAACACTTACTCTAATTTATACTTTACAACAAGCCTAAATATATCCTCCCCTGAGCTACAATAGTAATTCAGCTTGTGCTCACTAAGGAACTTAAGGTAACATTTTCTTTCTGAGGTTAAAAATTATGCCTAATATATGCAATGTTTCCCTTTTGTAATGCTAATTAAAACAAAGACTGAAAGAGGCAACCCATTTAAGTTATTTATGCTGATATACTTGCACTGCCCTTCATTTTTATGAAAACAAAATGGCTTTTATTTGCACAGAGGACTATATCTTTTTCTATTTTATATGTAACATTTAAAAAAGTAATATTTTAATGTGATGTTAATTGTCAGGCTTATTTTCTTGCTATTGAATTGTTTGAGGTCTCTATATATTTTGGATATTAACTCTTTATTGGATATATGACTTGCAAATATTATTTCCCATTCTGTAGGTTGTCTCTTCACTCTGTTGATTCTTTTTTTTTTTGTGTGAGAGGTTTTTGCTATAGGGCACGTGTGCTCGCCAGACAGACAGAGAGAGACCGAGAGACAGAAAGCGAGAAATCACCCCCCAGGGGGGATGGCCACGCCACAATCCCTTCTCCTCCATTCTCCTCTAGGGATCTTGGGCACGCACGCACACACGCCCGGCGTGAGTTTAAGTCACCGGGTCCGGGACTCGAACCGCAGTCGACTACGTGGGAGTCCAGCGACATAGCCATTACGCTAACTGCTGGTCCCTGTTGATTCTTTTTTTATTTCCTTTTGTTGTACAGAATTTCTTTAGGCTGGAATCATCCTATTGTCTATTTTTGCTTTTGTTTTTGTTTTGTTTTGCTATAGAGTGCATGCACTGGTTGGAGAGAGACAGAGAAAGGGAGAGTGAGAAATATCTTCCCAGGGGAAATAACTATGCCACAGTTCCTTCTCCTTTATGCTCCTCTTGGGATTTTGGGCATGTGTGCCCATGTGTCTGGCATAGTTTTTAAGCTGGTGAGTATGGGACTCTATCTGTGGAGTAGGTCATGTGGGATCCAGCTGCCTTAACCTCTATGCCACCTAGCTGGCCCTATGTTTGCTTTTATAGTTTATGACTTTGGGATTATATCTTAGACCAAGATGATGGAATTTTTCCTCTATGCTTTCTTCAAGTAGTTTTAGAGATACAGATCTTACGTTTAAGTCTTTATTCCATTTTGAATTGACTTTTGTATCTGGTATGAAATGAAATCTAATTTTACCCTTCTTGCATGTGGATATCCAGTTTTCCCAGCATAATTTGTTAAAGACACTATGCTTCCTGCATGTAAGTTATTGATACATTTTTAACTTGATTTAAAAATGGACAAAGGACCTGAAAAAGCATTTCTCCAAAGAAGACATGTGAACAGTTATAAAGTTATAATAAAAAGTACACAAGATCCTTTATCATTAGAGAATGAAAATTAAACCTAGTTCAAAGTATTCCATCACACTTGTTGGAATAGTTGTTATCAAGCAAAGACATTATTACAATGTTGGTGAGAATGTGAAGAAAGGGAATTCTTGTACACTGTTCAGAATGAAAATTTGTATATCCATGTGGATAACAGTACAGAGGTTTCTCAGTAACTTAAAAACAATACTACCATAGGATATAGCAATCCCACTTACTGTATATGTATCCATAAAAAAATTAGAATTCCAAAGAGTTATCTGCATTCTTATGTTTATTGTGGCATTTTTTTGATATAGCTACAATATGGACTCAATCCATGTCCATCAAGGATGAAAGGATAAAGAAAATGTATATAACATGCAAAGGAGGGCCAGTGGATGATGTGTTGGTTAAGGTATGGTTTCCCACATGGCTACCTATGCCTTAAGTCCTAGACCCAGAAGGAAAATCCTAACAAATAAATAGATAAATAAATAAATGTTGAAAAAAATGGAATACTATTCAGCTTATGAAAAGAGGAAATCCTGTCATTTGCAGCTATATGGCTGAATCTGAATAATATTATGTTAAGTGAAATACTACATGATCTCATTACATGTATAATCTAAAAAAGTTAAATTCATAACTCAGAAGTAAGAATTAACATTATGGATACTGGGAGGTGGGTTGATGTTGGAGGAGCACTGGTAAAAGGATATACAATTTCAGTTAAATGAAAGGAGTAAGTTCAGAAGATCTATTGTACAACAGGTTGACTATAATAATAACAATGTACTATATACTTGAAAATTGATAAGAGGATAGATGTGAAGTGTTCTCATCACAAATAAATGTTAAGTATATAAAGTAATACCATGCTACTTAGCTTGTACACCATTGCTATGGTTTGAGTGTTCCATTCCTTGAGAAATCTCATGCTGTAATCTGAAATCCAAGCAGACAGTGTTGGGGAATGGGACCTAGTTGGAAGTACTTGGGAAATGGAGGTGTATCCAACATGAAGAAGCAATGCCAGCTTCCAAGAGGGAGCTAGTTCTCATTCAGGTTCCTGAGAGTGTGGGTCATTATAAAAGCAAGTTGACTACTGGCATGTTTCTCTCTGAACATGCCTGCTTTCCTTTCTTCTCTTGGCCACATTATGACACAGTGCCAGAGGCTGGTCCCACTCCTTTAGACTCTCCAGCCAAGATTTGTGAGCCTCTTTTCTTTATAAATCACCTAGTCTCAGGTATTTTGTGTTATAGCCACACTGATGGACTAAGATAACCATACATATATATAATTTTTGTTTGTCAATTAAAGAAATAAAGAAGCTACACACAATACTCATGGAGAAACAGCTTTGTAATTGTAGGTATCATTTAATTACATTTTTAGTTATGTTTTAGTCAGATAACTGCAAGAAGTTGGGGGTTCACTCTTCCTAAGTAATAAAAAGATTGAAAGGCAGTTGAAACAAAAAGATTTTTTTTAAATGATGAGTTTATTCTAACATCTTTTGGACATATATCTACCCATAGTAATTTAGATAATACAATTTCAAATGATAAACCCAATGTCTGCATATTTTCTGCTTACAATGAGAACTTTACCTTCCTTAGCCTGATGTGATAATACAGCTGTGACTTGGAGGAAGAAGATGCTGGCCATGGTACTTTTACCTATTTCATGACCTCAGGTAAACCAGTGAAAACTTTTTTTTTCTTTTTTTTTGGAGAGGTTTTTGCTATAGGGCGCGTGCGCTCGCCAGACAGACAGAGAGAGACAGAGAGATAGAAAGCAGGAAATCACCCCCCAGGGGGGATGGCCATGCCGCAATCCCTTCTCCTCCATTCTCCTCTCGGGATCTTGGGCACGCACGCATACGCGCCCAGCGTGAGTTTAAGCCGCCGGGTCCGGGACTCGAACCGCGGTCGACTATGTGGGAGTCCAGCGACATAGCCATTATGCTAACTGCTGGTCCCCCAGTGAAAACTTTTGACATATTATTTTTCCCCTTAGTTAAACCAGAGATATGAAACTGGATTTAATTATGCACTGGAAATACCTCCTTTATCTTCAAACTGAGAAATTATTAACATATCATAGACACCTTTTTCTCATATAACATGGATGGTGCAAATAATTCCCTCCAGAGCTGCTCCAGAGGGTTTGACTTTATTTTTAATTTATTTGTTTATTATTTTAGTAATTATCAGAGGTGTATGTGTTCTCCAGAAAGAGACTAAATAAATACCCCTCAAGGACCTTGGCCATATCACAATCCTTTTTCCTCCATTTCTTCATCCTATCAGGATTTTGGGGACACATGTGCACCTGGGGTGTTTTTCAATATGCCAAGCTGGGATTTGAATTATGGTGAGCTGTGTGAGATATGGTTCCTGATACGCTGCATGTAAACACTGTGCTATGGGGCCTGCTCAAGTTTGACTTTAAGTAGTGTCACAAAAAAAGTACTAAGGCACTCAGGCTTCTCATCAATCATGTTACAGTGAGCATGCTGATAAATAACTTAGAACAAAGCAGCTCTCCCACTGGTAACTATTTAAGGCAGAGCCACAAAGAAGCAGCATCCATAGAGGGCAACCTACACACTTAGAAGGGGTAGAAAACAAGGATTCCACTCTGTCTGTTGTACAAGGTGAGGAAAATTATTTCACAGTGTTTAGATTAAAAACAACTTTCTGCTTGAAGTTAACTTAAAATTGTACATTTATTTTAGCTTGTACTCATACTTGTATATGCCAAAGATTAGAATAAAGGGTAAGGAATTCTACAAATTTGGCTAGTCACACCTTGTGGAATTGAGTAGGGTATACTATGTTCATCAAACCTTATGTGGTTGTAAAATGTGATCATTAGAGCTAACATCCTAAATGATTGCCAAGTCAGTCAGAAGCAATATTGTAAGAAACATCTGGTGGTGCTACTGACGGTAATGGTAAGATTTGTATTACTACTAGTAATTGTAGTAGCAGCAGCTAATATCTATGAGATGGGGGTACTTTACTTGCAGCAGGCATGAAACTGAATATTTCACATTGATAACTTTATTTAATCCATGTTCTATCTCTATGGTTTAGATAATACCATTCTCATTTTACAGATATGGTAGCTGAATCTTAAAAGTGCTAAATACTTTCCAAAGCCATGTGACTAGTAAGACATATAACCAATATCTATATATATAAATAGATAGATATTAGAATTTTTTTGCCTTAGGGCATGTGAACTTTCCAGAGAGAGAGAGAAACAGAGAGAGACAGAGAGAGAGCAAGAGGGAAAGTGAGATATCACTTCCCACCTGAGGGGATGGCCATACTACTGTCCCCTCTTCTCTCTTTTTCTGCTGGGATGTTGGGCATGCTTACACATGTACATGGTGTGAGTTTCAAGCCACCAGATCCAGAACTCAAACTCTGGTCTGTCATGTGGGAGTCCACTGACATAACCACTACACCATCCACTGGCCCCAATACCTGTACTTTTAAATAGGGTAAAGAACATTTTCTTGATACAAGGGGAGAGCATATCAAGAATGATGCAAAAAGTGTATTCAGTTCACTAACTTTGACAGATACTAAAGAGAATAATTTCTTGAGTCAATTCTGAGAATATAAAATTCAAAATGAATTGGCTGACTGTACCATACCTCAGTTCATGTGTGTATTGTTCATGGTATAGACAAGCTGAGGATGGTTACAAGGAATCAATACAAAACAAATTAGAAGATTGGAATCCAAGCACACAACTGTACAGGAAAAGACCAATGAAGGAGAAAAGGCAAGTGTTAGCATTTGGGCAAGTCAATGAGAATATTGATTGGTCCACAACAGAGATTATTCTCTTAGTGATATGTTAGTTAATCGATATTTGTATAAATCTTCTCAGATTATGATTCTCCATTACGTTTTTTGAAAACTACCTGAATTTTTAAACTTTATTTATTTATTTATTCAAATTTGACCAGAGGGGGACAGGGAATGGAAGAGAGAAACAGAAGGGAGAGAGAGAGAAAGAGAGAGAGAGAGAGAATGCATGCCACCAGGTCCAGGACTCAAACTGCAGTTGGCCATGTGGGAGTCCAGTCCCTCTCCATTATTTCTTACCAGGTCCCCTTCCTTACTTGAGTGAGTCCCCTTAGCCATACTGTAAGCTAAATAAACTCCTCCAAGCCCTAGACATAATTTGTGTTTGTCTCTGTTTCATGCTTATTCTCTAACTAGAAATTTGGGGTTGTGGCACCAGGAGATGGCCAATTGGTTACATCGCTGGACTCCCACATAATCAACTGCAGTCCAAGTCCCAGACCTGGTAGCATAAAATTCATGCTGGGAGTGTATGCGTGCATGCCTAGAATCTCTAGAGGAGAATGGAGGAGAAGAGATTGTGGCATGGCCATCATCTCAGGGGAGTGATTTCTTGTTTTCTGTCTCTCTATCTCTCCAATGAACATACATGCACTAGAGGAAAAATCTCTCTTAAAAAAAGAAAGAAAGAAGAAATTTGGGATTGGGATAACAAATTGCCACAGTCTGGTTTCTTATGAACAACAAAAGCTGAGTCTATCAGGGATGTTCTGAATAGCAGACAGTCAAGTAGAAGAGTGTGAGTGAGTTCTTGCATAAAGAGTTGGAGGAAATTAGATATGATTTCTAGTTTCTGTTTTCTATCCTATCAAGTATATTCCTGCACCTGAATTCTATATTTTAATAATGTCTGGCTTTGAAAACAAAAATGAATTAGAGTTAGTTTCTGTAGCTTAAAAAAAATCAACAACTGATTCAAGCAACAAGATGTCTTGTAACTTATTAGTTTGAGAAATAGACTGACGCTCTTTCAAAAATCGTTTCTCATTCTTTATAAGAATGGGAACCCTGCCAAGTCTTATAATAGGCAGACATCTGGACTAGGTAAAGTTTAAATAACTTTGAAAGATTATATTCTGGGGCTTAATCAGATAAGTTTTATTCCTTTCAGGATGCTGATTTATAAAAGTTTAGGGTGTGCTATATTTCACATTATCAAATGCCTCACATCTTACTTTACTGAATATGAATACATTATGAGAATGCAGTTTAAAAATTCAACTACAATGTAGAAAGAACAGTTGACACAATCTATCACCTTGCCCAAGTATAAAATTCAGTTTTAATTACACTAATTAGAAAATAGACTCTAAAAACTGTGCATAATTTTTAAAAGGCTAGCAACATAACTTTTTATGTTTTCAAAATCAGTTACAGAACTGTGAAATTCCCCACTGATACCATTGCTAATTTACAAGCCTCATACTTATATAAACTTATGTTAGTATTAAAAAACAACAGCAACAAAACACAAACACACACACACGCACACACACACCCCTAATTGTCTGTCTTTGTCTGATTCATAGGCATTGCAGAATGAGTTTCTACTGCAGAATCTGCTAGTTTGTGCTTTCCCTGTAATGTAGTAGAGCCCTGAAAACAATTACTTGCTGTTTGAGAACAATGTCATCTATGTTTTCAGAATGATTGGTTATTGACTCAAATCCAGTAGTACTGCCAGTTTTGATCATGCCACCATAAAAGACTTTGATTCCCTTAAACCATGTTTTTTGTTGAAACTATCATGTTTCTGTCAGTGAAGATATGACTGGACATTGGAAAGTGATGCATTGGTAAAATGCAACACTCTGAGATTCTGTGTTTTGTCTGGTGACCTCCCTGATTACAATCAGCACTAGTGTGCCTCTGATCCAGGGTTGACTGAGGTTGGGGTAGATCCTGGCATCAAGACCCTATTAGGGATGCTGTGAACTTTTATTAAAAAAAAGGGGTGAACAAAGTTACTTAAATAATTAAAATAAAACACACATTTATTTATTATGTAAAAATGACTGATGATTTCCACATTGATAATCCATATATTTATTTCAACCAATTTTAATAGTATTTTTGAGATAGACTGAACAATATGTAACTTATAAGACACACTTGGAATTCACTCTAAGGCAGTGGTTCTCAATCCAGAGAGTTCATTTTGTGCTCTAAGGAACATTTAGCAATTTTTAAAGACACTTTATATTGTCATAACTGGAGTCGAGGAATGCACTGGTATCTAGGGATGCTGCCTAACATCAGACCAAGCACAGAATAGTCCTACAGAATAAGGGACTCTTTCTAAAATGTTAATAGTCCCGAGTTTGTGAAAGCTCTGCTAGAGGAGCCCTCTACGTATCTTCAAAAGCTAGTTTCTGTTGTTTTGCCCAACGACCAAGTGAGATGCAAGGCTTCTGTTTTGCAGGAGATGATTGTGAAAGTCATAGATAAGAACTGCATGGTGGTTATAGATATGACCATCTTAGAGACTCCAGGGCACTCCAAATTAAGCAAATTATGTTTTGATCAAGTTGTGTGTTGTGTTTCACAGTCAAATCTTTGTAAGTTACTCCAGAATAAGAAGCATAAGGTTTTCTTTTCTCTTTGGCTTTTTTTTTTTTTTTTTGGAGAGGTTTTTGCTACATGGTATGTGCACTCGCCAGAAAGACAGAGAGACAGAAAGTGAGAAATCACCACCCGGGGGGATGGCCACATTGCAATCCCTTCTCCTCCATTTTCCTCTTGGGATCTTGGGCATGCACGTACACACGCCCAGAGTGAGTTCAAGCCACTGGGCCGGGACTTGAACCGCGGACAACTACATAGGAGTTCAGCGACATAGCCATTACACTAACTCCTGGTCCCTTCTTTGGCATTTAATAATGATTATTAAACATCTCGAGCTATTAAGTGAAAACTGCTAGTATTATTAATATATAAAATAAGTGATGCTTTTTCTAAACTATCATAGATTTGTCTCAAGGTACTTAACATACTTTTGTTAATTAGATAATTTGAGATCTCTTTGATGTAAGAAATATAAAAGGTAATTTTATTCCAATTTTGCTTATGGAAATTATGTGCCTCGTGTGAGTAAATAGCCAGGACTCTGAACTACTTCTGCAAATGGAGTAATTTAATTGTGTAGCACTCCAAGTGTCATGGCCTCATGAAAGAAAGCACAATTTTCATTTGAGACCCCAAGCAAGAACTGACTCTGCTCATTAAAGGGTGAAACTATAAACTTTCCCAAGGGACATTATGACAGAAAATGTTGATTGTGACAGAGAAGGTAACATAGTGCAGACACATATTTCAGAACAAAACACAGCTGCAACATGGTAAAGCTCTTCCTAGCCTTAAGTGGAATAAGGAACTAGCATTTGACCAAATTACATAAGTAGAAAGCAAATTCTCCATTAATCAATTGATCATGACTATATTTAAAGTGAATTTTATGCTGATCTCGGTTATTTTCTTGTTGAAGTACACCATTTGCAGGTAATTTTTAGCCTCCATTAAAGCTTGGAAAATATTAGAAAAGAATGTTATGCAATACAGGGGAAGTAACATAAGCAATTGATTTTAAAAAAGGAGAGAAAAATGGGCCAGTAGGAGGCATAATTGTTCTCCTCAGTTCCAAGAGAATTGTGTCAATTCTAGCTTTTGTCTTTTCTTAACAAAATTTGTGGACAATATAACCCTAAATTGTCTTTCTGCTTCCCATACCCACCTCTCCCATCTATGTCATATACAATACACACAAAATACTTGCAATTTTTAATTGAATGCAAATTTTAAAGGATGGTAATGAGAATGAAAAATTAATAATAGTTCCCACAAATTCATCACCTTAAAAAGTAAATTAATTTCTATTTTTTCCGCTTCCTTTTATTAATCCCTAGTTCAATAGTGTGGCTATACTTTTTAAAATTTAATTTGTTTAATCTAATTTGTTTGCATTTTGTTCTCTTACTATATAATATTCCCATTTGCTTTACAATCTCCATTATTATAGTGATGGCTATATAATTTTCAATGCAGTTAAATTTATCACACATTTATAACTCTAACGAATATTTTCAGGAAATCTTGCTTATTGTTCTTTCCCTTTACTTTTAGATGAAGAGTCTTATTATAATATACTTATTCTGAGCCATTCGGTTGTTCTAAGAGTTCTTTAATAGCAAAACAGGATTACATGGTTGCTGCGTATTACCTATTTTTCCTAGTTTCATAAACATAACCTAATCACTGCAACCAAGTACTATAGCAGTTAGCACAAGATTCTTGTATCATGTGTATGTTTTGAATATCTTCATTTATCCTTAGTATTTACTTTTAATAATAGTCCTTTAGTATTCACTTTTATTAATTCTAAATGATACATTTTCACTTTATTTCTTAAGCTGAAGTTTTGCATAAAGAAATTGATGGTGGGAACCAGCAGTTAGCGTAATGATTATGTCGCTGGACTCCCACGTAGCCGACCGCGGTTCGCATCTCGGACCCGGTGGCTTACAACTCACGCCGGGTGCGTGTGCGTGCGTGGCCAAGATCCCGAGAGGAGAATGGAGGAGAAGGGATTGCGGCGTGACCATCCCCCCTGGGGGGTGATTTCTCGCTTTCTGTCTCTATGTCTCTGTCTGTCTGGCGAGCGCACGCGCCCTATAGTGAAAAACCTCTCCAAAAAAAAAAAAAAAAATTGATGGTTATATCTCAGAAACACTTATCCATCCATACTTCAGGATTTGCTTTGCCACAACTTCTTTGTAGTTGATTTATCACTAACATAGCGAAAGATTACATTTTTAATAAGCTTTTGTCATAGGGCACGTGCACTCACTGAAGAGAGATGGAGAAAGACAGTGCGAGGGAAAATGAGAAATCACCCTCTAAAGGGTAATGGCCATGGTGCAATTTCTTCTCCTCCATGCTCCTCCTGAGATTTTGGGCATGCATGCACACGTCCAGCGTGATTTTCAAGCTACCAGGTTCTGAACTCAAACCTCAGTAGGTTATGTGGGAACACAGAACCTTCACTGCTCTGCCACTCGCTGGCCCCAGCTAAGGATTACTTTTGTTCAAGATTTACTGTTAACCATACACATGGTGGGGAGGAAGTACTCTCTTTTATAACTTTGTAACTAGTAGAGAAAGAAAGTTAAGTGTTTGAGTAACTATGAGGAATGTAAAATGTGGTAAGTGACAGAAGGGAGATATACATCAATGAAAATTCAGTAAAGGGGAGAAGCAAGGAAGGCTTCAGAAACATGGCATTTCAGGAAAACATATGTGCTTTATTTATTTTATTTTTTCCTAAAGATGGTGTTTCACTGTGTCACATTAATTCCTCTTCAGCTTTCTGGAACCACAAGCCATACAACCATGCCCAACACTTTTAGATAGGATCTGGTTATGTTGGCTAGGCTAGACTGTATAGCTCATGGTCCTTCTGTGTCTAATAACTGGGATTACAGGTACCTATAACCAGCTTGGCTGGGAATCCAACCAGACCTCCCATGTGGAATCAGCCTGCATAGCAACAACATCTTTCTTTTTCTTAATTTATTTATTTATTTTTGTATTACTGTAGGGCCCGTGCACTCACGCAAGAGAGACAGAGGAAAAGTGAGAAATCACCTCCCAGAGTGTACACCCATGCTGCAATCCCTTCTTCTCTTGGGATTTTGGGCATGCATGCACACAACAGCTGGCATGTTTTTCAAATTGTGGGGTCCAGGTCTCAAACAGTGCAGTCGAACATGTGGGATCCAATCACCTTAACCTTCATGCCACCTTCTGGCCTACAGCAGCATCTTAATAGCTCACTTGAGGACCAGCATGAGGAGTGTGGTTAAGGCACTGGACTCCCACATGACAAACTGTGGTTCAACTCTTGGACATGGTGGCTTAAAAGTCACACCAGGCACATGTGTGTGTTTGCCCCAAATCTCAGGAAGATAGTGGAGGAGAAGGGATTGTGTCATGGCCATCTCCCCTGGGGGAAGGGTGATTTCTCACTTTCCCTCTCACTATCTCTCTGTCTCCCTGGTGAGTGCACTTGCCCTATGGACAACACCTAAACAAACAAACAAAAATAGCACACTTGTGCTACTGCTGCATGGTTTTCAGCTGAATTTTGAAAAAATAACAATTTAGGAAAGCAAGAGAGAGCAATTTAAGGTGGAAGAAGTCAAGGAAATACACAAAGGCAGAAAACACAGAATGCCTGTGTATCATTAAAATTACAGTACCAAGATGTAGGCAGGTTTCACATGGCTTATTTGTGTTTACGAGATCTGAAAGCTTTCAGAGTCATCACCAACAGCATTGCCTTTAAAAAAAACTAAGCTTAGAGGGCCAGCAGGTGGCATGGAGGTTAAGGCCCTGGATCCTGCATGGCTGACCCCACAGCTTGAGTCCTGAACCCAACAACTTGAAAATCACCTCTTGCGCATTTGTATGCATATCTAAATCCTTTGAGGAGAATGGAGGAGAGGATTATAGTGTGGTTATCCTCTCTGGGGGGTAATTTATCACTTTTTCGTTCTGATTTTTCTCTCTGTGTCTTGGGAGAGCACATGCACTCTATGCTGAAAATCATATATATATATATATATATATATATATATATATATATACACACACACACACACACACATACACACACATACACATATATTAGACTCTATGCCAAAATCATATATATATATATATATATATATAAATAAATGATATATTAATATATATTAAATATATCTATATGTTATATATATAATAATGTATATATTAAAATCTATCTATATAGTCGACTGATGGTGGCACAGCAATAAAACATGAACTCTGAAAGGTTTACTCAGATGAAAGAGTTTTGGGTTTGTAGGAAGACTTCCCCAAGTGCTGGGTATACACATCCCCAGGGTCTGGGACTTGCTAGTGCTGCATCAGGATCCTGTTGAGGTGCTGTCTCTTTCTGTCTCTTCCCTTCTCTTTCCTTGTCTCTCTCACTTACTAAAGAAATAGATAGATAAACTTTAAAAAAGTAAATAATCAGACCAGCAGATGGCATGGTGGATCAGGCACTGGACCCCTCCATGGCCAACTGTAGTTCAATTCCCAGATCTGGTGGTTTGAAATTCATGTCAGGTGCATGTACACGCCTGCCAAAAATCCTGAGAGGACAATGGAGTAGAAGAGATTGAAGTATGGCCATCCCCACATAAAATTACTTATCACTTTCCCTCCCACTATCTTTCTCCACAAGTGCATATGCCCTATGGCAAAAACCTAAATTAAATAAATAAATAATAATCCATTTTATTGTAGCATTATTCATAGTTGCTAAGACATGGAGTCAACCTAAATGTCCAAGAACAGAAGATTAAATGAAAAAGAAATGCGGCACATATACACTGTGAAATACTACTCAGCCATAAACAACTAGACCTTGTCATTTGATAGAAACTGGGTGAATATAGATTTAATACTAAGCAAGGCAAGCCTGACTATGAAAGACAGACATTGTATGTCCCCACTCAATCTATACCTAATGTCTACACTTTATGGCAGAAACTGAAAGATTGAGGGTACAAAGATAGAGATGGTTAGTGTAGATATCAGAGACTGTGTAGGAGAGAGTGGATAGTAGGGGCATGGGAGGGAGGGGCTCAGAAATAAAAAACAATGTTTGACAGACACAAGAATATAAAATTATTTATTGAGGATGATGTGTATGGTCATACCTTTGACTTAATTGAAATACTGTGGGTCAGGATATGAACCACAGTTAGCCATGTGGGATCTGGCTTCCTTCTCCATGTTTCTAAAGATTTACTTGTTTCTAAAGGAAGAATAATATTCACTTGTGTATATAACAAAATTTAAAAATTCAGTCATTCATCAATGGACATTCAGGAAAAAAAGCTACAGTAGTTAAAGCAATGCAATGTTGGCAGAAAGATAGTCAATCGTTTTTTTTCACTTGCATTTGACCATTTCTTCCTTCTTTTTCCAATCGCCACATTATGTGACAATTGTTAATTAAATTCCTTAAGGGATATTTCCCCAAATATACATTTTACCTTCCTTTATAGGATTCCCTGAAGTCGACAAGATGTATCCCTTCATAGTTTAGATGTGGAATAGAAATCAGGTATTGAATTTTCTTTTTTAACTAAAGAACTGAATAAGGAAAAAGGGAAAGAAGACATCTGGTGTGCCACTGAAGAATATAATGGAAACACAATTACTAATTTCTAAAGTGTCTTAAATATAATAAAAAAAGTTGTCTCTTGACAATTTAATGATGCAGAATAGAATAAGTTGGGAGGACTGTCATTTGAAAAAGGAAAATTAGGGTTTTATTAAAAAAGTATTGCATGATCCTGATTATTATTCAGCTCTAAGATGAAGTTGCAATGTCGTTATCATCCTGGGAGTTCCAAACGCGTACATTTTGTTGATCTTCAAAAAACACTCAATTTTTACATTGGTCTCTGTCAATACTTGGAATAAGTTGTAAAGGCTTCTTCAGTATTTAAGATTTTATCCAGGGTTTCTGCTCAAGTTTCTTTTTAATGTTTCTCAAGGGAGAAAACAACTATTCTGTATATTTAAAAATATACATTGTTCAGAGTCTGTCAAAATTTATTTGAAACTTTTGATAGAAGAGCCAAACTCTCTCTCTCTTTTTCTTAAAGGTTTTTGCTATAGGGCATGTGCGCTCACCAGAAAGACAGAGAGAGACAGAGAGACAGAAAGTGAGATATCATCCCCCAGAGGGGTTGGACACGCTGCAATCCCTTCTCCATTCTTCTCTCTAGATCTTGGGCACGCACACACATGTGCCCAGTGTGAGTTTAAGCCACCGGGTCCAGGACTTGAACCGTGGTCGACTACATGGGAGTCCAGCGACATAGCCATTATGCTAACTGCTGATCTTGCTCTTTTTAAAATCTACTTCTAAGAGTCTATAAATGCTCACAGTAGAAGATTAAGTGTATTTCACTTAGATTTGCCTCAAACAAGAACTAGGTAAGATAGTTTCATGTCAGTCTGTGACATGAAATTATTCTGATTGCTGCTTATAGACATATTTCATATGCAAAGGGTAGTCATGTGCTGCATATGAACTAGGTATATTTGGATTAATAGATTAACATGCTAATAAATGGAGTAGTTATATTGATTTCATGCCATTTTGCTCCAGATAGGGTGAAAAACCTGCCACAATTCTTTGGTCTTTCCCAATTTAGTGCTAAATGTCCCATGTCTTGAAAGTACCTTCAGTTCTGTCCAAATAACAACAGTTGGTCTTGTTATCCCTTTATCACAAATAAACTAAAGTGTCATGTAAACTTATTAAAAATTATAATAAAGAAACCATTATTAAAAATTTTATATGATCATTGACTTTTTAAAGTACCCATTTCTTCATCTATTAAAGATGATGCTAGAAGCCTACTAGTTAGTAGACACAAATATTGAATAGAATTGAATAGTAAGCATTCATGAAATGAATTTAATAAAATAATGACTACAATAATTAGAGTGAAGAGACAACCCTCATAATGGGAGAATATATTTGAAAACTCTCCCTTTAATAAGGGACTGATAACCAAAATACATAGGGAACTCAAGCAGCTTATCCACACACACAAAAATAAGCATTGTGATTAAAAGATGGGCAATCGAACTGAACAGATGGCTCTTCAAGGAAGACATACAAACAGCCAAAAAATGTATGAAAAACTGTTCAACATCCTTTATCATAACAGAAATGCAAGTCAAAACCACAATGAAATACCACCTAACATCAGTCAGAATGGCTAATAATAAAATATTAAAGAACAATGAGTGCCAATGAGGCTGCAGCAAAAAGGGAACTCTCTTATACTATTAGTGGGAATGTAAGTTAGTATAGCCACTGCTGAGAATACTATGGAGGTTCTCAAAACCAAACCTACAAATAGAACTACTATGTGATCCAGTAATTCCACTCCTGGGTATCTACCCAAAGGATAGGAAAATGCTCAGTTGTAAAAACACTTGCACATCCATTTTCATTGCAGCATTATTCACAATTGCTAAAACATAGAATCAATCCAAATTTCTAAGAACAGATGAATGAATTGAAAATGTGGCACATATGCACTACAGAATACTATTCATCCATAAAAAACAATGAGATTTTGGCATTTGATAGAAAGTGGATGAATATGAAAGATTTAACACTAAGTGAAGCAAATCAGACTATAAAAGAGAGGCATTGTATGTCCCCACTTAATATATACCAAATGTCCACACTCTGTGGCGGAAAGGGAACAATATAGAGGTTCCTCAAAGACCTTCAGATAGAACTATCATATAATCCAGCAATTCTACTCCTGGGTATTTACCCAAAGGACAGGAGAACACTCAGTCAGAAAAGTGCTTGCACAACTATATTTATTGCAGCACTATTCATGATTGCTAAGACATGGAACCAACCTAAATGTCCACCAATAGATGAATGGATTGAAAAAGTATGGCACATATACTACATGGAATATTATTCAGCCATGAAAAACAACAAGGCCCTGGAATTTGATAGAAAGTGGATGAATGTGTAAGATTGGTTGCTAAGTGAAGCAAGTCAGGCTATGAAAGAGAGACATTGTATATCTCCACTTAACATATATAGACTGTTGGCACTCTATTGTAGAGACTGAAAGACTGGAGGATATAAAAGGATTAAAAATTGTTATGGATACTAGAGAAAAAGTGGAAGGAGAGTGTGGGAGGGGAAGAGTGCATCAAAGAAAATTTTGGGAAAAAACAGAGAGGTAAGATATTTGTGGGGCACAGATATTGTTTATTATCTGTTGATGAGGATGTGTATTAGTATTCTCAACTGGACTGAGATGTCTATCATGCTGGGTAAAGTCTCTTTACAATCTAAATAGTGTATAGTGATTGTATAAACAATAATAATAATAATAATAATAATAATAATAATAATAAAAAGGGTAGAAATAAAAAGAAACTGAAAGATTGGAAGACATAATGGCATGGACAGCTATTTTTGACAACAGAATAGTTTGGGAGAAGGGTGGGAAACAAAGTGTGAGAGAGGGAACCAAGGGGGAAAAATAGTTATATATTAATAAAGGCTAAAAAGTATAAAAAATTATGATAAACTAGCCCTTATATGTACCTGTGAGACAGTTCTCTGCATGTCCTTGACCAACTCAATTCTCCTTTTTTTTCTGTGCAGTTTTCAAGAAATATTATAGAATGTGCTCAGAATGTAACATCATGAGACAAGGAGAAACCAGTTAGAATAATTTGGGCTCTGTTTCTGTCCTTTCTAAAATGGGATGTCCTACAACACTGTAGTTCAATATGTCACAAAGCCCCAGGGTTTAAAACATGATGAGTACCTACTTTTTTGGGCTCCCTCAATCGTAGTGCAAGAGTCTGAGAGGCTGAAAAGTGTGACTGTTGCCCTGAGCAGCTTTTCTGAGTCTCAGGGGGCTGACTCATCATGAATACTAGGCTTCTGTTGTCTTTGATGCCCTCTATAAATAATAAACTTGATCACATGTTACAGATATGTCTCACTGGACTCGTGTAAGTGATAGAAATTGACACAGCCCAAGGTGCAGCAGGATTAAGGTACTTAAGAGTCCCCAGGATAGGGGCCAGCTGGCCAGCTGGTAGTATGGTGATTAAGACATTGGACTCTAACATGGCCAACAGTAGTTTGAGTCCTGTACCTGATGGCTTGGTTTCTCACTTTCCCTCTCTCTCCCCCTCTCTCTCTCTTCTCTCTCACTCTCTCCTTCTCTGATAAGCACAGATGCCCTAGAACAAATTAAAATAATAATAATAATGATGAATAAAAATTTAAAAGTAGTCCTCAGGATTGTTAATAAAGCTAGGTGACTCTATTTTATAGTATTTCGCTTTATATTCTTGTTTTATGTAATGCTTATTTCTTTTATAACATGTGATTAACTATGTAAATATGGAGCAACAAAAATTTGCATCAATTTTATTTAAAATATCTAATATTTGTTTAAATATGCTAGTTTAAGCCTTGTCAACATTATTTCTTTTAGTCCTCAAAACAATCCTATAAAACAGACTTCAAAAATTTTATTTTTATTATAATTATTTTAAATTATGATGTATGGTTTACATGTAGTGTATATCTTCCTGGGTTTTATGGCATGCAGACAGTATCCAATAATCAAATCAAAGATATATTTATCTTCTTCAACATTATGTTGTGTGCATTTGTTAATAGTTCTACAATTTAAAAAAAATATGTGTTCAACTGGGGCCAGCAGGTGACATAGTGGTTAAAGGTGCTGGATCCCACGTGCAGTCTCTGCAGTTCAAGTCCTGGATCAGCAACTTTAAAATATCCTGGTTGCATGCGCATGTATACCCAAAATCCTGAGAGGAGATTGGAGGAGAAGGGATTGTGCCATGGTCATCCCCCTTGGCGTATAATTTCTCACTTTCCTTCTCTCTCTCTCTCTCCCTGGTAAACACATGTACTCTATGACAAAAAAATTTTTAAAATGTATCCAGTTGTTCATATTTTTTATTCTGCTTTGATGAAAACCACATAACTCTTTCTCCTTATTTACATGCTTTCTTGTATGTATGCTTTGCAACTCTTATAATAATACAGGTTGTCATCACAGTTTTACGAATGAGGGAGTTTTAATGATTATAACCAGGTGCCACAATTTGTAAGGACAGCCAGTTCTCAAATACATGTATCTTGGACCCCATGAAAAAGTATATGCATCTTCTTTGTCTTGGCCAATGGAAGCACAGGGTAGACCCAGGCAATAGTATGAGTCTTAGTGAGAAAAAAAAAAAAAAAGAAAAAAGAACAAAGAAAAAAGCTGGCATTTTAGTTCTGATATTTGAAGGGAAAATAAATTTAGGGTAACCTGAAATGTAAGATTCCATCTGCTGATGGCAGGAATTTAAAAAAAAGTTTCATATTTTAATCAGTGACACTACAAGTCCAATTACTTTTATCTTCCAAGTCTCAAAATATAATGGTTTGGGGAACAAAGCTTTCTAATGCTGAAAGTGTCCGTCCATCCTGGGAAAGGCTAGGGACATGGTTGAGTAACAATGCAGTTTGCAAGAGAGAGGATGAGAGAGGAGTGGTTAGATGAGAAAACTATACGCCATGGTGGTTAAAAGCACAAAAATAACAAATAGGTTAGAGTAAACCATTTGTTATAATTACCTATAGTAAGAAGTACTAGGTTCAAGTCCCTGTTAGGCATTTACTAAGTATGTGATCTTCATATTTCTTGAATTATTCGAGTTTCTATGTTCTTATTTTTTATGTGTGTGTGTGTTTATATATATATATATATATATATATATATATATATATATATATATGTAAAATTTATTTATTGTCCTCATGACAAAATCAGAGTGAGTATATATGTGTTAGAGAGTGTCTGTGTGTGTGTGTGAGAGAGAGAGAAACACTCTTAGCAGGGTCTCATTATGATGATACTCTTTCTCTGGCCTTCCAGCTTATTAGAATCTAAGGTGCACATGCCCTGTATGTTTTCAAGCTGACCTGGGAATTCAAACCAGTAGTCAACCATGTGTCTTCCAGTATTGCGCTTCAGTTGGCTACAGATTGTAACATCAACCTAGACTTGTTACTTTTTAAATTGAAAATTAATAATAATAATAATAACTGAGATGGTTTTCTGAGGAGTTAGTCAATGATACATAAAAACCGACCCTAGCCTTCGAGAGGGCTCAAAAACAATAAGCATCATTTCTTATTGTTGCATAAAAGCAGATGTCAAAGTTTCATTTAAAATTAAATACAAAAGCATTAAAAATTGTCATGGATACTAGAGACAAAGTGGAAGGAAAGCATGGGAAGGGAAGAGCATAGGAAAGGAAATTTGGGGGGAAAATATAAAGGTAAGACATTTGTGGGACACAGATATGGTGTATTATGAGGATGTGTATAGTATTCTCAACTGGGGTAAACTGAGGTGTGTATCATGCTGGGTAATATCTCTTTAAAATCTAAATGATGTAGAGCTATTGAATGTATAAATAATAATAATAATGATAATAATGAAGAAAAATAAAATAAAATATAAATAAATGCTTGTAAATACATATACAATATGTGTACATATACATATAACAATCTCAAAGAACATAGAAAAATAATAATTATGATTTAAGATGGCTGGATTGTGCATTTCCTTTTGTTCTTTGAGGGAGAGGCAGTGCACAAAAGCAAGAATATTTATTATGAAAACATCTTTTTAAAACAATTGAGCATTCTTTCTAAACAGCCACAGACAAGAGGCATGTGTTTGTGGTGAAGCAGATGATGTGCTCCAGTTGTATTTTCTTTTGAAGGTAGCATGTAAATATTTAGTGAGAGCTTAATTAATATTTACACAATTTATTTTAATTGAGAGACTTATCTATTTATTCAGCTTTAGGCAAAGCCAAGCCAAAAGGTGTGATTTCTGACAGTTATCTGTTGATGCAGCATAAAAAGACCCTAATTTTCTTGGTCAGTCTTCTGATTTCAATGACTGCTACTAGCCTAAGTCATTATCGGGACCAATAGATTGCATAATGGTTATATAGCTGGACTCTCACGTAGTAGACTACAGTTCACGTCCCAGACACAGTGGCTTAAAAGTTATGTTGAGCATGTATGCATGTGTGCCCAAAGTCCCGAGAGGAGAATGGAGAAGGGATTGCAGTGTGGCCATCCTCCCTGGGGGTGATGTCTCACTTTCTCTCTCTCTCTCTGGCAAGCACACACACGTTATAGCAAACATCTCTTTCTCTCTCTCTCAAAAAATAATTATCTATTTAATTTTACTTATATTATTATTATTATTATTTTTATATTTTGCTATAGGGCACATGTGCTTACCAGAGAGAGACAGAGAGAGAGAAAGAAATTCAAAAAGCAAGGTCCAGGACTTGAACCACAGTTGGATAAGTGGGTATCAAGCACTCTAACTACCATGTCACTTGCTGGCCCCAGTCAATTTATCCTTGATTCTCAATTTCCTGTTCAATAAAATGTGAGAATAAGAATAAATGAGCTTCATAGACTCAGCTCTACCATCTTGCTTTGTTTTTACATTTTTATGTAGAGCAATTAAAATTTCCTCATTTATACCATCCAAGAAAGGAGCAGGGAAGTGATTCTGGGGTTGGCTAGAGGTAAAGAAAATTATAGAAGTCTCATAAACTATGGAAAACAGAACATGCTGCTCAAAGGCGTAATTCTCTGAGTAACAGGACTGCTCTCAGTGTGGGCAAGATTGGATGTCCTATGCTTCGCTGAAACATCAGCTTTAAATGCCAAGTTCATAGATTGCAATCCCTCCTACCCTATCAGAGTTATACCTGATTTAGAATATTCTAAAAATGTGGTACCTCCAAGGAAACAGGATTTGCTGTTGCCACTGAGGTGCTGGGATGCAAGAGGCCCAAAGGGATGAGAAATAAAACTGTCATAGTCAAGGCCAAAGATGGAGATTCAAAAAAATTTATTGACATTTGGGCTAAAGGTCTTTGTACATGTTAATGCTAGTTCAATCCTTTTCTTTAAGCCAAAGAATAATAGAGGCATAGGATGGAGATGGAATAAGCAAGTAGGCTAAGATTGTTGACTCATGTGTATCCCAGGTCACTAGAGCAGTGCAGACCACCTAGGAGAGTGGAGATCTCCTGTTACTGAGTATCTGTAACTTTCATTTATTTGCTATTCTCTTCATTTGACAAACACTTGAATATTCATTATTCTCCAGCTAGCGCAAGCTAAGCACTATGAGAGTTCTTTGAAAAGCTCAGGAAAAATGCTTATTATGCAAAACTATACATAAATTTCATTTTTTTTTACACAAAATGAACTTGCATTTTCCACAAACTATTTGAAGTACCCTTGTAAAGATAGATACTATAAAAGACCTTAAAAATTGGTGGGAGAAGCAAAGAAAGATAACAAGCGTTATTGAACTGAAATCGCATGAAAAGCAGAAGAAAGAAAGAATTTGGAATTTGGAAAAGAGAAGACAGTTGTGTAAGTGTTTTTGACCAACAGTTGTTGTTTAGTATTTTTTTGTATTTTTTTTTTTTTTGGAGGAAAGGAAGAAGGAAGACTTTTGCTATAGGGTGCAGGTGCTAGGTAGAAAAAGAGATATGGAGACAGAGAGTGAGACACCACCCTTCTTCTCATCCATTCTCCTCTTGGGATTTTGGGTACATGAGCATAAGCACCGGGCATGTTTCAGGCTGCTTGGTCCAGTATTCAAACTGCTGTTTGCCATGTGGGAGTGCAGTGCTTTAACACTGGCCCCTGTTTTGGAGTTTTCTTTAACTTTTTTTTTTTTTCTTTTTTCTTTCTTTTTTCTTTTTTTGGAGAGGTTTTTGCTATAGGGCGCGTGCGCTCGCCAGACAGACAGAGAGAGACAGAGAGATAGAAAGCAGGAAATCACCCCCCAGGGGGGATGGCCACGCCGCAATCCCTTCTCCTTCCTCCATTCTCCTCTCGGGATCTTGGGCACGCACGCACATGTGCCCGGCGTGAGTTTAAGCCGCCGGGTCCGGGACTCGAACCGCGGTCGACTACGTGGGAGTCCAGCGACATAGCCATTACGCTAACTGCTGGTCCCTGGAGTTTTAAGAGCAATACCATTTGTTCTGCTGCTTCTTATTCATCAGTGTCTGTTTCATATGTAATGGTCATAATAACAAGAGCTATAATAAAATGTTTGGAGCACTTACATGTACACTCATTCTGAATTGTCAGATTTGATTCTCATTACCATTTTATCATGTAGGCACCATTTTTTAATTTTACAAACAAGAAAACAAATTAAGAGAAATTAAATAACTTGCCCTAGGGTCATAAAGCTGGAAGTCACAAATCCAGGATTCCAGCCCAGTTCTGATTGACATTAGTAACTATATTTTAGTCATCAACTTATATTATACTGCTGGCATGCTACACAAGCTATTTTCCACTCATAATCTATGCCTGCTTCCCTCATCTTGATCATATGTTTGGAGGATATGTCAAATTCTGATTTCCAAATGAGCCAACAATATTTCATGGCAAAACTAGTACAACTTAACAGTATTGTATCCTAGCTGCAATCAGTTAATTATCTATTTTAGTAAAAAGTATTTCGTTCCTGGTTTTTCTTTTCAATAAAGCATTCAGTGAATGCAAAACTCCTGAACTATGTATAGATATATAATTCCTTTTGTTTTGAATCAGAAACATCAGCAGGCTGACCCAGGTCATTGTTAAAGGTAGGATTAGGTAGAATTTTATCTTTAAACCATAGTTGCAACATATAAATATTAAAATATCACTGTATCTCCTGACATGTACTCTAGACTATCCTGGGCATCTCCCAATAAAGACTTTCCTTACACTCATGGTTCATTATTCAGTTTCTAGCTTCTCCACATGACTACAAATGCTGTATAGGTAGGAGTTATATCTGATTTGTGCCTAGCTGTATCTCCAGCATTTATCATAGAGTATGATATCCCTACAACATGTTTTATATCGAACCACGTATCACATCCTTCACATGGTTGTCATTTTTCATCAGATCTCTGTATCTACCCTGACTCTCCAAAAATTTCTGTTCTACGGAGTTTCCAGAGAGAATCTTTAAAAGCATAAAGCAGATTATGCCACCCTTTTAAAAGCTTCTAGCGACTTCCATTTACATTTGGCATTGATACAGGCAGGCCCCATTGCCTGGCATAACATAAAAGATCACTCCTGCCTTCTTCTACTTCATATCTTGCATTGTCACGTTATTATTTTTTTTTTATCAGTACTCTAGTTATGTCTAGTTCTCACACAAACCAAGACCATCCTCATCTCACAATATTGACCTTTCAGTTGGCCTTGAAATTTGTGTTTCCAGACTAGTTCATTTGCCTTTTTCTTTCCTCTCACCCAGAACTAGAGTATTTCACCACTTCACCATTCCAGAGCAGTCTTCTCTGACAACCCTTTTTAAAGTTATCGCTTTTTATCTCCTTGCTTGTTTGCTTTTATTTGTATCACACATGTTTTATTAATCAAGCAAATAAGATGATTTTTGATAGTGATGTATCATTTCATTTGAATGTACACTCTCAGCACAGCAAATTTGACTATCTTTTTCTAAGAACTAAGAGTTCAATGATTAACAGTGACTAGAAAACAGTAAATACTCAATTATAAGGGAACAACAAAAAGTTTGCTGAAATGGAATTAAAGTACAAGTGTATTTTGATACAAACTTTTTTGAAATTCATGTAGTTTTTGCGTAATATGCATTTTCCCTGAGCATTTTGAAGACCTGTCTTACTAGTAGAAGTGTGAATGGTTCATCCTAGAAAGTATGCCCTTGGAACGTGTAATCACAAGGAAAAAAAAACAGGGTAAGAAGTGGCAATAATCATGGAACAGTGTTTGTCTTCATAATATGTCTTTTTGGGTGAGTAGGTGATAATACTTCTCTGCCAGGTCAATGGATAGCTCAATGTGTGTCTTAAAAATCAAGTAGTCTAATCACATTTTCTTTCCTAGGAATGAAGATTTGGTTGGAGTCACACGGTTACATAAAGCAGTCAGATATAACCCTGATGACAGTGAAAGATGCAGACACTCCTGGACTGACTTTAACTGGCTAGTGTCTTTCAGCTACTCATTCTTTTGATGCATGTCTATTACTTGTGGAAATTGGTTGGACTTAGTTTCTGCTGCTAAGAACTGAAGGGGATCTCTATATATGGACGAGCTATGACATCAAGAGTTCAAGGTGGAGAGGCGGCATTGAAGACTCAACAAAGTTGAGTTGGAGTGGCAGGTAAACCATTGGTATTTTATCTGTGGGCTTTCAATGACGAGTGGATGTTTAGACAGTTTGAGTATGTTCCATGCTTTAGTGGGCAAATCAGTTGTCTTTAAGATGAAGTGAAGTGGTAAATAGTGGAAATTATGGCAGGGGTCTCCAGTCAGTGTTGCAGGTGTACTATACACACACACACACACACACACACACACACATATATATATATGTATATATATATATATTTAAAACTGCATTATAAAAAAAAAAAAGAGGCAAAGAAAGGAAATATCTTTTTTTTTTTTGAGAGGTTTTTGCTATAGGGCGCGTGCGCTCGCCAGACAGAGAGAGACAGAGAGACAGAAAGCAGGAAATCACCCCCCAGGGGGGGATGGCCACGTTGCAATCCCTTCTCCTCCATTCTCCTTTGGGATCTTGGGCACGCACGCACACGCACCCGGCGTGAGTTTAAGCCACCGGGTCTGGGACTCGAACCGCGGTCGACTATGTGGGAGTCCAGCGACATAGCCATTACGCTAACTGCTGGTCCCAAGAAAGGAAATATCTTTTGAAGTTTCTTGTGACCTTACATTGTTTTGTATCATTCTGACATTTTAAATACTGCTTCTGAACAACTTTGTCCCAAGGTATTCTATTTATATTCTAGATAGTCAAACTATGCAAACATCTCTGCTTTGTTTTCCTGATAATTTATGCCTCACAATCAACATGAGCTTCCTTGGGACACTTCCTAAACTTCTACTCTTCTCCTTGATTTGTATTTGTTTCCCAAAAGCTTCCCTATAATTTGGGTCAATTGATTATTGACACTGAACATCTCAATTCTTCAGATGGGAATTTGATATAAGCAGAGTCTAGCTAGAACAAAAGCAGTTTCATTACCCTGGATAACTACATTTTTGGATGTAATTGTTCCCATTGGGATCTCATGAAAATCTAAAGTAACACAAATATTAAAAGGCTATTGATAGCCTTTTATTAAGAAGATTATTATTAAGTTTATTTCTTCCATGAGAGGGAGAGAGACAGAGACAGAAAGACAGGCACCTTCAATAGAGATTTTGTGCCACGTACTATCCTAGCCAGCCTGGCGTATAGGCAAGCGCATGTCTTGGGAATGTACAGGGTGGACTTGAATGGAAACCTAGGATCTTCCCATGTGGGTACAGTTGTGTTATAGCTGTATCACTATATGGCCCTAAAGAAGATTATTTTCAAATGTTTTATTCTTAAAATTTTTATTTATTTATTTATTTATTTATTTATTTATTTTGGAGAGGTTTTTTCGCTATAGGGTACGTGCGCTCGCCAGACAGACAGAGAGAGACATAGAGACAGAAAGCGAGAAATCACCCCCCAGGGGGGATGGTCACGCCGCAATCCCTTCTCCTCCATTCTCCTCTCGGGATCTTGGGCACGCACGCACACGCGCCCGGTGTGAGTTGTAAGCCACCGGGTCCGAGACGCGAACCGCGGTCGACTACGTGGGAGTCCAGCGACATAACCATTACGCTAACTGCTGGTTCCCAAAATTTATTATTTTTGATATAACTTCCCCATGCATCAGAGAAAAAGGGTGAGAGAGAGAGAGAGAGAGAGAGAGAGAGAGAGAGAGAGAGGGGCCATATTCCTAATAGGGTTCTGATTCAGCAATTCACCCTCAGCTTCAGCCAGCTGTGGATCATGGGCATGCCTGGCATACTCAGGGAGTTCTCTGGAACTGAACAGAGAATTTTCCCACATGGAATTGCCTCATTGAGTGTTCCATTTTACCACTGTGCCATCTTCTGGCCCCAGAATATTTTTAATAGAGAAAATTTCTATAATAAAAGAAAATTTTATTTGTACTAACGTACTTACGATTCAATGGTTTCCTTCCTCCTTTTGTTCTCCCCGGGTAATCTGATTCCGTATTTCATTACTGCCCAGTAGCTTAAGTCCTTAGAGCTATAAATATAAATAATGAAAGCTATTTACTATTAGACAATTATAATTCACTTAAGAGATACACAAACCTCTTATAAAATATATTAAAATTTATTAAGCTTATTTATTATGCATACACACACACACACACCCCTTTCTCTGAGTGTAACATGGGAAATTATTTACCTTTAGCCTCAGTAATAACTAACATTTGTGTTTTTTCATTCATAATCTACATTAGCTTTTATTCACTCACTTGATTCTTTCCAATAATCTGTGTTAAGTATATAAATATGTAAATTTTACAGGTAAAGAAAATAAGACTCAAGAATTAAGGGACTCTCCTAGGGTCATATACTGTAGTTAGGGGAAAAAAAAAAGTATGGCTTTGAAGGTAAGTCTGTAGGATACCAAAGTCTGTAATCTTTTTCAAAAGGACAAAAAAGCTATTATAGGGGCTAATAGTATTTTGAGAGGAAAAAGAGTGTTCAATAAACCAATTCTTTCCTTCCAGTTTGGGAAAAAAATTGCTATTTGTGTTAAAGTATCTCATCCATTGTCCTTGTGGTTCTGAGGCCCTATCCATAAATACTCATCTCCAAATAGACTCTGGGTCTTTAATTTTCATTTCATCTTATTACTATTCTTATCAGTATTCGTAGTAGTAGGTGCAATATCCAAAGTGGTTGTTTTTTCTAAATAATCAAACATGATGATGAGTATGTTATACTCACATGACTGACAGGCAGATGAAATCAGGGAAGCAAGTTAGTACACCCTACTTAATCATGCTGTTTCAAACCTCCAAGCTGAAATTTCAGGACCCAGCAGCTTCTGGAGGTTCTTACAAACAGAACAGTAATCCTGAATGTTATAAATAGGTTGTTTGGTCAAAATATTGACAACCTAATTGAAAAATATATATCCTACTGTTTTCGCTGTTTGCTAGCCAGTGAAATGAGACAGAAACCCTAAGGAATCACAGAAGGCTGCATATGACCTGCCACTTTGACTTATGTAACTGCATTACCCCTGCGAATGAAAGACCTTGTTTATTTTTAGTTTCTTATTTTCCCCCATCAACTTTGTCTATGAGGCAACTATAAACAACAAATGTTGAGAAGACCAAAAAAAAAAAAAAAAAAGTCATTAAAACTTTCTCAAGTTTAAGTCTTCATCTAGGTTCTTCTTAAAGAAGCAGAGACCAGAATGCTTGATGCATTTATAACCCACCCCAAGTCCATATAGTAGAACAATGAACGTTCCTATGGGTGAAAATAAAATATTCAAACTGTTAGTGAACAAAATTGAGATTGTTGAATGCAATGGGGATTTCCAAGTGTCCTTTATACTCTGCCATTCTGACTGATTAATGATTCATCATCCACATCTATATATATTACAAAAGTGAAATTTGTTGACTCAACTATTAGCTTGTTGGAGAAGTTATGACTATGAAAAAATGCATGATGACTTTTCAGACAACCCAATATTTTATTTTATGCTCATACACTATCTGCTGAGTGCTGTTTTGACCAAGCTACTGAGGAGATTCAAACCTGAGAGAAAATGATACCAGTGATACTCAGTGAGTACCTGTAAGACCTTGCTAATCAAAGGGTCCATGGATAAGTAGCATAGACTCATTATTTACTTTTCTTAAGCATTGGTTTCACCTGTTAGATGGGAATAAGTTATAATTACTTTCTAGTGTTCACGAGACAGACATAAATACAATACGCCTAGCATGTCATATAGTTCAGCCCTTCTCCATCTTTAACTCATACTTAACTAACCCCAAACCTACACTTTTTTTCCCCCAGCATCACAGTATATTTTAAAACAATAATCTTAACATTGCTCTAGGCATGGCTTCTAATTCTCTCCCCAAATGACTTGCACATAATATCTTGTAGTAAAGACTACTAAAATATTCATTCTTTAGTTTTCATTAATGGTACCTGAGTTTCTACAGAAAAGTAATGTGCTTAACTAAAGCAAAGCAAAATGAAAACAAACAAATAAAAATGCTACATTTTAAGGAGGTTTCTTGGAAGCCCCACCCACCAACTCCTGTTTGTGATATTATATTTTCTAGATGTAACCACATAACTGAATGGGGGATGGGAAGACATGTAGCAAATAGAATATCTGGTGAGCACCATTGTCTTTGTCATACTAACTGAGACATGTGTTCTCAACATTTTCTTGAATAAATGAAGAAATTGCTATGTGCATTTTACCAGGTAAAAAAGCAATGTATCACAAGTACAAAAGTAAAATAAAATGCCATGATCATTAGAATTTGAGACCTTTAGAGAAGTTATGTTATTTAAGAGAAAAGGATACAGGGCCATCCAAGTGGTATGGTGGTTAAGGCAATTAGAAACCACATGGCAGACTGTGTGGTTCCAATCCAGGACCCAGTGGCTTGAGAAGCATGTCAGCTATGTGTGTGTGTGTGTGTGTGTGTGTGTGTGTGTGTGTGTGCCCCAAATCCCCAAAGGAGTATGAAGAAAGATTGTGGCATAGTCATCTGCCCTGGAAGATGCTTTCTCATTTTCTCTCTCTCTCTCTCTGGTGAGTGCACACACTATATAGCAAATAAAGAGAGAAAGAGAGAGATAGAGAGATAGGACCAGCAGATGGCAGGCATAATGGCTACATTGCTGGATTCCCACGTAGGTGATTGGGGTTCAAGTCCTGAACTTGGCAGCTTGAAACACGCTGGGTGTGTGTGTGTGTGTATGTGGGTGTGCATGCTCAAAAATCTGAGAGGAGAATGGGAGAGAAGGGATTGTGGTGTGGCCATCCCTCTGGGGTGATTTCTCACTTTCCATCTCTCTGGTGAATGCATGCACCCAATAGCAAAAATCTATCCAAAAGAGGAGAGAGAGAGAGAGAGAGAGAGATAAAGAAAAGGAGTCTTGCTGAGAACACATCATTCTTTTATTATTATTATTATTATTAAATCATGAGTCAGCTAGAGTCAGGAAAATGTTACCAAGATGTTGGTCTTGACAGAGTTTTAGAACCAATAAGAGCTACCCCTGCAGATGCATGTGTAAGAATAGTCTGCCTCTAGCTAAGCTAACAGCTTCTTGGTGTTGAAACCCTTTCTAATAGACACAGTCAATCGTTAAGAGTTGCATTGGACCTCAAATGAAATATCAGTTCTAGATACAAGTTCCTGTCTCTATGATCTACATTTTAAGTTGTTTTATTTTTCCTTTTCCTTGAAGCCTCAGAGTGAAGATGCTTATCTCTCCGCCCTATTTTTTTGTTTCAAAAAGTCCAAATAAAGAGAAAAACTGATGTTGTTCTTGGTTCATTCCAACCTAAGGAGATTACAGAGGGCATCCTCAGAGTTGACTGAGTACCTTAGGAGATTGTTGAATAGAGCACTGAATCATTGAGCCAAGGGTCAGCAAGGCTATGTCTGCATCTAATCCAGTAGTTGGCAAACCTGGTTACACATTGGGTATTCTAAGAAGGTGGATAAGGATTGAAGGTGGGAGGCAGAGAGATTGACTCTTGGCTTCCTTTTTTTTTTTTTTTGGAGAGGTTTTTTGCTATAGGGTGTGCACACTTGCCAGAAAGACAGAGAGAGAGAGAGATAGAAAGCGAGGAATCACTCCCTAGGGGGGATGGCCATGCCACAATCCCTTCTCCTACATTCTCCTCTCAGGATCTTGGGCATGCACGCACACGCGCCCGGCGTGAGTTTAAGCCACTGGGTCCAGGACTCGAATCATGGTTGGCTACATGGGAGTTCAGCTACATAGCCATTACGCTAACTGCTGGTCCCTTGGCTTCTTTCTCAAGGAATAGAATCAGTACTAGAAAGAGAAAGAAGTCAGGTAGCCTGACAGTGTAAGATAGAAATTTTATGCTATATCATTAATACTATTTTCTTAATGTAATAATATACATAGAGTATAATCTTTATACACACATATTTTTACCATTCTACTCCTCCCTGGGCTCCTGGGCTTAATTTTATATCATCACTTGCCACTGCAGTATGTGTATATATATATATACTATTACATGTTATATTACATACGTTATCTGAAGCTCTATTTTACATTTTCATTTTTCATGCCATTCAATATTTTTATATAACAGGTTTTTAATAATTTTTCAATAATCTGTGCCTAAATTTACTAAGTGGAGGTTGCTTACTATTTCTCTTTATTATAATTATTGATGCAATAAAAACCATTGTACATAAATATTTACTGAAATTTCTGTTTTTGACCTCACGACAAGTTTCCTAGGAACAGAATTAGACTTACTAGGTCAAGATGTATGAATTTTTTGTAGGCTTTTTACTCATGTTTCTAACAGATTTGCAAAAGTGATGTACCCATTTCCACTCTCACTAATGGAATATAAAAGACATACCTCCATTCTAAGAATACAGGAGTAAGGATGTTACGTGCAAAAGTGAAGAAATAAAAATAAATGGTTACTAATTTGAGAGTTGACTAAATGTAAGTCTCTTTTACCCTAACTCACTGAAATCTTTGCCTTTTGCACTCTATAAATGCACTTTAATGTCTGTGATAATGTGGGAAACATAGCACTAAAAGACGTCTCAAAAGCTGAAATGCATGCATCAGCTCTGTTTTGTGCTTTGTCGCAATCATTTAGCACGTGGTTCCTAAAGAAAACACTGAGATTCTACTACATCATCATCCGCAGATGATAATGGTTGAAACCCTCTCAATGAAATGTGGGGTTCATTGTCTTGGGACAGACAAAGACAGAGAGAGACTGACTTCGAAGCAATTTTGAGAATTTACAGAATACCTGAGGATTACCAGTGATTTTTCTTTTGCAACTTACAATTTGAGCTTTTGTATTTGTAGCACACTATCAATGTTGTTCTGCGATTTCCTATGGCATTAAGAGAGAGAGAAAAACTAATCATGGACAAGTCAGTGATAATATAACATACCTGATAATTCTATAGTAGTAATTCCTGGCTATAGTACTATTCTCTTGGTTGTCATAATGCCTTGAACAGCAGCTAGGTTTTAGCCAAGACGATAAAACTCCAGTCGCTCATCTAAAGTCCACAACTACCACTGGTTTATCAAAGACAATATTCTTACTGACATAAGCCTCAGTTTTATTTTGTTTTTACTTTAAAAATAAGGGCAATAATACATCTTTTACTTGGAAAAAGGAAATGTTCTATAAATGCTTTCAACTTTTTTAAATCTCTCAAATATGCCAATTTTGTTTCTTTTACCTCTCAGTGTGTTCTTACTAATCATAGGCTGTGTTAAGTTCAAATTATTAATGATTTTGGACTTTACAAAATGTTAACAGGTTCTCAGTATATCCAGAAAGATTAATAAAGTAAAATGTTAGGTCTTTTTTTTCCTGAATTGCCAGAGGGTGTTTGCACTCATGAGAGAGAGAGAGAGAGAGAGAGAGAGAGAGAGAGAGAGAGAGAGAGAGAGAGACACAGGGTTAGATGGCACCTCCCAATGGCATGTGGTCATGGCACAATCCCTTTTTCTCCATCTTATCAGAAATTTGGGCATGCACACATGCACATTTCACATGTTTTTCAAGCAGCTAGTTCTGGGATTCAAACAGTGAGGTCTGCCATGTGGTATCTGGCTCCCTTAACCTCCTGGCCACAGAGCCAGTTTATAAGGTCTTTACCTCACGCTTGAAATGAAAATTCATAAAGAAGCATTAGAAGTGGAACCAATCTACTCTTCTCACCCTGCTTCTCGTTTCTCCTAGTTTGTATTCTGTTATCATCACATGATCCACCTTTCAGGAAACCACAAACCAGCTGACATTATTGCTGGTTTAGAACTGGTCTGTGGCCAAAGCACATAATTTGTAAAATAGGAATAGACAAAGACTATATAGGAAAAATGACAGTGTGTCCAAAATACAGTCATGGTCACAACCTTCACTGCTTTGAACTTCTTTTGGTAGCTTTTGCTTCATACTATTCTAGTCTAGTCTAGTCTAGTCTATTATTCTGTTCTATTCTTGTCAATATATCTTTTACAAGTCTCTCCTTACTTTGTTTCATTTCTTCAGTTTTTAATAATTATTTAATGCTCATTTATGTCACTAATATCCTTCATTCTTCCTCTGAGCAGATTGATACCATTCTCCTTCTCCCTGGGCTTATTTTTATATCATCGTCTGCCATTTGCTGTCGGTAAGACTGAAGATCTTTTTTGGCACCTACCTTCCAGGGGAAATGGACTAGAAATAATAAATTATTTACAAAATAGAGTGGATAATGGTGGCGATAGTAGTGGTGATAATTGTGGTGGTGGCAGGAAAATAAGAATGATTATATGTGTGAAAAAATATATTTAAATTATAAATGTAACTTAAATGTACTTTATTTATAGGTTTTATGTATTCAAATATAAAGAACATCATTTGAAGCTTGTGGTTTGGAGAGCAGCAGTAAAAAAAGTGCAAAATATCTATAGTCAATTGTTTATAATCTATATAAATATTAGATAAGATAGACATAGTAATATACAGTAACAGAGGAAGTGTCATATTGAGTCTAAGCTACTTTGGTTTTTAAGTTCACTTCCGACCTTTACGTATTGATTATTAATACTTGGGTACCTTCTGTCTGTGTGCACCTCTATTTCCTCCCCCAAAAATGTTAGTATTGGATTGAATTCATGATTCCTAAATTGACAAGTTGCCTGAAATCACAAGAAGTGCTTCAGTAGTGTAGATCATTTGATTTTTTTGCAGAGTAGGGGAAGTGCTATATGGGAGGTCCAGTAAACCACATAACTAATAATACAGCAATACTCTTGGAAATTGCTAGAGTAGATATCTTTGTAACTCCGATTCTATGGTTTTACACTTTCCCCTTTAACCTCATTAAGATTAGCAGTTATTATTCATTATAGTCATTGGAAATAGAGAAAAGACGCACTTCTGATTAATTATATTGTTTGATATTCTCTCTCTCTGTGTATGTGTGTGTGTGTTTAACTGTAAACGTGTATTTTCATGTTATGTTACTATTACCTGTGTAACTCTTATGTCAGTTTGGGTCTTCTGGCCTTTTTCTAACTGGTATATCTGTTCAATTCTCTCTTTTAATCCCTGTGGAAATCAAAAGCCCCCCAGTAGATACATTTTAGCAAATAAACGTTGGGGAGAGAATAGGAACCACGGAGCGCTGCTGTGCCTGGATTGTCTGCTTCTGTCCCACTGTCTGTGTGCACTGTCTCTGGTCTGAAAAGTATCACATAAAGTCCTTTTCATAGATCCCTTAAAATGCTCCTTTCACTGAATGTATCATGTAATGCAATGGTTTTTAGGAGTATAGAAGAATGAACCTCTGCTGGGATCTGGGAAGTTGGGACATAATAAGAAATTGGCTTACATCACAACAACAAAAAAACCATCAAAATGCACACCGAGTATATAGCCTTTAAAATCAACTTTGATTATCACAACACTAAAACATGTAAATTATTTTATAATTTAATTTTCTTATCTATCCCCTCAATATTTCACTCTCTTTTTCTATGTTTTCTTCTCTCACTAATGCAAGGATGACCAGGATCTTACTAGACTCTTCTTACTCAATAAAGGAAGAGTGATTTGTTTCTCTTGCTTTCTCCCTGCTGGAATTGGCTATAGGCCCAACTTTATACTTCCAAATTCAGCAACACAGACTTTCCATTTAACAGGGTCTGTTTTCTTAGGAAACATACTTAGTTAAACATAAGTACCTCTATTGTCTCTAGTTTACATATTTTTTTCATAAGTTCTTTTAGAAAAGTCCATATATTATGAGTCCCATAGTCATATGAATCATATGAGTATTATTTCATATGGGTCATTTCCCAGTATGTAGAGTTTTGGTGCTACTCATTATTTAAATGTTTTTGTTTCAACTAGCTTTCCTAAGGTATTTTTGCCCTTTGGTGCCCTAATGTTTTCTTTTACTAACTCTCTTCCGTTGTCTCAATGACAGTGTTTTAAGTGGGCATTCAAACATTGTGTCAAATCCATTTGCAAAACCTTTATTAAGTTTAACAGCAAAATCTCATAAGTTTGGCTTGGTTAATCTATCAATTTAAGGCTCATTAAAATAAGGAATGACAAAGCTGGAAGTGAATGCCTCTCTTTTCTTTGAAAATACTTATAAAATCAAGCACTCAGCTGCTTCCTGTTGTATGCTGCTTTGGAAATGTCAGCCTAGTTTGAACTGTCAAAGTCATCAAAAATACCGCTGAAACTGCAAAGGAAACAATGACTACCAAGGGAAAACACAGTAAACTGAATGACTCCAGAGGCTGCTTTTCCCATAGGAAGGGAGGTAAATTTGGAAAGGGTAAATTTGGGAGCCCAACTTCTTCCATGTAAAGTCTACAGAAGAATTCTGTCTGCAGCTATGGGTGAGGGTCAATGTGCTGCTAGAACTCAAATATCTTGTAATGACCTCCCCTACCTTTGGGTGATCCCTGCTGCCATTTTCTGCTGTCCAACTCAGTTATTTGTGTCTTCCTTCAAAAGCAATCTCAGAAAAAGCTCTCTTTGTCTTTCCTACCAAACTTCAGTTGACCTTGGGTGAAGAGTCACCTTGATATGGTGCAAGATAGATGGGTAACTCAGTGGAACACATAGTAAATGTCAATGTTAAAGTTTATCTAACGAACCCGAGAAAAATTACCCCCAACTGTTTTGAATATCTCCTGAAAGCAGTGCCTAAGAAAAGGAACTAGTTTTCGTTCTGGTACTTGATCATACCACTGCCTTCTGAGCTACCATGTAGAAGGTGTCATTCTGAAGAATGAGATATAAAGTCATTTGTCCAGAATTCCCACTCACATCGGTAGAGACTGACCACTAAGCAGGCTGATTTCTTTATTGTTTGGACGTCCAGTATGTTCACTGGGTGAGCTCCCAAGCATTTGGTAAGAAGATTCAAAGGAGAAAAACATAAATATACCATGCTGGGTAAAGTCTTTTCATAATCTAAATGATGTATAGCGATTTAATATATGAATAAAAATAAACAAAATTTAAAAAACTAAAAATTAGAAAAACAGAAAAATACATCATGACTTTTCCAATGACTAATATATCATGAATGAGAAACATAAAAATGATATTACTGATAGTGATAAATAAATAATTGTCATTGTTGTTACTAAACTAAATGCATTACAAGGTTTCTATGTACAATATATACATAAATATAAATATAAATATATATATATTTAAAACCATACTATCTCTGTTGCTACAGAGTCACAAACAAAATTATACAAAATTATAAGAAATATTTTGAACATTATCTTTAAAATTCAGTATCGTGAAATTTTGAAAGTTGTTTATTAACTGTCAAAAATGAGTATGAGCAAAAATTTTTTAATATGTAAAGTAGATGTGGAAAAATGTAAAAATAAATAAGTAAATGGAAAAATAAATAAACTAATTAATTTTAAAAAAGAAAAACATAAATATGGTAGAGACTTTGAATGCAATACTCTTGTATGGGGGCCTGTCTGCTCTGACTGTAACTAAAATCAAAGATTAGCCTGAGATGTGACATAAATCACCATGTGTGGCTGCTGCAGTGTATCTTAACATTATAGCCTTTGTGAAGATGCTTAGAAACTTTATATCACTATGAGTATGAGAAGTGGTTTTTACCAAATGTTTCACACAATGAATAATATATGGAGGTTGCTCAGTATAAACCTTTTAACGTGATAAGGTTGGAATTTTTATTGTGGCATTCAGATTCCTCTGCTAGCTAACATCACTTTCTCTCTTTTTATTTCTCGGTAAGTTCTTTAATATCATGTTTGTTTTAGTCAAATTAACCTACTAAAAACCCAAGGTCATTCTCTTTTACAATCTTCATGTATCAACTCTCTTCCTAGTCAAACAGTTCTGGAAATCATGAGACCTGTTGAAGGAGAAAGGAAAATGGACAGTTATGAACAGCTTTATTTCATAAAGTGATATTCATCATTTCTGTCTATTTTGTAATCTCATTTTTTGTTCCAAAACACTTAGAAATCTATTTAAAAAAAAAAAAAAGGACAGGCATCTTTAATAGAATATTTGTCATGAAATTCCCTCACTCCAAACCTTTCAGTCAGCCAGATCACAGGTAACTGCATGCTCCTGGTGTGTATAGATTGACCCAGGAACTGAACCCAAACTTCCATGTAACTTAGAGCATTGTAGAGCTTTGTGTGTCACCACAGCTGGATCAGCAATCTCGTTCTGCTAACATCAAACTACCATCAAGGTTACTAATACTTTAATGATTTACAGACTCCATTATTACGGTTCGTCTCTGCTTATGTGAATAGTTGGGTGAATTTCATGCAATTGACTGCACCTCTAGTCTCCACTCCATCTTACATGAGTCTTTTCATTTCTATCTTATAACTCTCATTGTTCTTTCTGACTTCTCTCCTTTGCCTATTCCTTGATATAAATGTTGGGCCAGTTTCCATTTTGGTCCTCTGCTCTGTTCGAGAAGTTCTTTCTTAGACATCAAAGGAAAGCAAATTATCTAGTCAACAAAATTTTAGCAGATTTTATTGTGAACTGTTCCATGCAGACCCTATTGTATCAAGTGCTTAAACTAGTCACCTACAAGCTGAATTCACCAAGGAACATGTGTTATTTTATCTATAAATGTTCCTATAGGCAATAAGATATATCACAAAACAATCCAGATTTTCTGTTTCTCATGAAAAATTAGACAACTTGGCAAAGCAAGGCTACCAACCATTCATACAACTGATTGCAACTAAGCAGCAGCCTTTTACCTTAAGACCCATGAGTCCCTAAATATACCCACACATTCACCTCCTTAGCCACTTGTGTTTTCATCCTGTCCCTTGCCACTCTAAAATTCAGATAGGATGGTAAAGAAGAGAAAGCAAGACAGTCTACTATCAGATATATCTTCGGCCCATTATCTACTTTTTAAAGGTTTTTGTCACAGGGCGTGTGCTCTCTAGAAAGGAGAAAGTCAAAAAGAGACAGAGAGAGGGAGAGTAAGAAATCACTCCTCAGAGGGGATGGCCATGCTGCAATCCCCTCTCTCTTCCCTTCTCTTTTCAGGACCACACATGTGCCCAGCGTGATTTTCAAGTCACCAACCAAATCTGGGAATCAAAGGGCAGTCGGCCACGTGGGAATCCAGTTGCCCTAACCACCATGCCATCTGCTGGTCCCTCAGCCCATTATCATTTACTTTGCTGTCACAGTCAATATGATAATAAGTCCTTCTCCTTAACATTATGAATATCTTTACATTCCTTGATTTCATAGTTTCTTTCTTGTCTTCCATACAGCTCTAAAAAGGCTTGTTCTAATCATATTCTCTTGCTTCTTTCTTTATGCTACATCTTAAATGTTTGAAATTCTGTCTACCTAACTATCATTTACTCTGCCTGGCAGTTAACATTTGGGGAAACAACACTGCAAAAACACCTGTGAATCTGGGGTGATAAATCATGTGTCCTAATCTTTCCTCAACCAATAAGTAAGACATTTAAAAAGCAATTTTGGCTAAATAGTAGTAATTATTCCATCCTTAAAACCTAAGGAAAACGAGTTCTTAAAGTACAACACTCTCTCAAGTAAATTTTGACCACATTTATTGTGCCACTTATTGTGCTTTTGACAACTTTATGTAATTTTACATTTTATTCCTGATAGCTTTCGTTTAGAGCATATTGACAGTTTAGTTATTTTTGAAAAATACTTACACTCTAGTAAATACGACTGGCCAGATATGCTTTTCCAAAGCTCCTTTTCTCCCAAGTATGCCTGAGGGAAATTATCTTAGAAGTGAAATGGTGATCTCCAAGGAATCAGAGCTAAATTGTAAACGTTGAAGGTAGCTAATATTTTTTAAAGAGCTAGAATAAGCAAGCTAACAACTGCTTATTTCTTCCTGATTTTCCTGAGGGAACAATCCCAGTATTAGAACCTGATTCAATGGCACTGACCCTCCCTGTCTTTCAAGTGTCATTTTAGATTTCGTTAGTGCTTCTGAGAAGGAGGTAGTAGAAATGGCCCTTGGAGGTCAAAATAATGCATTCAGCATACCTGATGCAATGTTGGGTACAAACTGAAAAACAGTACAAGTCAGTTTTATTGTTTATTCTTTACTATCCTCAACTCTACTGATGAGGTTTATATTGTTAGTGCTATTTAGCCAATGACTATAGAGGTCTATTGGCAAGTTAAAGAACTTCTGAGTTTGGGACCAGCAGTTAGCGTAATGGCTATGTTGCTGAACTCCCATGTGGTCCACTGTGGTTCGAGTCCTGGACCGGTGGCTTAAACTCATGCCAGGCACATGTGTGTGCATACCCAGGATACCAAGAGGAGAAAGGAGAAGAAGGGATGGTGGCGTGGCCATCCCCCCTGGGGGGTGATTTTTCACTTTCTGTCTCTCTGTCTTTCTGGTGAGTACATGAGCCATATAGCAAAAACATCTCCAAAAAAAAAAAAGAACTTCTGAGTTTAATACTCATCTCCAGGTGTTTGTGATGATTCAGTTCAAGGACTGGCACAGGTTAAACCACATGTATCAACTGTGGAAGTTAGGTAACTTATTTGGGGATCAATTTCTCTAAGAGCCCAGATAAGAAATTTAGAAGAACATATCTTCCATTCTATCCCAGTCATCTTTTAGCAAATTATTTTAGGGTATTCTCTTCTGGCAAGTAAAGAAGATTCATGCCTGCATTTCCTATTAATCCTGAAGTTCTGTGATTTATTCCCTCAACTTTTATGAAGTAATTACTTGCAAGGGCTCTTTCTTGTATGAACTGTAATAAAAATGACTTAAGAAAAACGGTTAGTCCTTGCATAAAATTAAGCAGAAATTAAATTAAAAGGCAGGACATCTGTTCATTTCACATCAAGCCTTTGAAGATGTTCCCAATGAGCTGTAAAGATTGTGATGATAAGGAAAATTGGGGCAAATTTTGATTTCTATAATTCACCTTTTCTGTCTCCATGTCATGGATCTCTCTATTCCTGACACTTTGCCTTACTGGGGCTGAAATTTCAAATTGTGACACAGGAAGTTCTATCAACCCATGAATCAACTGGTCCCAGAAGTATTTTTCCTTCATGAAACAGACTTGTATGATAAAATAGAAGGAAATGTGTGACTATGTAATGAGAATATATTAAAGTCTAGTAACTATTACTTATTGAGAGCTAAATTTATGTCAGAAACTGTATTAACATTAGTTATTCTAGTAAATCCTCAAAATAAGCCAGAACGTAATGAAATAAAGTTAGAGGGCTAGTTTGAACTGTGTAGTCCTCCTTTATAGATGGGTACAAAAAAACAGCATAAGAAATATGAGGTAACAGCCTGAAGCTTACTGAATAACTATTATTCATCAATATGCTTTTGACCTAACTTGTCTTTCTGAATATAAGAAAACCCTTTAGAGGGTCAGCAGGTGGCATGGAGGTTAAGGCACTGGATCTCATATGGCCAACTCTATGTTTGGGTTCTGAACTCAGTGACTTGGAAAACATGCTGTGCCCATGTGCATGTATGCCCAAAGTCCTGAGAGGAGAATGGAGGGGAAGAGATTGTTGCATGACCATTCTCCCCTGGGGAGTAATTTCTCTTTCCCTCTCTTTTTTTTTTTTTCCTGCCTTTTTTTTTTTTTTTTGAGAGGTTTTCACTATAGGGCGCGTGCACTCACCAGACGGACAGAGAGAGACAGAGAGACAGAAAGTGAGAAATCACCCCCCAGGGGGGATGGTCACACCGCAATCCCTTCTCCTCCATTCTCCTCTCGGGATCTTGGGCACACACGCACACGCGCCTGGCGTGAGTTTTAAGCCACCGGGTCCAGGATGCAAACTGCCGTCGACTACGTGGGAGTCCAGCGACATAGCCATTACGCTAACTGCTGGTTCCCTCCCTTTCCCTCTTCTTCTGTCTCTCTCTGGCAAGTGCACATGCCTTACAACAGCAAAAAGAAAAGAATTTTCTATAAAATGTAGTATGAGTAGTCCTTGTTTTATAGGTTTGAAATGTAAGCTTCAGAGAAATTAACAATTAGTTCAAGATCACATGGTAATGAAACACACATGAGGATAAAGGGTGATAATCATATCTCTTATCTCCATGATTTGGAAACAAGAGAACAGACACAGAAAGTAGTTATTACTTTTTTTTTTTCCATTTGGGAGGACATGGGGACATGAGGACATAGAGTTTCTTTTATAAGCTGGACTCAGAAATACTTACTCTTATGACCACATCCTGTATACTTTGGAGAAGAAAGATGAGTATAGCAAGGTAAATAAAATAGGAGTGAGGCGCAGGGAATGACTCCAAAAAAGGAAAAGTGTGTTTGTTAAGGACTCTTGGGTTCAGGGAATGAGCTGGAAATGGCTACTGTGGAAGGGTTAATAGAGAAAGCATCTGCTGGGGACAGGTGGCAGCCCAGCAGAGAGGGAAATGGAAGCTTTTTGTGTCAGAAAGAGAAAACACTATTCTAGTTTTCTGTTTTATAAAACTATATGGTCCCTCCCATCCAACCATAAAATTAAAAACCAAAAACCTATATCATGTGTATTAATGGTAATAGTCCTATTTTGCATGAAAATTAGAATTGTGGAAGAGTCCAACCTCCATGTGTTAACTTCATATCTCTGTTGTTAGAAAGAGACGTAATCAAAATTGTAGATGCATAACCTGATGCTGCATAGTTCAGGCATTCCTAGAAGTTTGGGAAGGAGAAATATCACATTGAATACTCTAGGAAATTGCTATCAGAGGAAACTTAAACAGGTTGGCTAGAGAATATGCCTCCTCTTAAGTGAACTCAGAGAAAAAGTATGCTTTTTCTTTTCTTTTCTTTTTTATATTTTTTTTGCCTTAGGGTGCATGTGCTTGCTAGAGAGAAAGAGACAGAGACAGTGAGAGGAAAAATGAGAAATCACCTCCTAGTGGGGATGGCCACACTGCAATCCCCTCTCCTCCACTCTCTTCCTGGGATCTTGGTTATGCACGCACATGTACCAGTGTGTTGAAGCCACTGGGTGCAGGACTATCACCACAGTCCACCATGTGGGAGTTCAGCAACATAACCACTATGCTATATGCTGGCCCCAAAATGTTCATTTGTTTTTAAAGAAACACACTGTCCACTAACACTCTAAAGCCAATATTATTCCTGCCATTTATCAGCACAAAGGTGAGTTGTCTTTGTCTTCCTTCTATTTCCTTAGGCTTCACCATCACTGAAGCTTTGGGTTACAATTTTCACTATTGTATTACTTTATTTGTTGCATAATGTATTAAAGATCAATACATAGATAAATAAATAATGATCAATTGAATTGTGAAGGTGGAGGTTCTCTGCTTGGATATTGACAGTGTAAATTATAAACTTCTACCTTGACCTCTAGTATATGATGGCATTGTTGAGAATAAAAGACTTCCACTAGGAGCATACTGTAGCTTTTGTAAATTTTGGTTGGTTAATTCTTGCCCCTACCTTTTAATTCTGGTTCAAGATAAATGTGTCTAGTGTCCTGAATCTGGATACCTATGGTAGATACCAAATGACAATTAAACAGAATTATTGACAGTTCATGTTGCAGCAACTCACCAAGACATTGCTACTGCTTTCATTTGAAATTCTTTCACATGGACCAAGGATCTTGCACATGGTCGAGACACTTGTAGATTCAAGTCTGCATGTGTTGGGAGTTAAAAGCCCAAAGGAATAAGGATCAACAGATGGTGGAATAGTTATGTTGCTAGAGACTCCCACGTACTCAACTGCTGTTGGAGTCCTGGACCCAGTGGCTTAAAACTCACGCCAGGTGTTTTCTTGTGTGTGCGTGATCAAAAAAATCCGAGGGAAAAATGGAAGAGAAGGGATTGTGGTATGGCCATCCCCTGGAGGGTTGATATCTAGCTTTCTGTCTCTCCAGCAAGTGCACATGCCTTATAGCAAAAACCTCTCTCGGAAAAAAAAAAATAAAGCCTACAGGAATAAACATAAAATGGCTAGAACATAGTTAAACTATAGAATTCAAGGAAAATTATTGTTATAGCCCATTAATAGATTGTAATACAGGATCCAGCAAATGGTATGGTGGTTAGGGGTGCTGGACTCTCACATGGCCAACCATGGTTCAAGTCCTGGACCTGGCAACTTGTTTTCTCACTTTCCCTCTCTGTCTCTCTCATTTTGTCCCTCTCTGGTCAAATATATATAAATAAATAAATAAATAAATAAATAAAGTAATTCTAAAAAAATAGATTGTAATACAAAAAGAACAGGTATTCACACTTTATTGCAAAGCCTCTTAAAGCCTTGGTATACAGAGAGATGAGATGATGTTCTCTGTTTGAGAACAGTGTGATAGCTGAAAAGGATATGTTTCTAGATTCACCTTGACTTCTTTAGTTTCTTTGCTTAGGATAATGAGTTTTGTCTCTAGAAGCAATTTTGTCCCTTATGTAAATGTAAAGATGGTGAATTCATCATAGCTCTATCCTACATAGGTTCTTTTGGGGGTTTGAAAATATCAAGACACAGTGAATGTCCAAACTATAACATTTTTTAGATCCTATTTAATTAAGTATGATATAAAAAAATTAAAAAGAGATAAACAGAGGCTAGAAATAGAAATCCCATAACATATAAATGTATTAATGTTTCTAGTATTATCTATGAAGAGAACACCTGGCTATGGACTCAAACACACCTGACTGCTTGACAGATGTAACTTAATAGAGGAAATGAAAATGACAGCAATTTCATAAAGCAGTAGCAATTGCAATGAGTGACGTCCCTGAGCTAAGGGACTTTTTTTTTCTTTCTTTTTTTTTATTCTGATTCTATTATTGCCAAGCTGTTCTCCAGCTACAATTTATTACCCAACTCCACTCCAAAACACATACATGCAAACCAGGTAGAAATGATTATAAAGAACAGGAAAACACCAACCAGCATTTTCATTAGAAACTAAAGTGACCAACTATAAAGTACAAGTTAGATTTAATACATACTTGCATGTGTTTATAGTCATACATGCTAAGAGAAATTAAACTCAGTTCAAGCCAGCGAGCAGTTCTGGACACCAGGCTGCCTGCAGCTGCAAGCCCTTATGGCTGGGACCTTCGCTCATCCTCACCCCTACACATCTCTGGACTTTAGGTTGGTTTCTTGGGACTTTAAGATGAACTCGCCACCCCCCCCCCCATACACACACACCCGGAAACCAGTTCAAGCCAGTGAGCAGTTCTGGACACCAAGCTGCCTGCAGCTGCAGGCCCTTAAAGCTGGGACCCATCGCTCATCCTCTGCCTCTTCCCAACTTGCCTTTGGACTTTTCTGAATTTCAGTGTTTTGAATAGTGTGTAGTGTGAATTTTTCTCTTGAGGTGTTGCTTATTAGGTCACTTGGAGGATCACTATTCCTTAGAAACAGGGAGGACTTTGGGTTACCCAGGACCAGTGACAACAATACATGGTACTGGTGAGCAGCAGGTAGGCCAACCATAAGAGAAATCACCAATTTTCTAATCCTGAACACCTTTTAACACTCAGAGATACCTTAAATAAGTTAGGAAGCAACATATAGATCATCTGATGACTAGAAACAATCACAGAGGCTCAAGAAGTATGAGCAACCAACAAAAGGCCTCTACCCCAAGGGAAATTATCAAACCTACATCACCCACAGTCAATACAATGGACATCGTGGATATGTCAGATAAGGAATTCAGAATATTTGTAGTGACCAAACTACCTGAGATTGTAGAGAAAAGAAACAAGGAGCTCCAGGAAAGGAGGAAGTCCTTTCATGATTTGAAAGAAGAAATAGATACCTTAAACAAGAGCCAGATGGAAGTTCTAGGGTTGAAGTATGTGATACAGGAAATTAAAACCTCCCTTGAAAGGATTAAAAGTAGGTTAGATCAGGCAGAAGAACAAATTTCTAATGTAGAAGACAAAACATCTGACCTAGAAAAAAAGTATCAAAAAGATTGAGAAAACCATCAAGAAAAATGAGGATAATATACAAGGAATACTGGATACCATCAAGCGCCCTAATATCTGGATAACTGGTATCTCAGAAGAGGAAGAAAATAATAAGGGCATAGATAATTTATTCCATGAAATCATGGAAGAAAATTTCCCAAACCTAGAAAGGCATTCAAACATCCAGATCCAAGAAATACATAGGACCCCGAGTAGAATCAACCCAAGAACATCCTTTCCAAAGCACATCATAGCCAGACTGGCAAAAACAACAGACAAAGACAAGATACTAAAGTTGGCAAGAGAGAAATGTCGAGTTCCTTACAAAGATCACCCCATCAGACTGACATCGGATCTCTCAGAGGAAACAATGCAGGCAAGGAAAGAATGGAGAAATATAGTCAAAGTGTTGAATGAAAAACAATTTCAATCAAGAATACTATACCCGGCAAGATTTTCTTTCATATGGGAAAAAAAGATAAAAACATTCTCAGATAAACAAAATTTGAAGGAATTTACCAACTCCAGACCAGCTCTTCAAGAGGTTCTGAAGGGAGTGCTATACCAGGAAAACTAAAAAGTCAGACAGACAGTTATACAAGAACAAAAAGCAACCAAGAAAATGGCTCACTTAATGATAGGAACAGGTACAGAAATATTGATAATTACATTGAATGTCCATGGATTAAATTCTCCAATTAAGAGACATAGACTGGCCAAATGGATAAAAACAAAAAAACAAACAAACACAAAACAAAACAGAAACCCTCTATCTGTTGCTTACAAGAAACTCACCTTATGGATAAAGACATACATAGACTAAAAGTAAAGGGCTAGAAAAAGATATTCCATGCAAATAGAAATAAAAAAAGGGCTGGAGTAGCTATATATATATATATATATATATAAAATCTTTTTTTTTTTGGAGAGGTTTTTTTTTTTGCTATAGGGTGCATGCACTCGCCAGAAAGACAGAGAGAGACAGAAAGACAAAAAGTGAGAAATCACCCCTCAGGGGGAATGGCCACACCAAATCCCTTCTGCTCCATTCTCCTCTCGGGATCTTGGGCACACACGCACACGCGCCTGGCGTGAATTTAGCCTCCAGGTCTGGGACTTGAACCGTGGTTGACTACATTGGAGTCTTGCGACATAGCCATTACACTAACTGCTGGTCCCTGGAGTAGCAATATTGATTTCAGAAAAATAGATGTCAAGACAAAGACTGTAAGAAGAGACAAAGAAGGGCATTATATAATAGTAATCCAACAAGAAGACATATGCTTATAAGTATCTGTGCACCTAACTCAGGTGCACCTAAATATGTGAAGGAAAGACTGCTGGAGCTAAAAGGAGAGATAGGGAGAAATACTATAATTGTTGGAGAGCTCAACACCCCATTATCTTCTTTAGACAGATCTTCTAGGCAGAAAATAAATAGATACAGGACCTAAATGATACTATAAATCGAATGGGCTTGACAGATATCTGTAGAACTTTTCACTCTACATCCACAATATATACATTTTTCTAATCCCAGCATGGAACCTTATCAAAGATTGATCACGTTAGGACACAAATCAAGCTTTTACAGATTCAAAGGCATAGGAACTATATCCAGCATCTTCTCTGACCATGATGGAATTAAACTCAAGATTAATTTCAAGAAACAGCCTCGAAAATACATAAACACATGAAAACTGAGCAACCTATTTCTGAATGACTTCTTCACTACTGAAGAAATTAAATCTGAAATAAAAAAATTTGTGGAAACAAATGATAATGAGTGCACAAGTGTCCATAATCTATGGGACACGGCAAAACAGTCATAAGAGGGAAATTCATAGCAATTAGTGTGCATAAGAAACAGATGGAAAGATGGCAAATAGATAACTTAACATCATGACTCAGGGAATTGGAAAAACAACAACAAACAAACCCCAGAAATACCAGGCAAAAGAAATAATAAAGGTTCGAGCAGAAATAAATGAAATAGAAAATAAATGAACCATACAGAAAGTTAACGAAAGCAAAAGCTGGTTCTTTGAAAAGATCAACAAGACTGACACACCATTGACTAGACTTATCATGAAGAAGAAAGAAAGAAACCAGATAAATCAAATACATGATGAAACAGGCAATATTACAACAGACATAGTAGAAATACAAAATATCATTCGAGGATACTATAAGCGACTATATGCCAACAAACAAGATAGCTTGGAGGACATGGGCAAATTCCTGGATGCATATAATCTACCAAGATTGAATCAGGAGGACACAGAGAACCTGAATAGACCCATAACAAGCCAGGAGATTGAATCAGTAATAAATAACCTCCTGACAAAGAAAAGCCCAGGTCCAAATGTCTTCACTTCTGAATTCTACAAAACTTTTAAGGAAGAATTAAACCCTATCCTATTCAAATGATTTCTAAAGATTCAAAAGGAAGGAAACCTTCCAAATTCATTTTATGAAGCCTCCATAATCCTCATTCCCAAAACAGATAAGGGCATGACAAAAAAGGAAAACTACAGACCAATATCGTTGATGAATATAGATGCAAAAATTCTCAACAAGATACTCGCAAATCGTATCCAACAACATATAACAAAGATTATTCATCACGACCAGGTAGGCTTTATCCCAGGGATGCAAGGGCAGTTCAACGTATGCAAGACCATAAATAAAATACACCATATTAACAGAAAGAAAGATAAAAAACTGTATGATCGTTTCAATTGATGCGGAGAAAACATTTGATAAAATACAACATCCTTTTATGATTAAGACCCTCAGTAAGATTGATATACAAGGGTCATTTCTCAACACAATAAAAGCCATCTATAAAAAACCTACAGTGGGACCAGCAGTTAGCGTAATGGCTATGTCGCTGGACTCCCACGTAGTCGACCATGGTTCGAGTCCCGGACCCGGTGGCTTAAATTCACGCCGGGTGCGTGTGCGTGCGTGCCCAAGATCCCAAGAGGAGAATGGAGGAGAAGGGATTGCGGCGTGGCCATCCCCCCGGGGGGTGATTTCTCGCTTTCTGTCTCTCTGTCTCTCTCTGTCTGTCTGGCGAGCACACACGCCCTATAGCAAAAACCTCTCCAAAAAAAAAAAAAAAAAAAAAAAAAAAGAAAAAGAAAAAAAAAAAACCCTACAGCTAACATTATATTCAATGGGGAAAAGGTACAAGCTTTTCTGCTAAAAACAGGTAATAGGCAAGGCTGAACACTTTCTCCACTGCTCTCTAATATAGTACTGGAAGTCTTAGCTAATGCAATCAGAGAAAAGAACAATATAAAAGGCATTCAAATAGGCAAAGAAGAGTTGAAAAATCTTTATTCTCAGATGACATGATGGTATATTTAGAAGACCCAAAGGTCTCCATGAAAAAACTCCTTAAAGTAATGAGTGAATTCAGTAAAGTGGCAGGATACAAAATCAACATCCAAAAATCTATAGCATTTCTATTTATGAACAACAAGTTGAATGAAGCAGAGCTGAAGAAAGGAATCCCTTTCACCGTAGCCACAAGATGTATAAGATACCTAGGGATAAACCTAACTAAGAAAGTCAAAGACCTTTATAAAGAAAACTATGAAAATCTTAAAAAAGATATTGAAAGTGACATAAAAAAGTGGAAGGACATTCCATGTTCCTGGATTGGAAGAATTAACATAATCAAAATAGCAATTCTACCCAAATTAATCTACATGTTTAATGCAATTCCAATCAAAATACAAGAACTATTATTCACAGATTTAGAAAAGATGAACATAGAATTTGTCTGGAATCATAAAAAATCTCGTATTGCAAAAGCAATCCTGTGCAAGAAGACTGGAGTGGGAGGCACATCACTCCCTGATCCCAAGATATGCTATAAAGCTGTCATCATCAAAACAGCATGGTATTGGTACAAAAACAGACATGTGGACCAGTGGAATAGAATAGAGACCTCAGAAATAACCCCCAAAGCTTACAGTCAACTGATTTTTGACAAAGGATATAAGTCAATCCATTGGGAAAAGGAAAACCTCTTTAGTAAATGGTGCTGGAAAAACTGGGTATCCACCTGCAGAAAGATGAAACTGAAACCCCATCATTCACCGTTAATAAAAATCAACTCAAAATGGATTAAAGATCTGAACCTAAGATCTCAAACAATAAAACTACTGGTGGAAAATGCTGGGGAAACTCTGGGAGACATTGGAGTAGGCAAGATTTCTTAAATAAGACTTCCAAAGCACAGGCAATAATCTCTAAAATAGAGAAGTGGGACTATATCAGACTAAGAAGTTTCTGCACAGCAAAGGACACAGTAACAGATGTGAATTGACAACCCTCAGAATGGGAAAATATTTTTGTTAAATATGCCTCAGACAAGGGACTGATAACCAGAATACGCAGGGAAATCAAGCGCCTTATGCAAAAAAAAAAAAAAAAAAAAGATTAACCCAATTAAAAGATGGGAAAATGAGTTGAACAAAAATTTCTCTAAGGAAGACATATGAACAGCCAAAAAGCATATGAGGAAATGCTCAATATCCCTCATCATAAGGGAGATGCAGATAAAAACCACAATGAGATAACACCTAAATGAGATACCACCTAACCCCTGTCAAAATGGTAAAGAGTAAGAATATAAAAAGTGATAAATGTTGGCGGGGATGTGGTGAAAAGGGAACTCTCCTACATTGCTGGGAATGTAAACTGGTTCAGCCACTGTGGAGAGCAATATGGAGGTTCCTCAAAGATCTAGAAATGGAACTACCATTTGATCCAGCAATCCCACTTCTGGGTATCTACCCAAAGGACAGGAGAACGCTCAGTCAGAAAAGTGCTTGCACATCAATGTTTATTGCAGCATTATTCATGATTTCCAAGACATGGAACCAACCTAAATGTGCACAAACTGATGAATGGATTGAAAAAGTGTGGCATATATACTCTATGGATTACTACTCAGTCATACAAAACAACAAGACCCTGGCATTTGATAGAAAGTGGTCGAATATGGAGGATCTATTGCTCAGTGAAGCAAGCCAGGCTATGAAAGAAAGATATTCTATGTATCCACTTAATATATACCAACTATCCACACTCTATTATAGAGAGCGAAATATTGGAGGACATAAAAGCAGGGAAAATACTTAATGAGGATAAGACAGTGTGGAATGGGTGGGGGAGAGAAGAGTATAGAGAAAGACAGCAAGAGAACAAATAGAGAGGCATGACATTAGTAGAACACAGATACGGTTTATTACCTGTTGATGACGTGTATAGTATCCTCAACTGGATTGGTCTGAAAAGTATTTCATGTTGGGTAAAGTCTTTTTACAAGCAAAATGAGAAATAGTGATTGATTGGTTAAAAAATAATTGGAATAATAATAATAATGATTGGGAAAAACAATGAAAAGTTATTGGATGATGAAGCGGGGATTTTAATGTCTCTGTATTGACTGACATGCATGGTATTTCTTCTGGAAAAGAAATGTAATACACTGTAAAGGTATATCTGATTCAATGTAAGACAAACAAGATTATGATGATAATAAATAAATAAATAAAAAGAAAAAAAAGAGAAATTAAACTAAAAAACTGTGATATGTATTTATATATCCTAAAAGAAAGCATACACAGAAACACACAGATGTTTGGAAATAAGTTGTAGAAGAGGAGGGCTAGTTCCATAGCACGGTACTTAAGTGCTATGCAGAGGAAGTTGGATCCCCCATGGTTCATGGGATCAAATCCTCACCTTGGCTGTTGAGCACACATTCCCATAACCAAGATCCTGACAGGATGAAGAATCACAGAAGAAAGGATTATGTCATGACGAAGCCCCACTAGGACTAGTTTTGCTCTCCTTTTATCTCTTGAACATGTATATACACTTAGCACATTTGAGAAAAAAAAAAAAAGGGAAAGAAAGGAAAGAAAGAAAGAAGAAGGAAAAAAAGGAAAGAAAGGAAGGAAAGAAGGAAGGAAGGAAGGAAGGGGAAGAAAGAAATAAAGAAAGTCAAAAGAAAGTCAAAAGAAAGTCAAAAGAAAGTCAAAAGAAAGAAAGAAAGGAAGGAAGGAAGGAAGGAAGGAAGGAAGGAAGGAAGGAAGGAAAGAAGAAAATTATGGAAAAGGAAAAAATTCCACTGTCTAGTAAAACTGATGTGAATGTTTTATATTAGTTAAGCCTATTTAGTTTCATAATTTTTTCTTGTTTTTATTTCTAACTAGTAACTTATTTAGAACACTTTCTATCATCAAGGACTCTCCTGAAATATGGAATATTAAAGAACTACTGAAAATATGGCTGCAACCTACAACATTTGTCTCATTTCATATTGATAAACTTGCACTAGAAAATAAATTAGTTTCTTTGAGTTTAATGATTATAAATCTTTCACACTGACTGTTGAACTATGAAGATTCTTCAGAAAGTTCATGGGAAATATGTATTATTAAAAATCTATTCATAGAGTTCAAATTTGTTTTGCAACAAAATAAACTAATACTTTAATTTCATTTTCCCAGTCTTTTTGAAGTTGTCTTATGTTTCTAGTTCAGTTATGCTGAAGATCAGATCTTAGGTGGTGGTCACTAAAGCACAGGGGCAGCCCATATGGAAGACCATTTGAGCAGTCAGTCAACCATCCTCTGTATCCTTTCTTTTATACTTAAAACCACTGCATTGATTAGTTAATTCAAAATAAAATGTTGTTTGCCAATTATGTGCTAAGTGCTCTTCTCAGTATAGAAGACACTACGCCAAATGAAATACACTCTAAGTCTCCTGCCTCCATGGAGCTTGTGTATTCATAGAAGTTTTGGCTTACATAATTAATCCAAATTAACAGGAGAGAGTGCAGAACTGTATAGAGGCCAATGAATAGCGATGAATCTATGATAGTCTGACCACATGGAAGGCATCTTTGCATTTTCTTGGTGAATTTGGAAGCAAGATCATTACTGAGAATGAAGATTAGGGAAGTCCATGTACATTTGATCATCTGACTCTTTTCTTCCAATTCTCTTCCATTATTCAAAGTTTCTCAAGCCATCCTATGTGGAATTTACAAAGACTTCATCAACTCTTTTCCTATTGCTGCCCTGGAGGATTGATGTTCCTGAAATGCTGGGAGATTGGTAAGCCATGCACATGATTGCTTAGGAAAAGTTGGTAGGAGTTATATTGTAGTCATACTATGAAACTTTTTACACAAAGTGATTTTTTCCTCCCCAGACAGAGGTACCTAACTCTCTTTAAATGTTCTTCACAGAAGCAATCAGATCCAGAATTCATATCTTTAGAAAAGCAGACTTCCTCTTTCTCAAAGCAAGCCAGGCACATAAGAAGCATTCTTGCAATAGCCAGTTTGCTAAGCCATATAAAACTGGGCCATTATTACTTGTGTCCTTGCAGGTATTTTAGCTTTTAAATAGTGATACTATCATTTTAATTAAAACCCAAGTTTCTTCAGAATTCAATTCTAAAACGAGACTGCAAGGCCCCTTTCAACAATAGAAACTAAATCCTCAGTCCACAAGTAAAACAAAATGTATATATAAAGATAGGCAGGGTTGGGAAGGTTTCAAAATTTGATGGTGAGAGATCACTGGAATGTGATATAACAAAGAGATGCCACCAGAACTATGAAAATTATACTCATAAAACTCCTTTTACTATGCATAAGATGAGATACTGAAATAGCTGAAAATTCAGGGCTGTGTGAGATGTAACAAAGACCTAGTAGAGAATCTTAGCTCATCTTTTATTTTTTAATCTTTGAGTGATATAAAATAACTTAAATAATACACACATTTTACATCTAGGATATGGAAATACTGAGATCCTCAATGCATATAATCACCTAACACTGGAAAATAACATAATTTGGGGGGAAGTAGAGGTTTTTGCCTTAGGGCACTTGTGCTCATCAGAGAGAGAGACAGTGAGATGAAAAATGAGAAATTACTCCCCAGGGAGGATGGCCATGCCTCAATTCCTTCTCTTTCATTCTCCGCCTGGGATCTTGGGCACAAATGCACACGTGCCTAGTGTGAGTTTCAAGTCACTGGGTCCAAGACTTAAAATGCCGTTGGCCATGTGGGAGTCCAGCGACATAGCTGCTATGCCATCTGCTAGTCCCCGTGGAAGACATTTTATGTGTATACATATATTAAATGATGGGTTTCACATTATCAACCGCATTAACATTTTGAACTAAATAATTATTTGCTGTGGGACGCTATGCTGGGTGTCACACTATGTTTAGCAACATCCGGCCACTACACACTGGATGTCAGGGGTATCATCCTTCAAACTGTAACCAAAAAACATGTCTGCAGACCTTGACCAGTGTCCTAGTGGGAAGAAACCACATTAGCATTATGTCTGGTTGAGAACTGCTGATACAAAGTACCAGGCATAGTGTTTCATTCGTATGAGGGGACTTCAAAAAGGTCATAAAGAAATGAAATAGAAGTGTGAGTTTATTGTGGTACAAAATATTTTTGAAAGTGGTGAATCATTATTTCACTGTACACATTTTATGTACTTTTTGTCTTACAAAAAGGAGTTAATGAATTAAGAGCCAAAGCTTTTCCCACTTCTAATGCAGTGTATGTGTGACTGCATACACACATGCACACCCACAAACATACTAGCTAAATCCTCCTTCCTTTACCCTCATTTATTTTACTTACTATGTGGTTCATCTTCTAAGGACATCTTTATGGCGCTAATTTAGCTCTTTTGAGGGGAGCAACAAATATATCTCAGTCTTCTTGAAAAAATATTCCCAGAAAATAAATGGATCTAATCATACGTAAATGTCTGTCCTTGTTCAATGACCCTAGACTCTAATGTACAGCAAATCACCCTAGTATCTGAATGCTGAGTACTGAATTTAAAATAAGAATAATTTGGTGTGAGGTCAACCTAAGGCACAGCGGTTACATATTGCTCAAGGAAAGGTGGACCCATATGGAAGATTGTAAGTTTAGTTCCTAGATCAAACTGTGCCCCCATGATCTTGATTGTTTGGGAGCCAGGGAGAAGGATCAGATAAAGGCATGAAATCCTGTTGAAGGTTCTTGTTTCTTTCTCTTTTACTTTCTCTGTCTCTCACTTTCAGAAAACAAACTAAAGGGAAAAAGTTTGATGTTGCTCATGTATTGCTTATAAGAAAAGAATGCGTTAAAAGCTCTCTTGAACATCCAGTGTACTTGGTAATTCTGATGACATAGAGAAGGTTTGAAATTGATGTTTTATAGCACATGGTAATCTTTTGGTAAATTACTGAATGTAAATTTTTCCCTTAGAGATTCATCAGTTCATGGGTATTGCTTTAGATCAAGCTAGCAGGGGCTTCTGGGGCCTTTATGCTTTAGAATATCTTCCTGAACTATTTTAAAAGCCTCTCTGTTCATGAGGTTAGCTGTGACAAGTGGGTGGAATGTTGTGATCCTGAAATAGAATCCACATTGAGTCCAGAGCTCAGATTCTTATATACTCCAGGGATGGCCCTGTCTGGGTATATGACACAATTGAGTATAGGCACCTTCCACTACATACTTGCCTATACTTCTCCCATGAATCTTTTCGGCCATTGTAGTGGTTACAGATATTGTTCAGAGAGGCCAACTGCTAAGCTAAAAATTTATTAACAAGTAGACACAACTGTCAACATTTATCAACTAATAAACAAGCCAGGAGTTCTTTAAGCCACCGGATCCTGGACGCGAACCGCGGTCAACTACATGGGAGTCCAGTGACATAGCCATTACGCTAAATGCTGTTCCCTTTTTTTTTTTTTTTTTATTTGAGAGGTTTTTGCTGTAGGGCGCATGCGCTTGCAAGCCAGGAGTTCTTTAAAGAACACTGTGAGCCTCAAGGTGCTGGTGATGCCCCTAAACAAATGTGTTTATGTGTTCATATATGAGTTATTCTTGGTAAAGTGTCTATTATTCTGTAGGTTCTAAATGATCAGTAATACGATTTCCATAGTAAATTTAAAAATAATTTATATTTGGACAATATGGGTCCACTTTGAACATCTATTTAATTCCATACTGACCTTACAAAAGCGTTTATCCTTACCATCTCCTGAGTTTTTCTGCAAAAGCTTTTAAGTTTTAAGGATATTTATAAATTGCATGAAGACTCTGAATTTTAAAGGTAAGTCAGATGTTGTAGGATTGCAATGATAAACACACACACACACACACACACACACGTATATTTAGTTTGTTTAGATCTTAGAATAAAACATTTGTCTAGACTTCAGAAACATCCCTGGTTTCCTTTTCCCTTTCTGGAAATATCTCACTTCACTATATTTGGCATTATAGAAGGGAAGAGACTCACTGAGATATCTTCTTCTAATCTGTTGCATTTTGTGTATCATATTTGCTATACATACTAAAGATATAACTGGGTCAAATAAGTTCTGTTTTCTTAAATTTCAAGTGTTAACAACTTTGTTAAAGGATATTTAAAGTTTAGATCTGGACATTTTGTGACAATTAGGTATTTGTACTATTTAACTCATGGGTATTCTCTTTCAGCATATTTGTTTGTGAAAGATGACTTAATGTTATAATCTTTATATGATACATTTCAAATTCCATTAGTGTTCTATTAGTCTGCCCAAGATTTCATTAACCTATTTTAAATAAAGCATGATTTTTTTTAACTTTATGTTTTATCTGTGGTATTGTATGGTTTACAATATACATTACAATCAAGATAGAAATAAAAGGAGAATTAGCTGGAAGGAAAATTAGTGATCATAAAATATCAATAATAGACCAGTCAAAAATCAATCATGGTTTATAATAATTCTGTGCTGTAGGTACCAACAATACCAATCCCATTTTAAAGGTGATAAAACTAAAGATTAGAAGAACACCCAATTGGGTAGTTTTAAACATAGCAAAACTGTAGCAGTATGTCACCAAAACAAAAACTTTTTCCAAAGTTATTTTGAAATATTTTAAAAGAAAGAAGAATATAATAAAAAAGGTCTCATTGGTGAAATAAAGGTCAGGAACCACAGGACCATCTGGTTTAGTCTTCCAAACCCATGGAGTTTATTAAATAGTAATTGACTACCAATGTATTATTAATCAAAGGCATATATAAACCACAAATCATAACCTTGTTTGTTTGCATGAGAAAGCCAAAGTTACCAAATGAACTAAAATAAGATCACACATATGAGCAAAAATATGAGGATGCTTTGGTTTGGGCAGAAATTTCCCTTATTGCATCCCTGATTCTTAATAGATTTTTGTAATCTATTTAAAAAAATAGGCTAAAGAGCTTCATTAGTGTCTTTGTAGACTTTTAAGAAATTCAGAAACTTAATTTGGAGCCAATGGTTCATCTGAATGAGTAAATGAACCTTAGTCTCACTAAATTCAACAAGGCAAATTAAATGTAGAGTCAGGATTAAAACTTGTTTCCTGTTCTTCAGATCAATATTCTCATGATTACTTTGTCCCTTTGCCTCCTTCTTTCATGATCTAATATTGTGTAATATTTGTGTGTATATATGTGTGTATATATATATACACACATACACACACACACACACACACAAGCCACAAATCATAACACAAGGTAACTTGTGTACACACAAATATGTATATATACATATATATATATATATATATATATATATATATATATATATATATACATACATATATATATATATATAAAATTTCCACAATAGGTCTTAGTATAAAATCTAAGGGAAGAAGTCAGAGTAAAAGGATAAAGTTAGCAGAAGGACCCCTACATATTTATTTTGACTAATTTAGCTCAAAACAGTCTAAATTAGATAACATTCTTTAATAAATTAGGAGAGTTTTACTAATTTAAGAACTCTAACTAGGGATAAGAAAGAAAGGAAGAGGAGGCACAATGATGTATTAGCTTATGTGACTCAACAGTTAAAGAACAGCTTGCTTCAGACGCAGCTGAATCCAGGCATCCTTACAATGTTTATATGACTCTGCTTCTACCTCTACATTTCTTTTTTTTTTTGGAGAGGTTTCTTTTGCTATAGGGTGCCTGCGCTCGCCAGACAGACAGAGAGAGACATAGAGACAGAAAGCGAGAAATCACCCCCCAGGGGGGATGGTCACGCCGCAATACCTTCTCCTCCATTCTCCTCTTGGGATCTTGGGCACGCACGCACACGTGCCCGGCGTGAGTTGTAAGCCACCGGGTCCAAGACGCGAACCGCGGTCGACTACGTGGGAGTCCAGCGACATAGCCATTACGCTAACTGCTGGTTCCCTCTACCTCTACATTTCTTCATGCCACTTTTTTTTTGTAAAGACTTCATCTAGGGCAGACCTTACACAATTTGGAATATCTGCCTTTTGGGAAAAAAAAATAGCACCAGATTTGAATAGGCTTTGAAAATTGTCATCCTAGATTTACTAGGTTGAGTATTTTGAAATAATGGATGAGTACTGCTTTCTCTACTCCTGTCTTATCATTCATTTTGGTTTGGAAAACCCAAAATGCTATGTGGGGCAGGGAAGAGTAAATTTCTAGAAGTAAGGAAATTTGGGCAAACCATTTTCCACTACAACATTCCATAGAAAAGACCAATGAAATGATAAAAAGATCACTATTTGACAAAAGTCACCATTGGGATAGGGTCATTTTGCTCAAGGTTAAAGCTGTCCCCTAAAAATAAAGGTAACATATTGTATATTCCTAAGCAGTTATTACTTAAAATACATCACTTTCCCTAGTGTGGTTGATAGAGAATTGATTTGCTCTGTTTTTTCATATAGCAATGATAATACTGATGATATCTATGTTATTATTATCAATGCAGCATCAGTAAGTCTATGTTTCACCCTCAAAATATTTTATTTCTTATAATATGCTCAACATAAGAAAAGACCACTTCTCTGGGTCACAATCAGTGCCTCCATCTGTTTTATGAACTACTGTCTTTAGATTCTTTTGGATTCATAAGTAACAAAGAGATTAGAACTCCTAAATCTCTGGAGGAGAAGGGGAAAATAATTTGCATTTTAACAAGTACCATTTTGCACTAAGCATCTGGAATGAGAGATAGTAAAACCCAGATGAATAATGTACAGTTTACCTGTCCTCAACTTTTATCTTGTCCTTATGTTCATTCACCTGCATTTGTCCATTTCTGAATTCCTAAGCCTCTAAATGGTGCCAGGTATTTGATAGGCATTCAACAAAATGCAGTCACTTTCCTTAGAGAATGACAGGCCAATACAAAAATCAATGATCATAATACTGAATATTAAGTGCTTTAATGGATAAGTGGAATAGGGAAAGAGAACCTAGTCAAGTCTCTAGAGAAGCTATGTAGCATTTGCAGAGACTATACTGGGAGACAGTTTACCATGCACCTCCTGTGTCTTGTGCTTCCTTCTGTGTGTACAATTGTCAGGCCCCAGTGGTTCTTTCAACCAGGCCACAACTCATAATTTTTAATGCATCGGAAAATTCTGAAATGAGAAAGCCAGTACAGGAATGTGCTATGAGATCCTACATTGGACCTAGTCATGTTCTGTACAATGAACCTGCTTGCATACATTTGATAATAGTAGAAAACAATTACTCTAAAGATACACCGAATAATATAAAAATATATGTGCATATAGTCAGACTATGGTGCAGTGGTAATGTAACACTCTACAAGACTGATCCACAGGCTAAGGCTCTGGATTTGCATCTGGAGACCTCCCTGTACATGCCAGAGACATGAGTACCCATGATCCAGGTTGGCTGCATGAGTACCCTTGATTGAGGCTGGCTGGAGCCAGGGTGGATCACGACATGAGGACCTTGCTGGGGTTGCCTGTATCTCTAGTTCTATCTCTATCTTGTTCTTCCTCTCTCTCTGCCTTTCTCATTCATGAAAGAAAGATATAAATGATTAAATCATTAAAACTTTAATGTGTATGCATGTATGTGTGTGTATGTGTGTACAAAAAAATAATTCATTGCCTATTGTTCAATCTCTTATATGACCTTACATTAAAGATTGATTAAAGAAATTGTGGTACATCCACATGACAGAAAGCTACCATACGACTGAATCTGGAACCAATATGGGGAGATGCCAGGATATATTATAAAATAAAAATAAAGTATAAAAGAATATTATGAGCATGCTCATTACCTCTCTATAAAAAACAAGAAGAAATAAAATATACAATAAGAAAATATACAAAATGAGTAAATGAGCATTTTTGCAGAAAAACAAAAAGAACAGCAACACATGAAGCAGAGAGAAACAGACTAGTGGGATTACTTACCTACAAAGGACAAGTGTGGAAAAGTTAAAAAAAAAAAAGCAAAGAGAAGTGTGAGTGGCACTTCTTTGAATATACTATTTGTATAGTTCTGACTTTTGGATCCATGTTAATGTTTTGTACACTCAAAAATAACAAAGTTAGAATAAATTAAGAAGGCTGAATATAGCCCTAAAACTACAAAAACAAATAAGTCAAATCATAACATAATAACATAAGCTCCCTGAAGGGGGAAACAGTATAATTTTGAACTTGTAGCACTATAAATGATTATTTAATTTTCTTAGGTATAATTTTCACTTCACAGTAGTACAGTTTACTAATATTGGCACCACTTTCTGTATGTTCTGGGATTAAATAATATTTTTTAAGGATTTGGCCACAGGGTACATGCACTCATGAGAGACAGAAACAGAGAGGGGGAAAGTGAGAAATCACTCACCCCCAGCAGGGGATAGCTGTGTTGCAATCTCTTCTCCTCCATTTTCCTGGGATTTGGGGCATGTATGCACATGTGCCTGGAGTGATTCTAAAACATCCAGGTCTGGGACTCAAACCATGGTAGGCCTTGAGTGTGCCCAGTGTTGTAACCACTATGCCATTAGTAATTATGCTATAGATATCTCCAATATTATGTCAAATGGTTTAAAATAAAAATTATAATTATGTGCATGCATATGTATTTTTAGGTTTATTGTGTGGGCTAGTATCAATTAAAATAATTTTACTTGTTAAAAGTAAAGAAAAATTACTCTTTCCCGCGATTTTCTTATAGCATTTACTTCAGAATACGTGTAAGTTAGTTTTATCTCTTTGAAATACATGTCAATATTTTTAATAGCTAAATGTGTACCTTGCCAGTTTTATGACTCAAGAAGATCTCCCCCAAAGATATTTTCTAGGGAGATGGAAGCTATTTTTTTGAGATGAAATCATCAAAAAAGAAAATATCCTTGTCTCCCAGTTTTTGGTTGTGAAATAACCTAGCTTTGATGATTCCTTCCTTCTAGGTTGAAAAATTAAAGATATGCAGACTTTATCTTTCTTTAGATAAAGTCAATTAGCTAACATAGTCACCCTGATTACCAAGTGAATTTAGGAGAAATGATGCCTGACCAATACTGCTGTCAAATTTAGTTATTCGAGTAAGGGACATGATTTATCTGGAGAACACCAAGTAATAGCTACTATCTACTTGGCTATAGAAAAGGATGAGACCAATTTCTGTGTGGCCATCTTTCAGGAGATTACCCATGATGCACATAGCATTCTGTTTCTGGCTTAATGCTTAATCTAAACAACAAAATTGTTTTCTTCCTTTTCAAAATAAAAACTGGAGGATAACTTGTGTTGCAGGTTCCTCTCTGCAGTTCATTTCACTGCATGTGAACATGCCACCTGGCCCTTGGTATAAACCTGATGGAGTTGGAGTTTAGGTAATCAGTATGAATGAATAGCCACCAGGTAGATTGTTTAAATGGATAGAATGTGATTGCATCAATTGATGTTATTATTACGTGTGTTAATACAGAATTGCACGAAAACTGGTGCAGAGAGTATGGTAAAGTCTTTCTTAGTAAAGCAGAAATGAGGAAAGAGGGATGAGAAAATAGGATTCTTGATATACTCCCTATCCTCAAGTAGCCTTGGTAGACTTTAGTGTCAATGACCAGATATGCAGTCAATGGTATAGTTCTAATATGGACTGGAATCTTTGATGTGTTCAGCAAAATGAATCAAGCACACCTGGTTAGGCAGGATTGTGGTTGCTAAATAGCCAAATGGTAAGTGACGCTATAAGTTGTATTAGAAAACCTTATTTCAATATGTTCATTTCAGGGGTTAGGTAGTGGTGCAGTGGTAATGCAACTGGACTCACATAGGGAAGGTCCTGGGTTTGTGTCCCAGGGAGCATGCCAGAAGTATGCATGCATGCACGATTCAGGATGGCTGAGACTGGGGCTAGACTGTGGCACAAAGATCCTATTGGGGTTCTTTCTCTCACTCTCTCTCTCTCTCTCTCTCTCTCTCTCTCTCTCTCTCTCTCACATACACACACACACACACACACACACACACTTCTGGAACAAATAAATACATAAATTTAAATTTTCAAACATTTGCGGGATAGCAGGTGGCATGTGGTTGAACTACTGGACTCCCACATGGCTGACTGCCGTGAAAGCTTGCTATGTCATTTTACCTCTCTCTCTGGTGAGCATATGTGCCCTATAGCAAATTAAATAATAATAATAATAATAATAATAATAATAATAATAAAAGTTTACATAAGTGAATACTTTTTTTTAAGAGGTTTTTTGCTATAGGGTGCGTGCGATCACCAGACAGACAGAGAGAGACAGAGAGAGATAGAAAGCGAGAAATCAGACCCCAGGGGGATGGCCACGCTGGAATCCCTTCTCCTCCTTTCTCCTCTTGGGATCTTGGGCACGCATGCACACGTGCCTGGTGTGAGTTTAAGCCGCTGGGTCCAGGACTTGAACTGGGGACGACTACGTGGGAGTCCAGTGACATAGCCATTATGCTAACTGCTGGTCCCATAAGTGAATATTTTTTTAAAAAAATTCAAATGTTTGAGACCAGCAGGTGGCATAATGGTTATGTTGCTGGACTCCTGGACCATGGTTTGAATCCCAGAACCACTGGCTTAAAACTCAGGTAGGGTGCCTGTGCGTGCGTGCCCAAAACCCTTAGAGGAGAGTGGGAGAGAAGGGACTGCAGTGTGATCATCTCCTGTGGGGGGCAATTTTTCACTTTCTGTCTCTCTTTTCTTTCCAGCAAGTGTATATGTCCTATAGCAAAAATCTTTCTCTCTAAAAAAGGAAAAAAATTCAAATGTTTGCTTCAGCCATAAGCATTGTCTCATGTAGTCTTTACGTGTAGGCATGTTACAGAGGATCAAATAATATGAAGGTTAAGAAACTAAAGCACATACCTCATATTACGCTTTGTGCAAACTAATATCTGTATTTTCAATGTTTACCTTATCGTTGTAAAAAGGAAGATGTGGAGGACAGAGGAGGAAAGTAGAAGAAAGAGTGAATGATTACCTGTGTAAGGAACTAAACTCAGAGACAAGCGAAAATATGACTAAACCTCTTAAAGTTCCTACAAGACAGGGATACAAATTCTTTATGTTTTAGATTAGGAAGAAAACTCATAAATGTTAACTAACTCAATCAAGGTTACACAGTACAACTGATGAAGCTGAACCTTGAATTCAGATGTGTGTCAATACAAAGACAATGTCTTAATAACAAATCACATATTTATATTGAACTCTGTTACCACTCAAGCATTCTAACAGGCAGGGCAAAGTCCCTTCTTCCCAAGAGGTTAACTAGAACAGCCCCCAAATATCTTTTTTCCCATGTGTAAGTGTCATTTCTTCAAATAATTTTTGTTTTTAACAGAGGATGTACATGTTTTCTGTTCTTACAAAGTATAGCACTAAGAGCCACTCATAAGACAATCTTGACAATATTACTAATTGGTAATATTAAGGCTCAAAATTTTTAAAAAAATTTTTTATTTACATTTAATCACTGCATATCTTCACAGTGTAAAACATTTTTTCCCCAGAATGAGTATAATGCATATTGGTCAAGTTAAAGATATTATCATATTCATTATCATAAGCAGATGACTTTCATTTTTATGTCCTTAATGTGCTGTTTGTTTTTTCTCTCGGATTCCCTCTATCCCAATCTGTATTACCCACTCGCTATTACTCACTCCCTCCTGAACTGTTTCCAGTATTTACAGTTGTTCTCCCTGTTGAGTTTCTGCTATAGAGCACAGACATTCAGTATATACCGAGTGGAGACATACAGTACTTGTCTTTCATGATCTGGCTTGCTTCACTTAGCATTAAATCTTCCATATTAGTCCACTTTGTATTGAATGTCAGGGTCTCATTGTATTTTTGTGGCTGAGTGCTTTTCCATAAAGTACATGTGCCACATTTCTTTTTCAATCCACTCGTTTTCTCAAAATTTTTTTAAAAGAAAAACTCATTGTTAAATGTTCCAATGAGAGAGCTGAGAATGAGTTTCTTTTTTCTATTCTCACTCAAAATAACCCAATACTCACTCAAAATAGCCTGATATTTAATACATTGTTGATATTTAACAGTCCATGACGAAGTACTGTAAACGATTTGTTTCACTTTCTTTTTCCAGCATGATTACCATGCATATCAGTCAAAACAAAGACATTACTATCCACATCATCATCATCAAATAGCTTTTCATCATGTTTTTCAGATTATTATTATTATTTATTCTCATTTTTTTAAACATTCAATCACTATATATCATCTGGCTTATATAAAGTATTTACGCAACATGAAATACTTCTCAGGCGAGTCCAGTTGAGAATACTATCTATGTTATCATCAACAGGTAATAAACCATTTCTGTGTCCCATTAATGTCATGCCTCTCTTTTTGTTCTCTTGCTGTCATTTTCTATACTCTTCCCTTCTCTCATCCCATTCCACACTATCTTCAGCATCCATAACTATTTTCACTGCTTTTATGCCCTCCAATATTTCAATCTCTATCATAAAGTGCTGATAGTCAGTATATATTAAATGGATACACAAAATATCTTTGTTTCATATCCCGGCTTGCTTAGGAGCAATAGATCCTCCATATTTGACCACTTTCTATCAAATGCCAGGGTCTTGTTTTTGTTGTTGTTGTTGTTGTTTCTTTTGTTTGTTTGTTTTTAATGACTGAGTAGTATTCTATAGAGTATATGTGCCACACTTTTTCTATCCATTCATCTGTTTGTGGGCATTTAGGTTGTAAATAATGCAGCGATAAACATTGACGTGCAAGTGCTTTTCCAAATGAGCATTATTCCTGTCCTTTAGGTAGATATCCAGAAGTGTGGTTGCTGGATCAAATGATAGTTCTATTTGTAGATATTTGAGGAACCTTCATATTGTTTTCCACAGTGGCTGAACCAGTTTACATTCCCACCAACAGTGTAGGAGAGTTCCCCTTTCACCAAAACCCCACCAACACTTACCACTTTTTGTATTTTTAATCTTTGCCATAAAAGATACAGAATCTTCATCCTAAATGTTGGGTAACTCTCTCCTTTATATTTTTGGAGAGGTTTTCGCTATAGGGCACGTGCACTCGCCAGAAAGACAGAGAGAGACAGAAAGATAGAAAGCGAGAAATCACCCCCCGGGGGGATGGCCACGCTGCAATCCCTTCTCGATTCTTCTCTTGGGATCTTGGGCACGCATGCACACGTGCCCAGCGTGAGTTTAAGCCACCGAGTCTGGGACTTGAACTGGGGACGACTACGTGGGAGTCCAGTGACATAGCCATTATGCTAACTGCTGGTCCCAATGTTGGGTAACTCTCTATGGTCTTCATCTTTGGTTGGTTGTGAACAAAACTATTTGTCCCTCAACTAAAGGAGGCTAATCCTTTAGTCTCTTCTTCCCAAAGCAAACTGTGTTTTCTCCTCTTTCCTCTATTCTTAGTTCGATTAAGCACAACCCTGGATGAATCAGTGAAGTATGTTAATAAGGAATTGATTAGAAAATTGTTAAACCTTCAATAAAAGAGTTAAATATTTCTGATGAGAACCTAACAATTATAGGTACGCTCAAAGGATCATTAATCATGCATGTTTTCAGTTATAAAAAGATCACACTATTTTTTTTCTCTCTTTAAAATTTTATATGTACCACTGAAGGTTGGGTAGAGGTAATAGAGGAGGGGAAAATGCTGTTGTTCTCATTGTGTAAAAAATATTAATTTTTATACCTTCCTTGGTGTGCTGGATCTCTTCCATTCAGCTCTCCAGACCCCTCTACACTCATCTTTGCCTTTCATTATGACCCCAAAGGTTAACCTCAGTGCAGTACATCAGTGAGTTTTCTCTCACTCTCAATTGTGGTTAATTTAGACTAATGGGAGGTACGGAAAGGGAATCTCCTATCAAATGGGAGGGTAATAGAAGAGTGAGGGTAAGGTATTTTATATTCCCAAAGTGCTTTCTCTGATGTTTCATTGATCTGGCTATTTCCTTCTATGGCCACAGCTCCTTCAATCTGCCTCTCAGCATTCTGGCAGTTGCTCCCTCCGTCCTGTCTTCTCCCAGCTTAGAGGTGGTTGGATCTTCCCACTGCTTCAAGTCCTTAGGTATTGTACCATACTCAGTTCCTTTATCTAAGTGCTTCTTGTCGCTTTCAAAAATAGTCTAATTTTTTTGAACTCAAGTTACCTAATTTAAGTATATCATCTTTTCTTTCCTTCTTTTCTTTTTACTTCAGGTTTCTGCCATTGGATGCATGCCTTCACTAGAGAGAGACAGAGAGAAATTGAGAAATGACCTGCCAGAAGGGATGGCCATGCTGCAATCCCCTCTCCTCCATTCCCTTCTCAGGAATCTAGGCATGCACACACATGTGCCCTGTGTGATTTTCAAGCCACTGCGTCTAGGGCTTAAACCACATTTGGCCATGTGGGAGTTCAACACCTTAACCATCATACCATCTGCTGGCCCCCAAATATGTCATCTTTTCACATCAAGCACATAACTGATAGATCCAAAAACTTATGCAAACAAATCCCCAGACCCAAAGACCTCCTTGGGAAGATGGCAGCCCAGTGATGCTATGAGTGTAGTTTCCCATTTTTTCTGCAGCAATTAGCCCAGTGTCAACCAGGAACAATATACATATTAAATAAATATTGAATAAGTAAATGAATCATGAATAAATGAATGGATACATGAATAAATTAATAAATGAAAGAGAACATCATTTATCCATTCAGCTTCTAAAAGCAAAGACATTGTTCTGCTGATTTTTCTTACGATTAATGATGTTAACTGCCTGTAAAAGATAGAGGTTTTAGAAAATGAACATGCTTAATCTTTTTACCACTTTTTCTTCCTAGTGGTTGAGTGATGCATTCTTTTCTTTGAGGCTTCAAATGTGCTTGCTTTATTGTCTTAAGAACTTATTACTATGATGGAAAACCTTCCAATATAATTAAAGGTAGGTAGATTTCAATTAATGCTATAAATTTACAATTAGATAAAAACTTTTTGACATTTACATATTCTGGCAAGTAAAGTTCGGTCCCATATCCCTTATATTTTTCTCAGGACTTTGGGTTTGCACACACATGCACCTGGCATGTTTTTCAAGCTACCAAGTATGGGAATTTAACTATAGAATTGGTCATGTGGGATTCAGTCTACAAACCACCATGATATATGTTGATCCTAGAATCTATAATTGTAACTTTTTTTTTTAAGTTCATGAACAATGTTCATAGAGCCTTTGCTTTATACACTTAAAGGGATGGGAACCTAGCATATTTTTAAAAATAAAAATATTTTAAAAAATGCTTTTCTTTATTCATTATAAAGTGTGTGTGATTCCCCTCCTTCAGTTCTCCAACCCATTGGATTTCGGGCACTCACTTCTGTCAGGTGAATTTCAGGCTGAATGGGCAATAGTTGCCACATGGAATCTGTTTTTTCTTGAACAGAGCATAAGCGTTGTATCACAGAACAGGCCCCCCAAAAGTAAGTTCTTAATTTCAAAGGAAAAGCTCTGAGATGAGCATTTTACTTAGTACCCCTAGAATCAAACATAGTGATTGAAACATGAAATGCATGTAATGTTTCAAATCATTGGAAAACTGGTTCACACGTTCATTAATTTACCAAATTTCACTTTACAGTAATTGGTATATGCTAATCATTTTTCCTAAAATTTTTTAAAATTATAAATATTGTCTTGTAGTTCAGCATATTTAATTTTACATTTTAGTGAGAAGAAAATACTTCTTCATCTACTTATCCCATTTGCAGAGTTAATTCTTCTAATTTTATGCAAAACCTACATAGTGTGAATATTATGAGGGTTCATTAACAATAGAAGAATACAACAATATAGAGTCCTTTTACATGATCATTTTTCTAGTAAATGAGACCAGACATTTAACCCTAATAATTCAGTTTAACAGACTGCTGTCTTAGATATCACCATCTACCAGCTTTGTCTTTATGAATTTTATGCAACTGTAATCATTTTTATTTGTCAATGCATGTAAAGGCATGTGCTATAGGCCATATAGTACACTCTTATTCAATGTACCGTATCTTGTTAAATTGTAAAAAACTAAAAAATACGTAAATGTTAATGAATGTATAATTACAAACAATGTCATGTGATGTATCCTTATGTATTTACTGTTGAGATAGACAAAGATATCTGCAGGATAAATTTGTACTTGCAGAATTGTTAACACAAAGCTTATATGCACTTAAAGTTTGGCAACTGCTTTCTGAAAAGATTGAGTAAAGATATATTAGGAACAATAATATATTCGAATATATTCATATTTCAGCTAGTCTGCTTTAACAGTAGATAGTAAATGTTCTTGATCATGAATGATCTTGTTTGTGAATATTCTTGATCTCCCATTTCCTCACTTATTAAATAGAAATGATAGCATCTACCTCACAGAGTAATTTCCCTTCTATTGTGTTCTGATCTGTATCTGTATATTTCTAAAAAAAGTCCTCTAGGTAGCCAGGCAGTGGCACAGAAAAACCACAACTGAACCTATATGTAAGGTTCTGGGTTCATGTCCTGAGATCTCCCTACACATGCTGGGTACATCCATGCCCATGATCTCAGCTGGCAGAGGCTGGAGTGGATCACATTGTAAAGGTACACTTGGGGGTGCTGTGTCTGTCTCCCTCTGTTTCTGTCTGTCTCTCTCTCTCAAGGAAGAAATAAATAAACTTTTAAAAATTCCATTGAAATGCTGATTTAAAGATTTTATCAATAAGTAACTCCTCACAATGGGGTGTGTGGGGGGAGAATGACAACACCTTGCTGTTCTTTTTTATAATGTGGACTTTATTTCTTACAAGGAAAATCTGTGCAGTCTTCCAGTGACCTATTTGTCTATGGCCTGTAATTTTTCTCTGATAGAGCAAGAAGCAAGCAAGTATCACTTAAATACCCCTTTTCAAATATAATAGCATAAAGTGGAAACAAATGAAGTTTCCTTTCAGAAAGATGAGAACTGTCTGCCGAGATAATGACCTTTTCTCTGAACTTTCTTCTCATGCTACCTCAGAGAGTGACATATGAAAGAGCAAGGATTCTGCACAAGAACTGGGAGGGAAGAGCAGGGGGTTCTATTCATATTCAAGACAGAAAGACACAAGACAGCTTCTTTACAACTAGAAAATATCAGCTGCTAGTCATACATGTAAATTGCACAGATGAAAGAAACAATGCACAGAGGTCACATTGACACCTAACAATGCCACAATTTTTTCCCATGCTTTATGACAATGAGTTTGATATATGTATCTTATAATGTGTCAGGACACTGAGGAATTGGAGAGACCAGTTAACCAAACTAGTTTTGCTTAAGAGATACTTTGACTTTATCAGTTCCCTGAATTACCTAAGATTATCTCTGAATTCCACTATCTACATATTTTTGAGAGAGAGAATACACATCTAATATAGTGGAATATCAGTATCTGCTACAATTCATGATGTTTCCTTTCTAACTTAACATAAAGTTCTACAAATTGAAAAGCAAAACTATAAATGTGCTTTAAGGTTGTTTTTTTTTTTTTTAATCATTTCTGGTCTAGTATATTGCTGTGAAAAATTCATCAAACCAAGTTACAAATAAAAACGAAGACAGAAGTCTGACTTCTGCACACTGGCTCTGGTAGAGAGGACATAGAAAAATCAAAATTGGACACCTGTTGTGGGCTGATACTACAGAACAGCAACCACAATTCCCTTTTATCTTGTACTGACTTTGACAGGTCTTGAGTCTCCCTTTGCCCCTCAACTCTTTAGGTATCAAAATGGAACATTTTTAAGAGCTGAAATGAGGTGAGTAACTGGGTCAGAGTCAAGAAGAGCCAAAATCAAGCACAGAGGGAAAAGTCCCACATTTTTCCACTTTATAAAACCAAACCACCAATAAAGCAAATGATCATAAGCCAGGCTTAAAGCAACAGAACTGCCTCACTGATCTAATGGCTTTTTTGGCTTTAACATCCCTGATAAAACTGAAATAAGAGTGTCAAATATTGTCAGATCCCAGGCACTTGGTCTAGATACACTGGGAGCTGTACCTCTCACTCTTTAATACCCTTCTTTTCTAGTCTTGTTGGCTGCTTTTCCACATGTTCCGACCTGCTGTTGTAAATGTAGGAGTAAGAAGAGTCAACATTTGTGACAGAAATACAGACGTTTAAACAATTTTATTATTTTTGAGGGTTTTTTTAAATGAGTTAATTTTGTCAGGCAACTATGCTAAATAACTATTAAAATATGTCAACTCTCAGATAACGACACCTTTTAAACCTGGCTCTACCACCCATTGTGTAACCATGGGCCAAAATCACTCAATTCCTAAAAAATGGAGATATAAAAATAAGTCTATTCAGATGGAATCCATTGTATTTTAACTCTAAAAGGTAATAATACTACAAAGAGTTAATATTTATGGAGAGCTTCCAGTGCATCAGGAAATGTGTTAAACTCTAAAACTGGTTTTATAATTCTTTTTTTTTTTTTTTTTGAGAGGTTTTTGCTACAAGGCACATGCGCTTGTCAGAAAGACAGACAGAGACAGAGAGACAGAAAGTGAGAAATCAAATCACTCCCTGGGGGGATGGCCATGCTGCAATCCCTTCTCCTCCATTCTCCTCTTGGGATCTTGGGCACACATGCACGTGCACCCGGAGTGAGTCTAAGCTACCGGGTCCGGGACTTGAAACGCGATCAACTACATGGGAGTTCAGCGACATAGCCATTACGTGAACTGCTGGTCCCATGGATTTATGATTCTCAATAATTACTCTGTGAGGTAGACACTATCATTCCCATTTAATAAGTGAAGAAATAGAAGATCAAGAAGATTCAAGTGAGAGACCTTGGGACACAATGAAAATAAATGACTATGATGGCATAAAAACCCAAACGAAATCTCCCTTTCTCCCTTTCTTTTTTTAATAGATATTTTTTGCTATAGGCCACATGAGCTCATTGGAGAGACAGAGAGACAGAAAGGGAGATATCACTCCTCCTCACCCTCCCTGGGGATAGCCATGCTGCAATCCCTTCTCCTCCACTCTCCTCTTGGGATTTTGGGCACACATACACATGTGCCCAGTATGTTTCAAGTCACTCGGTCTGGGACTCGAGCCACTGCCAGTTACTTGGGAGTCCAACAATGTAACCATTATACCATCTGCTTGTCCAACGAAATATTCATTTCTGAACTACAACCTAAATCCTGAGCAAATTATTTTATCAGTTCAAATTCTAGGATATTTCTTTGATTATGCAAACAATAAGCCTCTTTGGGATGACAATTCCATTATAATATCTTTTTATTGCTTTAGATGAAGAGAAAGAAAAACTACCATGCCCATTCTCAACAATAGCCTTTTAAAATATTATGTTTTATAAGGTTTCAAAATACTGAATGTTTTTGTATTATTACTAATTATATTAATAGATATGTGGAAACAAAGTATTAATAGGCATGTGGAAAAGATGTAATGGCTTCATGTAGTATTAATGTACTAATGGATGTGCAAAGCTATTATTGTCATTCAAATTGATAGGGTATTTTATCTTTAATGGCTTTGAGTGTTCATCTCCTTGAGAAGTTTTAGAATCCATGATGCTGTTTTAATATAAGCCCTTCCTGTTGACTTGATATTTCACAATTAAAGGGAAAATGCTCTGTGACTAATGTGTTTAAAAGGTAGTGATCACCATCTTATTGAAAATAATAAGTCACAAGCTTAGAGCATCTGTGTTTGCTGACTTGCAGTTGTCAAAGTCAATTAGTATTTAATTAGGAAGTGCATCTTGATCTGTGATTTGAAAACACCTTAGCTATACTGGAGGAATAGAAAGAGCTATAAATATTGTTGAAGTTAATTGTCTAGTTCTACTTTTCAGGTGAAACAAGCGTTACAGAACTTTTGAAAGAAAAGAAAGAGAGAGACAGAAAAGGGCAGAGACAAAAATACAAATATTGATAGACAGTACTAGAAAATTGGTTCAATCTGTTTTCATGTCCTAGTAACTGTCAGCTATCCTGTAAGTATGAAAATTCTTCATCTTAAGGCTATCCTCTATGGAAATATGCTAATAGACTTATTTTTCTGGTTTCAACCCCATCAGTTGTATTGTCTATCTATAACTACAAAGACGTATCAATAAATACAATGTAGTATCAAACATTTGGTCTTATCACTGGGAATTATTAGGCATCATACAGTGAAGAGTACTTAAATTATCAATGTCTATTAAATGACAGTTGGGCAATTTCTGGAAACAAAAAGATAAATATCTAAAGCTGTGCTTTTAGAGACTGTAATATATAGGTGAGGAGACCAAGAAAACTCAACTGTGTGTAAACACTATACTCATGAAGTTAGTAATAAATTATTAGAATACCCCCTAAAAGTATATTCTAGACTAAGAAATCACATTTTGACTTTCCTACATATTTACCTGTTTGATATTGATCAATGAACCAGTCAGGAAAGAAAATATATGCTAGACCAACAGGAAAAAAATTAATATTCAAGAATATCTATAAAGGTGTTAGAAAAGTTGATAGGACAAATAACCCAATGAGGAAACCAAATTAATATAGAAAGGAAGACACTATTATGATTATAACCTGAGTGACTAACTGAATACATGGACTGATCAGAACTGAGTAGTTAAAGCCATTTCACATTTATGGGACAACGGAGGTTAGAGATATTCAGTAGTCAGTGGAACCACTGAAGGATGGCAACCTCTCCTGAAGATACCGTACCAGTTACAGAGAAGAAGGGCAAATACCCTGGCTGTTTACCATGCCTAGCAACCACTCCCAGTGCCTTCCATTGTGTGGACTAGTTGGAAGAACCAGTTGACAAGGACATCTAGAAAATGCAGTTTTCAAGGTACTCTTCTCCCCCCTCCCCAAGATAGAATAAAGAGCAAGAAAAGTGCAAAAGAGCAAATAGAAAAATACCTATACTCATGCAGATAAATTATTTAAGATCTCTGAACTCATAAAAAAAGTTATTCAATTGTTTCCATGACATTTGCACCAAAACATAATCCCCTTGTTACTTCTTTTTACAAAAAGAAAAAAAAATTTTTTTTAGGTGTTTGCCAAAGGGTGTGTGCACTTGCTAAAGTGATGGAGAGACAGTGGGAAGAAAAGTGAGAAATCACCTCCCAGAGGGGATGGCCATGCCCCAATCCCTTCTCCTCTATTCTCCTCTTGGGATTTTCAGCATGCATGTACATGAGCCTGGCATGATTTTCAAGTCACTATGTCCAGGACTCAAACCATGATTGGCCCTGTGGAAGTCCAGCACATTAACCACTAATTCACCTGCTGGTTCTGAACTCCTTACTTGAACTCCTCACTCTAAAAAGTAAAATTCTAAATATTCCAATCTATAGGATTATCCCCTACATCCTTTTAATAGTCTTTCCTACACCTACTGGGGTTCAGATTTCATTATCTTTTCAATGGCTTCCAGCTCTTCTCTCTTCCTGAAATGAAAGTCTTCCTAGCCCTTCTTGGTGGATACCATTGTCATTAAGATCTCTATTTAAATAATACCTCCTCATAGAGCTCATTTTGGACCACCTCATCTAGAGCATTTCCCTATCTACTCAGTCACTCTCAATCATCTCAGCATATTTCAGCTTTTTTCATAGATCTTTTCGCATTTGACATCAAACATTGAATTATGAAATAATACTTTTATAATTAAAAAAAATAACAAGATGGTCTGTATGTTCCTAATAGATTATAAATTCCATGTAAGCAGGGACACTCTCCTCATAGTTACCCTTCAAATATACATATATTGAAAAATATCAAACCTACTTTGCAGATGGAGAAATTCATGGTCAGAAAATGTAAACACAATGAACTATGTGGACTTAAACAGTAGATGCTTTTATGTGCGGAATCTGAAATAGAGAGTTAGGCCTCGAAAAAAATGTATTCCCTCTTCATGCCAAGTGAAAAGAGGAAAATAAACAAATATGTATAAATCTGTCTTGCTTTTCAGAGGAATAGTAGGGAAACACATCTTTAAGGATTTGAAAAAATCCCAAATTGAAAATATACTTTATAATTATAGTGCAGAAATGGGATTATATTCTTCAGTTAAAGATTTATTAATCATAAAAATGTATTTGCTTTATATGTTATTATTAAGCTTTCCTAGAATCATGGTGATCATTATGGCTTGTTAATAATGAGAACTTATTTATGCTGGGTGTTATTGTTGTAAGTGGATGAACGATTTCCCTTAAATATTTACCACTTGCAGGTTGGAAAAGTTTTGAGGTCATGTGAATATATAATCTCATTACTATTTCACATTCTCACTTTTTACTTTTGGCTTTCTTTCATTTTTTTCCCCACAGAATTGGTTTGATTTTGGGAAAAAAGTACATATTTATTTCATATTCTACATACCATGTTAGAAATTATAGGTAAATAATTTAACACTTCTGTTAGAAATTAGGGTTATGGAGGCCAGATGATAAGTGCAGTAGTGAAGCATGATGTTCTGTGAGGCAATTCTATTTTACATGGAAATGTTCATGGTTCAAGTCCAGAAACTTTCTTGGGTACTGCAGGCACGTATTTGCCCATGATCTAAGGCTGACTGAAAGCTAGAGGTGGCTTAAGACTGTGCTGGAGGGTGCCTCTCTTTTTTGTTCTTAGAAGAAATAAGTAAATGAATTTAAATAAAAAGGAATTAGATTACTGAAATCAGATGAACTGGGATATAATTCCAGCTGTCAAACTTCTCAGGGCTACGACTTTGAAGAATGTACCTCACCGTTCTGTTTTAGTCTGTTTTGTGCTGCTACAACAAAATGCCACAGATTAGATAATTTATAATGAACAAAAATTTATTGGCTTACAATTTTGGAGGCTGGAAAGTCTAAGATGGAAGGGCCAGCATCTGGTGAGGCTTTCTTGTTTTGTCATAACATGGCAGAAGGCATCACATAGCAGAGGTGACAGCGAGGAATACAAGAAAGAGAGAAAACAAAACAGGAAGAAAAACCCATTTCTGCATCAATGATATTAGTCCATTTATGAAGGTGGAACTCTCATGACTTGAACACCCTTTAAATAGCTCATCGGTCAATTCCATCACAATTGCAATTAATTTTCAACATACTTTGGAAGTAACAATATTTCCAACCATGGCACTGTCTTTTCCAATTTTTATTTTTAGAAACTAAAAGTTACGGATTTTTTCAACAGATAATATTACACTTTTGTCTATTAAATGTTCTTCTTTTTGCCCCATCCACCCACCCTCTACCACCCTGTCTCCTCCCTTGCAGTCTCTGGTACCTATACTTATCTTCTTTACTATCATATCTTTGGATATTTTCATTTCTGCCATGGAGTACAGACACTATTGAGTGGGGATATACAGTGTGCATCTTTCAAAGTCTGGCTCATTTTGTTTAATATTAAGCCCTCTATAATCATCCACTTTGAATCAAACAGTAGAGTCTCATTGCTTCTCATGGCTGAGTAATATTCCATAATATATACATGCCACATTATTTCACCCCAGTCATCAGTTTTTGGACACTTAGGTTGATTCCAAGTCTTAATAGTTCTAAATAATGCTGCAATAAACAAGGATGTGCAAGTGTTTCTCTGACTGTTTCCTAACCTTTGGGTAAATGCCAAAGAATGGAATTACTGGGTCACATAGAAATTCTACTTGTAGGTTTTTGAAGAATCTCCATGTTGTTTTCCACAGAACTTGGACTAATTTACATTCCCACCAACAGTGTAAAAGGGTTCTCTTTTCACCACAACCTCACCAGCATTTGTTCTTTATTTTTCCAAGATTAATTTTCTTACCTCTACATTTATCTTGCTGATGGAGAATTAGCTGAGGGGAAAAATGTAAAATTCTTCAAAGAAAAATTATTCTATCACATAGTAAATGCAGAAATTACATAATATCTTGCCATTTTTTTGAGTTAGGGTAAACAACATAATGAAAAACCCACCTACTTAAAATTTTTTAAAACAGGTAGGTTCTAAATGATAGTAAAGACAGCTGGATACACATAGCCAACTGTGAGGTGCAATTTCTAAACCCAGTGGCTTAGAAAATAAGACAAGCATATGTGCATGCATGCCCCAAATCACAATGGAATGAAGAAATAGGAAAGGGGTTGTGACTTGACTATATTCTTGGGGCAGCACTTTCTCACTTACCCTCTCTTTCTGGCAGGTGCACACATCGTCTAGCAATTAGAAAAAAGAAAAAAGAAAACAAATGTTGTGTAAAAAATGAAATTAAAATGGGAGTTTATTTTGGTACACAAATTTCTTGAAATCAATATTTTTATTTTATAATTTGCATTTTCCTTAATCGTTTGCAAGATATTATATCCTGCTGCTATGGGGTGTAGGGTTCTAGATCTGAATTCTTCCAGCTACATCTTCACCTTGATCTTTTGCAAGATATTATATTCTGCTGCTATTGGGTGGAGTGTTCTAGATCTGAATGCTTCCAGCTACAGCTTAACCTAGGTCTGATTTTTCTTTCCAAAATGGTAAGAGGATGAGGAGTCACTACCCTCATTTTCCTTGCCAGTGAGTCCCAATCTAAACAAAGAGATAGACACATTTCTTCTTCTTCTTTTTTTTTTTTTTTTTTTTTTCCGGAGAGGTTTTCGCTATAGGGTGTGTGCGCTCGCCAGACAGACAGAGAGAGACATAGAGACAGAAAGCGAGAAATCACCCCCCAGGGGGGATGGTCACGCTGCAATCCCTTCTCCTCCATTCTCCTCTCGGGATCTTGGGCACGCACGCACATGCGCCCGGCATGAGTTTTAAGCCATTGGGTCCAGGACATGAACCGCGGTCGACTACATGGGAGTCCAGCGACATAGTCATTACGCTAACTGCTGGTTCCCGACACATTTCTTTTATAAAGGACTTGGAGTAAATATGAAAATAAAAGGAATTCCACCTTTCTGAGATATTTTAAAAATAAGTGTATTAAAATGCAGCTGTAAGTGAGTTGGATAAAGCATCTGGATCCCACGTGGTCAACTGTGTAATTCAAGTTTTGGATGGGTAGCTTGATAAATGGACCAGACACCAGCATGTGCGTGCTCAAAATCGAGAAAGGAGAGAGAGATGGAGGAAAGGGGATCGTGGCATGACCATGCCTCCACCGAAAGACTCAGCTACTGCTGAACTATGTCATCATCAAATCCTGATGATTTTTACCTGGAAAAATATAACCATGATCTAAGCAATGCTAATGACCTTCTCTTTGACTACTGGTCCACGTCATCATCATCTGTGACCTGAATTACTCCACCAGCCTCCTAATTGACTACTGGCCTCTGTCCCAAACCTCTTACAATTCATTCTAATACAAAAACCAAAGTAATACTTACAGAATTTAAGACCTAACACAAAAAAAATCTATATTAAAAAACTTCCAATGAATTTTTGTTTTTATCCCAATAACATCCAACAATGGACTACAAGATTAACAGTTTTGTCCCTGTTTCTTTTATAAATATGTTTTCTATGACTCTCCATTAATGTTCTGTATTAGCCTCATAATCTTCTTGATTTTTTTTTACTGTCAGGCATGATTTGGATTCAGAATGTTTGCACTTGCTGTTTCATTTTCTTTCCTTCTTTCTTTTTTTAATGATTGAGAGCATCTTTGTGTGCAAGTGCACACGAGAGAGAGAGAGAGAGAAAGAGAGAGAGAAGCAATCTTGACAGGGGCTCATCATTACTTGAAACTCTTTCCCCAGTTCTCCAGCTCCTCAGAGTCCAAGGTGCCCATATGTGCTTGTGCTTGGTGTGTTTTCAGATATATTCTTGTTGTTAAGGTTTTTGCAGTATGGTGCATGCATTGGATGGGGAGATGGGGAGAGAGAGAGGGAAGGTGAAAAATCACCCCCAAGAGGAATGGCCATGCCACAATCCCTACTGCTCTATTCTCCTTGGAGGGTTTTGGGCATGCATGCACATACATGCTCAGTATGATTTCCAAGCCACCAAGTCTTGAGCTTAAACCATGGTTGTCTTTGTCAGTCCAGCACCTTAACCACCACACCAGCTGCTGGCCCCTGAATGTGTGTGTAGTATATATATTTGTGTATATATGTGTATGTATATGTGTACCTATATGGGTATTTATGTGTGTGTGTATATATACGTATGTATATGTGTACAATTCCTTCTCTATTTCTTCCTCCTTTCAGGATTTGGGCATGCACACGTATGCACCTAGTGTATTTCTCAAACATCGGGGTCTTTGAACCATGTAGTCAGCTATGTGAGATTCAACCACCTTAACTACCATTCCACCTACTGGCTCTACCTGGTGTGTTTTCAAGCCAATCTGGATTTCCAAACCCACTGAAGATCATATGGTTTACAGATTAATAGGGCATCTGCCCTACCAGTGTGCCACAGCAATGGAGTATACATTTTCTCTCTCCTTTTCTCCGCTTTTCCTACCTGCCCTTCCTCCATCCCTCTTTTTCTTTTCTCTTTCTCAGTTCTTTATTTCTCTGTTCTTTCTCCCCTTATCTTTCTCATTCCTTCCATACATAATCACATACCTTGTTCCATCACTTCCTTTAGGTTTCTGCTAAAAAAATCACTGGATTAATCAGTTAAACAATTTGCTGGACATTCATGTGATAGAATTCAAAATATTTCTTAAAAAGAATGAAGAAGAAATTTATATAATATGAATACTAATGTAGAAAAGAAAGTCCCCATAATAAATAGATTGTTCAAAATTCAAGAGTTAAAATAGTTACATATAACATAGTGTTTTAACGTTTTTTTTTTGTAGAAAGGTGAAGTTAATCATATTATCTCATACATATATAAAAACTAATTCTAGAGAAAGTTTTTAAACACTAATATTTTATTATCTCTCAAGGAAAAAGTGGGTACCAGACAGAGAAGGGCGTAAGCAGGATAAAGCCTTTGGCTGGATTAATTAATGCAAAAATAATGGGCAGCTCGTGGCTAGTGCTTAAAGAGCTGGACTCTATATATAGCTAACTGCATGGTTCAAGTCCTGGGCCCAACATCTTGGAAAACATGCCAGATGCATGCCCAAAATCTAGAACAGAGGTGAAGATGGAGGAGAAGCATGACCATTCTCTATGGGAGGGTGCTTCTTCCTCTCTCTCTCTCTCTCTCTCTGATCAGCACATATGCTCTCTAGCAAAGTTAAAGATTATATGTATATACACTCTTATCAAAAGCTATTTCTTTGAGCTTTCTGAATAAAATAGCAATTCTATATCTTCCTTTTGAAGATTAAAATTTCTTCACAGAATTTATAACCAAGTGATGGACAATGAACAAACAACAAATAATTGTTGCTTTCACTAGTATGTGGGCTGGTAGACTTCAAGAGGGCAGAATCTTTGCCTATTTTGTTATCTGTCTTCTCTTACTTTCCAAAATAATGCCCATTATATATTAATGGATGATTTTTTAATTGAATGAACATAAAAAGCATAAAATAATTATTGATAGCTACTTCATTGGATTGTCATGAGTATTAAGTGAACTAACATATATAAACTTGCCTGACATAAAGCAGTTATTTAATAAATATTAAATGTTATTTTTCTCCTTATGAGTTACAAATAATTGCACTATCTTGTGATGGCAATCATAATCTTAAGTACTAACAATGGGAAAAAAGGATAAGGTAGACCATGGTCAATCCCTTTTCTGACTCATAGATTCCATAGTAAAATAGTGCAGAAAGATTCAAATTAAGCTTTATCTTCCAAGTCTGATTTTTAGATTTCCCTAATAAGTCATGTTACTTTCATTACAAAGAGTTCTTAGACAATATGATTTTTTTTCCTGAAATATTCCTATTTCTCAGAATGTGAGCTTTACCTAAATTTTACCCTTTGCCCAGCTTTGGAATCTAGATATAAGTAAGTATAGAATATAATCTCCAAAGAGTATCACACACACACACTCCTCTCACCACACATGAGTAGTCCAATTCTCTCATCAAAGAATGGGATCTATTTCTGATTTAACTTGTTTGACCAATTGAGTAAGATCTGTGCCAGTTCTGGCTTAACCCATAGAAACTGTGCAGTTTCAACTTTTGCTTTCTTGGTACCCTGCCATCATGCAAAGAAACTCAAGCTGCTCTACTAACTGATGAGAATCCATGTGGAGAGAGAGATCATATGAACAAAAAGTCATGGTTCCCATTGGTTGTCCATGCCCATGTGAGTACAGCGATCTTGAATGTCATAGCCCTCGCTGAGCTCATAGTTTAATGAAGAAGCCACATGAGTGATTTCAAACAGAGTGCCAGCTGGTGAAGCAGAACTGCCCAGCTAAATCCAGATGCGAGAAATAATACTTAATTGCGAGAAATCATAAAATGTTATTAATTTAGGTTAGTAAATACAGTTTAGTACACAGCAATAAATACCTGAGGCAGTGGTGGTGTTCCTATTTTCAAGTTGCAGCTGGCTCAGACACAGGATTGTAGTGAGACTGGGGGTAAAAACATTTTAATATGGATGCAGAGACATTGACTGCCTGCTTTTTTTTTTATTAGAACTCCCCCTCTTTGGGAGAAATCATTTTTATACTTTGTATAGTATAGAGAATATTCACTGAAATTCACTGTGGTAGTCCAAGTAACATCATGGGTGGTGTCATCTTCTGTTTTTCAAAATACATACTTTATTAAGTAGACTTTATTTGACATCTGCATTATGAAAATTAAATGATAAAATCTGAATGACCTTTATTATTTTGCATAAAGCTGCTCTCATCAGCTTATCTCAGTTTTTTGTAAGGACATCACTCGTTGTATTATGGGATCTGTTAATAATGTATTAGTATTTGCTTTGTAGACCAAGGAATTATCCACAAATCAAAACACATAAACATTTGAAAAGAGTGTTTACAACTATTTGAAGCAACTTGAGTGGGATGGGAGTTATGTTATTATGTAGGTTTGCAGCTTGGCACTACTACAGAGATTGACAATATAAGAATAAGGTCTACTTCTTTTCATGTACAAGCAATGTTGAATAATGTGGTAGTGGTGCATGGTGATGTCAGTGCTGGAAGGGACACTGGGCTAAAGCTTACGCAGCCTGGATTTGAGAGAAACTTCTTTTTCTTAAAATTATTTTTTAACTTTAATTTCTGTATTTTATTACATCATGTAAGATGTACTACCCCAGCATAAATACACTCTATATTAGTCCAAAAATATTACCATAAACATTATTATCAACAGATAATTTTCCATTTTCATGTCCCTTAATTATTTTTACTATGCTATTTTTCCCGTTTGTTTTATACATTTAATCACTGTACATCAGCACAGCTTGTAAAACAAGTTACCCTGGCATAAACACACTGCACATCAGTCCAGTTAAAGATATCATATGTGCTATCGTCAACAGACAGTCCTCCACTTCTGTGTTCCCCAGATGGCCCACCCACCTGACTCCCTTCCTCCCACTTTCCCCCAGCTCCAAACCTCTTCCCACACTGTACCCAGTATCTGCAACCATTTTCTATTGATTGTATGGCTAGAAACAAACTCCTGGGCTTCTTTGTGCTTTAAGTTCCTTACTTATAAATAGAGTTAAAGCTCCTTTCCTAGCTTAATGTTGGTGTGCTATAAAAACCAATTGCAAAATCATTCAAAATATTCATGAACTGCGAAGTTTTTATTTCAATACTTTTTCTCGAACCTAATAAATATTCTTTGTTGAATTGAAGTTACCCCAACCACTTATTATCTTTTTGTAACAGGAACATTGTGTGTGAGTGTGAGTGTGTGTGGTGTTGGAACTGGGCAGAGATGGAATTAAACCTGTCACCAGCAATTACTGGTTGTATGTACTTAGAACGTCACTCTTCTCTGAGTTGTCATTTCCTCAATTGCAATACAGGCTAATCTCATGTTTGTGATCAGATTCAGCTGGGCTGAAACCTTATGCAGATTATTTTCCATTAGTCCTAAATACACACAGTTCCTTCTCTGTTCTTTTTTCACCACTCCATGTAATCAGCTTCCAAGCAGGTTTCTACAAACTGCATGATAAGTCCTCCTCATGTCTTTTAGCATCTTGCTAAATCCAACGAGAGGAAGCATCTATAGAAGATGGTAGAGTAGGAGGAAAGAAAGGTCAGGTTATTTTTCACTGAGATACTTGAGTTCCTCCAAGGCTGAGACTCCCGATGGGCAGCTCTGCCACTTTCACCACACTGGCTTTCTCTAGCCTCCAGTCCTTGCAACCTTTGTTCTTTAGTCTCAGGGCTGTTAAAGGCTTCTGCCAGTGTCAGTCTCTTCATGTCTTGCCATAACTTATTCTTTCCTTCAAACATTTAAATTTTTTTAATTTTGTAAACAGTTTCTTTATTTTTAGATAAATTCTTTTGAGTGTTCCATCTGTTTTCTTGACAGGACCTTTAAAGCTTCCAATCTTAGGCTGTTGCCTGTCATATTTTAATCTCTAAAAGCTGTTAGCATATATTATAATTTAATTTTGCTGAAAAAAAGTTTGACCCCTATAAACATACTTTTGTATTTCTTTTCTTTATAAAGCTCATGCTGTTTGTCTTGAGGGGAACACCAGATCACTGAAATAATTTGGGGAAAAAAAAAAAAAAAAAAAACCAAAGACCCATTTGTTTGCAACATTACCGTATAAGACGGAAGCCAAAATAGAATATTTTTCTTCAGAAAAAAGACAAGGGTGTTGATCCCATGACATCTCAAGTGATTGTTGTGAGATATTGTGAGTATGTATAACTGTAATGAAAATGCACTGTGATACTAGATTAAACCCAAATTCCCTTTTTATCCATATCAACTCAAGATCTGAGAAGAGACATATGACCCAAACTCTCTCTACCCACTCCCTGACAAAATGTACATCACTGGTGTGGATTAACAATTCATTTTTCCATTTGGCTTTAGAGCCATATTCAAATGTCTTACATTTTTTTGAATTTATTGATTGCTTTATGACACTTCAATGGTTTAATAAAATCAGTAAACTGTTTTTATAAAGCCCCACATCCTCCACCTAGAAATAGGAATTTCAAATATAGATATAGACATAGAGAAAATAAATAGAATGGTATTTAGCTAGCTAGTTTATTAGATAGATCTATAGCTAGCTAGAGATAAATAGATGTTAAATTGCAAACAGAGAAATAGCTAGGTAAGAATGTAGTAAGATGGTGCACCTTCTTTCTAAATATTTCCATTTAAAAAAATTGAAATTGCTTTCATCACAACCCTATAAAACATAAATCTCCTATCTTTATTAAAATTTTTTTCTAGGCCACCATGTTGCTGTTGCCTTCGGTAATATCATCAGTGTTTTCTTTAAAGAATATAAACTTTAGTATCTCTACCCTCAACCTCCAATGTTCCCCCAAATGCCCCTTAAACATCATCCATAACGCTTTCTTTGGTCCACCCATATCTTGGCTCCTTTCTTTTTGTTTGCATCTGAATAGAGCAGACATCTTGTTTACCAGAGACTGCAGGAGAGTGAATTCACTTATTGATTGACATTATCAAGCAAGCAGACAGACACTGTAGCAGGTAAAATTGCTTTTTTTGTGTTGTTGTCTGCCAAACTTTAACAGAGAAAGTGATGTGCTTTTGCCAGGCAGGGCTACTGCACAATCAGGTAATGGTTCTTAAAAACGCTGCAAACATTAATGGTGTTAGATCAATAATATTACTACCACAGGTAAAATGCTACTACATATATTATTAAGATATTGCTCAAAATGGAGTGACTCAAAGGACTTTAAGACTGAATGAGTAATTGTTGTATATTGGTACAATAAAATGCTAATGGATATTTTGTCACACAACATGCTGTGTATATTTTTTTTCTGCAAGATTTCAGAGTGGTTTCACATTAATACATGGTATAGACTCCCAATTGCCCCATCATAGTCTCATCCTCCTCCTAATTATGAGCTGATTCAGAAGGCAAAAAAGTGGTATCATTTCTATCCTCATGCGTTTATTTAAAAAAAATCATGAAATGAAAGCTAAATGACAATGTAAGCACTCACTGTTACCTTTTATTGTTCTAAATATCAATATATTCATTAAATAACACATTCTTCTAAACAGGATGAAGTATCAAATATTAGCTCCAGAGAGCATTGCAGATTGCTACAAAAAAGTTTTATTTACTAATTGATTCTAAAACAAGTGAAAGTATTCTTTTCTTTCTTTTTTCTTTTTTTTTTTTTGGAGAGGTTTTTGCTATAGGGCGCGTGCGCTTGCCAAATAAAGAGAGACAGAGAGACAGAAAGAGAGAAATCATCCCCCAGAGGGGATGGCCACACTGCAATCCCTTCTCCTCCATTCTCCTCTTGGGATCTTGGGCACGCACGCACACGCGGCCAGCATGAGTTTAAGCCACTGGGTCCGGAACTCGAACCGTGGTCAACTACGTGGGAGTCCAGCGACATAGCCATTATGCTAACTGCTGGTCCTGAAGTGAGTGTATTCTTTCTATGAGGTTAGTAAAACATGAGCTAGATAACTTCAATGTATTAAAAGAATATTACTTAAAGTCTGCTATTTAAATCAATTTGGCTCCTAGATGACTATTTAGATAACATACCTATTTTGATAAGTGAGAGGCTAGACAGATGGCTAGAAAACTGAATAGATATGAGAAGATCAGATGGTATGGTGATTAAGAAGGCTGGACCCATTCGGACTAGCAATTGACATAATGGCTATGTCACTGGACTCCCATATAGTTGACCACAGTTTGAGTCCAGATCGGGTGGCTTAAACTCACACCAGGCACATGTGTGTGCATGCCCAAGATCCCAAGAGGAGAATGGAGGAGAAGGGATTGTGGTGTGGCCATCCCCCCAGGGGGTGATTTCTCTCTTTCTGTCTCTTTGCCTTTCTAGTGAGCGTATGCACCCTATAGCAAAAAAACTCTCAAAAAAAAAAAAAAAAAAAAAAAAAGAAAGAAAGAAAGAAAGAAAAAAAGAAAAGAAAAGAAGCCTTGACCCCACATGACTGACTGTGGAGTTCTCATCCCAGACCTGAAAAAATACACAGTACATATTCGTGTGTGTGTGACCAAAATCCTAAGAGGAGAATGGGGAAGAAAGGATTCCAGCTGGTCATTGGTGTAGAGGGGTACTTTCTCACTCTCTTTCGCTCTCACTCCAGAGAGTACATGCTCTCTAGAAAATGAAACAAAATAAACAAATAAACAAACAAACAAAAAACACAAAAAATAAGAAAGAAACCGCTTTTCTCTACAACGACAACAAAAAACTCATTTCCTTACCTCTTTATATGACTCCCTATTTGTTTTTATCTTTTGGATAATACTTATCATTACATATATTTTTATTTTTGTGAATTGAAATGTCTTATTAAATAAAAGTTATAAGCAAAGAAGAAAAGGAATATGAAAAGGACAGAAGAAAGTAAGGAAGAACAGGTGAAAAAGAGAAAAGAGAAAAAAGGGAAAGAGATGAAAAAAGAGAAGAAAAAGAAGAAGAAAAAAAAAGAAAGATAAGCAGTTCAAATAAGAAATAAAATCCAGTTAGCCACAAATGCGAAACATAGACCACATACATGTGAAACAGTCATATGGGCATTCAGGAAGTCTTTCACCCTAACTTATATTCAGTTCTATTTCCAGCTCAAGTAACTTGAGCACAGTATTCCTGGAATCAATTTTAACTTCTGCAAAATACAGCTGTCTAATTGCTAACTGAGAGGAAAAAAATACATTTTTTTTCTTTCAAATGTCTGATGATCTCCATTGGTTTCTAATCTTGTCACATCTTTATTTTAAAAGTGCATCTCTTTTGTCTTTCCTAATAACTGGATGAATTTGTTATTGGAATAGATTCCTATTATTTGCGTACTCTAAATTACCGAACCTAAAAAAACAAAAGAATACACTACTGGTTGGTAGAAATGGTAAATAATTTTTCAACTTCTCAAAGGGCTCATTGGATAAAGTAGCAATGTAGACGTCAGATGGAAGCATGAAAAAATGGGTTACTTAGCAAGATAGACTTGTCAAGTCTCTAATTTTATATGAGGCTCCTTGAGAACTTAGCTTTGGACTTGATAGGTTGTCCTATGTACACTACAAGCATACATTAGGTTCTGATAACTACAGTGATGCCCAATCCAAAGATGGAGAAACTTACAGCATAAGACACAGTATCAGATATAAACATACGCCAGATCACAATCAATATTACCAAATTTCTGGAGGGGAGAGTGAGAGAAGCCATGGATGGAGAGATAGTCAACCAATCTGTAAGTCAAAGTAGGCTGGGAGGAGAGCAGATAAGCTGAAGTCGATCATCCTTGGAGTCATTTAAAAACACAGGGCCAGCTCTATAGCCTAATGGTTTAGGGAACCAGATCCCATATGGCTCACTGAAGTTTGCTTCCCATCACTAATGGCTACAAAAACATTCTTGGTGAATGTACATGAGTGCCCTGATCTCCACAGGATAGAGAAATGGCAGAGAAAAAATTGTGGCATGACAATGGCCTGTCAGGATGGTGCTTTCGCGCTCTCTCTTGCCTTCTAGAAACCACTAAGTTAGAAAAAATAAAAAGGCATTCTATTCATATGTCTGTTTATGTTAATCTTTATTTCCATTTTTATGTTTGCCATCTTAGACAATATCAAATTCTTTTATGGAAATAAAAAAAAAACTGAGAATAAAATGGCAAACATTAGTCATATCAGAGCTGGGAAAAGAAGGATTCATATGGTATTGGGTAGTCAGAAATGGCTTGATGCATTTTGCATGGAAAAACATTTCCAACAATCGATTACAAGGGTGATGATTAAAGATGGTGCTCTGGATATAGCAAACATTACTTTAAACCACTGTTTTACAAGGCTGAAGCATAACACAATAGTACACAGAAGTTCTTTCATGAAAAAAAAGAAAATATACACCCAGTCACCAAGACAAATTTTTACAATTTGAATTTTGTTAAAACATGGAGTCAAGGGTAAAAGGCATTGTATCAAAGTATGTACTATTATTACTTTTAAATACTTTTCTTGAGTACTGGTATATATTCAATAAATTAATAATTAATGATAATTATTTTTATGGTCTAGGAATTTTGTGTGGACTGTCCCATTTAATCCTCAGAATGAGGTCTATGACATAGGTTTGAATGAATCATCATTTTTAAAGTTAGTTTAAACCTCTATACTTAAGATCTCCTTCAGTCTGAGTGTGTAGAGCTAATTTTTGAATATATGCATGATTGGAATCAAAGAATAGGGCTTTACACTGCACTTCACATGTTTAATATAAAAATATTTTAATTTTACTGGTATAGAAAATAAGATTCGAAATACTAGGGATTATTTAGCCAATCCAATGAGTAGCATTAGTTTATGAATCAGTTCAAAGACCAAGAAATTACCTGTACTTATTTTAAAAACACAATAATATTTATATGCTTTAAAAATAATAGCTTTATGTGCATTATTAAACTTTAATATATTTTATAAATTAATATACATAGCTTATTGCTGGAAAGTAATTCAGAATACTATCTGGAGAATGAATATCTTCTCTCCTCTCTACTCCACATGGGCCATTTTGGAACCAATAATGCATTTAAGTGTTTGTAATTATTAAGTGTGTCCAGGGACGATTGCCATTTCACACAATCACTCTCTTTATACTATCTTTAAATGTTGCTAGTCTCATTACTTTAATTATCTTTGTAATTGATTCCTAAATTTTATTATTAGGTAATTTAATTAATGATTTCATTGATAACTTTATGGTTCTTAAAGTATTTTTAAAGCAACCTTTCTGTTTTTGGTAAATGATCCCTGGATTTGAATTTTCTTGTTAATAATTGTGAAAATTGTACTTGAAATACAAGAGTGACCCTTGGGGTATTTGTTGTTGTAAAGTAGATAGCAGTGAAATAACTCTGAGCATTGATCAAGTGGAACAGTTCTCCAGTGGTTAAAGCATCAATGACGATAATTCTCAATTTCTCCTTTGATGAGTAAAAAAAGGAAAGTAAAGATAATTGCAGTAGAACAGTGATCCTAACCATTAATTAGTTTCTACTTCTAAGTTGGTTTATATCTGGGGAGAGAGGACTCTCAGTCATTTTCTTTATACATGTAACTCCTCTTCTTAAACTCTTTGAGTTCTACTGCACCAAAGATAGAATGCAGATGCTTGGTTACTTTATAAGACTTCCTAGTCTAGCCCCTGCCTACCTTTCTACACTGATGCCCTTTCTCTGCTTCCTGGCTCAGATTCATCAAACATTTATCCACAATCATACTTTTTCCCTAATATAGGTCATTTCTATTCATTTTATCTCTGGAAATCCTGCCTTCCTGTTCTACTTAATTTATCCTCTCAAGGCAAAAACATCTTTGACAATTCTTATAATGTCCGAACTTCTTATTATTAATCTTAGAATAGTATTGATAACTAATTTGTACCAATTAGAGTTATACCTTTACATTTATTTGTGTATTTGATTAATGCATGTTTTCCACAGTAGAGCTTAAATGGGATCAAAGACCATGTCTATTTGTACACTATTGTGTGTAAGTAATGATAATAGAACATAGCACATTGTGATTATTTAACAGGTTAGTGTGGGTGAATGAATGAATGAATTAACATAAAATATTAGGCAAAGTATAAAATAATATGTGTAGCATTTAAAATAACATCAAGAAAGAGAAATATTCATTATTCAATTAATTGTACCAGATATTTAGTGTGCCAAATCGCCAACAACCATTATACATGTATATTATTTTGCTCATTTTATAGATAAGAGCATTAAGAATCAAATATAATAAGTGTCTGGCAGAAACTACATGGTTAATTAACTATAAGACCACTTATTTATTTATTATCTGTTTCTCTGGAATGCCATGACACTTCCATGAGGAAATAAATCATGTTTAAATCACTACTAATTTGAGGAATAATTTTAGCAAGATAGCAGTATAGTAGGATCAGCCCTTGTTTACTCACAGAAACACTTTTTTTTTTTTTTTTGAGAAGTAGTTTTTGCTATAGGACACGTGTGCTCACCAGAAAGACAGAGACAGAGAGACAGAAAGCAAGAAATCATCCCCCAGGGATGATGGCCATGCTGCAATTCCTTCTCCTCCATTCTCCTTTGGTATCTTGGGCATGCATGCACACGTGCCCAGTGTGAGTTTTAAGCCACTGGGACCAGAACTCCAACTGAGGTTTACTATATGGGAGTCCAGCGACATAGCCATTAAGCTAACTGCTGGTCTCTAAGAAACACATATTTAATAATGATGTATTGACTAAAATATATTCGCAAAACATTAGTATTCCACTTAGCAATACCCTAGTTGAGCATAATATTGAAAAGAATAGTTTTGAAATAGGCAAGAATAATAACAATTTCTCTGTACCTGCATCAGACCCTTCCCATGGATGTCAGAACTCTGAGCCAAGAGATATTACCTCAGCCCATGACATCTTGCTCAGAAGAAAAAGAGATGGTAGATCACATAAACAATATCCCTAGCCTTTCAGTACATTGCTTCAGGGACTGTATTTTGTGTTTTTATTATTTTTTTTTCTCTCACATGAAGCATTGATTTAACCCATCTAGTTTAGATACTGAGGGAAGCTAAAGACAAAGAAAAGAGACAGTGACTAGCAGTGTCCTGAATGACTCAGCTAGTATTGGGAGCAGGCATAAAATTCAAGACTTTTCCCAAGGAGGGAAAAAGAGAAGCATAGCATGCCTTCAGTGTCTTGGTGTGTAGTATCACAGTCAGATACAGAAGGAGGAAGAGATGATGGGTTTCTTAAAAAAAGATACACAATAAATTAGTAAATACTTATAAGAAATCCACACATGGAAGTTTAGACATGACACATCTTTAGAAAATGGATGAGAACCCCCTGGAATCTCTACCCTGGTCTCTACCCTGGTTGATTGGTGAAATTTTGTTTCTTGACAAAGTCAGTTAGTAAAGACTGAGAGATACCTGCATTTGTTCAAATGCACAGTTATTAATGTAACACAATGTGAAATATAGACTATATTAACTTTGAAAAATACAGTGAAATTAAATGTCCATATGTTTGTTATGAACTGTGCATAAAGTGAAATTTAATGTCTGTCTTGTTAAAAAAAATAAAGCTATAAGAATACAAAGAGTCAGGGAAACATGAACCAATGAAATGAAAGAAATTAATCTCCAATAATTGACTTTAAAGTAATAAAAATCTATGAGTTCAGTCATAAGAAACTCAAAATAGTAGACTTACAGAAGCTCAGTTAGTCACAAGAGAGCACATATAGGGAAAAAAATTCAGAAAAACAATAAGTTAACAAAATGAAAATATTGGCAGAGACAGAAACTTTATATACAATTAGGTCATCAGAAAAGTCATGATATATTTTTCTATACAAAAATGTAACATGACTTTCCTAACAACCCAATGTAATATTTGAGCTAAAGAATACAATAAGGGGCTCAAAATTTCATCAGAGGAGTTCAAAAGCACATTTGATTAGTCAGAAAAAAAGAATTAATGAAGTTGAAGAAAGATTATTTGAAATTATACAGCCAGATGTGACAAAAGAAAAAAGGACTTATGGACACTTTCCAATGAATCAAGACATGCATGATTAAAGTTACAGAAGAAAAGAAGAGAAAAAGGGACAGATATATTTTAAAAATAAATAATGGCTGAAAAATTCCCACATCTGGGAAGGGCAATGGACATCCAGATTCATAATACCCAGCAGAATCCAAATAGGATAGAGCCAAATAAATCCACATTAAGAAACATTGAAATAAATCTGTCAATTTTAAAGACAAGGAGATCATTTTGAAAGCAGCATGAGGAAAGAAACCATCCCGTATAAGTGATCTCTATAGAAATACTAGATTTCTCAGCAGAAACCTTGTAGGTCAAAAGAGAGAAGGATGATATATTCAAAATACTGGGGGTGAGGAAGAACTTTCAACAAAGTATACTATATCAGACTAAACTCTCCTTCAAAAATGAAGACAGAAATATGTTCACAAAGAAAGCAGAGGGAGTTTATCACTACTACAGTTGCCTTGCAACAAATGCTAAATCAGTAATGGATGATTGCTAAAGAGCAATATGACAGCATATCCTATCAAGAATGAAACTCACTGGTAAAGGGAAGTATATAGATCAATACAGAATACTATTATACTATAATAGTGTTTAAGTCACTTTTAATTCCACGATAAAAGTTACAGGATGAAAGTTTAAAAATAACTGTAACTAAATATGTTAATAAAGACAAATATTAAAAGATGTGTATTATGAAATCAATAAAATAAACTGTGTGAGTTAAGAGGTTCTTAAAAGTGTGGTATTTTCATATGCAATTGAAGATGATATTAGCTTAAAATAGACTGTCAAAGTGTAAAATATTTTGCATAAACCTTATAGCAACCACAAAGAATACATATATATAAAAAAGAAAAAATGAAATAAAACATAGCTACAAATGAAATCAATGAATCACAAAGGAAAGCAGAGAAAAAAAAGAAAAGATAGACAAAATAAGACAGAAAACAATTAATAAAATAACGATAACAAGTCTTTCTTTAAGTGAATTTAACTTCCAATCAAAAAACTTAGAATGATTTGGGACCAGCAGTTGGCGTAATGGCTATGTCACTGGACCCCATGTAGTGGACTGCGGTTCACGTCCCGGACCCGGTGGCTTAAAACTCACGCCGGCACGTGTGCGTGCATGCCCAAGATCCTGAGAAGAGAATGGAGGAGAAATGATTGTGGAGTGGCCACCCCCCTGCCCCCGGGGGGATGATTTCTCGCTTTCTGTCTCTCTCTGTCTGGTAAGCGCATGCGCCCTATAGCAAAAACATCTCAAAAAAAAAAAAAAAAAAAAAAAAAAAAAGAACAAGAAAAAAACAGAATGATTAAACAGGTACAAAAAAAAGGTGCAGTTACATACTGTCAATACGAGCATCACTTTAGATTTTTTTTTTGCCATTTTATTGATTCATACAAGATCTTAATTTATCTAAATACTTTCAATAGCAAGTGCAGCTGATATAAACATATATATAAATACGTCTGACTTTAGAAAAAACTCAGTGAGTAGAATGGATATAGCACCTAGCTGAGGCTATATAGCTTACTGCGATCATTAAGTAGGTATTGTTTTTAAAGAATTATTTTATTTTACTTATTCATTCATTTATTTCAATTTGACCAAATAGAGACAGAGAGAGAAAGACAGTGAGAAAGCAAGACACCAGGTCTGGGACTCAAACCGTGGTCAGCCATGTGGGAGTGTCCAGTGCCTCAACCCACCACACCACCAGCAGGTCCCCCCAAGTAGGTATTTTTCTAACGTATCTCTTTTAACGTCAAGAAAACAGTCTTAACTTTAATAAATCAAAATTTTTAAAAATTCAGAAAAATTTGCTTAAGACTTAAATCTAGAAAAAAGGTTAGGATTCTGTTCAAATAGTAGGTAAATACTAAAAAGTCAAACAACAGATATGAACAGAGCTAAAATACAATAGTAAGTTCACTGTAATTTTCTTCTGAAAAAAAATTTTTTTTCTCTTTCCATTCCCACTTTTACTAGAGAGACATAAACTAACTTATTTGCAAAAAATTAAGTTTGGTCTCAATTTGGTCTGTTACTTGCACAAAGCCTTCTAAGAATACTAATTGATTTAGTTGTCTTTCCTGGAATCTTTTATAAGGAACTTCAGATTAGACTCTATAACAAGCCTCCCAAGGCTACTGAGTCATGTCAGGAACCCACCATCTGATTGTACCTATGAGTACCTGTACTTGAAAGTTTGGGGCGGGCTGTCAGGAAGTGACATCCTTAACTTACCTACCAGGCAGAACTGTTTATGATACCAGGCCATCTTCCCAAGACCTTCAGTTGGCTTTCTTGAGACCCACCTTAGTTCCTTAGCTTTCTGGTCATATCTTCAGAGATGACATTCCAGTCAAACTCCTGGCAATAACCAGTATTTCCAATTTCTGATGGAAGATATTATTGAACTTATGCAAATAAAGATTCTGCCACAAAATAAGATTACTCACAGATATTTTCCAATTCCAGATGGGTCAGAAAGGCAGAAAAATTAAAAAAAAAAAAAGTTAACAAATTGCTGAACCTACCAACAGCTCAAAGGAAGACAAAAATCTTTAAAACAAAGTATAGAAGAAAATCAATAATGTTTTAGTCAAAATTCATAAAATTCTATTTCACTAGTTCATTCTCATGTAATTAATTTCTCTTCTGTTGAATTTGCAGTTACTGTGGTCCAATCTTTCCATTTAAATTTTGGAAGTTAACATTGAACATTATTATTGATATTTCTGGACTTGTCCCTCCTATTAAGGTGGTCATTTTCTTGGTTATTCTTTGTTTTCTTATTTCTGTGTGTGTCTCTCTTTAGTTTTCCTGGTATAGCACTCCCTTCAGAACTTCTTGAAAAGCTGTTCTGGTGTTGGTAAATTCTTTCAGGACTTTTTAATCTGAAAAAAAAATTTTATCTTTTCTTCCCATATGAAGGATAATCTTGCCAGGTATAGTATTCTTGGTTGAAATTGTTTTTTGTTTAATACTTCGAATATATTTTTCCATTCTTTCCTTGCTTGCATTGTTTCTAATGAAAAGTCTGATGGGATAGCCTTTATAACTTACCATTTTTCTCTTGCTAATTTTAGTATCTTGTCTTTGTCTGTAGTTTTGACCAATTTGGCTATAAGGTACCTTGGAGGAGACACCTTGGGTTGATTCTATTTGAGTTCCTTTGTATTTCTTAGGTCTGGATATTTGAATACTTCTCTAGGTTTGGAAAGTTTTCTTCCAGGATTTCAAGGAATAGATTATCAATGCCTTTATTAGTTTCTTCACTTTCTGGGATACCAATTATCCTGATGTTTGGGCTTTAAATGGTATCCAGTATTTCTTGTATGTTTTGGGTTATTTGCTCAGTCTTCTTTGTGATTTTTCCTAGGTCAGAGGTTTTGCATTCTATATCTGAGATTTGAGCTTCTGCATGATCTCATCTGCTTTTAATACTTTGTAGGGAGATTTAGACTTTCTGTATGGCAGCCTTTATCTCTAACTGTTCTATTCGATTCTTTTTTATGGTGTGTATTTCTTTCAAACTATGGAAGGACTTCCTCACCTCCTTGACCTCATTGCCTCTTTTCTCTTGCACCTCTGGAGTTCATCGTCTCTCTTCTCTTGCATCTTGATTAGTTTTGTAACTGTGAATATTCTGAATTCTTTATCTGACATGTCTATGAGTTCTATTGTGCTGTCTGTGGATGTTGAAGGGTTTTTATTTTCCCTTGGAGAGGAGATATTTTCTTGATTTCTCATATTTCTTGTGCCTCTGTGGTGGTTTCTGGTCATCTGATGGATTATATGCTTCTTTCTCATTTCTTGGAGTTAAATAAATTTAAAGGCTGAAATCAAGAATGTTGTAAGACCTATAAATTACTAAATTACTGGCTTTACTATATCTTTGCTTTTGAACATCTTTACCATTTTGTTTTGTTTTTGCTTAATACTTAAGTATTTAAAAATATAAATGATATATGATATGATACAGTAAAATTAATGATATAATATACTTAATATAATGACATTGTATCACTTTATATAGTCAATAGTTTCCATCTGAATTCTAGTAATTAGTGTAATTTTTAGAAATTTTATGCCATTTACTTAATGCTTTTTTTAAAAGTTTTTTGTTTTTGTCATAGGGAATGCATGGTTCCTGGAGAGAGACAGAGACAGCGAGAGGGAAAGTGAGAAATCACCCCCTAGGGAGGTGACCATTCTACAATCCTTTCTCCTTTATTCTCCTCCTGGTATTTTGATCACACATGCACTTATGCCCAGTGTGATTTTCAAGCCACCAGATCCAGAACTCAATCCATGGTTGGCCATGTGGGGTCAAGTGCCTCAACCACCATGCCACTTGCCAGCCCCCCCAAAAAATGCTTTTTAAAAGATCTTAGTCTATCAATTAAATACAACATCAAAAGCTTTTTATAATTTTATAATTTGCAGCTGTTTAAACCTAACTTGAAAGCAGATTGGTCTTCATATGTCTTCCTGATATTTTCATTTACTTCCACTTATGGGCCTCATTATATTTGTGCTGCAGTCACATTTAAAAACAAATTTAGTCAACAGTAAATTAATTTGAAAAAGGTACTAATGTTCTTGCCTACACCAGTGTTTAATTCATTAATGTTTTAGAAGTTTTTGCCTTAGGGTACATGTTCTTACCAGAGACAGAGACAGTGAGAGAGAAAGTAAGAAATCACCCCGTCAATGGGGGTGGCCATTCTGCAATCACATCTCTTTCATTCTTCTTCTTGGACCTTGGGCATGCATGCACATACACTTGACATGAATTTCAAACTACTAGGTCCAGGACTTGAACAAGGGCAGCCTTGTGGGAGTACAACAACATAACCGCTACATCATCTACTGGCCCCATGTGTTTAATCTATTAAACTAAAGTGAAAATGATTGCTTCCTACTTTCTAAATAAAGTGTTTTTTTGTTTAAGTGTATTTTATTTATTTTTTAATTTATTTCATTTAGAGAGTGAGAGAAAATCAGATACCATCAATGGATTCTCATGATTCTGTAATCTTCTCCCACTTCTTCTAGCACAGGCACGTATACATGTCTGGTGTGTTTCAATTCAATTCAGTATTCAAACCCAGTCTTCAAATATGGCTTCATCATTGCAGAGAGTATGCTATGACCTGTGCAGTGTGACTGAATTCCAAATTGGTCTTTGAGCATCAGAAGTTATAATTATTCTCCTCTAGAATGTTCTATGACAACCATAACAACTGATCTCTAGTCATATCATATTCATTTTACAAGTCAGAAATTCAATAACAGCAAGATTTTCATCTGGATCAGTAGAGTAGACCAGAGGTGATAACAGTTAGGGCCAAATCAAGGTAAAGTCTTTCAGTAACAAGAGGGCATGTCTGAAGAGTTGAACTGTGCAATTAGTGATAGTGATCACTGTAAATCAACATGAGTGCACTAAGTGAAAGTCACTTCAACTAATTTTGTTAAATTATTTTCTACAACAGTACTGTAATTAGTTCCTGAAAGGGTATCACTAGATATTGTTAAGTAAAACATCCAGTTAAACATGGAAACAAAGATGACATGAGAGCTGGCATATTTTGGAGTTGACAAAGTTTGATTAATATGCTTAGGATAGGGAGCATCCGTATAAGGTAAGGTTTTTGAAATGTTATAAGGATATACTACTTACTTGTTTATTTTAACATTTTTTGAATCACTGCTTGTATTTGGATCTTCATGTGTGCCAGGCACTGTACTGCACACCAACAGAATGCCTGGGTTCAGAATAATGGACAGCATAGATATTATTAATTCTTTTATTTTGCTAGATTAATTTCACATAATACATAAAATCTTCATCATAACTATACAATAGTTTTTGACAGAGAACCTGTCTTTTTTTTCTTTTGGTCTGTTAAATGTTACTTTCTTTTGTACCTCACACCCACCTTTCACCACTTCCTCTCTACCATTTACTCCCCTCCCTTACAATCTGGAATCTACACTTAGGCTCTGCTATCAAATATTCAGATCTTTCCATTTCTTACATATAGTACAGATATTTGGCCATATTGTGTGGGGAAATACTGTGTGTATCTTTCAAATTCTGGCTCATTTAAGTCTTCTATATTCATCCTCTTTGATTCAAACAATAGAGTCTCATTATTTCTTATGGTTGAGTAATATTCCATAGTATATATATATATATATGTGTGTGTGTGTGAGTATGTATGTGTGTGTATGTATATATATATATATATATATATATATATATATATACGCCACAGTTTTGAACCCAGTTGAAATTAGTTTTTGAATACTTAGGTTGGTTCCATGTCTTTGCAAATGTGAATAAAGCTGTAATAAGCACTGATGTGCAAGCATCTTTCTGAGTGTTTTTGTATCCATTGGATGAATATCAAGGAGCAAGATTACTGGTTCATATCGTAGTTCTATTTGTAGGTTTTTGAGGAACCTTTATATTGTTTTCCATGATGGGTGTACTCATTTACTTTTCCACCAGTAGTGTGAGAGAATTTTCTTTCACCACAGCATTTATCATTCGTTATAGTTTTGATCATAGCTGTTCTAACTCTGGTTAAATGCTATCTTATTGTGGTTTTAATTTTCATTTTCCTTATAGTAAGATACTTAGGACATTTTTCTTGTGTCTTTTGGACATTCATTCTCTTCCTTGGAGAATTGTATATTCAGTACATTTGCCCATTTTTAATTGAATTATTCATTTTTTTATGAGTGAGTTATTTGAGTTCCCTATATATGCTGGTTATCAATCCCTTGTCTGAGGAATAATTTGCCAAATTTTCTTCCACTATGAAAGCTGTTTCTTCACTCTAATTGTTTCCTTTACTGTGAGGAAGCTTTTTAGTTTGATGTAATCTCCACTTGTATATTTTGGGGATTAATGCCTGTACTTTAGAGGTCTTATTTAAGAAATCTTTGTCAGGACTAGAAGATGATGAAATGGTTACATCAATGGATTTCCATGTAGTCAGTCTCAGTTTGAGTCCCAGACCTGGCAGCTTATAATTCATGCTGGCTGGAACCAGCAGTTGGCGTAATGGCTATGCTGCTGGACTCCCATGTAGTGGACCGTGGCTTGAGTCCTAGACCCAGTGGCTTAAACTCATGCCAGATGCGTGTGCGTGCATGCCCAAGATCCCCAGAGGAGAATGGAGGAGAAGGGATTGTGGGGTGGCCATCCCCCCGGGGAGTGATTTCTCACTTTCTCTGTCTCTCTCTTTCTGGTGCCCTATAGCAAAAATCTCTAAAAAAAAAAAAAAAAAAAAAAAAAAAAAAAAAAAAAAAAAAACAAAAACAAAAACCAAAAACCAAAAAAACAAAAAACAGAAAAACAAAAACACAGAAACAAACAAACAAAAGAAACGCATGCTGGGCATGTGTGCATGCATGCCTAAAATCCTAAGAGTAGAGTGGTGGATTAGGGATTATGCTGTGGCCATCTCCCCTCAGGGGTGATTTCTCGCTTTCTGTCTGTCTGTCTTTCTGGCAATCGCACATACCCTATAACAAAAACTCTCAAAACATTGAGTAGACGTTGTCTACTCTGATGTCTTCAAAAGTTTCCCCCAAGTTTTCTACTAGTAGTTTTATATTTTGAGGCTTTACATTTAAATATTTGATTGATTTTTAGTTGAATGTTAATCGTGCGACATGAGGCAGGGGGTCCAATGTCATTTTTTTCTGCTAGTAGATATTCAGTCCTTCCAGTACCATTTATTGAAAAGACTTTTCTTACTGCGTTGTCTTATACCATTTGTCAAAGATCAATTGGCTGCAAGATTTGTGATTTTTTTTTATCTTGTTGGTTAAAAACTAAGACACAGATGTCAATATTATAATCTTCCACCTCCACATGTCTATCCTAACAACACAAAATTTAATGAAGAGATGGGGCCAGTTGGTGGCGTTGTGGATAAAATACTGGACTCCCACATGGCCATCTGTGATTCGAGTCCTAGACCTGACGGCTTGAAAATCATGCCAGGTACAAGTGCCTGTATGCCCTTAATCCCAGGAAGACAATGAAGAAGAGGGATTGTGGCAATGGCCTTATGGCCTGGGGGATGATTTCTCACTTTCCCTTTCACTGTCTTTCTCTATCTCTCTTTGGTGAGTGCATGTGCCCTATGGAAAGAACTTAAAAAAAATATTAATCAAGGGGAAATGATTCAATCAAGAGGTGTGGGAAACATGAGAAGTATTATTCTCCTGCTCATGTAACATGTTATACTCTTTTACATTGACTTTTTTTTTTTTGAGAGAGAGAGTTTTTTTGCTATAGGGCATGTGCATTTGTAGGAAAGACAGAGAGAGACAGAGACAGAAAGTGAGATATTATCCCCCTGAGGGTGCTGGTAATGCTGCAATCCCTTCTCTTCCTTTCTCCTCTTGAGATCTTGGGCACACATTCACATGCGCCCAATGTGAGTTTTAAGTCACTGGGCCTGGGACTTGAACTACCAAACTGCTGAACCGCAGTCAACTACATGGGACTCCAGTGACATAGCCATTATGACATCTACCGGTCCCAACATTAACCTTTTTTTTTTTTTTTTTTTTTTTTTTTTTACAAAATTCAAGTAAGAGGAACACTTTAAAATAATTATTAGTATAATAAATACATGAAAGCAAGTAATATGGTAATTTTTTATGATTATCAGCTGTTACATACTGACAGCGTTGTAGGTTTGTTTATACCAGCATCACCACAAATACTTGAGTATTGCATTGTGCTACAACTTACTAGAGTTATGACTTCAGTCAATAATGGGGATTTTTTTTCAGCTCCATTTTAATCTTATATGATCAACATCTATTGTTGATCAAAATGTTGTTTTGTGGCTCATGATCGCATAGGTAACTATGAACTTTTTTCTTTTTTTTAAGGTAGAAAAGAAGATTTAATAGGAAAGAAAGGAAAGGGAAGAAAGGAAGTACACCCAAAAGGCTCTTGGGCAGGCAGATTGCCAGATGGCAACTGCCGGTAACTATGAACTTTAAGTATATAACTACAGAGTCCAGTAATATCAACCTGACATGGCTCAGACCTTAAAAAATGCCTGGATAATGACTAATTGGCCAAGGCAAGTAATAAAACCAAGCCCAGATCTGTAAGAAACAATACAAAGGTGTGAATATATGGAGGATATAGAGAGGGGGCTTATTGTGACTGTATTTGAAAGCAATCTACCACTCAAAGGAAAAGGTTAAAAATAATAATACAGGATGTTAGTGAGAAACAGATATGGCTTATTACCTGTTGATGATGATATGTATAGTATTCTCAACTGGATTGGTCTGAGAAGTATTTCATGATGGGTATAGTATTTTTACAAGCAAAATGAGAAATAGTGATTGACTGTTTTAAAAAATAATTAGAATAATAATAATAATAATTGGGAAAATCATAGAAAAGATATTGAATGTTGAAGCGGGGAGATTAATGTCTCTGTATTGACTGACATGCATGGCATTCCCTTTTGAAAAAACAATGTAATACACTGTAAAGTTATATGTAATCCAATGTAATATAAAGAAGAATGTGATGATAATAAAAATAAAAATAAAAAATAATAATAATACCTATTTTATAGGTATTTTTAGCATTAAGCAAAATAATGGATACAAAGATGCCTAGAACAGAATATGATTTGGGGTTATCATTTATTAATTCCTTATATTTGAGGTAATGTTGACAATGAACTATTGAAGATGTTTGAACTGGAAAATAAAGGAAAGTAGATTAGAAGAACTGTCTCTTTGTTTACATAATCATTCTTAAGTGTCTTTATCTTCTGGTTTTCTAGTTTTGGCTTCTGGAAGCATACAAAATAAAGAAGCAAATTTTAAATCAAAATGATAAAAATATAGCCTAAAAATATAACAACATAAATGCTTGTTTTAACATAAATCGTATTACTTTTAATACCATAGTCAAGGCCCTATGCTGGAGACTGAAAATACACTTATTTTATTTTTCCTTTATTGATGTAATTGTAATACAAATTAGAAAGTGACATTTTTGTTTGTCTTAAAATGAATGCGTCAACATTCAGGGGAATGAGGAGAGAATTTGTAAAGGTAGAAACAGTTGAGACAAGTTGCACTAGGCAAATGTAAATCCTGTGTTTATTTCTTCTTTACCTACTTTACTCTTTCTCACCTCCCCTCCACAAATGTTTGGAAGTGCAAGGATTGAATATAAGTAGAATGGGGACTCATTCCTTAGTGTCACTATCCAAGTGGGTTAGAAAAACCAGGAAAACGTTTTATGGAAAGACTAGGAAAGAAGTAGGATTATTCTATACAAACTGACATGTCATTTATTTTAAAATTTGAAGAAGCAGCAATGGAAGGGGACCAGTTGCTAGGTACTAAACTATTCATGAGTAAAGCCAATACCTTTCAATTTTCTTATCTAGAAACTTGACAGATGTGGTCAAAAGCCAATATGCAGTGCTCTTTTCTGAACATAAAACATCAAATTAAATGCAAGCCCCCAGTCCACAATGATAGGATATTAACATCTTATTCAGACCTACAAAAACTGATCTATCGCCATAACTGACCTCTGTGTAATGTGGTTCATATATTATGGATGCATAAAGAAGTGTCTGAAATTTTTATTTGGGGAGAATCTTACGCAATTAATCCAGTGGTCCGCTGTCTCGTGTCACATGGCAAATGTGTCCCTCCTTAAGTAATATAAACTAAAGAGAAATTGTGAACTCTTCTTATCTTTTCTAAGGAATTAGATCAATAATCTCTCTCAATGTTAACTGAATAAATTTTCTATCAACCATGAAATGACTAATCACACAGAACTTGTTCGTAATCTCCTAATAGTGAATCCTTTTCATTATGTCCTGGCTTTAGAAATTGCTTTCTCTAAGACAAAAATAGCACATTTTCTTTGCACTATGAAATTATTTTGGAGTTGATAGTAAAGCCCTTGGTGGTGGTGGTTGTGGAAAGGGGAGGTTGCTGCCGGGAACCTAGCTAAAATCGTAAGTCAGAATTCTTTATTAATTCCTATATGAGAAATAGTATTAGCTATATTATTTAGGATTCATAGACCTTGCTATGCATTATACAATACCTGAAAAATATTTCCTTATGCAAAACTCCATTAAAATTAATGATGCAAGGAAGCAGCCTCATAAAATTATGCACTCATATTCTCATAAAGAGCAATGGCAATTGTGATCATATGTATCAGGCAGTTTCTAGGGTATAACTTAAGATACTGTGTCTGTGGGGGATTTGTTCAGTAGGGGTCTCTGTAGCATGCCTGATATTAAAATCCACCTCATGTGTATTAATTTTCCTCTCCATGTCAATAAGCACCCTCCCTTTAGTAGGGCATACATATGGTTTTATACCAATCTATATGCTCATTAAGTAATTTAAAAAGAATGTTTCAACCTGCTAATGAGTGTTTGACCCTTACTTAAGGAATTATCAGCGTCATAAATTTTCAGTGAATACTAAGAAAGGATAAGACATCCAAGGCTCCACCCCTGTGAGACATATTTTATCTCTGTATGTATAGGAAAGTGCGAAATTGAATCTCAATGACTGCTTCTCAAGACTGGAAGTCCAGACCAGCAGTTGCGTAATGGCTGCGTCGTTGGACTCCCATGTAGTCGACCACGGTTCGAGTCCCGGACCCGGTGGCTTAAACTCATGCCAGGCGCATGTGTGTGCATGCCCAAGATCCCGAGAGGAGAATGGAGAAGGGATTGTGGCGTGGCCATTCCCCCGAGGGGTGATTTCTCGCTTTCTGTCTCTCTGTTTCTCTCTTTCGGGCAAGCACACGTGCACTATAGCAAAAAAAAAAAAAAAAGAGACTGGAAGTCCAGATTCCTACCACCTTTCAAATTTGTGATCTCATGGAGGGAAAAAGAGGATTATTTAATTTTTAGTCATATGAATAGGCTTTAGTTTTGAGTTTCTGTGAGGTTCAGTGATTTGTAAACATTTAATAGCAAAGTGGTCTTCTGGAAAGATCTTTAAGGTCTTCCACTAAGATAAAGTGGAAATATGACTGAGGAAGAGAGACTAATATCATCGTTTCTCCAGATCATGTTACTTATTTTTTTAAAAAAAGGAATTTAACACCAACAAAAATAGTACCTTATCTAGAAAAATTAAAAAGAAAAAAATAAACTGTGAAACTTGATTTGATGTTAAAAGTCACTGGGCCAGCTGGTGGCATGACTAAAGTGGTTAAATCCCAGATGGCCAACTGTGTGGTGTGAGTTTCAGCCCCAGTGGTTTGAAAAACACACCAGGAATGTGTGCAGGCATGCCTAAAATCCTGAGAGAGGAACAGAGGAGAAGCATTGTGGTGTGGCCATCTCCACTTAGGGGTGTGGGGGGGAAGGGATGGTGGTGCTTTCTTACTGTCCCTTGCTCTCTTTCTCTTTCTCGCTCTGTCTCCCACTGCAAGTACACATACCCAATTACAAATTAAAAAAAAAATAATGTTATTCCTAGAGCCAGGTTTTGCCATAGTGATAATGCATGTGGACCCATGGGAAAGGTTATGGATTTACAGCCTGAGCTCGCCAAGGGTACACATGGCTCTGATCCAGGGAATTGAGACTGGGGGTGGATCATAGTGTGAAGACCCAGTTGGGGCACCTTTCTCTCTCTCTTTCTCACGGAAGAAATAAATGAATAAATTTAAACAATAAAAGTCATTTTCATTAAGTTCTAGTAACTAGTTTTGATTAGGGTAATTCAATTAAGAAAGCACCTTTTATTTACAACCTGCTATGTGCTAGTACAAGTGTTAGTCAATGGAGATAACAAGAATAAAGTTACTCCCTGATGTCAAGCAGTTAATGTTCTTATAACAAACCATGAAAAGAGCACTGTTTCCAAAGGTTGTCCAATTGTCTTTTTTTTTCCCCTAGAAATCTCATGTCTTATAGTTGATGTCATCTATAAAAAATTCTTCATGAATTTTTTTTTCTTTTTTTTTTGGAGAGGTTTTGGCTATAGGGCGCGTGTGCTCGCCAGACAGACAGAGAGAGACAGAGAGACAGAAAGCAGGAAATCACCCCCCAGGGGGGATGGCCACGCCGCAATCCCTTCTCCTCCATTCTCCTCTCGGGATCTTGGGCACGCACGCACACGCGCCCGGCGTGAGTTTAAGCCGCCGGGTCCGGGACTCGAGCCGCGGTCGACTACGTGGGAGTCCAGCGACATAGCCATTACGCTAACTGCTGGTCCCATGAATTTTAAGTAAGTCTGGATAGTTGCTAGGAATGCAGATAAACAGCTAATAAACCATTTTTTGGTTCCTCTACCATTAAATAAAGAAAATTACTGACTCATCATTAGTTGTTTGATAAATATTATTAATACACACTATGGGTAGACATGATGCTACTTTCTTAAATGCACTGGTGATAAAAACCTGACATAGTCCCTGCCTCTAAAGGGACCTCTGTGCTTGCAGGGTGCTTCTTGGTAACTGGTGACTAGTTCTTTTAACTTTCTTTCTTTCTTTTGTGAGACAGGCACCTTCAATAGAGTCTCATGCCATAATCTTTCCCCAACCTTCTCAGCTAACCAGAACCATAGGCATGTGTACCCAATATGTACAGGTCAACCAGGGAACTTCTTCCCATCTTCCATGTGACCTCCATCATCAGAGCAGTGCAGTCTGCTGTACTACCATGACTGAACCCACATGGATAGTGTTTCTTTTTTTTTGAGAGGATTTTTTGCTATAAGGCGCGTGCGCTCGCCAGACAGACAGAGAGAGACAGAGAGACAGAAAGCGAGAAATCACCCCCCAGAAGTGATGGCCACGCCGCAATCCCTTCTCCTCCATTCTCCTCTCGGGATCTTGGGCACGCACGCACACGCGCCTGGTGTGAGTTTTAAGCCACTGGGTCTGGTATGCGAACCGCGGTTGAGTACGTGGGAGTCCAGTGACATAGCCATTACGCTAACTGCTGGTCCCAGTGCTTCTTTCTTTAATCTGTTTTTTTCTTAAAAAGTACGATCAATTGAAAACAGCAGTTATGTTTCCTTTTCCTTATGGATATCAAGGAAATAAGTCATTGCCTATTATATATTTTACTAGAAAAATAATGCCTTCCTCCCTTCTTTCTATCCCTTTCAATTTTTGGAATAATGAAAAAGAATTGTTATGAAATAAACCAAACTTCTCGCATAGACTTAAAATCTAAAGGAATTTGTTATCTACCCTTTCTATGTAGCATGGACAGCTTGAATCATGCTGACTCCTGACCTTTCTCTAGCTATTCATAAAAACAGGGAGAAGATATGAGAAAAAGGAACTGGTGAGACTGGGAGCCCAATCAAGAGCAAGAATATGTAATTCTGTTGAACTTGCTTAACATCCTATTGTGTCATTATGACCATTCCCTCCCTGTTTTGAGTAGCAACAATTTGCCATTGGCCCTGATTACCAGTTGCCTCTGTCTCTAGAAGCATCCTTCTTACATCTTGATTCCTAACACAAGCAGCAAGGAGGAAGAGACCTAGATACATTATTTTCAGGGCCAGTTACAGTGGCACAAATGGGAGAGCACAACTGCAGGGTTGCAGAGATAGCATGGGAGGCCCCAATTCTATTTCTGGTCCAAGCTGAACAGGCTAAGCATGGTGGCATAAGCTTATGGTCCTAGCAGATTGTGAGGCTGAGATAGCATTGTACATAGAGTCACTTAGCAGAGATGAATGAGTGTTAAAATGCATTTATTTTACGTATCCCTATGAACAGTTGACATCATAAACTATCCGTACTCATTGTACCATTAGAATTAGGGCCCTTAGCATTTTTAGGGAAAATCAAAATTTTGGGTTGTCAGAAAGGTAATCATATTTTTTCTATGCAAAACTGCATCATGATTTTTCTAATGACCCAATAGAAATGCAATTCCAAAAACTCCAGAACCTAGTAAAAAGTTCATTCTTAAAATTTTCTTTGCTGTGAACCACTTCTGGCACCAAAATTTGTATTAGGCAGAGCTCCCTAGGGAGACAGCCAGTCAGATATGTATAGACATATAAGAGGGGATTTACTGGGGGAATTGGCTCATACAGTTATGACATCTGAAAAGTGCTAGACCAGGTGGTCTGCAAGCTAGAGATCCTGGGATGCTCAGTCCAAATCCCAAGGCCTTAAAGACAGGGAAGCCAATAAAATAACTCATAGTCTGAGGCTGGAAGCCTGAGAAGCTGGGGGTGTGGGGGCTACCTATCTGAATCCTGGAGTTTAAAGGCAGGATAGACTTGAGTTCTGATATCCGAAGTATCAGAAGTCTATCTTGATGTCTCACAAGAGACAATTGCCTTCTCTGTTTTTTCTATGTATCCATTGTCAATGGAATAGCACCCACCCACGTTGAGGGTGGATCTTCCCCACCTCCTCTACTCAGATTTACATATTAATATCTTCTGGAAACACCCTCATGGACATAACCAGAATAATTATCAGGTTTCTAGGTACTCCTTAGTTCAGTCAAGGTGACACCTAAATCAAACTATCATGGGAAGAAATTATTGCAATGTGGCAAGACTATAAAAAATCTTTCCCTCTTTCTCTCCCATGCTGTTGCACTATCTCTGTCTCTTACTCTGGCTTTGCATCTCTCTCTCTCTATCTCTCTCTCTCTCTCCTCTATCTCATTAACACAGGAGACTTCAAGCTTTCCATCTTATCTTAAGAATGTAACCTTCTGATAGACAACACATGAAAATCCCTAGTCAATAGATGCTCAAGGCACAATCTTCATCTCCAAAATCTTTGCTGTCTGAGATCACAAATCTGTAATTTTTTTTTTTTTTTGGAGAGGTTTTTGTTATAGGGCGCGTGCGCTCGCCAGAGAGACAGAGACATAGAGACAAAAAGCGAGAAATCACCCCCCAGGGGGGATGGCCACGCCGCAATCCCTTCTCCTCCATTCTCCTCTCGGGATCTTGGGCACGCACGCACACGCGCCCGGCGTGAGTTTTAAGCCACTGGGTCCGGGACGCGAACCGCGGTCGACTACGTGGGAGTCCAGTGACATAGCCATTACGCCAACTGCTGGTTCCCGACAAATCTGTAATTTTAAAGTGTCCTAAGTGATTCTAATACTCAGTTGAGTTTTGTAACTATATTTTTAATTAAAAAATAATTTCAAGGGAATTATGCTGAGTGGAAAAAAAAGCAAATCTCATGAGGTTACATAATATATTATTTCATTTATGTAACATTCTTGAGCTAGCAAAATTATACAGATGGAGAGTGATCAGTGACTACCAGGGGGTATAGATGGGGAAAGAAGTGGGTGTGCCTATGAAAGAGTAGCAAAAGGGAGTCTTGTAGTGCTAGAATAGTTATGTATCTGAATTTTGTTGATAATTATGTGAATCAGCACATGCAGTAAAATTATATAGACATATATACACACACACATAATGCCTGTAAAACTGGTGGAATCTGTATAAACTTCCTGGATTGTACTAATATAAATTTCCTGTTTTAAATATTGTATCACAGCATTGCAAAATGTTTTCACTGAGTAAAGGGTACCCAAAACCTAGTTATACATTTCCTTACATCTTTCTGCACATTAGTACATCTTTCAAAATGAAAAGTAATAATCAATTAGAAATTACTCATTTTTAAAAAAGCAATAAGATAGTGAAACTATTTAAATCCTTCTTGTTATTGATAATTTCTTTGATGAGACTACCAACTTAATTTATAACTACAGGCAATGTTTAGTTTAGATATAAATTATATTATTATATGCTTACCTGTTGATGCTATATTTGTTTTTTTTTTTTTTTGAGAGGTTTTTGCGATAGGGCGCATGCGCTCGCCAGACAGACAGAGAGAGACAGAGAGACAGAAAGCGAGAAATCACCTCCCGGGGGAGGTGGCCACGCCACAATCCCTTCTCCTCCATTCTCCTCTTGGGATCTTGGGCATGCATGCACATGCGCCCGGTGTGAATTTTAAGCCACCGGGTCCAGGATGCGAACCACGGTCGACTACATGGGAGTCCAGCAACATAGCCATTATGCTAACTGCTGGTCCTTGATGCTATAATTTTGGAATTCCCTAGAGTTGTTTCCATCTTGTAGAACTCATTTATTCAGGTCATAATCTGTTAATAACTATTCAACTCATTCTAACACTAGAGAATAAAATTCCATGGCAAAAATGTATGCAGTTTATGACCCAGTCTTAGACAGATGGTCCAAATGATTATTCCCCAAAGGTTCAGCTCTCTGACAAGATCAGTTGCTATAGCTAATATATGTGGTGTTTCAAACCTACCTCAGCTCTCTACTATGGAAAAATGAATATGGAAAGCCATTCAATATTGAAAATATCCCATGCTTGCCCCCATTAAAAAGGGATCTTAACATTCAATGATGTGGGTCTCTTTTCTGAATTCAAGAGGATAAAGAGAACTTAATTAATGGCACAAGAGGTGTGAAAATATTGCTGTGTGACGGGAAGCACATGGAGTTTTCTACTGTGCAACCAAAGAATTGGCAGGATTTTCCCTTGGCCTCTGCCAGCAATTCTCTTCCTCTGTTCTCCAGATTTTGCCAGCTGGAAAGCACAGGCTGTGCTGTCTTTCTGCTTTCCCCCAAGCGGTGAAACTGGCTCTGGTGTTAGACACCCATACAAATTCACACAAATGAACCTCGCTTGGGTTCCAAGAAATCAATAATTCAGTGTGTTGAAAATAGTTAAAAGCAACATATAGAACTGAAGTGATAGGAATTTGTTATTAATTTATTTCAGCATCTTTCGTTTGGTAGTTTGCCCACCAGGAAAACAAACCCACTCACCAGCCCCACAGAAGAGTTTCATAGTAGTAAGTTTACTACTTGGTGTTCGCTTTTATCAATAATTTTGCTCATAGCATGTTAATCTTCCTTCCTCCTCCTGGGAAAGGATTCTGATCTTTGCTTAAGTGACAAGACTTTCTAGGAAACTTCTCATCTTACACACTTTCTTAATTTTTTAAATTATTTTATTTTACAATAGTTTTAGATTCACAGAAAAACTGGAAAGGAATAGAGTTTCCATATACGTGACACACAGTTTCTACTATAATTAATATATTACATTAATATGGTACACTGTCACACTTAGTGAACTGGCATTGCTACATTATTATTAAATAAAGTTCATACTTTTTTTCAGATTTTAAACTTTTTATTCTAATGCTCTCTCCCTCTTTCCCTCTCTCTCCCTCTCTTTTATTTTTCTAGTTCCAGGCTCTCGATTAAAATACAACTTTGAATTTAAACATACAGTCTCCTTAGATTCCTCTTGGTCATAATAATTTCCCAGAATTTCCTTAGTTTTGATAACCTTGACAATTTTAAAAAGTATTGGTCAGGTATTTTGTAGAAATCCCCTCAACTGAGATTTGTTCCATGTTGTTACTATAGGACAGTGTGTATGGTTTTAGGGAAAAAAATATACTGGCATCAGGAATTCTCTTTATGTCATGTCAATGGTACATTTTATTTAGCAAATGTTGGTGTCGGAGCTAGCAAGTGGCATGGTAGTTAAGAGCTGGATTCCCACATGGCCAACCTCAGTTTAAGTCTTGGCACTGGAGATTTTCTTTCTCACTTCCTCTCTCTCTCTCTCTCTCTATTTCTAGTGAACACACATGTCCTATAGCAAACTAATAATAATAATAATAAGTAAGATTAAATAAATAATTCTCAAGGAAAAAAACACAACAGTTGATGTTACCCTGCATTACCTGGTTATAGTAATGTTCATGAGGTTTCTTCACTGTAAAGTTATTCCTTTTCTTCCCTTTCTGTACTGTACTCTTTAATCACTATTGATCACTTCCAGGAGGTTTAGTGTGTGTGTGTGTGTGTGTGTGTGTGTGTGTGTGTGTGTGTGTATGTATTCTTTTATTTGGTTATAACTTTTCAAGTAACGGGAACAAATACCTGTAAGTATGATTGCTGAACTGTATGGTTCTGGCTGGTTCAAACCTGTTTAAACTGGTCCTGGTTGGTTCAGATAGGTTCAGGTCAGTTCAGGTCAGTTCAAACTGGTTCTGACTGGTTCAGGCCAGTTTAAAATGGTTCAGGCTGGTTCAGAGCTGTTCTAGCTGGTACAAACTGATTATAGCCAGTTCAAAGTGGTTCTGGCTGGTTTAAACCAGTTCTGGCCACTTCAGACCAGTTCTGCTGGCTCAAACCGGTTACAGCCAGCTCAAACTGGTTATGGCTGGTTCAGACTGGTTCAAACCATTTCTGGTCGGTTCAGACTGGTTCTGGCAGATTCTGACTTGTTCAAACTGAATCTGGCTGGTTCAGACAGCTTCTGACTAGCTAAGACTGGTTCTGGCCAGTTCAGACAAATTCTGGCTGGGTCAAACAGGTTCTGGCTGGTTCAAATTAGTTTTGAGCAGTTCTGACCAGTTCTGGGTGGTTGAAACTGGTTCTGGCAGATTCAGATCAGTTCTGTCCAGTTCAAACTGTTTCTGGCCAGTTCTGGCTGGCTCAGACTGATTCTGACTGGTTCAAACTTCTTCTGACCAGTTTAGGGTGGTTCTGATTGGTTCTGGCTGGCTCAAACCAGTTCTGGTCCATTCAGACTGGTTCTGGCCAGCTCAAACTGGTTACAGCAATCTCAAACTGATTCTAGCTGATTTACCACCTTTCATACCTTAGGGGCCATTTCTGTCTATACCATACATCCCAGTACCATGCCTCCAATGTCTCAGTGTTGTGTCTTTTGGTACTACATGACATAACCAGGAGAGGTGGCACCCAGCAATGCACCAAGAGATTTGGTATCAAAAGACATAGCAGGTGGTGTATGACACGTCTATTTTGACACGTGTGTCCATTTTGACAGGATAATTGCATGTATGTCAATTTGACAGGTGTGTCCATTTTAAAATATGTGTTGGTTTTGATAAATGTATCCATTTTGACCAGTGTCTGTTTTGACATGTGTGTCGATTTTGGCATGTGTCCACTTTCACATATAAGAGATACAAGTGCCATTTGTGACACGTGTCGATGGTGACACATTTCTCAATTGTGACACCTCTGTCCATGTTGACATGTAAGCGACACATGTATTGATTTTGACATACGCGTCAATGTGACTGGAACCCAGAAACATGGCCCTTGGTGGCATGGCAAATAGAGATGTAAAACCCAGTTTGACCCCTGGAGACAGGGTACAAGGAGATGTTGTACAGTACATACAGCACATTAAGGTGTAGCACAAGTAGACATGGAGCCAAAGCACCACACCAGTAGACAGGGGACTGGGAGACAACCAGGTGGTGGAATGGTACCTGGAGTTGTACCAGAACATGTAGCAGCAGGAGGTGTGGCATCTGAAACGTGACACCCAGAGACATGGCCACTTGATACTTAGTGTTGGGACATGTGACTCATGGAGATGTGGCACCCATGGCATTGGGAGACATGCACCCTAGATGTTGCTCTCAGAAACGTGGCAGGTTGTGCATCCACACATGTAACACTAGGTTACACGGCTGGGAGTAATGCAAAGGAGGATGGAAAATATATGTATATATGCATGTTGAAATTAATTTGTGTGTGCTCACCGGAGAGGGGGCTGTCCTCTAGTCGATTCAGAGAGTATCTATGTTCATCCAGCTAAGAGTTAGGAAAAGTATGACATTTTCTGTAACCACTGACGTTGTTGTCCTGACATTTCTCTAATGACATTTTCTTTGTTTCCCGTACGTACTCCAGGCTTTCCTGAGCACTCCTCAGAGAAAGTCTATTTTTTGATGGAGTGAAAGTATCCCAAATTATTTACATGTTGAAGTTAAAATTAGAACTTCATTTTCTGTCTTTTTCTTATTTTATGCATGTATTGGGTTATCTGAAAAGTCATAATGCATTTTTACATTAAATAAAAAAAAACACAGAAAAAAATACACTTTGACTTTTTTGATGACCCAATAGCATTAATGGTTTGTGTGCCTCTTCTCCTCATGATGAATTCTACATAGTCTGATAGTTTTATCTATCTGCCTAAGTGACTCTTAAATATATATCTTCCTCTTACTCTGTGATGTGCTCCTGCCTCTGAGTATCAGCTACCTGTTAAAAGTACATGCACAGAGGGAACCAGCAGTTAGCGTAATGGCTATGTCGCTGGACTCCCACGTAGTCGACTGTGGTTCATGCCCCGGACCCAGTGGCTTAAAACTCACACCAGGCGCGTGTGCGTGTGTGCCCAAGATCCCGAGAGGAGAATGGAGGAGAAGGGATTGCAGCGTGATCATCCCACCCGGGGGGTGATGTCTTGCTTTCTGTCTCTATGTCTCTCTCTGTTTGTCTGGCGAGCGCACGCGCCCTATAGCAAAAACTTCTCCAAAAACAAACAAACAAAAAAAAGTACATGCACAGATAAAAATCCATACACACTTAGTGTCTGAAACTACGTTCTTCTCTTTTTTCTTAAAACCATTCTTCTTGGGGACCAGCAGCTGGCATAATGGCTATGATGCTGGACTCCCATGTAGTTGACTGTGGTTCGAGTCTCAGACCCAGCGACTTAAACTCACTCCGGGCATGTGTGCATGCAAAAACCTCTCCAAAAAAAAAAAAAAAAAAAAAAAAAAAAAAAAAAACCATTCTTCTTTCTAACTTTAGTACTTGTATTAAACAGCATATATCTCTTCCCGCGACTGTGTTCTGACCCTTAGCATCACTTTTGGATATGTGCTACAAAAGGAAGATAAGAACCTATTTGCAAACCAGTTCATAGCTAAACCTAGACCATCCTCTCTGTCATAGTACTATAGGTATCATGGATTCTGTACTAAGATTCTGTTTCAATCTCTCATTATCTCTAGTTTTAAACTCAAAATAGCTTCCAATTAGTGCTCTATCACTTTCAATTTCTCTGGCTTTCACTATGTCTTTATTCCAAGCTGTTCTCAGATTACTTGCATGGCTATGGAGACTACTGAGGGTTGAAAGCAAGAGTACAGAGTTTTAGAATCTAAACTGGAATACAATGATTCAACATTTCAATTCTTTTTATCTCTCTTTCCTCTGCTGTCCTTTAAGAATCTCATAACCCAAGGCACCTAAAATAAATTGCTTGATTTTCCAACTTTCCAACCTCCCTATCTTTTTACTTATGACTTCCCTTTATGTGACAACTCCCCCTTTACATACACCAACCCTAATCTTCTTTATTACCAAATTCAAATACATATTATGAGAAAGCTTTCTTGAGCATCCTTTAAAGAAATAATTTCTCTATCTTTAGATTTCTAAAACTTTAAAAAAATTATTCATTTCATATTATTTAATATTATTTTAAGTTTACTATAGGGCATGTGTGTGCACTAGAGAGATAGAGAGATAAAGAGAATGAGAGATAGAAAGTGAGAAAGCAAGCCACCAGGTTTGGCACTCAGATCACGGTTGATCACATGGGAGTCCAGCACCCTAACGGCCATGTCACCAGCTGGTCCCAGATTTCAGATTTCTAAAGCTCTGAAAGAGCATATTCTCTTGGTAACATATTGAGTCGCTAATCTTATTTCTTCTTCTTAGAGGAACTCCTAGAGAGTATGGATTATAAATTTGATAGACTTGTATTATACACACCTCTGCCTCATCCTTGTAGTGGCCCAGCCCTGTAGTCTGGTGGTTAAGGGTGCTAGAACCCACATGGCTGACTGATGATTCAAATCTCAACCCAATGGCTTGAGAAACACATTGGGCACATGTTCATGTGTGCCCTATATCCTAACAAAATGGAGAAATAGAGAAGGGATTGCAAAGTGTCCATGCCACATTGAGGAAGAGTGCTCTCTCTTCTCTCTCTCTCTCTGTCTCTCTGTCTGTCTGGCAAGTGCATGTGCCCTCTGGCCATTATTAAAAAAGAAACAAAAGGCTTTCTTTTAAACTTCTGTAGTTTCTTTGATCCTAACAGTTTCTTATACATTGTACATAGTCAGAACAATTTTGAAGGATACACAAATTACAAAATAACATATAAAATTGCAGTTTTTAAAATGTAACAGAGGACTGACTCTGTGTCATTGAAGTAATTCTCTGCTCATGAGAAGCCAGATGTGCATAGAGACTATGGTTTGGTACTCCACCCCTTGTAACCCAAACCACTCCAAGCACCTGCATTTGTGCCTAGCATCCCGGCTAACAAGACAGAGGACTGGAGGAAGTGGCTTGTGGCATGATCAGACCCCGTGGAATGGGTTCATCTCTCTCTCATATACATACTGTCATGTGCACATGCTTGTTCTATTATGAATAAAGAAAAATTTAATTTGCAATTATATATGATAAATTTGAAATTATATATAATGCCAACTGTAGAAGATTATATTCAGAATAAAGAGAAAATAAGGACAAGAACAAGATAAAACAAAAACCAAAGGGTTTTTAACTGTAGATGAATAAGCCAAATTGCCTAAATTTAAATTAAATTTATAATTCAACTTTTGAAATACTTTAATTTTTTAATCACTTGATATGTGAGCAAAATAACATGTAACATTTCTGAGGGTGGTAATAGTGATTTTGATGACCTGAAACAGAATCAAGTGTCTGGAGAGCTCTATAAGAAGATTTATATTTGTAGTGGTGATATCTCAGAAGAGAAAGAATGCATATCCATAAACTGCAAAGATGTGTTTAAAACTCTTTAAAAATATTTATTTTGAGGAATACATGCAGTTCTAGGGAATTCGGTCGACTACGTGGGAGTCCAGCAACATAGCCATTAAGCTAACTGTTGTTCCTTCTAGGGAATTCTTGATGGACAGCAACAAACTTACAAAATTTCTACAACTAAGACAATAGTCTGTGATTGCCTCATTCATTTGTCTCAGTAACACTGACTGTAGGAACACATGCCAGTGAAGTGAGACTTCCTTGTCCATTCTTCAACACAAAAGTAAGAAAAATTTTGGTAAGAAACAGTTCATGGTATGTGGGTTGAAGCAGCTGGGTCTCATGGCCAACCACACTGTTCAATTCTCAGACCTGGAGGCTTGCGAAACACATGAGGTACATGTGTGTATGCCCAAAATCCTGAAAGAAGGGAGAAGAAGGAATTGTGGCTTGGTCATTCTCCATGGGGGATGCTTTCTCACATTCCCCTTTCCTTCTTTTCTGCCTCTCTCTCTCTGGGAAGCACATATGCCCTCTGGAACTTTTATTTATTTATTTATTTATTTTTTATGAGAAAGAAGAGAGAGAAATGTTGGTAATATTTTCACCTAGCCTCTATTAATTACCAGAATGAGCAATTAAAATTTACTTATGCTTTCCCTTTTTGTGAGATATATTAACTTCCCCATTTATATACATAAATCTTAAAGTTCTTTACTACTAAATTCAAACACATTTTATAATAGAGCTTTGAGCATCCTATGAAGAAATATTTTGCCTCTCATCTGAGAGAGAGAGGGAAAGAGAGAGAGAGAGGAAGTATCCCCCAATGATGTATGGTCATGCTGCAATTCCTTCTCCACTTCTCCATCTTGTGGGCACTTTAAGTACACACAAATATGCACCTTGCGTATTTTTCAAGTCGCTAGGGCTAGGATTAGAACTGCAGTTGGCCATGTGGGATCTGGCTCTCTTAACCACTAGGTTATAGGGCCAGACCATTCTCAAATAACCTTTAAGGTGTTGCAAAATCTTAACTTAAAATCAGTTGTCATGCTCCATTTATTCAAGTGGTATTTATCAAAATGTGTACCTATAAATAACAGCAACTGGTGGTCATCAGTGGACTAGTTCACAGCTTTGATGTTAACATGTCATGGAACTTGTTCCTTTGGTAAAATAAAATGGAAAAATTAAATACAGTTATGAAAAATGAAGATAATGTTATCTATAGAAATCATCCTCATGGCATTCTTTATATAAAGTTTAGTTCTAAAATAAAATGTAGCAAGCTTGTCTAAGGAATGAATCTTTCTAAAGGAAATGTGTACATATCAAAAATATTACATAGAATTGACGGGATGGGGAGGTGTGGTGTTATCTGTTGAAGATATTTTGATCAACTGGACTGGGGAGAAATGTTCACATATTGAAATGTTCACTTTGTAAGCTAAATGATGTGATTGAATGTGTTAAAAAATTGAAAAAAAAAGAATATCTTGAAAATACAATCTTAAGTTTCAGGAAAATTTTATAGAACAGACACTGATATATGACACGGATTATATATGAAAGTCTCTGAAGGCACGTCAGAAGTATCTGAAGTGGGACATGATGGGTGCTATGGTGTAAGTGTACAAGATAAACAAAGCTGAATATTTTTGTTCCTACGACTTAGGCATAAAAGATGACTTCTAACTTGATGCAGGGAGTATCGAAGCCTGCCAAGGCGATTGCAGATATATGAGGCATTGTGAAATTGCACTCATATATTTTTCCATGCCTGTGATTATTTGCTGATTTACTGTTGTCAAACTCCGGTGCTCATTCATTTAATCACAAGTCCCTTCACAACATAATTTAAGGTGATCACTCATGAGAATCTGGGTTGTGCCAGGAGTCTGAGGAACCACAGTGAGTTAGTGCTCTTGTGGATTCCTTGAGGAGCAATGAATTTCACTCCTCAAAAGGGTCCAACATGAAAATGAGGCTGGTAGCCACGTGTGCTTGCAGATTTCCAAATAATGAGATATATTTTGGCAGAATAGATAAGAGTTCTTCTCAAGAGACTCCTGGAAGTAGAATCAGCAGGTTCATACAAACCAAGACTACAAAGGTTCCGCAGATCTGTGGCCAGAACATTGACAGAGGCTAACCCTCTGTCCAGGTCAAGTGGTGTCATGCATCAGATTCATCTGTTCCCTACTATGTCTCAAGAAGGATTTAAAATATATCTTCACTCCAGAAGCACACCAACTACTTGTGAGTTTTAAATTCAGGCTAGTTGTCATCATAATACATTACGCAGAGACCAGAGTTTAGTTTAAGACTTCTTAATCTGATATTTATGGTTAGGAAATCATAGTGCTTCTAAAACATTAAATTGCAGAGTTCCAAGAAATTTTTAGAGAATGTCTAAGAATGCATCCTGCTTACAATATAATATTATTTCTGGTTCCAGTTATTTTTATCCAAAATATGTCCTTTCAGCATTGTTAAATCTCTTTATAAGCCTTATATCCATTGTAATCTGCTCAACATCTCTGCCACAATCTTTAGGATTTCTTACAAACTCCCTAACTCATCACTTAAGAATGTTACACAAATTTTAAAACCATAGGGTATTTGGTGGACATAGGGTTAACACAGTTAAAGTGTTTCTTTATATAAACTTATATATATTTTTAATGTGCCTTGTCCAAGAGGAAAAAAATGAAAACAAACTTATAAAACACTGAACATTTTTTAAAGATTTGTAGAACTATATATTCTAGTTTATACTCCAAAAATATTAAGCCACAATTTCTTTTTTCCAGTTGAATGGACCATCAATTCACTAAGTCAGATAAGTTATGCAAAATCACTCAGTAATCAATAGCTATTATTAGATGGTAAACCTTCATATTTTTACCTTTCAAAAACATGTTTAGTCTTTCTGATCTCATTGTTCAATAGCATAAAATGCATACTTCTTAAAGGTAGTTCGTCCTCACAGTTCTCTTCAGCATCTTTTGCCTCTTTCTGTCTTCTGTTTCCATTGCATTTCTTTAAATCTCTACAATACCTCTACTTCTTTCCTATTTAGATTCTTTCAGTCTAAAGCAGCCTACCCCATCCACCTCTTCTCTTTGCCTACTTAATCCCTATTCATACCTCTAAATTCAACTCACAGGTCCACTTCTTAAGGATGTCTTCCATAACCCTAATACTTCACTACCTGAATCATGCCCTTCTCTTTCATATCATCATTGCAATAATTACAAAATGAATAATTATGATATTCTTATATGCTGTTTTTCTTTTCAAGTTCTGGAGGCAAGATACAATTGTTTCGTTTGTAACTGTATTTGTAGGGCCAGTATAATAACTGACATGTAGTGACTGTTTATAAACATTTTTGAATTAATAAATGGCCAAAACCGGAGATAGGTGTTTAATAGGAATGCTCTGAAATAATTCCAACCTCTGATTAGAGAGAGCTAAAATCATAGACTCTCAAGGTTGTTTGAAGGCTTTAAAACCAGCATACCATACAAACTCTATATTGACAAAACAATTTTCCACTGTGACAATATTTAAGAGACATTTTTGCATTGTAAGTGGCACTCAGAAGCTTTCATTTTAACTTCATTGACTATCATCCTGGTTTCCTGATAGGTACTTTTCCCAGCACTTTCAGTGTTTGGCACCTTAATGGGCATCTGCCTATATTTTGTCAGCTCTGCTTGTCATTCTGCAGACCAATTTCTGATATATTCTATACATTTTATCTCCATTAACATTTTTCAAGTGAAATGTCTCTTTCTTATTTGTGATGACTTTGACTCCTCATTTACTCTTTCAATTTTCTTGCACAAATGCTCAGGGAAATCCATATTTTCTACTTGAAAATGTATTTTACCTATTTAAATAAAATGTCTGTCTTTAGCTTCCATAGAAAGCACCACATTCTTTTTATTTTGCTTTAAAATTTTAATTTTTTTCTTTCTTTCATTTTTTTTTTACCTTGAACTACTTTGCCAAAAGAATTACAAACATTATTTTATCTTGATTGGAGAGTGATAAAGATATTCTTGGCCTCTCTGAGGACTACTTTTGGCAAAGTTTAACTGGACAATTATTTGCATCATAGGTTAAAAAGGGGTATTTGCTCTATGCAAGCAAAATATCCTAAAGCATGTCAATCCAATTCATAAAATTTCACATTTAGTTTCTCCATGAGAGCTGACAGTTAGGGTCTACATGCAGCATTTACATACATGAAACAGAGTAACAGCTGAACCCAGCAACCAAAGTGTGTCGACATAGCCTCAGACTCAAGTCAATCTGTCCCTGTTGTACAGACTGGATCATGCCTGCTAATACACAGAAAATTTTAATCATGTTTTACCTTGGCCATGTTCACTGGGAAGCATTATTCCTCCAATGATTATGTTTTTAGAATGAGTACATGCAAATTCTCCTGTGCCTGCTATTATTAACAGCTTTGTAGATAATTAATAAAAAAAGATAATTTTGGGATAAAGCTAATGTGTTTTCACTGTAAATAATGTGGAAAACAATTATATAAATATTAATCATAAGGAGAAAATAGAAATTGTCATAATTTATCAATATACCTACAGCGATGATATCACAATAACAATTTGCTTTTTAACAGAAATTGAATCTCTTTTCTTCACCACATGGACTAAGCTATATATGTATTTGTACACCTCTTTTGTTTTTGAGAATTTTATCTTGTGAGCCTTTCCTTATATCTTACAGAATTTTGAAATAGAAATATGTCAATATACCCCAAAATATCTTAAAATACAATGTCCCTATCCCTCCTCTTTCTGTCTCTCTCTAGTGAGTGCACAGGCCTCTGGCAAATTAAAAATGAACAAACACTAAATTCAAAATGCCCAATTTATTCTCCAATTTTTTAAAGAATTATTTTATTTAACTTTATTTATTGATTTATTTTAATTTGACCAGAGAGGGACAGAGTGAGAGAGCGAGAGAGGGAACATTAGAAAGCAAGCTACCAGGTCCAGGACACAAACCACAGTCAACTATGTGGTAGTCCAGTGCCCTTAACCACCACACCCCCTGCCAGTCCTTATTCTCCAGTTTCCTAATTTTTCCTTTCTTCTTTCTTTCTTTCTTTCTTTCTTTCTTTCTTTCTTTCTTTCTTTCTTTCTTTCTTTCTTCCTTCCTTCCTTCCTTCCTTCCTTCCTTCCTTCCTTCCTTCCTTCCTTCCTTTCTTTCTTTCTTTCTTTCTTTCTTTCTTTCTTTCTTTCTTTCTTTTTCTTTCTTCTTTCTTTCGCTTTCTTTCTTCTTTCTTTCTTCCTTCCTTCCTTTCTTTCTTTCTTTCTTTCTTTCTTTCTTTCTTTCTTTTTCTTTCTTTCTCTCTCTTTTTTCTTTTCCTTTTTTTTTTATAAATTTAGGAGACAGTCTTCATTACCTTTATCTCAACTTGAATTTAATTACAAAAATAATACTTTCTCTTGATACAGTTTTAGGTATCTTTTTGTTTGTTTGTTTGAGGATTTAAAGCATAGGTGGAATAGAAAATTCTTTTAGAGAAGCACAATGTTGTGCAAATGTGAAGCTTATCATTGTGATATATTTAACGATCAAGGAGAAGTGTTTATCACTGCCTTTATCCTAATTTTTCCTTCCATTGGGCATCCTAAACTAGCAAGTTATGTGTACATTTCACCCAAAAAGAACAGTGAAAAAGAAACGCCATCTTCTTTGGATGAGTTGTACACTTTATAGTAGCTGGTACTAAATAATGGGGCTATGCCACATGTCTGCTTAAGCTGATCAGTACTATAGTCTGATTGTTCAAAAAATGTCTTCTTGCCAAAATATCATGTCAGCTTTTTAGGTAGACTTGAGATTCCTTTTAGAAAGAAAAATTGGTCAGTCTCTAGAGAGTTTTCAGCTTGGAAATGATGGCTCAAACACATTCTTGATCGAAGTTGTGTCTATTTGTAAAACTTGTTTTTTTTAATATTGTCTCAGCATGAGGGAGGAACAAGAGGGAAAATAAGCACGGACCTGTATATGTATATAGTATCCAGTCATTTTGCATTAATAAAAGTTTAAAACTAGTATGTTAATTTGTGAGGTGACTTGTTTGAGTGAAAGTCTTTTAAAAGCTTCTGGAGAGCTATTGTGAAATTACTGAACACAGGTACTGTATGTGTGTTGTGTCTCTGAGAGCTTAGCAGCAGTAAGAGGTCTATTTCTAAAGTCAATTCCGACATTCTGTGGAATTCCACTGGTAAGAAGGAAAGCAAGCTTGTCCCTGAGTAATCATGACATAATCTCAGTAAGAGATCAAAGAGTGGTCCTAATGTGGCCTTCATGATCAAAGATATTGTTACTGATTATTTCAATCGATGTTTAATGTGAATCTATTATGTGTCTCTCCATGCTCTAGGTTCTGGGAATACAGCAAAATCAATATATATTATGACCCATCTCCATGAAATTGACATTCTGAGAGAAAATCAAATAAAAAAATAGTTTTTAAGGGTAAGAATGGCAACAAAAGGGAGAGATAAACAAATGATGAAAAATAATAATATGGGAAATTTTACATTTTTTAATTCTCTGGTCAATGTAGGCTTTTGCTGAAGAGTTCTGAATGTTAAGAAGCCAGATAACCCAAAAAGAAGCCTGGGAAAAGTGTTATCCTCAAGTTACTCATAAATTAGCTGAGGTAAGAAAGAGTATTGTGTATATCAGGACCTCACAAAGTTTGTTAAAAAAAAAAAAAAAAAAAAAAAAAGGAACCAGCAGTTAGCGCAATGGCTATGTCGCTGGACTCCCACGTAGTCAACCGCGGTTTGAGTCCCAGACCCAGTGGCTTAAACTCAGGCCTGGCACATGTGCATGCGTGCCCAAGATCCCGAGAGGAGAACGGAGGAGAAGGGATTGCGGTGTGGCCATCCCCCCTGGGGGGTGATTTCTCGCTTGCTGTCTCTCTGTCTCTCTCTGTCTGGCGAGCGCAGGCGCCCTATAGCAAAAATCTCTCAAAAAAAAAAAAAAAAAAAAAAAAAAAGAATAACTACCAAGCATTTTGATTTGAACAATTAGGTAAGCCATGATGGCGTTTATTGGATGAAGATTGATAGAAAATGCTTGAAGAATACAAATAAAATACTATTTCAGATGCATTAATTTTGAGATAACTATTTTATGTTCAACTTCCTTCTGGATATTCAAGTTTCTAGCATAGGCAAGGAGGTGGTCATCAGAGATATGACTTGGATGTGAAGTCATGTTCACTAGAGAAGGACGGATTTCTTGACCATCAGTGATAGCTGCGTGAAGTATATGAGTCCTGAGTGTTTGATAAATACCGGACTATTTATAGGCTATGGAAGCTTTTGGTACAGAATGAGTCTGATTCTTTCTAGGGGTTAGTATGGAGAATGAGGTAGACTCTCTCTGCCCTCAATGCGTCTATAAAGATCTCATGTGCTGCTGCCATGCCAAGCTCTGGCTCAGGACCTGAGGACCCGAGTACTCAGAAGTGTCCAAAGAATCAATTATGTGAGAGTGGGCCAACCTCAGACAGGATATCTGATCATCAGATTACTTCCTTTTCTTGGAGGAGAATGTAGGCTTGAAGTGTACTGAAACTAGCTAGCTTATGTATTTGTCTCCTTTTCTTTCAATGTCAAAGATTATTTGAAGGAATATCAAAGAGTATGGGAATGAAATCAGTAAGATGGATACTATTGAATGCCAACTAATGTCACAAAAAGTTCTTCTTCCGGACAGGTGAGTAAGAAATTTCCTGAACACCACTATGAAGAGAATTGCTGAATAGGTTTCTGTGTCCTTCAGCATGTATCTTTTCAGAAGGAAATCTCCCATATTGCTGGTTACCAGTTAGAGTCCCCATGATGTTTCAGTTTTCTCAGTGTGATTTGTCTATTTGTCTCCAGAAAACCAATTTAAAGAGGTTGTTTTCAGCCTTAGAGTGGTTCCCTCAGAATGGTGTTTACTTATTCTAGTGATTCTGCCTAATCTCAGAGAATACTGGAGAATCTCTTGTTATTTCATTTTGCTAACTTGTTTTATATCCTTATAGTCATATTGCATTTCTGAGCAAAGAAAATGGTCATGGGCTCAAAAGGCAGTTGCATGCATCCCTATCATATTCAATTTTCTTGCTTGTACAAAGGAGGGGTTTGCACCCCTTGAGTGTTCAGAGAGTTTTTGTTTGTTTGCTAGGAGGCATGTGAGCACTCCTAAGAGAGAGAGAGAGAGAGAAAGCATCCTCTATGGGGGATGGTCCTGTCACAGTCCTTTCTCCATTTCCCCTTTTGAGATTTTGGACATGCACATACACACACTTGTTTTTCAAGTTGCCAGATCTGGGACTTGAACCACTAAGTTGAGCATGTAGCATCTAGCTACCTTAACCACCACACAACTGGATGGCCACAGAGGTCTTTCAGTACTAATCTAAAACTCCTACTCTGGACTATCAACTATGTCTTCATTTAACTACTGTCTAGAAGAGACTGAAAAATTTCCAAAAAGAGTATCAAACATGTTTCGAGAGTAATATTGTAGTAAACTTGCATTGACCAATGAGATTACTTGAAGAAAAAGGCACAATTTAAATACATTCATTCTGGGAACCAGCAGTTAGCGTAATGGCTATGTCGCTGGACTCCCACGTAGTCGACCGCGGTTCGCGTCCCGGACCCGGTGGCTTAAAACTCACGCTGGGCGCGTGTGCGTGCGTGCCCAAGATCCCGAGAGGAGAATGGAGGAGAAGGGATTGCGGCGTGACCATCCCCCCTGGGGGGTGAGTTCTCGCTTTCTGTCTCTATGTCTTTCTCTGTCTGGCGAGCGCACGCGCCCTATTGCGAAAAACTCTCCAAAAAAAAAAAAATAAATAAATAAAATAAATACATTCATTCTGGAATTTTGTTTCTAAAAGGATTCTTAGTTTGTTATTCATTTCTTTTTTTCACTTAAAACTATTTTGAGAGCCAGGTGGTAGTGCAGTGGAAACATGTCTGGATCCAAGTGGGTTCGTGTCCTGGGACCTTCCTGATCACAGCATGCTGGTAGCGCACACACATGCCCATAATCTGGGCTAACTGGAACTGGAAGTGGATTATGGAATGAAACCTGTTGGAGTCTCTGGTCTCTCTGTATTTTTTTCCTATAGAATAAATAAATGAATAAACCTCAAAAAAAAATCCTTAATATTCAGGGTCACCAGGCGATGTGGTGCTTAAGGTGTTGGAATGCCAGGTGATGTGGTGGTTTAGGTGTTGGAATACCACATGACTGACCATGGTTCGAGTCCTATACCTGGTGGTTTGCTTTCTCAGTTTGTCTCTTTCTCTCTCTCTGGTCAAGTTAAATAATAATAATAATAATAATAATAATAACGATAACAATACACAAAATGATTTTTAAAAATCCTGTTGAATGTTTAGTGAATGCAGGCACTAAGAAAGGAGAATCTTGAGGACCCATATTTACTGCACCTTCTTTGATGCAACTCCCACTCTGAATGTAATAGAATATGCTCATAATCACTCCCCCTTCCTTAAAATAGTAAGTTCTGTTTCTATTATTATTATTAGCATTAGAGGCTTATCTAAAGAGTGCATTCAAAATCACATCCAAATACAACAACCGACAGTCTGTGACAATCTAATTGCATTTCTGCCATCCCAAAGAAGCTATTTGTTGTCACTTATAATGATGCCATAAATTAACAATCAACTGGAAAGAGGCAGTATAAAGCAGATCTCTGGTCTAAACACATTATCAGGACTGCTATGCATTCCTAGACAGCAAATATATTTCTCCTTCTCATTTTATACTACATGCTATGATCAAAAAGGGACCTGCGAGGCAGCACTGTCGCCTCAGGAGCACCAACAGTGGGGAAGAGTTGATGCCATTATTTGCACTATCTGTGTTGCAGATAGACCCATCTATGACTGATATGAACAGGGAACCTGGGAAGAGTTATAAATGGAACAACTCAAAAGTTACTCTTCTGCATCTTTTCAGTTATGCACTGCAGGGCTGGGGTGCAGAACACAGACTTTTGAAGGCATATCTGTTTGATTCCAGTCTGTCCCTTTCTAAAGCTGCATGGCTCAATAGGGAAACCACCAGCCAAGTGTGGTTATTTAAATTTAAATAAATTAAAATCAAATAAAATGTTTAAAAGTGAGTTTCACAGGCATGCTGGTTACATTTCAAGTGCTCAGCTATAGAACATTTTCATCATCACAGAATACTCTATTGAACACTCCTATTCTATTGCCATCATTTTCATTTCCATGGCTGACATTCTAATTCAACCCATCTTCATTGTCCACCTGCACTAGAATAGTAATCTCTCTTTTTCTATTTTTTTCATTCCCTTTTTTCACTCAAGCCATTGACATCATGTTAAAACTTACATCTTCTTCCATAGTTATTTTTAGTTTATATTAGCGTAAGATGCAAGCTCATTGCTATGGCCCACAAATCTTTATATAACACAGCTTATCTATATATTCCCTACCTCATATCCTACCACTCCACATTTTGCCCTCCTTCTCTGCCTTCCCTTACTACTTTCAAACCACAATGGTATCTTTCTGGTCTTTAAATGCTCCACGTGTGGTTTCTTCTTAGGGGGTTTTGCCTAGATATTGCCATCACTTGAAATGCTCTTTCCCTTTATCATCTTGTAACTTATCATCTTATAACCTCGCTTGTTCAATCAAATTTCAAATTAAATTAAATTTATTCTTAAAGACCTTGTATGACCACTTACTTACAGTCTATCATTTTACTTTCTTCATATAGTCTTTACCATTATTTATTAATTTTGCTTGCTCATGTATTTTCTTACTTATGACTGCCGCTATTCATTATCATGTGGTATTTATGAAAGCAGAGTTCTGGTCACCTAATGATGAGGTAGTTGCCATAACATCAGAACTGAATGCATTATGCGCATGTTTGAGGTAATTGCTGGTGGAAACACACCTACTGTGCTGCCAGGTGTATAAAAGTATAGCACATCGAATTTTATGCAATGCGTAATGCTTGATAATGATAATAAAGAGCTATGTTACCGGTTTAGTATTTACTATGCTTTTAATCATTATTTTAAGTGTACCTTCCAGTTACAGGGTGAAAAAAGTGAAATGCAAAATAATATGTAATGTTATACCAGCAGCAGATGCCTGCATCTCCTTGATTGCATTATTTGCTCTTGTGCTCAATTTAATTTTGTATTCTTTTGTGCATTATGACCTTTCCAATGAGACAAGATGTAGAGATGGAAGACAATGATATTGGTTACCCTGACCCTGTGTAAACTTAGGTTAAGTTAGTATTTGTTTGTGTCTTAGTTTTTAAGGAAAATGTTTAAAAACCAATAAATAAATAAATAAATAATAGAAAAAGCTTATATAAAATATAAGAGAAATCACCCCCAAGAGGTGATGGCCATGCCATAATCCCTTCTTCTCCATCCTCCTCTCAGGATTTTGGGCCTGCACCCACATGCGCCCAGCATGAGTTTTAAGCCGCTGGGTCTGGGACTCGAACCGTGGTTGACTACATGGGAGTCCAGTGATGTAACTATTAAACTATCTGCTGATCCCAGAAAAATAACTTTTAAAAGTAATTTAGTATAGTTTAAGTGTCTGTGTTTATAAAGTCTAAAGTAGTATATACTAGTGTCCTAAACTTTCACACTCACTCACTACTCACTGAAACACAGAGAGAAATTTCCATTCCTATAAATTCCATTTCTGAAAAGTACCCTATACAAGTGTGCCTTTTTTTTAATCTTCTATGCTATTCTTTTATTGTAATTTTAAATATATTTAGATCCATAAACACGAATTGCCTAAAGGATTCAGTAAGTAACATGCTTTATAGGTTTATAGCCAAGGAATAATAGGCTATACTATATAAAAATGTACAGTACAGGCTATATCATCTAGGTTTATATAAGATACACTATGATGTTTGCACAATGCCAAAATTCCCTATTAATGCACTTCTCAAAATATATTCCTATAATTAAATGATGCCTGACTGTACTATAATTACTACATCAGAGTTAGGTAGTTACTTCAACTAGAGCGATTGCAATTTTACTGTGTAAGATAATTATTATTGATGCCAAGACACAATTAAATATTTTAAATAAGAAAAGTATCCCATGTTTGACTATTTACATATATAAGACAAGGATACCTCACAAAGACTTTCTAAGAATAAAGCGTAAGGTTTCTGAAGATTAATAATCTATGAATCTAATTTTCATAATATAAAGACTCACCCATCCATGCCACTGAATGCTTAGTTCTCACTTTCTGTTAATTTTGTTCATGGAGAGAGTTAGTTTGAACATTATTTGTTTGATTTAGCTAAACAAACTGTACTTCTCAAACTATGATCATTTAAAAAGGGAAATAACAAATCCATTGGTTCTTCCAACTCTTAACAGGAAAGAGGATGCAATTGACCATAGTTTAGAGAAGCTAGAGATGGACTGGTTTGGCTAGATAGACACAAAAATCAATTTTGCTACTTTCTTTCCTACAAGAGCATTAACTATATACGAACACCCCAGAAAATGCCTCAAATAGTGTAAAATACGTAAGGGCCGGAAAAGGGCAGTCAATGGTGATGGTAAGAAATACCTATAGAAAAAAAAAATTAAAAAACAATAGGAGACTGGTGATTGAGTGTCTTTTTGGAAACAGAGCAATGCATTAAAGGATCATGGAAGATTTTATCCATAAGAAGCTCTGGGTACAGATTCAATTTAAAACTGAGTTTCAGTTAACAGAAGTGACCTCTCCAAAGTTCTAGATGTAGTCTACAAAGTAATGGTAGACCTACAACCAGATGCATGACTCATAAATACTAATCTAGAGATTTTTTTTTCTTAATTAGTATTTGTGGGACAGCAGGTGATGTGGTGGATAAGGCACTGGATCCCACATGGTTGACTCCGCTGTTTGAGTTCCAGACCTACCCTGCAGCTTGAAAATCATACCAAGTGCACGTGTGTGCATGCTGAAAATCCCAAGAGGAGAATGGAGGAGAAGGAATTACAACATCATCATCCCCCCAAGGGGGATTTCCCATTTCCCCCTCTCTTTGTCTCATTCTAGTGAATGTATATGCTTTACGGCAAAAATCTTTTTGAAAAATTAGTATTTGTATTAATCATTGCAGTTGCAAAAAAAAAAATTGCAATCCGTCTCATGAAGTCTACATGAGATATGTTTCAAATTAAAAGTATTTTATTTTTTAGATAGGTGTAAGAATTTGAAAGAAAATAGCCATCTAACGAGTAAAGTAGGCTGCCAAGGAAAGGTAAAAATATCACCGTAATGACGAATTTCCTTGGAAGGGCATTCACTTGTAGAGTTAAGACACTGGACTTCTTTCATTTCTTCTAATTGCTAGTCTTTTCCCCTGATGTTATCCATTTCAAAGGAATACATACTTATTTTCCAATTATTTATTTTTAAGTTAGGAGATGTGTTATTTAATTATAACAATCTGTCTTCCTCAATAATATCCTCCTCATAATTCTATATTTGGCAAAATTCAGCTTGGTGTCCCCCCCACACTCCTAATTTTACAAACTGCCCATTACTTCCCAAATATACCATATGGTTTTCCATTTTTCTACTTTGCTCAGGCAAAACCTTATGGTTGTGTTCTTGGGAATTTTTGTTGTTGTTATTCCTACCTATATGTGAGAAACACACTCACCTGTCCAATGCCAAAGAATGGACAAGGCGCCACCAGGTACGAGGAAGCCAGACTTTAATGGCGGTTTTGCAGGAGCAAGTGTCTAATAGGCAGGCACGTCTGATATGGTTACAATAAGCAACTTATTTCCTAATGCACAAGTTCCTCCTCCAGTTCCTCATTAGCTGAGTATTACAGGGTGTATAATCTTCCTGAATACCACCTAAGTTTTATTATTCCCTTATTAGGTATTAAGACATAGGCTCAGGACAAGTCCTCAGAAAAGCCTGCCAAGTGTCCCGAGGAAGAAAAAGAACCAGAAAGTAAAAAGGAGCAAAGGGCTGGTGACCAGCCACCATCTTCAGAAGTCATTTCTCAAAGGCAACTTGTTTGGGGTTTTGTTTGTTCAGAAACTTCTTGAGAATGCGTATTTTCTAGAGTTGTCATATCTTCAAGCTGGTTAAATAAATTTTGTTAAGCTATTCTTGAAAATGAATCACTTAAGACTATTTGAAGATATAGTTAAAGTGAGCTTTGAAGGTAAGTTGACTTCAACATTTGAAGATATGGAAGTGGGTATTTTCTGTTCTAGAACATGAAAATTTGTAAGCCTTTCTCTAGCATTCTATAGTAGTGTGATGACAATTCTGTTCTAGTATTTTATTAACTTATTTGACAGTTACTAAATGCCTACTATGTACTAAATTAAGATGTTTTTAAGCCTTACTACACCAGTAAATAAGCTATTTTACCCTGATAAATTTCTTAAGGCCATAGACCACTCCTTTTTAAAAATTTTTATTGCCCATAGCATCTAGTGCCATTTCATAAACATCTTAGAAACTCAGTGTTTATTGAACAACAACAAAAAGAATAGTCTGTCAGCTTCAAAGTGACTTGTGAGCCTGAAGGGACCCAAAGGTACCTATTGACAAAAAATGAACAACTCAAATACACTGCAAAATATGACCAAAATACATGCCTCATTTTAAGAAATATTGACTCTGTTCATATATGTAGAAAAACCTCAAGCATCAGGAAAGTGACTCATTGTATGACACCTTTCCTGGAGGTTTAAGCAAAGGCAAATTGATTTAAGTAGCTGGCCAAATTCAGGCATTCCCGTGGGGTTAGGAGGAGCTAAGGTTTCTGGGAAGATTTTCATCAGCATGAATATCTTCCTTAGGAAGGCAGATAGGGAGGAGGTAAGTCTATGTTAGTCAGTTTATGGATGGATGGTCAGCTAAGTGACTTGATGAGATAAGAAGGACTAGTTTTAAAGCCATCTTCCACACGAAATAAATTTCCTAACCATATGACAGAACTGGGCTACTTTCTAGTAGCTTGGTTTACCAGGCTATATGTCTCCTGATTCCTGAATGGAAAAGATATAAAAGCTAAGATTAGAATTATATTTAATATATAGATTTAGTTATAAATATAGAAGTAGATTGGAATATCTATATCTATAGATGTAAGTATAAATAATATTGGACTAGTGCTACATAGAAAAGTCATTAGCACACACTGGAGTATATCAGAACTATTTGTGGACTTTTCAATGTATATATCATATGCAAAATTGATATTTTAAGTTCATAAAGTGAGCATTCCAAAGTAGCATTTCTTATCATTACTATGCAAATTCTCAGAAACCATTGTACTAGGGATCAATTGACTTTAGTTTTCTTTCTCCATTTCTTCTTCCAAATGATGTTTGCAACAAAGTAAGTCCCCTACAAAGAAACAATTTTCTCATCTTCAGATATTTAAAATATTTTAGAGAATAAAATTATATTTTTTGTGACTTGTTATTATAAAATTACACTACATCATCTTAAATATGATTTTCAAGTGGCCTCCCAATACTTGCTGAATATAGGTCACACACACCCACATACTCATACACACACATACACAAACATCATACCTTTGAGTATTCTATTAATTTTCTTTGAGAGCTCTATTTAAAAACATGTATATATAAAATTATATAATGTATGCATTAGAATGTGAGAATGATCTTTGTCACAAGCTGTGAAATAATTCACAGGCCACAGAGTAAGTGGATAGAAAAGGTCTAGCCACTTTCTGAGCGAGGAAAGGAGCCAGATGGAGACAGTCGCTTTGGCCATGAAGGGTGGGGATTAGAAATCTTTTCCCTTTTTTTCTTAAAGGACTTTTTTTTTTTTTTTTTTGTCTTAGAGCACGTGCACTTAACAGAAAGAGAGACAGTGAGAGAGACAGTGAGAAATCGCCTACCAGAAGGGATGGCCACGGTGCAACCCCTTTTCCTACATTTTCCTCCTGGGATGGGGCACACATGAACATGTGCCCCATGTGATTTTCAACCTGCTAGATCTGGGATTTGAACCATGGTCAGTTACATGGGAGGTCCCAGGGATAGAGACTTCTAAAAGAAAAGAGTTTTGGGTGGGATAATTAAGGTGGTCCTGAGATAGGATGCCAGGTAGTCTTTTACAACATCCATGCTGTTTTCTTGTGTTCTCTGGATGAAATAAATTATCTGCAGTAAGATCAAGTGACTCTCCTTTCTTGTCTCCTTTTAGTTGGAAATCTTCCTCTGATCCCAAGGAATTCCTTGTGGGGGCATATTGCCTCCTACTGAGACCAACCAGATGGTTTTGACTCTCTAGAACTTCCTCCCTGCCCACCAATGGTAGTCAAGGGGGCTGGAAACCCTTCCTTCTCTCTAGCAGAGCCCAATATAAGAGACAAATATTCAAGAGTGGATTCCTGGGACCAGCAGTTAGCATAATGGCTATGTCACTGGACTCCCATGTAACTGACCGCGGTTTGCGTCCCGGACCCGGTGGTTTAAAACTCATGCTGAGCGTGTGTGCTTGCGTGCCCAAGATCCCAAGAGGAGAATGGAGGAGAAGGGATTGCGGCGTGGCCATCCCCCCTGCGGGGTGATTTCAACCTTTCTGTCTCTCTGTCTCTCTCTGTCTGGCGAGCACACGTGCCCTATAGTGAAAACCTCTCAAAATAAATAAATAAATAAATAAATAAAAAATAAGTGGATTCCTAAAATAGAAAATGTCTGAGGAACTTGGGGAGCTTCGAATGTGCCCTTCCCATTAAAAGGCCTATGGCATCTGGAGGTACTAGATATTCCCCTTCATATAACATATGCAAGATCTAATTATGTTTGTATATTAATATATTATATATTATTTAATACATATGTATATTTAGAATATATATTTTAAAATATATATTATCTTAAAAAATTTTAAAGTATTTACCTCTTTTGCTAAAATATATATCTAGATAACCTATTCCTATTGACTTTAACTTTTTATTTTTTAATTAAAAATGTTTATTAATTTAATTTAATTTTTTAAAATTTGATGTAGGATATGTGTGCTCACCACAGAGAGACAGAGAGATATTTAGGGAAAATGAGAAAGGAAGCCGCCAGGTCTGGCACTTGAACTGCAGTCGGCCATTTTGGGAGTACAGCATCTTAATCATTGTGCCACCTGCTGGTTCTAACAATTACTTTTAATATTTTATTTTAAAAAAGTCAATTTTGGGGCTAGCAGGTGGACTCCCTCCTTATCCACCATGGTTCAAGTTCTGGACCCAGTGGCTTGAGACTCATGCTGGGCATGCGTGTGTGTGTGTGTGTGTGTGCGCATCCAAAATCTTGAAAGGAGGATTTTTGTCCTGGTTATTCTCCTGGGTGATGATTTCTTACCTGCCCTTTCTCTGTCCCTCTCTGGCGAGTGCAGATGTCCTATTGAAAAAAAAAAAAAATTAAAGATAGAGTAAATAAAAAAGAAGTCATTTTTTTTCTTCACTGGGTAACACAAAATGTTAGAGACATCTCAACTTTTCCTCAAATGATGTACTTTTCTTCTCCAGATTATACCTCTCTACTATGAAAGGAGGATTTATCAAATACTCTGAAAGTGATGATATTTAAGTTTTTTTTCTTTTAAACTCAACAATTTCATATGGGGCAACCTGATACTTATATCATGTATATGTCTATTATATTCAATTATTCAATTCAGACAAAATGTGCTATTTACTTGAACATGCTTTCAAATGCTGGTTTGGATTTAAACAACTTAGTCAGCCATGTGGGATCCAGCCATCTTAACTCCACACCACCAAATTCAGCAAACTAAAAGCAGTAAAGTTATACTATCCCTTAAAAGAATAGATGTGTGAGAGATTGTGTGTGTGTGTGTGTATTCAGTTTAGAGGAATGGAGTATGGACTTGGAAAGATAGTGTAGGACTCGATCTGGTAACGTCTTATATGTATGTCGTACTAGGGAATTAGACTTGATGGGGGCTGAAAAGTTTTTGTTTTTGTTTTTGTTTTTGCTTTTAACTGAGGTAGACATTCTATTCATCTGGTGTCTTAAAAATGTCTACCTGGCAGTTCTGAGGTTTGGATTAAAAATAAAAGTTAGAGGAAGGGGAAATCATTAGAAAATTTTCCATATAGCTCATAATACAACTATTTCTTTTCTGCTGAAGTAGCAAAGGAAAAGGAAAGAAAAAGTGATTGGTTTAAGTAATATATAGAAAGTAATGTCAGCAAACTTGGTAATGGATTGGACGTCAGGAATAAAAATGAGAGAGGAATCCTATGTAACTCCATGTTCTAGTTTGAGTGACTCAGAAAAATGGTGCTTCTGTTCCTTGAAATAAAGAGCACTGGTTTCCAGGAAGTAAGTGAATTGATGAGGTGACAACATCAAGTTTTTCAGCACCAGCATTCTGGGATGCTTTTTTACATACCCACATTCTTCCACAAAGGAAAACACTTTGGATGGATCCATGTATCCACATTTGAATCTTAATATTGCAGTATTTAATATAGCTGTCACTATTTGCATGAGTAAAAAAAGATAACCTTTGTTGAGACATGAGCATTTATTCACAGACTAAAAACAAGAAATAAATGTCCAAGTCTTTATTGTTGGGATAATCCTCATTCTTTCCGATCTCAATCTGAGCATTAGGAGAACACTGATATTTTCTCTTGTAATTTTTTTAAGGTAAAAATATCAATATTTTCCTTTGGATGTAGTGAATGACAATAAGTGGGTCCATTAAGGCTGTTGTATATGTCACTATAGATTTAAAAGAATGCATTGTAAAAATATTTTTAAATGAAGGAACTTTGAGAATAAAGGAATTTAAGATGAAGAAGGCTAATATTTATTTGTTACTTATACACATTAGCAACTTCACAAAGAAAAATTTCTATAAACTCAAAAAATACTGAAATATAATTATAGCCATTTTTATATGTAAAATGTAAAAGAACATTTGAAAATAATTTTTTATTTTACCTGACATTTATCATGCATGTCTTCTATAAGGTACATTTTGCCATGACAAGCAGTCCCCAAAATGGATCATATTTTCCACCCTCTCCATATATATTTTCTACCCTTAAGTAAAGCCTGACCTTAGTGACAGTTGATTTTTTTTAATCAATGACAAATTATTTTCAGATTCATGAAAAATATAACACACACATCATTAATATCACAGTTTAAAAATTAAAAGGGTAATTCTATTCTTATTACATTTACTTTCAAGATAATGCCATATTATACTATTTATTCTAATTCTTTTGTTATTTCTCTTATTCCCTCTATCTTACAAGAAAGGGAATTATTTTTTAATTATTTGTTTAGTTTTTATGTACATTTAAGTGCACATATTTATAGCATACAATGTGGTTTTACTAAGCATGTTAATCAAGTCAAAACTATTACCACATATATCATTTTCAATAGATAACTACATTCTTGTATCTGTTAAATGTGTTTTCCTGTATCAGAAGGTTCATAGAGACAATTCATTTTTTTTGTTTTAAGAGAGAGATTTTTGCTATGGGGTGTGTGCACTCAACTGGAGAGACAGAGAAACAGAAAGCAAGAAATCACCCCCCAGAGGGATGGCCACACTGCAATCCCTTCCCCTCCATTCCCCTCTCAGGATTTTTGGGCATGCATGCTATGTGTGAGTTTTAAGCCACTAGGTCCCGGACTCAAACCACAGTCAACTATGTGGGAGTCCAGTGGTGTAGCCATTATGCTGATCCCAAAAGTCACCATCCCTGAGTGGGCTCAAACCACCAACCTTTCAGTTAATAGTTGAATATGCTAACCGATTGTGCCACAGAGACTTGTGACACTTCTGAGTAGAATATGGCAGAAGTAATAGTAAGTAATTTTTCTAAGAATTATTTTATTTATCTTTATTTATTTATTTTAAATTGAACAGAGAGGGACAGAGTGAGAGAGAGAGAAAGTGAGAAAGCAAGCTGCCAGGTCTGGGACTCGAACCATGGTCAACCATGTGCTAGCCCAGTGTCCTTAACCACCACGTCACCTGCTGGCCCTATTGTATGTAATTTTTGAAATTGAGATATATAAATAAGCTTGTTTCTGTCTTGAGTCATCTATGCATTTACTCTTTTTCACTCTCTGGGTCCTACTTTGTCTCTTGAACTACTCATTCTGAGAGTATTCAGTTGCCAAGTCATGAGGAGCTCTATGGAGAAACCCTCACTGATGGAGAACTGGGGACTCTTTCCAACATTCAGCAAGGAAGTGTCTCTTGCCAACAGTCACCTGAGGTTGGAAGCAGATTCTCAGCTACATCTTCAGATCACCAACAGCTTACCTCCAATCCCATTCGAAATCCTCAGCCAGGACACAGCTAAGCTAAGCTGTTCCTAGGTTCTGACCATCAGAAACCACGTGTGATAATAAATATGTGTAGTTCTAAGCCACTAGTATCAAAACCATTTCTCATACACACTCATTAGCTTATTTTATCCTTATGAGTATTTCTTATAGATGCTAAGATCCCTATTTTAGAGAAGATATTACCGACATTCATAGAGGCAAAACCGTATTTATATTTAAACTCCATTTAGCCTAGCTTCTTCTTAATTCTTTTCATTATACCTGAACGCCTCTGGAAATGCAGGGCTCTCAAGGACTAATTGTAGTAATTCTTACATTTCTGCAAATCTACTTTCTTAGTTTTATTTCTGACCATTTTCTGATCACTCCTGCACAGATAATCCAGTTAAGAGTAGGTGTTAATATATGGCTCAGCTGCTCCCAGCAACATATTGCTTTGGTTGCATCTGGGAATAGCTAACTTCCCCAGCAAGCTCTGATGGGCATTTTGGTCTTGACAAATACTTTCCTCTCTGAATGCCACTGCAGGACTGATTGTTGTCGCCATCACACCTTAGGCGTCTATTGTACTTGTAGTCTATAGTTTGTCTCTGCTTACTGAAAACCCAGTCCATTGCTGATGTCCTTTAGGATGTGAGCCATTTCAGGGCCAGTAAGTGGCATGGTAGTTAAGGCTACTGAACTCCCACATGGCTGACTGCAGTTCAAGTCCTGACCTGGTGGCTTGCTCTCTTTCTCTCTCTCACTCTGTCCCTCTCTGGCCAAGTTAAAATAAATAAATAGATAAATAAAGTTCAATAAAGTAATTTCTCCTGATTTTTTTTTTTAGACATGTTCACCCCGATTGGGAAAATAATCCCAGGCAGATTGTGCTAGAAAGTATTTGGAGTTTGAGACTGGCAGTGGCGTAATGGCTATGTCGCTGGATTTCCATGTAGTCGATCGTGGTTCGAGTCTCGGACCCAGTGGCTTAAACTCATGCTGGGCACATGTGTGTGCGTGCCCAAGATCTCGAGAGGAGAAGGGAGGAGAAGGGATTGCAGCATGGCCATCCCCCCTGGGGGATGATTTCTTGCTTTTTGTCTCTCTTTCTCATGAGCGCACGCGCCCTATAGCAAAAACCTCTAAAAACTTAAAAATTAAAAAAAAAAAAAACGTATTTTGGGCTAGAATAAGGTAAGAGGTTGGAATGGGTGTTTGTGAATACCTTTTATGTGGTTGGTACTTATGACATATTAACTTATTAATACCTATCTGACAAAGCTTGTGAGTGAATGACTGCTATTAGTAAAAAGAGTTGAGAAAAAAATAGTCAATGAGCTATGATCCCAAGGGGATCTTGTTTAAAATTTCTTTTAAGCTTATTTATTTCTTCTATAAGAGAGGGAGATAGAAAAAGAAAGATACTTCAATGGGTTCTTCGCATAGGGATTCTAACCCCAACCTCAGCCAGCCAGAATCACAAGCCCATGCTGTAGAACTCGAACCTTGACCTTCCCATATGAGCTCACCAACACAGATAATTTTGTTGCAGCTGTGCCATTGTGGCTAACCCCATGGCTGCCCTTTAAAGTGGACCTCTCTTCTCTTTGAGAGTTGTTATAGCTGCTATCGATTGAATATTCACCATGTCCTAGACACTTTATCGTCATCCCTCATTTCAATTCCTCAGATAACACTTGCAGTTTCTCTTTCTGCAAAATGGGGATAAGGACTTAGGTCAATGTCCTATGGCTATAGATAATCAGTAGTAGACTTAGGACATGAAGTCTTGTTCATTTATTCCTGATCCCAAACACAGAACTCTGTTCATTATGTTTGTCTGGCGATTATTAGTACAATTATTAGTACCATTAATAATAATAACCATAAGAGATAAAGTCAGAACAATGAGTTGTTTTATAAAATGAAACCCAGTTGGGCCAGCAGGTGGTGTGGTGGTTAAAGTACTGGACTGCAACATGGCCGACAGTGGCTCAAGTCCTGAACTCTGTGGCTTAAAAATCACACTAGGCACATGTGCATGCATGCCCCAAACCCTAGGAATACAATGGAGGAGAAGGGGGCTGTGGCATAGTCATTCCCCTTGGGGAGTGATTTCTCACTGTTCTTCTCACTGTCTCTCTCTGACAAACATGCACACTCTATGGCAAAAACCTAATTTAAAAAAAAAAAAAGAAGAAGAAACTGGGAGAAAGAAAGGATAAAGAAAGAAAGTGCTCATCAGTGAATTTAACAAAGGAGTTCTAGAAAAGTAATTAACTGTGCTTCAAAAGGATTACAATCTTAAGGGCTCGCTATGTAGCAGATACTTCACCTTTAGGGTTATTGTAAGAGATAATATATACTAAATATTGTCTTTATGTCTATTTCATATATGAAACATCTAAGTCTAAGGGCAGTTATGTAACTTGCCAAAGGCACATGGAAGGGCATCAGAAGCATGCAGACTTGGCAGGTAGCCTGCCTCCTAGCCATAATTGCAATCTAAACAGTACTACTTTCTATCTAATGATAGTGTTTCTCATCCAGGTACATGTTAAGGATAGAATGGTTTTGTCTCAGTATTAAAGCAAGTGACATAGAAAAGGATGAAAAACTTTTATTAAAGATGAGGAGTAAAGATGTGCTATGAACAGTGCTATGAGTGTTTTACTTGAAACTAAGATTTTTTTCTTCTTTTTTTTTTTGCAAATGAAACAAAATAGTAAAATATGATTAATGTAACATGCACCTGTACAAGAGAAATCTTTTACTGTATAGGTTAGGATGCAATATTTTATTTCAGGCAGAAACATGGTACCTTAGAACACTGATAAATAATATTATAATAAACAATAACATGGATTTGGGCCATCATATAGTGTGGTGGTTAGGGCATTGGACTCCCAGGTGGCATTCAATGTTTGGAGCCCTGGACCTGGCTGGCTAGAAAATCATGCTGGGCATATGTGTGTGCATGTCTGAAATCCCAAGAGGAAAGTAGAGGAGAAGGAATTCTGGTATGGTCACCCCCTTTGGGGTGGTTTCTCACTTTCTCTCTCTCTGTTTCTCTCCAGCAAGCACATGCACCCTATGGCAAAAAACTTAAAAAAAAAAAAGCCAAAAAAATGAATTTAATAATCAACATAAGGAATAAAGTTGAGGTCAAGGTAATTGTGGTTCTTTTCCACTAGATTTCAAAACTCCTTAGTTAAATTCTATGTTAATACTATCAACTGTATTGGTTAATGCATAGAACATTCACATGCTATATGAAAAAATGTAATTTGATTATGACTTGGACAAAACATTTTGAAAGAAGGCCTGCTCTGAATCTCTAATTTTGCATTGGACAAAGATAGTATTGGTTATGTAGCATACCAGTGTTTTCTGCTTTGTTAATTATCTAAATTATAAATATTGATTTGCTATACTTTTGTGGAGGGATTTGTTAGAACTGAAGGCCATCATTTTAAGTAGCGTGACCTGGTGGAAATTTTACTGGTTTTGAAATTTAAAAACACATTTTAGAATCTAATAACTATACTTTAAATAAGTGTAGGGCTGCCATATGCAATAAAGAAATCTCAGTTAAATTTTTATTTCAGATAAATATTGGATATTTTTGTTTTAATATAACAAAGGTCTCAATATGGCCTAGGACATGCTTACATTGTATTATTACTCATTATGTAACTAAAATTTAAGTTTAGATAGACTTTCTATTTTTATTTGCTATGATTTGTTTTAAAATAATAAAGCTTCTTGCCTACCTCATTGACTTACTAGGATTAAGTAAGAAAATGGATGTAAAAGCCTTATTGATTTCTGCCATTTGTGTCCAGGGCTGTGTCAACAACTTTTGAACATATTTAAATAAACCTAATATACCATTACATTAAATAATCTTGCCCTTGACTATGACATTTTTTGTCCCAACGATATTACCTTCCACTTAATTTAGATAAATGTTTCTACGTTGCTCATTTACATATTGTGATTAGGTACATCTGAAAGGATAAAAATTGAATTAGAACAATACTCATCCTTTCCCCATATCAATGGATCAAAAAGGTGATTATGGATCTCAAAGTACCTCTACTTCTTGAACTTTCTCACATAAAGGAGGTAATTTGTGGGAGTTTGTTTCATGATGCATAGTTATATAAGTGGATACACTGAGGACATAATATTAAGTAAAATAAGCAGGGCATAGGGAAAAAATCCATATTTTCACTCATTTATGGATATTTAAAAAATGGCCTCATAGAAGTAGAGTTGAAGAGTGGCTAGTAAAGGGCAGGAAAGAGAGGGTAGGAGAATATTGTTTAATGTAAACAAAATTGCAGATAGGTAAGAGGAATGATTTCCAATGTTTTAAAATATATTAATAGTAGGGTGAGTACAGTTAATAGCTACTTTCTGTATATCTCAGAGTAACTACCAAACAGGATGTTGAATGATCCCAGCATAAAGTAATGACAAGTAACTAACACGATGGGTATACTAATGACCCAATCTAATCAATATACCTGGCATTATAGTACTAAAAATCACATGGTATCCCACAGATATGTATAATTATTTAAAGTCAATAAAAATAAATAAATGCATCAGATAAGAGATAGAGGGGCAAGTTTCAATGCAATAATGTGGCTACTAGCAGTTACCTTATTTATTCAAACTTGTAGAAAATGAGAAAAATAGTGTTTCCTGATTCTGAAATGCTAGATCAGCTCACTGTTCCTATTAAAACCCAAGCTAAAACAGAATAAATTTTGGGGAAAAAGTGTCAGTCAATATGTGATCTTGTTATTTACATTTAGAAATGATAGCAAAAGGCCTGATATAGCGTCTTAGGTGGCAGGACTACAAGAAAGTACTGGAGCCATCAGACTCTGAGTTTGAACTGTAAGTCAATCAGAACATGTCAGGTATACCCTGACTGAAGCCCATGGCCTGGCTGGCTAAAAGACTGGAAAGAGGATTGTGCCATGACGAGACCCTAATAAGGGTACCTGTCTCTCAAGAAATAAACTTTTTATTTTTTAAAATTTATTTTTGGAGAGGTTTTTACTATAGGACACATGCGCTTGCCAGAAAGACAAAGAGACATAGAGACAGAAAGCGAGAAATTAACACCCAGAGGCGATGGCCACACCGCAATCCCTTCTCCTCCATTCTCCTCTCGGGATCTTGGGCACGCACACACATGTGCTCGACGTGAGTTTTAAGCCACCGGGTCCGGGGCTTGAACTGTGGTCGACTATATGGGAGTCCAGTGATATAGCCTTTACACTAACTGCTGGTCCCGAAACAAACTTTTTAAAAAAGTGAGAACAAAAGGTAGCAAAATGGCTCATACATCTAGATGATAGGGAACTGATAGATTCAACTCAGTTTTATACCATGATCCAATTGGTCCATATATACATAAATAGAATCAATGAGTGGTGCAGACGTCAGTGAAATATTGACTAGTCTTTCACACACATTTCTATCTCAGTTCTCATTGCAATCTGAGTCTCCTTCCTCTTCTCCTTCCAATTTATAATGGTCACAATTAAATTCTTTAAAAATTCTATCAACCTGAATTATTTTGTTCAGGTTTAATTTTAAAGATTTCTGGTGGTGGTAGGGGGGAAACGATCAATAAACATTTTGAATATTGAAAAGTAGCAAGAACCAGATTAGTAATGAGAGTTTAAGTTAGTTTTCCAGTGAACCTTGCAAACATTTAAATAATCGAATTGTATTGTTCTTTGATGAGTGGCTTTATGTCTCAAACTTGCTTGTCAGCTAAAATTTATTTCCCAAGTAGGGAAAAAGACCAAAAAAGTGTTATTCATTGCTGTAACCATTTGAACATTTTTCAAGCATATTTGTAAAACTACAGAACTAATTCAATAATTTATTGAAATTATCATAAAAGTTCAGCAAATCATACATTGCGTTCAGATCCTGATATACGCTAGATTTCCTGTTTTTACGAGTCAGCAGCTTTATAACTATAACCATTTGAATTTCAAATGATAAATTTATATCTAGCATAGCTTTAGAATGCATAAAAAATGATAAGAGGGCGCCCTTTAGAGAAATTTAAAAAGAATTGTGCATTTCATAATTTGATATATGTAACATAATCCATTATACACCAGGGCTTACATTGTGCCAGTGAACTTACAAGAGAATGCAGACTCCTGTCTGTGCCCAGAACAAGGCAGCACAACGGAGACATTTCCTTGCATTAAGGCTCCCTGGTTTGCAACACTGTCTATCCTCTATCGGAAGGGGTGCATATGTAACACACTGAAAGCCTCTGTGGGCTTAATTACTATTGTAGAGTTTGGCTGAATGAGAAAGAAGAGATGCCAAGCAAAATGAGAAGAGAAAAAAGAAAAAAAAAAAAAAAAAAAAAAAAAAAAAAACAACTCTGTAGTCATCTCCACAGGGCTAGAAAATTCCTAGAAATATTCATTCTACATCCAAGGTAGAAGATTATATTTTCTGTGTTTTAGAATGCCTTCATTCTATGTTTCTTTCTGCCTAAACCATTGTGTGTGTATATATATTTTTTTCAATGTAATTAATATCTTATATGAAAGTTTATTAAATTTTCCTTGTCGGAAAAAGCATCTATTAATAGATACTTATAAAGATTTTTTTTCAGCTATGCTAAATGTGAAAACTTCTTGAGAACAAGGACTAATTCTCATTCTAGTTGTATCTCAAGTACTTTCCCAATGATTATAAAAATCACAGGGTGGGGACCAGCAGGTGGCATAGTGGTTAAGGTTCTGGACTCCCACATGGAGGACCTTGGTTCAAGTCCCAGACCTGGCAGCTTGAAACTTATGATGGATGTGTGTGCACGCCCAAAATCCCAAAAAGAGAGTGGTGGAAAAGGGATTGTGACATGGCCATCCCCCCTGAGACGTGCTTTTTTGCTTTCTATCTCTCTGTCTTTCCAGCAAGTGCACACATCCCATAGCAAAAATCTTTCAAAAAAAAAAAAGACATAATAATCATATGGTTGTTTATGAGTCTACACAAGTGGGAATTTTAACCAGTTACCAACAAACTCTGTGTATGGTCTTTAAATTACATACCCTTAGTTTAAGTTTCCTGTGTGAAATAAATAGAAAAAGGGTAACATCACGGTACATTAATCAAATATAAGTATTCACACAATTTATTTATTTTTAGTTTTTTGAATTGTCAGAATATGCATTTGCTTACCAGAAAGAGAGAGAGGAAAAAAAGAGAGAAGAAAAACACTCCCCAGTGGAGAGTGGCCACATCATTATCCCTTTGCCTCCATTTTGCCATCCTGTCAGGATTTGGGGAACACACATTCATGCACTCATGTGGTTTGGTTTTCAAGCCATTGTGGGGGGGCCAGGATTCAAACTGGGTAGGCCATGTGAGACCTGGTTTCCTAGGCACAGCACTAAAGCACTGTGCTATGGGGCTGGCCTGCTATATAGTTTAGCTTCACCCCTCTATTCTCTCTCTGTCTGTTCTTGGTTTTACAAATAATATTTTTGTGATTTAGTTTTAAGGGTCTAGGTACATATCACAGACCTTGAAACTTCTACATTTAGGCCAGTAATTCATGAAGGGATCTTGGATTCAGTTATATAATTTCCACTTATTTCATACCTGATGAACATGCAGGCTTGACGAATCCAGAGATTTGTCCAAGGCTACACTGTAAGTTAGAGATTAACTTGGGACCAGAACTCTGTTCAATGCATTACTTGTTTTCTCCATACACGTAATTGCTTAAATTATTATGTGCATTCCTCTTGAACCTATAAACCAGCTGATCATTAAGTCAGGTGTCTTACATCAAGAGTTGAAACATTGCCCCATAAAACTTTGTAAAAGTATATATATATATATATATATATATATATATATATACACACACACACACACACACACACACACATATATACACACACATACATATATACACATATGTGTATATATATACACATATATATGTGTGTATGTGAAAAATTCAATTTATAAAAATATAGACACATATATATACACACACACATACACACACACACAAACACAAAAAGACTTTAAAAAGTTTTTAAAGAATCGAATGAATGTACAAGATTATTTTGATGCATATATTTTGTAATCATGTATTTTTTTGTGATATTCATTTCCATAGACTTTTTACATATCCCCTCATGCATTGATAGATATGGATAGATATACCTGTCATATCTATCCATCTATCTATCTATCTATCTATCTATCTATATTTATTGGGTTATCAGGAAAGTCATGACATATTTTTCTAAACAAAAATATGTCATGACTTTCCCAACAAACCAATATGTAGAAAACCCCTTTCCACATTCATGTGTTCTACATCACATTTTATGATTAATTAATTACATGAAACATTCTATATTATTCATCTTTGTTGTGGCACCAAAGACTAAAGTCAAACAAATTAGATAGCATTTACATAATCCTTACCAATTAATAGCCACTCAATAGTTAATTGCCAGATTGATTCTGCTTTGGTGTCTTTCTTATTAGAAGGCAGAAAAACAAATAAAGAAAAAATATACATGCTAAGAAAATGCAAACATTGACACAGAAATCTTCAGCAAAGGTTGCTGCTATAACTAAACTGAACTGAAAAGAATGAGCAGATCCTGACCTTCTGTGTGTCCACCAGTAATTTAGAAACCCTGTGAGGTTGAAGCACCAAAAGGTCTGCTTGAGTTAAGGCATCCTAGGTGAGGAGGTCTAGTCCTCTCTACTTCTGCTTTATTGTGGCAGTTGGCTTTATTTTTTACTTTGGAAATCCCTCTTCTGCCCCAACAAGAGAAGAAAAAGAAAAACAGCTCACTAAGTATTAACATGAAAAGGAATATTTTTTTCTAATTTCTGGAGCATTTGGATGAGGTAAAGAAATGACAGTGCCTGTGCAGGCCGAGGAGAAGGGAGAAAGCATTTCCACATCAGTGCAAGCACAGAGTTGATGAAGATTTATCGTTGAAGAGTAGCCAAATGTAGACGGGGTGCCATGACAGCATTCAAAGCTAAGTACTCACCATTTGCTACCTCCTGAATTTGCCAAAAACTCCATTTCCTTCTCCACTGACATTTTTTTTTCTCCTTGTAAGAAGCTTAAGCTGTAGAAGGTGACATGATTGGTATTTGAAACTATCCACAACTTTTAAAAATGCAACCGAGAGACACTAGGTTTTCCTGAGAGTTGTTTTGCTTCACAGTTTGGAAGTATAAATAGGTCTAGCTAATTTAGAGCGCCTCATATCGTGTCTTCTTTCACACAAACACCTCTGATATGACTGTGCCTATGCCCTCAGGCAAACACACTAAGCATATTTGGGAACTGGCTGCCAGGCCTCCCCATCTGCTGTGGCAGTACCAGGCTAGCCTGCAGAGCCTGCTGCCTTCCGTGGATCTCGTGGGGCTGTCTGCTGGAGACCTTCATTCTGCAACTGTCAGCTGGTGAGGCACTCTGCGGCCACCTTTGACCTCTGTCCCTAATCCCCCCTGACACATTCCAGGCTGTCGCACTGGATCATCCTCTCTGGTTCATTGCACACCATTCAAGCCAACAGTCGGCATGTCCTTTTCCCCATCTGCGTGTTCTGGTTTAGGCTGGGTCAGAAGAGATGTCACTGTTTCTCCTCCTCACTCCTGACAGCTCTCTGATTTTCAGCATTTAACTTTATAAACAATAACTTGCAGAGATCTGAAGTCAAGTGACAAATATGTTGGTGAATTCAGCACTGTGAGAATATTTTTGTTTGTTTATTACTTTCGAAGGGCACTGGAATGCCCTTTTAAATACGGCCTGCCTCTGTTTCATCAACCCACCTTTTCCACCTTCCTGAGTCTTACAAATTGTTGTTGTTATTATCATTATCCATTCTTCAAGGCTCATTTCCAATGCCACCTGCTTTGAAAAACTTTCCCCAATTGTCCCACAGCAAGTGAAGATTAATCACACCTATGTCATTTCTAAACATTTTAGCTCTATATATCTCCTTTGTGTATTTCTTTCATATAACTTCAACCAGGATTTACTACTCACTGTATTCTCTGTTTCAGACATCTCATTAGGTACTGAATATATAGTGGTACACAAGTAATCTGAGGGAGCTCTCAGTCTAGCAAGACACACATGTGATAATAGATAGTTAAGCCAAATGAATATTCAGACAATAAAGCAATTATAAGGAAAGGATTGTTCATTATTGCTCAGGGAATCAAGAAGCCACACAAAAGAAGGGCAATAATTATAAGCACAAACAGACCTGAGTTTGAATTTCCTTTCTAATAATTACTAGATGTACAGTTCTGAGCAAAGCATTCAGTATATCTAGCCCACTGTATACTTATCACCAAATTGGTGATAACACTGGTTGCCAGAAAAGTCATAATATACTTTTTCTATGCATAAAAAGCATCACAGCATTTCCAACCACCCAATAGCTAGCCAGCATGTACATTCTGGGAATTAAATGCCATACTCAGGCGAGATCACGAATGTGAAGTGTTCAGAACCACGTCTAAGACATAAGTAGTAAATGTTCCATTTATATTGGGGAAGGGGAACTGAAAAATGCAAGTCCAAATGAAGACACTATCTGCAATTTTGATGTAACGAGGACATCCCATAGACACATTGACTGAATCAGTGGCATTGGCAATAAGAAGTCCAAAGTGGATGAAATTAAGTGACCTTAGTACTTAATAGTAATGGAAGAAACCTCCCTTTTGGCTTTGGTAGCTCTGATTTGTATGTCAATACTCTGAACGATGCACTTCACCTCAATACCACAAGGAATCTGGGTGTGTGGGTGTGTCTGTGCATATGTGTGGGTGTATGTATGAATATGTGTGTACTGGTACATCATTACTCCAAAAAGAGTGATTAAAAATCCAAGGAAGTCTTGCCACAGTGTTAAGACCTTGCCTTCTCTATAAGTTGAAGCCACACAGAAGACCTTGGTTGCAGTCCTAGCTCACCCTGAAAGCCAGATGCATATCCTCAGTCCCAAGCTACTCAAGAGGCTAAAGCAAAAGGATGACAATGGAGCAAGACCCTGTCTCAGGGGGAAAATAAGCCAATGATGTTCACTCAGCAGTATGCATGTGGGGGGATTGGAGGTGGAGGGTAGTTGGCTATGCTTTAGGTGAGGCCGTTAGGAATCTAGCATGAGGAGGTTTTCTACCACTTTACTGGAGTTAGTTTTAATATTTTGAAGTCATTTGTTTGATAAAGAGCTAGGCTTTTGTTTAATGTTACCTTCAAATAAGAGAGGAGCTGGTAAATTATTTTGCTGGTGGGAAGGAGACAGTTCTCAAGTTCACCTACTTTCCCATGGCCAACGGGATTATCAATTGTGGGTTTGGAAGAAGTCAATAGAATCTTGATGCTATTGTATTCCAAAATTTGGGCCAGATTCTGGTGGCCAACGACACATGAATTACGTATTTCGTCCCCTTATTCAACTAATTTGGACATACAGATTTATCTCTTCTTTCAAAATGATTGTTTGTGCAATAAGGAAAAGTAAACTTTGCTCCTTTCTTTTTTTCCCTGTTTTAAAATCCCATTCAATGTGGTTCAAAGCAAGGATTTAATCTTGTCTATATTTAGTATAGTTTGTGTACTAAAATCTATTAATACCAGGGAAAAACTTTTTGCAAGACACATTTTCTGAGTCTACATATTGGATAACCTAACAGAATTAGAAAAGAGGAAGTGGGGCTTAAGAGCAAAGTTCTGAGATCATACAAATCTGTATCCGACGGGAAGAGTTGTTGGCTAGTAGTTCTAGCTTGATACCACAGCATCCTTATCTTAAAAAGGAACTAGTGGAGGGCAGCAGGAGGCATAGTGGTTAAGATGCTGAACTCCCATGTGGCCAACTACGGTTTGAATCCCAGACACAGTGGCTTGAAACTCACAGTGGGTGCATGTGTGTGCGTGTCCCAAATCCTGAGAGGAGAATAAAAGAGAAGGGACTGTGGCGTGGCCTTCCCCCTTGAAGGTTGATTTCTTGCTTTATGTCTCTGTCTTTCATGGCTATATGTAACCTATAGCAAAAATGTCTCTTAAAATAAGGTGGGGGCAAGGAGAGAGGACTAATGACACTCGGGGTGTGTCTAAGGTTTTGATAATGTGATACGGTATGATGTGTGACTCTGAGACAGGATTCAATATATGTTGATATTTTGACTCTTGACTTTTGCTTGTTTCTTCCCATCTGAATCAGTGCTAAATGTCTGTTCTACAGGTAAACTGAGACACAGAAATACAGTAGTAGGAAGAATAAGAAAGAGTTGAAATGAGAGACCAGCAGATGGCATAATGGTTACATTGCTGGACTCTCTGTAGTCGACTACAGTTAAAGTCTTGGACCTGATGGCCTAAAATTCACACTGGGTGCATGTGCATGTGTGCCCAAAATCCTGAGAGGAGAACGGTAGAGAATAGATTGTGGCATGGCCATCTCCCCTGGGAGGGTGGTGATTGCTCGCTTCCTGTCTCTTTTTCTCTCTATGTCTCTCTCTGTCTCTCGGCTGTGCATGTACCTTATAGCAAAAATCTCTAAGAAAAAAAAAAAAAGAATGTGAAGTAATTTAGAAGACCTAGTGCTCCAATATAAGAAAAGTGGCTAGTATTTTATTAGAGTGATACAAAGAAGTCTGACTGCAAAGTGACTTTTAAGCTGAGAGCTGTTTAACATCCGAAGTCATTGGGACCAGCAATTAGCGTAATGGCTATGTTGCTGAACTCCCACATAGTCAACCACGGTTCGAGTCCCAGACCTGGTGGCTTAAACTTACGCTGGGCATGTGTGCGTGCGTGCCCAAGATCCTGAGAGGAGAATGGAGGAGAAAGGATTGCGGCGTGACCATCCCCCCTGGGGACTGATTTCTGGCTTTCTGTCTCTCTGTCTCTCTTTGTCTTTCTGGCGAGCATATGTGCCCTATCGCAGAAAACCTCTCCAAAACAAAACCAAACAAACAAACAAAAAATACAACTGGCAAAAAGGGCTGAAGAGAGAACTTGGTATCATGGAAATAAAAAGGAAGAGTATGGTTACAACATTGAGAGGTAGAGTGACTTTGACTCCAGCAAAGCAGTCATGACTTGAGAAGCAACTGCCATTACAGTAACCACCTGATAAAGTTTAGGAGACTCTGTCAGTTTCTAAGATCCATCTGTGTTCTGTGTACGACTAATAGAATCCTTGCTCCTGGGTATTTTAATTTTTTGATTATGGCTCTAATTTCTGCAGTCCCTCCAGAAATGCAGGTTTGTTTTCGCTTAAGTATTAAGTTAGAAAAGTATTTCTGGACCAGCAGGTGGCTTGGAGGTTAAGGCACTGGTTCCTACATGGCCAGCTTCATGGTTTGAGTCCTAGATTTGGCAGTTTATAAATCATTTCAGACACATGTACTTGTGTGCCCAAAATTCTAAAAGAGGAATGGAGAAGGGATTGCAGTGTGGTGATCACCCCTGGGTAAGGGATTTCTCACTTTCTCTTTCTCTCTCTCTCTTTCTCTCTGGTGAGTAAACACTCCCTATAGCAATAAATCATAAAACGTAACATAACATCATAACATAACAAAATAAAATGGTATTTCTGTAGAGTTCACCTTGTCCTTTCCTATCATAATGTCCTATACTCCACAGGCACTAATGTAGATATTTTGTCAGTTGTGCTTCAAGTACGCATTTCAAAACTGAGGAAATAGCTGAGACCAGCAGGTGGCGTGGTGGTTAAAGCACTGGACACTCCCACATGGCTGACCAGGGTACGAGTCCTGAATCTGGTGACTTGCTTTCTCACTTCCTCTCTCTCTCTCTCTCACCCTCTGTCTCTCTCTGGTCAAATTAAAAAATAAATGAATAAACAAAATAAATAATTATTTTTAAAAAAACTAAGGAAATAGCTATTGAATGGGTTCTGTCCTCCCCACGAACCCCACTGCCCTCTGCCCAACCTACTATGAAATTGAACTGAACCCAAACTCTATTAATCATTTTACCTTAATTTCTTGTAATCTGACTAAGGGACCATTGCAGTATTTTGTGTCTCTACGACTGAGTGTCAGTCCAGTAATAGTAATCTCTGAAAAGTCTAGTAATCATTCTTTCTCCCATATGTATAATCAGTTTTGGAACTGATGAAAAGATCTGTTGTTAAAAGTAAGGAGGAATAGCAATGGTATAAATTTTAGGTAGAAAGATAATGCACTGTCTCTTTCTTCCATTGAGAGAGCTCTGGTTTTATGAACTTCCTAAAATCTCAGAATCTGAGAAATTGTGATTCTAAGTGTATTTATTCAATCAATACTTTGGTTCACAAGTCTTAGAATTTTTCTACTATTAATTATGGTAACCATGTCTAACTTATCTATGGAAGGTAGAGGTCATGATTTAGTTTCTGCCACTCTGGGGTCCCATCACATTTACTGGACTCAAAGAACCAATTAAGTCTCAGCTATTCTTGTTGTTGTTTCTCACCTACTGAAAAGACAATTCTTCAAAAGTGCGTTGCATCCATCATCAGTGCATATCTCATTGTCTTAGTGCAGGACGTTTTCCCTAGAACCTCTCAGGGAACATAGTTCAGAGATGGAAAAACGGGTCTTATATAATGAAAACTCTACAATATAGCAATCAATAAAGTCTAACAATCTCAGCTAAAATTAGTAAAGGCCATCTTTAGGACCAGGTGTCAATCAATCAACCAAGTAAACTGTTAGAACCACTTCCAGTCACTCGCTAAACTCTAGAACCCCTATTTAGAGGATGCATATTAGTACAATAAACTCAATTCAAGATATTTTTTCCTTCCTGACACAATGGCCTTTTAATAAATTTCTGGGTTTTTTTTTAATTATTTATTTTATTTTATTTATTATTATTTGGTTTGCCATAGAGTATGTGTGTTCACCAGAGAGATAAAGAGAGAAAGTGAGAAAGCAAGTCACCAGATCTGGAATCTGAATCATGGTCAGCTATTTTAGTGCCTAGCACCTTAACAACCACACCACTTGCCATCCCCCTTATAATTGATTTCATAAATAATGTCCAAGTTTCAGGCCAGCCCAAGGCAGGGTAGTTAAGGCAGTTGGATCTCACATGGCCAACTACACAGTTGAATCCTAGAACGGGCAGTTTGAGAAACATGCCAGGTGTGTGTGTACATGCATGCCAACGTTCTTGAAAGGAGGGATAAATGGAGGAAAAGGGATCACAATATGACCATTCCCCATGAGGTATACTCTCCCATTTTCTGTCTCTCTTCTCTCTCTCTCTCTCTCTCTCTCTCTCTCTCTCTCTCTCTCCAGCAAGTATATGTGCACTCTGACAAAAATAATAACGGTAAAAAAAGGGTCCTAGTTTCTCCACACAGCAATAGGCAAAACTGTACAGTGTTTTTGGAAGTGTGCTGTCTCCCCTTGAGCCAATACTTTGGGCATGACCTCTTAGGGCCTGATGGAAATCTCATCTCTTTGTATGCTTGGAAGCAAGGACAACATTTGAAGCAGATCAGAAGTCTTCTGCAAGAAAATTACCTAATTTATTCATCAAAGGGTAGACTAAATTCCTTAGGGGAGCACCATACAGAACTTGGAGTGCAAGACCTTTGGTTTCTTCTAAATTTTACATCATACGTCATCCCAATATTCATGGTCTCAGTCCTTGACAATCAATGCTATAAGCTATACCTTTAACATAAGACCCTGTAATGTTGTAATTTCAATTTATATTGTAAATCAGTTCCTACAGATGATTAGAATTGGGGTTTAATTTTTCTAAAATTATGAACCACTTGCTATAGATGATAAGAGTTTCATTTAGGGCAGACAGAGAAACTTTTTATTCCTATTCAGATATTGACCTAGCAATTTAAAGCCCTGAGCTTATCATTTTCTTCTTCAAAGCTCTCCAAGCACACTTAGAAGCAATCAACCAACCCTATTATACTATTTATTTCTACTAAAATATTCTATAGGCATTCCAATGCAGGTGACGATAGATGATAATTTAAATAACTCTTTCTACCACATGCCATGTACTATCAGTGTCTAATATTTTATTTAACAACAGATCAATACCTTTAAATCTACTCAGATTAAAGAAGTAACTTTAAATATACTTTACTTCTTTGCCCTGAACCATTTCTGGGGAAAAAATAAGTGGCGGGGGGAGGGGGGGGGAGAAAACTCAAAAGAGCAGAGTCACTGTGAACATTGTGAAATAAGAGTTTTACTGTAGGAATGAGATGTTTCACAATTGAGAAAGTAATTGAAGACATGAAAATAAAAAAGAGAAACAGAAGGTTAGAGGGATCAGTGAATGGTGTAATGGTTATATTGTTGGACTCCCACATGGCCAATCATGTCTCGAGTACCAGACACGGTGACTTGAAACTCATGCTGAGTGCATGTGCATGCATTTCCAAAATCCCAAGAGGAAACTGGAGGGGAAGGGATTGCAGTGTGGCCATATCCCAGGGGATGATTTCTAGCTTTCTGCCTGTCTCAAAAAAAAAAAAAAGGAAAAAGAAAAAGAAAGCCAAAAAAAACTCTCTTAAAAGAGAAAAGAAAAAAAAAAGGAAGAAGAAGATGATTAGAGAGAGAGTTCTTATCCATTCAGCTTCTGAGGACAGAAAAAGGGAGGCTTTTTGCAAGGTCTATGTGTGTGTGTGTTGTGTAAAACTACCACTTCTGTGGGTATATAGAGCAGTGTGTGGTAGTTAGCCTGAAGACCCTGTCCCATGTGATCATCAGTTAGGAAAAACAAAACAAAACAAAACAGGACAGAACAAAGAAGAGCAAAGATAAACTAGAATTCTCTGGCCACTTCTACATCTGTCCATCACTGCATCTGATTACAAGGTGTCTACAGTTGTTTTTCATTTCTTTTATTCCCCCACATTTTATTGATTCAGAAAATTTCTTATGTAATCTACTTACAATAGCAAGTTTAGCTGGTATGTACATATCAGTGAATACATGTCTGACTTTAGGTTTGAAACTCTGAATGGAATGAATATACTATAAGGTAACACCTAGCTGATGCTATAAAGCTTACTATGGTCATTAAAAAGGTATCTTTTAATATATTTTAAATTTCAAGAAAAGCAGTTTTAGCTTTAATAAATCAAAGAAATACTAAGGAACTTTACTTAAAACTTAAAGCCAGGAAACAGGTTAGTAGATACATGAACTTACTGGAAGCTCAAAACAGGACAAAAATCCTTAAAACTGGAAAACAAAACCTAGAAGAAAATCAGCAATGTTTTAGTCAAAAGTCAAAAAATGTTATTTCATTGCTAGTTTAGTCTCATGTACTTTATCTTCTGTTGTGGTCCGATCTTCCCGATTAAATTCTGGGATATAATATTCAACTCCAGCTGTGTCTCTATGATTAAGTTGGCCATTTTCTTAGTTTTTGAACTCTTATTTCCGTGTGTCTGTATTTAATTTTCCTGGTATAACATTCCCTTGAGAACTTTTTTGAGATCTGGTCTGGTGTTGGTAAATTCTTTCAGGTTTTGTTTATCTGAGAATAGTCTTGTCTTTTCTTCCCATATGAAGGGTAATCTTGCCGGGTACAGTATTATATTTCTGTCAAGTAATATGGATAGTATATTTTACTGCTAAAATGTAAGGAGGCAACTCATCTATACGAAATTTTCACCACAAGATAGGCATTGAATTTTTACCAACTATAGTCACTCTATGGTACTACTGTATTCTAAGTGAATGGATAAAGAAAATGTGGCATGTACGGAATGTTATTTAGCCATGAAAAGGATAACATTCTATCATTCATAGCAACATGGATGAGTCAGGGGGAAATTATTCTAAGTGAAATAAGTAATGAGCTGAAAAGTAAATACCACGTGTTCTCAGTCGTTACTGAAAGCTAAAAAATTGATTACATTGAAATGAATAGTGGAATGGTAAAGGCCAGAATCTGAGAAAGGAAGAGAGACAGAGATGCTAGGGAAAATTTGTTTAACAGTTAAAAAATTGAAAGGGTATCCATGTTATTCTATGCCTTCAAAAGGTGGTAGGCCTATGGGTGGTTTTTCTTTTTGTTGTGTCTGTTGTCTGAGTTCTAAATATCATTCATTTATTGTTATATTTAAAATCCTTTGTTACATACAGATATACATGCTTCTTACACTTATGCCAAGCTAGACTCTGCATATATTATCTGAGTTCTCATTGGTTCTACCCTCTTAAGATAAAGAGAAAAACAAAAACAAGCAAAAAAACTTTCATAATTAAGACCAAAAAAAAAAAAAACTTTCTTAACCAAGACAATTTTTCAGATATTTATGAACAACTGGTATTCTCATTTGTGTGTGTGTGTGTTTGTGTGTGTGTGTGTATATAATGTGTTAAAAATTCCTTTTATAACACAGATTAGATTTTTTACTCTCGTAGGTACTCTATTTTTAGCCTTCTAGTTTACTCTGCTATCTACTCTTATCAAACAAAGATGCTTACCAAAGCAATGAGAAACAAGCAAGTTTTTTAAGAATCTTGCACTTTTATATACCTAGTCATTCTTTTTCCTAGAGCAGTAGTCATCTTTACTTTACAGAAGAGAAAATGTATTAATAAGATAATGAATGAAAAGAAACAAAGTGGGCCAGGCCTATAGCCTGGTGGTTGGGAGAGCTGGACCTCACGTAGCCAACCATTTATTCAAATCTCAACTCCAGGCACTTGAAAAATATACCAAGAGCATATGCATGCATGCCCCAAATCCTGACAGGATGGAGAAATGGAGGAGAAGGAATTGTAGCATGACCACACTCCATTGAGAGGGTTATTTGTCCTTCTTGCTATCCCTTTCTGTCTGTCTCTCTCTGGCAAGTATACACACCCTTTGAAAAAAAAATATATATATACATATATATATATATATATATATATATATGTATATGTGTGTGTATATATATACATATATGTATATATAAATGTATAGGTATATATATATATAGTATGTGTAGTACATATATATTAATTAATTAAAAAAAATATATATATATACACACACACACACATACACACATATATATATATATATATATATATATATAAATATATAAATAAACAGGGGCCAGACCATGGCACAGTAGTAAAACATGGTGCTCTGCAAGGCCGACACACATGGAAACATTCTGCGTTCACATCCAGAGACCTTCCTGAGTACACTGGGCACATGTATGCCCATGATCTGGGGCCAGCTGAAGCTGGAGGTAGAACCCAGCATTAGGAATCTGTTGGGGATGCTATCTCTCTGTGCTTCTCTCTTTTATTTTTGACATCCATGGAACAGATAAACAAAATTAAAAACAACACAAATTATTCAATACTCTAGAAATACCCATGGAGCTAAATAATGTTTCACAAGGGGCTAGCTAATCCATTTCCTGGAAGTGACCTTAGTGATCTCATATTCCAATTCACCACTCAAACAAGAAAGATCCTGAGGTCTATCCTAAAATAATATACAAATTTTCAGGGCTGAAAACAGTGATTAATAAAGAAATGACTCTTTGTCTCATGAAATTCCTTTTTAAATGATCTCATATGAAATTTGAAGTAAATAGTCACATTTGAACACTCTTGAAGTAGAAAAAGATATGTGATATGATTTTTTTTTTGCCTTTTTTTTTTTTTTTTGGAGAGGTTTTTGCTATAGGGCGCCTGTGCTTGCCAGAAAGACAGAGAGAGACAGAGAGACAGAAAGTGAGAAATCATCCCCCGGGGGGATGACCACGCCACAATCCGTTCTCCTCCATTCTCCTCTCGGGATCTTGGACACGCATGCACACATGCCAGTGTGAGTTTAAGCCACCGGGTCCGGGACTCGAACCACAGTCGGCTACATGGGAGTTCAGCGACATAGCCATTATGCTAACTTCTGGTCCCATATGTGATATGATTGTATAAAAACAGGTAGTAAGTATGTACCTATTAATATTTTACAAAAATGTACAGTAAACTTGATTCAAGGCAGATACATGTTTTATCGTTAATATGCAAAAGGGACTATATTAAAGTCTAAGAAAAAAATTGGAGGGAAGACCAAAATCCATTTCTAATTATGTATTACATGATACCTATTAATGTGAATTTTGAAAATTATACAAGTTGGGATTATTAGGGCAATCAAACCCTCCCAGTGTGACATAGGTGCTATTGTTAACAGAGCACCCTTTTATCCATCTATTGCATATTTAACGAGAACTTGACATGTGTCTGGGTTATGTTGGGGATAGAGTACTGAGTGAATATAATTCATACTGTTTTGGATTTGAGCAGGGAGTAGCACACAAGTAACAAATAAATATGTAAAATTTGTTGTATGTCTTATGATTAAAAAAAGAAAAGGCAAGTTAGAGTGGTGATGGGAGTAGTGGTATTATGATTGCTTTTTCTTTTTCTTTCTTTTTTTTTTTTTTTTTTTTTGTAACAGAGTGGTTAGGGAAGCCATCTCAGATATAGCAGGGTTTGTTTGGAGAGGTGAAGGAAGTGAGAATGAGATAAAGTAGCACCTGCAGTTGCCCTAAGGCTGAAGTATTTCTGGAATGATCCAGGATGGGAGACACAGCTATCCTAGGGTGAAAGGATACAGGGGAAAGTTGTAGGAGACTAGGCCAGGCATGTAATGGATCTGAGATTAGAGAGAAGGTTAGCAGTGGGCATGGCAAATCATGTAGAACCTTAAATCTTAAAGCACTACTCCTTCAGGGTATGAGGAGTCATTGGGGAATTTTGAAAAAGAGGAATGACCTTAGACTATCATCAAGATCATTATGGCTGCTTTGTGGGACACAGGCTATTTGGCAGTGTTACAATGACTAAGCATACACCACTTTCTTGCTGTGTGATATTAGACACATTAACATGTCCACATTTCAATGACCGCATCTGTAAAATGAGGCTATTATTACCCTAAAATAATGGACCAGAGTGTTGTAACAATTGCACATGTGATCTGATGGTTCAAACTTTAGTATAACTTTGTAGAAAGAGGTGAGGGCAAATGTCTAATTACGTTAAAAAAGAAAATAGTTATATGGACAAGTACACAGATCTCACTGTAAACCTCTGTACATTTTTAGTTCCTGAAATTAAGTGTAATTGTTAACAAAAAAAAAAAAAAAGAGAAAAAGAAAAAAGAGACTCCTGAGTAAATGAATATCTAGTTAGGGCCACATTTTTAGCCTGGTCTCAAGTGTTTATACATTTAATATTTATTTAACAGGCAATCTATAGCTAGTTAATTAGATAGCATGCTTAATATCTCATTTTCTTTAGTTGTATGGGTAAATGCTAATTAAATTCCTGAGCATTCCTCACAAGTGTAATGTAATAATAGGAACATCATCACACACTTATTGGTTCTGCAGATTTGAATTAATTACATTGCAAGTAGATTTATCTTTCATATATTTATACCTCAATAGGTGCTCTTCCCTGACAATCGTGAGAGATTTAATTTACATACCACCACCTTATTAATTCTAAATTAAATATGTTTAGTAGGAGTTTAATACTTGCTGAAGCTCTAGTTAGTGATACTTCTACATATCGGAATTTTGAGTTTTAGTGCAAGGAATTCATGTCATCTCATGTTGCTAACAAAGAATAAGGACAAATAATAAGGCAATAAGAAATATTGTAAAATTTAATTTAGAAGCAGACTGAGGAATTTTCTACCAAATTATGCATCATCAGCATGTTAAGGACATGGCTTACTGTTGGGTCAGCCATTTTCTTTCTTCTCTGCCTCTGGGCATGAGATAAGAATTTTTATAAAAATTGAACTGTGCATTTCTATCCTCCACTCTCATCCATTCTCTTCATTTTCACTGATGCTCCAGCCTTCATTTCAAGCCCCATCTTTTCTCACTGGGACCATGTTAATAGTTCTCTTTTACTCTACATATCAAGTCTAGCCCTCTTTCGCCCATTCTCCATACAGCCACCAGAGTGATCTTTTACATGTCCAAATTGTGAGCTTGTCACTCCTCCCCTAGAACACCTTACCTCCATAAAATGTTCCAAATTTATTTCCAACAACATGTGACATCATCCTACCTACACCTAAAGTCTCACTCTTTGTATTTGTTTCTATCAGTTCTAAGTTTGTTATATAAAGTTCTCAAATCATCAATGATACTTTCAGGCATCTGTTTAGACCTTCCCTACCTGCCTTCTTCTAACCCACCTCTCTAAACTCAGATGTATGTTGATTGAATAAAAAAAAAATTAAAAGCAGATATTTGTGTTGACCTTGAATTTTCTAATGCTGAATCTATTTCATTTTTCTGGGTAGCTCCTAAGATATAAATTACGAAAAGAAAGGGAAGCTTTTCCTTCCGTGCATAATCAGTTTCCTCTTTAATGTGCTCTCAGAGTTCTTTCCTCTATGGTAGTAATGATTGTACATTTTCTGTTTCCTAATTTATCATTTCTCTTATAATTCAATAATCATTTACTGATGACCTACTGAAATCTAGGAAGTGTATATGCTATATGGTGGATAAAACATGTACTAATATTAAGTTATGGATAGGAAACATTATGGACATTGACAATGAAGAGTCATGACAAGGTTAATTCCATAAAGCCCATAGGGTAGTAGTTAAAAGTAAAGCCTCTGGAATTAGACTGCTGGATGAGTAATTGAATAGCTCTAAGCTTAAACTCTTCATCAAAAGTGGGAGCGAAAGAGTGCTGAGGAGTGCTATGAGGAACAAATAAACATTTCAGGTAAAGCACTTGGATTATCTACTTACACAGAGTGTGACTGGGAAGTGCTTATGTCACCTGTTTAAGTGTGAGAAATAATTTGTTTTAATGCACTTAAAGAAGTGCACACAGTAGGTACTTGAAAACATTAGCTCTTATTATAAAAAGATCATAAAATAAAGTTTCAGTGTCTTCTTCCAAGGCGAATAATGTATATGAAGATAGCAACGCTTGTCCCTTTATGTACTTATTAATAAGTAATGAATGCATAGAACATATAAATAAACAAGACAAAAGTAAATAATTGAGAGCCTGTGGTTTCATCAATAAAGCATATGTTTTTCCCAGGTTGACAGAGAATTTATTTGTTATTTGGTGATATTGATGATCCTTGTAGCCTAAAAAAATTTGAAGAAAATTACACTTAGATATTTCAAAGGGAATGACTGCAAAAGAAATGATAATAATTTATAAGAGTGTATATCTATATGCCTAAATTATGAATTTTTGCAAAAATTCACAGGATCAGAAGATGCAAGAGCCAAGAGAGAAAAAAAGGGCAAAACTGGTTTCATATTAGTTTTCTCAGTAACACCGTGTCTAGCCCTTTGCAATCTTCAAATAACTTTCTCAAGGACTATCATATTTAACACTGAAGTTGGGCAGGGAAGGTAAGGACCTGTATTTTAATAAATAGTGATACAAAAGCTTAGAGAGTAGGAAAACAACTCACCAAGAATCACAGACATTATTTCAGAACTGGGAATATACAACTCTGGATTTCTAGTGCTTCATATGGGCTCTTTCTACACCGCCATTGCTGTACTTTTCCTCCTCTCTTTACGTGCTCTTTGGAAAGTATCCATTTCAATAATCTGCTCAGTTTGGGAAACATTTTTTTCATGGATTAAAAGTAGTCTAAAAATGAGGACCCTCTTGTTTTAGCTTTTATTAAAAAAATATTCAAAATGCCACAAAATTAACAAAATCCTGTTCATATATAATAAAAATATAGCTGGTGTTGGGCCAGCCAGTGCAACATAGCTGACCACATGGTTGACTCTCCGGACTCGGTGGCTTGAAAAACATGCCAGGCACATGTGCATGCCCCAAAACTACTTTTTCCCCAAAGAATTCTTTTATTTAAATTTATTTATTTTAATTTGACTAGAGAGGGACAAAGACAGAGAGAGAGAGAGAAAGTGAGAAAGTAAGCCATCAGGTCTGCGACTGGAACTGCGGTTGGCCATGTGGGAGACCAGTGCCCTTAACTACCATGCCACCTGCCGTCCCCAAAATCTTGAAAAGAGGGAGAAATGGAAGAGAAACAATTGTGGTGTGACCATCTTACCTAGGGGGTGCTTTCTCACTTTCTCCCTCTCTCTCTGTCCCTATGTCTCTTTCCAGTGAGTGCATGAGCCCTCTAACAGAAAAAACAGAACAAACAAAAAGATTATATAACTAGTGTTTTATGCCCATTGCTAAAGGATCCTTTGTGGACTTTGCTGACAATTTTGTTGTAGAGAAATAAGAATCCTGACATTTGAGTATGGAATCAAAGTTATTGCACTGCCTTCAACAACCTAAAGTCCCTTTAAAATCAGGATGATTCTTGTTCTCCTGGTTACTCTGTCTTTCATGAATTATTACAGAACATTAGTCTCTTCCCATTTCATTCCATCTCTGATTTCCGGTCTAGCTTCCTAGAGTTGAGCTGGTTCTATCTCTCTAAGACTCATTTCCTAGTTCATTCAGACAGTCCTTCACTCTAACTATGCCTGGTTCAAGGTACGTCTTCTGAGCCTGTCCTCCCCTCTACTCAGCTTCAGCCTCTGCTCTCCCTAGTCTAAACTCTGACCATTTTTTATTATTTTAATGTTCTTACAGAGAGAGGTTTTTTGATATAGGACACATATGCTCACTGGAGAGATAAAGAGACAGAAAGTGAAAAATAACCCCCCAGGGGGGATGGCCACACCACAGTCCCTTCTCCTCCATTTTCCTCTTGGGATTTTGGGCACACATTCACATGTGTCCAGCATGAGTCTTAAGCAGCCAGGTCTGGGACTTGGACCATGGTCAACTACATGAGAGTCCAGTGACATAACCATTCTGTTATCTGCTGGTCCCTCTGGTCCTTGCTAAGCAGCTTTATCCTTGTACATCTGTGATGAGTCAAGAGTATGACTATGGGGATATGTAATTTGCTTTGGGTATTGAGAATAGGTGAGGAGGAAAAAAAAGTGTGTGTATATGTATAAACATAAATAATATATATTGTTACCCCTATGTTTAGAATCAATGCAATAATAAGGATGGCAATAATATCCTTGATGTAATAATTTATTTAGACTTTCTTTTACTCTTTTTCATATAATTTATGTTCCAGATGATCCAAACAAATATCTACTATTGAAACTAGTGGTTCTCAAACTTTAATGTGCATCTGAATAAACTGCAACACTTAGTAAAACACAGGTTATTGGGCCCTTCCCCCAGAGGTTATCATTCCACAGGTTTAGGTGGAACCCAAGAATTAGAATTTCTAACAAGTTACAAATGATGTCGATGCTGCTGGTCTAGGAGACTGTGCTTTGTGAGCCCCTGTCTTTTTACCTCCTTTTCCTTTCTTCTTCTTTTTTTTTTTTTTTTTTTTTTTTTTTTTTTTTTTTTTGAGAGAGGTTTTTTGCTATGGGGTACATGCACTCACCAGAGAGACAGAGAGAGACAGAGGGACAGTGAGAATCACTCCTCCACTCTTCTCTCGGGATCTTGGGCATCCCTGCACATGTGCCCAGTGTGAATTTTAAGCCATCAGGTCTAGGACTCAAACCACAGTTAACTACATGGGAGTTCAACAATGTAACCATTATGCCATCTGCTGGTCCCAAACTTCTGTCAAGCAAACCTTGATGTCTGTCATCTCTGTGATTTACATTCGCCACTTGAAACACGTTTGAACTTTACCTCTGCAATTTCAAAACTACTTATCCACTAACACTGTCTAAAATGCTGCCTTCGTTAATCTAGCTATTCATTGAATATATATTATGTGCCAGACCCTGAGTTTGGTCTTGTAAGTGTAGATGACAAAGCTACTCTTAAATCTCTCCAACTAGAAAGAATTGAAATCTTTATCCTCATTGCATGACCACCGTTCCTTACTACAAGTCAAAGGGTTGTCCTGAACCAATGTCATTGGTATCACCTGGAACTTGGTAGAAATGCAGAGCCTCAGAACCCTCGTCAGACCTATAAAATTAGACTGAATTTTATTAATAGCCTAGTTGATGCATATGCAAATTTGAACTTGAGAAATATGCCTTTACTATATCAATAATACCTTTAGGTAAAAATGTAGGTTTTATTTAGTTTTATTTATGGATTTCCAAAAATATCTAGCAGAGAACCTGACCTATGATGGAATGGGAAAGAGAAAGGAACAGGCAAAGGATCATTGTCATTTTCTCAAGATTTTCTTGGTGTATGTAAAGATTTATTTAGCACAGTGCTTCATATAAGCTCATTCATTCTTCAGAAGAGAAAATAACTAACTTGCTGATGACTTGTTGTATTGAATCAACTTGACTTCACTTGAGCTTATGGTGGAATAAAAGCAAACTGTACCTATCCAATCAAAATTGTAGAAGAGGTAGAAGGTATCTAAATTCCTTGTGCAAAAGACATTGCTTTCAAACTGCATTTTGTTCTTCTAAGAAGCAGACTGATTCTATGTGGTAATAGCCACTTTTTATTGAGCAGAGTATTTGATAGGGTTTTGTTATGATAGTTCATTGAGAAAAGGTTATTTTACCTACTTATTTAATAATGAGGACTCAAGATCTTGCAAATATAGGTGGAAAAATCTAAATAATAAAATAGCTGAGATTTGAAGCATCAAAGGAAATATTATTACCTTGACAAATCAATACCCAGTCTTTGAAAACCTCTTGAGGGAAGAGGGAAAAAAAATAATATCTTGTCCTCACCCTTGGCAAGGTCCACGCCTACATCTCTATAACAAAAGGCAGATTAACTAAAGAAAGGCAAAACAAATTTATTAAAGTTTTACATGGCATAAAAGCCTTCCAAAATGAAGACTGAAGACCAGGGAAAATTCTGTATTTCGATACTGTATGTGATGAAAAAGGCATGTAGTTGTGGAGAAACATGGTTGGACAAAAAGAACATGACTGAATGGTAATAAACTGTGGAGAATTTAGCAAGGCCTGTTTGTTCCAATTCTTCTTGATCTTGGTGTAGCATTTCTTCCTCCTAGTATAAAGAGGGACACCTGTCTCAGGGGGTCTTTAAGATAAAAAGAAAATGTCAGAGAATTACTTTTTGGGTCCCATGGTTTGCTTTGAGAGAGATTCTAGTTTCTTTCCTTTCTTTTTCTTTTTTTAGAGAGAGATTTTTGCTATAGGATGCGTGTGCTCACCAGAGAGACAGAGAGACAGCAAGAAATCACAGTGTGACTAGAAAGTGTTTAATGGAGAGAGGAGGGTAGTATTATGCCCCTTTCCCAGGGACATAATAGAATGCCTGGAGATTCTTTGGAAGTTACAACTGAGGCTGCCTTTCTCCTGACATCTAGTAGATCGAGACTGAGGATATTGTTAGACATTCTGCAATATACAGAGCAGCCATACCCTCCCCACTCACACCCAATTATCTGGCCCAAAATGTCAATGGTTTTGAGTCTGAGAAACTCTGATCTAACCTGAAACATTACACAGAATAGGATATGAAGGCAATATTTATTGAATCAAATAATTTGAGAGCAGAAAAATGCTTCAGAAAGAATAAAACATAGGAAGAAATTAATATTTAGAGAGTTTGAATGACTTGATCAAAGACACATAGATAAGTTCCAGGGTCATCACTTGAACCCGCTTTCTACCTTAACAGCTTACATCTTAGCCATGACAGCACACACAGACGCACACACATCCCACACTTCTGACAGTGCTGTTCTATTATGATATAACACCTCTCCCAAACCACACAACAATGTAATGTTGAGTTTAGACAGATGAATTCTAAAGTCAGATTGCTTAACTTTTTTTTTTTTTTTTTCAGTTTGCATGCACCCACCAGAGAGAGATAGGGAAAGAGAGAGAGAAAGTGAAAAAGCACCCTCTGCCCAGGATTGGGGTATAGCCATACCACCATCTCTTCACCCCCGCTTTCCTCTCAGGATATTGGGCATGGCTGCACTTGCACCTGGGTGTGTCTTTCACGTCACTGGGTATAGGACTATAATCGTGCAGTCAGCCATTTGGGATCTAGACACCTTAACCACCATGCCACCTGGCAGGCCCAATTTGCAATCTTGATTCTTGACTTCTCTACTTACTAGTTCCATAACTTTGGACAGGTTGTCCAACTTTCTTTTTTTCTTTCTCCTTTTGGCCCTCCTCCTTCTTAGCACAGGATCATGACAAAAATGAGAATAACAATATTGAGCACTCAGACTATTACTAGAATTCATAGCAGTTTCTGGCATATAAAAGTAGTGAATACTGGGACCAGCAGTTAGCGTAATGGCTATGTCGCTGGACTCCCAAGTAGTCGACCGCGGTTCGAGTCCCGGACCCGGCGGCTTAAACTCACGCCGGGCGCGTGTGCGTGCGTGCCCAGGATCCCGAGGGGAAAATGGAGGAGAAGGGACTGCGGTGTGGCCATCCCTCCTGGGGGGTGATTTCCTGCTTTCTATCTCTCTGTTTCTCTCTGTCTGTCTGGCGATCGCACGCGCCCTATAGCAAAAACCTCTCCAAAAAAAAGAAAAAAAAAAAAAAGTAATGAATACTTATTGAGCACTTTCTTTACACCATTTAATGTGGCTGGTGTGTCAAGCACTTCTTATGCCTGGCTTATAGCCTCTCAGTGAGCCTTTTACTCCCAGCTTTGGCTATAGCCAGATGCACAGAGCAACCTAAAAATGTGAAGGATTTAAATAACATTTGGACACTTCTGAATCACAGGGAATACGAGCTAGCATAAAACTCTTGAATTCTGTCCCTTGGGCAGACTATTTTGAGATACACCATGCTCATTTCCTTCTCAGAAGTTCTCTTTCAAAATTGAGCCCTTGTTGCTTGCATTGTGGACCAATCTAACAGCACATCCATCAATCTACAAGGAAGGCTGTGGGACAGTGAGTGAAACAAAGGAAGTTTATTTTTGTCACAGGCTGAGGATGATGCTTGGGTAACGAAATTATAATTGCCTGGAAAATGCACTCTAAAATGGCCTTCAAGAGGGCTAATTTTGTAAGATAAGGAGAAGGACAGGTTTGGAAGGTAGCTTGGTGGTGAAGATCCTGGACTCCCACATGGCAGACTGGGGTTCACGTCCCAGACCTGGTAGCTTGATTTCTCAGTTTCCCTTTCTCAGTCTCTGTCTCTCTCTGGTTAAATTAAAATAGTAATAATAATAATAATAATAATTTTTTAAAAAAAGTTTTAAAAAAGGGGCCAGTAGGTGGCATAGCAGTTGCGTTGCTGAAATTCCACATGGCTGACGAAGATTTGAATCCTGGACCTGCTGGCTTCAAACTCACACCAGGTATGTGTGTGCACTTCCAAGATCCTGGAAAGAGAATGGAGGAGAAAGGATTGCACTTTGCCTCTCACTGTCTCTCTTTCTCCAGCAAGCACACACGCCCTATGGGAAAAATCTCTTAAAAAAAAAAGTTAATAAAAAGAAGGGCAAGAAAGGTGGTTATAAGAATTTACTTTGGCCTGTTTAAAACAACACAGTATACATTATTCTTTATAATAAATTCTGTGATCGTTGCTGTGAAGAAGGGTGGGTGGGGTCACATTGTAACCATCTGCAACATCAGTTTTCTATAAACTAAAATATGTTTAGGGCCAACAGGTGACCACGGTTAAAGTGCTGGATCCCATGTGGCTGACTGTGCAGTTTGAGACATAGGCCTGGCATCTTGAAAATCACACTGGACATGTGTGTGTGCATGTGTACCCGAAATCCCAAGAGGAAACTGGATGAGAAGGGATTTTCTTTATTTTTTTCCTTTTTTTGAGAGGTTTTCACTACAGGGCGCGTGCGCTCGCCAGACAGACAGAGAAAGACAGAGAGACAGAAAGCGAGAAATCACCCCTCAGGGGGGATGGTCACACCACAATCCCTCCTCCTCCATTCTCCTCTCGGGATCTTGGGCACGCACGCACACGTGCCTGGCGTGTTTTAAGCCACCAGGTCCGGGATGCGAACTGCAGTCGACTACATGGGAGTCCAGCAACATAGCCATTACGCTAACTGCTGGTTCCCGAGAAGGGATTTTGATGTGGCCAGCTTCCCTGGGGGTTGATTTCTCACTTTGTTACTTTCTCTCTTTCTCTCTCTGGCTTTCTCTGTCAAGCACACATACTCCATAGCAAAAGCAAAAATCAAAACAAAACAAAACAAAACAAAACAAAAAGGTGTCTTTTAGACAATAACCCTGATGGGCGTGGGATATGTCTGAGGCTTCATTCCTCATGTCTCTCAGGTCAGGTATATTCCAATGAGCCTCCCATTCTACAAACTGCCCTAACCTACTTTCCTTTCACACATTTTTGGATTAGATTTTTTCTCTTCCTTTGTTAGCTCATCCTTTTAATCTGCTGTTGTTCATTGGGACCACTTCTCAAATAGTAAACCATTTTACAAAATCCATTACCTCAGGAATGCTTTGCTAAAAATTAAATAAACAAAGTAGCAAACAAGCTTTAAAAAAAAAAAGGTAGGAAATATTCTTTCTAGGAGTAGAGGAAGACACCCGTATACTGGATATATCCTGTATAAAAAACCTCATGTTCAGTTTTACCTGTAATTATGTGTGTATTTTCTATCTTACAATACTCATTGGAGAGCATTGTTTTTGTACTTCTGCTGAGAGTTTGACACTCATATAGGTTTGTTCTTAGGTAGATTGAAATACAGCATCAGTAAGTCATGAAGGAACCCAGATTTAGGTTTGTTTCTAACTTTCAGGAAGTTCAAACATCACCGGACACAAACATCTGCCCACATTGAAGCATATATTCAGAAAATGGTACAGTCAAAAGACCCATGACCAGCAAGAAGTCAGTCGTCCAAAGTCAGATAAGATAGATAGGGCCAGCTGTATGGTGCTGTGGTAACACAAGGCTCCACACTGAATCCACAGTGGATACTCTGGATTTGCAGCCCTAGTTTTCTCTGCACCTGCTGAGTACACCTGTGTCTGTGAGGCTGGAGGTGAATTGTAGCATGAAGACCCTGGAATTGCCTCTCTATCTGTCTCTCAGAAAAAAAAAAAGGAATTAAACTTTTAAAAATGATAGTGTCTGGGGCTAGCAGGTGGTATAGTGGTTAAGGCACTGGGCTCCCACATGGCTGACTACAATTTGAGTCCCAGACCTGGTGACAAAAAAATCACACTGGGTGCATGAACAAGCATGTCCAAAATCCCAGGAGGAAACTGGAGGAGAAGGGTTTGGGACATGGCTGATTTCTCACTGTCTCTCTGTCTCACTCTGGTGAGCACATGTGCCCTGAGGCAAAAAAAAAAGAAAAAAAAAACACCTTAAATAAAAATGATAGGTGTCTCATCAAATGCTTTGGTTATTGGGCTAAAAAAGATGGTACTGGGTTTGCACCTTAGGTACAGGACAAATAAAAAAATTAAATATCAAAAAATTCCACTCTTACTCAAAAATTAATATTAAGCTTTGAAAGTGTGATTTAACATACTTTGAAGAAATGTTTTATTATAATAGAATGTTTCAGAAATTATAATAAAAACAGACAAAGAACTCGGTTTGACTAAAAATGTTTGAATTATGAACACAAAAGAAAGATGTACCAAAAGCAAGACTCACCTGATTCTTCATCAGTCATTACTAAATTTTTGGAAATCAGAAATCATTTCAATGTGAGTAGGCATACTCTGGTTGGAAGGTAGTTGACTTTCATAAAATTGAAGAAAGAAAATTTGCAAGATAAAGACGGAGAATTATTAAGTGCATAGCTTGAAAATAAAAACTTTATCCTTTCCATTAATTTTATTTTATTTTACGGGTTAGACAACACAGGTAGCAAGTGTGACTTCTTCAAGGGGAGTAATAGCGTGATGGGGATAAGAACCCAAGTCTTTAGAGTCCCACTTCTGTGTCCTTTCTGTTATAGATCCAAGCAGATTGGATTAACCCCAGACACTGAATAGGAACTTTTTTTTTTTTTTTTTTTTTTTTTTGTCACACTCTCTCATTCCATTACCACCTTTCCAGCTCTCTATCCAAGTCTTCCTTACTACTCATGCTGCTGTTCCGTTGCTATGTGAAACTCTTGCTTAAAGCCCAAATACAAGCCTGCTTACGGGAAATTGCACGACTGAATGTTTCAAAGATGCCCGGAGGATATATTTGGTTATTGATGCTCTGAGAAGCATGAGCTGTATCCTTTTGAAATGGACAGATGATGACAACAAGCTTTTACTGAAGTGGCGTTTTCTTCCCTGAGGGCTTAACTGCAGGAGGTATGTGAAATATGAAAGGATGACTTCATTTTGTTTATTTATTTATTTAGTCTTTTTACAATCTGTGGTCATCGCCTCCTCTCATCAAACTCTGACCCACAAATTCAATTAGAGAGCTTTCCTGGAAGTTTGCTCTTTCTTGAGGTTCACCTGCAGGGTAAGAAAGAATATATGTTGGCTAGAAATCAAAGACAGTGCAAACATCCTCTGCTCAAATTACTCTGAGTCCATATTTCTATTAAATTTCCAGTAAAGTATGCTCAATAAATCATAGCATTTGAAATTAATTGTTTCAATGAGGCATTTAATTTTGCACAATCCATTGCTCTGGGTGTATATTAGCTAAATATTTATGAGTTGATTATTTCCAAAGCAGTCAGATTTGTTAAGGACAAAAGATAACTATCTTCCCGTATGATTTGCTCAAGATTTTTTTTTCCTAAGTGATTACTAAAATGTCAAAGTTGTAAAGAACATTTGTATGTATATTTTACACAAAGTGAAGCACAATGAGTTATATTTTTCAATTAATGTTTCATAAACCATGGCTTAAAGTCTGGCCATGAAATCTCTTCTACACATCTCTATCCTTCAAGTTCCATAGAATTTAACAACTAAGAGTGTTAACATGTAAGCACATTGCGCATTGTAGGGATGCAAACCATCAAACCTAAACCCAAAGCAGCAATTCTAGTAAAAATTCTGATTAAACAACTTACCACACATTATTAAAAAAAAAATAAAGAAGGAAAAGAAATAAATATGCCCAAATAGATCATTTCCCAGTCAATATTAGTAGCAGATATAGTATAGCAAACATAAGGTCATGTTACAGAGTGACAGACATATCTGGTATAAACTCCTGCTGGTAGCTTCTTTATGAAACCATAGAGACCTTCACAATTTTTCTCATCCCTTCTTTCTCTTATTGCAAATTCTTTAAAGGTTATCAAACTACTGTCTGCTCAACCTGCAAATTTATGTTGGAAAACATGTATTTAGTATATAGGCTTGAGTATATTTTTGGAATTCATAGGAGGGAGTTATTTAAAAGGTAAAATGAACTGTAACAGGGGGGAAAATTATAGCCAGTGGGTTAGAAATTGATGGCATAATCAACAGAACAATACTGAAGAAAGAAACCACCTCTCATGTGCACAATACAGATTATCAATGCACAAAAAGGAAACATCAAAGTTTACTTAGAACAATAAAATTTAAAGGACTATAGTTTTTAAGTTTTAGAATAAAAGGCTTGACAGGACTTAGCAAGATTTCTTCTCCCTTTTCTCTAGTCTGAGATAGCTAATCACCACTGACAAAATCACTTGAAACATCTTATACATTTTTAAATAAAAAGAAATGTAAATACACACTTGTCAACTTGATCTGAATGCTAGGATATTTTAACTGTGGACCTATGTACTCCTTACCTTGATCTGCACACTGTAATGTGTTCCCACAGTCATTCATGTGGAAATTTAGGGAATATCTTAAATTTCTCATACCTTTCTCCAACCACATAAAGAGATTATTATTTTCTATTTCGTTTTCCTCCTAAAGCTATTTCCCATTTGTCCTCTCTTCATCCCACAGGCACTGCCCTAATTCAGATCTGTTATTTTTCTCCTGTCAATTTCCTCACTGGCCTTTTGCAGTATCCTGCTAACTGATCTCCTTACTGCTAATTCACCATTACTCCTCCATCTAGATTCTTGGGTCACCAGAGTAGTCTTTCTAAAATGACAATATAATTTGCTCAGAAATTTTCACTGACTTCCCTGCCTACCACCTCTGATAACAGAGCAAGACAGGAAAAGTTTATTACGGTGTAAAAGTTTATTATTGTTAAAAGGCCTACTAAACGTTGACCCCCACACTACCTCTCCAGCCTCATCTAATAGCATGTATCAGCACACTATGTCAAGGTAACTGAACTCCAGAAAATTCTTAGCTCTCTCTTGTTCCCATGCTTTCCTTTCCAGGTATTTCCTCTGCTTTAAATTTCTTTTCTTTATTTGCCTGGTGAATACCTTCTCATTCTTCAGAATTTATCCCATGCAAACATTGGTCTACTATGAAGCATCTCATGGTCTTGTTGCTCTAATTCCCTCTGTCTCTTTCACTTGCCTTTTTTGTATCTATTTTTAATTTTTATTTATGTTTTGAATTTATTTTTTCTTTTATGAGAGAGAGAGAGAGAGAGAGAGAGAGAGAGAGAACAGGTACCTCAACAAGGTCTTCATGGAACAATCTACCTTCAGCATCAGCCGGTCTGGATCATAGGCACACACAACCACACTCAGTAGGTATAGGAAGGTCCCAGTTCATGAACCCAGAACTTTCCTACAGAATGTCATGTTGCTTTTGTTCCATTGGCTGGCCCACATCTATCTTTAGTGCTTTTTTTTTAAGCTAGGTAGACCTCATACTTCATAATTTCTTACTGAACTCATAAATTATTTAGCCACAAACAAGTCACTTAATTTCCCTCAAATTGTTTCTTCATCCAAAGGTACTGCAATACATAATATAAATTGGTCACCCTTTTTAATGATATGGATCATAAATTAAAGCAGCAAGTAAAGCATCAATAATATGGAGTGACCATTTATTAGGAAGTATGAAATTCTGGTGAGTGAAAGATTAGTCATTATTATTCAATTCCTCTAGGTCTCCCTTGAAACTCATTTTTCCTTCAAAGTGATACAAGTATTTAATGAGTCTTATTTTCTAAAAGAAGTTACAATTCAGAAAGGTTTTACATTTAATTCCCAAATACAGGAAAAAGAAAAAAAATGCCATTTTCTGGCTATAAATAATACTAACAGTTTTGACCCTTGTATATTATGTAGATTTTAAAGAAAAAGGACCCATGTCATAGTTCAGAAATTTGTAATGATTAGAACTATGTCATCCTATTTAAGAATTTTATCCACTCATTCATTTATTTATCCATTCATCATTCATTGACTTATATATTCTTCAGAATGCATTCACGTATATTCACAAGGAATTTTTTATTCCAAACATATGAAAGACGTTTTAAAGGTCCACAGTCCTTGGCTACAAAATGGACTAAGCCAGCATATTAATGATAGTGCTATGATAAAAGACAGACAGCAGAAAAACTTCTTATTTCTACATTAATTATTTGGAAATTAACATTTTCTCTTTGATATGGATGAGTTGACTTCCTTACCCAGCTAGAGATTCTGGAGATACAGATATGTTTATATTAGAAATAAAACAAGCGCCATCACCATAATATTTTGTACAAAGTATGTACTTGTTAATCAATCAATTAATTAAGCAGGTAGTAAATTAATCACAACTATGAACCAGGCACCTTACTGGTTACTGAAGATTCAAAGTTGAGTAATAAATACTATCTTCTTTGAAGTATCTTTCTGGAAGCTTGGGGAGAAAATCAGGTTATCACGAAATTATTTAATTAATGCAGTGTGTTAAGTATGTGAGGTGTGTGCCTTAAGCTAGTATTAGGGAAGTCATTTCTAAGGAAACATGTTTGGTCTGGGCCATAAGATCTGAGTGAGAGTTTTTCAGATAGGCAACATATTCTTTCTTTTTTTGAGAGAGAGATTTTTGCTCTAGGGTACATGTGCTAGCTGGAGAGAGAGAGAGACAGAAAGTGAAAAATCACCTTGCAGAGGGGAATGGCCATGCGATAATCCCTTCTCATCTAGTCTCCTCTTGGTATTTCAGACACATATGCACACGTCCCTGGCATGAGTTTCAAGCTGCCGGATTTGGGACTCAAACTGGTTGGCTATGTGGGAGTTCAGCAACATAACCATTACACCGTTTGCTGGTCCCTAGCAACATATTCTAAATATGGGTGTTATACCTAAATGGTCACAGAGATTAGAAATTTTATGGTACAGGCATGGTATTATGAAAAAAAAAAAGTACACTTAAAACATTAAAAGGTTTTTGCCTTAGGGCACTTGTGCTCACCAGAAAGAGACAGAGACAGAAACAGTGACAGGGAAAGCAAGAAGTCACCCCCCAGGGGGAATGGCCATACCGTAATCCCTTCTCCTCCACTCTCCTCCTGGGATCTGCGGCATGCGAGCACATGCGCCCAGTGTGAGTGTCAAGCCACTGGGTCCAGGAACTGCAGTCAGTCATGTGTGAGTCCAGAGACGTAACCACTGTGCCATCTGCTGGCCCAAAGTACATTATTTTTAAAACTGTTAGAAATTCTTTAAAAGAAATCATTTAACAATCATTGAAATCTGCTGGCTTTTTTTCCTCTTCTTTTAAAAATTTGCCATAGGGAGCATGTTCAACCTTTCCAATAACACACCTTGGGGCTATCTCAAAGACCAATCCCTGGCCCTGCTCTCTCATCTAGATCAGTTAGGGAGAGAGGTCCATAATCCTCAATAGATAGGGTCAATGCCCTCTTCCATCACGAAGCAGTTACAGAACACAGACCACTCACCTTCAACTCCCCAAAGAGATTTATGAGGATTGTGTTTGTCAAGTGAAAATTGAGGCAGGAAGAAAGCTAAAAAATGGAAGGAAATCGGGGTTGGAACATCTGCCTATGTGGCTAGATAGAAAACTGATCAGGGAAGAAAATTCCTCATTCAAGGAGATTAGTGCGGGATGTCTTACTGATTAAGCCACATTTGATATAGTCAATGAGATAAATCAGTGGGCCTAGCCACATTTGATAGAGCCTATGAGATGAGACTAATCAGTAGGTCCAGCCAATAAACAATTGACACGATCTAGATTTAAAAATGATAAACCTCATGGAAAGTAACTGTGGGGGCCATTGAACTACTCTTTTTCTCTTTGCTCACACCGGCTCCTATCTCTTGGATGTGTACTTTCTTTCTTTTCTTTTCTTTTTTCTTTTTTTTTTTTTTTTTTTGAGAGGTTTTTGCTATAAGGCACATTCGCTTGCAAGAAAGACAAAGAGAGACAGAGAGACAGAAAGTGGGAAATCACCCCCAAAGGGGAATGGCCATGGCACAATCCCTTCTCCTCCATTCTCCTCTTGGGATCTTGGGCACACATGCACACGTGTCCCATATGAGTTTAAACCACCGGGTCCAGGACTCAAACCACGGTCGACTACATGGGAGTCCAGTGACGCAACCATTATGCCAACTGCTGGTCCCAATTAGGTGTGTACTTTCACTTTTACTTAATAAATTACTCTGTGCTTTTGGAAAAAAAGATCACTGAAATCATCACTATGCATTATCTAGCTTGGCGTGAGAGAGGAAACACGCACTTAGGATCAGAAATACCTGTATTTAGCAATAGCAACTTTGCCATGGACTTGAGAAACATTCACAACTTACAATGAGCCATTTTTTTTTCTCCATCTACACTCATTATAAAAAATCTGGCAGAAGACTTTATAGTGACACCTAACCTACTTGGATTTTATCAGAATTAAGTAAGGCTATGGAAACCATTCATGAAGTACAATGTCAAAATGGATGTTAAATACCTGCCATGGCCTCACTGCATTTTTGCAATGCCAAAAGGAATACATAGCTATATGCCCATTATTAAAATGTGTCTCCAAGGATATTACTTGGACACAAGTAATATTATTTGTTACTTTTCTTATTCAGTAGTGTTTCATGCTTTTTACAGCTTAAACTCACAGTCAAGATCTGACATTTGGTTATAACCTTAGTACTTTTTTTCTTTTGAGCGATTTTTGCTGTAGGGCATGTGTGCTCGCCAGACAGTCAGAGAGAGACAGAGAGACAGAAAGCAAGAAATCACCCCAGGGGGGATGGCCACACTGCAATCCCTTCTTCTCCATTCTCCGCTCGGGATCTTGGGCATGCACGCACACGCGCCTGGCGTGAGTTTTAAGCCATCGGGTGCGGAATGCGAACCGTGGTCGACTACACGGGAGTCCAGCGACATAGCCATTATGCAAACTGCTGGTCCCAACCTTAGTACTTTCTAATCACAAGACAACTAGATTATCTTAGATTTCAGTGAACCAGTAAGTCAGCAATGATTTTAGAAAGGAAATGTGGCTGCAAACCTAATTTCAGATGTTAATTCTTCAGTGTTAACGAAGTTAGACTTCTGGAAAGAAACTATAGGGTAGATATTCCCAGTGAAATCTCTGGCATCATCAGTCAGAGAAAAATTAGTTTTATGGTCATCATTATGTAAAGAGATGACTTTGGCCTTGCACCATCATAGCCCTTGTAGGAGACGATGACAGTTGTTTATCTCACCAACACACAGAGCTCACCCTGCCTTTCACCTTTCCACACTTTTTCTGTCAACAGCAGACATTTATTATCTGCAGGAAGAAAGAGATTACCTTAAGCATTGCTTTTACTATGATTAATGTGAGGAGTAATCATGGAAGGGTACAGTTTCACAAAGGAAACAAATGTCTGTCTTTATGGATTATTGGAAATCATAATGTTTCATCTTCTGTAGGAAAATGAAATGATCAAATACCAGTTTGCAGTATTCAAAGGAAATATAGATACCATTTAGATATAGTCAGTGCTCATCCATAAAGCGAGGCAAAGCATTATATGGTATTCATGTATGCATTAAAACTATTGAACAAGATGCATTAGGCTGTAGAGGACAGAGTTGGAAGCCGAGTCAAGTAAACCTGCTTTGAGTTCCTGATACGTCAGAAGAGATGGAACATCTGAATTATACTTTTTAAGGCTTTATGTTTATAAAACTCTGATCCATTATTTCATTTGACCTTTGTAATATCCCCCAGATGATAAAGGGAACTTATCTTTGCTGTACATCTATTTTATCGAGTCCTGGCTTCTGTCCTTATCTCCAAAGTGTATTCTGAGCCTATCCATTCTCACCATCTCCATTAACACTCACTTTCGTCTAAAGATCCATCACTACTCACCTGGTCTATCACATGCCTTTTAACTGGTCTAGTTCAATTTGGACCACTGAAATCTATTCTCCAAATGAAGCCAGAGCAATCCCCCTAGACTACACATTATATTATGTCTCTCCAGTGATTAAACTAGTTCAATATGAACTGCATATTGAATTAGAATAAAGTCTGAATTTGTAATTAAGGCCTACTCATTTTATCTGCTCTCGAGTCAATGGGCACAGGTCCTGGCTTCCAGAATGTAGCTCTTTATCTAGTGAATGTTTTGCCTTATCCCTAGCCCTTCTAGGGAACCACAGTCTTTTTCATATAACAGTCTTTTTCCTTATATGTTTACTAATTGCAACCCTAAGGTTCTTCCAGTTTCTACTTACCACTCAGTCTCCAACCACACATTTTAGATTTTATTATAGCAGCATCCTCTTCTGAGACACAGATATCTTTTTCTATCTAATGCCAGGGGATAAATCACCACACAATGTGCTATTTTATTTCATTCATTTATTTTTAAAAGTTTTTGCCATAGGGTGTGTGCTTGCTGGATAGACAGTGAGAAGGAAAGTAAGAAATTACTTTCCAGGGGGGATGGCCACACCACCATCCTTTCTTCTCCATTCTCCTCTTGGGATTTTGGGAACATACATGTGCCCTGCATGACTTTTAAGTGGCAGATCTGGGACTCAAACTGCAGCAGACCATGTGGGAGTCCAGTCAGTGTCTTAGCCACCAGACTACTTTTGGCCCAAGATGTGCTAATTTAAAACAACATTTATTTTATTACTTTATTTAAGAGAAACTCAAGTACGTTATTCAAGATGGAGTCATATCTGAGTATCTTAAAGGATTGCAAAGTATAGTTTCACAGGTTGAAAAGATAATCCAGTTCTGGGAGAGTTCTGGGTCTTTTCTGAAAAGGTCTCGAAACAATTTCACAAGCTCTCCAGCTGAAGAAAGTACACTGATGACTATCCTCTTGAGCTTGGACCCTTTAAAGTCAGAAAAAAACATTATTTTTCTAAAAATCTATAATATGGACAGAAGTTGGTAGAGATAACTCATCTCTGCTGCATTAGCTATTGGCTGAAGCAGCCCAAAGGCTAGGGCTAGAACCATCAGAAGACTTGCTCACTTATGTGTGCTGCTCTTCTAGAAAGACTCAGATGACTGAACCAGAATTGCTGGGGTTAGCTGGGCATGTCCCTCTGTCTCTAAGAACTATCTTCCCATGCTTTCTCTGACATTATAGCTTCAGGATAGTTGGACTTATATGATGTCTCAGGACTCAGAGATAAATAAAAACAGCTTCAGCCTTGGAACTGAGATAATTTATATTTTTATTCATTAAAATAATATCCTTATTCATTGTAAATAATTATTTTTATTATCTAATTTTAGATAATTTTCTAAGTAGTAATAGATAACTGATACATTTTGCAATAAAATGTAGACCATTCCATAAGTAATATTTTAGTTAAGATAATAAGATAGACTCAAAAATGAGTTGTAAACCATTATAACTGGAATAGCTTAGGCTGCTAATTTGGGTAAGACTTTTACCTATATTTCTATCTTAGCTCAAAATCTGGTATTCTTTTTTCCTGTTTTAGAAATAAAAGTTAATCAAGGTATAATTGACATACCACATGTGCCATATATTTAAAGTATTCAATTTGATCAGTTTTGATGTTTGTCTGTAAAATGATCATCATAAGTGATACTGATATATATATATATATTCTCCCAAATTTTCATAACCCCATTCTTCCCCCCATCCTTATGCTACCCCATACACACACAGATGGCCATTAATACGCTGTTCCTTTATATTAAGTTGCATTTTGTAGAGTTTTATATACATGAAATTAAACAATATGTACTACTGTGTGTCTTCTCAGCATTAATTTAGATTCATTTATATCATTGTGTCAATGGTTCATGCACTCTTAATGCTAAAAACAAAATCATTCCACTATAAGCACATGAAACAATTTGTTCATCTGTTCATCTGCTCATAAAAATGTGTGTTGCTTCAAGTTTTTGTCTATTATGAATAAATCTGCTTTGTACATCTATGCACAAAGTCTATATGAATATACACTTTTTTCCTTCTCTTGGGAAATACCTAGGATTGTAATGGCTAGGTCACTTAGCACTACAATGTTTAACTGCTTGAAGAAACTGCTGAATGTTCTCCAGAGTAGCTGTATCATTTAATATTCTAACCCACAATGTATGGGAATTTTATTTGTTCCACATTCTCATCGATAGTATAGAGAGTCTTTAATTTTAGTCACTTCAGATAATGCACAGCAATTTCAATTCATATTTTGCTAATGATTATTTTGGGCATCACTTTATATTTTTCCTATTGCATGTTCTTTTATTTTTTTTAAGAGAAAGATTTTTGCTATAGAGCATGTGAAGTTGCCAGAAAGACAGAGAGAGACGAGAGACAGAAAATGAGAAATCACCCCCATGGGGAGATGACCATGCTGCAATTCCTTCTCCTTCAATCTCCTGTAAGGATCTTGGGCACATGCACCTGGTGTGAGTTTAAGCCACTGGGTCCAGGACTCAAACCACAATCGACTATTTGGGAGTCCAACAATGTAACCATTACACCATCTGCTGGTCTCCACATACTCTTTTTTCACATCAGCATATCTGTTCAAATGTTTTATTAATTTTTAATTGGATTGTCTGTATAATTATTGAGTTGCAGCAGTTGTTCACATATCCTAGATAAAACTAAGTTTTGGAATGAATATATTGCAAATATCTTTTTCTCCCCAGTTACTGTGTAGAAAATGGAGAAAAAGCAAGTAAAACGCACTCGGTAGGCTTTACTAAGTCTTGTGCTCAAGCATTGCCCTTGTATTTCATGTACTTTATCTCAATGGTTCTTTTTTTGGCAACAAATTACAACCACATGGAGAAGATGTAAAAAATACTGATGCACAGTATTAACTCAGTTCAATTAAATCAGAATCTGTGGAGATGAGTCTCAGACCTAAGTCTATTAAAAAATTTTCTATTAAAAATTTCCCAGGCTCTTAATACACACTCATGGTTCAGGACCCAGGCTTACTTATCAAAGTTTCAGGTGAGATGGATGAGATAACTTTTCTTATTTCAATTTTACAGACGAGGAAACTGAAATTCAGAGAGGTGATAAGGAAATTGACAGAGGTAGCACCGAGAGAAAGAGGAGAGGCTTGGCTTTAAGCCAAGATCTATCGACAAAGACATAGTTTTTATTCATTCTCACTGAGCTAAAAGTGGGGTAAAATCTGCATTGGGAAAGTGATGAAAGGAAACTTGCCTAAGGTCAGCATTAGGAATAGCAGAATCTGTTCAGAGGCAGCTAAAAAATGGTGCCAGAGCCTGACACACAGCCGTCTAAGTGTTTGCTGAAAACGGAAAGAATGCAGACAGTGTAAAGACCATGTCAGGCAGCCTCATCTGCAACTCATCTTGACTGTAATGACATCTCTTCTTTGAAGCTTTCCAGCCTGATGCCTTTCTTGAATTTAGCAAGAAAACAGAACTTTCACCGCTGTCTCTTCTAATCTGCCCATCATTTGTTCAGCCTGTGGAACCCCCATGACAGCTAGAGAAATTCCCATTTGTAGGATTGGTTGTATAATTTATTGGAAAGAGAATTTCATTGTGCATTAAAGACAATTTATCATCTGTTTAAGAAGGTGATTGTAGCACACAGACCCACATTTCAAGAATACCCCTTTTTTTTTGTCCATTCAAATCTTGCCGGTATTTTCTTTTTTTTTTTTTTTTTTTTTTTTTTTGGAGAGGTTTTCGCTATAGGGCGTGAGCGCTCGCCAGACAGACAGAGAGAGACAGAGAGACAGAAAGCGAGAAATCACCCCCCAGGGGGGATGGTCATGCCGCAATCCCTTCTCCTCTCGGGATCTTGGGCAAGCACGCACACGTGCCTGGCGTGAGTTTTAAGCCACCGGGTCCGGAATGCGAACCGCGGTCGACTACGTGGGACATAGCCATTACGCTAACTGTTGGTTCCCTTGCTGGTATTTTCTAACCTAGCTCCAATTCCATCTTCTTTTAAAAGCCTTCTCTGACCTGTCTTCCAAATCCCATTTTAACTACTGTCACTGCTAATCACATGGTAATCTATCAAAAGTTATCTGATGACATCTATTCTTACTATATTTTCAACGGTTATTTTATATTCCCTCTTTCTCTCTCTAAATATATATATATATGTGTGTATATAAATATACATATAAATATACACACACATATATATACACATGTATGTGTGTACATATACAGAAATATATATATTATAAATATATATAATTATGTATATACACATATATGTGTGTGTGTGTGTGTGTGTGTGTGTATTTATTAACAGAATGTTTATATCTCCCTCCTTTCAATCACTGAAAGGAAGCTGTCTCTTCTAGGTGACAAGTCCTGGGTCACAGATTTCTTTGTAGATAGAAAGGTTATACATATAAAAGAATATTAACATAATATCATCACATATATTAAGGGATATTTTTAGGAGAAAAACTATAAAAGATTAACCCATGAAAATGGATGCTTTTTAACCCATTCCCAGGGGTACAGTGGTAACATAATGCTTTATAGTGCTGGAAACCATAGGGAAGACCAGGGCTCAGTTCCTGGGTAGCTACCAAGTGCACTTGCATGCCTGTGATCCTGGTTGGCTGGGAAGGCTGGGGAGAGTGCTGTGGAGTGAGATCTTGTTAATGGTGCTTATCTTTCTTTCTCTCATAAAGAAGGATATTTTGGAGATTTTTCAAAGTATATTTATTTAAATTGACTTGACAAATGTTGCAATAGCATAAATTACATCATTATATCTAAGGAAAGAATGGGTCATCTGATGAAGAGGGGTAAATTGTGTGGTTCACCTTGCAGATCTGTCTTTACTGCAGAGATTTAGGGTATAAATCTAAGAGCCAATGCAACTGCCAGCCCTTGCTCCAATGCCAGGCATACCAAGCAGTCTTCTGACTTCTTTTGGGATTGGTACATAGACATGGATTGTTCGTTATGTAAATTAGTTTAATAATCGTATCACCTTATCAACTATTTGCTCATAAGTCTTCTAAGAATTTATCGTCTCTCCCCTCTTTATGTTTCTGGCTTTGCTCCCCATCATTTCTGTCATTATTCTAAAATGCCACAAATCCTCTTGTTGCCTAATCATGATCTGCTATTTAGAAACCAACTCTTCTCTCAGTCTAGAACATAACTCAGCAGTTCAGCATTGTATCTACAGGATTTTATTATACAAAATGTTCTTGATTTTTGTCTTGCAAATGGGATAATGTGTTTAAAGTCTTGTTAATAAGAGGAGACGTATTATGTGTTAGAATTTAGGAGCAGTAGTGTCCCACAGGGGCTACTGTGCATTATAGATAAAACTCTGGTTTTGTTGTTGTTGTTTTTTTTAATTTTAACAGAGGGCATGTGAGCTTGCCAGAGAGAAGTAGAGAAAGAGGGAAAGTGAGAAAGCACTCCCCTAGGGAAATGCCCATAGCCATACCCTTTTCCTCAATTCTCTTGTCTGTATTTTGGGCATGCATGCACATATGCCTGGTGTGTTTTTCAAACCGCCAGGTCTGGGAATTGAACTGCACTGTCAGCCATGTGGGACTCGGCTCTCTTAACTGCCATGCCACATTATGGCCCAAGACTCAGATTTTCACCTCACTAAAAATGAAGATTCATCAAAGGACATTAGGCAAAGAATGAATGAGTTAGAAATACTTTGACTTTAGGTAGAAGTGGTTGGGGTTGGTCAAGACTGAGTGAAAGAAAATGTAAGGTTATTGATGCAATCATGTGAAAAAGTAACACTAGGATGCATAAAGATAGTGGCAATAGACGTAGAAATATGATATGAGTTCAAGATATATTTATGAAGTAAAATGAGAAGAACTCCATAATTGAGAACATTGAGCATATGTACATAATGAATTACTAGTTTGGAGCTGATGCTGCACAGGACAAAAGAGACCTGATCTATGACCCCTCAAACACTATTTGAGGGGCCACAGGTGGCCTGGTGGTTTAGGTGGTGGACTCCCACATTGCTGACCGTGATTCGAGTGCCATACCTGGCAACTTGCTTTCTCACTTTCCTTCTTCCTCTGTTTGTCTCAATGATTTTTAAATGATAATCAATAAAATTAAATAAATAATTCTTTAAGGAATAAAACACTATTTGAGTATTTGTGGGTATTCGCACGATGCAAACACAAGTAGTCATTCCTTTATTTCCTCAAAGTAGAAATAGCAATCTATGACACAACTCTTTTCTTAAAATTGTTACATGAAAACATCGCCTTACCCCATGCATGGTGTAATCATTCTCACAGAGGCTAATGTTAACATCCTTGAGATTTTATAAGCATTGGTTAAATACTTTAACTGTCTAAAGTAATTGGCTTCAAGAACTTGAACACATCAATATTAATAGAGAAATTAGGCTTTGACGTTCCTTTACAAAAAGAATAATGATAAAAATAAATCCAAGGGGTATAGTATAATGCGTGCTAACGAGAGCGAGAGCGATGGTCTGAGCTCAGTGCCTACTCTCCTGTGATGGCTGATTAATGGATGTGTATGTGCTTCCGATTGAAATGCAGATCCAGGCATGTCCCAGAAAATGAGATCTATGGTAAAGAAAGATGAGGCCCACATGTTTAAACAGCTTTGGTTTTCTCTGGATTTAAGGACTTTCAGGGTCTCTCTTCAGTAATTAGTCATTGGGGATATCAGAACCTATTAGAGACACTATGAAATGTACGAGAGATGATTGGAAGCACATTCTTGATTACTCGGATGTGTGATTATACTAGGTCAACAATCAGAGACAAACTATAGAATTTTGAAGAAAAATTGGCAAAATGCTTAAGAACAGAACTTAAGAGGTAGAAAGCTAAAGCACTGATAGTTTATTTCGCTGCTTACTCTCCCCCTAAAAAAACTGTTTCTCAAAGAAAGCAAGACAGGTATAATCAGACAAATGACTAAATTCTGATGTCTAACCATGTATCTGACAGAAATGTCTCAGTGAAATAATCTCCTGTTCTTTGTTTGTTTGGTTTAGTCATTATGTTCATATAAGACTGTCTACTTATGGAAATTAAAATAAAAGATATGTTTAAAGTGCATATGAAAGGGTTAGAGAGGCTCAATAGAGGTAATTTTTTTCTTCATTCAATTTGATATTGAGGAGATACCAAGTATTGATATCCTAGTTTCTTCCCAAAATTCTGGGGGGGGGGGGGGGTAAGTGGATGCTGCTAGATATCTGGCGATCTCTATTCCTCTCATAATTTTACCTGCTATCTACATCCCTATTCCATACGATTTTTTCCGTACCTATTTTCACTCTCCTTCTCAGACCATCATCATCTCTTACAAAGTTGACCACAATCAGCTCCTAACTGGCCTATGTGCACTCACTCTGGCCATCTTCCAATATATTCTCTAAACAACAGTTCCAGAGATTTGCACAAAATGAAAAAGTGATTATGCCATGGCCATCAAATTTGAAATATTTCAATCCCTTTCCAAGGTTTTACAGATCCCCTCTAAAATCTTGCTTATGTGTCCATCAATGCCTTCCCTGTGCTTCTCTTGTGTTTTTCTTCATGATTCCTCTACCTTGGCCTTCTTTCCAGTGATAAACTATATTGTGTTCCTTTCTGCCACTGAGCCTTTGCATATACTCTCCCTCTGTCTGAAATGTGCTCTGCCCTTTCTTTCTGGTTATCTATATCTAAAGCATCTCCTCAGAGACTTGATGTGTTATTTTATTAGCATCCTAAATCCTAGGTGAGATCACTTTGTAATAGCCTCCAATCAAACTAGTTCCTTTACTTCCTAACAGAAGAGCTCTTCCTGCTTTGTCAAGGGAAGGAAAGCCTTTCGATTCAGTCTCATTTATAATTATATTGTGATTTATTGCCGCTTTCCCATGTACACCCTAAATTTCATGAGTGCATGGGCAATGTCTTTGATTATGCCTACCAAAATGTTTAATGTTTAAGCATATAACATGTAAGTCTATTACATATAACTAAATGCTCCACATTCATTCATTTAGCAATTTTTCAAATTATAAATTTATGTACAAATGCTTTAGTCCATTTGGACTGCAGTATAATGAAACCATCAACAGGGTTACGAACAACATAAACTTATTTCTTATCCCTCTGGAGGCTGAGAAGTACAAGATTAACACTCTAGGAGATCTGATGATTGATGAGATTTTGTTTCCTGGTTCTCACACAGCAGAAGGGGCAGAGGGGTCACTGATAACTCTTTCATAAGGGTGTTAATATCATAAAATGTCATCATGTCTAATCATCTCCCAAAGGTCCTGTTTGTCAAATTCCATTATGCTTCAACATAAGAATTTGGGGAAGAAAAGATCTAATAGTCTTAATTTATGCCCCCCCCCCATAAGAATAAGAGATTAAAAGTCCAGAAACTTCAAGAAAGTTCTTAAAAAGTCAGATCTGGGACTACATACAGGCCTTTATGTTTATTCTGTTCTTTTAGTTATTGCCAATCTTGATATAGTTTGTGTATTTAAGAGAACTATTTATTCTTAATAATGTTTTTCTATTTATTCTTTCTCTGTGAACATTTATCTAAAGATTATAAAATAAGCAATGTGGGAACATAGTGGTTTTTTAATGTAAAGATAGGTCCTTGATAATATCTGCTATGCCTCTAATCAAGCCCCCCAAGTTAAAGCCTGACTAGGCATATGTTAAATAAAATAGTAGAGGAACGATTTTAGTTTTCAGTTGTTTATTGTTTTTTTCTTGACTCAGCACTCATTTTAGACATTATTATCCCTTACTGATTTCTTAAGCAGGGATTTAAGTAAGAAAACTAAAAATCATAATACTCCTTGGACTGCTGGGTACGTTGAAAAGCAGTTAGACTTCTTCGATCCTTCTGTTCTTCTTGGCCAGGCTCTGACTAATTTCTTTAGCATCTCCATTTATATGCACATGAAGAATTGGAAAGGTTCACATCTTTCCAATCAGAAGTGCTGCATGGATCACTGACTTTGAAAGGAAGTCAGGTACTCAACCTCTCTTTCTGCTCTGTCAGGGGAAGGAAAGCTTTTCAATTCAATCTCCAGTTATCTGGACTCTCTTCTCTGCAGCATGTTAATTGGCTGTTTCAAAGGAGACTGGTTTAGAAAAAAATAAGAATAAATGTTCTCGCAGCTGACAACCCACACATTATCACCTTAAGCTTAACCTAATTAGATTGAGTCACTAGTCAGAAGTTTTGACCTTCAGAGAGAACATCTTTGCTGTCTTCAGTCAACCATATATGTTTTGTGCTGCATATTAGAGCTTAAGAAAGAAAGGTAAATTGTTTAAAGCATGTGACTTGTGAATACTCTGGACTCAGCTGTTGCCTATTTGTATAATAAAAGAGGACACAAAACACTATTCATAATAATATAAGAACATTAACCATCATTTTTCTGGTTCTTTAAAATTTGCATTTTGATTACATAAACATTATGAGGCCAAACTAATTAATTAGTGAGGTCCTGTGATTTGATTTTCTCATCTTTATAAAGGATAGTGAGACTTTACAGAGTTACAGAGAAAAGAAAACATACTCATTCAAATGCTATAATGCTATAGAAAGGCAGAAACAAATACAAAGTCTTTTGCATCATTCCCAAATAAATGACTCCTAACTGGCATGGAGAAAATGATACCTTTTTTTCCATGAAAGGTGGTGCCCTGTGGTTGGGACTGCTGCACCAGAAGCTGAGCAAGTCTATGACAAGCTCTTGGGAGAGAAGAGACTAAGTAATCCAGGTGGAGAAGATAACTTCTAAAAAAATAGGGAAACTTCTACAGGAAGAAAATACCTACTGGAAGTTGTTGTTAGCCCAGTCAGCTTTGCTTCCTGCTCTTGAGCCACCGTCATATTTCCTTTCTCCTCGGGGTTTGCCACATTGAGAAAACACTCAAAGAAAAGGAGATAGCACTAGGAAACACCAGCATCTTTTAGGTATGATGTCGTGTTTTATGCCAAGTGTAGAGTAGCGTACAGTGCCTTGCACATAGTATGCGATAAATGGTAATTAGCTAATTATCTTTCAGTGTCCATGTTTCTTAAAGTATGGTCTTGCCTAGTCTACCTTAGAATTATCTAAAGTGCTTGTTAGGAATGTAGATTCCAGGGCCAGCAAATAGTATGGTGGTTGAGGCACTGGATTCTCATAGGGCTGACTGGGGTTCAAGTCCCAGACTTGACAGCTTAAGAATCACACCAGATGTGTGTGCATGCATACCCAAACTCTTGGAAGAAGAGTGGAGGAGAAGAGATCGTAGTGCGGTCATCTCCCCTGATGGATAAGTTCTCACTTATTAAGTAAGAATCTCAGTGGGCAAACCCCACTGGTCTTACGTTTTTAGCAAATATGGCTCAGGAGAAGAGATCGTAGTGCGGTCATCTCTGATGGATAAGTTCTCACTTATTAAGCAAGAATCTCAGTGGGCAAACCCCACTGGTCTTATTTTTAGCAAATATGGCTCAAACTCACAATTATGAAGCACTATCTCATACGGTAAATATTCCACATACTTATTTTTAAAAAAGAAGTATTTGTTTACTTAATTTTATTTATTATTATTGTTTTTAAAGTCTTTCTAGAGAGAGACAGAGAGAGAGAGAGAGAGAGAAAGAGAAAGTAAAAAAGCAAGCCTGCAGATCCAGGAATTTTACCACTGTTGGCCATGTGAGAGTCCAGCAGGACTTGAACTACTATTGCCCACATGGGAGTCCAGCACCACAACCAAGCAACCTGTTGGCCTGCTATTTACAAATTTTATTTTATTTAATTTTCACCAAAGAATCTGATTTTTCTTTGTGAGAAAACAAGTACTCAAATTGTCCTTATAAATCTTTATACAGGGACCAGCAGACGGCTACATCGCTGGACTCCCATGTAGTCGACCTTGGTTCAAGTCACGGACCCAGTGGCTTAAACTTATGCCGGGCACGTGTGCTTGCGTGCCCAAGATCCTGAGAGGAGAATGGAGGAGAAGGGACTGTGGCGTGGCCATACCCCCTGGGGGTGATTTCTCGCTTTCTGTCTCTCTATCTTTCTCTGTCTTTCTGGTGAGCACACACACCCTATAGCAAAAACCTTTAAAAAAAAACAAACAAACAAACAAAAAAAACAAACAACGGGAACCAGCAGTTAGCGTAATGGCTATGTTGCTGGACTCCCATGTAGTCGACAGTGATTCGTGTCCCGGACCCGGTGGCTTAAAACTCACGCTGGGCGCGTGTGCGTGCGTGCCCAAGATCCCGAGAGGAGAATGGAGGAGAAGGGATTGCGGCATGACCATCCCCCCTGGGGGGGGTGATTTCTCACTTTCTGTCTCTATGTCTCTCTCTGTCTAGTGAGCGCACGTGCCCTGTAGTGAAAACCTCTCCAAAAAAAAAAAAAAAAAAACAAAACTTCATATAGCTTATATTCCAATACAGTTCTGCCTGATGTCAAATTCCATGTCTTTTCACTTATTTGAAGCAGTGAATTGTGGGGAAAGAAAAAGCTGTGCTCCTGGGAATTACTGCTCTGAGAGGATCTTAGGTACTGCTTCAGCTCAGCCACCAGAGAGAAGGAAAGAAATTAGCAACATGGAGACTGCCCACTACATACATCGTGGCTGAAAAAGACAATAATTTAGTGTTCATCATTGAAAAAAAAAATCATAGCTGGCTTTCTCAGACCCCCACATTTATATGGTAAGCGTTATTTCAAAGTCACCCTGGAAAATTACATGACATTTTTATCACAGTCATTTTCAGACTGGGTCATTATCTTTAACCAAACATTTGTGCCACATTTTGAACAGACACATATATCAGGCAGGCAGTAGATTGTGCTAGCAAATTCAAGGGGAGATGTTTCCACAATCCTTTTGGAGTTGTCAATCAAGAGATGATGTTGATAAGCGAATGAGGGAAAGAAATGTCAGGGGAAAAAGTGTATCCAACTGACAAGCCCAGTTATCAACTCAAGGTGAGACTGGGGACTGGGATTTCAGTTAAATGGGCTGTTACTGTTGGTATCAATGGCTAGTACTTAAGAGATAATTCTAAAATGCTTACCCCAGACTAGAATCCTAGACCTTCCACATATGAGTTATGTGAACTTGGGCAATTCACTCAGCCACTTAGGATCCTGGTTGTTTCATGAGGACAAGACATAACTTAGTTTCTCCTCTGAGATATGTATAAATAAATTCTGCTGAGTATTGTTTTGTAAACATACAATTTGTTGATTTATGACCTCGTGTATTACCAGTGTTTGGCCTGGACCTTTGGCATTTATGAACTGATTTCTATCTAGCTGGTAAACATCTATTATTACTTTCCTGGTTAGATGATTAATCATCGAACCCAGAATCTGCTTGTAAGTACAGTTTATGTTACCACAGTTATTACAAGAGTTTAAAGGAAAGGTTACGTACTTCGAACCAGAAGGTCTAAGCTTGAAACTTGCCTGAGTACATTATTTTCTGTGTCTTCAGGCAAGTGATAGCCCCTCTCTGAAGCTTAGTTTTCTCAGTGTGAATGAGAGCTAACAATTTTTAATTTCCTGGGTTATTATATAATAAATACAGGGTATCTCAAAAAGTTTATTGAAAAATGGAATTAAAGTATGAGTTTTGGAGTGGCTCCCCAGTGCAGCAGTAATGCATTACTGAAGAGAAGCCAGATCCCACAGGACAGCTATGGTTTGAATCTCCAGTCCAATCACATGAGACACAGTGGGCATGTATGCCGATGCCGAGGATACTGGAGGAGTGAAGGGAAGAGGTCTCAGCATGAATAGATCCAAATCTCTCTCTCTGTCTTTCTCACTCTCACATATGCATGTATGTGCTCTATCATGAATAAAAGAAAAAAAATTAAAGTGTTTATTTTGATGTAAAAGTTTGTAAAATCTGTGTATAAGTTTGTTCATAATACACATTTTCCATGAAAATTTTGAAGACCTTTGGTGATCAACTACTATAAAGTTGTTGGCAAACATACTATCTGAAATGTACGCTCAGATTGTCACCGGAGTATACATGTGGCAGTTCTACTCTGCAAAATCACAATTCACAGTGACTCCGTAGAAGAAAAGACATTTGAATTTTATTAACTTGGGTAAAAACAAATCTCCACATTGTGCCTGCATGGGCTCTCCTAGAAGAGATTTGCAGACATAGTGGCTTTAGTCCTTTTCAACTTCCCCCTCCTCTCCCTAGTAGATATAGCTGCAACCTATTGCAGAGTGTTGACATTGTACAAATGACTCCAAGGTAGTAATTTATGGTGCACTGGGCACAATTTATTTTTAGATGTCCAATGAAGCAAGGTGTCAACAGTTTATCAATATCAGAGAAAAGAATATAGATTAAGCTTTTAGGAAATATAGCTGTGTATTTTTAAGGTGGACTCGGGTATGCAGGAAGAGTTTCAGAGATATAGAGGGATCCCCTCTTGGTTGAATGACAGATGCCTAGGGAGATATCCTGTGACTATAGACTTGGCTCTAATATTTCACATACAACATGTTATTTTCTTTTTCCTTTCCTTTTTTTTTTTTTTTTTGAGAGATTTTTTTTTTTACAGGGCCTGTGCACTCACCAGAGTGACAGAGAGAAGCAGAGAGATAGAAAATGAGAAATCAGCTCCCAGGGGATGGCCATGTTGCAATCCCTTCTCCTCCATTCTCCTCTTGGGATTTTGGGCATGCAAGCACACATGCCTGGTGTGAATTTTAAGCCTCTGGGTATGGGACATGAACCATGGTGGGCTACTTGGGAGTCCCGTTATAACCATTATGTCATCTGTTGGTCCCACAGCATGAGATTTCTTTCAACAAGTATTTATTGATGTTTACTTGGGCTTGAGCAAAAGGCCTAATGTTTGAGGTTGGGCCAACAGAGAGGAATATGAGATGACTCACATTTTAGTAAAGCTTATAGATACGCAAGTTGATAATTATTTGAGCATTGAGTATTAAATAGAAGGATAGATGGAAAAGATAAGGGAAAAGGGAAGCAGATGCACAGTAGATACTGTTCCTGGTTCTAGAGATGCAAAGATGGACACATTAGTGAGGCTTACGGTCACAAAGTTTACAATTGGGGAAAGTCTGGTGAACAGTGAGCACACAAGCAAATGACATACTTTTAAATTAGTTACATTATGTGACTAAAAGACACATGGGTTGGAAGGATAAAATATGTTATGTAGGGTGGTTACAGAAAACTTTGAGAAAATGAAGATCATAAGAGACTAAGGCTGTAAGAAGCTTCTTTTTTATTTACATGCAGATTTAGAAATAACATTGTCTTTGTCCACTCATTCTTGTAAAATAGATGCCCTGCATTATAATTATTTTTTATTTTTTGGTCTTTTTTTTTTCCAAATAAAATCGCTGGCTTAAACAATTCTGGGCCAAGGCAGTTAGGTATAGGAGTAAGAAAGCCCAGCTTAATTAAAATGTCTATCTATACTCAACTGCTTATTTTATTGAGATTTATTAAAACAGATATTTGCTGTTAATCAAAAGGCAATTGATTTCTCAAAAATATTTATAGAGACTTAACAACTCAGTTACGTGTGTTGTGTGGTTGTTAAGGTCTCAATAAATCTGTTTATCCAAATCAATGTGAATTTAATTAAAATAAAAAAAAAAACTATCTGGTTTGCTTCAAATCCTTATTTTATACAATTAATAGGATGCTATTAAGAGACTGATTTAGTGACTATAGGGCAGGGAGGATTTAGTGTCCATTAGAGCTATCCACCAGTGGTAGAGCAGCAGGAGGGGAAACTGGGAGAGAGAATCAGCAAGATGACTGCTGAGACAACTGCCAGACAGCAACGGGGGCAATGTTGAAATCTCACAAGGTTTTAACAGTTCTTAAGTTCTAATTAGTCAGGACATAGGCATCCCAATACACCCAGGTCACATAAAAGGTAGGTCTCACTGACTTCTTTCAAATGCTTGCTTTATCGCTGCTCCAGTGACCATAGAAGTTGCATAGGGTTGAAGAGTGTCACCTGATACTGCCAATTCCTTTTCATTTGGAATCTCTATGACCTTACTTGGAAACAGGATCTTAGAAGATGAGGTCATACTTGATTAGAGTAAGCTTTAATCCAATGACTGCAGCTTTATAAAGAGAGGGAAGCTGGGCACAGAAACACAGGAGGAAAGGGTGTCTTAAAATGGACACAGAGATTAAAGCAATACATCTACAATCTAAGGAAAGTGCAGGATTTCTGGCTGTCAATAGAAGTTGGAGAGAGGCCAGGAAAGATTTTTTTTTTTCCCCTAAAACCCACAGAAAGAACATGGCCCTATCAACACCTTGATTTCAGACTTCTAACCTCCAGACCAGTGAGGTCAAATTCCAATTGTTTCAGATCACTTGGTCTGAAGTATTTAGTTATAACAAAACCAAATAACTAATACGAGGTGAATAAGTCTTTTGGAAAGGTGCTAGTCTTTATTATATGCACCTACAACTCCAATAACGTAAGGAATATTTAAATGTGAGCCCATGGGCTTCTTTCTGTTGAGAGCCTGGAAGTCCTTTCTCATTGAGTCTTTTATTTCTACCTACTGCATACTTACTTATCAAGGCCAGTTCATGTTGCTTCTTCTATAAAGCATTGTCTATAGATTCAGAAGAGACTTTACTCTATGAACCCTTGTTTCATACTAATTTCTTCTTTCAAAAGATAACTTATTATTAAATTGCAATATATGCATGACATCACTGTCTATTTGGAAAATATGTACTAAGAGTTGGTTTGGGATCCTCATAAATACATTCAACAAAATTGTGTTGAGTGTCTATTACCTATTAGTTAACCATACCAGCAATAGAAGTTACCATGGTAAATAAAATAACCATTCAAACGCTGGATGACTTGCATGCTTCTATTTCTCAGGTTTCCACAGTTACACATGCATATGAGTTATAATATGATTATTTATGCTTTAGCACACAAGGCTTTCCAGCTCCCTATGCACAAGAAGACATAGCACAAAGAGTCAAAATGTGTAGGTCCAGACTTGGCTCTGCCATTATCACATTTTGTGGCAGAAAACAAGTTTCTTCCCATTTCTGAGTCTCATATTCTTTATTACTGAAGTGGAGAACATAAAATCTCCTTTGTGGAGTTGAAGAGAAAATTTATGGAGGTAAGAACTGTGATGCAACTTAACAAATATTTTTTGTTTTGTTTTTGTTATTGTTTTCAGGCTTCCACAAGCAACCTACTCTCCCCACTATTGTTGAATGGCTTCTTGCTTTTACCCAGTCCTTGAGAAGAGTGAAAAATAACAACAAAAATGTCCTGGGATACCAACAACCCTATCTGACCCTGTTTCAGCAACAGAACTCTCTTTTATATGAACATCTCACAAAAGGGATATCAGATACCGATGTTCAAAGAAAAAAAGTAAGTAGATAAGACATGTGAAAGAGAAGAATGATCTTTTTGAGCAAAGCCAGCTGGAGTCATTATACTGGGTCACAGAAAAACGTTTAACTTCCAGTTGTTCTTAAGTGTATTGATTTTCCCCACCCCATAGCCCCTGTACCGACCCAATGGGCAGCTGACCTCTCTGGCCCCGCAATATCAGCCTCTTCTGCAGTTTAATAACTGTCAGTTTCTCACATTCTGTTCAAGGTATGAAGTTTGGGATGGAGAACAAACACTGAAAAACTCTCTAACTCTTCCTGCTTAATAACCTTGTGGTGCTCATCTGCACAGGAATTGATGATAGGAGGACAAGTGATATCATAAATACTCTGGCAGGTCAAGCAAGGGTGGGAAACATGGCGTTGTGTCTAATTAAGCTTCACAATGGAAGGAAACTACTTCCATTACACTTGTGCCCTCTTCTACAAATATATATTAAATTTTTGAGTCTCCACAAGGCCCAGCTTTGCCTCTTTGCATACAACTTTTCTCTATTCTAGTATCCACCTACCCTATGAAGTCACTTTCCTTCTTCATGGCTATGACTACATTCTGCCCATTCCAGGGCAGACATAAAAAAGCACATTGGGGGACCAGCAGTTGGTGTAATGACTATGTCGCTGGACTCCCACGTAGTCGACCGTGGTCCGAGTCCCGGACCCGGTGGCTTAAACTCACGCTGGGTGTGTGTGTGTGCGTGCCCAAGATCCCGAGAGGAGAATGGAGGAGAAGGGATTGCGGCGTGGCCATCCCCCCGGGGGGGTGATTTCTCGCTTTCTATCTCTCTGTCTCTCTCTGTCTGTCTAGCGAGCGCATGCACCCTATAGCAAAAACCTCTCCAAAAAAAAAAAAAAAAAAAGAAAAAAAAAAAAAGCACATTGGAATCTTGTAATGTGATGTCTTGGAAACTCTGGAGACAATTTGTTGACTTGTTTATTCTTTCAGTCATTCAATTAGTGCTGACTATATTTCAGGCATTGAGCTATGTGTCAGGGACAGAAAGATAAAACTCTCTAGTGTGAGAAAACCACAATCTAGTAGGAAAAAAATTCGAGATGTATCATTTGGAAGTGAGCAAAAAAATTCCAAAGTAAAATTGACCTTTACAGTTTTTCATCTTGTGTTAAGTAATCCATTTTTTCCCAATGATCTTCTGAAGCAAGCAGTTATGAAGGGTCTTCAAAATGTTCATGGAAAATGTAATTATGAAAAAACTATGCATGGATTTCAATTCTTTTTTCATCAAAATAAACTTATACTTTAATTCCATTTTCCACAAAAATGGAAACTGAAACATTTCAGAAGTCTTTTCATATTATCCTACTTTATAAACAAGGCACCCAAGATTCAAAGATATTAATAACGCGGTAGAGTCATACACCTAAGAATGTGGGCTTTAAGTCATAAAACAGTATTCAAATCCTTTTCTACTTTCTATAAACTGGTAGACATGGAGCAATTTATTTTCATTTGCTCTGAGAGGAGTTAAGTTGATTTTCCAGAGTACAATGACAGGCACAAAACTTGAGATCAATCTCAATCAATCAACTCTCAATTTGCCTCTGGATATGTTTCCTCTTCTCAGTTGCATTTTCATCTTTATCTCTCTCTTAGCTAACAGTTTCCCTGTGGTCCACAGGACAAGACTTGCTATGTGTGTGTTGGATGGTTTACAATGCCAATTGGAACTCATCCTGCATAGCCTTTTTTTTTTTTTTTTGGAGAGGTTTTTTGCTATAGGGCGCATGCGCTCGCCAGACAGACAGAGAGAGACATAGAGACAGAAAGCGAGAAATCACCCCCCAGGGGGGATGGTCACGCCTCAATCCCTTCTCCTCCATTCTCCTCTCGGGATCTTGGGCACGCGCGCACACGCGCCCGGCGTGAGTTGTAAGCCACCGGGTCCGAGACGCGAACCGCGGTCGACTACGTGGGAGTCCAGCGACATAGCCATTACGCTAACTGCTGGTTCCCTTTTTTTTTTTTTTTTTTTTTTTTTTTTTTTATCCTGCATAGCCTTTCATATTCAGTTCCTACTCTTTTTATTATTATTTTTCCTTAGAGATTTTGCTATAGGGTGCATGCATTTGACAGAAAGATAGAAAAAAAGAAATCCCTCCCCACAGGGAATGGCCTTGCCACAATTCCTTCTCCTTCAGTCTTCTTCCAGGATTTTGGACACACATGTACATATGCCTGGAATGAGTTTTAATCCACTGGGTCTGGGATTCAAATGTGGTCAACAGGGAACCAGCAGTTAGCGTAATGGCTATGTAGCTGGACTCCCACATAGTCGACTGCGGTTCGCGTCCTAGACCCGGTGGCTTAAAACTCACGCTGGGCATGTGTGTGTGCGTGCCCAAGATCCAGAGAGGAGAATGGAGGAGAAGGGATTGCGGCATGACCATCTCCCCTGGGGGGTGATTTCTCGCTTTCTGTCTCTATGTCTCTCTTTGTCTGTCTGGCGAGCGCACGCGCCCTATAGCAAAAGCAAAAACCTCTCAAAAAAAAAAAAAATGTGGTCAACAATGTGGGAGTCCAGCAATGTAGCCATTATGCCATCTGCTGGTCCCCAGTTTCTACTCTTTCCTTAAGAACTGAGAGAGTGGAGGCATCTTTATTGAACTGAAAGTATGTGTGTATGCTGGTGGTGAGAATGAGAATTAGTACAGCATTATGAAAAACAGGAGTTTCCTCATAAAACTAAATACAGCACTACCATGTGATCCAGCAGTCCTACTACTAAGCATACATCTAAAGGAACAGAAATAAGTATGATGTAGAGATATTCACATTTTCATGTTTTTTTTTTTTTTTTTTTTTTTTTTTTTTTTTTTTTATTATTGCTGCACTGTTCGTAATAGACAAGATAGGGAATCAACCTAAGTGTCTATCAGCAGATGAGTGGATAAAGAAATGTGATCTGTACAAATAATAAAATATTATTCGGCCATTAAAAAGAAGGAAATCTGGTCCTTTGAGGTAACATAGATGAGCCTGGAAAACATTATGGAAAGTGAAATAAGTGAAGCACGAAAAGGGAAAAAAATTACATGCTTTACTCACATGTAGAGTAATAACTGATAGCATTGTCTTCATAGAAGTAGAGAATATAATAGTAGTTATTAGAGGCTGAGAAGGGTAGTGGGGGAAAAGGAAATAGGGAAATGTTGATTAATACATACGAAATCGCGGTTAGGTGCCAGGAATAATTTCTAGTTTTCTATAGCATAACTAAGTAACTATAGTTACAATAATTTACTATATATACATAAAAATAGCTAAAAGGAAAGAATTTTGAATGTTCCCAACACAAAGTAATAATTAATGTTTGAAATGATGAATATGCTAATGACACCAATTTGATCATTACACATTGTATTCACATACTGAAAAAAATGATATTGTACCACATCATTTTGTACAATTATTATATGTATGTCAGCTGAAAAAATGTTTTTTTGCACGGCAACCTATGTAGAGGTAGGGGAAGGTGTTATAATTTGAAGAGTGTCCCCTCTAAAATAGATGTTGAAGGCCTAATCACTAGTCTTGTGAATGTGACTGTTTTGGAAATAGGGTCTTTGGAGATGCTATCAAGCTAAGATAAGGTAGGTTTTGCCACAGTGGCATAGGTAATAGGACACCACCCTGTAATGCTGGAGGCCATGTGAAAGACCAGAATTGGATCTCAGGTTGCCCTGAGCATGCTGGGCACATTAATATGCATACCATGATCCTGCAAGGCTGGGAAGCTTGGAGGAGGAGTACAGTGTGATGACATCTTATAGAGGGTGCCTTTCTTTCTTTCTCTCTCTCACTCTTTCATGAAAAAAAAAAATAAAATAAACCTAAAAAAGAAATGACATTATAGGGGCTGTCAGGTGCCATGGTGGTTAAGGGCACTGGACTCCCACATGGACAACTGTGGTTCAAGTCCTGGGCCTGGTGACTTGTTTTCTCACTTTCTCTCGCTGTCTATCTCTGGTCATTTTTTTTAAAAAATAAGGTAAATAAATAAATGAAGTTAAATAAAATAATTCTTTAAACAATATATGACATTATTAAGATAGGTCCTGATCTAATATGGTTGGCATTCTTAAAAGAGGACAATAAAGGTGACCAGCTGGTGGCATGTTGGTTAAGGCTCTGGACTCCTACATGTCCAATTGTGGTTCGAGTCCTGGATATAAGGATTTGTTTTCTCACCTTCTCTTTCTCTCATTCTGTCTCTGTCTCATGAGCACAGATGCCCTACAGCAAATTTTAAAATAATAATAAATAAAATTGAATAAACAATTTTTTAAAATGGGGATGATAAGATTTGGTTGATGCAACTGCAGGCCAAGGAATGCTATAACCATCATCAAGACCAGAAACCAGGAAGAGGCAAGAGAGGGCTTGACCCAGCATCTCTTGGGAAATATGACCTTGCTGACTTCTTCATTTCAAACTTCTCACCTCATGGAACTGTGAAAGAATGAATTTCGTTTTTTTTATAAGCCACCTGGTTTGTGCTACATTGTTCCTATAAGAACTAGGAAACAAATTCAGGAGATGATTTTTTTTTTCTTGAGAAAACAATCACTTTGAGCTGAATCTCAGGATGGCTACCACCTTAGGTGATTGCCGTATTTGTTCCATGTCTTCTTGAGTCTGTTATTGCCCCACATGATTTTGCAGGGCAATGCTGTACCATGAAATCATACAGTGTTTGAACTAGGAGGAAAACAGTAGTCATCATCAAGACTAATTAGTTTTAGCCATGAAGAAATTTTGGCCCCAAGGAATAAAGTAACTGGTCAAGGGTGGGGAAAGGAAAGATTCTTGCTTCTCTTCCCACGCCTGTGTTCTTTCCTTCATCAGCCTGCTTCTTTACCTCTTATAATCCCTCCTGCTTTTAAAATAGAAACCAGTGGACCAAATTTAAGCATAACATCACACTTTCTCATTCTCAAATATGTAAAATGATTCCTGGATAAAATAGCTGTGATTCCAGGAAAGATAAATTTGGCAATTTTGCCTTTAAATTAAAATATTTTGTACAGAGGGAACCTTTTAAACCTTTGGAGTAGTGAAACCTTTATTCAAACACAACAATGGAAAATAATTAGATGACCATTAATGCTATTAGTAAACTCAGATAGCTATAATTCCAGATACAATTAATAGTCTGAAATTTGTACTAATTATTTATATAAACAATCTACTGAAATCCTATGTAAAGTGATAATTGACTCATAAATTTGGAAGATCAGCTATTAGTGCTTCACAAGTGTATGAAATACTATGTAACCTTATAAGAAAATAAGTAAATGCAAATTAAAATAACAAGATACTCATTTTTCTGCTGTTAGATTGTTGCTTAAAACAATACTACAAAATTCTAGAAAGGCTATGGCTAAACAAATAACTTTACACATTATATTCAATACTGTACATTAGAAAATAGTTTATCAAAACAAATTAAGAACATTAAAATGTCCACATATTTTGACCCTGGAATTCTAGATCTAGAAATTTATGCTTAGGAAAAATCTTAAATATTGTAATTCCTTGACCTAAACATTTTCATTCAATTTTTTTTTTTTTTTTTTGAGAGGTTTTTGCTATAGGGCACGTGCACTCGCCAGGCAGACAGAGAGAGAGAGAGAGAGAGAGATAGAAAGCGAGAAATCACCCCCCCAGAGGGGATGGCCATGCCGCAATCCCTTCTCCTCCATTCTCCTCTCGGGATCTTGGGCATGCACGCACATGTGCCCAGCATGAGTTTTAAGCCACCCGGTCCGGGATGCAAACCACGGTCAACTACGTGGGAGTCCAGCGACATAGCCATTACGCTAACTGCTGGTCCCTTCATTCAATATTTTAAATATATTAACAGTTTAAAAGATATTTGTCCTGACTTGAGCTGCCGATAGGTTCAGGTACCTACTATTTGAATAGAGTCCTAACCTGTTTCCTAGCTTTAAGTTTTAAGCAAAGTTTCTTAACACTTCTTTGGCTTATTAAAGCTAAAACTGCTTTTTTCTTAAAATTAAAAAATATATTTAAAAATACCTATTTAATGACCATAGTAAGCTATATAGCATCAGCTAAGTACTACTTTATACTATATTCATTATACTCAGAGTTTCACACCTAAAGTCAGACATGTATTCACGGATATGTATATATCAGCTGAACTTACTACTGAAAGTAATTAGACTATTTAAGAAATTTTGTGAATCAATAAAATGTGGAAGAAAAAAGGGAATGGAAAACAATTGTAGATACCAGTTAGTGTGGGAGGAGGGTGGGAAATGGCAGAGGGTGAGGAAAAAGGGGGAAAATGTGTATATATATATATATATATATATATATATATATGAAACTAGAAATGGAATATTATCAATGATAACATGCATGATTAAGCCACTATGCAGTATATGCTGGATGGGAAATCACATTTTGAATGCTGTGAATGAACATAAATTAATTAATTAATTAAAAAATAAAAAGTTAGATAATATAAATACAATAATATAAATAAATAAAATATGATTAACTATTGAGCAAGCAAGTGACATTGTGGTTAAAGCACAAATGGTCAATCATGGTTCAAGTTCCTGACCTAGAAGCTGAAAATCACATCGTGTGTCTGTGTGCATGCCCAAAATTCCCAGAGGAGAGTGAAGAAGAAGGGATTATGGTATATTCATTCGCCTCCCCACTCCCCGAAGTTGATTTCTCACTTTCTTTCTCTCCGTCTCTCTCTTGTGATCACACGCACCCTATGGCAAAAATCTAAAACAAAAAAACAAACAAAAATTAACTCTAAATAAATTTTCAGCAACAGGAACTTTTTAGGTATACTCTGTGACAGGATATGATGTGTTTTTCAAAAATAGTCACAAAATATTTTTAATAGCATAGATGCTTAAGTTATAGCTCCAAGCGGATCAAGAATGGGTAAAAACAATATTAGATACTCATGAAAGTTATGACATATTTTTTATGTTTTTCTATGCAAAAATGTGCATGACTTTTCTGGCAACCCAATATAATAGCTATACTATGCATATTTAAAACCCATTATAAAAGTTACAAAAACTTAAAATTTCCTAGCTACATTGTTGTAAGCCTGATGTCATCCTTTTCCCTGACCAGTCCCTGTACTTGCTTTCTGGATATGTGTGTGTGCGATATATCCTATTTCAGTATTTTATATTTGAGTATAGGTATATAGGTACATATTTAAGAATTTTTTAAAAATGCTGTAGCCAGATTTCTTCTTCTTTGTATATTTCCAAATGCATTCTTTAAATAGAAAGCAGAAATTCCCGAGTAAGTTACCAATCAGTGCAAAATAGAGAATTATCAGGGTATAGAAGAAGAGATATCTAAGTTATCCTGAAAGGTTGAAGGGTAAAAAATTCATCTTGTGGGGCCAGCAGGAGGCATGGTGGTTAAAGTGCAGGATTCCCACATGGCAGACCACATTTGAGTCCTGAGCCTGGCAGGTTGAAAATCATGCCAGGCATGTGTGTGGGCATGCCCCAAATCCTGAAAGGAGAATGGAGGAGAAGGGATCATGGCATGGCCATCCCTCCTGCGAGAGGGAGGTGATTTCTCACTTTCCCTCCCTCTATCTGTCCCTAGATAGCTCATACATTCTATGACAAGAAGCAAAGGGGGAAAAAATAGTCATCTTGTAAGGGATATCACTTAGGGAGGGTCCTAACATATAAGTGAAATTTAGGCCCTTGGGATTTAAACCTGCTTTCTTTCTCTCTCTCCCATTCACTCTTACTTTGGTAAACTCTCCCTCTCTCTATTCAACCAAAAGTTTTCAGCTGGACCACTCAGATTTTCATAATACCTTGCCCTCCTCCATTTATAGTTAATTAAATCAACATTTAATACGCAAGTGGTCCATGTAAGTCAATCTGGTACTTTTTGATTTTCTTTTTTTTAACTATGGAAAAAGAATGACTATTTCTAGGGACAGAAGCTAAATGTCAGGAGGTTTGGCATGTATTGGCAACTCTGCTTCTTAATGTACCACATGGGAGAAGCCAGTATTTAGTGACAGGTGAAGATGCCAGCAGGCTGTGGGGGCAGAGGCCCATGCCAGACACAGACCTGGCAGGATTTTTGCCCCTGAAATCAGTAGTACTTTTGCCTAATACATGATTTGGTTATTGTACTGAACTTTCAGTTTAGTAAGAAACCCTAATATCATTCTCATGAGAACTTTCTTTTCCTTAAACTGGCTTGATTTTGATTTCTTTATGATGTAACATAAGAAGTAAGTACCAGGGAAAAAAAAGAGAACATTGTATTCTGGAATATCCTGTTGGCTGAGGAGATGATGTGAGGAGACAAGACTAGAGAGATGACCCAGAGCCAATGATGAAAGACTAAGCCATTCTTAATAATATAAAATACAGTCCATATCCAACACGATTCCAGTAGAATTTCAGCATGACCCATTTGTCTTTTGTATCATCATTCCAGTGGAGATACACAGAAATTGTTGATATGTGGCAAAATCAAAAGCAAGAGTTCTATTTGAATGTAATTATAATAGTTATTATGAGAGATGATAAAGGCTGGAAGTAGTGAAGTATTGTAAGGAATGTAAAAAAGGCAATTAAAAACAGTAAGCAACTTTGACAGGCCGTACAGACCTAGTGGTGTAGCTTTTTCTGCATCTGATTCATCTATTCTCAATTTTATGTCTTAAGGGAATAATCCAAGTCATTTCCTTTAAGTTGAATTTTCAATGTATTATTTTCCTCTTCCGAAGGGTGGATAGAACGGAGATATGGAGAGTTGGAAAAAGACAGGAGGCACTGATGGCATGTTGTTTATTGGCTAAGTTTAGGGGGAGCTCACAGAGTTTTAGTAGCACTCGCAGAGCACTTCCTCCCTCTTGGAGATTGTAACACATATGGAGAGCACTTCCTCCCTCTTGGAGCTCACACTGTGCAGAGTTAATTAGGGTAACTGAGCTGAGCTGAGCCAAGCCAAGGCAGGCCTAGCCAAGGCCACCAGGCTGAGCTAGCTAAACTAAGGTTGAACTGAGCAGGGCTAGCTAGTTAACTAATCAGGAGCTCCCTTTCTCTTAAAGGGGCTGCAGACAGTAGTGGCTCATTGCCAAAACCAAACTGTTGCACATGCACATGTGTATTACACACAATGGTATAAAAGAGCAAAATCATAATTACATAACAAGCATGCAAGCACACTGCAATGAATAACAGAAAGTGTTTAACCTGTGGCCTTTAAACACGATAAGATAGGAAGTAAGGGAGTCAGACTATACCAACCTGATTCCATTTTTTTCTACAGTCATGCTTAAAACCCTGCATTTTCAGGTAAATAGGCATGCACACACACACACAAAACAAAAGCAGATTCTTTTCTTTTGCAGGCTCACAGAAAGTCTGTATATCTGCACAAAGCAGACTTTATTGATGTGATTGATACATGTGAAATAAAGTCTTTTTAAAAAATTTTTGCACTGATAATCAAGGAAGAATGTTGCCTTCTACATGAAAGAAAATTATGAAAACTATAAAGCAATCCTAAAGATGGTCTTAAAGCAAATTAAAAATTAATGACAAGCAAAATAAAATGCCTTTTGTGACCCATCTTTCTTCCCCTGCAGATAGCTCTTAATACCATTGCTGAAGGAATCACTTTAGTTTCTAATTTAAAGGGATTTCTTCTAGGGAAGTAATCAGCACACATCTAATGACACCTGTCCCCAACAACTTCCTAATTTTTCCAAGAGAGTAGGAGAGGCAGGATCAGCCAAGGTGCCCTGGCTCTTGCCTGGCAATTCAGACAATTGCATGACCTTTGTTCTTAGAGAGGAAATTGAAACTTTTAAAAGCACATCCACAAAAAGATCTTGCCACTCACAGAGCAATCATACCTGCCAGGTCACTGCTGTCATCTGTCTTCAGTAGCATTGATTTCTTGGACGAGATGACAATAACCTAGCTGAATATCTGAGGAGATAGCTTGCTGTAACATAATGTGCCCAGCTGCAAACACATCCCCTAGTACTTGTTATTAATAACTTCCTTCCTGTCATTTTCCTTGGGTATACTTGACACCATAAGTGGCCTCAGTGTGAAAAATATTTATTTCAATTTATTTTTGTTTAGATCACTTTCAAATAAACAGACAAACAAATGGAAAATAGTTTATATTCTAAATATTTGTTGGAGAAAAAAAAAAAAAGAGTTGTTTGCTAGCTCCATAATCAGAAATTTCTCTGCACTAAAGTATTGATGTCTCAAGCAAATGGCAACTGAATTTAGAAAAACTCCAGCATGCATTTGAGTAGCAATTCTGCTGGTTTATGAGAGTTAATTAGGGTAACTTTTCTGCCTTAGTTTTCCCTTAACATAATTATACTCAAACTATAACACTGTTGAGGGGATAGAACATAAGGTCATAAGTGTAAACTTGTAAGCATTTCTCCTACAATTTGAGATTGAAATGGTTACCTTGTATGGCAGTCCTATGTTTATTATTTTGATTGTTTGGTTGTTTTTAATTGCCAGAGAGATGTGTGCTCATCAGAGAAAGAGAGGGAGAAAAACACTCGCCCTCAAGTGGGGGTGGGGTCATACCGCAATCCCTTTTCTTCCATCTTTCTATCTTGTCAATATTTTAGGCACACAAGCACATCTGCTTACTGTGTTTTTCAAGCTTCTGGGTCTGGGATTTTCAAACTGTGGTTGATAATGTGAGACCCAGCTCACTTAACCCTGACTTAATGATCTCTATTGCAGTATGAACCACAAACTGGACCCGCTGTGGATTCTCATTACATGTTTGGTAAGGGCAGAGTAGGGAATTTGGGTTACATCTAATAGGCAATAAAGAGACATCGTACCCTCCAAACATAGGTATTTTTGCTGAATTGGCCACAAATGAATCCAGGTATAATAGGTAACATGGAAACTGAAGGCATAAAGACCAAAGGTTAGGCCAATAGATGGCGTGGAGGTTAAGGTGCTGAATCCCACCTGGTTGCCATGTGGTTTGAGTGCTGAACCCAGCAGCCTGGGCATTCATGCCCAAAATCCCAAGAGGCAACTGTAAGAGAAGGGATTGTGATGTGGTCATCCCTCGCTGCGGGTGGTGGTGGTGGTGGTGGTGGTGGATTTCTCACTTTCTTTCTCTCTCTGCTTCTTTCTGGTGAGTGCATGTACCCTATAGCAAAAACAAACAAAAAAGACCCAAAGGCTATTACAAGAATCCAGGTACACAGGACTAGGGTTATTGTAATGCAATTTTATATAAATGGAAAAATATATTTAAAAGAGCATTTGATAGATTATTTCATATAATCAAGGGACCTTGAAAATTAGTTTCAGTGTATTATTATGTCTTAGTAACTCCTCTAGGGCCTGGTACATGGCACCAAGAACTAAAGTGCATGTTAATTGTGAAAGTGCCCAGCAGATGTGTGATAAGTTAAATCTTTCAGTTGGAGAACTTTCTAAGTAATTCCATTTCCATAAACGTGGATTTCAGCAAGATGACATTTTTACCTGCATTTACTATTTTTCTTAAAGTGGAACCTTGTAAAACCAGAAAGAACTGTCTTTGGCTCAGATGAGCATTATCCAAATTTTAATCGAATTAGATCTTTTTTTTTTTTTTTTTTTTTTTTTTGACTAGACATTTGATGTCAGTTGCAATTGATCTCAGCAAAGGAAAGGAGGGGAAAAGAAGTCTATCATATGAGAAGTAATTCAGGAAGGATTTCTTGGAGATAAATATTTGTAATGTAATTATAGATCTGTCATAAACACCACTATAATTTACTGTCAATCACCAGGCTGATGATAGGATCTTATCTTTCAAGGTATAACTCTCGTTCACTGCAATTATCTGCAAGATGAATCTTCATACTCAAATCCCTCATCTTAGAATTATTTTCAGATAAGTTTTAGCAATCAATATGTTTATGCCAATTCCTGGATATGGATCATACGAAGTCCGTAAATCCAATCCTTGTGTGATTAAGTGTTAGTTTTAAGTTGTCAGAAACAGATGCTGGTGTTTACACCACATTCTGTCTTTTCCTGACATAAACAACTCACCTAAATATTCAATTTGGGGTAAAGATGGGGAATAATAGTTAAAAGTCTCCCTATAAGCCAAACTCTTTGAAGTTGACCATGTGGGGAGTCCAGAACCTCAACCAGTATGCCTCCTGTTGGTCCTGAGAGGGAATATTTTAATGAAATTTGGAGGATGTCCTTAAGATCATAGCAGAGTGGGGAATTAGGTAGGAGTCATTTATCAGAATCATATGGGAAAAAGATTTTGCAAACCAACCTAAAGAGTGGATACCTCTACAGGATAAATTCAAAGAGCTGGCAGCCTTATATGCATTTTATAAAGCTCAGTCTGTCTACAGCATAGGGAAATCCATTGAAAAGAAAGAGAAAGCAGAATGATAAAACAGGCAGTGGAAGTAGATATTTTTATTTTTAAGCTGTCCATTATCCAAACCAATCTGTTTCACCTCCCTCCCTCCCACTGTCGGATCCACCCATACATTACCAACCCATTTTAGATACATTTCTATTCTGTGCCTGTTCCAGAGATGTAGTACATGCGTCTTGTCTGGAATATGAAAAGGGTGAAAAATCTTCCTACTTTTTATCCCATGGTAATCAGAGCTTAACACTGAACTTAAGCTATCATTAGCATGCTCCAACCTGCACTTTGAGCCTGAAATGAGGGATGTGCATGAATCAAAAGAGGCATTCAAATACCGTCTAAACTAAAGCAGGATTCTCCAGGCAGTGGTGGTACCTGCAGGTCCAGTGCCACACCCTTGGAACACTTCTTGTCTTTGTAAGATCATCATAGTGTTTAATAAGTTTCCCAGTCTAGGCTTTCAGGTCTTTTCTTTTCTAATTAACAGACACATTTATGTAAATGTCCTTATTAATCTTTTAAAAAATTAGGATAGTATTGATTTCTGATGCTTGCATCCATGGACCAGTAATGAATAAGTTCACTTTAAAGAAATGACAACATATAGCAAGTTATAGGGGCCAGATGATGGTATAATGGTAATACATTTTAGCCTATATAGGAAAGGTCTCATGTTTGTATCTCAGGGCCTCCCTATAATGCCGGGAATGCAGGCATGGGTTCATGATCTAGACAGACTGCAGTTGGAGATATATTGTGGAAATAAAACCCTGCTGGGAGTTCCTGTTCCTAATACATATACATATATATGTGTATATGTATATATACATTATATATATATATATATAAAATTATATATATTTATATATATATTTTATATATATAAAATTATATATAAATATATATAATGTATATATACATATACATTATATATATATATATATATATATATATATGGCACTGTACTAAGTTTATTAAAAAGTATATGCATGTGAATAGGCATAACATCTTGATCAGCCTGCCTAGTCTTCATTTTTTAGTATTAGCTTTTCAAATAGAGCAATATAAATATGTGTGTGTTATATATATATTATATATATATTATATATACATTTATAGGTAAATCTCTCTCTCTCTATCTCTCTCTCTCTCTCTCTCTCTCTCTCTATATATATATATATATATATATATATATATATATATACATACATATATATATATCCTTTAAAGCACAGATTTAAAGTAAAATACACCAGATGACATGATGGCATCAGTACACTGTATGTTCACCTGTAATTCTCACCTTGATCTGGAAACTAAATATGGCTTTATTAATCTTGTCCTTTCTAATTCTTCTACATTGAGCAGGAATATTCATGAAGGACATCATGGCCTACAATTGTACGTGCCATCTTCATTGTCCTCCATGTTCATTCCTTTAAGAGGAGTATTACTTACACCTGTTGCCTGATGACAAGAGTGGTGCTTGGCTCACCCGGAATGCTAGGGACCATGGGAATGTAAACAGATGTGCTACTGGCAAGCTAGGAGGCTTAACTGGAAAACAAAGTGCCATGATATGAGAAAGGAATCTAGGAGACTGGTCAACTATCCACAGTAATATTGATGCTTCAGAGTAGAGAAAGGAGAAGTAAATAAATAGGAAATAGAAAATCAACCAGTCACATCCTACTGTGACTGCTAGGACTTTAGGTGCCAGGTCATGGGAAAACAACGCTGAAATTTGACCTGGCCCATACAGATGAACACCTTGCTTATCTCCCACCTCAAATTGCTACAAATAAACCCAGATAGTTCTCACAGACTTGATGGGCAGATTTGCAAACTTCTCATCTATTCTCTAGGCAGTAGTGTTCTGAAACAGATTCAAAGGGGGCTTTTGGAGTAAGAGGATAGCAGATGTATTTATCTCCAGGACTGTGGAAGTCTAAAAAAGATTTGCTCAAACACTTGAAATTGTGCACAAGAGACATAGACCATGAGGGAGACCTTATTTACCCTGTTCTTGGCCCTACTAGGGAGTATATTAACTTGAGCCAACAACTGATGGGAATATGTTATAAAATTTTGCTCACCTCCTCTCTCTTCTCTCATCTTCAATATCATCCTTTCATTTACTTGTTTGTGCTAAACTCTTTATATGTATTATCTCACAGATCCCTCATACCCTCTGTAGGAGTTAGTATCATGAGTAAACTGGAGCCAACCAACCATAACCCACCATTTATTTTTCATTGTATTCTCTTATCACCTAAGGCAGCAATGTATTCAGTTGTTATGAAAAGAGTCCATTCACTAATTCAGAAAGCACCTATCACCAAAAACTAAAATACAAATTTTGCTTCAAACCATTTGATAAATCATATGCTTATAGAGAGATGGGAGGATGGAAAATGATTATTGTCTGAAGAACAGTCTTCTAGTTTAAACTTTATAACCCTTTTTCCAGTCCATATGCCCAACCAAAATCATTAGCAAACAGTAGCTTTTTTTGAGTGATTTCAGATGTCCTTAACAGTGTAATATAATTAATATAATCTTCCTTAAGAAAAAAAGAACTTACTACACAAAGGTATACAATTACATATAAATAATAAATTATAAGTAAATAAGAATTTAATAATTTGCAATAGATCCCAAAAGCTGCATTTAGTCTTGCAAACACAGTGAATTTGATTTGACAGATATTATTTTATTTTCAGAAAATGTTTCCCCCTTTTTACACTCCACCAGGAAAGCAAGAAGATAGGGAACCTTAAGGGAGAGGAGGAGAAGGCCAAAAAGACAAGCAAGAGAGATATAGTTCAAAACCCTGTTACTTGAATATTATTAAAATCACTATTCTTCTTTAAAAGAATAACTGTATCAGCCTACATGCTCGTGAAAACATAATAAATAGCTCTGGCATGCTTTGTAAGACACATCTACAAAAGTAATGTACTCTGTAATGATGATAGAGCTCATTGCCATCAGTCATGTGGTGTGTTCATGAAGGACATCCAGATTTTAATTAGCTTATGCTAAACGGGTTTAGTATCAATTTAGACAAAATGTGACACTGGGTGGAATTGTTTGGATGGCCGCTAGGAATAACTAACTCATCCAGCAGAATTACTGAGAGAATACTGTTCCATCAACGGATGCTGATTCTGATAGGAGTCAGGAAACCATCTGGAAACAAGAGAGGAGAAAAGAAAAAGAAATCATTTGAAAATACAGAGAGAACAATTTGCTACCCTTCAATGTGAGCAAATTGAAGACATCCACCTCCCTTGTGAATGAAAATAATTACCACTGTAAATAGTCCTGCACACACAGAAATTCATCATATTTATAAGAAATGCTATTGTCTACAGATGTATTGCACTATGAGTTCTATAAGAACAAATGTTGAATGATATTCATTTTTCTATTTATTATGATGCTGTGGATAATAATGTGCTTCCCACTGAAGGTTCGTTCATATGTGCAAAAAGCCCAGGCTTTGCACTCAGAGAAGCTCAAATTAAATTGTAGTTTCACCATCAGTTTTTAGGAGTGTGGCCTTGAGCAACTTACTTCAGCTCTCTAGTCTTTATTTTCTAAAGTGTCATAAAATTGGGGAATAACAAAACAGAATAAAATAAATGATATAATTCAGTTATAAGAAGTTTTACAAAAATTTGGGCCAGAAAATGACACAGTTTACACAAGGTTCTGAGAAGCTGACCCACAAGGGAGGGTTTTGAGTGCATATCCGGAGACTTCTGTAAACATGAGTACCAGGTACCTGCTTGCTCGTGGTTTGGGGGTTGGCTGAAGATGGGAGGTGGACCTTGGTGCCCAAGACCCCATTGAGGGTGCTTCTCTCTCTCTCTCTCTCTCTCTCACATAGAAGAAAGACATAAACTTAAATTCTATTTTTCACATTGTCTGAGGTCATGCATGTCATGAGAGAGACAAAAAGAAAGTAAAACCTCCCCTCCCTCAGGTGCGTGTGTGTGTTTAAAGTCACTATACCTTCCTCTCTATTTCTCCCTCTCATTGGGATTTTGGCATATGTGCGTAGTGTGTCTTTCAAGCTGCTGGAGTCAAGATTCAAACTACAGTGACCATGAGGGTTCCAGCTCCAGTATACTGTGCTTAACATCTGTACTATGGGACAATTCAAAAATTAGAAATATTCTACAGGAATTAAACCAGTACATAGAAGTAGATTATGATTGGAGATTAAAAAGTATATGCATGTAAATATGCATAACATCTTGAATTGGCCTGCCTACTCTTCATTTTTTTTATCAAGTACTAGCTCTGTGAATTGAGCAATTTATCTTCTTGTAGCTAGACTTCTTCATCTATAAAATGGTATTAATATAACTAAGTGTGTGTGTGTGTGTGTGTGTGTGTGTGTGTGTTGACTGATTATATGTTATTTCCACTAAAAATACCTCAGTTGCTTGGATTTCTATAGGAAGTTCAAGTTCAAGAAAGATTTTGAACTTGCCACTGGTGAATTTTATGGGTGTAGACTTTGCTTCTTGACTTACACTTTAATAACTAGATCTGATTCTATGGAGGAGAGAAGATTAAAAGGCTTAGTGACTACCTTTTACTAGAGTTTACTAGAATATCCAGTATACCACATATGACAATTGGAAAGATAATTCATTATTAAAGTGCTATGGGAACACTCATGTGAAACATTCAGAGGTAGATAGAATTAAAAATGAAGTATTTTCAAGGCAGAGAATGGAATCCAGAACTACCCAAAGGAGAATAAAATGAGTACAAGGATATAGCATCATGATGCAACAAGTTTGGGAAATGTGATATGCTAGTGAGCTTGAAAAGTTGGGTTTTACTAGCTAGGAAGATGGCAGTGGTATTGTGGCTGAGAATCAGAATGTAGCAAGTTTTCAAGAGCTTTGTTAAGGAACTAACTTTCTATGTTCTCTCTTTTTCCTCATTTGTTCAGTGAGAGTAAGAGAAGAGAGAGAGATGGACAGAGACAGAGAATCATAGGCAGAGAAATAGAGGGAGGAGAGAGAGGAAGAGAGAGAACAGATTAAGAATACCTAATACATCATGGGATCAGCCCTGTATTAAGCACATCAAGGTTCAGAGTTCAATTTGCTGCTGAATTTATTAGCCATGAGAATACACACATCTCTTACATCCTCTGTGTGTTAGATTACCCACCCATAATATGGATTTAGCAATTTAATTTCTATGTATTCTTTGGATAATCACATGATATAAACTCAGTACATTACTTCTGGAATGCAATTCAGTGTTTACAAGACCTTTTCTTATATGCTATTATTATTCTACCCTTACTTTGATATATCATGTAATGGCATAGATCAGCCAAAATATCTATCAAAGGTTTCCTTTGGCCTGCATGAGGAATTAAAATATGACCACAGAGATTGCCTGCTGAGACAATCAAAACGAATATTTACTTAGGCTAGTAATGATCAATGTCTTCTGAGTAATATGGAAATTGAGTTCAACACTTGGAATAAAGCTGAGGCTCTGAAACGAAGCAAAACAGTATTACCTAATGTACTCCCCCACATAATTGCTTGTCTTCTGCTGCAATTTTCACAATACAGGGATCATTTATGTGCACTTATACATTTTACTGTTGACTGCATGACTGTACAACACATCGGGGGAAAAAGGAAGCCACGGTAATAAGAATTCATCAAACATCCACAATTGCTTCTTTTTTAAAAGCCTCTAAGGAGAGTCTTAGCACCAAACCCATTTATGAGCTGTCAGAAACTGTCAAAGACAAAGCCTGGAAACTGGAATAGGGGCTGATTTCAGCACTTGGCTCAACTGCCAACTGTTCTGGGACCTTAAGCAAGTTACTTCATAAAATCCCAGGGGAAAGGAAAGGACAATGGAAGGAGGTATCATCACCCACCTGTCTCACTAAGGAGTTTAAGAACTCCTGTGAAAGGTTACTGTGTCTCTCACTATGAAAATAACAAGACTTAGTAGATGGAAGATAGACTTGGTAGACTTGCTTCAAACCTGCCTTTGGGGAACATAATACATAATTATGCCCCCAATCCAATGTCATGGTAAGATTGTGAAGATAAAATGAGGCTATATAGATAGTGGGCCTGCAGTGCAGTTGTTTATTGCCTTTTGAAATAGAGTTCTCCCTAAGTATTTATGGGAGATTCATTTTAGGCTGCCCCAATACCAAAATCACATATGCTCAAATCCTGTTTGTAAAGTGGTAATGTTTCCATGTAAATTATATGCATCCCCCCATATACTTTAAATAATCTATGGATTACTTATAATACCTGCCATGGTTTGGATAATGGCCTATCCCCCAAAAGTTCATGTTTCAGTTCTTGGTCCCTAGCACAATGGCATTGGGAGGCAGTGAAACCTTAGAGAAGTAAGGACTAGTGGACTGTAACTGGATCATGAAGGCATAGCTTTCATGAATACATTAACGCAAGTCTCAGTGAGCTCTACCTATTCTAAGAAGAAATTACTTCTCACAAGTAGGTTGTTATAAAAGAAAGATGGCTACCCTAAAACCTCTCCCTCTCTCTCTCTCTCTCTCTCTCTCTCTCTCTCTCTCTCTCTCTCTCTCTCTCTCTCTCTCCCTGTTGCTACCATCATTCGAATTGCTTCTGTTGGCTATGTTATGACATAGCAAACCTGATGACAGTCTCATGCCTTTGGGCCTTTCGGTCACCGGATTTATAAGCCAAATAAACCTCTATTCTTTTTTCTTTCTTTTTTTAGAGTTTTGCCATTATGCTAGAGACCTAGTTCTAAAATATGAAAATGTGTGTGTGTACAACAATCCTGGTATATATCGGGACCAGCTGTTAGCATAATGGCTATGTTGCTGAACTCCCACGTAGCCGACCGTGGTTCAAGTCCTGGACCCGGTGGCTTAAAACTCACACTGGGCATGTGTGCGTGCGTGCCCAAGATCCCGAGAGGAGAATGGAGGAGAAGGGATTGCGGTGTGGCCATCCCCCCTGGGGGGTGATTTCTTGCTTTCTGTCTCTCTCTGTCTGTCTGGCGAGCGCATGCGACCTAAAAGCAAAAACCTCTCCCCCCCCCAAAAAAAAATCCTGGTATATGCACAAGTCTATAAATATTTCTGCTCATAAGCTTTGATATCTGTTCTAAGCTAACCATGAGCCCCAAGAGTCTCTAGCTCTACTCCCTTACCCCACAGTTCAGTCTCACTTCTCTCTTGCTTGTTTGTTGCCTTTCACTCCAACAGTGTGCTGGCACCGCATGGTATCTATTTACTTAACTGTTTAATTCTACTATACATGCTGTATTCTAGAATTAACTTGTCCTCATGGGGGAAAAACAAGCAAACTAGCAAGTAGAGTAGAATGCTGATATACTTTTTTTTGTTTGTTTGTTTCCATGAGTCTTACAGGTTTCACCAACTTCCACAGTTATGCAGGTTAACATCTTTTCCTATACCAACTTGAAGGAGATTGCTTCACATATTGTAATCTAGTTAGACTTAGTTAAAACAGTAGTCATTTCATCCTGGGATTACCTGTATCTAAATGACTTTAAAAAAAAACTTATTTATCTCTTCTATGAGAGAGAAAGACAAAAGAGAGAGAGAAATAAAGACAGAGAGACACCTCTAATAGGATCTTCAAACTGTGGTTAACCTCTAGTCTCATCTGTCCTGGGCCATAGGCTCACATGCCCAGTAGATTCATAAGGAGGACCTAGGATGCAAACCTGGGAATTTTCCCATGTAGGTCCAGTTGTGTTACTGCTATACCATCACCTGCCCCCACCAAATAACTTCAAAATTTTTATTAAGATTTGTTGTTTATACTGGAAAATTTTGTGGATTTTGACAAAGGCATAGCATCATATAGCCAATGTTCTAGTATCTTAAGAATGAATAGTTACATTGCTTTATGAAATCCTCTTCACTTTAAGTATTCAACCATCACTCCTCCTCAATATAAATCCATGGAAACCTCTGATCTGTTTATTGTCTCTATAATATTGCCATTTCTGTAGTGTTATGTAAATGGAATAATGTAGTATATAACCTTTCAAACTGGATTTTTTCATATAAAAATATGCACTAATAATCTTCCCCTACCCATGTCTTTTCTTGGCTTAATATATTACTTTTCTAAAAGGTTGAATATTCTTCCATTGTGTAGCTATATCAAAGTTTGTTTATCTATCAATTGAAGGATATTTTGGTTGTTTCCAACTTTGGTGTTTATAAATGAATTTCTACAAACATTATATGCAGGTTTCTGTGTGGGCACAAATTTTCAGTAAGATTGGTGATTGCCTAGAGAGAAATTGGTAAATTGCATGGTAAGATTACATTTAGCTTTGTTAAAATAACATCGCTAAACTATCTTCCAAGGTGACTGTGCCATTTTGCATTCACACCAGTAATAAGTGAGAGTTCCAGGTATTCTGTCTCCTTGCTGGAAATTGATTTTGTCAGTTTTTTTGATATTTGCTATTCTAGTAGAAATGTGGTGATATCTCACTATCTTTTAATTGGTAATTTTTTAATTAAAAAGGAATTCAAGGGTCTTTCTACACATTTATTTCAACCTGTATATATGTTTTATTAGATATCTGCTCAGATCTTTTGCCAATGTGTGTGTGTATGTGTGTATTTATTTTCTTATTGCAATCTAAGACTTCATTGTGTACTTGGATTCAATTTGTTTAATAAGCATGTGTTTGGAATATATTACGTTGTCGGAAAAGTCATGACATATTTTTCTATGTTTGTCTATGCAAAGATGCATCATGACTTTTCTGACAACCCAATATTTTCTTCCAATCTCCAATGTGTACTTTTGTTTCCTTTGCAATGTCTTTCACAGAGCAAAAACTGCTAATTTTAATAAAATCAAGATATCAAGGTATTTTTGTGGACCATGTTCTTGATGTGTTCATCTAAAATACATCACCAAATATAGGTTTTTCTCCTATATATTAGTCCATGTTTTATGTTTTTGCATTTTACATTTAGATTTATGACCATTAAATATTTTGTATAAGGCATGATGCATTTCACTTTTGTATATGAATGTCCAGTAGTATTAAAATCATTCATTTAAGGATTATTCTTTCTCAATTGAATTAAATTTGAAGATATTTCGAAACTAAGTTGCCTGTACTTGTGCTAGTCTATTTGTGGCTTTCTATTCCATTCCATTGACCAGTGAGTCAATTCTTCACCAATACCACATTGTCTTAGTTCTTAGTTACTGCAGTTTTATATATTGTAAAATATATAGTTTTAGCCATTTGACTTCACTATTGTTCATTAATTTGCTGGATTTTTCCAGGCTTCATGCCTTCTTATGTAGATTTTAGAATTCATTTCATGAAACAAACAGACAAAATAATTGACTAAGATTTTATTGGGATCTGTCAAATTTATTGATTAAGTTTGGATGAATTTACTTGCGTTTTTGAACCCATGACTGTCTCTCAAATTATTATATCTTTAATTTCTTTCATCAGAGTTTTGTAGTATTTGCTATTTCTTTTTTGTTTTGTTCATTTATAAGCCAGAGAGTGTGTGCATTTTCCAGAGAGAGACAGAGGGAAAGAGAGAAAGAGAAAGAAAGAGAAAGCATTCCACAATTGGGTATTGTCATACTGTAATTCCTACTTCTACATTTCTCCATCCTATACAGAGCACATGTATGAATGTCCAAGATTCTAATGCAATGAAGAATTCCAGGAACAATGATTGTAGTACGACCAGACACCACTGGTGTGCTTTCTCTTTTTTTCCTCTCTCTCTTCTGTTTCATGGACATGCATATGCCCTCTAACATCAATAATGCCAATGGCTTTTCTGTATAGCAATAAGCAAGTGTATTTTGAAATTAAGTACTCAATACCATTTATATTACCGACAAAAAGTGAAATACTTAGATAGATATACCAAAATATATACAAGAGTTATGTGATGAATACTATAAAAGTGAAAAAGGAAATTAAAAATCTAAATAAATAGAAAGATATTCCATGTTCATGAATAGAAAAATTCAATATTATCAAGATGTCATTTTTCCCACAGTTTATCTATAGATTATTGAAACCTCAATTATAGTCCAAGGAAGTTATTTTATGTTTCTTGACTAAATGATTCTAAAGTTTATATGGAGAGCCAAAAGATCCAAAATAGCCAAGAGAATATTGAAAAAGAACAATGCTGGATGAATTACACTACCATGTCCCTCTTAGAACGGGAACAAGGTAAGAATGTCCTATCTCACCACTCTTATGAGTATTTTAATGGACATTATCACTTGTGCAGTAAAAGAAGAGAAAGAAATTAAAATGTGCAGATTGAAAGTTAAGAAATAAAATTTTATTTGAAAATTACATTATTACCTCCAAAGGACATACTATAAGAAAAACAGAAACATGAGACTAATACATGAGTATAATAAGGTCATAAAATGCAGGATTAATATACAAACTCAATGGTATATTATATGACAGCAAAGAACAATTGGAATTTGAAATAAAAAATAGCATTTGCAATAGTGCTAAAATGCAATTCATAGGTATATATCAGAATAGAGAATACGGAGCTGATCGCATGGGCTGGTAGTTAAGGAAGCCATTTCCCACATGGTTGACTCTACTTTAGTGCCTAAAATCTTGACAGAATATCCAGAGAAATTTAACTACCAAAGTCATTTACCTGAAGGGTATACCTTCAATAAGTAAGGCTCTGAGTACATTTTATAAAATTACTTTTCCCATGTTGCTGCTAGAATCACAAATGAATCTTTCTTGGCTCTTTGTTGTGAGACACTGCAATGATTCCTGGAGTTAAAAATGCAGAAGTGTGAGGGTCTTCCTAAAACTGTGACTCCTCAAGAGTTTCTTATATATTAGTCTGCATTCAGCTTCCAGCAATTTGTCAAAATTGTCACCTAAGTCTTTTAATCAATTTATGGCTCCAGTAACTTCTGCTCCAGTTCAACAGATCTTGGTAGTTGAATCTCTCTGGGTATTCTGTCTTTCCATATTTCAGGGTAACAATTTGCCCTGCAACTTCAGTTGTCTCATGGACCTAATAAAAGTCACCAAATTTTAGTCTGTCTACATTTTCTTGTTGTGAGGATGGGAATGAAGACACTCAACTTCTTTACATGTTAGAGATGAGACTGATCCCACTTTTTTTGGAAAGCATATTATTTATGGTATATAAAGTTTTATATTGACAAGTTTTTTTTTTTTTTTCTTTCTCACGGCTTCATAAATATGCAGTTATACAAACATTCCCCTAGGACCAGTAGGTAGCATGGATGTTAAGGTGGTGGATCTCACATAGCTTGACAGGACCATATATGAAATTGCCTTGCATATTCTTTGGACTTCAGGACGTTTCTTGAAGCCCTGAAACGTTTTCTTTTATTCTTGTTATATTTGTTTTTCTTTTTAATAAACTCTATCATCAGTTCCTTGCCTTATGGATAACGCGTTACAGGGTTTGCTCTTCTGAAGGGGTGTACCATACTGAGAAGGCTTATAACTGCTGAGATATCTTTTGATGAAGAGTAGGGAATGCTGTCATTGTGGTAGTATGCTTCATGCTAGGACAGTAGCTCTTGTTTCTTTTGTATTATTAGGTAAAATCCATGCCTTATTTCACATTGCAGTAACCATTTGTTTTGGTCATAGTGTATTAAGTAGGCCTAAACTATGCACAGTTACATGTTAACACTCCATTTAGTTTTCAACTAAAAAAAAGTGTATGCGTGTGTGTAGATGTACGGGAGTATATGTGTTTTGATAACACATGGTGAGATAGCTACAAATGATGTCTAAATATGTTGCATAGTTGGGAGAATAGTAACAGCTATATTGATTTTTGTTTTAAAGAAAATGGTCCAAAATCAATAAAATGCATGGCATTTAAGAATTAGAAGATGATTTAACATCTCTTTCTCGATTTCAAATGTGTGATATTATTGCACTAAGATTTGGAAGTTTCGGCCCTCTCTGCATTGTCTACATACACTAACGCAGAGAAAGAAACACTTGATTAGATAATTAACGATGGTATATTTTATGAGGTTACTTCCAAAGAATTGTGGGAAAATGGAATTAAGATATGAATTTATTTTGGTGCAAAATTTTTGAAATCCACACATAATACACATTATTTTCATAAACATTGTGAAAGCCTTTCATATTTTTTAAAAGTTCACTTACTTATTTCTTGCATGAATGAGAAAGAGTGAGAGAAAGAGAGAGAGAGAGAGAGACAGTGTCCTGAGTGCGTGCCTTACTCACAGAGGCCTTCAGACTTGAACTAGGAACTTTTTCATGTGGAATTGCCTTGCAGAGCATAACATTTTACTTCTGTTCTACCCTCTGGCTCCTGATGAATACTTCAGCTCTTGAAAGAGGTGACGGAGTTGTATGATAAGTGTTTTCAGCACACAGATGATAACTATGTGAGGTAATATATTTGTTAATTAACTTGATATAACCATTCCACAATGTATATAGTTCAAAGCATTATATTGTACACAATAAATACATACAATTTTATCTGTCAGTTTAAAAGTAAATAACCAAATTGAGAAAGAGAAAACAGTAAGTTTAGACAGCTCCAGCCCTGATCACACATACAATTTGAATTCTTTCCATTGATTCTGGCAATTTGGCTGGCATGTCCCCTCCACCATTGTGTGGAATTACATAACATTAGCTTCTTCCTTCATTTCTTGTTTTCTAGCCCTTAATCAATTATCTGTTAGAAATTACGACTCTTAGAGTTGCTCTAATGATGAAATGAAAGTCATTACCTGAAGTCACAATTCAGAAAATGATAGAATCCTTAGACATGAAAGTCAATGTACATAAATTGTACATCTAAACCACTCTCATTGGTTTAGGTAACAATTCAGGCAAATGGTAGTATTCCTAGTTTGCCTAGGGAATACCAAAACCTACCCCCTTCCTACCTTATGATATTATCTCTGACTTGGAGCATGTTTTAGATGCTTCAGTGTTTGCTGCTGTTGACATGTCACAACATTAAAAATATTAAAGATAGTAGCACTTTCTTTAGCTTCTAAACTTGGGGCTTTCAGATAAAAATGAATTTATTTGGAAATCTACATAAGAAACAAAGATTTTCTAGTTGATGTTCCTATTAAATTGTTAATCAAGTAGCTATTTCTTAGAAATATGAATCCCTGGGGCCAGCAGGTGGCATGCAGTTTAAGGTGTTAGAGTCATACATGGCCAGCGGAAGTTCAAGTACAAGACCAGAGAGCTTGAAAATTGTGCTGGTTGTGTGTGTATGCTTGCCTAAAATCCTCAAAAAAAAAAAAAAAAAAAAAAAATGGAGAAGGAATTGTACTGCGGTCATACCCCTGGAAGGTAATTTCTCACTTTCTTTCTCTTACTCTCTTGTGAGTATATGTGCCCTACTGCAAAAAATATATTAATTAATTAATTAATTACACAGAAAGATTTTTTAGGCGTTGGCCACATACTTTTCAATCCCAGATATGTTCTCAAAATATCTAAAAGCCATTTAAGAAAATATCCCAAGCTTTTTTTACTATCTATCTCCAAAAGGAAAGAAAAATGTTTTCAGGTCAATTTTATTATAGATTTAGAAATAAGTAATTGTGGGAACCAGCAGTTAGCGTAATGGCTATGTCGCTGGACTCCACGTAGTCGACCGCGGTTCGAGTCTCGGACCCGGTGGCTTGAAACTCACGCCGGGCGCGTGTGCGTGCGTGCCCAAGATCCCGAGAGGAGAATGGAGGAGAAGGGATTGCGGCGTGACCATCCCCCCTGGGGGGTGATTTCTCGCTTTCTGTCTCTCTGTCTCTCTCTGTCTGTCTGGCGAGCGCACGCGCCCTATAGCAAAAAACCTCTCCAAAAAAAAAAAAAAAAAAAAAGAAATAAGTAATTGTCATGCTATATTTGAATAGTAATTTTGAATAGTAATTTATAGAATCTTGATGTTAGGCATAATATGTTTTGAGTTCACACTTTATTATTTAAATTTGAGTAAAATAAAATTGCAACAACATTTCTGAAATTCAGCAATGTAAGTTTATAAAGGGCAGTATGTTAGTTTCTATCTTAAAAATTAGTCACGAGAAAAAATTTTGAATAGTATATTAAGCATTTTATCTAGTGCCTTGGGCAGAAGAGCCATCTCATATATTCATTTAAGCATTTAAATATTTATTCATTCATTCCATGCATAAATACTCATCAAGTCTACCGTGAACATGCATTGTTCTACTATAGGAACTGGGTATACCATAGGAAAGAAACCAGTTAAAATTTGGCCATCAGGTCAACTGGTAGAATGGATAGTAAGGTGGCTGGATACTATATGACCGACTATACAGTTTGAGTCCTGGACTTTGTGGGATAAAAACACACTGGGCATGTGTGCATAGGTGTCCAAAATTCTGAAAGGAAGGAGAGATGCAGGAGAAGCAATTGCGGCTTGGCCATATCCCATGGTGGGTGCTTTCTTACTTTCCTCTCTTTTTTTCTCCCTCTCTCCAGCAAGCACACATACCCTCTCGCAAAACAAAACAAAACAAACTCTTTGCTACCAAAGAACTTTCATTTTAGAAAAGAGATAAATAAAATAAACAATATTATTATGTAAAATAAATAGCATATTAAGTAATGATAATACTAAGAAGGAAACATAAAGCAGAAGAGGTCAATATTAAATTTGAGGATAGGAATGAGGTAAAACACAGAATGGCAAATATGAATTTCAGGTAACACACTTTCTTAAAGTATAAATATGTTTTATTCAATATTTTCTAAGTAATGTTTGATATATAGTAAAACATAATTCATTTTTATTGGAAATTAGAATTTACTATATTCTGTTTTTAAATAATTATTTATCATATTATTATTATTATTTGCTATAAGACACATGTGTTTATCATAGAGAGAACAGAGAGAGAGAGAGAGAGAGAGGAAATGAGAAAGCAAGTCGCTAAGTCCAGGACTTGAACCATGGTCAATGATGTGGCAGTCTAGTGTCTTAACCACCACACCACCTGTTTGTCCCTATGCCCTTTTTTTATTTGCTAAATCTGGTAACCTGTCTAAAAATGGGAATTTTAAATAAAATTGCAGTAACTGTCCTTTCTGAATAGGCGACTTTTTCACTGAAAGAATTAACCACAGAAAGAAATGAGGAAGTCTGGTAAGTCTATCAGGGGAAGTACATTCTGAAAAGCGAAATGACCAAGTGTCAACAGCCTTGTGCCAAGGAGTGTGCTGAGTTGAAGCATGATGGCCAATATGGCTGGAGAGCTGTATGAACAATCCCAACAACAGAAGAGATAACAGATAGCAAGGTATCTGAAACAACAGGCTTTGTGTGTCAGAGAGAGGATTTTGTGTTTCCTTCTGAGTAAAATGGAAAGCCAGTGGAGGGTTTTGAGTAGCGACTTGGCACACTATTTCTTATGGTTTAATGGCGTTACTCTGGCTGCTATGTTCAGAGTGTACACACAAACACAGAGACAGAAATGGGGGAGCCAGGCTCTTCTAACAATTCAGGCAGGAGATGGTTGGCTTGTTCTGAACCAATAGCAGATAGGATAATGACAAGTATTCAAAATCTGAATATTCTTTGAGCATAGATGAGACAGAATATTTAATTGGATGGCCAGTGAGGGGGGAAAAATCAATATAGAATGACTATATATTTTTGACCGGAGCAATTTATTTAATCCACCTTTTAAAATAGTTGGTGGAGAAGCCAGTAGGTGGCATGGTGGTTAAGATGCTGGATGTCTACATGGTGGGCCATGGTTCAAGTTCCAAACCTGGAGACTTGAAAATCATGGCAGGTGCATGTTCAAAATCCCAGGAGGAGAATGAAAGACAAGAGACTGTGGTGTGGCCGTTCGCCCAAGGGAAGTGATTTCTCAGTTTCTCTCTCACTGTCTTTTTCCAGTGAGTGCACGTACCCTATGCTAAAAACTTATATATATATATGTTATATATATATGTGTGTGTGTGTGTGTGTGTGTGTATATATAAAACATATGTGTGTATATATATATGTATATATATACACACACACACACACACACACACACACACACATATATATGGTTAAGCCACATGATATAATAGAATAGATGTGAGTGCATGTGAGAGTGTGTGTGTGAGAAAGAGAGAGAGAGACAGAGAGGATGACCCTCTCTAGGATGTGGTCTCGCCGTGATTTCTTCTTCCATTCCTCCAGAACATTGGATCTTGTATACTCACACACATGCCCAGGGCTGGAGATTCGAATCACGTTTTCATGTGGGAATCACATCTTCATGTGGGATCCAGCTTCTCTTGAGCATTGCACTACCGCAATCCCACAGAGCCAGACTCTGAAAAGCTTTTTGATAAAACAAGTCTTTTTGCCTTTCAGAATGTGGAAAGACTAGTTCAAAGACTGAATTCTCTTCCTTAGAGTTCTCCAGTTTCATGGGAAAAGTAACATAGTGGATCAAACACTGGTTTTGAAGAAAGAAATATCAGACTCTATCATTTATGAATTTTGTGGCTTTGGAAACACTTCTTTGTGTCTCAGAATCTTTTTTATTTAAGATGGATATAATGGATCATACCACCTAAAAAAAAGGAATGGTGTATGTGAATTTTATATCATAGAGATTGACATGAATAATTTTTAGTGAATAAGAGTTTTCTTTTATTTCTTTCTTATTTTCATAACACAGCAAAAGTTTGTAGTAGATATTTTCCACCTTTCAACCATTTAACATCCCAAATGTCAAATTGTTTGTAAAATTTGAGACTTCATGCAAATCAATGGAGGCATAGCTTATATCCCAAAATCAAAATTAGATCTAGAAAACTAGAGAAAACTCTAGATCCTCATCTTCCCAATCTTATTGTAGTGAGTAGAGTATTACCCTTTTTAAAGTATAAAGATGCTCATTTCATCAGACATTGAAATAGGAATTAGGATAGTTAGACATCAGAAAATGCTTTATGAGGATATCTAATTCCCAGCAGTGTTGATGGCTCATGTGGTCACATCTATAGCTCACCAGACACTAGTGAGGTGTAATTTGGTTTGTGATACTAACTACACAGCCGTAAGCCTGGGTCTCAGCCTTTTGTACAAGTTTGGGAGCTACCAGTATCAATAAGGGATTTCCTTTCGTGCTTGAACCTGTCAGCGTTGATTTCTGTTAGAAAACTTTAGGCTTTGTATTACACCCAAGAATGTGTTTGTACAGCTGAAGAATTTCCTCATCATACTAAATTAATTCCTCTAGATCTAGTCATATAAAATCCTCTTCATTTAAGCTGATAGAAATGATGACTACTTTATTAACTACTATAATGCAAAAATTGTCCTATATTTAACCGAATCTTGTTTTATTAGGTCAGGGAAACAACTCTGCTAATGAGACAAAATAATCCATTGAACATTGTTGCAACCATTATAGGTTACACCACATATATTTTAATAAAATGAGTGCCTTTGATTGTAGTCTACAATAGAGAAAAAAAAATCACCTATTTAGACTTTGGACTCTGAAAATATGATTCTACTACTGTCTCAGATTAAGAGTAATAAATTAATTTCCCCAAAACAGAGTCAAAATTAACATGGTACAATACATTCGATGGTAAATACAACCATAAACTGTTACTAGAGCAAGGCTATAAAAGGTTTATTTAACCCATTCTGGTGGGAATGGGGGTGGAAAGTAGGCCCATAAAGGTTCCTTTATGGAGAATTGGTCAAATAAGTTTCTGTGAACAGAATCTCACAGGATAATGGAAAATAAAACAGTTCAGGAATAGAAAATACTGAGTCATTGGGAAAGTCATGACACATGTTTGCATAGAAAACACAGAAAAATATGTCATGATTGTCCTGACAACCTAATAGATGACATGTCTAAAGATGCCAGAAGTGTGAGTAAAAGTGTGTGCCTGTGGGAATATGTTTTGGTAACATAAAGTTTGGGCAAGAGAGCGCTAGGTTAACATGAACATGAGTTGGGAAAGATCTAGATTACAACAGCAACAGCAAACACTAAGAAGTGGGCCTTTATCTTAAAGCTACTAAGGAATCACTGAAGAGTATTGGCAGGTTCTTATCTGCAGTTTTAGAAGATTGTTCTATGGGACAGGAACATAATGACATTGTCCATGCAAAATATGACTCGTTTCTAAATTCTGTGGTTCCAGCTGTATTGATGAGTGAATTCCATTGCACAGATATTGAAGATAATGACATTTATGAGAGTCAAATACTTCTTATAGAAAAAAGTTACTTGAAATAAAAGTATTACAAATGCATGTTTAAAATAATAATGTTATATATTTAAAGTAATAGTGTAAATAACATTATATATATAAAGTAATAGTATAAATAGTACATATTTATAATTATTTCATATTCATATACATGTACTCTTTAACTTACAACGGAATTATATCTAAATAAATCCATCATATGTCAAGGATCACCTATATACTATCTTTTTTTTTTAAGAGGTTTTTGCTATAGGGCACATGCGCTCGCCAGACAGACAGAGAGACAGAAAGCGAGAAATCACCCCCCAGGGGGGATGGCCACGCTGCAATCCCCTTTCCTTCATTCTCTTCTCGGGATCTTGGGCACACACACACACACACTCGGCATGAGTTTTAAGCCACCAGGTCCAGGACGCGAACCACGGTTGACTACATGGGAATCCAGCAATGTAGCCATTACACCAACTGCTGGTCCCAACCTATATACTATCTTTTGAAAAAAATTTCCAGAGGGTTCCATGTTTTAGTAATTATAAATAATTCTGCAATAAACAGGAATGTGCAGATGTCTTTCTGTCTGAGTATTTCCTGTTTTGGGGGTAGATACCAAGAAGTGCGATTACTCGGTCATATGGAAGTTCTATTTATATGTTTTTGAGAAAACTTCACATTGTTTACCACAGAGGTTGAACTAATTTGTATTCCTACCAACAGTGTAAGGCAGTTTTCTTTTCACCACAGCCTAGCCAACATGCCATTCTTTATTTTTTTGATCCTAGCCATTCTAAAACTGGGGTTAAATGATATCTGTTTGTAGTTTTAATTTGCATTTACCTAATGACAAGAGACATTAAACATTTTTTCATATAACTTTTGGCCATTTGTAAGTCTCCCTCGAAAAGTTGTTTATTCAATTCATTTGTCCATTTTTAAATTGGATTATTCCTTTCCTTATGGGTGAGTTGCCTAAGTTCTCTCTCTAGATATATTCTAGATTTCAATCTCATTTCTGAAGAATAATTTTAAGATTTTCTCCCATTCTGAGGGTTATCTTTCACCCTAGTTATAGTGTTCAAAAACTGATAATTGGGTTGAAAAACTGTGGCACATATACATTATTGAATATTACACTGCTGTAAGAAACAATGAGATCCTATCGTTCAACTCAAAATGAATGAATATAGAAGACTTAGTGTTAAGCAAAGTGAGCCACACTTTGAAAGATACACATTGTATATCACCACCTGATTTGTACTAAGCTCCTGCACTTTAAGGCAGAATTTGAGAGATCTGAAGATTTGATGGTGGAGAGGATGGGTGTGGATCCTAGAGATAAAGGGGAAAGTAGTTGGTAGAGGGTGGGTGGTGGATGGTGGGTGTGAGAAAAATGTTTTAGGCTAGTCATGTCTGCTTATAAGTGTTATTTGTCTGTTAAACTAGTTTGCAGATTGTTTAATGAATGCTTTATCAAATTATGGAAGTTTGGGTCCAGCAAGTGGCATGGTGATTAAGGTGCTAGACTTGCATATGACTGACCACAGTTTGAGTCCTGGACCTGGCAACTTGAAAATCATGCTGTGTGTGTGTGTGTGTGTGTGTGTGTGTGTGTGTGCACAAAATCCTAAGAGGAGAATGGCTATACCCCAGGGGGTGATTTTTCATTTTACTTCTCACTGTGTCTCTCTGTCCCTCTCCAGCAAGTGCATGTGTCCTATGGCAAAAACCTTAAAAGAAAATATGAAAGTTCAAGTGCAAATAATTTTTGAAGAGTATAAACAAAACATTTATGTTTACAGGAGAGAAGCAAATAGAAACTATTTTTTTTCTGTATTGTTTGGAAATAGTTCACTCTGTTGTACCTGCTAATTTATTTGTCATCAAAAGAGCCCTTTGCCTAAAAAAAGGACTGACTAGTGTGCAAAATGTTTACAATCTTTTCTAAAGTTGTAGTTTATCATTACTTTGTATCTGTAAGTTATTTTTAGAAATATTGCCTGTATTTTTGGTGCATACAACTTTATACTTTGAAGCTTGTATCTGTGAATTTTCAATTGAAATTTATTTTGCCAATGTTTTCTGAGTGAACTGAAAAATGTTTTTGTTAAAAAAATAATAAAATTTCCAGAGGGTATATGTGCTCGCTAGCGAGAAAGAGAGAGAGGAAGAAAGCACTCTTCAATGGGGCATCATCATATCACAATTCTTTTTCTTCCATTTCTCAATCTTGTTAGGATTCTGACATGCACACACATGTGCTTGGTATGTTTTTTAAGGCAATGGGGCTGGAATTTGGAGTGTAGTCAGACATGTGGTATCTGGTTCCCTTAACCACTAAGCCATGAGACTGGCTCTATATATTTTCTTTTATACTACTTTGTATTCATTACTGTGACAATAAATGTTATCAAACAAACATAATATGCCATCTATTATTCTTACTACTTTTCTATAACAAAAGTAATTTCATAGTTTTTAGATTTTATTGTTTCAAAGCATGGATTTTTAAGGACATATGAAATTAAAAGAAAATTATTTTGATATAATCTATGTTTATCAGAAATACAAACTCTCTGAAGCAAAGATACTGATATTAAGACCCAAGTTTAAATATTAAGGATTTGATATGTGTGTTTGTGCATCTGTATACAAAGAAATGTGTTTTCTAATAATATTGCATGGTCATTCATTAGATAGTTTCTTGCAAAGTTCTTTTTTATAAGCTACTTAAACTTGCCAAAAATAAATTATATGAATTTATTTGTATCCTCTACTTTTTAAAAATTAAGCTGCTTTTGATCATGTAATTTTATCTGTGTCCTAGATTCAGTGAAGAAATACAACAAAATATGGTATATGACAGTGATATTAAAATATTGACTTCTAGCACTAATACATTCACAACATGTAATATTTAGAACATGATGAAATATTATGGCATATTTTGATTTTATTTGGTAGTCTCTTTTTCATCCTTGTCACACTAATTTGACTGGATTGCATGTTTTATGACAATCCATATAGTAAAGTAAATTCAATCATATTAATAACTGAATTAAAAAGAAATGAATGTTAAAGTTAAATCGACCAAAGAATATGTGCATATTTGAATATATTTGAAGGTTATTATACAAAGCTAATGTTAATTTTTTCTAAGTTTAAAATTTTAGGGAAATTTAATGAATATCTTGTCAAAGTTATTATTTTTATTTATTATTAGAGCAGAAATTTGGTGTCAAACAGATCTACTTTCATATTAAGCAATGAATTTATCTTCTCTGAGACTGTTTCCAACCTTATAAAATTAGGAAGATACTTCCAGCATTAAATGACTTTAAGACCCCAGAAAGTGGTATAGCAGTTACATAATTGGATTCCCACATGGTTGACTGCAGTTTGAGTCCCAGACCTGGTGGCTTGAAACTCACACTGGGCACATGTGTGTATGCTCAAGATTCCAGAAGGAGAAAGGTCATCGCAGAAGGGTTGTGGTCATCTCCCTTGGGGGTGATTACTCCTTTTTCTCTCACTGTGTCTGTCTGTCTCTCTCTGATGAGCACAACTACCCTAAGACAAAAAACACCAGAAAAAAAAAAAAAAGAGTAGTATATATATATATATATATTTTTTTTTAAACTGACTTTTCTTTTTTTAATTTAACTTTATTTATTTATTTATTTATTTTTAATTTGACTAAAGAGGGAAAGAGTGAGGAGAGAGAGAAAGTGAGAAAGCAAGCCACCAGGTCTGGGACTCAAACCATGGTCAGCCATGTGGGAGTCCAGTGCCCTTAACCACCAGGCCACCTGCCGGCCCCAAGAGTAGTATATTTTGATGTTTAATAATACTGATACCTTGGTAAGTATGCTAAAAATATTGAGTATCATGAAGTGAAGATGATTCACCTTCAGTCAGAATAGAAGATGGCACACTTTTAATCAAACTGAGAGAGAGTAGTAACTCACCTCTCTGTGTAAAAATACTAAGAAAACTATTATCAAGTTTAATGTTTTTTTCAACAGATTTTTGCTATAGGGCACATGTGCCCACCAGAGAGACAGAGATACATCTCCCCAGAGGGAGATGGCCAGGCCAAATCCCTTCTTCTCTATTTTCTTCTTGGAATTTTGGGCACTCACACACATTCACCTGGTATGAGTTTCAAGCCTCCAGGTCTGGGACTTGAACCATGGTCGACCATGTGGGAGTCCAGTAACATAACCAATATGCCATCTGCTAGTCCCCATCAAGCTTATTCTTAAAGAACTCCGATAAAGTCCCTTTCTAGTAAATCAAGAATGCACATTAAGTTCTTATGACATCTGTTCATGCATAAGGCCAAAAAATAATCTTAACACATTTAAAAAATCTATTGGTATGTATCACATTTTCCAATGACTATGAAATGCAATTGGAATTTTAAAAAATACAACAAAAGTACAAGCACATTGTGATTTTAAAAACCCCGGAAATTAAGGCACATAAAATACTTGAAAATAGTAATTGAAATAGTGGTCAATATTATAAAAGTAAATGATGGAGGTGACCAGCAGGTGGCGTGGAAGTTAAGGCGCTGGACACTCCCACATGTCTAACCATGGTTCAAGTCCTAGATCTGGCAGCTTGTTTTCTCACTTTCTCTCTCTCTCTCTCTCTCTGTATGTGCTTGGTTCAGGTTCTGGACCTGACAACTTGCTTCCTCACTTTCCCCTTTGCTTTCTCTGTCTCTCTCTGTTCAAATTAAAAAATAGTAACAAAAGGAATTAAATAAATAAATAAATATTTTTTTTTTAAAGTTAATGATGGAAATAGTAGCCAATATTATAAAAGTAATAATAACATGTAGTTTCTGGGTTTTCTAGCATTGTAAAGTGGATGCTCTTCTAGCATTTAAAAGTGGATGTTCTTCCCTCCCTCCTATTGTACCTTTCCTATGAAAATTAGCAAAATCCACGATGGTGTTTCCTGCTGCTGCTACTTCTTTTTAAAATAATTATTTATTTAATTTTATTCATTTTCATTAGTTTTTAATTTGACAAGAGAGGGAATGAGGAGTCAGGGGGAAAGAAAGCAAGCCATCAAGTCTGGGACTTGAACTGCAATTGTCTATGTGGGAGTCCAGCACCTTAACCACGACTCCACCTGCCAGCCACGACAACATCTGCTTCTAAACTAACATTAAAAATGCAGAAAAATGAATATGAACCTCTGCCTGTCACCATTAATAAAAATCAACTCACAGTGGATCAAAAATCTAAACCTAAGACTACAAACTATAAAACTACTGGTGGAAAACACTGGGGAAACTCCGGGAGACATTGGGGTAGGCAAAGACTTCTTAAGCAAAACCCCCAAAGCACTAGCAATAATCCCCCAAATAAACAGGTGGGATTACATCAGACTAAGGAGTTTCTGCACAACAAAGGACACTAGCTAGTGTGAATCAACAACCCTCAGAATGGGAGAGGATTTTTGTGAATTGTACCTCAGATAAGGAATTGATAACTATAATACACAGGGAATTCAAGCAGTTTGCCCAGAAGAAAATGATTAACCCAATTAAAAGATGGGAAAATGAGCTGAATAAACAACTCTCTAAGAAAGACATACGAACAGCCAAAAAGTATATAAAAAAATGCTCAACATCCCTCATTGTAAGGGAGATGCAGATCAAAACCACAATGAGATACCACCTAACCCCAGTCAGAATGGTGAAGATTAGAAAAGCAAAAAATGATAAGTGCTGGAGGGGATGTGGTAAAAGGGGAAAACTCCTACACTGTTGGTTGGTGGGAATGTAAATTGATCCAGCCACTGTGGAGAACTATGTGGAGGTTCCTCAAAAGACCTTCAAATAGGGAACCAGCAGTTAGCGTAATGGCTATGTCGCTGGACTCCCATGTAGTCGACCATGGTTCGCGTCCTGGACCCGGTGGCTTAAAACTCATGCTGGGCGCGTGTGCGTGCGTGCCCAAGATCCCGAGAGGAAAAAGGAGGAGAAGGGATTGCAGCATGACCATCCCCCCTGGGGGGTGATTTCTCGCTTTCTGTCTCTATGTCTCTCTCTGTCTGTCTGGCGAGCACACGCGCCCTATAGCAAAAACCTCTCAAAAAAAAAAAAAAAAAAAAAAAAAAAAGAAAGAAAAAAGAAAAGACCTTCAAATAAAACTACCATATGATCCAGCAATTCCACTCCTGGGTATCTACCCAAAGGACAGGAAAGCACTCGGTCAGAAAAGCGCTTGCACAGCTATCTTCATTGCAGCATTATTCACAATTGCTAAGGCATGGAACCAACTCAAATGTCCACAAACTGATGAATGGATTGAAAAATTGTGGCACATATACTCCATGGAATACTATTTACCTATAAAAAAACAAGAAGACCCTGGAATGATAGAAAGTGGACAAATAGGGAAGATTTGTTGCTGAGTGAAGCAAGTCAGGCTATGAAAGAGAGACATTGTATATCTCCACTTAACATATACCAACTGTCTGCACTCTATGGTAGAGACTGAAAGACTGGATAACATAAAAGTATTAAAAATTGTAATGGACACTAGAGACAAAGTGGAAAGAGTGTGGGAGGAGAAGAGCATGGGAAATGGAGAGGTAAGACTCGTGGGACACAGATAAGGTTTATTATCTGTTGACGAGGATGTGTATTGTAGCCTCAACTGGGCTGTACTGAGGTGTATATCATGCTGGGTAAATTCTCTTCACAATCTAAATAATATTTAGTGATTTTATGTATGGATAATAATAATGATAATAATAATAATAATAATAAAATGCTTAGCCTTAGAGACTCCACCTTGCTCCTCTAAGTTTCTTCTCTAAATGCTTAGCTTTGCCTGTAGACTAAGTAATCGTTTACCCAGAAATAGCCTCCCCTGTTTTCCTCAGTTGAAAAGTATCTTATAATTCTTGCCCACTTCCTTCAGGGAGATTTAAAGGTATACAGTAAATAACCTTTATTCTCTTAAGATCTATAGGAACATAGTAACCAGACTCATGTCACCCAGTCAGTGGACCACAAAAAGAATAACCAATACCTGCCTTAGTGCTTCAATATCTGGAAAGGCTTTTTAACTTTTGGGCCTGACTTTTTCTCACACTATAAAATTAAGTGTTTTTTTGTTTTCTGCTCTTTTCCTTAAAATGGTTCTTCAGGGCACTAGACCACAATCTTATTGGCTAGTTGGATTCCTATAAAGTCAGCTTCCAAACCCCCACCACCACATCGTGTCTCTTGATTTACTGATTGTCCTGTTTTGAGTGGAGTAAGTTTAGAGTCAGTTACAATGACAGCACTTTTGTTGATTTGAGTAAAGACCTACAATTGAGTAAACATTCAAAACTTTACATTGGACATATAAATAAATCAAGGAAAAGCAAAGTAAAACAATAAAAAAAACTCTTTGGGGGACCAGCAGATTGTGTCATGATTACATGGTTGGACTCCCATGTAGTTGACTACTGTTTGAGTCCCAGGCCTTGGTGGCTTAAAACTCATGCTGGGTGTGTGTGCATGCGTGCCCAAAATCCTGAGAGGAGCATAGAGGAGAAGGAATTGCAGTGTGGCCATTTCCTCTAGGGGATGATTTCTTGCTTTCTGTCTTTCTGGAAAGTGAGCAAGTGCAAGTGCCCTATAGCAAAAATATCTCCAAAAAATAAATTCATAAAATAAAAATAAACCTGTTCAGTTAGTCTCCTGAAATGTTATAGTAAATACGGTTGTCCTTCCATGTACTATTGAGTGATTTCTTCCGGGATCTCTCCTCAGACATCAAAATTCAAGTCCTTTACATAAAATGGAGTAGGTCTTGCTTATAATCTGTGTACCTTTTTCTGTATACTTTAATCTCTACATTATTTATAATACCTATTACAATGCAAATACAAACCAAATAGTTTTTATATGGTATTTTTACCTGCATTGTTTTTATTGTTGTCTTTGTTTTTTTCCCCTCAAATACTATGGGTATGTAACTGGTTGAAATCAAGAGTGTTGTACCTAAAGGTCCAATAGCCAGCCAGGTATTATTAAATGTTCTAATGTAGCCTTCCCTACCCTCTACTACAAACTCTCATTAGAGGATTAGGGAGGGAGAAAGAGAGAGGAAGAGGGAGAGACAAAGAAGAGAGAGAATGAAGTGTGAGAAGAAGGAAAGAAGGAATATACAAAAAGAAAATAATGAAGGGAGGTGGAAAGAAAGAGGAGAAAAGAGGGTAACTGTTGGAATAACTTTGGAAATAATGCTTTCTAATAAGAGGTAAGACTCATTGCCAGAGCTTTGTCCATTCTACATAAAATATATAATCAAGCATTGTCTATATCCACTTGTTCCATTTCCAGCCTCTAAATTTGCAGACTGAATGAGTGCATGCAAATTATCTGTAGCATGCTTCTTTGTCTCTAATCTTTGGCAGAGCTTAATCTTTGACTCACATTTGGCTCAGCAGAGGTAAATATTTACTTATAACCTCCTGAGTTTCTTGCACTGGAGCACAAAAATTTCACTCATCTGCATGAATTACTACCAGCTTTTATTTTTAACATTTTAAAACATTTTTCCATTCCATGATTTGGGAAAAAGAATTTAATGTCTAAGGATTCAGTAATATTGAATCTTTTCAGAAGCTATGACAAAAGAACATTATAAAATTTTGAGGCTGATTGTTTTAGTGGCAGTTCGATAATATGTCCTGCCACTTTGAAATGAAACTAAAATGCCATGTACATTACATTAATTGAATTGCACCTAACCACATTGTGAGCACTTGAATTATAGGAGAAATGTTTTTGAATTGTTATCACATTACAAGAAGTACCTCTGAGTCAATCAAGGTAAATTTACTTCTTTATATGTTTATTTTCTCCCCAATGCATGCTACAGTGAACCATATTTATGGTAATCACTCCATTTAGATAAGCTTGTATTTACATTTATGTACCACTAGTCACGAACAGTGAATACTTATAGTCTTTAAAGATGTAACTCTGTAATGTTAAAATGGGGTCATTATTTGAAGAAAGACAATACATTACAAACTTGAATATATTTCCTCAAATGGGCCATAGAGCAAAAGGTCTCTGAATATTTTTCTTGATGATTAAACTTGTTAAAACATGTTTTTACTGAAGTAACATTAATTTAGAGGGAAATAGTATTTTTTTAACTTCTGTGATATTGTCAATTGACAAGTATATAGTAATTTGGGTGAAAGAGCTCCTTAAAAGATAAGTGTATGTATATATTATATATATATATATATATATAATATATACATACACATTATATGTATACACACTAAATACTAATACTAAATACTAATTTCCAAATGATATGTTGAAAAATAGATAGTGCTGAAATAGCATCATATTTTCACGTGGCCATGACTTCAAACTCAGCTCCTAATAGTAGCTGGAAATGTCTTAGTACAAATTTGCCAAATTGTCCGTGATCTTGATACAGAAAGTGATGTATTATAGTTACACATACTACTTCTCAAGGGTAAATCCATTAATGTAAGAAATTCTTATACTCTAATTATAAACATTTATCTAGTGATTATTTCATGTTATTTTCTTTAAGTCAGATTCATATACACAGAAATTTTTTAGTGGTTTCTCTAAAAGAGATAATCTTCCCTCGGGCATGATAGAGTTTGAATTTTCACAATCAAGGTTGTTAGCAGTCTCAGTCTTTCTCAGAAACTTATCCTGACCGATAAGAGAAAAGTCATTGTTTATTCATTTCAATGGACTGCATGTTTGTGTCTTCCCACCCCCATTCATATATTGAAACCCTAACTCCCAATGGAATGGTATTAAAAGTTGTGATGAAGTGGGGCCTTTGACCTTAGGTTTAAATGGGGTCATGAGACTCTCTCTATCATGGGATTAGTGTCTGTTTTAGTCTGCTTTTCTGTAGTGAACAATTTAATGCCGGACTGGGTAATTTACAAAGAATAGAGATTTGTTTAAATCAGCATTTTGGAGGTCTGTGACTCCAAAATGTGCAAAGACTGGATATGGTGGGGTATTCATGTTGGTGAGATTTCTCAGTAGAGTCCGTAATTGGCACATGACAAGAAAGCAGTAATCGTGCATCCGTATGTCTGTAACTGTGTCAGCTATGGTCTCTTCCCCTCTTAAGATCTATAGAAACACAATGACCAGACTTATGTCATTCAATCACTGGACCACAAAAAGAATAACTCTCTTTTCCTTAAAACGGTTCTTCAGGGAACTAATCCACCATCGTTTTAACTAGCTGGAATCCCAAATAAAGGATTTAAACACTAGGATTTAAACATATGGCCCCTCCCCGATGACTTTATCTAATCCTAGTTACCTTCCAAAGGAAAGACTGCATCACTGAATATCATGATTGGGTAAGTTTCATGGTTGCTGCCACGATGGGAACAAGGTATCAACACATGAATCTTGGAATAAAACATTTAAACAATGTTCTTACAAATAAAGGAGACCGGAGATCTCTTATTTGCTTCACAATATGAGGACATAACCAGGAATAGGGTCTTTACCAAGAACCATATTAGTGAACACCTTGACTGAACTTCCCAACCCTCAGAATTTTAAAAAATAGATTTCTGTTATTTAAGCCTCTTAGTCCATTTTTTTTTTCTTATAGCAGCCTGAACTAAGACATCTAGTCAGTCATCCAAAAAAACAATAAATATACTCTGTATATCAGACACTGTGCAAGTTGGTATCTCAGCCACATTTTTCTTTATTTATAAACAATAGAAATCAACTTGGTAGCATTAATGAAAAAGAATTAAAAAATGACCTGAGGGATTGTAAACATTTCACAAACTAAAGGGGAGTAATGAATAACTGAGTGTCAAGAAGGGTAAGAACTAAGCTATTAAGTAGCAGAGACTTGTGTCTTTGGAGGGCTGCCATGTTCTCAAAATGAGTTTCAGTGGTCTTTGAACCCTATGTAAGATTTTAACCAACTTGCCTTAGGACATGGCTTCATTCCCCTGACACTGAGGCTAAGGGAGCAGGGCAGACAGGATAGTTGGCAAGACTTGTTCAGAGTATGAGGAGGACTAGATCACTAAAGGAGATGTTAGACATACATAAATGAGAAAAAGAACACTCACTGAAGATTATATGATACAAAGACGGGCATGATTTTCTCTTATCAATCACATAGCTCACTAGAAGATGTCAAAGTACAGAGTACAAAACCTATTCCTACACTTCTGCACCATTTCATTCTTGCTCCCATATATTTTCACACATTCACTCTATAGTCCTTATCTTCTGTGTTTGATTTTTAATCTGTTTTGCTTTTTCTCTCTTAATTCATGATAGAGTATGTGCATATACATTTGAGAGTGAGACAGAAAGAGAGCAAAAGAGAGGCACACCCTTCACACCTTTCTTCCGGCCCATGATCTTGGGAACCCACTTAGGCATGTGGAGCCTACCATACTGGGGATTCAAACTGCAGTTGCCACGAGGAATCCAGCTACTCTCAGGCAGTACTTTACTGTTGTGCCACAGAGCTGGCTCATATATTTGTTCTAAATTGAGTATATTTTAAGTGCTCTTCTCTGTCTTTCCTTCATCTGTGAATAAAACCAAGAGCATTCTTCCCCTTTGTTCAAAACTGAAAGTAAATGTACTCAGTATATATATATATATATGTATATATATATATGTATATATATATACAGCTTTGTTCAAGATGACATAAGACATGAAATCAGAGTGCAAAGCTGCATCCAATTCAAGATGGGTGGAGGTTAAGGCATTGAATTACAAAGGTGGAGGTTAAGGCCTTGGATTACAAGTGGCCGACTACATGGTTGAGTATCAGACCTGGCCACTTGAGAATGATGTTGGGCACATGGACATGCATGCCCAAGATCCCAAGAGGAGAATGAATGAAAAAAGATTACAGCATGACCATTCCTCCAGAGGGGTGACTTCTCACTTTCCCTCTCTCTGGTGAGTGCATACCACCTATAGCAAAATCAAAAACCAAACCCAAACCAAAACAAACAGGCAAAAAACACCCAAAACCCAAGAGCTGATGTTGTGAAAGTGATCTTACAGAGCCCAGAATCACAAGAGAATTAGGAGACTCAACAGTACTGTCATGTAGTCTTGCCTGCATATATATGTGCAGGAAAAGCAATAAAGCTACTTTATAATACAGTGACATTTATAGAATATTTTATACCTGGAGCAGATCACTTTTTATCACCCTGTCCTTTATATGACAATTCTTTGCATTAACAATCATGAGCTAGAACAAATAATGATAACTGCCAAAATGAAACATTGAAAGTGAGTTTCATTTTCTTTAACTTTCTACATACAAAATAACATATAAAATGAATAAATATGGAAATTAGTGTTACTACATAAAAAGGACAATGAAAATGCATTAATACTCTAATTACATTAACATATATCTGAAAAAGGAAATACAATTATATATATATGTGTCTGTTGCAGAAATAAATAATATTACTTTTTCTTCTTTCTAATTTTAATTTCTATAAATTTGTAACATAAATGATCCCTTTTTTGTTCCTGTTTAATAGGCGGAAAAGCCAAATTTGTTAAGCTACCTTCATTCATCATTGATCAAAGAACACATTTTAAATTCATTCTAATTTAGAAAACTGTCTTTAACATAAAGGAATATACACAAATACAGACAAAATTCTGCACTTCACAATAAATTGCAAGAATTGTAATATTATCCATGACTATTTCCTTTAGGACTGATTCCTATGACTTTCAAATACTCTGCAGTTGAACATTTTTAGTAAAATATTTTCATAAAATTTATCATTGCTTTTAATTTTATTTGGTAGGAATTTCCAACGCTTTTCTTCTTTTGGAAAAAATCACAGATAATGGCTAGAAGATAGTGAACACAGACAGTATTTGATTAGTTGCTGTAGAAAAAGTCTTGTTCTTGGTGAAAATAACCCAGGCTTTCAAATACTGCCCTTTTGATTTCTTCCATCAATTTAGGACCAACTTATTCCTTTTGGCTTCTTTTTTTTTTTTTTTTGTCCAGTTTGATTGTCTTTCTCTGTGTAAATGAACATTGTTTTACATTTTATTATTGCATAGTTAATGACCTTCTAAATAATCTATTTGTGTTGAATTTAAATAAAACGTTTTGAAGTTCCTGTTTATCACTATATGCCTACTATTTAAGTCTGACTTTGGCTTCTTGCACGTATTTTCTTTTCTTTTTTTTTTGAGACGTTTTCACTATAGGGCGTGTGTGGTCGCCAGACAGACAGAGAGACAGAGAGACAGAGAGACAGAAAGCGAGAAATCACCCCCCAGGGGAGATGGCCACACCGAAATTCCTTCTCCTCCTTTCTCCTTTCAGAATCTCGGACATGCATACACACGCATCTGGCATGAGTTTAAACCACTGGGTCTGGGACTCGAACCGCGGTCGACTACATGGGAGTCCAGCAACATAGCCATTACGCTAACTGCTGGTCCCATCTTGCACATATTTTATGCTTAGCTATTCCCATTTAAAACTTTACATCAGAAAGAAAAATAGAGAACTCAGAAAAGATGATAATTTACATTCAATGTATTTCTTAAAAGCATGAACTGCACATGGAGAGAGTTCTAAGAATTCTGAATCATCAAAATTTGCCTGCAGGGCCAGCTCAGTGTTACAGTGGTAATGTGCTACTTGAGAGAAGCCAGATCCCCCATGGTGTGAGACCCAACACACACACACACACACACACACACACACACACACAAATGCCCAAGATACAACAGAAGAAGCAGATTACAATATGTCCAGACCAGACCTTGTATAGTGTGCTTCTCTCTCTCTCTCTCTCTCTCTCTCTCATGTGCAAGTTTATATACAAGCACTGTATCTCGAATTAAAAAAAAAAAAGCTGACCTTGAAAATAAATGCATATAATAGAATTCAATGCTGGGGGGGAACAGTCAATGAAATATTGGCAATTTTCAAAAATAATACTTTGTGGCATACAATGTATATTAAATGATAAGTTAAAAAGTTGTTTTATTATATACCTCTATATTTACCTACATATATAGCCATCTGTATCAATATTTATATATACACCTAAACTTGAAAGAATCTATAGCAATTATTCCGTATTAAACCAACAACATATTACTTTCACTAAGAATACTCTCACTGCCATGATGAGAAATAAAAATTAAATAAAAAGTAGACCTCTCCCATATATTGCGGCATGACTATCCCCCCTGGGGAGTGATTTCGCTTTCTGTCTCTATGTCTCTCTATGTCTGTCTGGTGAGCGCACACGCCCTATAGCAAAAACCTCTCAAAAAAAGAAAAAGAAAAAAAATTGTGGTTTCTTATTTTAAATTATATATTTTCTTATTTTTTAGAGAGAGATTTTTGCTATAGGACTTGTGCACTTGCCAGAGAGACAGAAAGTGAGAAATCATCCCCTCGCCCAAGGGGATGACCATACCACAATCCCTTCCCCTCCATTCTCTTCTCAGGATTTTGGGCATGCGTGCACACACACCTCCAGTGTGAGTTTTAAGCCACTCTGTCCGGGATTACAACCCCAGTTGAATATGTGTGAGTCCAGCGACATAACCATTATGCCCTCTGTTGATCCCTTTAATTATATATTTTCCAAACTCAAATATCCAGTATGTAAGGATACATAAAAAGACATACAATGGAAATGTGCTTAATAAATAAATTCCATTATTTTTGTGATAAATTTCACATAAACTAAAAATTCTTGACTACAGATCAATAAAAAGTACACATAATATAAATAAATATATTTAAAACTCATTTCACAGAACTTGTTCTTTGCTTTAAAAATATCAAATTTAGGGAACCAGCAGTTAGCGTAATGGCTATGTCGCTGGACTCCCACGTAGTTGACCGCGGTTCACGTCCTGGCCCAGGTGACTTAGAACTCACGCCGGGTGCGTGTGCATGTGCGTGCGTGCCCAAGATCCCGAGAGGAGAATGGAGGAGAAGGGATTGCAGCGTGGCCATCCCCCCTGGGGGGGTGATTTCTCGCTTTCTGTCTCTATGTCTCTCTCTGTCTGGCGAGTGCATGCGCCCTATAGCGAAAACCTCTCAAAAAAAAAATATCAAATTTAAAAATAATAAGGAAGAGAATTAGGCATTATTTTCACAAAATAAAAAAAAAAATTACTTCACTTTAAGGGGACAAAAAGAGTATCAAAACAAACCCTGTATTTCAGCCTCAGAGAAAAGATGAAAAAAGAAATAGTCTATTCTATAAATATTCTTTCTTCCCTTTCCTCTCCTTCATCCATACCTGACTTTGGCCTTCAAAATCTTATTCACACTAATATGTTTTCAGCCATACATACTGTGAAAAATAATTATTTAAAAGACATGTCTTGGGCTGGCCCTTTAGGCTAGTGCTTAAGGAAGGAAGATTGCCACATAGCTGACTGCAGTTTGAATTTTGGCCCTGATGGCTTTAAAACATGCTGGATGCATGCACATACAGATCGCATTCCCAACAGGATGGAGAAATAGAGTAGAAGGGATTGTGGTATGACCACACCATGTGTTGGGGGGTGCTCCCTCTCTCTCTGTCTCTCTGTTTTTCTCTGACAATCACAAATGCCATCTGGCAATGTTTGTTTGATTTTTCAAAGATGGCTCTTGGTTTTATACAGGGATGGCAGGTAGCAGAAGCACCACATTAAGACGTAAGTGATGGGACATGATATGCCACCTCCCACTTGTACGTTAAGAAAATAAATGATATTTAAGTATTTTAAATTGGCAGATAAAAATCAATGTTTTTAGAAAAATAGTAAATGCATTGAGCCACCATTGTATTAGTTATTAGCATTCCATTTCAGAATTCACATGGAGAGAAAAGATATTAAAAATGAAATTCAGTTATACATCATTTAATGACAGAGATATGTTTTAAAAGATGTGTCATTAGGTGGTTTAATTGCTCTACAAACATTGTGGCATATATTTACACAAACCAAGATGGCAGAGCTTACAATGTACCCAGGCTACATGGTATAATATTAGGGGACCACCTTCATTCATGTGGTCCATCACTGACCACAACATCATTATGGGGAAAAGTGACAGTATAATATTAACACAAATATGATGGCTAGTTGGGATATGAGTTTAAAATGTGATGCTCTTTCCAACTCAATTTCTCTTTAATAAAAATTTTATTTTTCTTCTAAAAGCAGAATACTAATTAACCTTATTACACTACAACACAAATAACCAAGACAATATAACAAATCAGCTAAGTAATCTTAATAATTTAAAAATAAGAATCATTCTGGTAATCAGTTGACACACTTAGCAAGCAAGAATTCTAATTAAAACATGACATTAATTAGCGTGGGAGATATGAGGAAAGAATAAAAGATTATAAAATAGCTTTGTTAATAAATTGTGTGGCCTTTATAAAGTTATAATACCACTCTGGGTCTCAGACTCTTAATCTGTAAAATGAGATTGAGTCATTCCTATAGTTTATACAAAAATAAAAACCCTAAAATTGGAGGTATAGAGTAATAATGAAATAACTGTTTAAATTTGAATTGTATAACAGTGAAAGAAAAAGCTGATAGATAGATAGATAGATAGATAGATAGATAGATGATAGATATTGATAGCTACTGATCCATTCATGTTTAAAAGGCAATATAGAAGACTGAAAGAGTAGATGTATATTATAAATAATACAAAGGGAATAATCTCAAATGTTTGTATTTACAGAACATTTTGAAAACCTACAAATATTATTGGCTTTGTGGTAGATGCTATGGCAATAGAATAATAAGTGCTTTGCTTTTAAACAGGTTAATATTTACAGTAGAAAAATAATCATATTAATCATTGCTTACATTTATATATGTGTTTGTTTGTATCTGAATTTTTGTTAGGGCCACTGGAAGCCTGGTGATTAAAGCAGCTAGACCTCAGATACCACATGGTAACTACTTGGTTCAAGTCCTCGACCTGGCAGCTTGAAAAACACACTGGGTTAATATGTGCACATGACAAAAATCCCGTAAGAGAGAAGTGGAGAAGATTGCAGTGAGACCATCTGATGGGAGTGGGGAGGGTGCTTTCTCACCTTACCCCTCTCTCTTTCTCTCTCTCTCTCTCTCTTTCCAATTAATATGATACATAATCATATTCAACAAAAAGAAAGGGTGCTTGTAACTGGAGTTTTCTTAGTCTGCTTTGTGCAGCTATAGCAAAATACATGACTGGTAATTTATAAAAATGAAAATATATATTCTTAAATTTTGGGGGGCTGTAAGGACAAAATAAGGCACAGAAAGTGTTAGCCATCTGGCAGGGCTGTGTTCTGCAGCTCAGATGGTGTCTTGTTGCTGAATTTTCACTAAAAATAAATTCAGTTGCAAACATAATCACATTTTATACTCAAATCCTGATTAGTCATTAAATTAATGTTATTGTTATATTTTGTTTCTAAAGTTTCTATTTTCTCTCTACATAAATTATTTTATTTATTTATCATTTATTTATTTATTTATTATTTATTTATTTTTTATTTTTTTAGAGAGGTTTTTCCTATAGGGTGTGTGTACTTGCCAGAAAGGCAGAGAGGGACAGAGAGACAGAAAGTGAAAAATCACCCCCCAGGGGGGATGGCCACGCTGCAATCTCTTCTCCTCCATTCTCCTCTCAAGATCTTTAGCATGCACACACACGCGCCTGATGTGAGTTTAAGCACAGGGTCCAGGACTCGAACCGCAGTCAACTACATAGGAGTCCAGCAATGTGGCCATTACGCCATCTGCTGGTCCCATATTTTTTGAAAAATTTTTGCTACAGGGTGCATGCATTCACTGGAGACACAGAGAGAGACAGAGAGACAGAAAGTGAGAAATCACCCCCAAGGGGGATGGCCACACCACTATCTCTTTTTCTCCATTCTCCTCTTGGAATTTCAGGCATACACACACTCACACCTGGCATGAGTGTCAAGCCTCCATGTCCGGACTCAAACTATAGTCGACCATATGGGAGTCCAGTTCTTTAACCACTATGCCACCTGCTGGCCCCCCACATGAGCTCCCGAATGCTGTGGCAGAATACTATGTGCTCACACGGTGGAAGGTGGAAGGGCAAATGATCGGAACACTGTATGAAATGCTCATAAGGTCCTTAATCCCATTCACAGTGAAGTGCTCTCATTAGCCTAACCACATTTTAAAGGCCTTACCTCTTAATACTGTCACACTGGAAACAGCTCAGCTTTGGAGGGGATACATTCAAACCTTTGCAGGAGTAGAGAACATGGGGGAAGAAAAGGAAGAACAATAGGGTGACATTCAAGATAAATCTTAATAGCCGTTTTCCCCCTAAAAGTTTCTTTTTATCTTTCTTTCATGAGAAAGAGAGAGAGAGAAAGAAAAATATAAAAAAAGAGAAAGAGGGACTCCAACAGAGTCTTACCATGCCATGATTTACCCAAACCTTTCAGTCAGCCAGGATCATGAAAGCAACCACAGACACACATGTTCAGGTGGACTCAGGATCCAAACTCTGAGTCTTTCCACATGACTCCCGTACTGCATAGCAGTCCTCCCGCCTATGCCATCATAGTCTGGACTTAATAGAATTTTTTTTAAGTTTATCTTTCTTTCATCGGTGTGAGAATAAAAGGGACAGAGAAAAAGAGAAACAGAGCGAGAGAGAGAACGAGAGAGAGGGCAAGATAGCACCCCCAGTAAGATCTCAACACTGTGATCCATCCCAGCCTACAGCTTGGCCTAGATCATGGACACATGAGTGCCCAACCTCTTCAGGAAGGTCTTGACTTAAACTGATACCTTCCCATGTGGGATTGCTTCATGGAATGTTGCATTTTACTGTTGCACTGTGATCTGGCCCAAGAGATTCAATAGACTATTGCAATTAATACTTGCTATTTCTTTTAGAATTGTGGCAAAGCTCTGCAAGGCTAGTTGACATGGAACAATTCTGGGTTCATATCCAGAGTTCTCCCTGAACATGCTGGGTGCATGCCTGGTTGGCTATAGCTACTGAGGTTAGAGATAGAGTGAAGACACTTGTGGGGTTGCCTCTCTCTTCTGCATTGAAGAAAAAATTTAATAAACAAACCAGACTGTTTATTCCTTTCTATTAGTTACATAAATGATATCCTATCTTTAAATAAAATAAGTGGGCATTTTTATATGGTTATCGACTTTTGTCTCTCATGACAACATATTCAGATGAAATATCATTATTGACATTTCTGGAAAGAATGAAGTTAGCATAGATCACAATTGCACTTAACTAGACCATCAAATTTACTATAGATGGGATTTACCAAAACTTTTCAGTATATACTAGACTCAAAATAAACATCAGAAATTTTTTGAAAAAATATTTACGTTGCTAACATTTTACCATTTTCCGGTGATTCAGTGGTGAAACGTGATGCTCTATGAGGATGACCCACATAGGAAGGATCCAGATTCATGTCTGAAGACCTCTCTGAGTCTGCTGGATGCACATGTGTCAATGAACCCGAGCTGCTAAGATGTGGGGTGGATCGTGCCATGAAGACTCTCTTGGGGATACTGTCTCTCTGTCTATGTTCATTTCCCTGTTTCCCTCACTCATGAAAGAGAGAAATAAATACACTTAAAATATTTTCAAATATCTTTAGTTATTAAAATGGGAGCCTTAATGTTATGAATGTCAGTTTAACTGGTTTATGATGACAGATATCTTTTTCAAAAATCACAATGTATTCTTCTTGAAGAGAGAATATTTGTTATATAAAAGCAGTTTAATATAATCTTAGATTTTTAATTTTAAGTTACTTCTACAAAAGCCCAAGAAGTGATGAGCAAAAGAGAGGAAGGAAATTTGTTTTAAAAAGAGAAGACCTAAGTGACCAGCAGTTAGCATAATAGCTATGTCACTGGACTCCCATGTAGCCGACTGCTGGTCGAGTACCAGACCCAGTGGCTTAAACTCACACCGGGTGCATGTGTGTGCATGCCCAAGATCCCAAGAGGAGAATGGAGGAGAAGGGATTGTGGTGTGGCCAACTCCCCTGGGGGTGATTTCTCGCTTTCTGTCTCTCTGTCTCTCTCTTGTCTTTCTGATGAGCATATATGCCCTATAGCAAAAACCTCTAAAAAAAAGGAGAGAAGATCTAAATATTTGATGTTCATCTGACACATACATTCTTCTCAACTAACCCCCTGGCTTTCACCAGTAAAATGCCAATAAATTTTGCAATACCCCATTAAATTCCACATTCCATGAGTGTAGAAACAAAGTCTTTTCTCATTTCTTAGTTGCCCAAGTGTGCATGTTCTCACCTGAGAGAAACAGTGAGAGAGGAAGAAGAAAAAGTACCCTCAATGTGTGGTCATGCCACAATCCCTTCTCCTCCATTTCTCCTTTTTGTCCAGATTTGAGACATGCTTGCACAGATACCTGGATTGTTTTTCAAGCTATTAATTTGAACCATGGTCAGCCATATGGGGTCCAGCTTCCTTAACCACCAGGTCATGGGGCTGGTCTACTAAAATCTTTTGGGGCATTTTTATCCCCCAAGGAAAGAGAAAAAAGTACACTCTCCAACATATACATCTCTGGAAATCATAAATTGTCAAGAATTCAGTGAATTACTTTACTAGTACATTATTGTTCCCTAAATTTAAAGACTCAATTTTCATTTTAAATGTGTTCATTAAAAAAAAGAGATAGCTGAGAACCAGCAGTTAGCATAATGGCTATGTCGCTGGACTCCCATGTAGTCGACCGCGGTTCGCGTCCTGGACCCGGTGGCTTAAAACTCACGCCGGGCGCGTGTGCGTGCGTGCCCAAGATCCCGAGAGGAGAATGGAGGAGAAGGGATTGCGGCGTGACCATCTCCCCTGGGGGGTGATTTCTCGCTTTCTGTCTCTATGTCTCTCTCTGTCTGTCTGGCGAGCGCACGCGCCCTATAGTGAAAACCTCTCAAAAAAAAAAAAAAAAAAAAAAAAAAAAAAAAAGAGATAGCTATCAGTGGTCATTTTAAGTAGCAATATTTAATTTCTTCCATAAGTGTAAAAGGAAAGTGAGTTGGGGATCAAAAGATTATTCTTGGGCTCCAGGTTCAATGTCATCTCATGAGGCCAGCCCACATCTCCACTATCTTTTCTTTTTACCTTGGCTATATGACAGGCCATCAATTAAGAGCCAGGAGCAAAGGTTAAAGCTGTCTGGGGAGACCACAACAGTCTGTGGAGCCTGAATTTCTGGCTATAGGAAACATCCTTTTCTTTGCCTTACTGGGACAAATAGAAAAAGTTATAATTGTCTGGATAATACATTTTGAAAATATGTGGTTTTGTGTAAATGACTTGAAAAATCAATCTTTTGCATGATCAATCAATCAATCTTTTGACCCTGTGTTAAGATGCTTCTACTTCTATTTATCTGAAACTCCCTAAAGATAGAATGTTAGCCATGTTTCCAGGCAACATTGCGTATGTTACACATGACCCATGATAAAGAGTCCTTAACTGACTGGGAAGATGATGAATGAGCTAAAAATACCTACAGAGAGGCTTTCTGTTCCTAGAGTGAGGTTATTCCCATGACTGGGCGTGTTCTTTTTCAGGACCCATTAGGCTATGCACACGTAACTGCTACAACAAAATCATCTTCTATTTGAAATGTGCGATTTCTAAGCCAGTGAATCTTACTTCCATTGATGTGACTTATCCTCTTTCAACTGTGCTGTTACTCAGCAGGGGATAAAGAGAATAGTCCCTGGAAAATGGCTTTAACTCCTGAGGACAACCACTACCCTTTTACTACCCTACTGGGAGAGCTTTCATTGTTATCATACTGCATTTCTGTCCTTGTGCCCTTCTGAGAGAAGCTATTGCCCAAAGTGACCTACTTGGATCTTATGAATCTCATTGTCTAGTTGAGCATCTGACCACCTGGAGTGAATATTGCAAAGAAATACCAGCAGTGGGCTAGACTTTTAGACACCCAACTAAATTTGACCAGAGCACAATGTATTTAGGAAAAATAGACAGAGAACTTTGACAAGACATTGATGTGTAGATGGGAGCATATCCATCTAAATTTGATAGTACAATATTAGAGCATATAATAGGAGATGTATCTTTTTATTTGGGGTATTGAAGAACTGCTAGAGTGGCCTAGCCCCTAGCTTAGCATTTAAGGGAGTTGAATCCCATATGGCTAGTGGTGGTTCCAGTCCTGCACCAACAGCTTGAAAAATATGCTGGAGGCAACTGTGTGCATGCCCCAAATCCTGGCAGGATAGAGAAATGGAGGAGAAGGGATTGTCATGTGGCTTTGCCCTACTAGGGGTGCTTTCTTCTTCTCCTGCTTGCTCTGTCTCTCTCTGGCCAGTGTGCATGCTCTCTGGCAATTAAGAAAAAAAGGAAATCCAGTAACATGTATGTTGATGTGCTTTATTGAGACAATATACAGTATACTCTAGATGGAAAATCTCACTTTGTATGCTGTAATGATGTACAGTGAGTGAATGTAAATAAATAAATTTAATTAAAAAAAGGAAATCAAGACAGAAAGAGAGAGAAAGAAAAAAGGAAGAAAAGAAAGAGGGAAAGGAAGAAAAAGAGAAGAAAGCAAAAGGCTTTTGTACTGCAAGGACTGCCCACTGTCCTCACCAAAACTAATACTGGCCTGATCAACAATTCAACTGTAGCTTGACTAGCAGATGTGATGGTGTCATTGGATTGACCCACACATGCCAAATACCATTTGTAGGGGATGCAATACTTACAGGTCAAATAATACATTTATACCTCAAAGAAGAGCCAAAGCAGGAAACCTTCAGAATCCTTGTTTGACTAGATTTGCAGTCAGTTAAACGGGTTGAACAATCACATTGATGTTGCCTATAATCCCTTTAGGTGCTACTCTGTTCTGAAAAGTCCCTGTGAGCTCCACAGTGCCCAAAACATTGGAGATGAGCAAAATGAAGCAAGAAAAAATGCTATGTTCTGGAATATAATGCCAGGAAGTCTGACATCAAAGGGGCTTCAGCGGTATTGGTACCAACTTGCCAAAACTCTGGTACTGCAAAGATGTACTTTTGTAGACTGTCCCAATCCCCACACATCAGGTGCACCTCCACTGAGGAGTATCTTAAGGATGACAGGTATAGTAAGGTGGAGGCATTTCTGCAGCTGCGTGGTCATGTCTCTTAAGTTCAAGAGCACCAGATATGCTCTTGCAGAGTAATTCCTAAGTCCTGAGTTTGCACACTGATTTAACCATGCAATCAATACAAATAATGGGATTAAAATTTGAGGTCTAAATGCCAACCAGGAAAATAACATTTTTTATAAGACTGTAACTGTGCCTTCAGATATTATGATACCCCAGATTTAATTACATTGTTTAGTCTTTTTTTTTTTTTTTAATTTTCAGAGGGTATATACACTAGCCAAAGAGAGAGGAAGCATACTGTTCAATGGGGCATGATCAAGTCATGATTCTTTTTGTTCCACTTTGTATTCCTCTCAGGATTTGAAATACACATGCATATGGGACTGGGATTTGAACCATGGTTGTCCATCTGGCCTGTGGTTCCTTTATCCACTGAGCTATAGGGTTGGTACTACCTATGATATATTTGAAAAAGAAAAAAAAAGACACACTAAAATTGATAGAAGATTTACTGCTCTCTGCTTGTTACTTAATGTCATTTGATATAAATTTGACTTATGATCATTGGTATAAAAATAGTCACTGTAAACTGGAAAACTGATTGTTTCCCCCCTCAAATAGTCTAACTAATTAGGAAATAAAGGGAATACTAATACCTTTTATAGAGTTCAAATCCTCATGGTCAAATGTGTATTGACTTGCTTTCTCTTGTCAAAGGTATTAGCTCTTAGAGGTAGACTTTGAGGAAAAGGTCAACAAATCCTTTTTCCCTTTTACATGAAAAATTGACTTTGGATCAAGATTCTACTAGCTATATTCTCCTGCAAGCTGAGTAAAAGTGAAATGTCAGCTGTGTTCTTGTGTTCCTATTCAAAGTCGCCCTGAGACAGGTAGACTGCATCTCAGGGAAGAGAACTATATGAATGAAGTGTATATACTTCATGGGAAAGCAGAGCTCTAGTTTCCCGAGCAAGGTATCTTTTCATAACTTGAGGTATTTTGGAATATGAAGCTTCTAAGATGGGAAGGTTACAACTTCTATGAGTGTGATCTCATGCCCTCATACCTGAGATCAACTTGGGCAGAGACACAGAGACTAGCTTCTGGGATTATGTTTGGACTGCCATGAGGACTTCTGTTATAAAAACCCTCAGTGCTGCTCTGCTGGCCTGCTCTGTTTTCTCTCCTTGTATCTGTAAATGCTATATGAATTCAGGGGTCTAGTTGGATCAAAGTGCCACAAGATTAGACTTTCAATATTAGACTTTCAATATTAGACATAATTTTAAAGTATGTCATGTATGATTATTCCTTTTCTTTGAAAATTGTTTTTTTTAAATATTACATATGGTATGATATATATGTGTGTAAATGTATACATGTAAACAGAAAATATATAGAGTACGATTTTGATGTTAAGCAGAAGTATAATGTAATGCCTAAACTACAATTTTAATATTTTAAAAATTTAAGAGGTTTTTTTAAAAGTAAAGGATAGTTTAAGCAAACGTAGGAATACCTCTATAACTGCCAAAACTGAGTAGGGATTTGTGTAGTTTCACTGGACAGTTATCTTATTTCATTTAAAATAATAAATTTGACCGTGGTTATTTTAAGTGAGACTAAATAGAATTTTTTGTTGTTTGCTTATTTTGTAAAATGCATATGGATAAAACAGTTAACCCACAGAGTCTGAAAGGGAAAAAAAAGTCACAGACTAAAAAACTGTGCTAATGTAACAATTGGTATTAGTTGTGAAGGGAGGACTCACGATCGTACATACAGACTTATATATGCAGGAGCTTATTCACACAGCCAGCTAGTAAAAACAAGAACAAGGTCCAGACATGGTGGCAGAGACCTAGGGTGCCTCTGAGAGACACTGGAACAATATGGGAAGACCTGGGGTTTGCATACTGGGTCTATCTAAACACAAAGGTGTACTCATGGTCTTGGCTAGCTGGAAGATGGTTACTAAGTTATAACCTAAGAATGAGAGTAAATAATTTCTAATGAAACCCTAAAAACTAGGCTAAAATAATAAAACGCACACACACATGCATACACACATCATTCTATCCAGGAACAGATGTGAATACCGATTACATTAAATATATTTTTTGAAACCAGGTGTGTAAATTAACTGTGTGTCTTTAAAAATACAAAATTTTCACAGTGCAGGGCTAGCAGGTGGTGTAGTGGTTAAGGTGCTCGACTCCCACATAGCCAACTGCAGTTCAAGTCTTGAACTTGGCAGCTTGCTTTCTCACTCTCCATTTTCTATCACTCTGTCTTTCTCCAGTAAATAAAAAATAAAATAAAATAAATAATTTAAATTGTTAACTCTTGAAAAACTTTTTACAGTGTAAAAAAATATGAAAAGGAAACCCACTTTGGTGAATATTCTTTATCATTTAATTACTCATTAACAGGTACAAATTCCAAGATGAGATACCCCATACTTTAGAGTATAAGTGTATGTTGGAAATTTGGTTCTTTAAAAATAGTATACTCAAATGTATTTTGTTTTTCCAAAATGTTTAAAACTCCTTGAACTTCTTTGAAGAAAGGAATCCTTATGTATGTAACTTAAACTAATAATACTTCATGCTGGCTTGGCATTTAAAGTTTGTATTTCATTAATTTCCTTTAATAATATCTATATATTATGCATCAATTGTATATCTACAAAGAAAAAAGTGAACACATAAAAAAACTTGATGCCAAATGATTTTTATTTCCAAAAGTAAAATGACTGATTTCCTACCCACATAAGAAATTGGACAAATGAAGAAATCTGATTTTAGGAAACTCTTAGTAATAAAACTTTTTTTTAAGTTTTTTTCCATAGGGAGTGTGAGCTCACCAGAGATGTGGGGTGGAGGGTTGGGTGACCACACCTCAATCCTTTCTCCTCCAGTCTCCTCTTGGGATTTTAGGCATGCATGCACATGCTCCTGGCATGAATTTCAAGCCTCTGTGTCTGAAACTCGAACCCCATTTGGCCAAATGGGAGTCCAGCATTTTAACCATCACACTATCTGCTGTAATAAATCATTTTTTAAAAAAATTATCAGCATTCATAAAGTAAGCATGCATTCTTTTGTTTTTTTCTGTGTTTTTTTTTTTTTTTAATCAACTTATAGAACACATTTAGGTTCATACAGAACTAAAAGATTTCTCATATGACACCTGGCTCCAGAGATTCATGGCAAAATCTCCCATTTTCAATATTCCCCATCAGAGTGGTACAAAATTGTTAAAATTTACCAACTTACATTGCTGTACATCCTTGCTAGTCTTTGGTGGTGTCTGCATTCAAGACTGGCTATTCTAGTAGGTATGTACTAATATCTTTTTTTTAAGTGCTTTTAATTAATGACATCTGATGTGGGACATCTTTTCATATGCTTATTTGCCTTCTATATGTATATATTCTTTAGTGAGATGTCTGTTAAAGTCTTTGGCCCAGTTTTTTAATTAGATTTTTTATTTCCTTATTGTTGAGTTTTGAAAGTTCTTCATATATTTTGGAAAATAATCCTGCATTAAATCTATCTTTTGCAAGTATTTTCTCGCAGCCTATGTCTTGTGTTTTCATTCACTTGACAGTATATTCCATAGAAGTTTTAATTTTAATGAAGTCAAGATTATCAATTATTTTTTATCATGAATATTGCCTTTGGTGATATATCTAAAAAGTGATCACCATCCTCAAAGTCATCTAGGTTTTCCCCTATTAACTTCTAGGAGTTCCATAGTTTTTCATTTTATATCTAGGTCTAAGAAGTCACTTGAGATTATTTTTTATAAAGGATTTAAGGTTTATGTCTAAATGCTTTTATTTTATTTTTTGTTAAGTATAAGTCCAATTGTTTAAGCATGATTTGTTTAAAAGGCTGCCTTTGCTCCATACTGTTGACTTTGCTCCTTTGTCAAAGATTAGCTGACTATATTAAGTCAGTCTATTTCTGGGCTTTTGGTTCTTTTCCACAGATCTCTCTGTTCTTTCACCAATATTATACTGTCTTGGCTATTGCAGCTTTACAGTAATAAGTCTTGAAGTTGGGTAGTGCTAGTTATATTTTGTACATGTTTTATGATGTTATAAAAAGTATATAATTTCATTGGGTTATAATGTAAAAGCCATTGTCTTTCATTTAAAATTCTACTTTCTTATATCTGGTATATAAGAAAGCAATTAACTTTGTATATTAACCTTGTATCCTGTAGCTTTGTTATAATCATGCATTAATTCCAAGAGATTTTCTTGTCAAATCTTTCATATTTTCTACATAGGTGACCATGACATCTGCGAAAAATTACAGTTTTATTTGTCTATCCTCAATCTGTTTTCCTTTTATTTCCTTTTCTTATTTTATTGCATTTGCTAAGACTTTTAATACAATGTTAAAAAAGAGTGATTAGAGAAGACGTCTTTGCCTTGTTCCAAAGCTGAGTGGGAAAGTTTTCAGTTTTTCATTGTTATGATGTTAGCTGTAGATTTTTGTAGATATTCTTTAACAAGTTGCAAAAATTTTCCTCTACTCCTAGTTTACTGCTTTTTTTAAACATAAATGGGCATTACATCTTGCTGAATGCCTTTTCTAAATGCATTAATATGACCACATGATTTTTATTTTTTAGCCTGTTTAGTGATGTGTTAAATTTATTGATTTTCAAATTCTGAACCAGTCTTGCATACTAGGGTAAATACCACTTGATCGTGGTATATAATTCTTTTTAGACATTGTTGAATTCATTTTGCTAATCTTTTCTTTAGATTTTTTGCATCTATGTTTATAAGAAATATTGGTGTTTATTTTTATTCTTTTGTAATGTATTTTCTTTTTTCCCCTGGTTTTGGCATTAATTAGGTAAATGTCAACCTCCTAGAATGGGTTAGGAAGTGTCCCTTCTATGTGTATCCTCTGAATAAGATGGGAAATTGGTATAATTTCTTCCTTAAAGGTTTGGTAGAACTCATTAGTGGACTCAGCTAGTGCATTTAAATAATTTAAAAATATTTTTCCCCTAAGATATTTTCTTTGACCTATGTGTTTCTTAATCTCCACATATTTTAAAATATTTTTGTTATCTTTTTTGCTATTGATTTCTAGCCTAATTCTATTGTGATCTATGAATACATAGAGTATGATTTTTACTCTTTTAGATTGGTTAAGTCGTGTCTTCTGGCCCAGCATATGGTCTATCTTGGTAACTGTACCATGTGAACTTGTGAAGAATGTGCACTCTGCTGTTGTTGGCTGAAATAGTCCATAGATGCCAATTGTATCCAGTTGACTGATGGTGTTGTTGACTTCAACTTTGTTCTGACTGATTAACTGACATTGGATCTGTTCATTTCTGATAGAAGGGTGCTGAAATCTCTGATGTTGATAGTAGATTCACACAGTCTGATGCTCTGCTGTTAGGCACATACACTTTAAGGATTGCTGTGTCTTCTTGGAGAATTGAACCTTTCATCATATTGTCATGCCCTTATTTATCCCTGATAACTTCCCTTGCTCTGAAGTCTGCTCCATGTAAAATTAATATAGCTTCCTCCACTATTTTTATTAGTATTACCATAATATATCTTCTCCATTACTTTATATCTATAGGTGTCTTAATATTTAAAGTACATTTCCTATAGACATGTACTTTGATTCTTGCTTTTTGATGAAATTTGATAATCCTTGCCTTTTAAATGGCACACGTAGACCTCTGATGTTCAAAGTGCTCATTGCTGTGGTTGTTTAATTAACATCTACCATATGCGTTAGTTTTCTATTCATTACTCTTATTCTTTGTTCTGATTCTGTCATTCATTCTTTTGATGGTTTTTGTTCATAAATTGAGCATTTCATATGATTCCATCTCTTCTTTCTTGAGATATATATATATACACACACACACACACACACACACACACACATACATATATATACACACACACACGCATATATACATATACTTTTTTATTAGTTACTTTTGAGTTTGTAATATAAATTTAGATTTAAACTACTTCAAACAACACTGCACTTCTTTATGGGTAGTGTGAGTATGATGTAATGATATTCTAATTCCTTCTTCCTGCCTCTTATGTCATTGCTGTTACTCATTTCACTTATATGCAAACACACATAAGTGGACACCCACAAATAAACATACACAGTCAAATGTTTTTGCTACTTTCATTTTTAACCAACAATTATCAGTTAGACGATTAATAACTAAAGAGTATTTTTATTTTATCTTCACTTATTTCTCCTTTAAGTTTCTTTCTTTTTTATGTAAATTTAAGCTTCTGGCCTACATTACTTTCCTTCTCTCTAAAGAACTTTTGACATTTCTTTCAAAACAGACCTATTGTCTTTGTCTGAGAAAGCTTTTAATTCTTCTTTTTTGAAGAATAATTTCATAGAGTATAGAATTTTAAGTTAGTGGATGTTTTCTCTCAACAATTTGAATATTTCACTTTATTCTCTTTTGCTTGTCTAGTTTTCTAAGAAGAAATCAGGTATTGTAATTATTATCTCTATTCTATACAGGTAAGGTGTTTTTATCCCCTGGTTTCTTTAATTTTTTTTTTCTTTATCTTTGACTTTGGATATCTTGATTATGCTATGTTTACATGTAATTTTTTTTTTTTTTGGCATTTATCCTGCTTTGTGTTCTCTTAGCTTTTTGTATCTGTGGCTTGGTATCTGACATTAATGTAGGAAGAAGCTCAGTCATTCATTTTACATCTTTCTTCTTTTTCTTTCTACTCCTTTGGTATTACTATTGTATTTGTTAAACCTTTTTCAGTTATTCAATAGTCATTGGATAGCCTATCATTGTATTTATTTATTTATTTATTTATTTATTTACTTATTTATGGTTTTCTAATTGGAAGCTTATCTTGAGACAGCCTCAAACTCAGAAATTTTTTCCTCAGTTAAATGCAGTCTACTAAGAAGCCCATTTAAAGCATGCTTTAATTCTACAACAATTTTGGATCTCTAGTGTTCACTTGTGGTCCTTTCTTAGAACTTGAATCTCTGCATTTACATTGATCATCTGTTCTTGCATGTTGTCTACTGAGAACATTAGGCAAACTGCTGTCTTTGATTATCTTAGGGCTATAAAAAGAGCTGCATTGTCAGTTTGTCTAATTATTTGTTGTCAGGGTAGAGCTCTAATTAAAAGCACCTAATCTATGGGACTATAGTTTTTAAAGTACAAAGATTTTCATCAAGAGCTATAAGTCCTAAAACAATAGTAATTTTTATGCATTTATTTTTGCTTCCTTATGGTAAGATAAATTAGACAGATATTGATGTATGAAATCCAATCAGGATTACATCTATTTCATACATCTTTACCTTTTTACCTTTAATATTTAGGGCAGTCTAATTCTTTTGGGTAACTAATGACAGACGGCTGGGGGATTAGATAGATTAACATGCAACAGCTGTTGAACAATGCATAACATTTTGGGAAATAAAATAAACACCTTTTTCTCTGTCCCAGTGAATTTATCATGTCCCTGAAACTTACGTTAATGTAACAGATACTCCAAAAGTAGAAGAAAGGTAGCAATGTATGGCAGCATAATTAAAAAAATACATCTATAAAACTAAGTGCTACTAGATAATCATAGGAAGAAATAATGAGAATCCTCTCCATTATTACGCCAACCTGCCATGCCATCTCCTTTGACTTATTAGGAGTAGATGCTACTGGCTTTGTCTTGGGTTCTTCTAATGGTCTCTAACTCTAGTTAACTGCTATGGTGGTCTTTTCTGCCACTCATTATCTTAGACTCATGCACATTTGTTTTTTATATAGACTCAAAAATTCACCATATTGACCTGTTCCTTATCCCCAAGGTTGAGGTCCAATTTCATTACTTACATCACTTTTTCTTTTCATTAATGACTATAAGCATGATGCTCTCTACACAGGTCACAAAAAAACTATTGTCTTTGCAATTGGAGACCAAAAGAAAAATAAACTTGTATTTATACTTTCTTTTCCAGAAATTCTAAGATTCCCCATTCAGGCAGGAAAGAAAAAGATTTTCTCTTTTGCTGTGCTTTCAAGATTTAAGGATTTGTGTCTTCTCTTGAGATGTCAATAGGTTTGTGTATCTACTCTTTGAATTGAATCCTAACTGTTTCCTTGCTTTAAGTCTTAAGAAAATTTATCTTAACATTTTTTGATTTTGGTTTATTAAAGCTAAAACTGTTTTTCTTTAATTTAAATAAATACATATTAAAAATAATAATACCTATATAAGGACTGCAGTAAGCTTTGTAGCCTCAGCTAGGTGCTACTTTATTGTATGTTCATTCTACTCACGAAGTTTCATGCCTAAAATCAAACATGTGTTCACAGATGTGTACATATCAGCTGGACTTTTGATTGAAAGTATTCAGATTAAAATATTTTTTGAGAGGTTTTTGCTATAGGGTGCATACACTTGCCAGACAGACAGAGACAGAGAGACAGAAAGCGAGAAATCACCCCCCAGGGAGGATGGCCACGCTGCAATCCCTTCTCCTCCATTCTCCTCTCGGGATCTTGGGCACGCACGCACACGCACCCAGCGTGAGTCTTAAGCCACCAGGTCCAGGACGTGAACCGCAGTCGACTACATGGGAGTCCAGCGACATAGCCATTATGCTAACTGCTGGTCCCTCAGATTATAATATTTTGTTAATCAACAAAACGTGGGGGGAAAGGGAGTAGAAAGTAATTGTTCATACCAGAGACAATGTGGGAGGCGGGTGGGAAATGGCAGAGGGTGAAAAATAGTGAATACATATATATATATATATATATATATATATGAAATAAGAAATAGAAAATTATTTGTTGACAATGACATGTATAATTAAGCCACTATACAGTGTATTCTGGATGGGAAATCACATTTTTGTATGCTGTGATGATGTTCAGTGAATAAATATAAAATAAATGAAATTTTAAAATAAATAAATTAATTAATTATAAAAAAGATAATGTCTATATAATAAAAATAAATTAGGACCCAGTAGATAGTGTAACAGTTATGTCAATGGACTTCCACATGGCAGACCATGGTTGGAGTCCTGGACCCAGTGGCTTGAAAATCACACCAGGTGCATGTGCATATGTGCCCAAGATCCTCGGAAATGAAGGGATTGAAGTGTACCGTTACCCCTAGGGAGTGATTTCTCACTTTCCCTCTCACCATGTCTCTGTCTCTCTCTCCAGTTAGTACATGCACCCTAAGGCAAAAGCCTCTTAAAAATAAATAAATAAATTGTATAATAATTCATATCATATTATTACAAAGTAAGATGCCTTCTTCATTCCTCAGGGACCCCTATTTCTAATATCTTCCATTAAGTTTCTTGTCTGAATCTAACAATTGAAGGGAGTAAAGTTATGATCCAAATGAAGAGAAATTAAACGTGATCATCTTTGATATCAATCCTCCCTCATCCTGTTACACTTCCTAGGTCAATGCAGATCTTTCTTGATCTGCAAGAGATAGGAAAGTATTTTTTGAGCTATTTCACTCCAAACCTTGGCATACCAATGCTCTTGTAATCCTGTTCTTGTTGCCATGCTAAAAAACTCAGAAAACAGATTCATGCATTCAAAGCTTGAGGACCATGTTTAGAGACTGTTGTAAAAAGGCAATGTTGTTAAGTGAAGTATTTCAGTTCATGGGGAGATATAGAGATCTAAATTTATACTCAGAAAGCCACAGTGAGATAGAGATCATGATTACTCTAGAATAACACATTTCATTCATTTTATTCTCAAATATTATTGAAACAAAAAATGAAGATTCCTGAGAGCCACAATCAGAGATTCTGCTGTAGCACACTGTTACTGGAGTCCAAGACTCTTCATTTACAGTGTAATCTCCCCATCCATAAGTGATCCGAATATAAGTAACCTGCCAACTTAATTTTAGGAAATGGTATGTTAGCAAACACAGTAATGGCTGCCCATGCTTAATTTTCTTTGTAGTGGTACATACAGGGGATGAAGATGGCAGAAGATCATTTTTCTTTGACAAATTACAGATATCACTGCTCTTAAATCTGAAAAAAAAAAGACTCCTAGGAGTGTAAAAATTATTTTATCATTTATATTTTTAATTAATTATGAAATTACTTCAGATAAAAGTTAATAAGAAGGATATTTTTTTTTTTTTTTTTTTTTTAGGTCAGCTGTGGACAGGTGGTTAGGGTAGCCGAATATCACATTACTGACACATGGTTTGAGTTCCTGTCAGTGACTTGAGAATCACACTGGGGACATGCCCAAAATCCTGAAGGAGGGAGAAACAGAGGAGAAGGGTTAGTATTGTGATCATTCCCCATGGGGGGGTGCAGTGCTTTCCCTGTCGCTCTCTTTGTCTCTCTCTATAAGCACACGCACCCTCTGGAGATAAAAAAAAAAAAAAAAAAAAAAAAAAAAAAAAAAAAAAAAAAGATTATTTCTTATATAAACATTTTCTGCATGCCATTCAATGATAATTTTTTGTCTCATGTTGTACCTTTCCATTCCTTTAACTTTATAACCTCCAGCAGGTAGTTAAAGCCTATAATTACAGCTCCGGCAGTAAAAAGACGTTCATTTCACTTCCTACCAAATTCTAAATGTGCTCTCTTTGGTTCCGCGTGGTTGCTTAGTTACATTTCCTGTTTGTTCAAATAAATGTGATTAAAATGATACAATGCAAGCCTGCTCTGGTATCTGTAAAACAGGACCTTTGACCTTTGGGATGCAGGTGCCACCCTTGTGTTTGTTTTCCAAACTAGAGGTTGAAATACATTCTGATGTCCTTTTTAGTCTCATCTCATGTCAAGAGAAAAGATGCTTATTCCTTGAATCAAGGATTGGTTGGTACAAATAGTTGGTAATAGACATGCTTTATCCCATTTACCTCACACTCTTTCAACCTTACTTCATCTCAGCTTTTCCCTCTTCCTTCTGCCTTGTGTACCCTCTTTGCCTCGATTGTAACCACCATTGGCAGCAGCAACAGTGCTAGGTGTATGAAACTGAACATGGCACCTAACTTACACATTCAATTTTTTAATCTTGAAATAATGTGGGGCCAACAGGTGGCATGGTGGTTAAGGTGCTAGATTCTCACATGACTGACCATGGTTCAAGTCCTGGATTCAGTGGATTGAAAATCACACAGGGTATGTATGTGCGTGTGTCCAGAATCCCAGGAGAAGAATGGCAGAAAAGGGATTTCAGCATGGCCATCCACCCTGAGGGGTGATTTCTCACTTTTCCTCTCACTGTGTTTCTCTCTCTCTTTCTGACAAGCACACACACCCTATGGCAAATGATGATGATGATGATGATAATGTAAGACCAACATCAATGCGTTAGTGTGAGGTCTCAATGAATCAGTATATGCCTATACTTTGAAGAGTGCCTGTGACACATGGCAAGTCATATAAGTGATGCCATAGTTACTACATTCATAATCACAATAACACATGCTACTCCTATCCCATGCTTCTACTTCTTGAGAACATATAATGTGGGTATCAGACATTGTGGTAACATATTTCTACATTATCTTATTTAATTTTCACAAGAATTCTATAAGGTAGATATCACTTTCCTCAGTGGAAAAAAGGAAGCTGAAACCCAAGAAGTTAAGCAATTTTGTGCTCACACATATGAACGAACTGAACCGATGCAATCCATGTGCTTCTCAGGGCCTGTGGTAAATAATGGTACCACCTGGATGATTGAAGCTGGATAGGAGGCCACAGGTCAAAGACGGATACTCTAATGTAGAGCAAAACTCCAGTAAGTGTACCCATCCCTATGTCTGCATGGGCCTAGAAGATACAGATGCTAGGATGCTAGGACAGAGAGTCTGGAGGCTGTGAACTTCTTAGCTCCTAGGCTAGCATCTTGCTGAGAAGATAAGCATGTTGGCCATCAATAGGCTTGCAATTAATTCTCCGGCTGAAAGAGGGGACTGTGTAAGTCCTTGATAGACTTTCAGAGATAAGGGGTTCTCATTAACTTTAATCTCAGAGCATGTACCTTTTAATATTTGTCAAAAAGGTGTTTTAAACTCAAATCTTTAAAAAAAAAAATTTGATTTTATGTATATTTTCCCTCCTCCTGCCACAGAACCAATATACTAATCTTGACTTTCCTAAAACCAGGTTCTCTAGTCACAGAAGAGTGGAGCTGTAGGGATAAAACAATTGACAGACTTTAGTAGACACTCCTGTTCCCAAAAGATGAAATGGAAGAGACTTAGAAGTTCTGCATAATGATGTCCTCTCTGTTCTTCCAACCCTCTTCAGTGTCTCTTCCAGACCTTTTAGGCTCCTTCTCACTCTTTGACAGTCCCAAAGCTATAGGCATGTGTGTTTATATTTTATAGACATATTTGAGCTCTTATTTAGCTAAATGCAAGAGAGCAATGAAGATCTGCTTTTAACGGTCACTGTTCACAGTAACAGAGAATTTACCCTCCCATAAATCTAATAAAATATGGAGCTTGAGTCTATATAAAAAGATGGTAATGTGTATGGGATGATCTTTGACTAGACTGTGTGCTAGGAAAATTCATTTTGTATGTTGTAGATATATACAGTGATTAATTGTAAAAAAAAGGAAAAAATACATTAAAAATAAAACATTATTAATATAAATATATGTATCTGTATTTATAGACATACACATTAGATTATGGTGTTCTTCCTTATGGGGGACTTGTTCATAAATTATTTAAATTAAATTACTTAAATAGTAATTGTTGTTATCATTCTTACTCTTTATTTTATTATTTATTATTTATATCAGAATGCTCCTAGAAAGGTTCTTTGGATCACAGTTTCAGAACTTTTACTTAATTTTTTTTCTCAGTTCACAGGTGAGAGGTTCAATTCTGTTTCATATTTAGCCACTTGCCTCCAGCCTAAATTTTATTGGTTTTTCAAGCATGCATTCAGTTCCATCTAAGGACTGTGTAGAGGTGGTAGGATGTTAACTGTGTGTGTGTGTGTGTGTGTGTGTGTGTGTGTGTGTGTCTGTGTGTGGGCACATGCACATGCACAATATACAAGACTACATTATAGTGTAGTAGGTTCTGGGGTTATGGACATGAATAATACCAAACTAACTAATTATGGGTAACAATTTCTCAAGAATTGTTATAACTTAAACATAACATTTTAGAATAATGCATTAAGAGGTTTAATTGACATGTTCTCAGAAATTGGACATTCGTATTCTTTTTTCAAATATGTTTTAAATATCACAATGCCAGAAATAAATACACTTTGAATGGAATGAGATTACATGTAGTCCATAAACTACAAAAATTAATGTAAAATAAAAAGTAAGGAAAGTTGATGATAGATACATTGCAAGTTATACTGACTCCCTAGTTATCTGGACTGGGTTCCAAACCACAAAGAATCAACTCAGAACTGAGGTCTGATAGCGTAAATATACAGCGCATCTTCAGTTACTGAGACACACAGGTCCTACACAGTGCATCTTAACAGAAACAGGGGGATTTCTTCCCCATTTAAAGTGCTCTAACATTTTAAAGGCACTCTAAATCGTGAATTGATTAAAAAATAGAACATAACGATTTTCCTTAACATCTGGGATATCTGTTGAGAGTACAAGGTAGGGCTAGCAGTATAACTTAACCGTTAAGGGATCCAGATCCCACATGGTCAGCTGCGGTGTTCAAACCCTGGTCTTGTCAGGCTGAAACACATAACCAATGCATGTGTGTTGGTGCCTAAAATCCTAATAGGATGGAGAAATGGAGGCGAGGGAATTGTGTGACTATGCCCATTGGAGAAGGTGTTTTCTCTCTGTCTCTCTCTCTAGGGAGTATGTACCTACTGTGACAATTACAAAAAAAAAAAACAATACAGCATATAGAAATAACTAATAGTATTAATAAAGAATAATACTAGCAATACCACCAGTAAGTTCAGTTGAAATAAGCTAACATTTGTTGAGGATCTACTTACTTCAGGCACTGTTCTACATTCTATGTAGGCTGATCATTCAATTTATAATCCTAATAGGGACACTCTTTTTTTTTTTTTTTTTCTTACATATATTTTTTTTTTATTATCATCATATTCTTCTTTATATTACATTGAATTACATATAACTTTACATTGTATTACATTACTTTTTCAAAAGGGAATGCCATGCATGTCAGTCAGTACAGAGACATTAATCTCCCCGCTTCAACATTCAATATCTTTTCTATGTTTTCCCCAATCATTATTATTATTCTAATTATTTTTTAAGACAGTCCATCGCTATTTCTCATGTTGCTTGTACAAATACTTTGCCCATCATGAAATACTTCTCAGACAAATCCAGTTGAGAATACTATACATGTCAACATCAACAGTTAATAAGCCATATCTGTTTCTCACTAATGACCTGCCTCTCTATTGTTCATTTGTTATCTTTCTCTATCCTCTTCTATTCACTTCCCCCATTCCACACTGTCCTATTCTCATTAAGTACCTTCACTGCTTTTATGTCCTCCAATTCTTAAAAATGAATGGTGGTATAATTTATAATTACTCCAGGATTGTCCCATGCAATTTGGAATATAGCATTGCCTAAATATAAGCTCTGTCACACAACTGTGACACCAGAACTATTCTGTCTTTTTTTTTTTTTTTTTTTTTTTTTTTTTTTTTTTTTTTTTTTTTTTTTTTTTTTTTTGAGAGGTTTTCGCTATAGGGCGCGTGCGCTCACCAGACAGACAGAGAGAGACATAGAGACAGGAAGCGAGAAATCACCCCCCAGGGGGGATGGTCACGCTGCAATCCCTTCTCCTCCATTCTCCTCTCGGGATCTTGGGCACGCACGCACACGCGCCCGGCGTGAGTTTTAAGCCACCAGGTCCGGGACGCGAACCGCGGTCAACTACGTGGGAGTCCAGCGACATAGCCATTACGCTAACTGCTGGTTCCCTATCCTGTCATTTTTAAAGATGTGGAAACTGAGGTTCAGAAAGGGCTCCATAACCTACGTAAGGTCCCACAGGGATAGTAGGGTTACCAGGCTAGTCTGTATAAGCCTCAATTTGCAGCTTTATGATCCTTACAAATACCCGTCAATAAGTCATTCACCTGCTCAGGTTTCATACCAGGTTTTTTTTTTTTTTTTTCTTATTTTTCTATATTGAATAGATTCTGTTACCTACACAAGACACATCGTCTATTTGTCTTCTAGAATGAATGCACAGAACTGCAAGATACACAGTGGCCCCACTGGACATTTTCTTAAACATCTTGGACTTCAAACACTAAGCTGCTTTACACTGTAAATCTAATTAGTTGGAATATTTTCGGTTTCTGTTTTTGATTGTTTTAGTTCTGTTTAAACAAGCAGATAAAGCTGGTATTGAACCTTGATGTGCACTGTATTGAAGTGAGACGAGACATTCAAAGATCATGGCACTGTCTATTAATCATCATTGTCTCCCATTAGCGAACTGCAGACAGAGCCCCTCCGGTCATATTAAAATGTGATTTTTGCATTTAAATGCCACACAGTTAACCTCTTTTAATTTCCACAAGCACATAAAATTGCATTCTTGCCTTCTCAGGACTTTCAGTTCATAGATCCCTTCTTTCTTTTTAATCTCTTTCTAAAACTTTATGAAAGTTTGCATTATAAATTTTTTATTTTACTATACATGTGGGTACTTCAAAAAGTTTAGGGAAAAATGGAATTGAAGTTTATTTTGTTGCCCACATTTTTAAAAATCTGTCTATAGCTTTTTTTTTTCTTAATATACATCTTCTACAAATTTCTTGGAGAACATTTGTATTATATACATTTATATATATATTTACCAAGATTAATTTTTTCATATCAAAATGTGTGAGTACGTATCTTTCTGTTTTTTTGTTGGTTTTGTTTTTGTAGAGGTTTTTGCCTTAGAGCACATGCCCCCGGTCTGGGACTCAAACTGCAGTCAGCTATTTCAGAGTCCAGTGACGTAATCACTATGCCATCTGATGGCCCCACGTGAGTACATATCTTTCTAAGAGGCAGTATGTTAAGTTGTATTTATTTAGATTAATTGTAGAAGAATGATAAACAATAGCACTGGACTAAAAGCCATCCAATCCAGTTCCACATTTTATGAACACCGTATAGATGTGAGTTCGAATTCCAACTCTACGACATCTTAGTTGCAGGACCTTGAGAAAAGTCATTTTCTTTAAATTTTCTTTTTTTTTTTGTGGGAGAGATTTTTGCCAAAGGGTGCATGCACTTGCCAGAGAGAAAGAGAGACAAAGAGACAGAAAGTGAGAAATCACCCCCTCCCAGAGAGGATGGCCATGCGCCAATTCCTTCTCCTCCATTCTCCTCTCAGGATTTTGGGCACACACACACATGTACCCAGCATAAGTTTTAAACCACCAGGTTTGGGACTCAAAGTAGGGTCAACTACATGGAATTCCAGCCACATAACCAGTATGCCATCTGCTGATTCCAAGTAAAGTAATTAAAAGTAATCTCTGGGCTATCTTCTGGCATCTATTTAAAATGAATAATATTAAATATTTACTTCATAGGATTGCTTTAAAAAATAAATGAGAATTTATCAAAAGTTAATATGTGCCAGCTTCCACAGGGCACCATGATGATTAATCGAAATCTCTTCAGTGTGTGCACCCCTGTGCTTGGGAATGTATCCACCTGTAATCTCCACCTGGTGAAATCTTAGTTGGATAGAGGTGCCTGGGAGTTATCACTCCTAGGATCAACCCACCGCCCTTGAGAAAAGGGCACCAGAGGGTAAATACCCTACTTCATCATTTTCTCAGAGAAATAACACTAAGGAGCATTCCAAAACATTTACAAGTGGTCAGCAGTGGGGACGTGTGCCAGTTGTCCATAATGGTAACTTGCTCATTACCACTCTCTGTATTGTCCTCTTTTGTTCCCCTGTTTTTTCTACTCTCCCACTGGTGCTTCTAGAGATCATTCACGAAATTAGTGGCTTGCACTCAGTTTGTATCTCAGGATCTACTTCTGTGAGAACCCATCCTAGGATTCCCATCCTAGGATTATGTAATAGGTGCTTGGTCAAGCCAGGGGTCTCTGGGTAGATAACGGTTTCTAGAGAGTCAGTTATGGGTCTTTCAGCATTTTAACGTACAAAAAGCACTACAAAAATAATACTATTCTTCAAAGAATTGTTTATTTATTCTTCTTATTTTCACTGAAGTTTTCCAAAGACAGAGAGAGGCTGGGGGAGAGAGAGAGAGAGAGAGAGAGAGAGAGAGAGAGAAAGCAAGCTACCAGTTCCAGGACTTGAACTGTGATTGACCACATGGGAATTCCAGCGCCTTAACCACCACGCCACCTGCTGGCCCTAAAACTAATACTTTGATAGCACTCTGGTAAACACTTCTCATGATTCATCTTATTTAATCTCCACAAAAAGCTCTATGGAGCTACGATACTATTTATTCCCAATTTTCAAATGAGAAAGAAAAATGCAAAGATGTTTTAGTTAAATTGGTCTGCTTCATTGTCTAATGGTTGGGGAGCCAGATTCCACATGACTGACCATACAGTTTGAATCCTGGCATGATTGACTTGATTATCATGCTGGGAAGATCCCCCAAATCTCTATAGGATGGCAAAATGGATGAAAAGGGATTATAACATGACCATACCCTATCTAGGAGGTGCTTTTTCTCTCTCTTCTCTTTCTGTCTCTGTTTGTGAGCTCATGTGCCCATTGGAGAAAAAATTAAATTGTCAATATCACACAGCTACTGCAAGGCAGAATCAAGATTAAAACTTCATCTATTCCAGTTTATGATTTTGCACTTATGTCACCCGCTTTGCCCTGACAGCTCATATGGATGTTTTATAAAATTAGCTCCTAGATAGACTAAAGTACGTATCAGTGAGATATTTGATCTCAGTAGGAAACAGAATCAAGGTTAGCCTTTCTCATGCATCTGTTTTATTGATAATATTAATAATCTATTCCATGTCCATCTCAACACAATAATGCAAAAAGGCTTCTATTTTATATGAACCTCAAGTTCACTCTTCACATCCCTAGGTAAATCATTATTTTATAAGCCCTAAAGGCCAGGAGAAGTTAGAGTATTCTCTGACTCAGTAAATGATTTGATAGGACCCAAATGTAACTAATTGAGAGACCAGGCTATATTATTTATTGCAAGTAAAAATCATCTATTTGTGTTGAGAATAATAAATAAAAAGTAAAATATGTTTGTCATATCTACATATTTATATTTTAGGACACAAATGATTTCAGCATTTAGTATTATAAAACATCATGGTTTGCCTTCTTTCTTTTTTGAAAAGGCATTGTGAACATTGATAAAATTAGTTTTAATATAATTAAGGAGCTAGATATTTCAATATACTTTTTTAGGATGATACATAAAGCTTTTTGGATCTCAAGACTTTATGGAATAGTTTACATATTGAAAAATTAAAAAGACGCAAAAAAGAAATCCTTCAGGGAAGTACAGAAGAGTAGGACAAACTGTTGGTTTTGGAAAGAGAAAAGCAAAGAGAAGTTATGTGACCTCTTCAAGGTCACAAAGGAAATAATGGATCCAGGAACAGCAGCCAATTCTTTTGGGCTCATTGTCCAATGCTCAATCCACCATACTTTACTCTCTCCATGGTGTATAATTTGCTTCTTAGCTCAAGTCATTCAAATGTACTCTTTGGCAAAGTGAGCTGTACAAGGAAGCAGGAGACTCCTTTCTCTTCAAAGTCTCTGCTGCCTCAAGCCCAGCAGGGGGTGCTGCACTCCTTGTCATCCTGCCATAACCTACCCACAGAGATGCTCCACCAGGTGGGACTCTGAATGCCCACCAAGCATGTTAAGCCCTCACTTACACAATTTTTTTGGTATGGAACATCTGTGAATTCTAAGAGTGAGCAGATGGCGCGAAGCTGTGCCAGACTCAGCACCTCTCTCCTCCAAACTACATTCCTTCCTTTGCATTCACAAGCCATGGCAGGAGAGGCCCCGCACTTCAGTGAAGCAAGGGGGTAGAACTGTGGGAAATGCTATCCTTGAAAAGGAACATTTCTTACCTAGGTACTCTCATCCCTGGTAATAACTTACTCTAAACTTGTGCCATCTTCAGTTTTATAAAGTCCCCTAGCTGTGGGAGCATATGGCCAAAGGAAGAAAGACTCGTTTTATTGGAGAAATGACTTTTCCCAATAGATATTCTTTTAATTATATTCTCAAGACTTGCCCGTTGGAAACTTCTCGGTCCAAGTATTAAGAATAACTGCTAGCAGGATATTTTTAAAGCGTGTTTGTAATTATTCTTTGCTATTGAGTATCAGTTTAGATAAGATAAAATCTCAGTCCAATATCTGTTAAGTAGGCAAGAATTTTTGCATTTTAGGCAAAATAAAAGCCTACATATTGAGAACTATTATAAACAGTGTCCTGTGTGTGTTTGAAGAAAGAGGTTAAAAGGGGCCATTTTATTCTGTATTTGAAAAAAAAAAAAAAAAGCTGTTATTTTCTTTCTGCTTGAAGCAAAATTAAAATAAAAAATCCAGTGTTTGCATTTATCACTAACATTGACCTCCAAAATAACAAAACAAACAAACAAAAAAAACAAAAACCCCACAAAACATAAATCTCACTATTTCGTTAGCAAACGGGAGAATTTTGGGAACTTTATTTGAAGAGCTAAAATCCACAGGTAGGAGCTTGTGAATCACAACTCTTCATTACTAGAACCAAGTTAAACATTGACACTCTCTTCTCATTCACTACAAACCAGGCACTGCTTTTGGTCATGAGAACAGAATTGTGAATGAGACAACTGAGCATCTTGCCTTCACAGAAGCTACATTCTATAGTAAAATAATAATAATAATAATAGATATATACATGTGAACCAAACAGATCATATGAGTAAAAATGATGCACTGTAAAGGATAGGGAACCATGGGGAAGCCCTCTGTTGTATATAAAATGGCCAGAAGGCAAAGAAATAAGCCGTTCAAAGCTCTCACATTTTACCACTCTTCTCAAAGGAAAACAATGTGATGGTGGCAATGAGTTAAGCATTGTCAAGGATTGGTAAGAAGTCCAATGTGGCTGGCATTGAGTGAATGGGGGGGTAGTATAGAGGTCAAGAATAGAGCCTATTCTGTAGACAGCAGTAATGTACTACTCAACAGAAATTGAATCCCGTATGGCCACCAAAGTTTGAATCCCTGGCCCAGTTGGCCTGGCATATGCCAGTCCTGCATGAGTGCCCTGATGGGCTGGAGGTTTGGGATAATGGAGTATCCAGACCCTGTGGAGGGTCCTCTTCCCTCTCTCTCTTTCTCATTCTTGTTCTCACTCTCACACACACTCACACACCCACACATAAAGGAGAAGTGTTTTTATAAAGAATGTGGAGAAGTTAAGGTAGAGAAAGAAAGGCCTTATCATGTTGAATTTTATAGCCCATAGATGGGAGTTTCTATTTTATTTTGAAATTGATTAGAAGCCAAGGAGACATTTGAATTTCAATGCCATTTCACCTCAGGTGCACACACAACACACATGTACACAAATATGCATCCTGATATATAGCATGTATACATGAAATTTATTGAGATTAAATATAGACAGAGATATATCTATACATTAAAAATGCCAAGTTTGAAAAAATTGTCATAAATTAAGCACCACTTGTGACCAGCAAAAAGAAACCAGATCAAGAAGTAGGGGGTTCCCAAGAGTACTTAACTATTTAGATGTCCTGACTTCTGTCACCATAGATAAATGGTATCTGTGTTGACCTGCTCAGGCTATCATGACAAAAATACCACTAAACGCACACATGCTCAGCATGGTTTTTAATCCACTGGGTCCAGGAATTGAACCACATGGCCACATGGGATCCGACTGCCTTAATAACTAGGCCTTAGACCAGTCCACTTCAATTTCTTACTACATGATGCAATTTACACGTTAAAGAAAAAATATCTTTATGTCTAATACAAGGTGTTCATTTAGTTTTGGACTTTCTACATGATTTTGTAATGAGATGGAAGGACAATGAACATCTTATGCACTGCACAGAAGTTCCCAACTACTATGCATATTTGCAGAAAAGATAAGTGTCCCAGATTTGATCACTTTAACATAATAAATTACTATTAGTATTAAGTCACTGACAATATGATTTTGAAGAAAAAGCATTAATTTGGACTTTCAAATTATGTAATACAATAATTGGGAAAGTAGCAGCTTTTGAAAAGGTACACTTCAGAGAGAGTATTTTGGAAATGGATATTTGAAGTGTTGCTGTTTAATGGGTTTTTGTTACTGAAACTTACATTAAATGTGTCACAAAAACTCTTTTATCTGTACCATTTAGTACCCAGGGAATAGAATTTTCTAACAAGCTTATAAATTTAGGAGCTTATCTATTTTGAATTTGTGTGTTAAATACATGAAGACACAAGATCTTATGATTACTTTGCAAAGATAATTGACTTAGCAAGGAAAGTTGACATTTAGTCTCCAAATTTTACCAAAAAAAAAATCACAGTTGGTGCATAAAGTGATATATCTAATGAGCATAATGGATGAAACTGTCAAAAATATATTTCACAATTTGAGTCCTTTTTAAAAATAATTTTGGAGTTATGGGAGCCACTGAAAGTAAAATCAAAATAAACTACGAATAAAGTCTAGTTCTAATATCAAATTACTAAACCAAGATTTTCAAAAATAAAGAAGCCTATTTTGTAACGTGATTATAACTAAAATACTAAAATTCTTTCACTGTTATCAAGAACTTTTCTATACCATCCTTATAAAATAGGCAAATTAAAACATTTTCCATTATCAATATATTAATTTATTATATATCATTAGAAATTAATGAGCACACATGTGATGAACTATATGCTGATTTTTTTGTTTTTCTGAGAAACAAATGTTGTTAATTGAATAGTCTGGTAATAGTGGAACTAGTGAGAAATTGTTAAATTCAGGAAAATGTTAATGGATAAGAAGTATGTGAGAACACATGAGTGAAGGCTCATTCTTAAGAAGCTGACCTAATCAAGTTTTATTTACTAAATTCATTAAAATTGGTATAAAGGCATGATTTTCTCTGTGTATGCTTTCACACACATATACCAGAATGGGATATATTAATTGTTCTCTTTCTTTTTTTTTTTTCTTCCTTTATCTTTTAGTTTTCTACTCTTTATATTATCTCCATAGGGTATGCGTACTCACTGGAAAGAGACAGAGAGAAACAAAGTGAAGGAAAGTGAAAAATCACTTGCAAGAGGGGATACCCATGCTGCAATCCCTTCTCCACTCTCTTCTGACAGGTTTTGGGCACATAAGCATATGGGACCAGAATGTTTTTGAAGCCACTGGGTCCAAGACTCAAACCCCACAGCCAGCCATGTGGGATCCAGAACCTTAAACACCATGCCACCTACTGATCCCAATAGTTCTTTTTTTTTTTTTTTCTTTTTCTTTTCTTTTTTTTTTTTTTTTGAGAGTTTTTTGCTATAGGGCTCATGCACTCGCCAGAAAGACAGAGAGAGACAGAAAGCGAGAAATCACCCCCTTGGGGGGATAGTCAAATCCCTAGGACCAGCAGTTAGCATAATGGTTATGTCGCTGGACTCCCACGTAGAGGATTGCGGTTCGCATCCCGGACCCGGTGGCTTAAACCTCACGCCGGGTGCGTGTGCGTGCGTGCGTGCGTGCGTGCCCGAGATCCCAAGAGGAGAATGGAGGAGAAGGAATTGCGGCGTGGCCATCCCCCCTGGGGGGTGATTTCTCGCTTTCTGTCTCTCTGTTTCTCTCTGTCTGCCTGGCGAGTGTACGCGCCCTATAGCAAAAACCTCTCCAAAGGAAAAAAAAAAAAACCTGCAATCCCTTCTCCTCCATTTTCCTCTTGGGATCTTGGGCATGCACGCACACACGCACTGCATGAGTTTAAGCCACTGGACCTGGGACTCTAACTGCGGTTGACTACATGAGAGTCCAGCAACATAGCCATTATGCCAACTGCTGGCCCCCCAGTAGTTCTCTTTTTAACACAATAACTTCTCAGTGTTAACAGACGTTGAAATCCAGATTTGTAATAGGTAATTAAATACCTATACAAAGTTGGATCTGCAATGTGGGGTTTAGAAATTGACCTGTAACTATGAGAGTCATAAATATTGTATCTAACTCAAAAGCCATAATACAGAGTAAAATCTCTCAGATAATCAGTGAAGGCAGAATAGAGAGGACAGTCAAGAACTAGCTTTGTGGAATTCCAATGTTTAGAAGTCAGAAAAAAGTGGAGGAACCAGAAAAGAAAATTGCAATGGGGGATGTAGGAGGAAAAGTTGCTGTGTGTGTATCTTGAAAGTCAAGTGAAAAAATTGCCTTAAAGAATAAAATCTGGTCAAATGCTGATAAGAGTTTGGATAAGAACTGACAACAGGATTTGTCAACCTATAGATGGATTATTGGTTAATATTAAAATATGTATTTTCATTGATCAATAAATATTGTAAGAACTTATGATGTATAACTTGGTGTTTTGAAATATGCATACATGTGGAATAGCTAGTTCAAATTACTAAACATACACATTACTTCACATACTTAGTATTTATTTGTGGTGTGAACAGTTAAAATCCACTCTTTTCACAATTTTCAAATGTGTAATACATTGTTATTAACTATATTCATGTTGTACCATAGATCTTTAAACTTACTCTTCTGGTCTAACTGAAATTTTGTAATCTCTGACCAAAATCAACCCAATCTACTTTTCTTCGTCTAGCCTCTTGTGACCGTCATTTTATTTCATTTCTGTAAACTCAACTTTTTAAAATTCCACTTGTAAGAAAAACCATGTAATATTTTCTTAACATGTCTGGTTTATTTTATACAACATAATGCCCTTTGGGTTCATTCATGTGGTCACAAATGGCATTGTTTCTTTCTTTTTTCAGGCTGAACAGTATTCTATGCTACATTGTCTTCATTTGTCAATTGATATACATATAAATTGACTCTATATTTTAGTTTTTATGAATAATACTGCAATAAACATGTGAGTGTGAGTATCTTCCCTGCATACTCTTTGATTTTCTTTGATTATATACCCAATAGTGAGATTGTTGTATCATATGGTAAATATTTTAATTTTCTGAGAAACCTCTCTACAACTGCACCATCTTACACTTCAACTTCCCATGTGTAAGAAAAGGGTTCCCTCTTCTCTACATACTCATCAACATTTATCTTACATCTTTTTGGTGATCTTTAGAGCAATAATATTAGTGAAGTGCTTCAATAAAACCCTGGCTGAAGTGGGATGATTCATAAAGGGGAACAAAAAATAGAGTGGTCAAGACGGAAAGCTTTTCAAAAATGCTGTTGTAAAGGACACAAAGATGCTTCATCACTCTTTATCCACTGGTTGTGGTGAACTTCCTATGGTTCATCTCCTGGTTTCTTCGGCTTTATGTATGCTTTGCTAATTCTGTATATGTTTCTCCTTTTCTTTTATTAATTATGCACCTCCCTTCCTATTCAAAAGTAATTTTCTAGCAAACTCCCATTTACCCATTAAGAGACAGAAGAAATGAGGTGTCAGACTAACTGATTTTCTCTACCCCAAACATTGTAACCTTCTTTGTAAGAACTAACTGCATGAAAACCTTTATGATAAATCACATTGCTTCTTTAAGATTTATGATTCTAGCTTCCATAGGTAGCCTCCAGTTTTCACAAAAGCATGAACTGCATCCTTTAATTTCTTCAGTATGTCATATGGAGTCTTCCATAAGATCGTTTATTCATCAACATCTTTCACTAATTCAAACGAAGTCATCTAAAATACATAAGCAAATAAAAATTGGAACAAATGTTAAATACCTCACCATATCAGAACTATAAGAAATAAGAAAATGAAATGTATTATAATTTAACCTTTCCAGTCATTCCTAATTCTCTCTTGGAATCTATCAGAAAATTGGAGGGAGAGGGATACAAGAGATCAAGAAGGGAAAGTGTTTAGAAAGAAGGCAAAGCAAAGTATATTTTTTGATTATGATTGCAGTTTTCTGGTGAACCTCAAAGCAATTACAGACTTAAATGAGCTATGTCCTAGTTTCTTTATTTTGTTAAATCTGTGCTAGATTCTCTCAGCATGTGAGATGCTCTGAAATGGAAACCTGTATCCATTTCACAGACTAGTTTGTCTCATGTGGGCACTTTGACTTGAGAGACCCCGGTAGCAGGTAGTAGCCAAAGAGGTCAGTGTAACTACTGCCTGAAACAGTTGACACATTCTCTGAAGAATGGGAAAAGTATTTAGACTTTTTTCTCTTATGTATCTTTTAATTTTTATTATTCAGTAAAGAGTGCATGTGCTCACCAGAGAAAAGGAGAGGGGAGAAAGCACCCCTGTGGGGAGTGGTCACACCACAATCACTTCTTCATCCCACCTCCCTTTCAGGATTTTGGGCACATGTGCACACATGCCTAATGTGTTTCTTAAGCAATCAGATCCAGGACTCAAACTGCATGGTTGGTCATGTGAGATCTGATTGCCTTAACTACCAGCTGACAGAACTGGCCCAGAATTTTATTGACTGATTGATTGATTGACTGCATCCTGTAGATATGACCTTGTCTTTTAACATTTTCATCTTATTTATCTCAGTTTGAATTTAAACCTGGGAGGCTGGAGGGAATAGAATATATGATTTAGGCAAATGTTATATGACTAAGAATTTCCAACATGGCCTCTAGTTTACACAAACATACTAGAAGTTAGAAAGAAACACATGATTTAAATACCTGGCATATACTGAGTGGTTGACATAGTTTCATCTCATTTGCATGAAACAATATAACACGGAAGTGGACATTGTGACTATTTTTCCAAAATACACTGAGTATTAAAGAGATTGATACTTTAGTAAAAAGGAAAAAAAATATGTCACTATGCTAAGGAACAGAAACAATGAATTCAAATTTAGGTGAGTGGGAATTGAAGGCCATACTCTTTGCATTAAATGACCTAGTTACAAAACTCATCACTAGTAGTGTGATCTCTCTCTTTTGTTTTTTAATAGCTTATTAACGGGAGTTAGGAGTAGGGCAAGGATAGAGATTACACAATTCCTTTTCTTTGAGATCTTTCCTGGTTATATATAACGTCTTAAAATAGGAGAATTGAATTTGAATTCTCACTTCCATAGGAAATTTCACAAATTATTTGTACCAGAGTCTTATTTACAATCAGTTCCATTAGGAAAGGATGAATTCGATGACCTAATTTAAATCCATCATGTTTAAAATTATTGCATTTTTATGAGAATCCAGGTGTATATGTGTGTCTTTATACTTAAACCTGACCACTAGTGAAGAGAAAATGAAGTTAAACATTTTGTACAGTTTACATATTTACTTCCTCTAGGAAGGAGAGGGAAGGCACTCTCAACAGGAGCTCATCATGCTGTGATCATGGCCCCATTCCCAGCCTTTCAGCCAGCCAGGATCACGGACAACCCAGAGACCCAGTCAATGCATTCAGGTTGACCAGGGATCCACAACCCAGGCCTTCCCATGTGGCTCCAGTAATATACAGTAGTTACCAACTGTGCCTTTGTGGCTAAGCTTAATCTAAATTTTCTAACTATTAATTGAGTTTTATTTTTATATTGGATAATTAACTTAGCAAATATAGTATAGATGCTCTCAAATTAGGCTATAAGCAAAAGAAAAAAAAGTGTCACTTCTTCATTTGCAAAATGTCGGTACATACATTGATAAACTAGGCTAAACATGAATCTATATTAAACGACGACATATAAAAATACCTTGTAGTTCTCAAAAGGAAGCATCAATGAAATGCATTATTGTGAGAATAACAATGACACAGTAATTTGTCGGTAACATAATTAAATCATGTGCAAAGGCAGAGATGACACCAGGAAATAATTACATGTCCAATATAGTGGCGCCATTATCCTCATATGCTACTTTAAGAAGTTAGGCAGTTTCTGATATACTCATAACAGGAAACTTGAAAGAGAAACTGTCACAGAAAAAAACAGAGCAAAATTGTTCTCTTCTTTGAAACCAAATGTCACTTGGCTATGTTTTCATTAGCTTGCTAAGTGCCAAAATACAGAAGTTTCCCATTTAAGTTTACAAGCCATTGAAGGAGACATTTCTTCTGTTTTCTCTTTGTATCTCTAATTTCCAGCATGTGGTAGTTGCTCAATAAATAACATCTTGATAAATGTACTGCTAGATGCTCATTGAAATTAAACAGTACAACTTGTTGTAAATAGTTCTTGATTAAAACAGTGAATTACAGGTTAAGCATTCTTATTCTAAAAATGTAAAATCCAAAATGCTTCAAAATCTGAAGCTTTTAGAGTACTAACATGATCCACAAATGGAATTTCTGATCTCAAGGTATGGGTCACAGTCAAAACACCACACTATAAAAATACTGTATAAATTGGCTTCAGGTGGTCCAGCCCATGACATGGCAGTTAAGCTAGCTGGGTCCCATGTGGCTGACAGTGCAGTTAGAGTCCTGGACTTGGTGGCTTGAGAAATATGCAGGGCATGTATGCAGGCTTGTTCAAAAATCCTGAAAGGAAGAGCAAAAAGGAGAAGAGATTGTGGAATGATCTTTCTCCATAGACAGTGTTTTCGTACTCTCCCCATCTCTCTCTGTCTCTCACCAGCTAGTGCACACAGGCCTCTGGCAAAATTACGTATATAAAAAAAAAAAAAAAAGGAGAAGAGATATATATATATATATATACACACAGGCCTCTGGCAAAATATATATATATAAAACTAACTTCAGGCTATGTGTCTAAGGTGTATATAAAACATAAATAATTTTTTAAATCTATATTTGGGTCCCAGCCCTGAGATATTTTATTATATATGTGGAAATATTGAAAAGTCCAAAATATAAAAATTAAAAATCCTCAAACGTTTCTCATCCCAAATATTTGAAATAAGGAAAACTCCACCTTTATTTGCTAGTAATTTAAAAACTTTTTAACAATTCCCTATCACCTACCATGTGAGGTCTGTGAAAGGATTTCTCATGAATAGAAATGTTCTTTAAGAAGACAACACTGGTTACAATGTGCAAAATGGATGGCAGAAGTGAAAGTACAAGCACCAGAAGACCACTTAGGTGTCTATTAAAATACTTCTGCTAAAATGGTTCGCAGACCTGAATTCCAATAGTGATGGTGGAATATGAGTGATATTATTGAAGTCGAATAGGTAGGATTTGGCCACTGATTAGATGTAGTCGTGTTATAGATGGTGACTATATTTTTGGCTCAAGTGATCCTGAGGCTGTCAGATTATTAAAGAAAAATGGAGGAGGAAGAGAGTGAGGAATAGTTGTGGGAAGATAAGATTCTTTCCAATCTGTACATGTGTTCCTAATGACTGCTAGCCACTGCCTATGTACCTGCTAATGAATGCTGCTGTCTTCTTTACATAAAGACTATGTTATTTGGACTCATTTCCTTTCATTTTATTTGCAATGAAGACTGAAAATAATGATTCCTTGTCCATTTTATCCTCTCCAAGAATGTTTTCAGGTAAGCCCTTCACATTCCCTTCAGATATTCTGTTCTAAGATTTTTGAGTATGGGAATCATGGCCACTTAAATCTTGCTTACAGAACGCCTTTTCCAGTTAATCCATAAATCTAGGTACTCTTTAGGATAGAAATCCATGCCACTTTTCTTGAAAATCCTTTCATTTATTTATTTGGAGTAAGAACGATGAAACATACCCCCTTTTAGATCTCTCCAGATCTAAGCCATCTCTTTCTCAGGGATGATATTATGGAGTTTCCTAACTATATCAGTGCTATTTACCATATTTCTTTCCCTCACAGAACTTGCCACACTTGAGAATTTAATTCCATGTATTTAATAGCATGAGTAAAGTGTTTCTACACCAGACTATGCCTTCATGATATTATATATTTTTATTCAATATTACATTTATAGCACACTGTATGAACCTTGGGAAAAATGCCAATAAATATGCAATGAATGAGTGAAAGGGGCTGGAAAATTAATGTCAATATGGAAGAGATTTCTGAATCTAAACTACATGGTTTCACTGTTAACTCTAGCAAACTGATTTGTTTCCCTAGCAAAAAGTTTTGGGAAATTTAGTTTTCAGCAACAATTTTATGAATGGAGAAATATATATTATAGGAATCTCAGATATATAGGTTGTTTCATTATAATAATACCTCAAAACAAGCACCTAGTAAAACAAATTATGATAAAGTCTTAAGAAATCATATCTGTGAATTAGATCTGTCATCAAGCTTCCCAGGAATCAGGAATAAATTGTTGATCTACTTATATGCATGGAATAGTTTGTTGCAAACATTTATTTTTAGAGATTGTTATTTTCTAACTGCACAATAAATTACTGCTATTTGCATAATAGAATTGTTTGCTTCTTTGATTTTCTATCCAGATTAGGAATTATTAATGTCTAGTCATACTTGAGGTAGATGCTTTGTCACTGAGTATGTTAAATGTAAGTGTATATATCCCTATTTTAAATTTTATTTAGCAATATTCTCCAGCAACAGTAGCATATTATACATCTGTCCTTCAGAAAATTTTGAGACTAAAGCTTAAATGCAAAAGCCAGTGAGACAATTTTGGAAATCATGGCTGAAAAAATATCTGTACTCTTTATAAGCTCAATGTGGCCTTGTGCAATGCCTGACATAGTCGATGAATGTTTAATGGATGGATATTCAATGAAGAACCAAGAAATAAAAGTTGCTTTCAATTTCAAGGATCTTTCTGAGATCTGTGTAAGATTGCCCTACAGAACTTTCTTACTGGTAAATTTATGCATGGCAAAAGATATTTTCTAATAATTTCATTGAATTAAAATGAAGAAATTATTGTTTTATATTTTCTAGATAATGTGTTGAGCACAAAACTGGTTTTAAGTTGTAATTACAGTCTCAAATTTAAGTAGATGAATACACTAACCTCTTACTTTGGGTTCTGTGGTTTTCATATTATTATTTTTTTCTTTCTTTCTTTTTCTGAAGACTAATATAAATAAAATAACAGAAATCAAACAACCAAACAGACAAAAATTGGAAAGGGTCTTTGAACACCAGATCCAATGATACACTGAGAATTCTTTTGCAGAAGACATGTAAACTGAAAGATGAACATCTTATTGTGTTTACTTGTTTATTGAAAATTGTGACATGGATGAGCCACTCATAGTGCATCAGTTAAGTAGTGGGCAGAGGAAGTAGTTGGATCATACATGTCTGACCATGGACAGGGGCTTGGTCTCCTTCTCTCAAAAACCACACTGGGATCCCCAGGATCCTGACAGGATGGAAAATACATTTTAAAAAAATTTTTAAAAATAATATAACAATAAAAAATTATACAAACTAAAAAACAAGAAAAATTAAGCAAATGACCCAGTCTAGTGGTCCATATTGTGAACTACAGTGCTAGAGACCACATGGCCAATGCTGCTTGATCTGAAACAAGTTGGGCATGTGTGCTCAAGATCCTGACAAGCTGGAGAGTTGGGGAAAGACCCTGTTGAAAGTGCTCCTCTGTCTCTCTCATATGTATTCATGTACATGCTATCTATAATGAATAAAAAAGTCAACATCTATTTACTTAATACATACACTCACCATATTAGGTATTATAAGTAATCTAGAGATTATTTAAAGTATAAGGGAGGATACGAGTAGGTTATATACACAACTACACCATTTTATGTTAGGGACTTGAACATCTTGTGGATTGTGGTATCCATGGAGGGATGGGGGTCCTGGAATCAATCCCCCATGGATATCAAGGAACAACTATAACATTAGTGAGCTCCCCTCTAATGGCTGATAGTCCATCCACCAAGAGGATTTTTTTCAGGGGGTGGACAGAGTGGACATTATTAATCAGCCACTCAAATTTCTTAGAAGAGATCAAGATGAACAAACATCAAATCCTAAAGTTTCCTTTCAATTGGTGATTCCTCCATCAATACTAGGAGCTTTCTGATTTTCCTTTCCAGTGTCCTTTTTTTAATTTTTTTTTTTAATAACATGTAGCTGTTACTCTAGGTCTGATTCTGCCCCACCTCCAACAAAACAAAACAAAACAAAACAAAACACTCTTGACAACTTACATTACTGACATAAATACCAGATGCATCCTTTCTTTCCTATATCATGATTCATCTTTGTACCCCTAAAACCCATGATGCCTAGAACTTTGAGGATACTTCATAATGATAGTTGAATGACTAAGAACATATTGCTAATAGTTCTCTTTGACTAGACATTAAAATATATAAATAACACATTATCTAGTACTTGGTATCATATTTTTATTTTTTAAACAGTATTTAGTATATTACTCACCCTTTCTATATATTTAAGATGTGATTCCTAGAAAAATCATATTTTATAACATTATCTTAGAAAAAAATAAATTGGTGATGCTCTAGCCCTAACAGCGTTTTAGTCTGAGCTCCACAATAGCTCTACCTACCCCATTATCACAAAAACAAGTTATCTACATTTTACGTAGTATTATTTAAAGAGTCACTCTGGAAAGAATTTGGGGTTAAAAGTAAGCTATCATTGTTTAAATCTATTTTGTCGTTTGGTATTTAGGTACTCTGGGGAAAATCTCTTAACTTCTTTGACTATCAGCTTTTTTCATCTGTAAAAATGGAGGTAATTTCTAGATTGCAGACTTTTGTGAAGATTAAGTAAGTTAATGTACATAAAATGCCCAGTACAATGTTTAATACAAAAGAGACCCAGTAAATGGCATTATGCATACTTATTACTTCTTCCACTGATATTTTAAAGCATTTAAGCTAACATTAGAAAACAAATCAAAATGAGAAAAAGGATAACAATAAACTTCTTTACTATATTTTAAAATGCATCTAAGAGGTGAAGAAGCTACCATTCTATAAAGGAATTCAAAAAGTCAAGTTGGCATTTACTTTGGAAGCTTGAAGCGATGTAAGTAAATTATATCCAATAATTTAAAAGTAGCCAGTTCAGTTTATGCAAAGACATAGTTTGACCTTTTTTTAAGTTTAATTGGATATATATATACGATATGCCTACCAAGCTTTCTTAACAAAAGCTTGGGAAAAGGTAGTTCACACAGTGCTGGAATGAAGTGATTAAAACATATTTTTTGTGAGTCACAGTTCAGTGGGTGGGAAATATTTAATGACATTGCCCTGGAAAGTGGTAATGGTAACACCATTACCAGAAAAACGGCATAATGCTACACAGGAAGTGTCAGCATTGTCATATTTCTGCCCAAGGTCATAAGCTTAAAAGACAACCAAGGCCCACCTATTGTGACAGCCACAGCCCTGTCGCAGCTGCAGCCGTAACATAAGTCCCTGCAAGGCTTGAAGCCATATGACTGGTTATAGGTTCAGATGACCAGGTTGGCTTGAAAACATGCCTGGCCTGCACCCAGATATCCAGGATCCTGAGGAGCTGGAGGGATGGGGAAGACTGATCATGGCATGATGAGATACTATCAAGGTTATTTCTCTCACGTGTGCATGTGATCTCTATCGTTATAAATCAGTCAATCAATCAATCAACAGAGATTAATCAATCAAGTAACTTACTGTTAATTCCCCCAAAGAGCAAAGTTAAAATGTCTCTTCCAACAGAGTAAAGAAAGGAAGAATAAATGAAACTTAGAATATAGTTGAGGTAAAAAATCAAGAACTGTGCACATAAAGACAGGTTGGTATTTTTTTTTTCCCTGCAAAATGTAATGATCAGCAGTAATTGTAGTATCACATAATTGAGAAAGGCAAAGCCTCCTTAGAAATAGGATGGTTAAAAGATTAAAGATAACATGAATTTTGAGTAATACTAGTAAGGCTGACCTTTCCTTCTTATGAGTTTGGAGAAGAATGCAGAATCCCAAGGTAAACAAGCAAGGGATACCAGCAGCTCAGGATGGCAGAAGTAAATAAGCAAAACCTAGAGACTACAAGAAGAGAAAAAGGCAAAGCAATTCAATCCTAAATAAAAATTACATGACTTTTCACTGATTTTTAAAGTGATAAGTGAATTAGAAAGCATTATCAGAATAACATAATATTTTAATACAATTATAGGGAAGATAATGGTAAAGTATGAAGCATAGAATTATATATATATCCATTATTTGCATTGTTGTTAACAAATTCTCTTTTTATTAACATTCTCAGTTAAGGAGCTTTTGGAAGTCACACAGATAAGTAATCTATCAAATAGATTAAATCTGAAAAGCATTACAAAATATACTATCATGCACACAAGATAATGCTATACTGGGATTTATATAATATGCCTATGATTCAGAAGTTATTTATCTGAAGTAAACATTTTCTTTAGAAATATAGGTTAAGCATAATTAAAATATCCTTGGAAAACTTCTAAAACCTTACTTTTAAAACTTATTTGCCAAAATTCCCTAGTATTACTGGTTGAACAAGATCTTATTCTTTCTTTCTTTTTCTGAATAGAACTATTCTTCTATACAATCATCTTCGTTCAGTCTAAATTTTAAAATTAAGCTTCAAGTAAGAAATGATGTCTCAGGGCTTTGACATTATTAGCTAAATACACTGAAGGTTTCCCTCAACAGAAAATACCGTGGTTATACACAGAAACAAACAAACAGAAAGATTTGAAGAAAATATTCCTAATGGTGTAACAAGGTGTTAGCTTATTATCATGGGTTGAAGTTCATTTTTAGCTATTCATTTCTGTTATATAAAAGCATGGCTCTCTCCTGAGTTCCTTGGCACATGCCTATTGAGAAAATCAAAATTCAAGTACATACTCTGTTAGACAGCGACTCATGCTATTTCCTATTCAATCGGCATCAGAGCAAAAAGAGTCCAAGAAAACCAAATGACTGGCTAATTCAGGGAACTAACTAAATTGTTCCCCATCATGAACAATTTCTATTATTTTAATAATATTTATCAAGTGATTTCTACCTCAGAGCTTGAACACCTCTGAACACTGTAAGGTCCCTGTACACAATGAGCTGCCAGTCTAGTGGATAGAAAATAAAACAAAAAGGGCAATTATTGATACAGTGCATCATAAAAGGCATTTTGATTTAGATGAACATAAAACTTATTTGTGGGGAGGTAATTAGAGAATATATCCTGGGGATTCTGAAAGGAAATTCAGATATGCCAAGGATTATTTAAGGACATAGGACCCCATATGCTCATCTCTTCATCCCAAAGAAAAGCCAAGAGTAGGAGAGAACTAGAGGAATTCCAGCACAATCAAAGCATGAGTTGAAGGTGATAGGAGCAGAAGTAGAGATGGAGAAAGGAGACACCCATATCAAAGCCCTGCCACAATTAGGTCCCTGATTTCTATTGCTGTTTATAGATAATGGGTGGGAAGCCACAGGAGATTGTAAATAATTCAGAATTTTGCAAACACAAGACAGGTATCAGTGGCTACGGTTGTCTTTCAAGTGGGTAAGTTTTAGTGGCTTCAAACAGAGTAATTATAGTAAGAATGAAGATAATGCAGATGATCTGAGAAGGATATGAAACTGATTGATAAGATTTATTGATTTTTTTTTCCCTCTATGTGCAAAGTAGAAAAATGATGCTCTAAATTACGGTTGAGTATGTGCATGTATAGTGGTGATACCCACTGTTATACGCAATAGCATTAACAGGAAATACCCACTGATTTCAGCATGCTTCTTGGTGATACCACTCCAGTTGGCATTGACTCCACCAAGGAACACCCATAGAGTTTCTTAACTGCTGATGATCAACTTAATCAGGCATAGAGGATTTTGCTAAAATCAGAGGAAACTGAGGCCCTTCTCAGATTTGCTGAAAGTAGTGGAATCAAGATTATACTAGGCTCTTGGGGTATAAGCCACCATTCCCTACGTTTTTAATCCTGTTTTGTCTCTATCTCATGCCCCCATATTGCTCCAGTTGTTCTACATTGCTGTTTCTGGAATAAACTTCCATAGTAAGCAACAGCTATTCCCTTTGGTTTTGGTCATGACATTCTTTTCTTGTCATGTTTTATTTTTATTAATAGCATTTCCTGCCATTTGATATGGTGCATGTTTACATTCCCATTTGTTTTATCACTCATCATCAGTCCCTTTATTCTCCGATAATGTTAGTTGAATGAGACAAGAGAATTTATTTTTTTTTCCTTTTGGAATCTTTGTAAAATGAGAGAAGAAGGGAAGGGACAAAAGAAGACAAAAGAAGAAAGGGAGGGAGAAAGGAAGGAAAAGAAAAAGAAAAGGAAGGGAGGGAAGAGAAAGGAGGAAACAAGCTGGAGAAGAATAGTTTTTCTTTTGTCTTCTTTTTCTTGGCATAAGGAATTTTGTTTTATGTATTTAATTTGATAATGAACCAGGATTGTTTCCCTTTTATTCACTGCTAATATATTTATATTCAGAAAGAAAGAACAGAATCTTCTTTATCTTGTCATTAATAGTCTGTGACACCTGCATTATTTATGTCCATCCCTCCTTATTGAGACTGCAAGCTTCTGTTAAGCAAAGATCATTTCCTAATTACTTTCACAATTATTAAAAATGTGGATATCCAGTAATCATTTATTTAATTTTATTAATATCATACTACTTTTTGAAAAACAAAAAGTGTACCATAGTATATAAGCTGACCATAATAATATGGAGAGATGCATAAAATATTCATTAATTAAATGATACTTGTGAGGCAGTGTGCTATGCATGTTAATATCCTTCCCGTTTATAAAATGAAACCTCTAGTTAGATAATATCTTCATTTAGAAACAAAGATATGCGGAAAAAAGAAAAAAAATCTATTTTATATGGCTTATTTATGGCAAAACTGGGATTTCAATCTAGTTCTAACTCTAGTGCCTATATTTTTCTCAATGATACAAATGCCTCCTTGCTTACTTATTTATTCCTCTCTCTTTTTTTTTTTTTTTTTTTTTTTTGAGAGTTTTTGCTGTAGGACGTGTGCACTTGCTGGAGAGACAGAGAGACAGAAAGTAAGAGATCACCCCCAGAGGATGGCCACGCTGCAACCCCTTCTCCTCCGTTCTCCTCTTGGGATCTTGGGCATGAATGTGCATGTGCTTGGTGTGAGTTCCAAGCCACCAGTCTGGTACTCACACTGCAGTCAGCCATGGAGGAGTCCAACACCGTGTGCCTACACCATCTGCTGGTCCTTACTTAACTTTTTTAAACAATTTATTTCATCAGAGGGAAAGAGTGAGAAAAAGAGGCACCTCCAACATGGTCTTCACGCCATGGTCCACTCCCAGTCTCAGGAAGCAGAATCACTGACTCATGTGCACATGAAAATGTACAAGGAGGCCTTCAGACGTGAACCTGGGATCATCTCATATGACCCCAGTATTATAAAGTAATGTATTACCACACACTAGGGCTGGCCTATTTGTCTTCTTTTTCTTTTTTCTTTTAATTTATTTAATATATTCAATCACTGTACATCACTACAGCTTGTAAAATAAATTTTCCCAACATGGATATATTAGAAGATGGGAAAATGAGCTGAACAAACAACTCTCTAAAAAAAGACAAACAGCCAAAAAAATATGAAAAAATGATCACCATCCTTCATCATAAGGGAGATGCAAATCCAAATCACAATGAGAAAACACCTAACCCCAGTCAGAATGACTAAGATTTAAAAAAGCAAAAATAATAAGTGCTGGCAAGGCTGTGGTGAAACGTAAACTCTCCTATATTGTGGGTAAGAATGTAAATTAGTACAGCCACTGTGGAAATCAATATGGAGGTTCTTTAAGGCCTATTTTTCTTCTAACTTCCATATTTTGCCACTCTTTTTAACCTGTCTTACTTATTTTTCAGAACAAAGATTTAATACAGTAAGATGAAATGAACTTTAAAATAAGCAACAAAAATGACGTACAAAATGTTTAAATATGACTAACAAAGACAGCTAAAATGAAACGATTTTGCTATATAATAAAATCTGATAAACTTATTTAAGCCAGACTGAATCTCTACATCCTTTTTAATAGCCACGCCATAGAAGTAATACAGATTAGTAACAATGAAGTTGTACATATGAACAAAACCAAAACAAAACTGTTTACAATCATATTTAATTATCCTCAATATTGAGGACTGAAAATTCTCTTTCATGAATAGCACTATATTTGGCTATGAGTAGCCTCACAAGGAAGATTCATTGAATGGAATTGCTGAAAACAAAAATTATTCTCTAGTAGGTGTGAGGAATTCTTTCATATTAACATAGTAATGGCTGCATGCAAAAATTGATTTACTTAGCACAGTTATATAGTGATTAAAACCAATGCTGACCATCAGTATGATTCTTGAGAGACTTAATTCACAGATAAATTTTGGGATAACTTGAAGAATGTGTCTATCATGTGTCAGGCAAGTATGTAAAGCCCCAGAAAAATAGGTCTGGACACCCTTGTGTAACTGACAACCAAAGGAAAGAGAAAGACATATAAGAAAATACAGATAAATAGACTGAAAAGTGCAATAATGAAGTATATATAATATATGATGGGAGCACTGAGAATAAATAGCCAAATTAAATTACATGTCAGAACTGGATTAACAAAAACAGCGATTACATTAATATCATCTGTAAAGGCATGATGAACTTGGTTTTGTTTCATACACTAATAATAACCCCCACCACAATCTCTAGTTTAACATAATAAAAATTTATTTCTCACTCAGAGTTTATATCCAACATAGTCTGATAGGTGAGTGTTCTTTCTTACGTGAGGTGGATGTGCTTTAACCACTTAAGTGCCCCCCCAAACCTCATGGTCCTCTGGATGAGCCCTTGATTTTCGCCTACCTGATAGAATTGATAGAATATGTCAAAGAACACAGTAAGTCTCTGAAGCTATTATGTAATATTACAAAAACAAACAAAAAACAAAACCCTCCATTTTGCTAACAGACTTGGTTCCTAGAAATGCCCACTGGCTTGATGGACTGTCACCATGCTGGGATAGCCCACATGGCAATGAACTTCTAGCAGCTTCTCAGAACTGAAAATGGTCACTAGCCAACCACCACCAAGGAGACTGATTCTTCAGTCCTAAAACTGCGAAAGAAGTACGTTTTGCCTAAAACCTGAATGAGCTTGGAAATACATTCTTCCCTACTCAAGCCTCCAGATGAGAATACAGCCTGGCTGAATCCCTAATTTCAGACTATTCAGATCATAAGTAGAGGACTCCACAAAACGATGCTCAAAAATCTGACTCACAGAAACTGAGAGAAAATAATAGTGTGCTATTTTAAGCCACCAAGTACATGTGTGTGTGCATGTGTGTGCAAAAATCTCAATCTGTACTTTCTCTTTTCTTCTGCAAAAGGGAAATTATGTAACAACTCATGGCACCATTTTTTTTTTTTTTTTTTGAGAGAGAGATCTTTGTTATAGGGTACATGCAATCACTGAAAAAACAGAGCAAGGCAGAGAGACAGAAACTGAGAAATTACCCCCTAGGAAGGATGGCCACACCACATTCCCTTCTCCTCTATTCTCTGTCAGGATTTTGGGCACACATGCACACATACCGGGCATGAGTTTCAAGTCACAGAGTCCAGGTCATTTGAGGCACAGTAGACCATATGGGAATCCAGTAATATACTGTTACACCAGCTACTGATCCCCATGTCACCAATTTTTAATACATCCTTTTATAAGTAACACACATTGCTTTAGCTTATATTTAATTGATTAGGATAAGTCACTTAGTCATACTTAACATTAAAAAGATGGGTAAGTGCATTCTTACTATGTATCTAAAATGAAAAGAACTATTGCTAGAATGTCCATAAACAACAACAATAACAATCACATTTACCTTATAGTGTGCAGTTTTCTGTTAAATATGACATACATAAAATATAACCTTCGATGGAAATATGCCTTCATATAATAAAAGGATGAGTTGCCAGTGATAAATCAAAGCCTTTTTGAAAGTCACACTTTTTCACTGTATCTGTGATTTTAATTCTCCTCAGGATAAGTACAATCAATAAATATTCTATCAGGAAATCATCATCAAAAACAAATATTTGTCAGCCACAGTAAACACAATTAAAAAGAAGTATTTTAAAATAAATACTAGTAAGATGGCGCTACTCATTAGAATTCATCACTCAGTTTTCTCATCATCTCAGTAAATATACGAAGCACTTAAAAACAGTGACAAATTTAGATTCTTGTTTTCTTCTTAACCGTATGTCCTCAGGTATTATACAAAAAAAGCTTTTCAGCAAATGTAAGAAAATGACTCTTTTGTAAAATAAATCAATTTTTGCTTCTCTAGATACCAGCCAATTTGACCTTCTAGTTCAGTAATTTTTTTTTACCTGACTTTCAGAAAACAGTTCCACAAATGCATAGATCTTATGTTAGTTTCTATCCAACTGAATCCATATAGATATTCTGACCTTGGTTCTCCATTGTGCCTCAAGAAAGCTAGAATGACATAACATCTATACTCTCACCGTAGTAAGGTCAGCCATCTCATGCTTACCTGAACTCAAGAATAGATTTGAAACTTCCTTGGACAAGGTTTCAGGCATGAAAATCTTTTCATTTCCCAGATCAATATGGTAAAATTGGTATAAAAATCGCTGCCGTGAAAGAACTCTAATGTATTTATAGAAAAGGTGTGTGGGATGAGAACAGCTTGATGTCTACTTTCACTTTTTTTAGTGAAAAAAATCTGCTTATTGAGAAAAAAACCCCATCAACTTTTGAAGGTCTTTGCACTGAGGGTTCAAGAATGAATCTGACCTCACCTGTACTCATAAAGTTCACAGTCCACAGGAGGTACAAAGTTTCACATGATGTATAATTTATTTTTCTTTTTTATGTGTGACAATTGAGATGGTATCAGCCAGGACTCATTCATAGTGGAAGGACTGTCATGGAATCAGTCCTAAATAATCTTAAAACAATAAATGCCAAAGTTGTACTATTTTCTAACTTGAATTTTTATGAACTTTACTAAAAATTTCAAATGAATTTATATTTGTTATAATTGTCACAATCCTATTAAGTAAGTTATGAACATGTATATGAGGGAACTGAGGCTTAGAGAGGCTAAGTTAGTCAAGGTCACACAGCTAATACATGGTGAAATTTTCATTACTCCACCATCTTGCCTTCAAAAGAGTAAATAAGAACCTTCAAAACACAGTGCAGAACATTCTGATGTACATGTGAGGATAGACAGTAAATACCCTTATGGAAGTCTTTCAAAATGTTTAAGAATTAGAATCAAATTAAGAAAGTATAATTATAATCATAGGGTTAAGTTGACGTCATTGGTGATTTTATAATGGCATGGAGATGTGATTTCTTGATCAAGATTTTTTAATCAGGAAACTGTGCATAAATACTACTGAATTGTGAACTTTGATAAGAGAAGCATCTATTTTAGCAAGAACTTAAAATTTAGAGGAAGAGAAAAACAAACACACACAGTGATAAATGACATAACCTCAAATACAAGTAACAAACCTGAAGCAATAGCAATTTGAAACCAGGCAAAGAAAAGAAAAGTAGCGAAGATAATATAGGTGAGACAGTACAGAAAAAAGACAGTAAAGAGGGATTATTTGAAATTATTTGCACAATTTCAAAAATAACACCCCATAAACCAACTTTATCAACAGACTTTTAGCCCACTTTACTCAACAAGAAAAAAATGCACATTATTTGCAAATTCATATAGCACAGTCTCCATAAGCCATATGTTAGGCCATAAAATAAGTCTCAATGAGGTTTAAATGATTTAAATTATACAAAGTATGATTCTATAGATAAATATGATTTTTATACTCACAAATATGATTCTAAACACACAAAAAATGAAACTAGAAATGAATATTAGAAGACAATTTGGGAAATTTACAAACATGTCAAAGTTAGATAGCATACTGCTAAGTTATAAATTAGTTGAAGAAGCAATCACACAGAAATCAGAAAATACTGTGAAATGAATAAAATTGAAACCACTATATACTGAAATTTAGATGATGCAACCAAAGAAATATTGAGAGGAAAACTTATAACTCAAAGCACCTTTGTTAAAAATTTAAAAAAGATAAAATTATCAAAAATGAGTAAACTTCCCATTTGATAAGAAAGAAAAGTGGAACAAATCTAATCAAAAAAAAAGGGGAAGGAATTAAAAACATTAGAGTGAATATGAATAAAATATAAAATGGGAATCAATAGAGTCAAAGAAATTAAATTTATTCTTTGAAGAGAATAACAGAAAAAAATAAAGTTAGCCACACTGAATCTAAGAAGGAGGAGGAGAGGGAAGAAGGGAGAAAGACCTCAAATTATTAAAATAAAGAATGAAAGTGAAGACATTATCACTGAAGAACTATGAAAAATAGATTTAAAAAAATAATATGAATAATTTTATGTCAACAAATTATATAGCCAAGGTGAAATGAAAAATTACCAAAGCCAGAAGCTGCCAAAACTGATGCAAGAAAAAAAAAATTTTGAAAAATCTAGAGTAAATAAAGAGACTAAATTAGTCATTTCAAAACTTTATACAGTGAAAAGTCCACACTCAGATGACTTCATTTGTGAATTCACTATCAACCAATCAAAAAAGATTAACATCAATCTTTATAAACTTTTCCAATGAATGTAAGATATCCCAACAAATTCCAATAGAGCATGTTCTATTAAGCTTATGCCAAAACCATCCAAAGATACTTCAAAAAAGAAAACTCTAGAGCAATATTCCTTACAAACATTGATGCAAAAGTCATCAGCAAAATGCTAGCATGTCAAATCCAGCAACACATAAAAAAAACATACACATAACTAAGTGGGATTTATCTCAGGAACACCTAGGAAAATATATTCAACATATGAATATCAACCAATGTAAAACATCAAATTAATAGAATAAAAGACAAAAACCATATAAACCACATACTGACCATGATTAGTGCAGAAAAATACTCAAAACAAAACAAAACAGAACAAAATAACTAACATATTTCTTAATTATTTATTTTTTATTATTATTGTTAATATTATTTTTCATATGAGTTTTTTGCCAGAGAAAGACAGAGAGAGAGAGAAAGGGAGAGTGAGAAAGCAAGCCACCAGGTCCAGGACTCAAACTATGGCCGGCCATGTGGGAATTCTAGAACCTTAACCACCATGCCACCTGCTGGCCCAAAGCTAACACATTTCTGACAAAAAAACAAATAAATAAAATAAATAAATAAATAAAAATAAATCAGCTAACTAGGAATAAAGAGTAATTTCTTCAACCTGATAAAGCACGTCTTTAAAATACCCGCAACTAACATCACACCTAATCGTAGAAGCTTTTTCCATGTCATGAACAAAACAAGGATAGTCACTTCTTCATTTCTATTTAACATTGAACTGGAGATTCCAGCTGGGGTAAATAGGCAAGAAAAAGAAATAAAAGACATTTAGACTGGAAAGAAAGAAGTTATGATACCCATTTGCAGATGACAATCTTGTATATATAAGAGCCTAAGGAATATACATACACTATAAGTACTAATAAAAAAGTAAACATTTCAAGATAAACAGTTAATATGAAAATAAACTATATTTTTATACATAAGCAATGAACCAATTGAAAATAAAAGTAAGAAAACAATTGTATTGGGACCAGCAGTTAGCGTAATGACTATGTCGCTGGACTCCCACGTAGTCGACTGCGGTTTGAGTCCCGGACCCGGTGGCTTAAACTCACGCTGGGCGCGTGTGCATGCGTGCCCAAGATCCTGAGAGGAGAACGGAGGAGAAGGGATTGCGGCATGGCCATCCTCCCGTGGGGTGATTTCTCGCTTTCTATCTCTCTGTCTCTCTCTGTCTGGAGAGCACACACACCCTATAGCGAAAACCTCTCCAAACAACAAAAAAAAAGAAAACAATTGTATTAACAATAGTATAAAAAACATATAAAGGTCGAGCCAGCGGGTGGCATGGAGCTAAGGGGCACTGGATTCCTACATGACAGACTGCGGTTAGGGTCCTGAACTTAGTGGCTTGCTTTCTCACTTTCCCTTTCTTTCTTTTTCTGTTTCTCTTTGGTCAAATTAAAATAATAATAATAGGGACCAGCAGTTAGCGTAATGGCTATGTCGCTGGACTCCCACGTAGTCGACCGCGGTTCGAGTCCCGGACCCGGCGGCTTAAACTCACGCCGGGCGCGTGTGCGTGCGTGCCCAAGATCCCGAGAGGAGAATGGAGGAGAAGGGATTGCGGCATGGCCATCCCCCCTGGGGGGTGATTTCCTGCTTTCTATCTCTCTGTCTCTCTCTGTCTGTCTGGCGAGCGCACGCGCCCTATAGCAAAAACCTCTCCAAAAAAAGAAAAGAAAAAAAAAAAAAAATTAAAATAATAATAATAACAACAACAACAACGGAATTGAATAAATAAATAATTCTTTTAAAAATTAAAAAACAAAAATATCTAAAACAGCACAAGAATCATACACTGAAACTATAAAGCATTCTTGCAAAAAAATTAAAAAGATAAAAATAAACAAAAAAGACATCTATATTCATAAGACAGTATAGTTGAAAGAGTTAATACAGAGGGGATGGCATTACAACCCCGATTTATCTCTCGAGTCAATGTAATCTGTATCAAAATTCAGCTGTCTTTTTTGTAGACATTAAGCTGAGCCGCAGTATCACCTGGAAATGCAAGGGACCCAGACAAAGGAATCGTGAAAGGGAACAAAGTTGGAGGACTTACACTTTCCAATTTCAAAACTTACTGCAAAGATACAGTAATCAAAACAGTGCAGTTTTTTTGCAGGATATAAATATAAATTATTGGAATCAAGTCGAGAGCCCCTAAGTAAACATGCACATACCTATAGTGGGTTGAATTTAGATGAGTATGCCAAGACCATTTAATGGGAAAATAAGTCCTTACTACTAAAGGTGCCAACCCAGCTGGATCATCACTATTATTTTAAAAGAATTAAGCCATACCTTTTATACTACATATAAACACTAATTCGAACTGTATCATAGGCTTAAATACAAATTATAAAATCCTTTAGGTGAAAAACCAGGAGTGAATCTCATGACTCTAGCATGACAAAATCTTAGATACACTAACGAAATCACAAGTGAACAACGAAAGATTATTCAGACTTTAAAACATTTACAACTTTTGTGCTTCATAAGATATTATCAAGAAAGTGAAACAACAATTCAAGAATGGCAGAACATTTACAAATAATATTCCAATAATGATTTAGAATCCAAAATATTTTAAAGATTTATAACTTAAATAAAAAATAAATCAATTTTTTAAATGGGCAAAGGATTTGAATAGACACTTCTCCAAAGAAGACATAAAATGGCTAATAAGCACATGAAAGATGATCGACATCATTAATAATTCAGGCAATACAATGAAAACCAGAAACCAGCTGCCACTTCACTCCCACTGTAAAATAGTGCAGCCACTCTGGGGAAAATAGGCAAGAAAAAGAAATAAAAGACATATTGACTGGAAAGAGAGAAGTCATGATCTCCATTTGCAGATGACAATCTTGTATATACAAGAGCCTAAGGAATATACATATATTATTAGTATTAATAAGAAAAAAATCAACATTTCAGGATAAAATATCAATATGAAAATAAAATATATTTTTATACATAAGTAATGAGCCAATTGAAAAAAATTAAGAAAATAATTTTATTAACAATAGCATAACAAACATAAATTTTGATAACTCCTCAAAATGTTAAACAGACTAAAGGATTAAATCCCAATTTTAAAGATGAGGGCAAATATGTTGTGTCTTGTCCATTGTCTTAAAGGACAGTAAGTAAAATTCAACAGTACAGCCATGTACTGCATAATAACATTTTGGTCAACAACAAACCGTGTATATGACGTGATCCTATCATGGTGGTGCTAAAAAAATGTCTAGTACTTAGTAATGTGGCAGCCATTGTAACATTTTTACTAAAGTGTTTGTGGTGATTGTGCTATAAATAAACCTATTGTCGGCCCAGTCCTAATAAAAATACAACCCACACAATTATATACAGAACATTATACTTGATAAAAATAATAAAACACTATGCTCCTGGTTTATATATTTACTATAGCAAACTCTTTTTTTTTTTTTTTCTTTTTTTGGAGAGGATTTTGCTATAGGGCGCGTGCGCTCACCAGACAGACAGAGAGAGACAGAGAGATAGAAAGCAGGAAATCACCCCCCAGGGGGGATGGCCACGCCGCAATCCCTTCTCCTCCATTCTCCTCTTGGGATCTTGGGCACGCACGCACACGCGCCCGGCGTGAGTTTAAGCCGCCGGGTCCGGGACTCGAACCGCGGTCAACTACGTGGGAGTCCAGCGACATAGCCATTACGCTAACTGCTGGTCCCCTATAGCAAACTCTTTATCATTAATATAGAGGGTACCTCTTCTTATTAGTATGCTATGTCATGTAGTAGCAGCTTCTACATCTGTTTGCTGTCTCCTGATTCTATCATTTTCTTATATGCTTAGTTTAATGTTCTTTGATTCCTCATAACCCTTGTAGTGGGACAAGTTGTGGAGGTGGAAAACAGTTACTGATGATCCTGCCCTTGTATAGGCCAAACTAATGTATGTTTGCATCTCAGTTTTTCACCAAAAAAGTTTAAAAAGTAAAATAAAATTTAAAAGTTTAAAAGCAGAAAAAAGCTTATAAAATAAAGATATTAAAAAAATTTGTACAGCTGCACAACATATTTAAAACTATTACACTAAAGAGTCAAAAAATTAAGGAAGTTTTTAAAGAAAAAAGAGTTACAATAACTTAAGGATAATTTATATTGAAAGATAGACACAGAGAGGAGAAGTGAAAAATCACCCCATGGGGGGATGGCCATGCCACAATCTCTTCTCCTCCATTATCTCCTGGGGATTTGGGGCACGCATGCACACACACTCGGAGTGATTTTCAAGCCGCGGGGTTCAGGGCTCACACCATGGTTGAACATGTGAGACTCCGGTGCCTTAACCACCAAATCACCTGCTGGTGGCTCAAAAATCACACCTGGTGTGTGTGTATGCATGCCCAGAATATCCCTGGAGAAACATGGAGGAGAAGGGACTGCAGCATCGCCATACCGTCTTGGGGGGTATTTCTCACTTTCCCTCTCACTGTCTCTCTCTTTGTTTCTGCCAAGCTCCCAATGACGAAAAAAAAAAAAATCAAAAACTTTAAAAAAAGTTCTAGAATATGCTAATAACCTAGTAAAAATATATTTTTAATAGAAACTAAAATAGTCCATTAAAATTAACAACAGTTTAATGAACAACTATCAATTCAATGGTTTATTAAGCACTTTAGGAACTTAAAATTGCTATTTAAATAGATACATTTCCAGAGCTACCAATAGATACATTTTCAGAGCTACCATTTTTGGATAGACAAAATATATAAATCATTATAGCAATTACATTTTTTAATACCACTTTTAATTGGAATTGAAAGTTCTCTGCAATAGACATAACAGTGGGATTTTAGCAAAGTTTGTGGTTTTGCTATGGCAAACAACTATGACATTTATTTTAGAGAGTAGTTATCAATAATTATTATTTGCTCAGAAAAGAGAGATAAATAAGTAGTACATGTTGTCATGTCATTGAATAATATCATTATGGAGACAGACAATGTGCTGTTTTATAGAGGGAAATAAAATGAACACCTTCAGGGTGGCATGTGTTTATATATTCCCTTCTTATAAGCCTTTGCTAAGCTTTTAGTAAGTAACTCATATACTGACAGAAGACCATTTTCTCTGTGTTGCCAGACAGAATGCCCTTATTTGAATGTGAGGTATTTAAGTTTAAGGTCAATTATTTGCTCTTCCACTTCAATTAAGAGGACATGGCCTCATAGTTTAATTTACAACAGCTAGTTAAACTCCCCAGAAAATACTTCAGAGTGCCTAAATAGTAATTAGTCACTGAAAAAAAAGGAAGCAGCAAAGTTCAAATAACTGTCAGATTAGCATACACATCACACATTATTCTATTAACTCATTAGCAAAGTACTTAGGAAAAAGAAATCATGGTGTTTTAAAACTGTATAAACATTGTAGGAAAAAAGTAAGAATTAGGTTAAATGCATATTATATTGATAAGTAAACCAACAGGAAAATTATGCTCTGAAAAGCTTCATGTAGGATTTAGAAAAAATGCTTTCTACTCTTTTTTTTTAGATTGATATTGTATACATACTTTAAAATTTTTTTCTCATCTCAATTTTTGGAATAGTTTAAGGGGTTTGTGACTCAAATAAGTAAAGGAAATGTATTAAACTAAGAGTAACTATGATTTGATTGGCCCTTCTCATGAACTAGACATTGGGCTAGACATTGGATCAAAATAATTTCTTTAAAAATTAGGAAAACAGGTGAGCCAGTGACATGGGGGTTAAGGTGTCCTGAACCCACATGACTGATGGCACAGTTGAATTCTGGATCTGGAAGCTTAAAAAACATGCGTAGCACGTGTGAGTCAGCTCATAGCTGAGAAAGAAGAAACAGAGAAGAGATTAAGGTGTGGCTGGCTGTCATGGGTGGTGCTTTCTCACTTTACCTCCATCTCTGTCTCTCTCCAGGGAGTGCACACGACCTCTAGCAAAAAGAAAAAATTGGAAATTACAGTTTGTATGTTACACACAGTTATCAAATCTCAAGGTGAAAAGATACAAGTATGGGAAACACCAGTCAAGATGTCTGTGATTCCCTTCCAAATCCATTTCTAGTAGTCTTGTAATTTCAGGTTTTTTCTTTTTGGTTTTAACTGAGAAGACACTCCTTAAAATTCATTTCATATTGTAGTTATCTGGACAATGCTCTAGCACTGGCCAAAAAACCCTTATGTTGATCCATGACAATACCAAAGAAGGGATGCTTAAGCTAAAGTGACCTCCTCGACTTCCTTTATTGAAAGCGTTTCTTCAGAATTTAGGTAGCAAAGACGTATCTGACCAAAGAATTCTTCTCTTTGAAAGTATCCAGGTGTTTTATGGGGGTTGTATCTCTAAGTGCATAAATCATGAAGTTTCCTTCCCTGGTACTTTAAGTTTTATTGATTTAAGGGCTTCCTTTAGGGGGAAATGTCAGTGTCATGACAATTGTGGATTTAATGTGAAAAGTGCTTATTTTTCTTTACTCCTTGGGAAGCAATGTCATGTTGCTATGTCAACTGACATAAGACTTTCTTTTCATTTTGAATGTGTGTGTTTGTGCGTGTGTGTGTGTGTATGCTTGTGTACATACACACAGCCTATTGCTATGTGCAACATATGCAGCTTCATATACATGCAGCCTACTCAAAGAGCATTTGTATTCCTAGACACGGATTACTCACGGAAATAACCAAACAGGAAAAGCATGGAATAAAACTTGTTTCCTTTCTTATTAATATGAATGTAATCTGTGAGATCACAAGATACCTTCTCTTATTGTGGCTGTTAACCTCTCAAATACAAGGGTCTAGAAAATAAGCATTGAGCTAGATAATGAATACCCTTAAAATTTATATTGACTTTGTAATCCTACCTGAGAAATGACTAGGGTGTAGAACCTTAGATTTTTTAAAAAGTGATTATTCATTTAATTTAATTTATTATTATTATTTAATTTGCTATAGGACACAGACACCACAGAGACACAGAAAGAGAAAGAGAAAATGAGAAAGCAAGTCCCCATGTCTGGGATTTTTTTTTTTTCTGAGAGATTTTTGCTATAGGGTGTGTGTGCTCACTAGAGAGACAGAGAGACAGAAAACAAGAAATCACCTCCCCAGGGAGTGATGGCTTTGCCACAATCCCTTCTCCTCCATTCTCTTCTCTGGATCTTAGGCATATACATACACAGATCTAGCATGTGTTTCAAGCCACCAGGTCCAGGACTTGAACCATGGTCAACCACTTGGGAGACCAGCGCCTTAACCAGTATGCCACGTGCTGGTCTCAAACCTTGCATTATTAAAAAAGATAGAGTTTAGAATTACTGAAAGATTTCAAGGTTTTAAAAAGTTAGCTTTTGTTTTTCTAATTTGAATTGTAATACCTTGCAATTAAAACACATAACGTGTTGTACAACCTTTGTTCTTCCTATTTTCTAAAATTACCTATAATCTTACTAAATTATAATTTATTGGCTGATTTGAATTTATACTAAAATAGATTGATATGATAGATAAATTGTACTCTAGAGTAAAAGAAAGACCCAATATTACTTGTCAAAAAGATACATAACTACAAAAGAAAATGTATAACTTCCTCTATGTATGCACCATCAAAAATCACCTTTTATAAAAATCTTAGTGAATTTTTTAAAGATTATTTTATTTAACATTATTATTAAAATTTGACAAGTGAGGGACAGAGAGAGAGAGAAGGAAAGTGAGAAAGCAAGTCACCAGGTCTGGGACTTAAACCACGGTCAGCCATGTGGGAGTCCAGTGCCCTTAACCACCAGGACACCTGCTTGCCCCACTCCTAGTAAAGTTTTAACATATTAAAAATACTGTGATCCATTCTATAGAATCTTCAACAAGTGTCTACTTGATCATTATATCCACAGACAGGAGACACATCACTTCCAAGGAATATTATTCTTAAAAAAATATTCTACTCCACATAAACTACAGGATGCCTTGCACTTCAAATTAGAAGTCACAGTGTCTTTTGTCAAAGTCTTTTTCAATACAAATACCTCTCACATTGACACTTTTTCTCATTTCTATTTTGTGTTTGTTATGTGTCTTTATAAAACAACTTCTGCTTTTTATACTGGTTCCTAAGAAATGACTATGAAAGAAACAGTCCATGACCTAAAAGAATTTATGCTGTGGTTGGGGATAAAGGCATATTACATTTGTGTGAATACAGGTAAAGTATGCAGAAGAAACAAAGGAAAATAGTCATAAACCTGGCTTATAATGTATTTCTTGAATTATAGAGTGAAGAAAGAACTTATATCGATGTGATAACAAAATATGCTTAAGGAACAATTGGTAGAAACCTTTTCTAAGCAGAAAATCACCAACATATAAAGGCACAGAGATTCTCTTGTATCTCTCACACAGGAGAGAACCTGGTCTGTGCGGGATGGCTGGAGCACCAGGTGTGTATCCAGAAGGATGAGAAGACCTGGTAGATAGTGAGACTTGTCAATGAGGGAAGAAGGAAAACAGCAAAACTGAAGTTCCTTAAGCAATGTTTTCAGAAGTTATCTTACAAGTAATGGGGGTTTATTGACTGATATAAAAAGGAGAGGGGTAGGACTCACTGTGTGTTCTTGAAAGCAAAATTAGAAAGAAGTGTCTGTAATGGAATGGAGAGTTTTACAGTTGATAAGAGAATAAGGGAAATATTGGGTTGTTGGAAGTCAATGTGTTTTTCTATGCAAAAATGTGTCATGATTTTTCCAACAACCCAGTATTTCAGGGTAAAATTGATCAACGCATCTAGTTACCATAGGAAGCAGAAGAAACTGAGAAATATTAAAGAAATACAATCATGATGAAGTTTTTGTCAGTGAGCATATATATGAGTAAGAGCATATATATGGTGATAATACATGTTTACCCAGGTAGTTGGAACAGAAATGGAAGTGGTGAAAAAGATGACTAAGCTGGGGACACGTTAAGTTTAAATTTTCTGGGATGTGCTGTGGATACAGAAGTCTAAACTTTATGAGCATCATCAGCCCTAAGAATGTGATTTGGAATAAAACACCCTTTAGATATGAATCAAAATCTTAGTGTATTAGCTTGAAAATAGAATATCATTACCAGAATATTTAGGTAATATAGACATTTACAGGAAAGTAATACAAAGATAAAGGAAAAGAGTAAATTCTATTAACATGGTTTACTATTAAAATTGCTGTCCACTCCTGTTTAACTAGAAATGAGGGTTTGCTGGAGAATTCAGATGAAGTGAGGACTAAAAGATATTCATAAAATCTGGTGACTAATGGGGAAATTTTCAGAGAAATGGGTTGGAGGATGGCTAACAACAGGTAAAGAGAATGAAGTTAAATACTTAGAGAACTCCTTCCTAAGTACTTGGAAGAAATCTTCTAAGTACTTATCTTAATTTTAAAATAGAAAGATGAGTTGACTGAAAAAGGATCTCCTCTGACAGTAAGTTCTGTTTCTTCTCTCTAAAGAGCATTGCTGGGGCCAGCAGGTGGCATGGTGGTTAAGGCACTGGACTCCTCTATGGTTGACTGCAGTTTGAGTTTTAGACCCTGCAGTTTGAAAATTATATCTGATACATGTGCGTGAGTGCACAAAATCCTCATAGGAGACTGTAGGAGAAGGGATTGCAGAGTGGCTGTTCCCCTGGAAAGTGATTTCTCACTCTCTCTCTCTCCTCTCTCTCTCTCTTTCTCTAGTGAGCACATGTGCCCTATGACGAAAAAAATCTTAAAGAAAATTGTCTACATGACAAAGCAATATTCCACATGTATCTCACCACAAGGAGTAGACTAAAATGGAAGAAATATCTCCAATAAAAACAGCCACAGTTCTGTCTCCATCCCCAATTCATTATTTTCCTTTCACTCAAACCCAGATACTACAGTTTGAGGACCATGGTCTAAAAAGTCACAAAGCTATCAGGAGATAAATTAGGAGATGGATCATAAGACTTTTAATTTCACTTTAATGAGTTTTTTTTCCCCAATACTGTTTAAGCATATGGCTCTTTTCTCACAACAATCATGTCTACTAAAGGACTAGGAAACATTCCTTTAAAAATGTCTGCATATGACAATAAATGATACATATATAAACAAAAATGTTGGCTCCAAAAAGATGACAAAATAGTATTACATATTTCTCTTACCTTATGTTTATTTGAATATATTTTGATTTCAAAAGATAAACGTTTCCCATTATAGCAGTATGTTACCATCTACTGGCCATACATGAGTAAATAGTTGATATATTACCTCCATCTGAGATTCATAAACCAATTTGACCACCATATTTTGTTGTTTGTTCACTAGTTTGTATTTGCTGTTACAGTTGAATTCGACGACGTACATGTGGGGAATTACAGTAAGGAACAGGAACAGTCTATGCCTGATCCTATGTTAATCACTTTTAACATCACAGTTTATTTATTCCTTCTGACATCCTATGAGCTATATGCTATTTTTACCGCTGTTATGTGATTGAAGAACCTGACTTTTAAATAAATGTATCTGCATAAGGCTAAAACAAGGGAGACTGGGACCAGAAAGACCTGACTCAGAGCGCATCTATTTTACGTGTATTCGTGTATTTATATATTTATTTACTGAGAGAGAGAAGAATCATCAACAAGGCATCATGTAAAAATCTTCCTCTAGCCTCTCAGCCAGACATGATCGATGGCACGTGCATGGGCAGTATGTACAGGTTGACCCAGAACCCAAACCCTAATTTTCTACATGGCTTCCAGGATTGCAGAATATTGTACTATAATGCTTCTAGTGTGCCACCACCCATGGCTGAGTTATCAGAAGCTCATAGTCTTCTTTTTATGTAAGTGAGAGACTTTTGCTACAGGGCATGCACACTTGCTGGAGAGGTGGAGAAAGACAGAGACAAAAAGCAAGAAATCACCAAACAGGAGGGGTGACCATGCCACAATCGCTTCTCCTCCATTCTCCTCTCAGGATTTTAGGCACACACGCACACGCATCCAACATGAGGCTTAAGCTACCTGATCCGGGACTTGAACTATGGATGACTGTGTGGGAGTCCAGTGACATTACTATTAAGTCATTTGCTGGCCCCAGAAGCTCATATTCTGAACTATGATTCCTTACCATCTCACATGTGTTCATCCTGATAGAGTTTCTTGAGAAATACTACTTCCTGGAATAACTGATCTGCTCTATCATTCATTTTTTGCTAATTTTTATCCTCGTAAGAAAGTCAATTGACTTAGTCTACTAACTTATACTTTATTGAATTCCAAGCATTATTACAAAATCATTTAGAAACTGTAGTTACAAAGAAATCTTTGTTAAATGAGTTTCCTACTTGTCAGAAATTACTTTGGACACAGTACACAGTTTTTATGGTTTTCTTAACTCTTTTGCATTGTACAAATTCAATTTTACATTTACAAAGTATTTCAGATAGTTCTTTCTAAAATGAATATTACTTATGTGGGCTTGTTAAAACCACTTGTCCTTCAGTTTTCTACCTCCCCCTAAAGAAAACAATAAACCTGTAGGATGACTGCCTGTTGAGATATAAGGCTGTGGAATTCCACAGTAATCCTGTTATTCTTACCCCACAAGACATTTCTATGCCATACACTGTACCTGTATATTATTCTAACAATGCAAAATCCTATTAAAGTCAATGGTGCATGTATCCATTTCATTTCAATGTGACTTTGTATAATAAAAATAAAATACAGTGAGGAGAATGTATAATGAGTTGCCTGCCAAAACTGTTCGAACTACAATTAAATAACTGAGGAAGTGAGAAATTACCTAAGTACAAAAGATGTATCCACAAATAGATTACCGTTAATTTAGGGTATGCCCCAAATTACATGCAATTGCTGAAGACTTCCTTAGTCCATAAAGCATCAAAATACCTACAGGAATGATTAATAATGTTCTCTTTCCTAGAAGAAAAATGTCAAAACACACTACTCATTTTTCTTTTGGTTCCTTGACAATTATCATGCACCCCTACGTGACAAGAACTATGGAATATGTGTCATGGGCTGTATTTAATTTTTAAAAAAGTAAATAGACTCTTCTTTACATTGGAATAAAAAGTGCAGTAATTAACTGAGTGTATTGGTTAGTGGTTTCAGAATATTTTCCCATTATTTCCAACTATATTTCCCCCAATCACATAAAATGGAAAATATTTTAATATGTAAATTTCATTTTTTGCTAGGCTTTCAGTTATTTCCAATGAATAAATTCTATTAAAAAGAAATGTGGTATAGAAGACCAGGGGATATGATTTAATATGTGAAACAAAACAAATATTATAGACAGTCTATAAAGAAGTACTGAAATCTTATTTGTTGAATTACCTAATGTTGAATGTAGTTTACTTTTACTTTAATTATTAAAAATAAAATTAATCAAGTAACAGTTGTGAGTCCTACCTCATGACATTCCGAAAGAAAACCTACTTTCTGTGACAATTTATTTTCGATCTACACCCTCCACATTAAATTCTGCTCAATAAATCTATGGCATTGTGTCATCTATTTATTATTTTCTCATGCATCACTGTTTATTTGAAAGAACTTGGGCTTTGGGGTCAGAAAGACTTGAGTATCATCCCTAGTTTGGTCATTTCCATGCTATTTGACCTGGTTTGATTTATGACCTCTAAATCCTATCATTCTTATATGTTTAAAAGTTCCTAATGTTTATATTACAAGCTATTTTATATTTATATATATATATATATATATATATATATTAAAATTTCACTTTATTTTAATTTCTTTTATATATTCAATCACATTTTCTCCCATTTCAATGGCCAACAATTCACACTAATTACTCTGTCTTTTGCCATGCAGAAACTTCTTAATCTGATGTAATCCCACTTGTCTATTTTGGGGATTATTGGCTGTGCTTTGGGAGTCTTAATTAAGAAGTCTTTGCCTACACCAATGTCTCCCAGTTTCTCCAGTGTTTTCCACCAGTAGCTTCACAGTTTGAGGTCTTAGGTTTAGACCTTTGATCCACTTTGATCTATTTTCTTTAATGGTGACAGGGGTTCAGATTCATCTTTCTGCAGGGATACCCAGTTTTTCCAGCATCATTTGATAAAGAGGTTTTTCTTTTCCCACTGGATTGTTGGGTACCCTTTGTAAAAAATCAGTTGGCTGTATGTTTTTGAGTATTTTCCTGCAGTCTCTATTCTGTTACATTGGTCCACATGTCTGTTTTTGTGCTAATATCATGCTGTTTTGATTATCACAGCTTTATAGTATTTTTGGGGGTCAGAGAGTGAGATGCCACCCACTCCACTCTTCTTGTGTAGGATTGCTTTGGCAATATGCAGTCTTTCATGATTCCAGACAAATTCTGATTGTCTTTTCTAGATCTGTGAAGGATGTCTCTGGTATTTTGATTGGGATTGCACTAAATATGTAGATTAGCTTGGGTAGAATTGCCATTTTAATGATATTAATTCTTCCAACAAGCTACTTCTTAAAATATTGGTTAAAGGAAATGAATGTAAAGCATTTGTTCATAGTAGAACTTCAATAAATATCAGTTGATTTTCCTGTCTCCAATTTGCAAATATTAATTGGATCTTCTGTTTTACAGTACTTCCTCAATTAAATAGCATGTTGACTTTCAGAACTATTCATAATTCTTGGGAACCAGCAGTTAGCGTAATGGCTATGTCACAGGACTCCCACGTAGTCAACCGCGGTGTAGTCGACCGCGGTTTGCGTCCCGGACCCGGTGGCTTATAACTCACGCCAGGTGCGTGTGCGCGCGTGCCCAAGATCCCGAGAGGAGAATGGAGGAGAAGGGATTGTGGCATGACCATCCCCCCTGGGGGGTGATTTCTCGCTTTCTGTCTCTATGTCTCTGTCTGGCGAGCGCATTCGCCCTATAGCGAAAATCTCTCTAAAAAAAAAAAAAAAAAAAAAAAGAACTATTCATAATTCTTTATCCCTTATCATCTGTCTTGCTGGACATCTTAGTACAAGTTATTTCTTCATTCCTGAAGAACCTCTGCATGTGTGAATTTTATTCCCTGGTTTTAAAATTTTGTCCTAAATTACTTCTTCATACTATCAAAATCTTAGGAATTCTTCAAAATGTAATGACATACCTCTATTTACATGAAATCTTCAGTAATACTCCACGAGACTGAGATATTTCCTCTCTTTGGTCTCAGAGAAACAGGTCAGCATAATAAAAAGGAGTTGGTGAGGGAACCAGCAGTTAGCGTAATGGCTATGTCGCTGCACTCTCAAATAGTCGACTGCGGTTTGCGTCCCAGACCAGGTGGCTTAAAATTCACGCCGGGCGCATGTGCGTGAGTGCCCAAGATCCCGAGAGGAGAATGGAGGAGAAGGGATTGCAGCTTGACCATTCCCCCTGGGGGGTGATTTCTCGCTTTCTGTCTCTATGTCTCTCTGTGTTTGTCTGGGAGTGATTTCTCGCTTTCGTGTCTCCTGTAGTCTGGCGAGCAAACCTCTCATAAAAAAAAAAAAAAAAAAAGGAGTTGGTGAAATATGTAGATCTAAAAATAAGTAAGATGTAGTTATCCTTGTCTTATTGATACTTACAATCTAATTGTGAGTAGGGGGAGGAGTGAGCGAGGTAAATATGTATGTATGTATGTGGGAAATCATAACGTCATATCTGTTCTCTCTCAACCATCCAATCATAGAGCAGTATAGAAAGTGTACAGTCAATAATAATTTTTTGAGAGATTTTTGCTATAGAGTGTGTTTACTCACTAGTGAGATAGAAAGCGAGAAATGATCGCCAGGGGATAGGTGGAGGCCACACCAAAATCCCTTCTTCTCCATTCTCCTCTTGGGATTTTGGACACACACACATATCTGGCATAAGTTTCGATCTGCTGGGTCCAGGACTCGAACCATGGTTGACAACATGGAAGTCCAGCACCTTAACCTGCCACCAGTCAGACCCAAAGAAAAACTTTTAAGATTAAGCAATTTTACCCAGAATAACTAAATATTCTTGGATAAAAAAAAAAAGTTGGACTCACATTTCCCTGTTTCAAAATTTCCTATACTCTTAGATTGCTCAAGACAAAGCATGGTAAGGAGAGGCACAGGTCAATGGAATAGAATTAAAAATTTATAAATAAACTTTCACATTTAAGGTTAATTGATTTTAAACAACAGTGACAAGACAATCCAATGAGAAAAGAATAGTCTTTTCAACAAACAGTATGACAATTAGATATCAACATGCGAAGAAATTAAGTCCTTGCATTATACAGAAAAACTAATTTAAAATGGATTGTGGACATGAATGTAAAAGCTAAAAATATAAGATTATTAGAATAAAACCCAAGTGTAATTTTTTTATCTTGGTTATGCAAAACCTTCTTAGATGTGACAACAGAGCTGCAAGTAACAAAAGAAAAAAATGGGTGAATTGGACTCCATCATAATCAAAAACTTTCATGCTTCAGGAGTCACCATGAAGTAATAGAAAAATTCAGAAAATGTAAGAAATATTTGCAAATAATATATCTGATAAGTCCAGTATCTAAATTATGTATAGACAACTTTTACAACTCAGCAGTAAAAAGACAACAACAAAAAACTTGACTAAAAATGACTAAGGGATGAGACTATGCACTTTCCCTAAGAGATATACTAATGAAAACCATACATGAAAAGTTGCTCAACATTATTAGTCATTAGAAAAATTCAAATCAGAATTACAAGATACCATTCATACTCACCAACATGGCTATAATCAAAATGATAGATATTAATGTGTCAAAATGTGAAGAATTATGAACCTTTATGTAGGGCTGGTAGAAATATAATGTAATACAACCAATATGGAAAAAAAAGTTTAGATTTCCTTATTTAATAAGTTAAATGTAGAATTATCCTCCCATGACACACCAATTCCAATCCTAGGTATACATATTTATAAAAGACCTGAAAACATCTTTAAAACAACACTGTACTCAAATATTTCAACAGCACAGCACAGTTCACCATAGCCACATGTGTGGACAATTTAAATGATCATAAACTAATCAATGGATAAAAGAAAAGTGAGTTATCCATACATTGGAATGTCAATCAGTCATAGAAAGAGACAAAGCAGTGATACATACATAACATGGATGAATAATGTAAATTTCATGCTAATTAAGAGAAACAGTTACATAAGACCACCCATTGCATCATTTCATGTGTACAAAATGTCAAAAGAAGGTCAATTTATAGACGCAAGAAGTATACTAGTAGTTTCTAGGGCTGTAAGTGGGAGGTGATGTGCATAAAGAGGGTTTGATGGGGAATGGGAAAAACAATAAGTTAGATAAATTTTATAGTCAGAGAAAATAGTCCCCACAAGAATGTCCTTACTTCATCCACCAAATGCAAATTTGGAAATTCAGGACCATCCTCACTTTAGAACAGTCAATGATTAAGTTTGTCCTCACCATAGCTCTTACACTTTATTAGAATAATTCACAGAACTCTGAAGAGTATATTATTTATTATTATAGTTTTACTATACCAAAGAATACAAAATCAGCATCAAAGTAAGATATGTTTATGGTAAAGCCTGAGAGGATGTAAGTGCAAAGTTTTTAGTCATCCATTCCTTTGGATTCTGAACAATACTCAGAGTATGCCAAGCAAGGAGACTCATCTAAACCTTTGGTGTCTGAAGTTTTATGGAGGCTTGGTCACAAATGACCCACACGGAGTGACCTGTAGTCAACTCTAGATCTTCTTGGAGATTTGATCTAATATTTTTAGTCTCTAGTTCCTTTGAATATTGAAACTGAGATAGCACATACCAAAGCTCCTATCATATATCACATTGATAGACTACCCAGTGGCCAAACCCCTTAGGCAAACAAAGACACTCCTGTCAGGAAAGACATTACAGGAGCTTAGAAATCACCACCCAGTAGCTAAAGGCAAAGGTTAGATCTCTCTTCAGGTAAAGTTAATTCTTTACAATAGGGAATGATTGCTTATAGAAAGCTCCTTGGAGTGTTTAATATGTTCCAAAATTCATTTTGGTGATGGCTCCAAAACTCTGAATATACTAAACACTATAGAATTGGAATACAATGTGTGAATTCTATGTTATGTAAACTATATCTTAATGAAATTATTAAAAGTTAAATAAATTTTGAAGTGATTATTTAATTTGCTGAAAGTACCTCACTTTTTGAAGAATTTATTACTTTGTTTTTAATGTTTAAGTATTTAAGCTTTTATGATCATCAATCATGATCTTTAAATGTTTTCTTTTCATATTTCCCAGGTTCAAAATATAGTTCCACTTACATACAAAGAAAAATAATTGCCAAGTTGTTACCTAAATGTTCTCCTTTATCTAGGACAGGACAAGAGTTTCTCATGAGAGCTTACAACAAAACAAAAACTAGAAGTCAAGATTATTGCCTATTCCCTCCATTAAGAAACTTATCCCAAAGTGATCTTGAAAGGTGGCGGAGAGTAGGTCTTTGAGAGATGGGAAAGCATGAGTGCTTCGCAAAGGAGTTTGTCAGTGAGTCCCAAACTGAAGATGAGAAGTTGAACTTAAGTTTAATCTTACAGCAGTGGCTATTGCTGAAAGAATAAAACCTTGTTGTTAGGGAGAAGTGGGAGATAATAAGAGGAAAAAAAGGAGTCTCACACAGTGTAAAATGACCTTAATCAGAGCAGACTGTCTAAAGTTTAGCTCTAGGGAACTAGCAGTAAACATAAAATCTTAGACACAGTCTTTTCACAATTTGTAGAAGTTTGACCATAAACTGGAAGCAAAGTATGGATAAGATCTCTCAGGGATGAAAGAGAAGGGAATTGCATTGAAATTGTACCTACGCCCTGCATCCAGTAAAGTGCAGAGACTGGTTGACTAGTTTTTGTTTACAGTGACTGGTTTGAGTTACGGCTTTATCACTTTCAGTGTGACTTAGTAGATTTCACAGGATATTTTTTAAGCTTTGGCTCTAATGTCTGTAAGAAATTTTAGAAAGCACACATCTCAGATGTTTGGTTAGGACAAACTGCGGTGGGATAATGTTAGAAATCCATATATCATCTTAGAGACGCGATCTATGGACACAGCACATGCTACAGTTACTATCAGCAGTAGCAAAACTAGCTCATATGACAATTTCATCACACTAACTCCATTTCACCAAAGGGGAATATATAAAAACAAGAAAAACCATTTAATCCTATATGTAAAACTTTCTAGGCATTATTATTTTTGCATCTCTGCCTCCAAATTCAAACACAAATTATAACGTGGATAATGACCATTATTTTCTCACTTCAAGGGACATTTACAGATTGCTAACATGAAATAGAGGAACAAGAAGGAAAACCAATTTTACATCTGAACTATTCTATACATTTTTACTAATCACAGAATTTAAAGAATTGACTCCATGGTATGGCGGTAATGAGCCACTCAGGAGAAACTGGATTCCATCTGATAACTACAGTTTGAAACCTTGGCCTGATCAGCCTGAAATCCACCAGGAATGCATGCAAATGCCCAAGATCCAATGACTGGAGGGAGGGAATCTTGTCATGATCAGACCCTGTTAAGGTTCTCACCTCTCTCCTTCTGTTCCTTTCTGTCTCTGTTATATCATGAGTAAAAGAAAAATAATTCCAAAAAATCACAGAATTTGAGCTCAGCACGCATTAGATTATGTCACTATAGCGTTTAATAAATAAAGCAAGCCAATCTGACCAGACATGTTTAGAGATGTTTTTGTAATTCTGTTGGATAATTCATTATAACAAAGACTAGTGAATGAGATTTTAATTATCTTCAGAAGAAAATTTTAATCAAGATAAAAGCTCCATAAAATGTACTAATTTGACAGCTGATGACATAACCAATTAGCTATTCTGAACAACAGCTAGTGTTTTAGGTGAAATAATTTTATCATCAAATAAAAGGTGATGTTGTGGCCCATTCATTCTAACCATACTATCTATTTCTACAGTATACGAGAAAAGAAATAAATTAAAAAATGAGTCAATGTTGGTCCTGATTTCATGACATTAAATGCTAAAAGACCTTAGACTTGTTAAAAAGGGAAAATTGAAGACGTGTTGGATAAAGGATGTAAATATTATGACTATATCAATTAAAGTTAATAACTAAAGAAGGAAAATAATTTCATCCTAGGTAATATAAAAATACCAATGATATTGTCACAGAATTATTCTGTAATCAAGGCCAAATGACTGAATGCCTCCAAGTCAGAGCTCAAGAAAGGCTCATTATAAACTATTTAGATTCTTGCCACCACTGAATTTATTTTATGTATTTTTAAAAATTTTATTTATTTATTTTTGTATATACATTCAATCGCATTGTTTAGCTTACAATGTGAGCATTTCAATGTGTGAACATTTCTCCCCAGTCCCGTTGATCAAAATATCTTCAACCGATAACACCACACTTCCGTATCCCATCAATGTTCTACCTCCGTATCTCTTCTCCAAATGTATTTTTTATTTATTCCTAAAACAACGCGGACATACTACTACACATAAAACCAAATTTGGCAAGATTTCATGGTATAAGGTCTTTCCAAAAGAAATAAAGTTCCTCTTTCAAATGAGTATTGGGTAATTCCCTTTCTAAAAAGGAAGGAGGAAAGAGAATGAGAAGGAGGAAAGAAAACTAGTTAGTAACTAACTAGTTAGCTAATTAATTTTTTTTGAGAGGTTTTTGCTATAGGGCATGTGTGCTCGCCAGACCGAGAAAGGCAGAGAGACAGAAAGCGAGAAATCACCCCCCAGGGGGGATGGCCACGCCGCAATCCCTTCTCCTCCATTCTCCTCTCGGGATCCTGGGCACACATGCACACGCGCCCAGCGTGAGTTTTAAGCCACCGGGTCTGGGACGCGAACTGCAATCGACTACATGGAATTGTCCAGCGACATAGCCATTACGCTAACTGCTGGTCCCAGTTAATTTTTATCATGATATTTTATTAAGATTAAATAAAACTGTGTTTTCTAGAACTGAGATGACTGAATGCCTTCTAAAACTTCTCTCTTATGTATATCTATAGTTTGTTTCCACACACATACACACACACACACACACACACACACACACACACACAAATGAACATATACTCCTGAGAGGCATCTGTTATTATTAACTGAATTTTTCAGAAGAAAATACAGAGTTATATGTATATTTGAATTTGTTTAATGTACATTTGGAAGATGTGAAGAGATTCAAACACATCCTGACCCGAGAACTAAAAGCAGACATGATTCTTTCATCTCCCTCAATTTGTAAAGGCCAAAGATTATCATAGTCCCTAGCCTCACTCATCCCACAAGCTTTAAATCTACCTGTCTTTCAAATTGTACACATGCCCATTGCCTAAAACTCATCTTTACTTATTTCAACTCACGTTACCTGCTGAAAGAAAAGTGGCAATAATATTCTTATATAAGGAAGCATTATTATCAAGAAGCATCATTCACATTTAGGCCCACTTTTAATTAACGTAATTAAAGAGGAATTATTTGTTCATTAAATTTCTATTTATTTATTTAGCCAGAGGGTGTGTGCACTTGACAGAGAGACTCACAGAGAGAAAAAGAGAGAGATGGAAGACTGAGGGAGCACCCTCTCCCCCACGGAGAATGGTTATTCATGCAATCCTTTTTTCTGCATTTCTCCATCCTGCCAGGACTTTAGGCTATGCATCACATGCATACAGATTATTTCTTAAGCTTCTAGTTGAGAACTCAAACTGCAGAGTCACCCCTGTAGGACCTGGCCGCCTTAACCCTCAGGCCACCACCAACTCATGTTAGTAGAATCTAGTCTCTCTCTCTCTCTCTCTCTCTCTCTCTCTCTCTCTCTCTCTCTTTCCTGTGTCCCTCACCTTTGCTCCCTTTATGCACATATTCAGAGGGTCATTCATAGACTCAATTATACTGAGGTGAGCGGGTGGCATAGTGGTTAAGGTGCTGGACTCCCATGTGGTGAACCATAGTTTGAGTACTAGACCTGGTGGCTTGAAATTCACGCTGGGTATGTATGTATGTGTGCCCAAAATCCCAAGAGAAGAATGGACGAGAAGGGATTGCAGTGTGGCCATCCCCCTTGGGGAGTAATTTCTTGCTATTGTCTGTCTCTCTGGCCAGTGCACACACCCTACAGCAAAAATTTATCTCACAAAAAAAAAAAAATAAATAAAAAGAATCAATTTCATTATGCTTTAACTACTGAGAAATCTCCATGTACTTCCATTCATTATCTTGGCAGACTTTTATAATTAATTAAATTATAGTGGAATAAATGAAATAATAGAAGTTACAGGTTTTGTTTGTCAGTTTATTTGGACTGGTTTGCTTTTTAAGACCCCACTAAAGCTATCATAGGTAAAAACAAGTATGAAATGTTCTTTACCTACTTACTGGATTTTTAGTAAAACAGGCCTAGTATGTTTTCATGATTATATCCATGACAAAGTTGGCTATCACAGCCATTGTCCACATCCACAATCAATCCATTCTTTGCTAAACAAAGATTAAGAGAATAGCAGATGGTGCCAAGATATGTGAAATACTCACTGCCCCCACCACAGTCACAACCTGTTTCATTCCTGGCTTCTTTGGCAGCTTTCTCTAACAGCTGTGTTGGCCATGGTGACAGAAACTGCCAAATACCAAGTGCTGAGACACTTTCAGAACTATCCTAATAGGGTGTTAAACATTTGCTTTGTACTCACCTACCAGTCTCTGAAGTTTGTGAATGAACCTTGCTCATCCTCCAATCAAAGCCCCAGGAAGAGTTCTAGGCTGGCAATGACAGTCATGCAAATTGGTTCATAGACCTTGGGGCTGTTTCCTTACTCACTAGGGGTGGAAAATAGGAACCCTGGCAAATGCTTGAGGACATAAGATAAAATGTCAATCAAAATGAGAACTGTATTTATCAGAAACAAAAGAATGAAATAAAATATTTATGGGATTTCTATTACAAATGGTAAGCAAAAATATAGCTCAAGCATGTATCTTTCACCTCTTCCACATTTTTCCTTTCTTTACTACTTTATAGCAGTGTAAAGATATTCCCCCAAATCATATTTTATAAGAAGTCACTGACTTTTAAAAAATAGTGTATATGTGTATGTGTCTGTGTGGACATGGGTGCATAATCTTTCTCAAATAGCGAATAGACTATGAGAAATCTGTTAAGTGAATTTCAAGGCAAGAACAGGTAGCAAGGAATATACTATTCCTTAGACCTTCATACTCTACTCACCCCATCCTTTATTTTTCATGGAAGCCGTTGATGAAATAGACTCAAGAGTTCTTTTTTTACATAAATAATTATTTATTTTATTCATTATTAATTTTTTAAAATTAGCTACAGGGCATGTGCACTCACCAGAAAGAGACAAAGAGAAAGAGAGAGAGGGAAAATGAGAAAGCAGGCCGACAAGCCTGGGACTCAAACCATAGTCAGCCCTATGGGTGAAAACGTGAGGAAATGAAGCATTATATAACTACTTTACCACTCCTGGATTGGGCATTGCTCATTTGAAAGGTCCCTGTGGAGTAGAAACAATGCCATTCTAGATGCCTAGTAAAGTACTTGATGAGTAGAGGCATCACTTGGAGTCTTGTTTTGAAAATGAAATTGTGATTTAATAGAAAAAAATGGGTAACCCAGGAATTTCTGTGAATAGGACCCAATAATTCACTTTTTTCTTTTGTTTTATTAAAGTACTCTCTTTCCCAGCTTAAGTGATTCTTAGTATTACAGATATGACAAGCACTAAGAGCTTTAGAAAAATTATGCATTCTTGAACTCCAAAAGTGGCCCATGGAGAAAATAAGAATAATATGTGCACATACATAACACACACATCATCTTGACCTCATTCTTTTTATTTAATTTTTAAAAAATTGCTTGTATATTTAGGACAGGTAATACATGTTCTATTTGCATACCTGTCTATACTAACCTTAATAAACAAAAAATATTTAAAGACATGTTTTGATATGACTAAGTGTAAATGACATTCTTGCCAGATATACTATTTGAAAGTAAACGGAATTTATATTAGAAACAATAAAAAGGGGTCCAGTTTGGGAAAAGTTTGATTACAGGCCAAAAGCAGAATGCCAGGTGGGGAATTCAGCTGCTTGGGCAGTTTTCCAAGGAAACTTACACCTGGATTACCATATGTTTCCATGTAGCCAATAATTTATTGTGCTGAAAATAAATGCACGTGTAAAACAACAGAGTTGCGGTGAAAAGTTGGAGTTTACAGGATGTGAGGAGATTGTGATAATAACTAATGGGTGGTTAATAGGAAAAGAAAATGCTGTCGATAAATATGATTCAACTGTAACTACAAAAATGTTAACATTGAAATTTAAGTTAAAAGTTGTCTAAAAAGTAATGTGAAGGAAGATGGACAGGCCGTGGTGATTTCAGAACCATGGACAACGCATATGGAAACCTGGACTGGCTTCTACGTCTTTACCTTCCTGCAGTGGAAGCAAATTCTACATTGTGTATGTGAGTGTCTGTGTGGGCAAGTGCACTTTCTTTTAAATATAAGCTGCCTAAGTCCCTTCTCTAAAGAAATGACAGGATTTCTCTTTGAAGCACATGAAGCTCTGTGTACAGAAACTCTTTAATACAACACATTGCTTTTTAAATATATCCTCCTCTCTTCTGTCTCATGTCTCGTATGCTAGAGGGCAGAAATTGCCCAATAGTATCAGCGGTAATCAGTTAGCATGAAAAGCTAGTGAGCAACAGAAAAGAGAAGAGCTTGATAATATGATTGGTGAGTTAGTTTTTGATGACAGTCTCCAAGAGAAGCAAAAAAATCGTAAAATCGTAGTGTCCTAATTACTTAATATTCTCTAGAATACCAAACTATAACCTTCATTCCCTTCCAACTCAACACCATACTAGGGTTAAATCTGTGGATTTTAACCAGGATGAGGATGGAAGCTGTGTAGTGCTCCAGTAATCTGTTTTCTGAGATTTACCATAAAACTAAGGAAGTTTTAGCCTCAGCATCTGGCTTCCTAAGATTCACTTCTCAGGCCAGCAGATGGCGTAGTGGTTACATCACTGGACTCCTGCATGGCTGGCCACAGTTCACATCCTGTATCCAGTGGCTTGAAAATCACACCAGGTGTGTGTGTGTGCATGCCCAAGACCCCAAAAGGAGAATGGAGGAGAGGGGATTGTGGAGTGGCCACTTCCTGCCCAGACACGTACACATCGAGGGTAATTTATCACTTTCCTTCTCACTTTTTTTCTCTCTCTGCTGGGTGCACACATCCTGTGGGAAAAACTTCTTATAAAATTATACCTCTTTTGCTTAGACCCTCTTCTGAGACCCTAGAGCAACCTGAGAAACATGTTTATATGGCCACACGTATTTGCCAGTTTCCAAAAGAAAGATTTAAATAACAAGGAACAAGGGTGTTCCTCCCTTAATTTGACATTTGTCCTACAGGTGTTATTGGAGAGGTCATGGATAGGTATTGGCTAAGAACCCAAACCACTGACACCTGCATATCTTACTGTCACTATTACCATGACTTTCTACTTGTGCATTATCACTAAGAGAGCCATGATTCGAGGCTGGTTAAAGCTGGAGGTGGTTCATGATATCAAGACCCTATCAATGGTGCCATCCTTCTCTCTCTTTTTCTCTCTCTCAATAAATAAATAAACTTAAAAAAAATCAAAGTACTAGGAAAAGAGGAATGATACTTAAAAAAAATTTTAGATGACCTTTCTTTTGTGTCTGTTACCCACAAAGAGTATGAACTCAACCAAGCTTTCCCACTCCCTCTTCCTGAAAACAGCTGGTGTTTGTCCTCCAGGTGAAGTACTTTAGAATCGATGATAAAGAGAACTGAGCTAATTCCTCTCTTTCATTGCCTGTAGTCCTTTCAAAGAGATCACAAAATGTCTACACTTTGTGTCTATAAAAGAAAGGAGAAACCAAACAATCTAATTTTAAATAGAAATTGCATCATTATATTAGAAAGTATTTTCACAGAATACTTGCTATTCATAATAAATGGACTCTCTCGAATGACCTGATTTCTTAGTTAAACCCTTTACTAACATTATATTAAAAGAACATTGGCCAAAGGGTCTACTCAACTTGGTTACACCGATTTTTAATTACTAGAGAAACAATAGCAAATGAAAGCTTTACCATCAGCCACATGGGAGACTGGAGATAAATGTGATATAGTAGTCTGACTAATTCTTTTTTTTTTTTTTTTGGAGAGGTTTTTTGCTATAGGGCACATGCACTCGCCAGACAGAGAGAGAGAGAGAGACATAGAGAGAGAAAGCGAGAAATCACCCCCCCAGGGGGGATGGCCATGCCGCAATCCCTTCTCCTCCATTCTCCTCTTGGGATCTTGGGCACGTACACACATGTGCCCTGCGTGAGTTTTAAGCCACCGGGTCCGGGACGCGAACTGCGGTCGACTACATGGAAGTCCAGCGACATAGCCATTACGCTAACTGCTGGTTCCCAGTCTGACTAATTCTTCTGCACTCAGGCTGATATGTGGCCCTGGACAAGCCATATCTAGACTGCAACATCCAAAAGAACCAGCATTACTCCAGATTTGCAAATCGAGGCAATAAACATGCCAGCCTGCTTAGCACGACACAGTGCTAAGGTATCAGATTGCCATCTTCATGCATGCTCTGTTGGATGACACACATTTTTGGCCTCAGAACATAAAAACAAGAAACAACTAATATTAGAATCAGTTGTGTTTTTGTAAAAAGTTTAAAACTATGAGACTTAACATATAAATCTAGATTTCCTCTATCTCTGGAAGCATCACTGTGTCATCATTTGACCCTCACTCGTACATGGCTATTAATCTTCTGAAGAAGAGTAGAAACTACCTCTTTTTAAATGAGGCAAGGTCTTGCCATGTTTTTCTAATTCCTATTGATCTCTGTTTCTCCTAACTAGGGTAGAGTGTTGATTGGCATTTATCCCTCTTCTTGGACTATTATTCTCATATGTAGCACTGAAAGGAATGTGGAGTATCTGTTGTAATCAAAGGTTAAAAAATATATCAATGTATAGGATTATAGGACTCAAGAAAAATGAAAATGCCAGTTTATCTCTGAGAAGCTGTGGTACCAGCTCTTGGGTTAAATACTACTCAGTCACTTACTAGCCAGAGAATTTTGGCAGATTAATTAACCTGTCTAAATCTTGGTTTACTGACCTGTAAAATGGAGAAAACAGTATTATCTTCTTTAAAAGAATTGCCATAAAGATAATAGAGAGATCTTCAGCTTTGGAAACATTTCAGGTGTAGAGTAAGCATTAAAATGGTAGCTATATTAATATTTAATATGGAAGCAGGGTATGTTTTAGCCAAAATTTCTGGGCCAGATTGTTTATTTATGTTTTCTACTTGATGTGTATCAATCTTTCAGTTTGTTCTATACAATTGCAAGATCTGAACTAAAACCTCCACAGCAAGGATTGTAATTTTACTATCTTGTACAAATAAATAAGTAAATAAACTTACAGTCAGGACCAGACCAAATAGGAATTCACTCTGTCTGGCTTCATAAAATTCAAGCTGTTTCCTACCCTTCAATTACCTCACCCAAGGGTCACATGACTCAGTGGCACCAATCTCAGTCCATTCCTACAAATCCCAGGCATGAGCAACTTAATGTTCAGACTAATTACAAGGCAAATAAAACATGGAAATGTTCTTTCTTCCACTCAGCCATCTTAAGAACAGGAGCGTCAATTATAGTTGGCCCTTTCTGACAATGTGTGTAGCTCACCTAGAATTTTTACCAATATAACAAGCAAATTCCTAAAATCTCTTCCTCTTTAGCATCTCCCATTAAGACCTCTCTCCCAATGTCTCTTTTCTTTCCTTATTCTTACTCACTCTTCAGTAGATAGGATTCCTGCTTTAACATTTCCCTAAAGGTTACCAAGTAAATACATGTTCTAGACAGTATCTTACTATTTTCTTTTGTGTTGTAACATGGCGCAGAACTACCAGATTCAAAACAAGGTTTCTAGTATTAAAATCATTAATTGGGAGGCAATTAGGCTCAGCCAGCTCCGGCATCTTAAGTTCTTATTTAAGAAAACTGAAACCCAACTCAGAGTGAATGGTCATATTCTAGGAAACAAAACCTAAGCCTAACCAACATGAAACTGCCAACTAAGCTCTAACTTGAGACTACCAATCAGGAGACATCAAATAACCTCTAACTAAGGCCATTCTAATTTAACCAATCAAATATTTTGTCTTTATTTTATAAAGCTTTATAAAATTTTTTCCCTTATACACCCTCAGTGGAACCAAGCATATACACTCTGGTACTGTCAAAATCATCAATCACTAATGCTCAACTACACTTTAATTATTATCATCATTTTTTTATTAGACATGCAGATTATATATCATATATATCTATATCTAGATATATAGATGTATATATCTATATCTGTGTGTGTGTGTGTGATTTATCTCGAGCCAGCAGGTGGTGTGGTGGTTAAGGTATTGGATTCCCATGTGGCCGATAGCGATTCAAGTCCTGGATCTGGTGGCTTGCTTTCTCATTTTCTCTGTCTGTCTCTTTCTAGTGAGCACACATGCCCTGTAGCAAATTTTTAAAAATAATAAAAATAATGATAAATAAAATGAAATAATTCTTTCTTAAAAAATCAAATTCAACTAATTGTCCTAGATTCACATTTGCTAAATATAGCAAACACTCCATGGCTCTCACCCATGTTGTCTCTTTTCTGCTCCCATCAACACTAGAACTCCAAAACTTCTGGATTATTCCATAATTTTAGAGTGACTAGTACTATGCTAGGTATTGGATACTTAAATATATAGTCTCTTTGCTATACTGCCACAAAGTAGTACTTTAAGTCTTCTGGTGCAAAAGAAAACCTGAGTCAGGTAACTTCCGCATTTTAAGTGAATCCCATACTAATCAGCTAAAATAATGATAATGGGAAAGATATTAAAGTTTCACTTTTCCCTTTTTCTAAAACTAAAAAGTTCAAAGCACTTGGGCCAGCAGTTGGTGTAATGACTATGTTGCTGGACTCCCATGTAGTTGACCATGGTTTGAATCCCAGACCCGGTGGCTTAAACTCATACCAGGTATGTGTGTGTGTGTGTGTGTGTGTGTGTGTGTGTGTATGACCAAGATCCCGAGAGAAGAATGGAGGAGAAGGGATTGCGGTGTGGCCAGCCCCCTGGGGGTTGATTTCTTGCTTTCTCTCTGTCTTTCTGTCTGAGTGCATGCACCCTATAGCAAAAATGTCTCCAAGAAAAAAAAAAAAAAAAAAGTTCAAAGCACTATCTAAAGCGGTATTTTGGTGTTTATGATCACAGTCCCCATGGAATTGGAAAGGTTTTTTTCCTACTCATTTGGGAATATTTACTGCATGTCTGCCATGTACACATGTTCTAAAATATGCAGTGGGATAAGCGGATGCTTGAACCAGACAAGGTCTTGTCTTCAAGAAATTTCAAATTCAGCACAGACAGTGAAGTTAAGTAGGTTCTTGAGTATGTGTTTTTATGTAGTTTGTTATCATCTTAATCAAATCTATGAAAGCAAAAGAATACAGGGTGTTCTAAATGTCTATGCCAAGAAATCTGATATGGCAGCATCAGAAAGGATATAAGTGAGAGCTTATTTATTTATTTAAAATTTATTTATGTATTTCTTCTATGAGAGAAAGAGACAGATAAAGAAAGAGAGTGAAACAGTCAACTTTCCAGGATTTTCACTCCATGATCTATTACCAGCCACAACCTGCCAGGATCAACCTGCCAGGATCATGGCCCTGTGTGCCTGTGCCCAGTATGTACAGGGAGACCTTGGGTCCCAAATCGAGGATTTTCCTCTATGGCTCCACCATTGTGGTGCATTGCATTATCATTGCATCACCATGGCTGGCCCATATTTATTTTTATAGATGGACAAGTTCAAACTAGAATGTTCAGTTGTTTCCATCTTTTGGATAATCAAAATTTCCTGAGGAACTTTTCAGAAATCTAAGTTGGAAGTTAAAAAAGACATGAAAGGAGAGAAAAGTCTAGTCATAGAAAGTGATAGGTATAGAAAATCAGAAGTAGAAAAAATTATGTCTAGTTCCATGCACTTCCTAACCATTTGAACACTTAATGGTGTTCATTCTACTAGCTGTAAGAGTGATCATTCTGGTCATCACACCATGGTTTGAAATAAAGCAATTCCAAGATGATTGATACCATGTTTTGTGGAATGTCTATCTTCTGCAACAAAAACAACTAATTTACATTTCATTCAGCTGTTAGGAATCTAATTTAGACATAAGTCAAAATAAACACACTTTTCTAAAACTTTCATAAAAGCATATGCCTACTTTGATATTTTCATCCCTCTACCAAGTTTTCCAAAATAGTAACATATGGTGGGATTATCACAAAAATCACTGGGACAGAAGATTTCCTTCAAGAGTCTTTAAGATATTCCCTCTATAACAAAGAAGACAGTCCTTGCCTGAAGTGTCAGAGGCTTTGAGTGCATGGACTAGTATCTTCGGTAATACTAATTATTATTCTTGCTATGATTTCTTGAAGGCTATGGTAAGCCTGATGGTATTTAAGACAATTAATAATTATGAAAATACATTTCACAAAGTATACTACTTATAGCTAGTTGTAAGTGAAATTTCTATTATTATATTACTTCCTCTAAGTGGAAAGAAAATACAATGCATGGTGTACATACAGTTTTAGCCTGACTTGTGTTTGGCATTATCTAAACCTAATATTTGCCTTTCACCTTTGTCATCTTCTTGTCATTGTTGATCTCTTCTTTTTCTCTTCCTTCATCCAGAAATTGGGAAGCCAGATATTTAACAACCTATTACCTTCAAACAGACTTTATCTTTGACATAATCAGAAAAAAATATTTAAAGAATTGAAAGGTAAGTAACTTTCTTGCTTTTTATTTTTTAATGTTACTTGATTTTCAATCTGTGCCATCAATATTATCTACAAACTACTATGCAAGGGGGATACTTTCTTGATTTGTAAAATGTTTAGAATTGTTATCTATTTTTTTTTAACCTGTGAGTTTAATGACAAAATATTCTAAGAGATGGCTGAGGATAAAATGAATATGTTATCTCTGCAGAGAGTTCTGGAATGAGACTCGGTAGATTTGGATTATATTCAGTTGATCCCAATCCTCACTGAAATTAGAATCGCCTTTGGCTTCTACCATATTTGCCATATATATTTTTAATAAATTACCCATGTGACTGTAGATTAAGAACCACTGATCTATTTTTATCACTGTCTCCAAATCATAGCATGTCTTCCAATCAGCCATGTGGAATCACCCAGTCTCCTTAACCAAGAGGTGATGGGTTGACTTCCCAATCTTATTTACAGTAGAAAGATATTTGTGTAGATTGGAAGCTAAGATATGACTATTAGAACCATTAAAAAAAGACTTTTTTAAGTGCAAAATCTTGGGGCTAGCAGGTGTAGTAGTAGTTAAGGTGCTGGATTCCCCCATTGCTGATCAGGATTTGCATCCTGGACCTGGTGGCTTGAAAATTACACTGGGTATATATGCATGCATGTCCAAAACCCCAAGAGAAAAATGGAGAAGAAGGGACTGTGGTGTGGCCATCCTCCTGGGAGGGTAATTTCTCACTTTCCCTCTCTCTATTTCTCACTCTGGTGAGCACGCACATCATATGGCAAAATCTCTAAAAAATGCAGAATATGGGAACCAGCAGAATGGCTATGTTGCTGGACTCCCAGGTAGTTGACCACAGTTGGAATCTTAGACCTGGCTGGTTAAAACTCACATTGGGTGTTTGTGTGTGTGTGTGCCCAGTCTCAAGAGGAGAATGGAGGAGAAGGGATTGTGGTGTGGCCAATCCTCCAGGGGGTGATTTCTTGCTTTCTCTCTCTCTGTCTCTCTGGTGAGCATGTGCATTCTAATAACAAAAATCTCTAAAAAATGAAGAATCTCAAGGCTTTCAAATCACAGAATATACATTATGATCCCTTTCAAGGTTTCAGTAAGCTAATTTCAAGATTCATATGTAATAATCATGGATTCCTTAGTACAGGGGTTCTAACCACTTGAACTAACCTATAAAACAAATGATTCATTGAAATTCAGTTAACACATGATTAGGGAAAAAATGACATATATTGGTAATTTTTCAAATATACTTGGACAGATACAAATCCCTGCTTACTATGATCATCATTTAAACTTAAGCATTCTGTGAAAGTATCCTTTGTTCAAACATGTCATATTAATATTACTTATTGTCAATAATTCAAACCCATATTTGGAAAGCTGTTTACTTATCAGATACATTTTTCTCTTTGGGTTTGTGACCAAGAGACAGACAACAAGACTCGGGGGGAGAGAAGTGTCTGGAGCATTGAATATGTCTAAGCCAGAACCCTTGACATGCCCTGCATTAACATGCATGCTATCACCACAGGAATTCTTTAAGTTGTAGGGAAGCAAGAGAGCAGAAATACACAACAATTAGCAAACACATGCTGATTAGAATCTCAGAATAACAGTACATAATAGTTAAAAAACAAACATGTTTTGCAGCTGATTTCTAAGGCAGATGATGAAATAGGAATGAATTCATGAAGCATAGAAGGACATGACTAAACATTTGCCGTTGACTAGTAAAATTGAAATGAGATGACAACGAGGGCCTGATGGAGTGAGCTCTTGACCCAGAAACAGAAAAGTCTAATCCTAGAATGAAATCACTTGATTGCTTTATTACATGGTAAACCCCATTCAAGAACATCAAGCAATGCTACACGGACTGTGCCCACTTTCACAAGGTGACCGTGTGTGTGTGTGTGTGTGTGTGTGTGTGTGTGTGTGTTTCCTATGGGCCAAAATAGACTTGTACATTAGACATTCTAAAATACTACCAAACCGCCAGAACTATTAGGGGAGGAATGAGTTCAAGAAAGGTTTTATGGGGACCAGCAGTTAGCGTAATGGCTATGTCGCTGGACTCCCATGTAGTCGACCACAGTTCAAGTCCCGGACCCGGTTGCTTAAACTCACGCTGGGCGCATGTGAGTGTGTGCCCAAGATCCCGAGAGGAGAATGGAGGAGAAGGGATTGCAGCGTGGCCATCTCCCCTGGGAAGGGTGATTTCTCGCTTTCTGTCTCTCTGTCTGTCTGGCAAGTGCACACACCCTATAGCAAAAATCTCTCCAAAAAAATAAATAAATAAATAAAAAGAAAGGTTTTATGTCAGAGGTGATGTTTAAGTTCCTTCAAAGATAGGAGTATGTTTGAACATGCATGTGTGTGGGTAATCCTGAACAACATGAATGGGCAATTTCTAACCATTTTTTCAAATGGGAAAACTGAGAAGTACAGTATCTTTTGGTGGTTACAGTATTAACTTGTTATTAAGCAACAATTTATTGTCTTGAAAAATTCAGTTCACAAAACTCAAATTTACCAGTAGGGTCTTAACAATTGGAAGGCATGGACCTTTTATGTAGCAGTAATTTTATAAACTAGATGTCAAATAAACCTATATATCAGACCCAACGTTGGTTCTGAAAATTCTTTGGAGATTCACAAATAGCCAGTGTCTAATTTCAGAAAACCTACATTACATTTTGGTGCCGTTCATAGGCTAGGTTCTAGAACTTTTTTGTTTGTTTGTTAGTTTGTGTTTCTGTCATAAGGTGCATGTACTTGCCAGAGAGAGTGAAAAATCACACCCCAGGGTGGGTGTAATGGCCATGCTGCAATCCTTTCTCCTCCATTCTCACTTTGGGACTTTGGGCATGCACATACACATGCCCAGTGTGATTTTCAAGCTACCAGTTCCAACCTGAACTGCTGTAGATCATGTGGGAATCCAGTGCCTTAACCACCATGCCGCCTCCTGGCTCCTAGATTCTGGATCATTTAAATATTTTTTCTTTTTTCTTTTTTTTTTTAGAGAGATTTTTGCTCTAGAGTACAGAGATTCAGAGAGACCAAAAGTGAGAAAGCAGGGGGAATGGCCACCCTGCAATCTCTTTTCCTCCATATTCCTCTTGGGATTTTGGTGTGAGCTTTAAGCCACCAGGTCTAGGACTCGAACCATGGTTGACTGCATGGGAATTCAGCAATGCAACCATTACACCCTCTGCTGGCCCCATCTGGATCATTTAAAATGCACATGTGAAGTGGTATAACAGTTGAGTATAAACACTATAGACTGTGAGAGATTGGTAGTGCCGGGGTAACTGACATGCCCAATATGGCTCTCCACATGATCTTACATAAGACTGATCGAGGGATGCTTGGATGTCAGCCCTGTCCACTCAGCAAGGTCAATTCCTGGGACATAGCAGGGGCTGTGATAAATGACTCTGTCTGAACTTGAAGAGAGTTGGCTGGGAGGTAAGCGGGGGCAGGGTAGCACCAGTGCTGGCCTGTTTGTTTTCTTTTCTTCCTTTATTAATGATCGGTAGATTTGAGTATACTATGTAACGATCAAATTTGCAGATGGTGCAACACAGGGATCAATCCGAAGGCATCTGAACTGATAAAACCAGAAACTAAAACTTCAGAGGAAATGAGATAATTAGAAAACAACGGCATTAAGACAGGCCCAAGCGTATTAAAACGTGATATACAATTAAGTTGGAGAGAGAAATGTTAAAGGGTAGAAAAAACTTCAGAAGCAGTGAGAGTTCAAAGAGAAAGCATTGGCTGGACCCTATTGTCTGTGTGAGCTTGGACTTCTTTAAAGGGTACAATTTTGTAACCAGTTCCTTAATTTTAAAATATCTGCCTTAACTGAACAAGAAAAGTAATTTATTCTCTTAGGAAGAAAAAAATCAACCTCAAAAGTGATGACTATGTTTACAGCATTAATAAAAAGGTCGTTGATAGTGAAAAGTTGGGGATCATTGACTTTATCTTTAAAAAAGTAAGTGCTCTATAGTTTTCTATTAACAAACAAAAGGTATTCTTAACAAAGAGCTCTGATCAGCTTAATTTATCAGTGTTTTGCCCAGAGATATTATTCTAGCCCAAAGCAAACAGATTTATATGCTTGTTAATTTACATGACCAAACTGAAGTGAATATTTAATTTCTTTTTTTTTTTTTCTTTAGAGGTTTTTTTTGCTGTAGGGCGTGTGCACTCGCCAGACAGACAGAGAGAGACAGAGAGACAGAAAATGAGAAATAACCCTCCAGGGGGGATGGCCATGCCACAGTCCCTTCTCCTCCATTCTCCTCTCAGGATCTTGGGCATGCACACACTTGCGCCCGACGTGAGTTTTAAGCCACTGGGTCCGGGATGCGAAATACGGTCGACTACATGGGAGTCCAGCGACATAGCCATTACGCTAACTGCTGGTCCCCAATTTCTGGTAGAATGGTGAAATTTTAATTACTTGAATCCCCCTGTAAGCACCTCCAAATATCTCCTAGGCATTTAGAAAAGTGGTTAAGAGTTGCATAGATTCAGATAGTTGTGAATCCATTCTGTGCCACTACTATTTTATTTACCTTGGGTAAGTAATCTTGAGATCAACAGTTTTTTTTTTTTTTAATGTTTTTTTCCATAGGATGTGTTTGTTTATTGGACAGATAGAGAGAGACAGTGAGAAGAAAAATGAGAAAGAACCCCTAGGGGAATAAACACGCTGCAATCCTTTTTCCTCCTGGTGTTTTGTGCATGCATGCACAAAACCATGGGATTCAAGCTACAGTCAACCATGTGAGAGTCTAGCACCTTAACCACCATGCCACCTGCAGGCCCGAAATTAATATCGTGTATATACAATGATGAGAATAATTCCAACTATCTCATAAGGTTTTTGGACTACACCAAAAGGTTCAGAGTATGCTGTCTCTAAGTACCCCACGTTGGAGTAAGATGTATTTAACGTGAAGTAGTTTGAAAAACTGTGGACACAGGATGAACTCTTTGAGCTTCTCCGATCTGGCTAAAAACAGAACATTTAGTCCCCTATGTTAAAATGTTTTCTCTTCCAATTTCCCTTCCTAGGGAGAGAAAATCTATTATCAAGATGCCATATCACCAAGAGTCTGTGAAAATAAACAAAGGGCGAGCTACCTACAGGAGCAAGCCCTTATTTACCATTAGTTCCCCAGCTATTTGCCTTCCCGATTTACTGCCCCTAGACACTGAAAGTCTTTTTCCTTTGTCTTGCCACTTGTCTATAAAATTATTATGACTGTTATTTAAGTTTTTTGTGTGTTTATGGGAAGGATCACTGACCCTATGCCGTAATTTATACTCCAGCTTTCCAGCTAGTCAGGATCACAGGCTCACCTGCATGCATGCCTGGTATGCTCAGGGCAACCTGGGATCTGAACCCTTGGCCTTTCCATATGGCGGCAGTACTGCTCAGGGTGCCCTCTCACCTGCACTACTGCAACTGGGCATCTATAAAATATTATCCATTTGTGAAGGTGCTGTATGAGCCCAAGTTTTAGGGTGGGAGCTGTTTCTGTCTGTTTTTGTTACTGTTGTGTTTTTTGGTTTGGTTGGTTTTGTTGTTGGACAGTTATCTCTCTCTCTCTCTCTCTCTCTCTCTCTCTCTCTCTCTCTCTCTCTCTTATTAATGCCAGAGACAGTCTAGACACGCCACAGTCCTTTTTCCTCTATTTCTTTACCAGCACCCCCCCCCCCATACACATCCACGCACATGTTCAGTGTGGTGGCATTTGGGTTCAAATTCAAACTGTAGTCAGCCATGTGGGTTCTGGCTTTCTCTGCACGGTGCTTAACCACTGCAATACAGGGCTGACCCTAAGACTGAGTTTTAACCACCCGCTGAGGAACTACTCAAGTACCCTGAGCATTCTGTGTACGTGTGTATGCGTGACGCAGGCATGAATAAGCTTCTGATTTTCTCTTGTTACCTTGTCTTTTGCCAGTCCCATTTACAGGGCCCCAGATAATGAACCTACAATGGGTAGACAAAAACGTGTTTTTCTCCCCTATGGTTCTTTGACATAATGTATATAAAGCCCTTAGCAGAAGACCTAACACAGTAAGTTTTTAATTAGCTATCATATTGTTATTTCTATTGGAATTCTAGGAACTCTATAATTAGAACCATGTTGTTAATTCATTGTAAATACTCTGGTATTTAACTCTGAAACTCCACTCTTGTTCTTCATAATCTCTGCAATAATAGTAGTGTGCACAAACATATACATATATACATACACACACACACACACACACACACATACACACACAGTCAGAAAAGTCCTCACATGTTTTTCTATGTAAAAATGGGTCATGATTTTTCTGACAACCCAGTATCTTTTTTTTTTTTTAAGAGGTTTTTGCTATAGGGTGCGTACGCTCGCCAGACAGACAGAGAGAGACATAGAGACAGAAAGCGAGAAATCACCCCCCCAGGGGGGATGGTCACGCCACAATCTCTTCTCCTCCATTCTCCTCTCGGGATCTTGGGCACACACGCACACGCGCCTGGCATGAGTTTTAAGCCATCGGGTCCGGGACGTGAACTGCGGTCGACTACATGGGAGTCCAGTGACATAGCCATTACGCCAACTGCTGGTCCCACAACCCAGTATCTTGATCTGTGTGTCTCATTTCATGTTTCACCTTCTCTCTGTGTCTGCATATATCTATCTTCACATTGTGTATGAAAACTGGGGTCCTAATCTGCCCTTATTTTAATCTTTCGTGTGAAAGTTCCTCAAGTGAAATAAGTTTATACATAAGTTAACTAAAATCCTAGGAATTTAAAGACAGAACTCAAACTGTTTTGGTCCAGACAACTGAGACATCAAACCAAATCTACTATTTTTTTTAAATTTTAATAATTACAAGAAAATAGCCCAGATCTATTGGATAATTTTTATAATCCTAAAAAATGCCATGAGACTAAGAAATATTTACACTTATAATTTTACAAATGAGGTCACACATGCCATTAGAAAAATAATTATAGGGGACAGCAGGTGGTGTGGTGGTTAAGGCTCTGGACTCCCATATGGCCAACTGTGGTTTGAGTTCCCGAACCAGTGGCTTGAAACTCATGCAATGCACCTATGTACCTAAAATCCCTTGGAAAGAATGGAGAAGGAATTGTAGCATAATCATCCTCCCAAACGCTGACTTCTCACTTTTCCTCTAACTGTCTCTGTCTGTCTCTCCTGTGAGTGTATGTGCTCCTTGGCAAAAACCTTCAAAAATTTATAAAAATAGTCTTGGTATGCAGAGATGTTCACCTTAAAATTATTTAAAAATACAGATGCAAAAAAAAATTGAAAACGGGTATATTTTAAAATCACAGTTGTAAGTTAATAAAGTACTATACAGTAACTCATAAGAATTCTATAAGGCAGCAAAAAAGCAATACATTATCAACAGATAAAATACAATCACATTTTTACAGATACTACAATTACACTTACTTAAACTGTCTTACATAGGGACAGAGGGAGAAGGTAAGAAGAAATTTGTCAGCATGTCCACTGGGATTTATTTTTAAAAGGATGGAGTTAAGAAAATATATATGGTGTCTTTTTTTCTTATTCCAAATTTTTCCATAAATGGACAATGTCATAAATGACATTGAAGTGCCAGTCACATCTGCTACTAGATATTGGATACAGTATAGCTGTGAATCACCAAACTCCAGTCTCACAGTCTTGTGAGAAATCAGTGTTCTACTTCTGACCTTTAAAGTTTCCTGACTCTCATCTGCTCTTTTTTTTCCGCTCTTCCTGATCATCCTCTTGGATTTAGCTTTGTTATTTCCCCTATAAATAAGTATTTCCTGATATAAAGTCTACCCCACTAAGTCATTTCTCTTCCAAGATGCTTGCTGTTATGCATATTATGGGGGGGGGGGGCAAAATGATAGATACTCGAAGAACTCAGAAGAGGGAATAAGGGAAGAATTGTATGGCTTATAGAACATGGTGCTTCCTGTTTTGTTTCCCATCTTATTTTCCTAGTGTAACTAACAAACTTTTCCGTTATAAACTAATGAAGTCCTTTTGATGACATATACTCAGGTTGTAGAGGTATCATCTTAAAGAAGTTTGTAAAATCAATTCTTCTTAATAGATCCATTGTTCTAAAGGAGAAATCAACATTTTAATGTCTAGTACATGAAGTACATTTTATTTACATCTTATTTAATTCTCTCAACTTCCTGTAAGGTATGCACTTACTCTATCTCAATGAGGTAATTGAGAATCAAGGAGATTAAGTGACATATATAGTGAAAGATAGGAAGAGATGCATTTAAGATCTAGAACGCCTATACTTTCTTGAAAGTCACACTCCATCTCTAAGTTCCTAGGGTGAACTTAATACTACTACCTACAGTGGCTAAGAATCTGAAGTCCTCGGGACCAGCAGTTAGCATAATGGCTATGTCACTGGACTCCCATGTAGTGACCATGGTTCAAGTCTTGGACCTGGTGGCTTAAACTTATGCTGGGCACGTGTGCATGCGTGCCCAGGATCCCGAGAGGAGAATGGAGGAGAAGAGATTTCAGCATGGCCATCACCCCTGGGGGTGATTTCTCACTTCTTGTCTCTCTGTCTCTCTCTGTATTTCTGATGAGCGCACATGCCCTATAGCAAAAACCTCTCTCAAAAAAAAAAAAAAAATAGAATCTGGAGTCCTGTATTTAATGCTTTTCTCTGTCACCATCTCAAACAAAAGTTACTGTCTTCAACCAAGTGTTTCCTGACCTTTAAAAAGGCAATATTTTATGGATTGCTGACTGGTAGAGAATTTTGTCACTCAACTATGTATATACAATAAATTGAAGGTAAAGGTAACTTTTCTATACAGTTATAAAATTCCATTAAAAATTAAGAAACATTAAGAACTTTGTATAACTGTGTAAAAGGCAACTAATTTTTTGGGACCAGCAGATGGTATAGCAGTTACTTCACTGAACTTCCACATGGCTGACTATTATGGTTCAAGTCCTAGACCTAGTGGCTTGAAAAACACACTGGGAGTGTGTGGGCATGCCCAAGATCCTGGGGGGAGAATGGAGGACAAAGGGTTGTGGCATGGACATTCTCCCTGAGGGGCAGGGTGGTGTAATTTTTCACTTTCCCTGTCACTGTGTCTGTCTTTCTCCAGTGAACATACACACCCTAAGGCAAAAACCACTTAAAAAAAAAAAAAAGCAACTAATTTTTTTTAAAGAATAAACATTTTAAAATGAGTCAAAAGAAAAAAAAAAGGCAAATCAAGATAAGTAAATGTTAAGGTCACCTGTATTACTTAGTTTGGGTGATTGTATTTGTGGCTTGTTTTCTACACCCATCCCTCCTTCTCTCTGTACCATCCTCTTTTTCTCTTCTCTGAAGTCTTTATTGCTCACTTTTATGTGTTAGATTCTACATTATACCCCAATCTCCATTTAGTGAATGGCTTATTCTTTTTCTCTAGGATGATGAAATTCCAAATGTACCTGGCTTTATGTAGGTATTATTCTTTCTTTTGGTTGTTATTCCCAAATCATTCTATTTTGATACTACAGCTTACAGAAATTCTTGATACCTAAAAATAATCTTCATTTTTATTCCTTTGAAGTATCTTGGCTATTGTTGATCATCTGGGATTATCTGTTAGTTTCCACATGGAGATCAGTTTTACAAAATTGATTAGCATTACAGTCATATTTGCAGATTGCTTTGGAATACATTCCATATTTATGATACAAAGTCTTCCCATCCATAAATATGCTATATTTTTCATCTGTCTTTCTGTTCTTTATGCCTTTTATTGAAAGATTTTAATATTCTATGTAGAGATATAACCATCTTACAGATTTATCCCTACATTGTTAGTGCTTTTGTTGACATTATAAATGGCATCTTTTAAAAATTATATTTTTGTTGCTACAAAGGGATTCAAATAATTGCTTTATGTTGATGCATCCAGCAATCTTTTTTAAATGCTCCTATTAGTTCCAATAATTTTGAATCAGATTGTTACAACATCCTCTTTATCAAATATGTATGATATCAAAGGCTCTATGATATCAAATGATTAGAATTTTTTAAAAAATTTAGGGAAGAAGGAAACAAAGAGATGTAGAGAATTTGTGTGTGTGTGTGTGTGTGTGTGTGTGTGTGTGTGTGTGTAAGGTATAATTCAGTTTGTTTCTCCTTCCCAATCTTAATATTATTTTCTTTTAACTGTGGCCTTCAACTTCCAGTGCAGTGTTGCACTGAAGCAGTGAAGTAGCACCCTTTAAGTTTTACAATTGTAAAGAAAATATTTCTAATTATCCAACAGGATAAGTTCTCCTATAGATGTATCTAGTTACATTCTTTTTTATTTCTAAAATTATAACTGCATGTTGAAATTGATCAAATCTCCTTTCTAAATCTACATAATATTTTTCTACTAGTAGGTCAAGATGGTGATTAACATAGTATATTCTCTTTGGATTAAATCCTGTTTAAAACTGGGCCAGCAGGTGGCATAGTGGTTAAGGTGTTGGACTTTCACATAGCCTACAATGGTTCAAGTCCTGAATCCTGAAAATCATGCCAAGCATATGTGCATGTGTGCCCAAAATCTCAGGACGAGAATGGAGAAGAAAGAATTACAGAATGACTATCCCCTTGGGGCATGATTTCTCACTTTCCCTCTCACTGTCTCTCTCTGTCTCTTCTCTGATGAGCTCATGTGCCTTATGGCAAAAAACTTGAAAAAAAATCACGGTTATAACTTTTGAATAAATACTACTTAATCATTAGTATATTAGAATGTTTTAAAATGTGAGGATATATTTGGTTTGCTACTTTAAAGGAAATTTTGTGTCTGTATTTCTTTTTAAATTTTTGCTATAAGGCATGTGTGCTTGCCAGAGACAGAGTGAGAGAGACAGAGAGGGAAAGTGAGAAATCACCCTTCAGGGAGTTGGCCACACCAAAATCCCTTCTCCATTTTCCTCTCAGGATTCTGGGCAAGCATACACATGAGCCCAGCATGTCTTTTGAGCTGCCAGGCCCGGGACCTGAACCACACAGTCAACTATGGGGATTCCAGGCACCTGAACCTCAACATCATCTACTGGCCCATGTCTGTATTTCTAAATGAAATAATTGTATAATTTTATAATTTTCTTTGCTCCTACTGCCTTTTACTTGGTTTTGGCATTAATATGATGGTAGGTTTATACTACCTTCCATGGGGCTGGTAGGTGGTGTGGTGGTTGGAGTCACTGGACTCCCATGTGGCCAACTGAGGTTTGAGTCCCGGACCTGGTCACTTGCTTTCTCACTTTCTCTCTCTCTCTCGTCAAATTAAAATAAATAAATACATTTTATACTACCTCTCATTAAAAGCACATTAAATATTGTTACCACGAAATCTCCAGGGCTTGTTATATAATAGTTACTCAATACATTGCCCTTATGATTTGCTTTTATCTAGTTTCTGTTTCTAAAAAGAAAAAAAAAGAAAAGAAAAAAAATTGGGGCTAGCAAACCTACTGTTCAGGGTGTTTGCTAGGATTAAATAAAATAGCTCATGTAAAAGTGCCTAAGGCAGTGCTTGGCACATTAGAGGACTCATTAAATGCTAGCTCACTTGCCCTTTCCCCTTGGCTGTGTGTTTTTGAAAAAGGGCAGAAAAGGCAGGCATACTGGAATGCTTTGCTGTGAAGCCAGCTTAAAATAGTCATCAACACTGAAGTCAGTGAATGTGTTTGGTTTCCATTCAAAATGTTACTCTCAGAAATACACACAGAGTTCATTTGCATAATCACTCTCCAGGCTAGGAACCTGTCCCTGAGGGGTTACCATTATTTAAATCTAAGTCAGGTTATTATCGTTCCTCACGCTGAGCTACTTGGCTGTGCTGCTTCCCCTTTCCCTTGCTTGCTGCAGCTGCATCGCTCTGAAGGAGAACTTGACCAGTGGCTCTGACACGGGGAGATGGAGGACACAAGGCAAATGTGTCCAAGTGGACAGAGCTGTGGGCTCCTGAGAAACAGCTGTGGTTCAGATTCCTGGCTCTACTTCCCACTGACTGCTGTAGCTTGAGGAAATGGCCACCCCATTTCTCTAAGCCACAGATCCCTGTGCCTTGAATAGGAATTGACTTTTGAGATGTTTAATTGATGTTTTACATATTATATATACATTCCAATCCCCGTTCTGTCCTTTAATCATATCAGCCTCCTTCCTTCCCCACCTCTCTCTGTCTACTTGGAAAAAACAATGTATCTCAGAAAAAAGACACGCATAGACCAAGGAAAGGAAATGGGCATTGAAAACAAAATAAATAGACAAACAGATCATTTTATTCAAATGGAAGAAAATTTTACTGGTGAGAATCACATTTGAGAAAAAGAGAGTGAACACGGTAGTCTAAAGTCACGGGACACAGCAGGGGGAGCCTGAAATTTTTCATCAGGTGTCACATTAAGGAAGATCTCAAAAGTGCTCTCTTACAAGAGAGTTGGAGAGAGATCACTTAGATATAGGGAAACTAGGAAAGAAGATGCCAATTAGAGAAAAGAACGATAAAACCTATTTTGAATACCTATCAAGTAAAGACTATGTGATGGAAATAATGAAACTCAGAGGAAAGACCTCACCCGTGAATTATCATAAGTGCTGTCTTCTTCAAGCTGGAAAATTTAGCTGATTTCATGTTCCTAAAGAATTTTTACAGTATGTAAAATATTGATATCTACCTTACGGGTGAGGAAACTGAGTTTCAGACATGTTAAACAAGCAATTTGTCCAAGACCACTCAACTAAAACTGCCTAAATTGGAATCTAACCCAAGTCCAGCTAAATCGCATATTATATGCCTTCTACGAGGGAAATTACCCAGGTTGGTTCTTTTGCTTTGTAAGATTATAATAATGTATAGCTTATGAAATTTACTAGTGAACTAGTGAAGAGTTTCTAAAGAAGGATATTTCGAACACACAGATAGTATTAATATTGAATGTAGTTGAAAGGTACTGAAGTTTGATTGCCATTGAGGGGACTCCTCACAGTAAAGATGAAAATCCAGTTTGTTGTAGGCAATGCTATGTTTTCTTCATCATCATACATACTGTTACCCTTTCACATTCCACAGAAAGTTCTAGAAGACTGGCTTGGAACTAAATACTGTGACATTGGGAGCCAGGAGTGAAACATAATATGTGTAATTCCCTGTCTTTTGGAGATGTGCTGTCCAGCACAGTATCCAGTAGGTATGTGTAGCTATTTTGAAGGTATATTAATTAAATACAATTAAACATTCATTGCCTTGGTCTTATTAGCCACACTTGTGTGTACACAAGAGTCACAAATGGTTAATGTTGGCTGTATAGACAGAGCAGGTAGAGAATGTGCATCATCATAGAATATTCTTGTGGGCAGCTTGCACTGTACCTATTTCAGATTTTGCTTGCGGTTAAAACACTCAACTTACAGGGCCAGCAGGTGGTGTGGTGGTTAAGGTGCTAGTTTCCCACATGGCCAACTGCTGTTTGAGTTCTAAACTTGGTGGCTTGAAACTCACTCTGGGTGTGTATGCATGTGTGTACAAAATCTTGAGAGGAGAAGGGACTGGAGCATGGACATCTCATATGGGGGGGGGGGTGATTTTTCTCTTTGTGTCTCTCTGTATCTCTCTGGTGAGTGCATGTGCCCTATAGCAAAAAATATCTCAAAACAAACAAAAAAATAAAAAATACTAAACTTACTGCCACCACTACCCCAATACTTCCAACTATCTATCAGTAGGTTATAGGTTGTTTAATCCTCTACATAGCCATATGAGAATTGAATGGTGGGTGAGGAAATTAAGTTTCAAAGTAGTTGTTTACCCAAGGTCACTAGTCTAGGAGTAATAGAGCCTGGATTCAAATGCAAGCTTGTCTGACTTCAGAGTCCAGACTTTCAACTACAGGGTCTTATTTCTTACAGAGGAAATAGAGTATGGCACATGGGTTCATTGTTCTGACTACAAGTTATGTAAATACAGAAAGCTGGGTTTGCTCAGGGAAATTTTTGCCAAAGACAGGATAATAAGAAAACATTCTGAAATATAAGTGGAAATTGCTTGGGTATACAACATATGGCAGAAAAATTCAAACAATAAAAACAATAAGAGCTCCTGGGTTGCCATCTCTAGCCAGTCTTCTTTTATATATTATATTGTTGAGACATTCCCAGATGCATGTTTTAGGCATCTACTGTGTGCTTGGTATAAAGGCAAGACCTTGTGTATACATACATAGGTAAGAGATTGGCAGGCTCTCCAAAAGTTCAGAGTTCGTGAAGAACACACTTTGGCAAAGGAAATAGCTGTAACAGCACTATAGGAAGCCCTATTTCATATTAAAATGAATCCATCCAATGCCATAGTCACAGAATCCAATAGAATCAATAATGAGAGAATTTGGGAGGTCAACAAATTCCATTTTCTATCCAGAGGAAGAATGATTTTTGCTTTATTGCCAATTGAGTGAAAGATTGAATATAATTGTTGAAAGAGTATTCACTTGAAAAAGTAAATCTTTCTTTAAACCTCTTTAATTGACTATATGTGCAACTTTTGGAGAATAATAAACATTTCCAAAAACTTTCCTTAGAAATGGGAATATTAATATTTTTATCCATTGGGCCATCGGAAAAGTCATCATGCATTTTCATATAGAAAAAATGTATGATGACTTTTCCAATGACCCAATATATGCTATGGTGAATATTTCATAAGCTCATATGTACAATACACTTGGCATTGGGTCTGATCTATGAGAGCTTTGTCATGTGCAGAGGAAAGGGATGTATTTGATTGGTTCTAATTATTAACATCTTTCTTAGAAGTGACAAGGAAGCATATTTTTATTTTTGTGGCATATTTCCTTTTATCCTTTTTAAAAGTACCTACCTCTCTTCTCATAGTTTTAAAAAAAATGATATAATTTAGAGATCAGCAGGTAGTGCAGTGGTTAAGAAGCTGGACTCCCACATGGCTGACCATGGTTCAAGTCCTGGACCTGGTGGCTTGAAAATTATCCCAGGTGCATGTGCATTAGCATAATCTTAATAATCTTTTGTATAACTCCTCTCTGCTGCTTTGGCTATGGAGTCACTAATTTATCCATTCACATTTTCTAGCAAAATAGTAAGCATAGCAAGAACTTTACTCCTCTTGTATTTTGCATTTTGCATGGAAAAAATACATTTTTATAAAACTAACCTGTCCAAGACTACTTCACAGAAGATGTTATTCCCCACATCCTGTCAGTTTTCTACTTGTTCTGCATGACTCCACACTGAAATTCCACAATGAGGTTACACAATGGCATTGCCATAGAGGAACTGCTTAGTTATCTCAATTCTCTCAAGAACTTATACTTCGTCCTTCCTGGTGACCTTAAGCCTGTCCTAATATTTTAATAACGTAATTATTTTCACTTCAGCTCTAAGAACAGAAGAACTATATGTTTGCTTCAAGAAAGCTGTTCCTTAGATTATTGGTTAAAACTAAAAATCATGTCTTTTGCAAGGCTTAGTGTGGTTTCTCTGAAAAAGCTATCCCCTAACTATATAATCTGTCCTTAGGTTTCATGTCATTAAATTTTTATGATCTTCATTTTCATCAGTTTTCTAATTCAAGTAGTAATTTCAGTAAATAGTACATGTGCTTCATAAACAACAAGTGCATATGCATAATGTTTAACTGGAAAAATTAAAAAGTAAAATTTTCTGTGATACTTTTTTTAAGCAATTTTTCATAGGATAGCATACTTTTAAAACTTTTCTTGTCTGATTTTTTTTTCTTGTAGCATTTAATAATATTACATTGATCTTCAAATAATTTTTTTTAAAATTGGCCCAGCCTTAGTGGCACAGCACACTAAGTGCTGAGGCCATGAGGAAGACGGGAATTTGGTTCTCAGGTTGATCTGTACCTGTTGTGTGTGTGCATCTGTGTGTGCGTGTGTATGTGTGTGTGTGTGTGTGTGTGTGTGTGTGCCCAGGATCCTGCCTGGCTGGCTAGGCTGGGGGAGTGTCAGATCTTGTTAAGGGTGCTTGTCCATCTGTCTGGCTCTCTCTTTCTTTCATGAAAAGAAATAACTAAATAAACTTATTTTAAAAAGTAACTATGTGGGACCAGAAGTTGGTGTAATGGCTATGTCACTGGGCTCCCACGTAGTCGACCGCAGTTCAAGTTCCAGACCTGGCAGCTTAAACTCACACTGGGTGCATGTGTGTGCATGCCCAAGATCCCAAGAGAAGAATGGAGGAGAAGGGATTGCGGCATGGCCATCCACCCGGGGGGTGATTTCTCACTTTCTGAGTCTCTCTCTCTCTCTGTCTTTCTGGCAAACGCACATGCCCTATAGCAAAAACCTGCTACCCCCCCCAAAAAAGTAACTATGTAACTAGACCATATTCCCTAAAATTTGTTAAAATTATAATACATCTATAATATAGATTATATTAGAAAACAATCCTTAGTTAACAATAGACTTTGTTAATGCTTAAATGAAAGACACTTGCATTTCTATCTTACTCATAAATATTTTGCCTTTTAATATTTCCAGCTCTTCATTTAATTATCAATACTAGGGGTAGCAAAACTAGCACTGCCTAGGGACCAGCAGATGGCGTAATGTTTACATTGCTGGACTCCCATGTAGTCGACAGTTGTTCTAGTCCCAGACTCCACACCTTAAAACTCATGCCAGGAGCATGTGTGTGTGTACCTAAGATCCCAAGAGGAGACTGGAGGAGAAGGTATTGTGGCATGGCCATCTCCCCTAAAGTGTGATTTTCTGTCTCTCTGTCACTGTCTTTCTGGTGAGCATATGTACTCTACAGCAAAAATCTCTCTCTCAAACAAACAAACAAACAAAAAAAGAAAGAAAAGAAATTAAAGGGAAAAAAAAAAAGCTAGCATTCTCTATTTGTGTTGTATCTATTATTTTCCTAGGAAGTTTTAAATTCTTCTTTATAGAAGGTGTTCTGAATAGCGTTGTGAAATAAGCCACATGAATATTGGCTTCAATTTTCTACCAGGGAATGTGAGGCTGCATAAGATAGAATACTTAACAATTGAGCAGCTAACCTTCACTTTTCTTTTCTACTCCTACTTTTTCTCCCAGTTAGGCTTAGAAAGCCATTTCCCATGTAGTAGTTATACCTTGCACAAAGGTGAACAACTGTCCTGGTTTTCCCAACATGGGGATTTCCCACGATGTAGGACATTCATTCCTAAAACAGGAACGTTTTCAGACAAAAAGAGATTAATTGGTCAAAGCCATGTAATAATTCAGGAACATACATTCATCTATTGATTCACTATTTACTGAATAAATCTTTATAAGAGTTTCTAATTAAGAGATGCACAGATAATTTCTATGATGGAGTTGCTTGAGGAAAGGATACAATTTTCAGTAAGAAAGAGAGAGAGTGTGTGATAATTAAGACATGAAGACCCTTCCCCCTTTGGTTAATGAGGGACAGAGAAAAAGAGTACAGAAAAAGGAGGAAGAGAGAGAGAGAGAGAGAACACCAATTTTCAACAGAATCTTGCAGTTGCAATTCTCTGTCCCAACTTCCCAGTTAGCCAGAGTTCCAGGAACATACCACTGAATCTATACAATGGCCCAGGATCTGGACCTGGGCATCCTTGTGGCCTCAGCCTTGTGTGGTAGTGCTCTCCTGGCACCACTACATCTTGACTCAAAGATCATTTTGATAATAACCTTAAATGTTTCTACTAGGTTCTCTTCCCACCAAACCCTCACTAAAGAGCAGCTCTGCCATCAGCACCTTTAGCTCAACCAAGTCTATGTCTAAATTTGAATGTAGTCAAGTACATTTTCCCAAAAGAGTACACCGTAGTGTGATTATGGATTAAATAATAATGACTACTGCCCTCAGATGTCTCTTGAATCTTGATTTAGTGCCTCCCCTACATGCACAAGAATTACTTCATTGTAATTTAGAGCTAGTATCTAAAGCCCTATTAAAAGTGAATAATTGATGTCCATTTTTTAAAAAAAATCTTTATTAGAGAAAATTGCATGAGACTAGAGAAATCAACCTATCTGGTTCAGATCATCCAGCTCTTTTCCTCTCGTTTTATCCAGCCTCATTAAATGCATTCCTAACATCAACAGACAGAATATTTGCATGTTAACAAAAGTAAGACTTTTCCCAAATGAAAAAAAAAAAAAAAAAACAAATAGATATATGATTTTTCTACTCCCAAACTCTTAACTAATCACAGACTGTCCTGGAGATGTAAATTCATGAAGGAGGAAAGGAGGGCAACAGTGAGAGAGCATTGACAAAACAAGGGACTTGATCTGAGGACACTGTTTACGCTATGATCCTGAATAAGGATTTAACAGATAAGTCAGTACATTAAAATATAAGGCATTACATTTTAAAAGAGTTTGGATGTATAGAGAAATTATGAAACCAGTGCAGAGTTCCATATATCCCACAGCTATTTTTTTCTTTTTGCTTTAGGATATGTATATTCCCGAGAGAGAGAGAGAGAAACAGTGAGAGGGAAAGTGAAAAATCACTCTGTGGGGGTGCAGGGGATGGTTGACGATGCTGCAACCTCTTCTCTTCCATTCTCCTCCCAGGATCTTGTGCATGCACACACACACGCCCAGAGTGATTTTTTTTTTTTTTTTGAGAGGTTTTCGCTATAGGGCGCGTGTGATTGCCAGACACAGAGAGAGAGACAGAGAGACAGAAAGCGAGAAATCACCCCCCGGGGGGATGGTCACACCGCAATCCCTTCTCCTCCATTCTCCTCTCGGGATCTTGGGCACGCACGCACACGCGCCCGGCGAGAGTTTTAAGCCACCGGGTCCAGGACGCGAACCGCGGTCGACTATGTGGCAGTCCAGCGACATAGTCATTACGCTAACTGCTGGTTCCCACGCCCAGAGTGATTTTGAAGCCACTGATCCCAGGACTCAAACCGCAGTTGGCCTTGTGGGAGTCTAGTGATGTAACTGCTATGCCTTCTCCTGGTCCCCACAGCTATCTTTCTGTAATTTTACACTATATTATTAGATACAGATCCAATTAGCCATTACTCCAACTGCTGGTCCCAGATGTAGATCCATTTAGAACTCTTTCGTTTTCTTGGAGAATTGACCCCTTAACTGTAACGTGTGCCTGTCTTTATCCCTCACAGTACTCTTCATTCCCAAGCCTGTGTTATCTAAAGTTGATATAGTTGCTTGATTTGTCTTTGATTCACGTTGGCCTGTTATTTTTCTCCATTCGTTTAATGAAACATGTCTAAATCTTTATTATTAAAAGTGGATTTCTTACAAACGACTTGCTTAGGTCTTTTTTTTAAATCCACTCTGACAACCTCTGTCTTACAAACCATGCATTTAGAACACTCACATTTAAAGTGATTATTGACACAGTGGTAACTGTAGGTGCCAGAGGCTTACATACCTTCAAGTGCATTTGTTTTTGCCTCTGCTCTTAAATGTGCCTTCTTAAACAACTTCTCCTCAGAGAGACTGAGTCATACAGCATCTCCATCTATAGTCTACTGTTGTATATGGAATTTCTGTTGAAACCATGATAAGATATGGGGTAGATGAAACATTCCATAATCTTATGACTAGATCTCTCTTATGACAAGATTTGGTGTGGTTTTATGGAGTTTAACAGTGTCCCCTATCCTGGGTACAGTGAAGTCTTTTCCCGTGATGCATGGACATTGGTTACAGGTAACACATGAGTATATTATGCAGACTACTCATTTTTCACAAAATTTTAAGTTTTGTCTGATTTTTCACTATGAGAACCTATTGAGTTTCCTGGAGGCAAAACACAAATACTTGGAAGCATTCCTAAAACTGGTGATCCCAGAAGTTTCTCACTTTCCTGCTAGTCCATACTCATCCTCCAGCAGTTCTTTGAAGGGTCTGTTTTAGGGTTCTGATCAGTGATGGCTCTAGAAGTTTCCATTCTGGGTAACCAGATTCACTACATGTGTCTGTATCTTCAGACTTTATGGTGATCATCTTTCCTATGATCTCTATTACGTGACAGATCTGGAAAAAAATGAAATTCATTTAGTCAGCTCTTATATACATACATACATCTTTTTTACTGTAAGGTTGGGAGTGACAAAATCTGAACCTTTTACATGTTGGGGCTAAAACTTGGGCACTTTCCTATGACTGAAATTTTTAATATATGAAAAGAAGTAAGTGTCTTAGATTGTTTTAGACCTAATGCAGAACCTCAGAAAATAATTCATGTTAAATTAGTAGAGGACAGCAGTGATTCCAGAAAGTGCTTATATGAGTACAGAACATCAAGATAGAAAGGAAGGACACCAAAACAGGGCAAGTTACTGAACAGATTTCTGTAAAGCGAGTCTTTTCTTCCAGGACCCAGTCAAGTGCTACTGAAATCCTAGCAATATTACATAAAACCTAGGGGCAAGAAACTTGGTGGTTATGAGCCAACTCTCATTTACTATTGGCTGAAAGGTGCTTCCAGAACATTAAATCCTTGGCACCCCAAGATGTCTCCAAAACAATCTCTCAGGCAGAGTATAGCAGGTAGTCTCAGTAAGAAGTTACAGGGCAAAGGACCAAGTTGAATATTGATGGCCATTGCTGTACCAAGTTTCACAGAGATATATTATAATGCCTATATCACACAGGTTAAGACTTGAGCCTGGAAAGGGAAAATGTCTAAATCGTCTAACTCCAATGTTCTCTCTGTGCTCTCCACCATCCCCTCCAAGTAATTTTCTTCCCAAGGAAATATAGTATTTTTGGACTTACACAAAATTCCTTTTTCTTGACATATAATTTGTTCAGAATTTACCAAGTGTTTCGAAAGATATGAGAATCCTGTTAGTCTTAAGGGTTGACCTTGCAAGAGTGAGCTGGAGGGTATGTAGGAAATCTCTAGCTTGCGAGTCATTGATCGTGGACTCATCATTCAGAGACATCCAGCTTTGAGGATGATGCTCCTAGGGGAACGGGGCGCTCATTTCTGTTGGCTGTCTTGCTCTCTCGCTTGAAAGTGTCCTCCTACCAAAAGTACAGTTTGGAAATCATTTACATTTGTAAGCTTCACTGCTTTTCTATCTGAAGTTGTAAAAAGAATTTAACTTGTACTTTCTCTAAGAACTGTCATTTAAAAAAAAAAAACTTTCTATTTAAATTATCTGAAAATACACTCTTTTGAATTCTTGAAAATGTAGTTTGAGTTAATTTTAGGCAGTGCTTTCCATGTGGAGGAAATGGGCGGAAAGATTTCATATTCAGAATGTCCAGGGAGTCACTGAAGTCCAGAAATGTATTGTTCTCCCTTTATTTTAATCAATTATGCGCTCTAAATTTATGCAGCATCTTTGTCCATATTCGTTTTTTCATTGTTACTTATCTTTCAATTCCAGAGCTAGGCTTTCTTTTCAGATCAAAAGGCTATAAACCCAAAGATTCTCCTTGATCTGCTTAGTATAAAATAGGGATAATACAAAATACTCCTATATCCTATATTAAATGCATGTGTAGGCTCAAAATAAGATTCTGTTTCAATCATGTTTCTTTTACTAGCTGTGTGGTTTTGGACAATTTACTTAACCTATCAGAATATCAGTGTGTTTAAATAGGGTAAATAACACAACTTATCAAGTAAGTTGTAAAACTAGATGCTCAGTAGTCTATTGTTATAATAAAATTCCATAGACCTGAAGATGTTTATCAATTGACATTTAAATTTAAAATGTTCCCTAACCTCAATCTTAAAAATAATCATCAAGGGACCAGCAGGTAGTGTAGTGATTAAGGTGCTGGACTCCTTGGGTCTGAGCATGGTTCAAGTCCCAGACCTGGTGGCTTGAAACACGCCAAGTACATGTGCATGAGTGCCTAAAATCCTGAGAGGAGAAGGGAGGAGAAAGGATTGCAACACCTGGTAAGTGATTCCTCATTTTCTGTCTCTCTGTCTTTATCCCTCTGGCAAACACATGTACTCAAAAACAAAAATCATCAATATCACCAATAATTGTCTTATAAAGCCTACAAAGAAAATTTGTTGGTGTTATTTCCAAAATTGCCTGTTTCAACAAACAGATCAGATTCCTAGACTTAAAATATGTTGAAACTCTGTCCATGATTCTCAAGTGCCCCTTGACCACTGTTCTATGCTCTTAGACACCCAAATACAGTTGAATGATCTGTGCTATTGGACACATCACTAATTCTGTTAGGAAAGATCTAATGTGAAATTTCCTTACCTTTTGTCAGTTCTTGCTGAAAATAGGTTTGAATTAAAAAAAATAATAAAATTATAATATCCCAAAATATCTCCAGAACAAATCAGTCAAGAAAGATCCCCATTTTTCCTGACATTGTTTTCACTTCTTGTTGAATTGTTTTTAAGGTGAGCTTGTTGCTAATTTAGAATTTTGCAGAATGTTCAAGTTTATATCTGGCTGAAATCGTGAGTCTGTTTTGCATGAAGCTGGGTGAGTAAAGAAACTTAAGTAGTATTTGCCCAAATTCATAAAATTTTCATGAAAGTAAATATTAAAACACACATACACACATATTTGCTTGCTAAGTATTTTACTTCTTGGTCTCATGATTCCTTAATATGAAAATTAGTGGTCCAATCATTAGTAGAACCTTCCTGTTGGTTGGAACAAATTATTGGGTGTTTTTAGATAACCATAAAATTGAAATAATCATTCCTCACTGAAATAGGCAATTTTCCTTAAGGAGATGTTTATGCACATTTTAATTTAGGAATCCAAATTTAATCTGTCATTCATAATGAAATTCATGACATATCAGACCTTGGGAATTTTCCCTATCTCTATTTAACTACATTTTCTTAGGATTTCTGGTAAGTGATTTTATATGGAAGTTATTTATCAAGTCCAAAACATCAGATGAGAGCCCTTGATTAGATTTTTTGTTTTCTTTTCTACCTGTATCAGTTGTTTATAAAGCTACAACTAGTTTGTGAGTTGATTTAAAACAAAAACAAAAACAATGCAGTGCAGAAAAACCTTATAGAGTCAGCTCTTAACTCCTTAGCAGCAATACTAACCAAAAATCCAAACCCCCCCAAGGATCAGCATGTGGTGTGATAGTTGAAGGCGTTGGACTCCCACATAGCCAGCTGCAGTTCAATTCTCAGATGTAGCAAATTGAAGATTATGCCAGTGCATGTGCATGCATGCCCAAAAATCTCTAGGGGAGATCAAAGGAGAAGAGATTGTGGCATGGTCATTTCCCCTGGGGGATGACTATTCATCTTTCTTCTCACTGTCTCTCTGTTTCTCTCCAGTGAGCAACAACTAAAAAACTCAAAATTCAACCCCAAATTAGGAAGAAAATGAAAAGGGCATGCAAAATATCAAGCATATGTCGCAGAGCACTCATCAAAAGCAAGTCCGTAAAGTCAGGACCTATTGCTGGTTATTGATTTTATCTATTGACTTAAGTTTATAATGATATTGCCCAGTTTTAACTCACTCTCAAGTATATTACGGGGACCTGCTATGAATAGACCTAATAAAATAGCCTTTGTGGCTATTAATCAAGCAAAATTTCTAAAGCAACTTAAAAAAACAACTAAGAAGAAACTTAAGATACAGAATTTTAAAAGATTTAAATAGAAACTCTACAAATAAATAATAACAATAATAAAAAAATGACAAGAAAATGGGCAGATATTATTAGACATGCCAAAGAAATAGAAACACAGATGGCTAATAAACATAGCAAAAACTTCCGTCTGCCTACCTGGAAACACAAATTAAAGCAGACACATTTATCATGAACTCAAATTGGCAAAATTTAAGAATTCTAATAAATATATATTTTGGCAAGGAACTGAAAAAAGGAAAGCTCATATATAAAGTTTGTGGGAATGCAAAACTTACTTTATAATTATTTATTTACTTTTACTTATTTATTATTATTTTAATTTTCTGTAGGGCACATGTTCTCACCTGAGAGAAAGAGAGAGAGAGGGAAAGTAAGGAAGCAAGCCTCCACATCCAGGACTTGAACTGCAGTCAGCCATGTGGGAGTCCAGCGCTCTAACCACCTCACCACTTGCTGGCTCTGGGAGTCCAAAATTTAACAGTGAATTTTGAGGCAATGGAGCTATAGCTAGTAAAGTAGAAGGTGTACTTACAGATATTACTCTACAGTCTTACTTCTACAAACATTTCGAAATGTTCCCAAGATAAGCTCAAGATGTTTACTACAATATTATAGTGATAAAAATGAGAATAAATTAAATATTCATAAAGCGACAAACAATAGACATATATAGGAGTTAACGCCCACAAGAGATGCCTATATTAAAATGTTAAATCTCAAAGCATAGTGTGTAGCAGTACTCAAAATTTGCATATTATACGATTCATACACATTTTTTTAACATTTAATTACTGTACATTCTTACAGTGTACATATTTTATGAATGAATATATTGTATATTAGTCTAGTCCAAGATATTACCATATACATTATAATCAAGAGAGAGCTTTTCATTTTTGTCTATTAAATGTTCTTTCTTCCTTGAGTTCTCTCCTTTTCAATATGGTTTTAGATTCACTGCAAAATGGGGAGAAATATACAGAAAAGACCAATAAGCCCAGTGCTACCACATACACAGTTTCCAGCCATATCGATTTTCTCCACCAGAGGGTACATTCGTTATAACTCATGAACCAACACGGATACTTCATTATCACCCTAAATCCATAGTTTACATGAAGCCTTGGCTACATTATGAGTTTGAACCAATTTGTCATTATATGTACCAACTGTTACTGGATCATACAGAGGATTTTCACGTCTCTAAATTTTCTAAAAGATTTAATATACTATTAGAAACAGCATAAAATCCTGTATTATCGTGCATGGGTAAGTACGTCTTCTTAAGTTGAAATGCATGGATTGATTATTATGTTTTTTTTATTTTTTTAATGTCATTATTTTGTAAAGGGGTTTTTGTCTTAAGGCATGTGTGCTCACCTGAGAGAGACAGACACAGTGAGAGTGAAAGTGAGAAATCACTCCCCAGGGGAGATGGCCATGAGGAAATCCCTTCTCTTCCATTCTCCTCCCAGGATCTTGGGCACACATGCCCGGTTTAATTTTCAAGCCACTGGGTCTGAGACTCGAGCCACTGTCGACCATGTGGGAGTCCAGCAATGGAACTATTACATCATCTGCTGGTCCCTGGATTGGTTATTATAAATTCTGATTTAGTATAGTCTACACACATGCACACACACATGGAAGTCAGAAGATATTTTTCATCTTTCTATTTCCTGTGATAAGCAGAGGGCAGGCAAAACTTAGTAACCTCATGATATATGTTTTAAATTAAAGCTACCAATAACCTATTCAATAACAAAAGCAAATGTCTTTCCTCACATTATTCTTTGTTGCCGTTGTTAATAGACGATCCTGTAACTGACAAAATTTAAGAGAATCTCACTGGGAAGAAAGACTATGCTGAAATTAGATTTTTAAATAGCACAGCAGTTGCAAAGGAGACAAACTGACAAGCCATTTTTATCCTCATTTGCCAGTACTCTCAGGTCTGAGGGACCTTTCTCAGTTTCTAAGTCAACACAAATCAAACATAATCACGCTAGTTTGTCCTTTATGTTTCACTGCCCAAGTATCACACTATTACCCAATGTCCTTTGGGCTATAGCTAGAAGCTTTTTATCTTGGTATCTAAGGCAGCCTGGTGATAGTCCTGGTATTAGTGGCCCGAGTAATCGCAGTGACACACAGCTCTAAGGTCATTCTAACTTGAAAAGCTAATTGTTTTGTTAACAGTGTTCATTCATGAAAAAATTTAAATGCTACCCCTACCCTCCTGTGGTGTTTAATGCAAGAGGCAGACATATATTTGCTAATTGAATATCCCAAATAAGATATCATTGCAAAAAGAAAAAGCAAATAAGCCTATAGGAAGTCAAATATGAAAATCATCTGGGAGGAAGAGCAGAGTTTCTTAGATGAATAGAATCTATAAAAGCCAACTGGTATTGCAAATCTAGGGCTATTTCTGTCTCTCTCCAGTCCTTTCTTTCACATTAATAAGAACTTTGCTCTGTTCCAGAGATTTGCATATAGGTTAATGTCTAAGGCTTATTATTTCCCAGCTGAGATATCTGTGTGCCTTCTGTAAGTTGAATGAAAAAAAAATGAATTACTATTATATTGGCTTGTCAGGAAAGTCAGAATGCATTCTTGCATAGAAAAACAGAAAAAAAAATCATACTTTTCTAACAACCCGTTTTCATTTAACTTTGAGGACCAATTTTTATTTATTCTAGTTTTTTATCATTGAACTATTTATCTTAAGTGGTCTAGTCATTATACACATGCACACACACATATACACACACACGTATATATACACAAACATGTGTATATATTTGCATAATACATATATGTATATAAATGTATATGAAAGCCATTGTATGCTATCCAGATTTTTCTTCTGAAGGTATTTTCCCATTGTGGCAGTTTTGATAGCAGGAGCTTATTATAATGTAACCTGATAGATCGTTGCAGAGTCAACCTTGGAAATACATTTTCTGGTGTTTTATCCTGCTTATTAGTAGTTTTCCAGGTGTGAGAATAATCCCTCAAGTGTTGAAATAATGTGAAAGGCCTTTGACTTAGCAATGTTGGCAGAAGCCAGAGGAGGGGACACACAAGACACTTTTGCAGTGGGCATAATGTTGTTGTCCCCTGCTAGGAGAGTGCATTTGCCTCTCAAAACCCTCTGTGTCTCCTCCAAAACTATTTTCCAAAAATGTATGTTTGCTTGTAGTGTGTATTTAAGGGATACTTGGGGACCCTGATATCTCTATAAGCCTTTGAAAGACAAAAGAAAACAAACATAATGCCTCTCCAGATCTTTCTTTGAATTGGTTAGGTTCCTAAAAAGAATGCTTTTCATTTTAAGTGTTTGTGAGCTATGAGTAGTGTGCAATGTCAGGACACACTTGGTGCACTTTGACTGTACTCACAACCAACAGACAAATTGCTTGGCTATTTCTTTTTTCACCAACAATGTGAAGCAAGAAACCATGGTTTGTAGATGTTGTCATGGTTAAGGAAGAAAACAGACGGTAACTAACATTTATCCAGTGTCTACGACCTGTCAGGCACTGTACTAATTACTCTATTCTTCATTGAATTTCACTCTCACGTTATCTCCTTAGGTGTCTCCCTTTGAAGGTGAGAAAACTAAGCTGTATAGAAATTAAGTCATAACCTTCCGGATCATCACATAATACACATCAACATTGGGAATGAAGAAGAATGAAAGCACCAGAACCCTTGTCTCTTAAATATTGGCATTGAGTTACAATATGTTGCATGTAGTACTTTTTATTATTTATTATTTACTTATTTATTTATTGCCTTAGAGTACATGTACTCACCAGAGAGAGACTGAAAGTTAGAAATCACCCTTCCCACCAGGGGGAGATGGCCTTTCCTCAATCCCTTCTCCTCCATTCTCCTCTTAGGATTTTTAGGTATGCATGCACACGCACCTAGTGTGATTTTCAAGCCACTGGGTCTGAGACTTGAATTTCAGTTGGCCATGTGGGAGTCCAGCACCTTAACCACCATGCAACCTGCTGGCCCAGCATGTAATACTTTTGTTTTCTTTCTTAACAAGACTGAAAAAATGAATAAACTTAAAAACCTATACAAAGAAAGAGCCAGGATCAATGTTCTCTTTTTCCTAGGAAGATGGAATTTCTAATGTGGTTGAGTTTTATACATATTACATGTATGTAAGCATATATTATGTAAAATTATGTATGTGGAAATCAAAATACAGGTGGGCCTGCCCACATAATGTAGCAGGAAGGCACTGTGCAGAGAAAGCCAGATCCAACATGGCTAACTAGGGTTCAAGTCCAGGCCCTGTTGGTTTCCCACTGAGCATATGTGCATGTGCTCAGGACCTTGATGGGAGGAAGATTTAGAAGAGAAGGGATTATGGCATTATCAGGCCCCACTGGGGAGTGGTTTACCTCTCCCTTTCTCTCTCTCTCTCTTTCCCATGAGCATACATATTACCTTTAGAACAACAACAACAAAAGAATAAGACAAGTATGTAAGAGAATTGATAAATAGTACATACATCAAAACAATTGAATTATTTCAAGATGTATAAATAATCTTTCCCTTAACCTGTTGGTGGTCACCAATCATAAGTATGGTAATAGTTGAGACTTAGAATCTTAAGATACTTTGGTAATGTGTTATATAGAAAACTTTAATATACTCATGTGTTCAAATACATGCTAAAGTTCACATTGCGTTTCATAAGAGTTAAGTGATATATGCTCATATTCAGATTATACATTTTAATTTGGCTCTTGTGAGTTAAAGAAAGGCAAGGCTGTGCTTATTTTCCTTGAACTTCATTACTGAAAGCTAATGATCTCCTATTCTATTTTATTACACCCTGCAGTTTTTTGAGAAACCCATAATTTCTAAGTAGCACCACTAATTAACTAGATGCTGTTGTTTGCATACAAATAATAGTTACTGTAATTCTGTTCATCTTTATATGAGAAACAGAACACATTGCAATGATCAATCCCCTTTCAATTTGATAAACTGGTTTTCTATAACTCTCCAGGTGTAATATATTAAACAAGGCATATAAGAGCTTACTTTAAAACATGTGTAAATTAGCAGCAACTAGGAAATAGGCCTGGAGTATTATGGGGTGTAGCAATTTAATGCCGTGAAGTTTGAGCTTTGCATTTTGGAGGAAGGAATGTGCGTGAAGATGAAGAGCAGATATGGTGAAAAGACAACATTCCTAAGGGGTCCTTCTAGACCTCATCAACACAGAGTCAGCATTAATTGGCACTGCTTTCTGCCAGCATAAATGCTGTGGGTCTTGTGTAAATATGAAAAAGAGGCTTTTAAAATTCCTATTTCAACTCATGACTTAGAATTTAATGAAACTGTTCAAGTTCAGCACTTTAATCTCACAAATTGGTTTATCACAGCCTAGTGGCCACTTCTTGTTTTATAATAAGCACAACAAAAAATATCTATGAACACTTAGAAAATTAAACCAAGGGAAGTATATGCAATTCTGAGCTCATTAGAAGCAATTCATATTTTCATCTGTCTCATTAGAGAGGTTTTTATGAACTGAAAAATGTACTTTTGTATCTGTGTTTTTTTTTTTTTTTTTGATTTTTCGGGGCAGCTGGTAGGAGCAAAGTTTTCTCATTATTCTCAGACAATATACGTACATATTTTTAAAGTACAATTTGAAGATAACAAAGAAATTCAGAATAGGGAAGATATGATAAGATGAACTATTGCTTTAAAGTATTTGGAAAATTTTCAGTGAATACTTGAATGTTATAAATGAGAAATGTAATTTAATGTTTTTTTTTTTTATAAAGTACCTTTTTTTTTTTTAAAGAATTATTTTATTTAACTTTATTTATTATTATTATCATTATTATTTTTCAGTTTGATCAGAGAGAGACAGAGAGAGAGAGAGGAAGTGAGAAAGCAAGCCACCAGGTCTGAGACTTGAACCGTGGTCTGCCATGTGGGAGTCCAGCGCCTTTAACCACCATGCCACTTGCCAGCCCCAGAAATGTAATTTAATGTTTTGAGCACACTTGACCTTCTGGACAAAAATCATGAAGTCAAAAATTGTAAGAAAATATTGGCATAATCTCTGTTACTGACTCCTTATCAGTCTGATTTTTGTTTTAAATCACATTGAATAGAGAATTTGGTCTTTTTTTTTTTCTTTTTAAAACAACAGCTTTAGGGAACCAGCAGTTAGCGTAATGGCTATGTCGCTGGACTCCCACGTAGTTGACCGTGGTTCGCGTCTCGGACCCGGTGGCTTACAACTCAAGCCGGGCGCGTGTGCGTGCGTGCCCAAGATCCCGAGAGGAGAATGGAGGAGAAGGGATTGCAGCGTGACCATCCCCCCTGGGGGGTGATTTCTCGCTTTCTGTCTCTATGTCTCTCTCTGTCTGTCTGGCAAGTGCACGCGCCCTATAGCGAAAAACCTCTCCAAAAAAAAAAAAAAAAAAAAAAAAAAAAAAAAAAAACAGCTTTATTGGCTTCTATTCAACATGTCATAAAATTACACATTTAAGGTACTACCTCAGCAATTTCTAATATATTCAGAGCTGTACAATTATCATCAAAATCTAACTTTAAAACATTTTTTTGGAGAAGTTTTAACTATAGGGCGCGTGCACTCACCAGACAGACAGAGAGAGACAGAGAGACAGAGAGACAGAAAGCGAGAAATCATCCCCCAGGGGGGATGGTCACGCCGCAATCCCTTCTCCTCCATTCTCCTCTCGGGATCTTGGGCACGCATGCACACGTGCCCAGCGTGAGTTTTAAGCCACCGGGTCCGAGATGCGAACCACAGTTGACTACGTGGGAGTCCAGCGACATAGCCATTACGCTAACTGCTGGTTCCCTAACTTTAAAACATTTTTAACATCCCAAAAAGAAACTCTACAAAAAATAGTAGCCCTTTCTCTTTGCTGCCTATATTTGCCATTCCCAAAGCCAGTCCTAAGTTTTTATAGTGGGTGTTAAAATTTTTCTGCTGTATTTTTGTCACCTAAAATCAAAAGCAAATAGTCTGTGTGTGTATATATATATATATATATATATGTATATTATGTATATACATGAATATATATAAAATATTACAATATTATATATAGAGATAGAAGCCTGATATTTCTAAATTTGGGTTTGACTTTAGAAAATATTTCTAAATCATGCTTGGTTTTTATTTATCTTTAGTATAGATAGTATCATCTCTGTTTGAGTTACATTTAGATCTTTGATTCTAATAGTAACAAGCAGTATAATTTAGGCCTGAGCGTGCCTTAAGGGACGACCTTTATATTCTTCATCGAGAGCTCCTTTGAGCTAGAATATTATTGAAAAAGCTTAGCATCTGATAAAACAGTCTAATGCTTATTGATTCCAAACTCTACCTTATAAATGCTTGAGTTAAGTATATTGGATCAGACTACCCTATTACCTCAGTTACTCCCTAGCTGCAATATTTCTCTCGAGGCATTATGATGTTTTAGAAGAGGAATTATAATTCATGTTTGTGAGACTAACAGAAGAGTGAACTAACTCTAAGCTTCAACCTATTATTTTTTATTTTATTTAATTTATTTTTTTTTTTGGAGAGGTTTTAGCTATAGGGCACGTGCGCTCGCCAGACAGACAGAGAGAGACAGAGAGACAGAAAGCGAGAAATCACCCCCCAGGGAGGATGGTCACACCACAATCCCTTCTCCTCCATTCTCCTCTCGGGATCTTGGGCACGCACGCACACGCGCCCGGCTTGAGTTTTAAGCCAGCGGGTCCGGGACGCAAACCGCGGTCGACTATGTGGGAGTCCAGCGACATAGCCATTACGCTAACTGCTGGTTCCCAACTTCCACCTATTATTATTATTTATTTTTAAAGAAGTTTTTGTTTTAGGACACTTACCAGAGACGGAGAGACAGAGACAGTGAAAAGGAAAGTGAGAAATCACCCCCCAGGGTGGTGAACACACCACAATGTCTCTCCTCTTGGGATCTTGGGCATGCACATACATGTGCCTTGCGTGATTTTGAAGCTACCCGGTCTGAGACTTGAACCGTGGTAGACAATGTAAGAGTACACCGATGCAACTGCTATGCCATCTGCTGGTCCTCCATTTATCATTATGATTCACTCACTGCCTCTTTATGGGCTTAACTTTTTAGGTTTAAGGTTATTGAGGCAGGAGGTGGCCAAAAAAAAAAAAAAAAAGAGTGTTTTCCATTTCCTAGCTCATGCCAATATACAAGGCACTATCTGTTTTGTTTTGTTTTCTCATTTTACCTATCCTCCTCTACTCTGGGAACAATATTTTATTTTAGAAAGGGGTTCACTTCACCCCACTGGGAGTTGCCGCTGATGTTGTAGGTTCTTCTCAAATGATGATGAGTATATAACAGTATCTAGGACATTTTGTTTCTTTCTCATAGAACCTGGACAGGAATTATTTATGTACAGAAAATTAAAAAATAAATAAAGTCACTGGACCATCACAATTTTGCTCTTTATTTTGTACTTCCTAGATTCTTATGATGACCTGGTTCTGACTAGACTCTTCAGTTGTCTTTCCATTCTTTCAGAAACTGACTCTGTTGCTTCTGGTCAGGAATTCCTGACTAACACATGCAATAATCACCAGTTAATAATGGTGTATGTTGGCCGCTACCATAGGAGTCTTATCAATAAAAGAATTCCAGTATGTTACTACCAATCAAATCAAATTGGCACATGAAGATAAATGAATTTATCATCATCCCGGGAAAGGTGACACCTGATACCTTTAACCTCTAATATTATAAGATGATTGCAGTGTATTGACTAGGCCCCAGACAAACCATAGTTGGCTAGAGGGTTTTTCCAGCATGGCTTTTTATCATGATTCCCATGTAACCAAATCTAATTTGTTACTAAGGTATTGCAAAGTGTTTACCTCCACTATGGAACATTTCCTGACAACTCTAAAGAAGAAGTAAAGGGAAGGAGAAATGTGGTTAGAAGTACACCATGGCTAGCAGTTACGAGACAATTACATAAATTAACATTTTTGTCATAACATTAATTATATTAAATAGATATTATTTCTGTTTTATAGATGATGACATTTATATTCAAAGTTCTTAAGTAAATTGTCAAATTTTTCACCCTTGGTTAGAAATTGAGATTGATTTAGAATCCAGGTAATGGTTGGGCTCATGTCGTTGGAGCTACAAGCTCCATTCAAGCTACACTGTTAGAATGTGTTACACACACATATGTGTGTGTATGTGACCATACATGTATTATTAATGTAAAATTAATTCAAATATGTAATGTTTATTAGTATATCAGAGAAGAAATTATATACACAATTGTTGAGAAGTGAACTTCACTCATCATCTTTCATTTCAAATCAATTCCTCAAGATCCCCTTTTTTGCCCAGATTCAGGTTTTCTTGAATGCAGGGTAATGACAACCAATTTTTACAATCTCTATATTAGAATACAATTAAGTTAAATTACTTACTCTATTATATATTCATTTACTTTTCTGAAAATATCCCATCACAACATAAAGAACATAAGTTTCCATTTCCCCATTGTTACAGAGTATTTATTTAGAATGGCACGCGTACTGTGTTCAATAGCATACCCCACAATTCATGTCCTTCTCAGAATCTCATAAATGACCTTATTTAGAAATAATATCTTTCCAGATATAGTTAGTTGAGATGAGGTCCCTACTAGAGTATGGTAGACCTTTAATAGGTTATGATTGATGTCCATATAAGAAGAGAGTCAGAGATAGAAACACAGGAGGAACACCCTATGAATTTGGAGGCAAAGATTGGAGTTAACTGCAATTCAAAGACCACAAAAGATTGCCCCAAATACCAGAAATTAAGAGAAAGTCATGCAACAGATTCTCTCCTAGGGCATTCAAAGAGCACATAGCTCTGTTGATACCTTACTTTCAGATTTATAGCTTCCCAAATGGAGACAATACATTATTGTTTAAGTCAGAAATGTTTTAAGCCACACAGTCTGTGGCACTTTGTTACTGCTGCTCTTAAAAACTAATACTGTCTGTTTTCACTTACTAATCCATACCCTTACTTCTGTGGCACATTATCGTAGATTCTACTTCTATAACCCAGGCATACATACATTTGTGTGTACCAAAATGAGTAACACAGGGCTCCTGTCCTCAAGGATTTCCTATTAATGGTCATTTTCTCTAGTGCCAACCACCAATAAGATGATAATTGTTGTGTGTGATAGAAGCACAGCCGAGGATACCAGACGGTGAGACACTATATGACTTCATAAATACCCTTTCACTTGAGAGTATCACAGTGGCTGGCAAATAGTGGTTGATGAATGGACCAATGAATCAATAAGCAAGGCAATCACTGAATGAAACAGAAAAAAAAAAAAAAAAGAGTACATAGCTTATCAATCGCCTCTCAATAGGAAAAAATCTCAGAGCTAATGTCAAAAAGAAGTTAGAAAGAATGATTCTGAGATAGCCAGATAAAAGTTAGGCAGATAGGGAACGGAAATAAAATTCCAGGTAAAGCAGCATGTCACAGGTTAGGGAAGTATGAAATCACACAATTCTTTTGAGTATTGTAAATAATTCAGCATGTCTGTGACACAGGATATAGTGTATGTATGTGTTTGGAGTTGGGGAAGTATTCCTAAGAAAACAGATAAAAAGAAAATGCTGAAGAGATTTATATGCCTTGCTAAAAAATATAGATTTTTTTTTAATCCTGCAGTCCACTGGAGTCAGTAGCTATTTAAATAGAGGATGGCATTGACATTGTTTGCATTATGAAAAATCCTAGTCTTTCAATAAATCTTTAACTATTTTGAGTGGGCTTCTGCTCTCCCGAATATTAACAGGATGGAATGAACCAACATCCATTTCAGCCTGGGCCTCTGCTGTTTGCTAATAGATGCTTTCTTGTGCTTGGAGTGATTCTATTTTGCAATTTCAGAGCATGGGTTCAGCTTTCTCGCTAACTTTCTATACAGAACCCTGGATATTGTCTATCTTTGCCATTACTCACATTCCATCTAATTCCCTTGACCTTAGATCCATGTCCTTTTAGATCAAGTTTTCTCGGTCCTTGTGTATTCTACTCCTGACATAGATGGGAAAAGGTGGAATAGAAGCCAGGTAATCTGGAGGCAGCACATAAATTTTCCTAGGAAATTTTGTGTTACATCCAACACCTAATATTCTGGTCTTAAAAATCCCAGCATAAATTAACAACAAATATTTCATTATTGTTTACAAAATGCATGAGTGTAAACAAGTATGAATTAAGTGTCTAGTATATGCCTACCTCTTGATGTTCTATACATCAGCAGGGACCTGTGGAATTTGTAGTATGTGAAGATAATTTGGGAGTCAGTTGGAAGTCTGCCCAGGATTGAAAGCCTGCTGTTGCTCTAAGATGTCACCTGGGACCATGTCATCAATCTACCCACCTTTCTTGAATGACTTTGATGCCGATCAGTCTGGTTTCCCTGAGTATTAAAGTAATGGGCTCCTGGCTCTATTTCAGCTCTGTCAAAATAGCTGCTGAGCTTCTGTATTGCCTTTCCTACAAGGATTTAATCTACTCCAAGTTCCCTGACACATTATAAGGAGGAAATCTGTTTTCTCTGTCACTTTTCCTTTCTCAGCTGGGTCTGCACCAGAACATCTTTGCTTTGGATAAGACGGTGCAGACTTGCTATGAAAGCCGGTGTTCTCATCCGTGCTATAAGTTGTCTAACTTAATCGTCTTGTTTTCCCACACCCGGAGGCTTGCTACATGTTGCTCCCTCTGAAGGGGGACCTTACATATATCCTTGCACAGCTCAGTTACCGATCCTTGGAGAAATGTTTGAACCCTCAAGGAGACAATACTATGTCTTGTGGACTTGTAAAATTACACCATTTAATGCCTATACTGATTTTGTAATATATTTTTTATTGTTAAATCTTTCTCCTCCTGAATAATAAACTCTTTAATAAGATAAATTGTGCTTTAGTGGAAATATATACATAAAATATGTAGAAAAATAAAAAATATTTCATGACTTTTCCGATATATATAGATGTATGTATACATATATATGCCTATATATATTATATATATATATATATATATATATATATATATATATATATATTCCATGGAATATATACACACACACACACACACACACATATTCAATTTATTTACTTATTGATTTTGAGAGAAAGAGACCCTATTCTCCGTAGAGTCCTCATGCTACAATACACCTCGCCGTGTCCAGCGTGGATCATGGACATACACAGGCCTAGTGTATACAGGGAAACCTCAGGACATAAACCTGAAGCCTTTTTCATGGGGAGCTCATTGCATTACAGCTGCTCCTCCATTTGGTACCAGTAATAAGATCAATAACAAAAATATCCATGACCTGCCTATTCTGAGACGGACAATGGACTAAATGCTTTCTGTGTATTTCCTTGATGCACCCTCTCAAAAATGTAAGGTTGTTTTCGCTTGTGTGTGTTTTATGTTTGTTTTGATTCTGTTTTTGTTTTCTTCTTTTTCTTTCTTTTTCAGGGAGAGAAATAGAAGAATGTGTGCAAGCCTGTGTAGCCTTAGAAAGTTGCATACTATTAAAAAATCTCTGATAGAAAGAAAATTAATTTATTTCCAAGTGGGAGTTGCTATAGAGTGTAATGGTAAAGAAATTTGATTCTGGAGAAAATTTAAAACATCTTGTTGATAAGGTAAAAAGAAGCAGGATAGTCAACTATTCAATCTTAATTTTCCACCTTCTCTGTATGTGGATATAACTAAATTTAAGTTTATCTCTACAGAACCCTCCCGAGGATATATTGCACATTAATTTAGAGCAAAGATCCAGGAACATCAAGTGCTCAATAAATGGTACTATTATAATTATCATATTAAATATTATATTAATTAGCAGATGTTTGAACTCCTTGTTACTGCTCTTTTAGCAAAACATATATTTCTGATTACAGTGAAAGTAAAATAAATTTGTAGTCATTGATTAACAATTATTCTTTCTGGAAATGCAAAAGATTTGGCAGAATTCTTGAAAAAAAAACTTATTTGGAACAAACAACCCAACAAACATAATTTTATCCATGCAAGAGATGGCAAATTTCCTAGGGGAAAAAAAAAAGTCATGTAAACTATTTTCTCTGAAGAGCACTTTTGAGATGTCAATTGGATTTATTTTTTCAGAAAACATTTTTATGGCAAAATGCCTTTCGCCTTTCAATTTCCTCTGTAGTTGTGCTGCTGCCAGTGTCAGTGTTGATCTTTGTTTAGTTTTATTGAAAGCATACATTGTACACACCATTTTCTAAATGAAGGGGCATTAGAGAATAACAGAAATCTCATGGGCCTTCGAGGGCCGACTTGTACTCAGATAACATTCTGTTGGATTGGGCAACATTCTTTAAAGAGACAAAAATGGTTATGCTCGTTGGAATCACCTGAGTTTCTCTTACATATACCTTCAGGGTTTTTTTGTTGCTGTTTCATATGCCTTTATCTTTTAAAGAATCTTATTAACCTCTGTGTTTTCAGAGGCTGGCATAGTCCTTGTCAAATTTTACTTGCTTAATAAATGTCTTCCATTAGTGGAATGGAAATTTAGGATGAAACTAGTTTTCTTCTAAGTCTGTGTCAAGACGCATGGGACCCATATAAGCCTGAAGGCCCCCAACGTTCTACACCAAGCCCAGCTTAGTCTCCACATTTTCTGTCTAACTACCAAGCTCGCCATGGTCATTTTCGTTTTCAACTTTTTCAGCACTACAGTTGGTTTTGATGACAATTTTTTTTAAGTTTATTTATTTCTTCAGAGAGAGAGGGAGAGAAGTGCACCCCCAACAGGGACCTCATGCTGCATCACACACCTCCGCCTCAGGTTCCTGGATCATAGGTGAGCATGTACCTTTTACATACAGGGAGACCTCGGGACCTGAACCCAGGACATCTCCTGTGGCTTCTGCATAGAGGAGTGTTGCATCACTGCTGTGCCACTTTAGCTGACTGGTGACAGCTTCTCAGAGATGACTCTCTTGAGTATATAAACCTCAAACCCCAATGTACAAGGTGAATACTCCAAAAATTCATTTCTCAGGTTTTCTTACTTGTTTTTGGTGTGGGGCACGAGAACTTACCAGAGACAGACAAGAGACAGAAAGAGAGGAAGATGAAAAGTGAGAAATCACCCCCCAGAGGGGATGGTCACACTGCAATCACTTTGCCTTCATTTTCCTCTTGGGATTTTGAGCACACATGCACACTTTCCCTGTGTGATTTTCAAGCCACTGGGTCTGGGATTTGAACCACGCATATAGCCATGTGGGATCCAGTGACTTTACCTCCACATCACCTGCTAGCCCCTCTCAGTGTCTTTCTTTCTTTCTTTTTTTAAAAGAGTTTTTTGCCTTAGGGTACATGTGCTAGGCAGAGATAGAGAGAGATGGAGACAGTGAGAGAGAAAATGAGAAATCATCCCCCGGGGGATGGCCACACTGCAATCCCATCTCCTCCACTCTCTTCCTGTGGTCTTGGACACAAACACACACACACACACATACACACACACACACACACACACAGCATGAGTTTTAAGCTACTGGGTCCAGGACTCAAACTGCAGTTGACCATGTGGGAATCCAGTGATGTAACCACTACACCATCAGCAGGCCCATCTCGGTGTCTTTCCTAACTGGTTCATAGACACAAATCATGCCCTATCGAGATGAAGATTTGTCCAACTATCCCTGTTGCCATGGTGGGTTGCCCACTCATTCCCTATTAGTGATCATTTTCTTGAGTGACTGGACAACTTGACCAGCCTCCATCTCTCTGATCTTAGATAACCATGTTATAGCATGTCATATATCGACATCTTCTACTTATAAAGGAGACTGCCATAGGACTGCTAAGCACGGGTGTGGACCTGGCATTCTCAAATACAAATGTTCCTTCGTTGATTCACAGGCTCAGCCCACTTCTCATAGCAGCTCATCTTTCACTCAGAATGATTTTTAAAACTGTCACAGACTCTGTTCCCATCTGGGAGCTACTCTCTCACATCTTTCTCTTCCTACCCTTGACTTCCTTGTCTCCTGAACAGTAGACCCATCTATGCATAAAAATCCTTCTCGGGACCAGCAGTTAGCATAATGGCTATGTCGCTGAACTCCCATGTAGTCGATTGTGGCTCGCGTCCCAGACCCGGAGGCTTAAACTCACGCCGAGTGCATGTGCGTGCGTGCCCAAGATCCCGAGAGGAGAATGGAGGAGAAGGGATTGCGGCGTGGCCATCCCCCCTGGGGGGTGATTTCTCGCTTTCTGTCTCTATGTCTCTCTCTGTCTGTCTGGCGAGCGCACGTGCCCTATAGCAAAAAAACCTCTTCAAAAAAACAATCCTTCTCTAAATTCAGCATTTTCCAAACAGAAGTCTTCATCAATTTCTCACTTTCCCTCTCACTGTCTGTCTCTCTTTGGCAAGCACACGTGCCCTATGTTAAAACCTTTTTTTTTTAAAAAAAAAAGTCAAAATGGTTAGAAATATTCCATTTATTTTCTGTGAAAAAATTTCTTAAGAATATCAGCAAATAGCAAGACCACTTTTCTTTAAATGATCCACTGGCTTCCCACATGTCCAACTGCAGTTTGAGTCCCAGATCTGGTAGCTCGAAACTCATGCCGTGTGTGTGTGTGTGTGTGTGTGTGTGTGTGTGTGTGCTCGTCAATGGGTTCTTTCCCATGTGGTCTCTATGGCCCTTGTCCAGAGTCCCTGTTGGTCCCACTTCCTAAGTACATCCAGTGCTATGAGCTTTGTTATTTCTTAACATTTGCCCAGTATTATTTCCAACCCTTGCAATAAATCTATGGAAGATGCATTTTTTTCCTTCATCAATGAAAAAAAAAAAAAAAAAAACAAAAAACAAAAAACAAAAAAAAACAATGGGTATCCAAGCTCCTTCAGTTAGTAAGTGGTAAGCCCACAAATAGATCTCAAGTCTGGCTGAGACTAAAGCTGATATAACTCGTTATGCCTCATTACAACCAGGTTTAACTAGTGTTAAAATTTACAGTGGCTTGGGCTGGCAGGTGGTGTGGTAGGTAAAATGCTAGACTCCCACAGGGCTGGACAAAGTTCAAGTCCCAGACCTGGTAGCTTGCTTTTTCACTCTCTCTCTGTCTCTCTGTCTGTATCTTTCTCTGGTCAAATTGGAGAATAATAATATTAAGTAAAATGTGCCAAAAAAAAAAAAAAGAAAAAGAACCTTAAGGCAGTGGCCTATAGTTTAGTGGTTAAGGACTGTGCAGCATTGAGAGCTAGATCCTACATAGTGGTTCAAATCCCAGCCCTGGAGGCCTGAGAGCCAAACAAGCACACATGTGTAGTGCCCAAGATCCTGATGGCACAGAGAAATGGAGGAAGAGAATTGTGGCATGATCTTGTCCCGTTGTGGTTATCTCTCCCTCTTTCTCTCTTCTCTCTCTCTGGCAAGTGTATGTGACCTCTGGCAATGAATTTTCTTTTTTTTTAAATAATTATTTATTTTATTTTATTTATTCATTCATTTATTTTTTAATTTGACCAGAGAGACACAGAGGGTGAGAGTGAAAGAGAGAGGAAATGAGAAAGCAAGCCACCATATTCGGGACTCGAACCCTGGTTGGCCATGTGGGAGTGTCCAGCGCCTTAACCACCACGCCACCTGCTGGTCCCCTTTTTTTAAATTTTTTTGAAGAGGTTTTTGCTAGGGCGCATTCGCTCGCCAGAAAGACAGAGAAAGACAGAGAGACAGAAAGTGAAAAATCACCCCCCAGGGGGGATGGCCATGCCGCAATCCCTTCTCCTCCATTCTCCCCTTGGGATCTTAGGCATGCACGCACATGCACCCAGCATGAGTTTAAGCCACCAGGTCTGGGACTCAAACTGTGGTCGACTACATGGGAGTCCAGCGACATAGCTATTATGCCAACTGCTGATCCCAGCAATAATTTTCTTAAAAAAAAAGATAAAATTTAAAAATTCTTTTGGAATTGGACAGTGCTGTAGCAGTAAAAGCAGAGTCTCTGTGATGCTGAGCACATGGGAAGATTCTGGAAACCACCCTTGGTACCCGGGGAATGCAAGTGTCTATGATCCAGGGCTGGTTGAAACTGGGGCTGGATCATGGCATTACGACTCTCTTGTGGGTGGTGTATCTCTGCCTTTCTGTCTCTCTTTTTCACTCATGGAAGAAATAATAATAATAATTATTATAATAATCCCAGTTCTATATTGAGAGTGTATGGGGAGAGATTGCTCAATGGGCACAAAGTTACAGTTATGGATAGAAAGAATAATTTCTGGTGTTATATTACATAGTAGGGTTAATAGTAACGTATATTTTAAGACAGCAAGAGACAGAACCAGCAGATGGTGCAATGGTTACATAACTGGACACCCACATGGCCAATGGCTAGAATTCCCAACCCAGCAGCTTGAAACTCACACTGGGCACATGTGCGTGTGTGCCCAAAAACTTGTGAGGAGAAGGGATTGTGGTGTGGCCATGCCCCCTGGGGGGTGATTTCTCACTTTCTGTCTGTGTGTCTCTCTGGTGAGCATACGCACCCAATAGAAAAATCTCTCTCAAAAGAAAAAAATAAAAGATAGCTAGAGAAAAGGATTGTGACTCCTAATAGTGTGTTAAATGATGGATATGCTGCTTACCTTAATTTGAACATTATGTGCTATTGTATTATTTTATAATGTTTTTTTTTTTAAAAAAAAAAAAAGAAAGAAAGAAAGAACATGAAATGTGAAACCAAATGCATGGACTTGCATTTTTCTGCACCAAAATAAACTCATACTTTTATCCTATTTTTCCATGAACTTGTTAAAGACCCCTCATACATATATTGAAACGATACACTGTACTTCATAAATATGTACAAGTATAACATGTTGTTTATAAATAAAATAGAACTTTAAAAAAAATCAAAATTTCCAGTTGTATTCTTCTGTCTTTCTGACTGGTTTCAGAGAGGGAACCTGGGCTATCTCTAACCATTGTTAATGAATGAAACTTTGAAAAGGTATCCTAAGGAACCAAAATAACCCACTCTCTTTCTTGGCTAGAGGTGATTACAGTGTTTCCGAAGGAAATTAGAGAGATACATTTCCCCTACCTAAGTGACCCAGGCATCCCTAAGAGGGAAACTAGTCTGCTTAACATATTTCAGGGGCTGCTGAATTATTTGTGCTTCACTACAAGGTCGCTATAATTCCTCACTAGCTATCAATTGTTTGACAATGGGATGTCATCCATCAGCCTGTAACTTTCATTGCCAAGTGCATTCTATTTTTATATACCCATGAACTCACACATTTAGCAGAGACAGGAAGACGTCTTTCTCTATAGGATAAGCAATGAATTGTGTGTTTCATCTGAAATACATTATTTTACAACGTATTATTCAGAAATATTCTTTGCCACAGACAAAAAAGACTTTGAAAAAAAATTGTAATATATTCCTCCTTAAAAACTATTTTCTTCTGTGAAGGTTTGCTACAGAAAGCAGATTGAAAAAAATGCTTTCTATTCTGCCATTTTATAAAATATGTCTCAGCAAATAGTCATAAATCTGTCAGATATTGCAACCCAGTTTGGTATTATATACTAGGAAAATGAACTCAATAGCAATATAATCTTACTTTCCAATATAACTGAACTTGGGGAAAATATCTCAGGAAGAATGCAGGCATAGAGAGCAAATAAAATCTAAGTACCACAGATATAAAAAAGTTTATGACGGCATACACAACTTTAGATATTGGTGTTTTCCTTTTATTAATTCTAACACAAACCCTCAATCATATCCTTCTTTTTAATTTGGTTTATCTTTTTCCCCCCCTTTTCTCTGAGAAGTGTAAAATTACATTTTATCTTTTACCTTTTTTGTTTATTTAGGTTCATCCTTCTATTAAAAATATGATTGAGCCCCATAAGAATTAACTTATTTACATAAACACCATTTTCTCTGAGTTGAGGAAACGGTATCCATGCTCGAGAGATATATCTATTTCTCTTACTTGCAAATCAGATGGTATGTTTCTATTTATGAAATCAGAATTTTAATTGAAAGTGAACAGATTTGGTTTACGTTGTTTAAAGATTTCAACTATTTTTTTTTTAAAGTTTCTTTCTTCCATGAGTGAGAGAAACTTGGAGAGATAGAGACAAAGACAGAGAGACAGCACTCTTTGACATGGCTTTAAGGCTACTACTCACCCACAGTCCTAGTCAGTCCCAGATCACACGCCCACACTTGTCTACAGTTCTCAGGGAGTTCTCTGGACATGGGCTGGGAACCTTCACATGTGGAATTACCTCACAGAACATGACCTTTTGCTGTGATGACACTATCGGATTCTGAGAGTTTCAGCTTTTGAACATCTTCCTCTAATGAGAAGACAGACAAATATTTTTGGAAAATTCAGATAAACCGCTAGTCACATTTCTGAAAGATTATCCTTACTTTGGGAGAAGGTGTGCTGACACTGGGTTTTTCTCACCTAAGCTTTTGGAGAATTATTGCCAGATGATCGACTGAAAAGATGGAAAGGTGATTGTTCCTTTCTGGAGTAATATTACTACTTATTCATAGTATGATACCATTCACCAAGTATTTATTGAATAATGTAGAAATCAGAGAATAGAAGATTGGGAGAAAGAGTATGAAATAGCCAAAACCTCAACAAGAAGGCCCCTGGTCCTACTAAATACTGTTTTGTCAGAAGATAAATAGGTTCTCATTGCTCTAGAATACAGAGTACATAATTTGAGTCAATATGATTCTTTTTCAATTTTTTTTTGAGTTTTTTTAGTGTCTTTTTTTTCTTTTTCTGTGACACTGGGTTTGCATTCTCACTGGAGAGGGACAGACAACGAGAGGGAAAATGAGAAATCACCTGCTGGGGGGATGGCCACTCCACAATCCCTTGGGACTTTGGGAACATACACACATGCACCCAACATGATTTTCAAGCCAAAGGTCCAGGACTTGAACCACAGTTAACCATGTGCGAGTCCAGTGCCTTAACCACTATGCCACCTGCTTGCCCACAGGGATAAGCTCCTTGTTTGCTTCCCAGCCTCATTGCTTATGAACACTTCTCCCTCCAAAAATAAATCCTATGCTCTAGTCAGAATACATTTCATTCAGTCTGTGAAAAACTCCAATTCCCTTTTCACTTACAAGACTTTATACATGTTGCACTCTTTGCATGGATCATTTTCACTCTTGCCTCTATTTCTCACCACCTCCTCCTTGAGGTCAGAGATCAATATGGTCTAACCCAGGAAGCCTTCATTAGATGCCCTATTTTGTCTCCGAGGGATTGCACTTTCCTCTGTCCTGGCCTCATGACATTATAATATAATTCTTTGTTTAATTATCTGAGTTTCCCTGCCGGGAGCACCTTAAACTAGATGCAGTCTTTGCGCTATCACTGCAGAGCATGTAAAAGCTCTAAACAAAGATGTAATCTACAGCTGGGCTTTACAGAGGGAAGAAACCAGAGCATTAGCCAGAGAAGGCCAGAGAGGCTTGGTTTAGATATTCCTCAGCTGTAGTCAATAGAGAAAGCACATGGCTTTACCTCCCCTTTAAAAAGAATGAGCACAGAAGGGTTCCGGGCCACAGCATTCTCCCGTCAAGACAACTCGTATTTACCTGTCTGTCCTTCCTTAATCCACAGCTTCTCCTGGGGGTACCCTATCTCTTTGCATTCGGGCAGGGGCATGTGGGGCCTGAAAGGAACTGGAGTATGGAAGATAATGCAAGGGGACACTATGGAGGCCAGCAATAAGAGGGCAAAAGAAAAATATCGAGTGAGCAGATGTACAGTTAGTTGGGGATAAAACAGGGGAACCTCTCCAAGAGAGGTAAATGTATATTTAAATGTTGTCCTGTATGTGAAAAGTACCGCAAATATGTTAAAAGTATGAAAGTTAAGAAACTTAGAAATTAAGAGTTGAGATTTAGAAGCTAAGAAACTTAGAAGTGAAGAGTTAAGAGAAGAATTAAGAGATTTAAAAGAAATTTAGAGAGCTAAGAAACTTAGAAGTGTTAAGAAATTTAGAAGTAAGAAATTTAGAAAGCTAAGCAAGTTAGAAGTTAAGAGTTGAGATTTAGAAGCTAAGAGATATAGAAAGTTAAGAAATTTAGAAGTTAGGAAAAGCTAAGAGTTAGAAGGCTCGGAGTGTAATTAGAAGGCTAAGGTTAAGAAATTTAAAAGGCTAAGAAGAAATTTAGAAGGCTAAGAAATTTGAAAGCTAAGAAACTTATTAAAAGGCTAGAAAATTTATTGAAAGGCTATGAAGAAATTTAAAAAGCTAAAAAGGAAAAGTAACAAATGAAGGAGTCTGCAGTTGGGAGTGAAACAGAAAACTCAAAAAAAAAAAAAAAAAAAGGGGGAATTGGCAGAGTAAAAAAAGCTAAGAGCAGCAAAATGAACAAAAAGCAGTTAAAAAATAAAAACCCCCACCCCCGATTTAAAGTTAAAAGTTCTGAAAAAAGGTTGAGTGTAAAACAAAAAGCTCTCCAAGAAAAATAGGTATGTTTAAAATGGCAAAAGTCTATGCACTCAAATTAGAAAAAAGGGGGGAGATAGGGCACCTTAAAGTAGATACAATCTTTGTGCTATCGGTGCAGGGCATGCAGAAACTCGAGAAAAGACATAACCTACTATGGACTTTACAGATAGGAGAAACCTGAGCACTAGCCAGAGGCCAGGAAAGGCTTGTTTAGAACCATGAGGTGTTCCACAGCTGAAGCCAATGGCCTTACCTCTCCTATAAAAGGATGAGCATAGAACAGCTTAGGGCCGCAGTGGTCTCCAGCCGAGATGCCAAGTCCACCTGGCCCTGCCTTTATTTGTCCTTTCTCAACTCACAGCCCTTCAACTCAGGGTACCCTATCTGTTCATCCTTGGGCAGAGGCATTTCCCAATAATCCAAGTAAGGCTCAGTGGTTGCCTCACTTAGCGTTGAATCCTAAATTACATGTTAAACTCACAAAGGAGGGAGGCAGCAGATAATGTAGTGGTTAAGATGCTGGATTCTCGTCATGGTCAACCGCAGTTCAATTCCTGGACCTTGCAGCTTCAAACATGCCAGGTGTGTGCGCACGTATGCCCTATTTCCTTAGAGGAGAAGGGGTTGCAGTGTGGCCATCCTTGGGGGTGATTTCTCATTTTCTCTCACTCTGTCTCTCTAGAGAGCACATGTGCTCTATAGCAAAAATCTGTTTTAAAAAAAGTCAGGAAGGGGAGCATTGCAGCTGGAGGGGAGGACATGACAGAAGGCATGAATTTAGGGGAGTTGTAGGATGTGGTGGTGGAATGCAGATTGAAGGTATTCTGAAGAAAAAATTTAATAAAGGAAGTCTAAAAATTACCTTGGGTTGGATTATAGTGTATCTTACAAGAATAAATACTTCGAACTTAAGTCTGTAGGCAATGGACTGATGTCATAGATCATTGGACTGAACAATGTATTGTGAAATTCAAGAACTAAGACCATAAACATGTTACATTTTAATATATACATGGATATTTCAACAAAACAGTCAACTAGGTATGAAGCAAAAATTCACTTTAAGGGGCCAGTGGGTAGTATAGTGGTTAAGGTGCTGGACTTCCGTGTGGCCAGGCACAGTGTGAGTCCTGAACCCGGCAGCTGGAAACATGCAGGGCACTTTGTGTGTGTGTGTGTGTGTGTGTGTGTGTGTGTGCGCCCCCCAAGCCTCCAGGAGGATGAAAGAGAAGGAATTGTGGCATGGCCATCCCTGCTGGGGAGTGATTTCTTACTTTCTTGCTCTGTCTCTCCAGTGAGCACAAATGCCCCATAGCGAAAAAAAAAAAAAAAATCTCAAAATAAATTCACATTGGGGCCAGCAAATGTATAGCAGTTACATCTCTGGACTCCCACATGGCTGACCACATTTTGAGTCCCAGATCTGATGGCTTAAAACGCACACTGTGGGTGTGTAAGTGTGGACACAAAATCTTGAGACAAGAATGGAGAAGGAGGGACCGGCAGTTAGCGTAATGGCTATGTCGCTGGACTCCCACGTAGTCAACTGCGGTTCGAGTCCCAGACATGGTGGCTTAAACTCACGCCGGGAGCATGTGCGTGCGTGCCCGAGATCCCGAGAGGAGAATGGAAGAGAACGGATTGCAGCGTGGCCATCCCCCCTGGGGGGTGATTTCTCGCTTTCTATCTCTCTGTCTGTCTGGCGAGTGCACGCGCCCTATAGCAAAAACCTCTCCAAAAAAATAAATAAATAAATAAAAAAAGAATGGAGAAGGAATTTTGTGGCATAGCTGCAAAAAAAAAAAAAATTCACATTAGTATTTATATTAATATTAATATTTTATAGGAAAAGGAAATTCATATTTATGAAGCAGTTACTGTGTGATAGGTGCAGAGTTTAGTGTACCATTCTTTATTGGTTACTACGCCTCTTTGGCACAATTCAATGTCTCTTTTTAATATAGAAAAACTGAAGTTTAAGAAAACTTATGTATAATAAACATCAACAGTTTCAAATGTAGAAATTCTTTATTTTTTTATATACACAGAATAAACCATTGAGCTAGTTACATAATAATCCCTTCATATGTTTGTAGATTTGGCTTAACAAGTGTGTTTATGTGATCCCTAACCTGGGGTAGGTAGAATTATATTTCTTATACAAAATATGGATAATGCATATCTTATTCAGCCCGAGCTATAAAAAAAATGCCATAGATTCAGTGGCTTAAATTAAGTTGTGTCCCATTGAGGATGGCTCTGCACCATTGCTGGAATCCAGAGAAACCAGTTGTGTGAGGGGCAGGGCAGAATGGAACCCTAGAGACTGGAAGTCTGAGCTCAGTATGCCAGCATGTTGGGTTCTGGAGGGCTCTATTCCCGGCTGGCAAATGAATGCCTTCTTGCTGTGTACTCATAGCTTTTCTTTAGTGTGCGTGTGAAGAAAGAGCACTCTCTCCTTTTTATAAATATATTGAACTCATACTGAAGGTCCCACACTTGTAACTTCATCTAACCCTAATTACCACTCAAAGGTCCCATCTCCAAATACCATCACATCAGAAGTAGGGCTTCAACATATAAATTTAGGGGGACAAAAACATTCAGTCCATCATATTACCCCACGCCCCATAAAATCAGTCTGTGCTTCATGAAAAAAATACATTTATTCTGTTTCAAGAGCCCTAAAAGTCTTATCTAATCCCAGCCTCAATTCTCAATTCTCAAGCCCAAAGTGTCATCAAAATACCATCTAATGCAGATGCAGGTGAGAACTGCGGTATGATTCACATTGAGGCTAAATTCCTATCACGCTGTGAACTTTTGAAAGCAGACAAGTTGTGTACTTCCCAAATAGAATGTCAGGAGAGGGGTAGCCCAGGTGTGCTCATTTCAAAATGGACAACTAGGAAAGAAGGAAAGGGCAATGGGCCCCATACAAGTTTGAGACCTAGCATAGGGAATTCTATAAATTAGAATGCCTTAGAATAACATTTTGGTTGATTCTGTCCTCCAACTAGCAACAGTACTGTCAACCCCGTTCTCCAGGCCAGGTCCTGTCCCTGTCATCTGTCAGGTAGGGGGCCACACCCCCAAGGTTCAGGGTGGCACTGCCTCCAGGACTGTATGTGGTCACCACAAGGCAGTTCTTCTTCATCACTGTTCAGTCCAGACTAGAAGTAGTTTTACTCATGTACTCTCAAAAAACCCTTTATTGTAGTGATAGTCAAGCCATATTCTTTTATTTTTTTTTTTTCCTTCTAAATTGGCACTGTCCTTTTTCCCAGTATAGAGATGGAGAAATTCCCCAATCATTAAGTTCTGGTTCCTTCTTGCTTAACAGTTTTCTCCTTCATTTACATTTTTCAATTCACATTTTCCTGCAAGCAGTCAGGAGAAACCAAGGTAAACCTTCAACATGTTGCCTAGAAATCGTCTCAGTTGTGTCTATTTTCATTGCTCACTATTTCTACCTTTCTCCAAACTCTAGGACTCAGCTTCCTTTCCACTCTAAGAAATACAACCTTTCCTCCAGGTTCCAATACCACATTCCTCATTTTTCCACCTGATACTTCACCAAAATTTCCCTTTATATCCTTACTGCCTGCCTGCACCTTAAAACTCTTCAGTCTATACTCATGATCCAGTTCTAAGCTGTTTCCACATATTTAGGTATTTGTTCAAGTGGCACTCCACTTCTGTGTCAAAATCTATCTTGGTCAACTTAGGCTACCATAACAAACACCATGGATTGGGTGACTAACACAGAAGAAATTTGCTCTTAGTTTTTGGGAAGTGGAAGTTTGAAAAGAGGGTAGAGCATAGTTTGTTTCTAGTGAAGTTTCTTTTCCTGACTTGTATATAGATTTCTTCTCTGTGTGCTCACATATTCTTTCCCCCATGTGTGAGTGTGAAGAGACAGAAAAACAGATCTCTTTTCCTATCCCTATAATGGCACTAGTTCCATCAGAGGGTCCTCACGTTCATCAATTTACCTAACCCTAATTCCCACATACCACATTGGGGTTAGGACCTCAGCATGTACATTTTTAGAGATACATTGAGTTCATAACAACAAATGAGACTATAACATATTTACTCGCCCCCCAAAAAAAAAACGTTCTGGGTTGAATAGTGTCCCTCCCAAATTTATGTAGTTCCTAGAAACTCAGGATATAACCGTATTTACAAATAGGGTTGTGCAGAAATAATTAGTTGAAGTAACGTCATTCTGAATGAAAGGCTCTTAATGCAGCATAACCAATATCCTAATTAGAGGAGGGAAAGAGACAAGAGTGACAAATTCAGAGAACATCCTTGGCAGTGATGGTGCGGAACATGATGCACCTACAATTCAAGTATGCTGGCAAATGCCAGAAGAAAGGCAAGGGGCAGATTCTCCTCTAGAGTCTTTGGAGGGGGTATGACCTTGTTCACACCTTGAGGTCAGACCTCCAGCTTCCAGGACAATGACATAATAAATCATAGTTACTCTCAGATGCCTAGTTTGTGACAATTTGTTATAGGAGCCCCCCAAAATGTAGACACGATGGTAGAAAGTGGGCAGAATTCTTCCTTCTGACACTAATCTTATGATCTGTCAATTTATTGACATGACACAAACATATAGGGGATAGTTTCAGTTCTTGTTCTGTTGTTTCTGTTCTTTTTAACATTTTTTAGAGAAGAAACAAAAATAACCCCATTGGGGTGTGGTCATGCCACAATCCTTTCTCCATTTTTACATCCCATTAGAATTTGAAGTATATACATACACAGGCCCAGCATGGTTTTTTAAGCCACAGGGCCACAATTCAAGCCATGGTTGGCCATGTAGGATCCAGCTTCAAATGCACAATGCTTAACCACTGCACTACTAGACCAGCCCTGCTTTATTCTTCTGCTGATTATAAAATTTATATATGGTAATTACCCTTTGCATTGTCTTCTTGTGATGATTATCAGATCTAAACTGAAAAAATATTTTTTCCAAAAAATAGAGAATCTAGTTAAATACTTGGAAATAACCAATTAAATGATGTCTTTCATGCTAAACTCCAGCTATTGCTATTTAAATATTAAGTACCTTTCTTTAACGAGTACCATGTACTACAAATATTTTCCATAGCATAAGGATTCTAAAAACTAGAAAAGCAGGGACCACTAGTTGGCGTAATGGCTTTGTCGCTGGACTCCCATATAGTCGACCGCAGTTTGAGTCCTGGACCTGTTGGCTTAAACTCACACAGGGCGCGTCCGTCTGCATGCCCAAGATCCCGAGAGAGAATGGAGAAGGGATTGTGGCGTGGCCATCCCCCCCGGGGGTTGATTTACTTTCTGTCTCTCTGTCTTTCCGGTGAGTGCATGTGCCCTATAGCAAAAGCCTCCCCCCACAAATAAAAAAAGTGATGTATCTCAGGATATTCACATCATAATTTAGAGCAACTAAATCAGCGTGTGGGGTGGGGTCCAAGCATTAGGAGCTATGATTCTAAAGCACTTTCAGTTATTCTTCCATGTGACCCTGATCAGAAACTTATAAATCATCCTTCCAGGGTAGTATTCAATAAAGAATATGTGTGAACAACTTGAAGCTATGTGGGTCATTTTGTGACATATAGCTGCTACACTGTTTGCAGAGAACCTGGATTACATAGCTATGTAGCTAATGAATGGATATATTTCCATGTGTTCTGGAAGCAATGTAGTACACTTTGGATGCTTAAGCCTTATCCTTTGAGACTATTTATTTGCTTTTGCTTTAGTAGGTAGAAGAATCCCTACTTTAGAGTAAAATTAGGTGACAAACTTTTTGGTGATATGGCAAAACTATTTTACCAAGAAGGCTTTGCTGTTGGATTAAAATAATATATATATATATATATATCTTGAGACCAGCTGATGGCGTAATGGTTAGGTTGCTGGATTCCCATGTAGTTGACTACAGTTCGAATCCCAGACACAGTGGCTTAAAACTCATGCCAGGCAAATGTGTGTGCATGTCCATAATCCCAAGAGAAGGGAGGGGAAGGGATTGCAAGGTGGCCATCCACCTGGGTAGAGGGGGGGATTTCTTACATTCTGTCTCGCCGCAAGCATGCACACCTTATAGCAAAGATCTCTCTTTAAATGAAAGAAAATAAAGAAAACCCTTTTTCAGAATTGAGCTTTGGAACAATTGGAAAACATGACTTTCTTTGAGAAATAGCACTTATTAACTCAGAGCTGTATAAGGTTACATGCAATATAAATATTTGAAATGTAGAAACAATCTTTACATGGGTTACTAATATGACTCTTCACCAAATAAACTCAGCAATTTTAGTGAGAAAATACTACTAACCAACTTTATTCAAAAACATAACATTGGGGCCAGCGAATGGCATAGTGGTTAGGTTGCTGAATTCCCACATGGCAGACTGCAGTTCAAGTCCTGGACCTGGTGGCTTGAAAGTTACGCCAGGCACATGTGCATGTATACCCAAGATCCCAGACAGAGAACACATTGCGGCATAACCATGCCCCTGGTATGTGTGTGGGGGGGGCGATTTCTCACTTTCCCTCTTACTGTCTCTGTCTCTCTAGCAAGCACACGTGCCCTATGGCAAAAAACCTCTAAAAATAAATAACATTCTACATATCACAATTTCACTTAGACATGTAACTATGAGAAGTCAAAAATATATAAACTTTGTATTAAGTTTTGTTAAAAGTAATGATCTAATTCTATCAATAATAAAGTAAGACTTTATGGATCAATGTGAACTGTCAATTTTATTAGACATTGCTTTATTCTAAATGTGAGATATGATATTACAAACTTGCCAGTTCTTTCCAGGTTAACCTAAAAATGGATATGATTCTTAAAAAATTTTTTTCTTCTAAATGTTTTCAAAATAATTCTGTAGTTCAGAAAGACAATTTGAATATGGGTAACCATAGTTTTAAAAATGTGACTAAAAAGGTTATTAGTCTTAAACACTTTTGTGAAAAATGCTGCAGTAAATGAATGTGCAAATTTCTGATAGTCATTTCCATCCTTCAGGCATACAAAAGATAAAACCTCAAAAGTGGAATTATAAGATCAGATAGTAGATCTGTTTTTAGATTTTTATTCATAGTAGCTAAGACATAGAATCAACTTAAGTGTCCAGTATCTGGTGAATGAATAAAGAAAATGTGGCATATATTCACAATAGAATACTACTCGGCCATAAACAATAATAAATTCCTGTCACTTGGGACCAGCAGTTAGCATAATGGCTATGTCACTGGACTCCCATGTATTCAACTGTGGTTCAAATCCCAGACCCAGTGGCTTAAATTCATGCTGGGTGCATGTGCATGTATGCCCAAGATCCCGAGAGGAGAATGGAGAAGGGATTGTGGCATGGCCATCTCCTTCTGAGGGGTGATTTCTTGCTTTCTGTCTCTGTCTCGCTCCTTCTGGTGAGCACATATACCCTATAGCAAAAACCTCTCCAAAAAAAGAAACAAATTTCTGTCACTTGACATAAATTATCCAATTTTTTTTTATCTGTACTGATGGAAGTTTTATTTAAAATGTAGTAAAACTCTTTAAGAAATGGGGTAAAAGACTTTACCTCCCCACTCCCCAAGCCCCGAGCCAAAGGAAGTGGCTTTAGCTGTGTTTACTTTTTTTTCCTTTTAATATAAACAACTTGGGGAAGGTAGATAAGTGCCATGGGAGGGAGGGAGGACCAGATGGAATAGACATAACAGGTTGAGTAAAATAAATCAGGCTATGAAAGACATACTGTATGTCCCTGCTTAAAATATACCAAGTGCCTTCACTCTGATACAAGCTAAAAGATTCTATATTGTACAAGTAGAGAGTGTGAGGGTAGATACTAGAAATGACACAGTGGGGATGGGAGGAGTCAGGAGAAAATAATAGGCACAAACATGCATGAACATAGGTAGAACAGAGCAGAGTAAAAACATCATCAATAATTCAATATGTACTTTCCACCTACAAAAAAAAAAAAAAAAGCAAGTAGAATTAGTATTAATGTGCAGAACATAATGTGGTCGATACTGAAGAGGTAAAATTTCTACATCTCTGACTTGATTACTGCACACTATATACATGTTGTAAAAAAACTGTACCTCACAAAGATGTACAATGATTAAATATACATCAGAAATTACAATAAAAAAGATATGAGGGAATGGGCTTTGCACCACTTCCTCTGTCTCACTGTATAAGGTTTTCTTCCTCAATACACCTGCTTATGCCAGGCATGCCACGTTGAACAATTTCTGACTCCTTTCATGAAGCCCTCTGTGATTATCCTGGCACAGTTAGCCCCTCTGCCCCAACCCCTAGGTCTTAGTAGCCTCAGTCTGTCTTGTACAGGACATTTTTTTTTTTTAAGGTTTTGTCATAGGGTCCGTGTTCTCACTGGAGAGGAGAGAGGTAGAAAGACAGTGAGAGGGAGAGTGAGAAATCACCCTCACAAAGGAGATGTCCATGCCGCCTTCCCTTCTTCATTCTCCTTCTGGGACTTTGGGCACACATGCACGTGCTTGTGGCATGAGTTTGAAGTCACCAGATCCAGGACTTGAACCATGGTCGGTCATGTGGGAATCTAGCACTTCCACTACTATGCCACCTGCTGGCCCCTGTATAAGTCAATTTTAAGGGTATTCCTGGAATCCTGGGTTCTTCAGGTGGTGAGGTAAAGTGGTTCCCCTCTTTGTAAACTGAAGTAGCTCTGCTGTTACCTGGATTTCACATCAGGCTCGGTGCTACATGAAATTTTGAAGAGGATGCTGTTTCAAAACTTCTGTGTCCCTACCTTGTGAGGCCTTACTAACTGAATTGTTTAAAAGTAATTTAAATACTTTTTTTTTTTTGCCTTTCTTTTGTTCTACAGGGCACAGACGCTTGCCAAAAAAGACAGACAGAGAGGGGGAAAGTGAGAAATCACCACCACTGGGGGGGGGGGGGGGGGGGGGGGGGAGGGTGGTCATGCTGCAATCTCCCCTCTTCCATTCTCCTCTTGAAACACATACTGGAGTGTCTCTCCACCCACCAGGTCTAGGACTCAACCATGGAGTTGGTCATGTGGGATCCAGCTGCTCCAACCACCATGCCACTGGCTGGTCCAGATTAAATTAATTTAAAAGTATTAAAAATTATACAGTTTTCTTTTACAATCTGAGGTTAAGGAGTTATCAAGTTTTCATTAAATTGGGGCCAGCAGATGGCATAATGGTTACATCACTAGACTCCCACATTGTCGACGATGGTTCAAGTCCCGGACCTGGCAACTTAAAATTCACACCAGGCACATGTGCATGTGTGCCTAAAATCCTGAGAGGGAGGATGGAGAAGAAGGGATTGCAGCTTTTCTTTACCCTAGGAGTGATTTCTCATTTTCTCTTTGGGGAGCACATGTACTCAATAGCAAAATTCCCTTAGGGGGGAAAAAAAAATGTTTTCATTAAATTTTCATAGATAGGTACTCTACAGAACAAATCAATCGACCATTTTTAAAATTTAAATCTCATTTATTCTCTTATGGCTACCTTTATTTATTGCTAACCTTCAATAGTCCACAAATTTTGTTCCATGAGTTAAAAAGTACTTGTAAAGAAAACTATGAAGATATTACAATACCAGGGAGAAACTGATACATAAATTATGTCAAATTAACAATGAAAATACTGTCTGTGGATAATGGGGTAGATACTACCTGTGCTTCTTTTCTCTGGTTTCTTCAGAAAATGCAAAAGAAATTTTAGGAAAGAATGCTGAAAAGCACTGAACTCAAGCCCAGTGCTCGATTTTCTCTACTGCAACTCTTTCTGGCCTTGGTCACTCTCTCTGTAACAGGAGTGGTATGAATCTTTAAGTTTGCATGTGCTTGCAATCCTCTCAAATGATCCCCTTTGTTCTCATGATAAATTGGAGAACATGACTTTGACAGTCGGATTTACTTAACTGCAGCCTAAGTATCATTTTGAACTGTAATTCAAAGTTTCTACAAAATCAAAGTATGGAATTCATATACAGTAGTTTCCTCTCATCTGGAGGTGGTGTATACAGTGGGTACCTAAAACCAGAGTTCCAAATTCTATATGTACTATAATTTCTCTATACATCCCTATGACAGTTTAATTTATAAATTAGCACATAAAAGATGAGCAGCAATAATTATAAAAAAGAACAGCTATAGTAATACTCCAGAATGGTATGCAACTTTAAACTTACCAATTGTTTGTTTCTGGAATTTTCCATGCAATCTTTTTGGCCTGCAGTTGACCACTGACAGAAGAGATGACGAAAAAGTAAAACCGTAGATAAGGACGAACTATTGTGCAGTTTATATGCATGCTTTTCCCCCCTTTCTGAAAACCAAAGAACTAGTTAAGTATCATTGGAAAGAAAGTAACACTGTAATTCATATTGGAAAAAAATCTAGATTACCAAAATGTTAATGCATTATTGATTTCTTTGGGCATTTTTACAATTGGCTATTGAAGGAAAATTGCCAGTGAAAGAAACAAGATATTGACTATATATGTATATGTGAATATAGGAGACCAGTACTCTTCAAGGCAAGAAGAATTTAAATGAAATTGATTTTTTTTTCCCCCAGGCTTGAATTTGGAGAGATACGTCACCCTCAATTCCATAATACAGAGGTAAATAAAACTGACCTTGAAAGTCAAGAGTCACGGATGACTAAAAGCAGAAAAAAAATCACAATTTTTCCTTTATTATATATATAATTTATAAAATATTACTCATATTAGGAGCATAGCACTTTTATTATGTTATTTTCCTGTAACTTATATGCTTAGTATCTTATTAAGGTCTTCTAGGATACTTTTTATTCTGTGCTATTCCAAAACAATGTTTGGAAAGTCTAGTAGAAAAACTCTCATATCCAGAGTTGTTTGTTTTCTTTTAAAACTTTTGCAAGAAGGCATGTGCACTCCCCAGAGAAACAGAGTGAGAAAGAAAATGAAGATGAGGAAGAAAGCACTTTCCATGGGGGGAATAGTGGCACCATAATCCCTTTTCCATTTCTCCCTTGTTTTGGGATTTGGGGCACACGCACATGCCAGTGTGATTTTCAAGCTGATGGGTCTTGGATTGGAGCCATGAGATTGGCCATGTGGGATCCAGCTGCCTTAACCACCAAGCCATCGGCAGGCCCTAGAGTTTTTGTTAAAAAAAAAAAAAAAAAAAATTCTAAGGAACACAGTGTATCAAAAATGTTATGTTGTTTGAGTATATTTTTCCATACTATATAAATGAAGAGAATGCCCCCCCTTTTTTTTCTTTTTCTTTAATTGCCAGAGGGTACATATGTACCCCAGACCCAGAGAAAAGAGAGAGGATAAAGGAGAAAGAACCCTCAAATGGATCACGGTCATGCTGCAATTCCTTTTCCTTTATTCATTTTTCCTGTCAGGGTATTTGATGGTCATGCATGCACACATGTCTTTTTGAGGTTGCTGGGCCAGAGTTCAAACTGCCATAGGCCACATAGGATACAGCTTCCTCAACCACTAGACTATGAGGTCCTTCCCCTCTCATTTTTAAATGAAGTATTTAATAAGTCATTAGGCTTTAAAATCTGCATGAAAACATGCTTTTTTTTCCTTTTTAATTTGCTGTAGGAGGTACATACTTGCCAAAGACACACACACACACACACACACACACACACACACACAGAAAGTGAGAAAACATCCCTGGGAAGATAACCAACTTCTCCACTCTTCTCTCAAGATTTTGGGATGCATGCACACATGCCCAGCATGTTTTTCAAGACGCCAAATACAAGACTCAAACTACATAGCCATGTGTGATTCAGGTACTTTAACCACCACACCATCTGGCTGGCCCCACACATGCTTTCTCTAAGGAGGGTGAAATTTCAATTTGCTTTAAGAGCTGATCAGTGATATGTTATCATAGATATAGCAGATATTGGGAGATATTGTAGGAAAAGAGAAGCAAAGTTCTTGATCCTGGAAGCTTCTGGAAAAGTTATTGATGGAAAAGTGAAGTGTCCAACCGGAGGACTTCTATTAAGAGGCTGATTTGTAAAATCCTTCATTTCTGTGAAAAAGGTGCAGTAAATGTGAGATTCCTCAAGAGTGTAGAGTTGGATTCGCTTTGGAAAGATAAGTGGAAAGTCTTCCTTCTAGTGGGCAGAGACAAGAACAAAGGCTCTCACAAACATCTAGAAATATCCTATTAGGCCTGTAATAAAAATTTGGTCCTAGGGTCAGATAATGGCATGGTGAAAAAATGCAATGCTCTTTTAGGCTGGTTTCCATGGGAAGACTCCTTGTTCCTGTCTGGAGTTCTCTCTGAACACTGGGCAATTGTGTGCTGAAGATCCAGTGCTGATACTAGAGATGGACTGTGGCAGCAAGACCCTGTTGGAGGTGTTGTCTCTTTCTCTCATTCATGAAATAAATAAATGACTAAAATTTTTAAATTAAAAGATAAAATTAGTTTTTTTTTTTTTTTCTTTTTTCTTTTGGAGAGGTTTTTGCTTTAGGGCACATGCACTTGCCAGACAGACAGAGAGAGAGAGACAGAAAGCAGGAAATCATCCCCTGGGGGCATGGCCACACCGCAATCCCCTCTCCTCCATTCTCCTCTTGGGATCTTGGGCACGCACGCACACACGCCCGGCGTGAGTTCAAGCCACCAGGTCCAGGACTTGAACCGCGGTCGACTACGTGGGAGTCCAGCAACATAGCCATTACGCTAACTGCTGGTCTCAAGACAAAATTAGTTTTATCAAATCAGTCTCCTCTGTGTAAATCCATAGATGATTGAGCTCAATCTCTGACTTGTCTGAATTACTGCTCTTTCTCTAGCAATTGCTATCTTCCTTCTCTCTCTCTCTCTCTCTCTCTCTCTCTCTCTCTCTCTCTCTCTCTCTCTCTCCCCTACCAATTTAGAAGTTAATGAGTATTTCTAAGTGCATTTTATAGGTGACACCAAATTGTCTTTGGTGGGAAAATTGTATTTATACTCCTATTAGTATTTTATAAAATCTTCCTTTACCTATTTGTACAATGGAAACTATTTTAAAAAAAATAGAAATTTAATGATGTCTGCTCATCCAAATATCTCTGGATATATTAGGGAAATTCAGTTTGCTTTACATACTAATTTACTGCTTACATTTGTTCTTTTGTGACTTGGTTTTTTTCATCTGTTTTGCTATTGAGATGTTTATGTGTTCATGTGTGTGTATATCTTCACATATATGTTCATACAAATATTTTAAGACAATGACCAACTTTGCTCATGTACTTTCTGATTTTTTTTGTCAGAAAGTTCTTCTGATACAATGATTATATATTTACCCATTATTTCTAGTACTGTTAAGCTTCCTGTTTATTGTTAAATATTTAATCTATGTTAACGCATTCAGGTATTTTGTGTGAAATACTGATCTCTCTTATACCTTTTTCAAATAATTGGTCAATTTCCTTAAACCATTTGAGTCTCTCTCTCTCTGCCAATGCTAAACTACTTTACATATGAGAGGTATGTTGTGTGTCAATTTCTGGGTGCTAAGCTTCCGTTGAACTGTTTCGCTGGTTGTACTTGTAGATTGATTTTAGGATAGTCTATATCCCATTTGTCATTTTAATGATATTTTAAGTTTATAGACAGCTTACTTCTCACTCACTATTTTGAATTTCTGTAGTTCCTACTAAGTAATAAGTGGTTCTCTATTTTGTGCTTTTCTATTCTCTGACCTGAAAGAGCTTCTTAACTGAACCATTGCTTTTTATTATTTATTTTTTTAATTTAAATTTATTTACATTCATTCACTATACCTCAGTACAACATACAAAATGAGATTTCCCGCCCAGAGTACATTGTATATCAGCTCAATCAAGCTCATCAACATACATGTTATCGTCAACAAATAATTTTCCATTTCTTGTTTCCTGTATATTTTGCCTTTTTTTTTTTTTTTTTTGCCATACTTGATTCCCTATCTCTCACCCTCTGCCATGTCCCACCCTCCTCTCACACTGTCTTTACTTACAGAATGAGATTTCTTAAGCTCCAATCCTATCATACTTTTCCAGCTTCAAACTCTTCATTAGTTCTTTGCTGAAGTTAGAGTATTTGGTCTTCAGACCATAACACTTAGGCCTTTGCTTTTTCTTCATCTTGATCATGCAGTAATTGGTTTATCACAGGTGGGTTCAAACATGAGAATACCTACAAAGTGCTTATTCTCAACCATTGTACAACATTACCTTTAGGAAATGAGAAATACATCATCTTGTGCTGAACTCCTGCCACAAAATAGTAGATAATCAGTTCTTAATTCAATGTGTACATTATTTCCCCCATTTTATTGTAAAATAAGGATGTAGATGCATTTTTGTAAACTGTTTTTTTAAAAAAAATCTTATCATTCACATATGAGTAGTAATATGCTATTACATAGCCCAAAATAGTTATCTTTCCTTCTCTCTCTTTGTTGGCAGAACTAATGCAGGTAGATTGTCATTGTTGTGGAGAACAGTGTAGTAAATGCTTTGTGTTTTAAGGGACTCTCCTTTCTAGAAAGGATAAAGCCAGTGAGAAGGAGAGCATGTGATAATAGTGTTGCCTTGATACCATAGTTTAGGGGATTGCTATTAACAGAAAAAAAAGGGATTACTAAGAGCCATAACCTTGACATGCTATGTGCTTTGGGACACATTTGGCCCAACCTAATACTGAGGGCATACTCTCATCTTCTCTTGAGAATTCATGATGGTCTGCACAGGGATCTGGGCCAGTAAATAGATAAACATCTATCAGAGTATGCAAGTCCATCATTCAGTTGTGACCCTGTGCAATAGCAAACAATGCTGAGAGTAATTAACTGAACAGAGTTAAATTTTTTCTATAACCTCCTGTTGGAAGAGGAGGGATTCCCACATTAAAGAAAGCAAGTCTAGGTATTTGGGAACAGTTTAAATTAGAGGAGTCTCAAGAGAAGAAAAACTGGATTCTCTGCTCATGAAACATTAGAGGTTCAACTTGTAAGAAAATTAAGACTCACGACTTTACCTCATGGATGTATGGAACAATTAATACATATTAGCAAGAACTTTATTTTATCTTCCTCATTTATTTATTTTTATATTTTTACACTTAATCATTGTTCATCTTTACAGCAGACAAAATGATTTTCTCAGCATGAATACAGTATACATTGCATATTAATACAGTTTTTGGGTCTGGGACTTAAACCATGGTCTTCCATGTGGTCTAGCACCTTGAGTACCATGATACCTACTGGCCTCATATGGACTTTTGATCACTAGTCTGTAATTAAAGGATGACTACCACTCAGCCACTGCAAAACAAAAACTTCGGTTATTTGTGAGTGATATCTGTACCTTCATGATCTTCTTACTTGACTTCAAGCTTCTGACTGTGAGGCACTAAATTTAATAACTATAATGCCCACAACTTGTCTATTTGTAATAGCCATTTATAATGCACACTATCAAGTACTTAATAAATGGAAGTTTTCATTATCATTGTATTCTTCTGCACTCCAGCCACCTTGCTCTTATTTTATCATTCCATCCTTATAACAAGTGTTTTAAATATTAATTTTAATATTAAAATTAAGACATGAGTTCAAAGTAAAAGATGTGCACACCTGCTTACACACTTGAATACGAATACAAAGCATATAAAAGTTCATTCTACTGTGCTGTGATCCTCCCCGTATTAGATCAGTAAATACATCTTAAACATTTTAACAACTAAGGGACCTTGGCAATAAGGAAACTCAAGAAACTGCAAAAAGGAGCCTCTTTTTTTTTTTCTTTCAAAGTAAATTTTACCATTTCATCGTATTTTCTTTATATTTTAAAAATACTTTGTGAATCTAAAGCTTGTTTAATTAAAATGAAGGTTAAATGCAAAAGGAAGAACCCACAAATTCTTTATAAACCTAACATGTGTCAGTGACTAAAAGCTGGAACATGATTATTTTATTGTATTATCCTTACTTTGATAAATAACTTCAAACTCAGTAAGTTCTATGGTCTGAATGTGTTCCCCAGAATTCATGTGTTGGAAACATAATTTCCAAGGTAACAACACTGGGAGGTGGGACCTAATATAAGCTTTAGGTCTTGAGGGCTCTGTACTTGTGAATAGATTGAGTTTATCATAAAAGGGGCTTGACAAGTGGGCTCACTTTCTTCTACTCTTCTGTCACGTGAGGACAGTCTGTTTCCTACTGGCACACAGTGTTCGCAGCACGATCTTGGAAGCAGAGTTCAGATCCTTACCACAGAATGAGCCTGCAAGCTTCTTGATCCTGAACTTTTCAACTTCCATAACTATGAGGAAATGAATTTTTGTTACTTGCAAATTACCCGATGTGTATATTCTGTTATAGCTTCATAAAGCAAACTAAGACATTCACTTTCCAAGAGTCACACTACTTTGTCAGTGCTGGAGTGTAAGATTCAAACTCAAAATTGACCAACTTTTAAGCCAGTATTCTTTTTAGTTTACTGTTTGTGTTGTAAAAAATCAGGAAACGTTTAGGGTCGTTGAAAACGCTTATACTTGTCTCTCCTTGTGCAAAGTGAAATTTTCCTAGTTTGGAGTGATCCAAAGAGAACTATAGGAGCATCACCATTACCGGGCATCTTGCTTCCTCATCAAGTGTAGGTTTGTTGACAGTGAATATTTGATACTTGACATCCATCTGCCAGAGGGAAGCCCCACATTAATAAAGAAATGAAGATCTGTTGCTTGCCTAGAGGTTTAAGTGGTTAATATAGAAGTCATTATTTTATGGAGAAAGAAATGTTCTATTCAGCCAGTTCATCAAATTTATATATCTAAAGGACACATTGTGTGGGCACCCAAGGGCAAAATAAAATGGTTCTGTAAAAGAGTAAAAATGCCACTGCAATTTTAAAAAGATAAATCAAGCATATAGTTCTACTACCTATTAAATTTTAGAACTGGTTTTCAAATTGGAGGATAACTCAGAATATCGAAGAGAATATATCTGAGAAAGGAACATAACCCCTATGCCCTTCTATTCCATTTACCAGTGTTAGAGTCTCCCACAATTAAAAAAAAAAAAAAAAAAGTCACTGGTCCAACAAAGTGTTTGCAAACAATGAAAGGTCTGTGTACCTCAGCACTGAAAGTTAACACAGAACCTAAAATATTAATTCAGAAGTTGCAACCTGGCAGGCCAAGAGCCCCCACAGAAATGCTTTATTGACCTACTTTGTTGACCTATTCATCATTGACATAGTCAATATTTTAGAAACATTTTTTTTACTAAAAAATAACATCAAAATGTCATTATGTGTATTTCATGTGCCAATATATTGTAATTACTATTTTATTTTACTTTTTCAAATCCAGTCCACATCCAGAGTCTGTTAGAGAGGAGACTAATAACACAATAGGTGTTTTTGTTCTTTCCTTATTTTGTTGCTTCTTTATTTTTAAAACCATTTGCTTCATCTTGTTTTTTTTTTTTGTCATTGTTGTTTCATTTTTCCCCTACTACTTTTTCCCATCTCACTTACTAGTAAATTACTTCTGGGATACAAATCTTAAAACATGGGGATGAGACCAACACATTCTTAGATGAGCAGTTACAATTTATATTGAAAACTTCTTGATGAAATACTTATTTTTGTTGGTTCCTTAGCATTCCTAGCCTATACATTAAAACACTGACCTCAATTTCTGGATGGCAATGTATGAATCCTACCTACCAACTTCCATGCTCAGTGATCTTGGTTATTCAGACAGTCCTGGTGGGCTGGATTCCCTGCAAGGTGAGAGAGATCTGACCTGTACAAAATCCACCAACTACGAAGCTGGACTTGTAGAGGAACTCACTCTCAAAGGACCCTTCCTTCTCTTTGTTTTACTACAGTTTATTGTTTTAGTTTCTCATCTTTAGCTACTTTTTTTTTCCCACAGATCTTTCAGAGGTCATAAATTTTCAACTCTAGTTCTCTGATCTGTTTTGGAAGATCCCCACTATTTGGCCTGAGGAAGAGCAAAACACATGGATAACTTTCTCTAATGAAAGTATTTCTAATCTTTGTCTTTTTTATAGATATAAAGAGTGGTAGCTAGGAATTATTTTTTCTTTCTCTAATGAAAGTCTTTCTAATCTTTTATTGATATAAAGAGTGGTAGCTAGGAATTATTTTTTTCTTTATTAGGTATCATTTTAATCCAGAACACTATATCCAATATCTCATTAAGTTCTCAGCATAGTCTTATGAAATAGGTATGATCATTGCAACCATTTTACAAATGTAAAACCTGAGGCTTAGCAAATTTGAGTAAACCGATGAAGGCTACTGAATTAGTGATGTAGTAGAGTGGATAATGAAATGTGTAACTATGTAATCTTAAAATTATTAGGACCAGCAGATAGAGTAATGGTTACATTTCTGGACTCCCACATAGTTAACTGGGGTATGAGTCCTGGACCTGGCGGCTTGAAACTCATGCAGGCATGTGTAAATGCATGCCCAAAACCCCAAGAAGGGAATGGAAGAGAAGGGACTGTGGCATGGCCATTCCCCTGGGGAATGATTCTCGCTTTCTGTCTCTCTCTTCAGTGAGCACATGCACCCTATAGTAAAAATCTCTTCAAAGAAACAAAAAATTCTTTTGCTCTTCATTGCTCTATGGTGCTGTTTTCCAATATTTACTGGTAATCTCTTTTTTTTCTTTTAATTTGCTAGAGAGTGTATTTGATCACTGGAGAGAAAAACAGAGACGGAAAGAAGGAAAGTGAAAAAGCAACCCCTCACAGGGGGCGGTCATATTACAATCCCTTCTCCATTTTTCTACTTTTCTCTCTCAGGATTTTGGGAACTCATGTACACGCACCTGATGTATTTTTAAAATCACCAGGTCTGGGAATCAAACTGCACAGTCATGTGGAATCTAGAGCTTTAACAACCACATCACCAGTAATATTTTAAATTTATTTTCTATAGGATGCATCCACTTGCCAGAGACAGAGGTGGAGGAGTGAGAAATGACCCTCCTATGCCCCATAGGGGATGACCATGCTACAGTCCCTTCTCCAGTCTCCTCTCAGGATTGTGGGCATGCACGCACACATGCCCAGCATGATTTTGGAGCCATGGGGTTCAGTACTTGAACTGTATTGCTTCCATGTAGGATCCATCCATTTTAACCTCTGTGCCACTTGTTGGCACCACTAATCATCTCTCAATTATAATTATTTAATAATCTAGAAAATATAGCTAATACGTGGTGAGGTCTTCCTTTTTTGAATTTATTCTTACAAGGTGTTGTAGATATAGTTCATTTAATCACCATAAAATGTGACTATTATTATGATTCTAAACTTGCAGTTGATGAACTGAGGTACAGAGAGGGGCAGCAAATTAAGCATGTGAACACAGCCATGGGGTGGTAAACCAAAGGCTTGAAGCCTGCCATTCTTACTGCACAGCCAATGTTCCTTATAACTATGCTGTCTCCCTCTAGAATGCTGAGAATTCACTAATTTAGGACACAGGATACAACTAGCTCTTTGGTTGTACCTAAGAAAATTTAAGAGTCTATTAAGATGTAGTGAATATATCAGTTTTATTTCAAGCTTTAGTTCAATTATATGAGAGCCAGTTATATAAGAAATGGAAATCTTTATTGGACTACGGAGGGCAAGGTGAAAAGTATATATCAGTGTATCATCTCTATATATATACGTCTACATGATTAAATGGTTTAATAAGTTTTATAATAATCATTATTGTAACACATGGCATTATCCTATATCATATGATAGAACATTATGTTGGAATGCTTTATGTTATTGCAACTCACTCTTTCAGAACAACAGGACACCGTATTAGTGTGCAAATTAGAATTGCATTAATTGTTCAGATGAATGTCTGCCTCTTGCACAGTAACTGATATTAGGTAACTTAAACCTATTCACTTTGCTTTACCATAACCTTGAAAAAAAAAAATGTTTAAAACAGAGTCTGCCCTATTTGCAGACATGATTGCGGCTTTCTCATCAGCCATTTCCCTCCCTATTTTTCTCCCACAGACTCTGATAGGAGTTGGGCACTAATTTGAAAAATGTTCTCAGAAAGTAGATATAAGTCTTGATTGGTATAATTATAGCAGAGCAATCTTAGTCTCCTTTCCCATTCCATCCTTTCTGCAGATTAGGTGCAGCCTAATGGCACCGTTTGGGTCAGCATCATGAAAGTCATACCTTTCATGGAGATTTCTGGGAGAAATTTTTATCATGGCACAAAAGATATATACATGAGGAAAGACCAGTTATAAGTTCTCTTTTCTTTGTTTCGAACACATTTGGAGAAGAAAATAGTATTTGAGGAAGGCAGCACTCTTGTAATTGCTAGACGGTGTACCCGAGCATGTCAGTGCCATTTGAGTATCACACAGTCATGATATGAGGACCCAGGTCTTTGAAGGCATCACTGAGCCACTACATGTCCTTTGGATTCACCTGATCCTTGTGGATTTATCTTTATTGAACATATGTGAAGGCATTACAAACGTAATCCTTAAGAATGGTTTCGGGTTTAGTATGCAATTCATAAATTTTTATTCTGGCTCTGCCTGATAGAGTAATCTGACTTTGACAAAATATTTTATCTTCATGCCTCAATTTCTTCATTTAAAATAGGTAAAATAGGTTGTTGTCACTGGTAAGGATTATAGTAATGGTTACCCAGGATAACAGATATAAAGTAATTGAGGAATAATGGATATTTTAATCTATGACTGGTTTTCTCTCTCATTTTAAACTAATTATCTGAACTCTTCCCAACTAAAGCTTACACAGAGGGCCAATATATAAATAGATAATACATAGTACTTTGGTTCACAAGTAGATGGGGACTTTGTTCCTCCACCAACAAACTCTTTGGTCTTTCAGAGATTTCCTCATGGCAAAATATTTAACACTCTGTTCCAAGTAACATGAATATTCACTTAACTTCAACCTTATGATTTCTTGAATTTGTAAAATGTATCTGTTGAAGAATATAAACATGTTTTACATATTGGGTTATCAGAAAAACCGTGACTCATTTTTGGATAGAAAAACATGACTTTTCCAACAGCTTAAGAGTAGATAGTGGAACCAGCAGTTAGCGTAATGGCTATGTTGCTGGACTCTCACGTAGTGGACTGCGGTTTGCATCCTGGACCCGGTGGCTTAAAACTCATGACAGGCGCATGTGCGTGTGTGCCCAAGATCCCGAGAGGAGAATGGAGGAGAAGGGATTGTGGCATGGCCATCCCCCCTGGGGGGTGATTTCTCGCTTTCTGTCTCTGTCTCTCTGTCTGGCAAGCACATGCGCCCTATAGCAAAAACCTCTCAAAAAAAAAAAAAGAAAGAAAGAAAGCATGGAGATTTTTATTATGTCAGACTTTTGATATTTAAGAGGACAAAGAGTTCTCTTTGCACATACAATATTTTGCTAAACTTTTTATGATTAAAAATGTAGTCAAGTATGTGAAATATTATAGAAAAAATGCTTCAACCTCAGTAAATAGACAAAAATAAATATAAGTCTGAGTCATCTTGAAAAAAAAAAATGGGTGCAGAGTATAAACTAGGTGCCAAACGGGACACCTACAATGATTTGTTTCCCATTAGCATAAGTGGACTCCCAGTCTATTTTAATGCTTGCTTTTCCATTGCTCTCTTTTCTAAAATTTTCATTTCTGTTTTATTTTTAAGTGATTACTCTTAATTATTTTGTCTTTGAACTCCCATTTCTTCCTGCTGTTAGGATATCTGCTAGTAGTCATTCACCTCTTTGCTTAGTCACTTTCATATTGCTACACAAAATTATCACAATAGTTTGGTCTATACAACAAGAGTAAATGGCTATGAGAGAGACTGGAAAATGAATTAAAGTGCATTGACTATTATCTTTACAAGTCTATTTTCTTACTTTTTTTAGTCTTGCAAGCGTGGTGAGTCAGAGTGGTCTATGGTGCCCATTCATATTCTTACATCTTTTTCAAATCAAACAGACAGATTCTAAGACTATATCAGCTGCTCTTCTCATCATATGTTATATTACAGACCAGCATATTGTAGAAGCTTGCCTGAAGGTCCATAGCAACCCTGGAGGCAAGAGAAAAGCAGAGAGCAGAGTAGCCAGTTGTAAGGGAGCAGTGAATTGGGAAATGGGAGACCTGGGCTCCTCAGTCCTTCCAGTCTCTCACTAATTAACCTCTTACTAATTAGAAATGCCATTTTTAATTACCATCATTTCCCTCTTTAAATGTGGTGAAAGCTAACTCTGTAAGGCTCTGGGGTTCCATTATGTTACAACAGCTGTAAATTACCTAAGTGATTAATACAGCCTCTTCCCATGCCCCTGGAGGTCCATTTTCCCTGGGGAGCAACAATGTCAAACACAGAGTTCAGCATCATGGGATGAAACACATGCTTTCAAAATCCAACTTAATAAAATGATCTGAAATGGTGAGAGCCTTACTCTGAATCTGGAATACCAGATGGCTCCTAGTGAAAGGCTGGGTCTCACCTCTCACTGAGAGCAACATAAACTTGCCTCACTCTTTGGAGAGGTTTTTTTTTTTTTTTTTTTTTTTTTTTTTTTTTTTTTTTTTTTTTTTTTTTTGCTATAGGGCACAAGCGCTCGCCAGATAGACAGAGAGAGACATAGAGACAGAAAGCGAGAAATCACCCCCCAGGGGGGATGGTCACACCACAATCCCTTCTCCTCCATTCTCCTCTCGGGACCTTGGGCACGCACGCACACACGCCCAGCATGAGTTTTTTAAGCCACCAGGTTGGGGACGTGAACCGCGGTCGACTACGTGGGAGTCCAGCGACATAGCCATTACGCTAACTGCTGGTTCCCAGCTTGCCTCACTCTTGACTTGGAATTGAAATTGCCTTGGAGTGAGATAACCATGGCCCACTTGCCCTTAAACACCTTTGTACTGGCCATAGTTCCACCTGCTCTTCTCTAAGGCAAATGATACATGATGCACTCACATCTACCTGTCCCAGCTCTTCCCTTGAATCACCTTTGTCTCCCTACCATGTCTTCATGTTCTCCAGTCACACTGCAGTGTTTTGTTTTGTTTTGTTTTTCATTATGTATTTTTTAAAGTTCCTTTCTTTTTCCCATGAGCAAGATAGTGTCAGATAGTCACCCACAATAATGTTCACTTGCTGCAATTCACCTTCAGCCCCAGCCAGCATCATGGGGATCCATGTGTCTGGCATGTTCAAGGAGGTCTCCAGATGAGAACCTGGAACCAGCCCATATGAATCAGTCCAACAGAACATAGCACTGGGCCACCATCTGGCCCCTCAATAAATATTGCTGAATGATAATAATTGGGATACTAGTTTAATTGCAAAAGTCTCCTGCCAGCACCATTTAAGGAGACAAAAGATATTCACAACTTGGTTTCCTTCCAATCAGAGATTGCCTTTATCATATAAAGGATTTCATGTTTCTCTGTGATTGTCAAAGATGTCTAAAATGTTCTACACTGTTTTTCCTATTCTGTTTAAATCCCAGAGTTTAAATGACTTGAGATTTTTTTCTCTAGGCTGATGAGGGTATATGTAGGGGATAGATGTAATGATTCAAGTGTATGTGAGGTTTTTATGGTTAGACTTAAATAAAATCACCATTGTCCTATTGAAAATATCTTAGTCCTAAGAATCAGAGTCCTTATCTGTTAAAGGTGGAAATGATATCTTAAAATTACTAACATCATGAGAAAAATGTTTTAAAGACGTGACTATAGGTTGAATATTCACTAAAACATCTGACACAATCAAAATTTATCAACTCACATTCCCTGGAGAAAAAGAAAGAAAAGTTGGTATGAACTAATAATTTGTATCAGTCATTGTAGTAGGTAGAATGTCCACGTCCTAATCGGAAGAAGCTGTGAATGTTATGTTACATGGTAAGAGGGAGTTAAGATAAAACAAGTCAAAGGATCTTAAAGCATTTACCCTGGGTCATCTGAGTAGATCCAATGAAATCACAATGTTTTTTTGTTATTGTTTTTGCTATAGGGCACGTGTGCTTACAAGAGAGAACGAGAGAGTGCAAGTGAGAAATCACTCCCCAGAGGGGGCTAACCACACCACAATCCTTTCTCTCCATTCACCTCTTGGGATTTGGGGCATGTCCACACACATACACGGTACGATTCTCCAACCACAGGTTCTAGGACCTGAACTATGATTGGCCATGTGAGAATCCAGCTCTCCAACCCCCATAGCACCTGCTGGTGTTCTTTTAAATGTGGAAAAAAATGACAGAATAGTAGGTAGCAGAGAGATACAATGTGGGAAAGACTCTGTGAGCCCTTGTGGCCTTTGCAGATGGAAGGGGTCTGTGGGCCAAGGGCAGCTTGTAGACCAGAAAAGACCAGAGAAAGCATTTTCCCCCTGGATCCCTTGAAATGAGCACAGCCCTGTTGACATGTTGATTTTAGCCTGAGACACAGTTTGTACTTCTGATTTCCAGAACTGTAAGAAAACAGCTTGTTTTAAACTCCTAAATTTGTGGTAATTTTTTCTACATCAGCAACAGGAAACAAATAACGATCATTTTCATCTTTGGCAGCAGCAGCATCTCTTTCTCTGTCCTCCTCCATATAAACATATCTGTGTGTGTTTGTAAGTGCATATTTGTAATTGCAAACACACAGAAGAAAAAGCACACATATCCTACTGGAAAAGAAGTATTTTGAGCATAACATGAAGTGGAAAGTATTTCCTTTGGTGTTAGGGATGGTTTAGATTCAGAGTAAATGTAACTCTTCCCTCTGTGCTGAGTCTCTTCAGTAAGTCAAATTCTACATTGTTATAATTAATCTGTTAATTGTGACATTAATTTTATGGTGGGATTACTTTCCCATTATCGATCTCATTTCCTCTACCAGAAGGGGCTTTCTTTCACCTTAGAGGTGAGTCTCAGCTGCAGAAATGTGCCCTTCATAAGGGGGAGTTCATGGTCAATAGAAGGGAGATCCCATTATCTGGACACATCTGCTTTCCAGGTGACACTAAATTCTATACTTGGCTCTTTGATGCAAAGTTATACATGCCATCAGTGAATAAATAGACCAGAGAGAATTAGAGTTGATACTGGCTGGATGTCAATCTTATATTAGAAAAGACAAAAACATAATAGTAGACAGAGGATACTGCACTACTCAGCCTTATTGTATAATTTTATTTTTCCCTTGGTTGCTGGCAGATGGGGAATTTTAGGCACAATTCAAAGTTTGAAGGGCACACTGGCTAGAATACATGATATGGTATTTATGAACTTAATATATCAAGTCTTCTATATAATAAAAACAGAATTAGAAAAAAATGACAAATTGGAAACAATATCTTTCACCCCATTTGTCCCTACATTCGCATGTTTGTGACTATGTTGTATAAAAATTATTAAATTCTGATATTGCATCTTGATTTATAAAAATGATTTGATGTTTCTATAATTAGTTCATTTATTAAATTGTTTTTGACTGCTAAGTATAATAAAGCATAAATATATATAAATGTATGTGTGTATATATCCATGCATATATGCACACATATATACATATATATACGTACACATATATATATATATATACACACACACGTGAGTGTGTGTGTGTGTAGTGTGTGTGTGTTTCCAGACTCTATTATAATGGCACTTCAATGCAGCTTTTTTGCAACATGAAATTGCCTTGCCCAAACTACAGGATAACAAGTACTAGAAAGAAATTAAAAAAATAAAACTACACAGTCTCATTATCCTAACTGATCCATTGTTTATTTTCTGTATTTTTTTTGTTTTATATTCACATTTTTCCAAAACAGTTAATACAATTATAATCAAGGAATCTTTTTTCTTTTTGAGATTTTTTTTTTTTTTTTTTTTTTTTTTTTTTTTTTTTTTGCACTATAGGGCATGTGCACTCACCAGAAAGACAGAGAGAAAGCGAGAAATCACCCCCCTGGGGGATGGCCACGCTGCGATCCCTTCTCCTCCATTCTCCTCTCGGGATCTTGTGCACACACGCACATGCGCCTGGTGTGAGTTTAAGCCACTGGGTCCGGGACTCAAACTGCAGTCGACTACATGGGAGTTCAGGAACATAGCCATTATGCTAATGCTTGCCCCATCAAGGAATCGTTTTAATTATTTTCTTTTGTGAGACTTCATTATGAAAAAATTTGAACATAAAGAAAAGCTGAAAGAATTTTATGGTGAACACATGTATAGCTACTACCTGGACTCTATTCTTAACATTTTATTATTCTCCTTTCATAATAGAGCTACCCATCTGCCCACCATAGGTTCAGCTCCATATCATTATCTTTCTGTTCTCATTTTGTAGTTTTTTCATGTAACTGCAATTTCTTCTTAACTATCATTTATAATGTTTGCATAAAGAGGCTCTTTTTTCCTAAGCAAAGTGAAATTTCCTTTTAAATGTTATCATAAATGATATATTGAATTTAGGAGTGATTACATTTATGAATAGAATTTACTTTTCAATTATACTTAATAAACACTTATTGAGAACCAATTTCAGGCCAATCATTGTTAGGTGCTGTAAAGATGAATAAAATACCTCACTGGTTCATAAAGAGTTCACTAATGGTAGGAGAGACATTTAATTTTATTTTGTACAATGCAATAAGATAATTACAATAGTAAAGGTGTGTACAAGGTTCAGATATAATGCAGGAGAGGAAATCATTAACTTTGTCTGGTATAGCCAGAGAAAACTTTATGGGAAATTTAACATCCTCACTTAATTTTGGAGACTGCACTGGAAAAGGAGTTTGGTTTCTTACCCAAATAACTATTTGCAATCCCGATTCCGCTCTACCTTCCTTCCTTGTTTAAAGAACTACAGTGGGGGGACCAGCAGATGGCATAATGGTTACAGGGCTGGACTCCTATGTAGTCAACCATGATTAGAGTTCTGGGACTGCCAGCTTATAACTCATGCTGGGTGCATGTGCATGTGTGCCCAAAATCCCAAGAAAAGAGTAGAGGAGAAGGAATTGCAGTGTGACCATACCCCCTGGGGGAGGTGATTACTCACTTTCTGTTTCTTGTCTCTCTGGCTACCACATGTGCCCTATAGGAAAAATCAACAACAACAGCAACAAAAGCCAGCTCTCTTGAAAGAAAGAAAGGAAGGAAGGAAGGAAGGAAGGAAGGAAGGAAGGAAGGAAGGAAGGAAGGAAGGACGAACGAACGAACTACAGTTGGCCCATGCTTTAGGAGAGGCAGTTTCAGTGACAGCCCCAGCCCCAGCTGGTAAAGTAGAATTTGCCTAAGTCAAACATGAAGACCACTTCCATGATCAATGATGAATGTATATCTTGGCATAAAATGTGATTCTGGACAATAGGACCCAATAGAGAAGGTGCTATGTGACTTCTAGGAAAGATTTTCCTACCTCCTTAAGTATAACATCAACAAAGCAATCACTCCTTATTTGTGACATATGCCACTTGCAATATGGGACCACCAGCTTGGGACACAAAAAAACTACACTTAATATATTCTCCCTAGGTGCAGGGAAAAGGAGTAGGAATCTGAGTCTGTGAGGATATCCAATGAAACAATATATTTTAACCTACTATCAATCCTGACCACCTCCTGGCTTCTTTTATATCTATATCTATGTAGGTATCTTTGGTATTTACCTAATCTAGAGTTGGGAGAGATATTTATTTATATATATATATATATATATATATATATATATATATATTTTTTTTTTTTTTTTTTTTTTTTTTTTTTTTTTTTTTTGAGAGGTGTTTGCTATAGGGTGCATGTGCTTGCCAGAAAGACAGAGACAGAAAGCGAGAAATCACCTGCCGGGGAGAAGGCCACGCCACAATCCTTTCTCCTCCATTCTCCTCTCAGGATCTTGGGCACGCACACACATGTGCCTGGTGTGAGTTCAACCCACCGGGTCTGGGACCCGAACCGTGGTCAACTACACAGGAGTCCAGCTACTTAGCCATTACGTCAACAGCTGGTCTCTGGAGTATATTTTTATTGCATTTTTTAAAAAGTTCTACTAGCAATGAGTTTAAGTTTACTAGGTAAAGAGGTTGAGGAGTGGGAGGTCTTCCTGAACAAAAGGGTGCCTGAATAAAAGGAAGCTTGTTTATAAAAATGCTAAGTGGCACTGAATGCTTAGTTTCTAAAATAAAATATGGGGCAGAGATAAGGCTAGAGAGGCAAATTTTTTAATGGTGCCTAACAAGATAAAACTTTTCCATGTTTATGTGACCAAAGTGTAGTACCTGTGACTAGGGGTTTTGAAATATCATAGTATCTTGAAAATGATACAATTATTGCCCTCATGATTTTTCTTTAGCCTAAAATTTTAGTGTTATTATAGCTCTGGCACCAGGTCATAAAATTTTAAATTAGTAACTCAGTAATTTCTTCTTCAAAGGAGAAGTTCTTACCATAATATGCTTACAAAATGGACATAAACCTTACCTATTTAATCCATCAGGGTGACATCACTGAGTATAATAGCTCCCCCAAAATACTACAGGATAATTGAGAACGACAACATATAATGCAAATATCATTAGAAAAAGGAAGGGGGAAGTCAAGTCCCCAGAATTCTACATATGCATTATTTTAGTGAAGTTACTGAAACATTCTGCATTTTGCTTTTTTAAAAAAAGAATTATTTTGTTTAACCTTATGTATTTATTTTTTGACCAGAGAGGGACAAAGTGAGAGAGAAATAGAGAGAGAAATAGTGTGAAAGCAAGCCACCAGGTCCAGGACTTGAACCATGGTTAGCCATGTGGGAATCCAGCACACTTAACCATCTGGCCCTTGCATTTTTCTTTTTTATCTGAAAAAAGAAGAGCTGGAAAAAAAAAAAAAAAGTCTTGCAAAAGAAAAATATGTGGAAAAAAAGGACACATACGAGCTAGATATTATGGTTTAAATGTGTTTCCCCAAAAGTTATGTGTTGAAATTTGTTTCCTATTGAGATAGTGTTAAGAGGGTAAAAGCATAATGCAACCATGATATTATGAGGTGGAACATTTGGGAGGTTATTAGGATTAAATATGGTCATTAGACTGGAAACTCATGATTAAAAACTGTAGCTTTAAAAGAAGAGGAAAACAGAAACACACCCTTCTGCTCTCTCTTCCTGTAATGTTCTCTGCTTTCCTGGGACTCTACAGAAAGTCTCCACCAACAAAAAGATCCCCACCATATATGATTTCTTGATATTGGATCTTTAAAACTGTGACCTAAATAAAAGTTCATTCTCCATAAATTAGGTAGTTAGGTATTTCAGTTGCTAGGAAAAAATATTACAAGAGGTGACATAATTGGTTTGCTCACTCCTTCATTACTTTCCAGTTTCTTCTTAAACGTTTATTGATGTGTACAAGAGAAAACATTCTGAAATCTCTGGGCTAAATATAACAATCAGTGGGTCTTGCCTGATAGAGTTTATGCTGGTGTAATTTGATAATGGTAAATATCTTCATGTAAACTCAGGGCTAATGTTAGTTTTTTTGTTTGTTTTTGTCAGAGAATATCTGTACTCATGAAAGAGAGAAAAAGAGAAAGTGCCCCCCGCAATGGAGCATGGTTATACTACAACCCTGTCTCTTCCATTTCTTCATCCAATTTGAATTTGGGTCATGAATGAACACACACCTGGAATACTTTTCAAGCCACCAGATTGAGATTCCAACTGCAGTCAGCCATGTGGAATCTGGCTTCCTTAACAACTGGCCACATGGTCTGTTGGTAATTTTGGAGACTCACTAGATACCTCAGTAACCACAAGTCTGACAAAAAATACTTTATATCTGAACACAGACAGACCTGAGCTGGAACTCAGGATCTAACTTTTAGAACAGAAAATGATTTAGTTTACTTAATCTTTGCTCACTTTTTACACATCTAAGACATGACATGGTTTTATTGATTCATATAGAGTAATATATATGGCAACCTCATTGAGCACATCGATGTTCAAAGAGTGAAAAGAATTGGTATCCAAGAACCTGGAATTCAGTTCTTACCTCATTGCTTATTCAAACGATGCCTCATGGATAATTGGGATTATGTGAAATAGGTGGGTTGAAGCAGAATGATAACAGTGAGTAGGATAAAACATATCTTTTTCTTTTCGTAGTCTTCTCATGAAATTTTCTCTTTTTAAGAAGAATGCTATTTCGAGCCCAGCAAATGGCATAATGATTAGGTCACTGGACTCCCACATAGTTGACTGCAGTTTGAGTCCCAGACATGGTGGCTTAAAACTCAAGCTGGAGACATCTGTATGTATGCCCAAAATCCCAAGAGAAGAATGGAGGAGAAGGGATTATAGTATGGCCATCCCCCTGGGCAGTGATTTCTCACTCTGTCTCTCTCTCTGAGTGCATGCACCCTATGCCAAAAATCTTTTTTTTTTTTTTTAGATAAAGAAAAAAATGCTATTTATATCATATTTCAGGTGAAGAATAAAACATAGGAAGTTTAGGTGACATCAATATATGTAATATAATAAGTAGCTACTGCAGAAAGAAACATTGCAATGGACAAATATATAAGAAAATGGGAGGGTGGAGAGAGATGGAAGGAGAAAGAGAGGAGTCCAAATACCTGATGAGTGTTGGGCAAGTTCCTTAGTGCAGATGCTGTGAAGACTTAGTCAATCTGTACGCAGTACATTTGTGATAGGTTGGCTAAATTTTGAATGCACCACCTACAAAAAAGAAAAATATAGGCATAACTGAAGCCATCCTCTAAACCAGGCAGAAAAAGCCTGGAATGACAGTGTCTTCCCTTACCACAGGATGAAAGCATGGCGCCATGACTCATTGCACAACACTAGTTTGGATCTGCAGAGAACAGCTATAAAGAATAAATTGGGGTGGTTACATTTGCAGAGAATTCCTTAGGACAGGAGAGAGTGGAAGGCAGTGAGATCTTCTTTGTTCTGAGAGAGAATGGGAAGAATTATGGAACAGTGGGAAGCAAGAGGGAGGTGTGATCTCTTTTATGTGTCTTTAGATTTGTAGTAATACAGTAGTCTCTCCTTATCCATAGTGGCTACTGTCCAAGAAATGTAGGAGGTGCCTGAAATCACAGACACTACCAAACTCATAATTTTCTATGTTTTTTTCCTTTCTCCCCCCCCCCAAGATGATTAATGGGCAGGTAGAATATATGGGGTGAATATGCTGGAGACAAGAGATGATTCATATCCAGCCTGGAATAGAGCACTACTCAAAATGGCGTGCAATTTATTTAATGTTTTTACACCATGGTTGACCATGGGTGACTGAAACTGTGGAAAGCAAAACTGCAGATAAAGGGGAACTACAATCTACCTCACAAGAACCAGGACTATCTGGGTATGAGCTCCGTTAGCAATAAACTTGAAACTTGAAAGCATCAAACAGAGTAACATTCTCTTTCTCTTTCTCTCCATTGTACTTACCAATTACCTGTAGAAAGCTCTGTTTAAAAGCAAGAGAAAGCACATCTACCTTCCTTTCAAGTAGTTTTCCTAAATACCTCTCAGAATGAGATGGTATGATCAGACAGGCAAATTGATGTACTTCTCAATCTTCAGATACTTGACTTGACATAGCAACCTGGCTTCAAGCATTTCAAAATTTCAATGAACATAAAAAGAAAGATATGTATGTGTTCCATTTCTTACTAACCACTTAACATTTCTGCAGGCATGTCTTGCCATAAACAACAACAAAAAAGTTTGTATATTTCCTGACAGATACAGTCAAACAGGGATAACATCACCATTTTTAGCTGATACTTTCTCATGGAAATAATGGCATTTTCTTTAGGAACTTGTTTCTGTGTTTGCTTTCTGCCTGAAATCTTTCCCACTAATTTTCAGGATGACTAAACCACTGGCAATATTACCTGTAGAAATTTCTTTATTGTTATTCAATGCTCTGGCTTTGTTTCATAGAGGATTTAAGATGTTCTTCAGATTCTTTAAGAAAGAAAATCAATTTAGCACTAAGTAAATTGTCTCTGTGAAAGATATTGAAGCTAGTTTATTCAACAATACATGCTCCAAAGAAACTTTATAAAATGCCTATGATGTGTAAGATATACCATAATAGTAGACATTAAGGATTTGGGTAGCAGTCACCAGGGTAAATGCTATTTATTACATTGAATACTCATAGTAGACATAGTAGACATTTGAACTGAATGTGTTTACTCAACTTTGCCCGTAAAATAAACCTCAAAACAGACATTTAATGTAAATACATTATATCTATTTTGAAAACAGGCCAACTTGCTTGCCTCAGGTCAAATAAATGGTAAAACAAAATCTGGACCCAGGTTTTATGAGCCAGAACTTATGCTCTAAAACAATATGCTATGGTACCTACTAGGGTACTCTTGCCAGACATTGTCAAAACAGTGTGAAAAAAACATTTAAGCATTCACAAAGCTCATGAGGACCTTAAAGGATACAGAGAAAGTGAACGTGGCAAATTTCCAACCCTCAAGATATTAACATCAAATGAGATAAATGCACTGCTCAACTATTATTCAGATCATCAAAGGTGTGATTGAAGTGAATAATATTCATGGCAGATACTGTGCTATAAAGAACCTTAGGGGTTTTTTTTTTAAGTTTATTAACTTCTTTCTTCTAAGAGAGAGAGAGTGAGTGCACCCCAACAGGGTCTTTGCACCATGATACAATCCATCCTCAGTCTCAACCAGCCAGAATCACGGACACAAGCATGCTGGAGTGATCAGGAAGGTCTCATGGCTCAAACAGAGGAAGTCCAGTCCACCACTACCTAGCTCAGGACCTCAACTTTTCTAATTCTGTTTTAATTCCCTTTCTTTCATACCTTCCTTTCTTCCTTTCCTTTCCTTCCTCCCCTTTTTCTTCTCATTCCTTCCTTCCTTCCCTTTCTTCCTTCCTGCTTCCCCTTTCCTTCCAAATAATAAACTTCTCTTCCTTTTTCTTTCCTTCCTTCCTCTGAATCATATTGTGTTGCAATTCTCCAGGCTTCCAATTAGGACTATAAGCAAGACTTTCTTTCTAAACAGAGTATTCCAGTGTTGCCAAGGCCAGCCTCTAACTGCAGATTATCCTGCTCTGGCCTCTCTAGTTACTGGTAATACAGGTGCATGTCACCATGAGAACTGAAACTGGACCTCCCATATGGTCCCACCCTGCAGAGCAGATGGTTATCACTGAGCACCATCATGGTTGGGCTGTTTAAGCCTTTCTTTTGTGTGCTTTGTGAAACACTAATTTCAATAAAAAATTGCGTTAGATCAGATTCCCTAGAAACACATCCTGAGATAGATTTTCAAGCAAGTTATTTACTGGGGGGATGATTTTCGGACAACCATGTCCAGAATAGGGAGTGAGGGAAACAGGACAGAGTGAGGACAAAGTGAGACAGATAAGGATTTGCCTGAATTGCAGCCTCAGCCTGATCTCAGATGAAGCTGGAGTGTAATAAAGGGCATCAGAAATGGTGTACAGTATTAAAAGACAAAGTTGAGCTTTGTATCCCTTTTCCCAACTGGTCATTGGCTATAGATATAACCACTGGCATTCTGATAAATATTAAGCAACCAGCTCTTAAAATCTTGATTGGTGTAGTTGTTCAGTCTCATGAAAGAAATATTCCCATGTGACTGATTTCAGGTTACCAGCAGTGATGTTGAGTTGGGAAAAGCACAGTAGTCCTTCACAAGCTTGTATGAACTGTATCCTGTGCACCACTGGGTGCAGACCCCTAGATATTTGAGAGAGGAGACTTCTACAAATGAGAAGCTGTGAATCTACAGTCAACGTTTTAAGGAGCATAGGAATGAAGGCACCAGCCCAGAGGAGAGGATAAGGGAGAGTACTCAGTGTTTACAAGAGGTATTAATAGTTTGATGCTGGATGGCTCTGTGGATAAATGTCTGCAGAATACTAAGTTGAATTATAAATTAATATCGTTGTTGAAGTACACCTCATGGCCTTTACTAAGTTTGATGGGCTAGCAGGTGATATGGTGGTTAAGGCACTGGACTCCTATATGGCCGACTGCAGTTTGAGTCCAGGACCTGGCAGCTTGCTTTCTCACTGTTCCTTTCCCTCTTTCTGGTGAGCACATGTGCCTTAGAGAAAATTAAGATGATAATAATAATAGTAAATAAAATTAAATAACTTAGAAATATATTTTGATGTGATATTTTAAGAGGATGCAATATGTTATAGTTTTTGAACTTTATGTAGAAAAGAGACAGACACACATTGACATGCTCACACACGCACTTGAAAAAACATTCCTTGGACTATCTGTGCCCATGTCACCCAGGATCTTATTAAACTTGCAGGTGCCTGGGTTCTGCCCGAAAAAATACTGAATTAAATCATAGAAGCTGTGGCTTAAGATCTATAGATTTAAAAAGCACTTCAGGTAAATTGTAAAGTTTGAGAACCTGCACACTGACTGATATGTTTTTAATTTTATATAATATACACTGGCTCATCAGAAATTGTACATCCTCTGTTGAATAGCATTAACCAAATTGGAATTGGTGTCATGCAACCCACTTCTAGCAGTGACATAAATGAGCTCTAGAAAATCTGCTTTGGAATTTGCTGCAGAGTTAGTGACAAACACATTAACTTCTACATCACTCTGTATGCTCCCTCAAGAAGCATTACTTGAGGAAAAGTTTGAGAGATAAATGGCAGAAAGTCTTCTCTTTTTAAGGGAAGTGATAGGTTCCATTCACAATTAGAATGAAATACTTTCCTATGATATGCTTACTAGGAAGCTTGGAAACAAATTTTGAGTTACCCTTAGTATCTCAGCAAATTGCTATGACTAGTCTATACTTTTGTATTTTAATGTCCTTCCCCTTAGCTTTAACAATAATAATAGGTAACATTTATGAGACTTATAATAAGTGAAAATCTTCTGTGTTAAGCTTGCTACATGGAATAGCTCAATTAATTCTCAAGTATTTTATGAGGTACTTGCTGTGGCTGGCATTGTTCAAATAAGGAAACCGATGTTTAAAGAAGTTATACATTTTACTACGATTATGAAAGTAGCAAGAAGTAAATGAGGATTTGGAACCCAAGATTTGGAACCCCAAAAGTTCAACTCTAGAGGCAGACTTTACTATATTTCTGCACTTTTGTTGTAATTTATTTCTTAACAAATCATGTTATTTTTTTAAACTACCATAAATGTTTTGTGGGATAGGAGTTACAGTAAAGGGGGAAAAAAAAGGCAGGAAAGAAAGCTATTACATAAATAAGTAGATAGCTAAGTGTATTTTAATATCAAAGTAAAGGAATTATTTGAATATTTTGGTAAACAACACAAATACCAGGAATTACATCTTACTTTTTTTTTTTTTTTTTTTTTTTTTTTCTTCTATGGACTTCATCTTTTGGATGGACACACCAAATTATGAGGTGGTCAATAATCATTCCACCTCTTCTCTTTTAAACAGTGATACAGAATTAGAGATTATAGTTTTAAATCATCATTCAATCCATATCTATATTTCAGCTAGATGGCCAAGTATTACTCAAGATAAATATGCCGTATTCATTAGATACTTTCTAAGTGGTGTACTCAAAATTCCATAGCGTCTTAGTCATGTATTCTCTCTGAAGTGATGGCAGTAATAGCTTCTTAGAATTTTATCTTACAGGGTTGGAGAGGTTTAGTTAGTTTACTGAGATCATGTAAGTATTAAAGGTAGAATGAGAAATTAAACCAGGGCTTTTTATATTTCAAAGACCATGGCCATAATTTTTACACTTTCTCATATCCCTGAAATAGCTATTAAAAATTATTTTAAAAATAAATTGAGGACTTATGAAGTTTTACTTTAAAAAACTTCTAATCAGAATCTGTTTAGGAAAAATAGAGACAATCTTAAACGTCAGTGAATTTTATTTTTCAGCTTTTTTCCATAGAGCACATGTGTTCACCAGAGAGAGAGAAAGAAAGAAAGAAATCACCCTCCAGAGGAGATAGCCACACCACAATCCCTTCTCCTCCATTCTCCTCTCAGGGTTTCTGGTGCACACTCACATGTGCCAGCATGATTTTTATCTGAGGGACTGAGGTCAGTCATGTGGGAATCCAGAGCCCTAGCCACCACACCACCTTCTGGCCTCAAACTTCAGTGAATATTTTTAATGGGAATATTTAAGGCAAATTTTAAAGAACTGTAATTATTTAGGGAGTGCGATCAATGTAGTCCACAAAATAGTAGACTTCCCTCTTTATCCTCATTAGTATTTTTCATTTGTTTGACCCATACCTTTAATTGCAATAAGCTTAATGCAGATGCAGAATGAAAAATGGGGAAAATGTTAAATTTCCTAAAATATAGTCTTTGGGGACTTAACAATTAACACTAATTTCATGTGGTTGTTTGAGATGGTGATTATTATAATTTCTGGTAAAACATTCAGCAAAACACCTGCTGATTGGGATAACTGGAGTAAATAACTAGATTCTTCACAAAACAACTTCATTCAATCAGAAGAAATACCTGTTTTTAAGAGAAAAACACAAAATAATTTAAAATAGGTATTTTGAGTGAGGTCAGAGAGTGTAGCAATACTTTCATGAGAAAAAGTATCTACTTGTAATTGGGGACCTAGCATTAAATGACTCTTTTAGCTTACTCCAGGGTGGAATGAGATTACATACTATATATCCATTTTGGCAGGTTTTCAGATTAATGAGACTGTCTTAGTATGGAGAGGATGGTAAAAAGACCATTAATGTTTATTAACAACCTGCATTCTATCTTTTAGAGAGGAAAATGCTTACAAAGAAATGTCAAAGAATAGATTACTTTGGAAAATGTCACATTGCACTATGTCAGGGGACACAGTAGAATTGGGATGATACTCAAGGAGTTACACATTTGTATAAACTTCTCTTCTTGAGTATGGATAGAACTGATTTGTTTCTAATCAATAGAACATGGGGACCAGCAAGTGGAGTTACAGTAAATTTGCTAGACACAATGATGGTTCAAGTTCCGGACATGGTGGCTTAAAACTCACACAAGGTGCATGTACACGCATGCCCCAAATCCCGAGAGGTGAATGAAGGAGAAAGGACTGTGGTATGCCCATACTTCCTGGAGATGATTTCTTGCTGTGTCTCTCTCTCTCTCTCACTGTCTCTCCGGCAAGTACACACACCCTATAGAAAAAATCTCTCTAAAAACAAACAAGTAAAAAATAAATAGAATGTGGCAAAGGAAAGAGATTTTGCAAGTTTAACTTGAATCACAAATCAGTCCATTTTGGTTTCTCAAAAGGCAGATGATGGAACCAGCAGTTAGCGTAATGGCTATGTCGCTGGCCTCCCACGTAGTCGACCGCGGTTCGCGTCCCGGACCCGGTGGCTTAAAACTCACGCCGGGCGTGTGTGCGTACGTGCCCAAGATCCCAAGAGGAGAATGGAGGAGAAGGGATTGCGGCGTGACCATCCCCCCTGGGGGGTGATTTCTCGCTTTCTGTCTCTATGTCTCTCTCTGTCTGTCTGGCGAGCGCACGCGCCCTATAGCAAAAAACCTCTCAAAAAAAAAAAAAAAAAAAAAAAAAAAAGGCAGATGATTTGGGGTGGGCATGACCTAACTGTGTGAAAGTTTAAAGAGAGATTTTCCTGCCTTAGCAAGTACGTTGTCAGAGGTATGCAGCAAGATCACGTGGCAGGGAGCAGCATGTGACTTCTATGAAATGCATGTAGTTTGTTTTGAAATGCTAGAGGCAGCAAGAGAAAGGTGAATCAGTTCTACAACTGCAAGGAAGAAACAAAATATTAATAACCAAGCAAGCATGAAAGTGGACTTCAATTGTAAAAGGAATACAGCCTGGTCCACACCTTGATTATAACCTGTGAGACCTTGCAGAGAGGACTTGTCTGGGCGTGCTCAGTCTCAGGGACCAATAAAATTACAAGATAATAAAGGTTATTTCTTAATTTATTTTATTCTTAGGTTTTTGCTATGTGTTATGTGTGCTTGCCAGGGAGAGACAGTGAGAAAGAAAATTTAAAAATTACCCTCCAGAATAGGATAGTAATCCCTTAATCCCTTCTCTTCCATTCTCCTGGGATTTGGGGCATGAATGTATGTTTGCTGCATGACACTCAAGCCACTAGGTCCAGGATTCAAACCACGGTTGGCCATGTGGGAGTCCACCACCTTAACCACCAGCCACCTGCTGGCCCCAATAAATTTTACATATATATGTGTTATATATATTTTTATATATTTATATATATATAAATATATTTATGTATTTATATATATATATAAATATATTTATGTATTTATATAAATATATATTTATATATATATAAAGGTTATATAATTTATATATATATATATATATATATATGTATATGTATATAAGGTTTTTGCTAGTGTGCGTGTGCTCACCATAAAGACAGAGACAGAGAAAGAAAGCGAGAAATCGCCCCCCAGGGGGATGACCATGCCACAATCCCTTCTCCTCCATTCTCCTCTCGGGATCTTGGGCACACATGCACACACGCCCAGTGTGAGTTTAAACCACCGGGTCTGGGACTTGAACTACTGTTTACTTCATGGGAGTCAAGTGACATAGCCATTACGCCAACTGCTGGTCCCCCTAAATGATATATTTATTAAGTCACTGAGTCTTTAGTAATTTATCAAGAAACACTAGATAATGAATGGAAACTACTTAAGCCGTTAACATATACTCCTCAAGATAAAAATAAACAAAATAAGATCTTTCGACCTCTTGATCTTTTCTTGTTCGCTTTTGAGATGCTCCCAAGGATGTCTTTATCATTTTCACCATACAAAGCTATTTGTATTTTGCATTTCCTATTCTTTTACAACTCAGAATTTGCCCGTGTTCCAACTTTTCCAGAAATGCCCTTTACTCCTGTTATGTAAAACCTTCATGATTCAACTTCATTGTTTTTTTGTTTTGTTTTGTTTTAGTTTGTGTGCTATAAAGAGCGTGTACTTGTTGGAGAGAGAGAGAGAGAGAGAGTGAGAAATCACCCCCAGGGGTATGGCCATGCTGCAATCCCTTCTCTTCCATTCTCCTCTCAGGATTTGGGCATGCATGCACACATGCCTGGCGTATTTTTCAAGCCACCAAGTCTAGGATTTATGCTGAATTGGCTACATGAGATCCAGTGCTTTAAAGGTGGGAGGGACTTTCCCTCTAGGGGCAGTATCCACTGAGGCTATGACCTTGACAAAGGCAATTATGTGAATGTGATGCTGCAGGTGGGGTCAGATACCTAAGTGACCTTTCAGTTTGCAAGCAAATGGGGAATCCATAGTACCATGACAATTTTCCAGGTGACCAGGAATCACCATCCCACTTTAGCCAGGGGAGAAATACAGTATCAGGAATCTAATTTCACAGCTAAGAACAGAAACAAAAAATAATGATTTTACTATTGGTTTTTGTTCATTTTTGCTGCTTTGTTTTGTTTTATTTTTTGTCTAACCCAGACTTTGACCTGGAACTGGGTGTTGCTGATTCAACAGTGAATATGAAGACATACCCTGACTGACAGACACCATATGTACAATAAATATACTCACTGAATAATGTACCATAAAGACTTTATAGCCATGATTTTCCAGGTGTCCTGGAAGAAAGAGAGTGACAACTAGAAGAAGCATTAATTTCTGCTTTGCGCTCTCTAATGAGAACTTGATATTATATTGCATTTAACCAGACAGAGCAATTCCTAGTCAAAGTGTGAACTTTTCTTAATGTGAATTTCAGGAAAAAAATGTTTTGTATGGGCTAAGAACTTTTTGTGTGCAAGGCTTGGGATCATATACCAATCTGACAACGTACTACTGGGTTGTCAGAAAAGTCATGATGCATTTTTGCATAGAAAAATAGGTCTTAACTTTTCTGATGACCCAATAGATGGAGGCTATTGAACAAAATATTTAATGCTGGGAACTTCAGTATCCCTATTTATTATTTACTTATTTATTTTTCAGTTTACTGCCATAGGGCACATGCTCTCACCTGAGAGGCAGAGAGAGAATGAAAGGGGAAGTAAAAAATCACACCCTAGTGGGGATGGCCATGCTGCAAAACCCTCTTCTCCATTCTCTTCCAGGGATTTTTGACACATGCACAAATGCACCCTGCATGAGTTTCAAGCCACCATATCTGGGACTCAACCTGTGGTCTACCATGTGGGAGTCTGGTGTCTACCACAGCAACTGCTGGCCCCTAGTTTCCCTATTTTTTTTTTTTTTTTTTGACAGGTGTTTGCTATAGTGCGCATGTGCTTGCCAGACAGACAGAGAGAGACAGAGAGATAGAAAGAGAGAAATCACTCCCCAGAGGAGATGGCCACGCCGCAATCCCTTCTCCTCCATTCTCCTCTCGAGATCTTGGGCATGCACACACATACGCCTGGTGTGAGTTTGAGCCACCGGGTCTGGGACTCGAACTGTTGTTGAATACATGGGAGTCCAGCGACATGGCCATTATGCTAACTGCTGGTCCCCCTATTCTTATGGTGAGTTATAAAAAGCTACCTATATGGAAGAGTTATAAAGAAGAATTCCCAATATCATTCCTGAAAAGTATCCAGATGGCCTTTGCCATAATTCTTATCACAAGACATACTTAGTAATATTAGGTAGTCCTATAACTGGTACCAAGGCATCTTTATACCACAGGTCTGTGGTATAAAATTATTTGAATTGAAAAGTTCAGGCAAAACTTTGTAAACAAAAAAATTACAGTAGCTCTTGTTTGACATGTGTGATTACATGTAAGATAATAAAAAACAGGAGAAAACAGAAGAGAATATTGAATAGGTTGGAAGGGGAAGAAATTGAGTCACTAGAGTTAGGTAAGAAAATGGATTGTCGTTTGGATCATTTGCAGAAAATGAACACGTCCAGAGTCTGAGACCTGAGATCACTGAGTCTTTTGCTATGTGCCAGTGACGGCAGAGTGTAGAGCGGTCCTGAAGCTGGACCCTTGATGTCTTGGCCAAGAGACTCCAGAAGCAATTTACAAGGACTGAACAGGAGGTGCTTCATAGATTATACTTGTTATTCACTTTGTGGAAGACCTATATTTTGGAAATTAGAAACAGGAGGTTGTAGTGATTTTGAAGAGTGATCCCTTAAAATTCATGTCCACTGAAACCTCAGAATGTGACCATTTTTGGAAACAGGGTCTTTGCAGATGGGAATAGTTAAAATGATGTCATACTAGATTAGAGTGGGTCCTAAAAATAATCACTGGCATTCTTTTTTTTTTTTTTTGAGAGGTTTTCGCTATAGGGCGCGTGCGCTCGCCAGACAGACAGAGAGAGACATAGAGACAGAAAGCGAGAAATCATCCCCCAGGGGGGATGGTCACACCACAATCCCTTCTCCTCCATTCTCCTCTCAGGATCTTGGGCACGCACGCACATGCGCCTGGCGTGAGTTTTAAGCCACCGGGTCCGGGACACGAACCGCAGTCGACTACATGGGAGTCCAGCGACTTAGCCATTACGCTAACTGCTGGTTCCCGATCACTGGCATTCTTATAAGGAAAGAACAGACACTCTGAGGGCCCTCACTTACGGAAGAAGGCTATGAGACAGCAGAAGTAAAGATTAGAGTGATGTTTCTACAAGTCGAGGAAGAACAAGGATTGCTGGACCCATCAGAAGCTAGAAGAGACAGGGATATTTGCCACCTCCCCAGGAAGCATCGCCCTATAACATCTTGAATTTGGACTTCTAGCTTCCACAGCTACGAGAAAATAAGTTTCTGTTGTTTTGAGCCACCACATTTATGATTGTGATGACAATCCTGGGAAAACAAAACAGAGAATAAGAACTAACTTTCTGGGATTGGGAGCACAAGAAGAGTGTATATACCAAAAAAGAAAAAAATAAATAACTAAGGACACAGGGGCCAGCAGGTAACATAGTGGTTAACGCACTGGACTCCCATATGGGCAAACTCAGTTTGAGTCCCAGACCTGGCAGCTTGAAAATCACACCGGTGAGTCTGTATGTATGGCCAATGCCCCCAGGGGAGAATGGAAGAGAGGGGATTGCAGTGTGGCCAACCGCTCTTGTGAGGTAATTTCTTACTTTCTTTCTTACTGTCTGTGAGCACACCTGCCTTATGGCAAAAAAAAAAACTTAAAAAAAAAATCTACAGGGAAAAGTGTTTTGAAACATAAAAAGAAAAGCTTCATCTTACTTTTACCACAAAAATATAACTACTCATAATATTTTGATCTATATCACTACCATAGTTTCCTATATATTTAAGAAAATACATAATTTGGGACCAGCAGTTGGTGTAATGGCTATGTCACTGGACTCCCATGTAGCCAACTGTGGTTTGAGTCCTGGACCTGGAGGTTTAAACTCACGCTGGGTCTGTGTGTGCGTGCGTGTCCAAGATCCCAAGAGGAGAACGGAAGAGAAGGGATTACAGCGTGGCCATCCTGCCTGGGTGGTGATTTCTTGCTTTCTGTCTCTCTTTCTCTGTCTTTCTGGCAAGCGCACATGCCCTTAGCAAAAACCTCTTCAATAAATAAATAAAATTTAAAAAAAAAAAGAAAATACATTATTTAAAAACTGACTTTAACTGAATTTTTATTCCCCTATTTTACTTGGTATCAAAACTCCATTTTTGTATTGGTAAATATACATATACTGATTAGAGAATAAAACAGTAACAGGGATAATATCTTTAGCTTTTTTCCATCATGTTTATGTTTTAGTTATTGTTGATTATAAGAAAGAAAGCATTCAACCTACCATGAAGGTAAATATAGATATAAATCATAAGAATGAAACAAAAAAGAATTGTTTGAGTTTATACTTGCTCATTTCAGAAGAATCCCGTTTTGCTTTCTGAAAATTATCCCTGTATTTAGTGTCCCAGAGTATAAGAAGGGGGCTATTTACAAAAGTGTAGGTGAGACAGTAGAAGCCTACAAAGGTTAGGATAGAGTCTTGGTAACAGTGGAGTGCCAGTTGATTGCCTATCTGGTCTCTAGTTCTAAAGGGAGGAGGAGAAAAAAAATCATCAAAGAGAAAATTATGCTGGAAGAGTCTCCAGATGAGAGGCAGACATTTAGGTTATTACAACTCCTCCAAGAGGTAATGGTAGAAATCAATATCCTGACCTGACTGTCCCTGTTCCCTCAGATCTACAGCCAGTGATCCATGCCCAAATTCAACTGAAAAGCAGAGAGAAATTCTATTTAAGCCATTCTTCTGGGACCTGGAGCAGGTGGGGAGTGAGAAAATGGAATAGGGTGGGGCAGTGGTGGAGAACATAGCTCCTCAGTACAGAGAACTAATGAACACGCTATGAATAGGCCTACATGTGTGTGGTTAAAACTTACCATCCCTTAGAAAATTGTGTGGGTAATTGAGTTATCAATCCTTAAGAGATACTCATATAAATTAGTTTTGCTCTTTCAAGACTTTCTTCTCTTAGTCTCTAAAGATTTTCATTCTCTAGTAGCGTCAGTAGATATGTTCTAATTCATATTTACTTTTACTTTTTGAAAGACTTTGTTGGATTATGTGTTGTGTGGCACGTGGTGTTTCTTTTATGCCTGCACTTTCAGTTCCACAGCATTCTTCCATTGGCTGATGCGTGTTTGTTCACCTAAATGATAATTTTCCCCAAAACTCTTCACTTTTGCAAAAGGCAAATTAAGATATAAGTTTTGGAAGAATAGTAAAATTAAAACCAATACACACCTCACCTCGTTTCTCCAAATATTAATATCTAACCACATTCTCACTGTTTCTATTTGTATAGTATTTGTCTATTATTTTTGTTTGTTTTTGCTAAACCATTTGAAACTAAGTTGATGCCATCACAAACATTCATTCCTAAATATTTTAGCATATTCTTTTCCTAAGACAAAGACATTCTTATATGCAACCATAATGACATTATCATACTTAAAACAAACTAACAATAATTCCATAATATTATCAAATTAGCCTATATTTCAGTTTTAACAAGTACCTTTAAAATATCTTTTCTACAGTTTCTACTAATCTAGGATCTTGCCAAGGGTCACACTTGAATTTGTTCACTGTGTCTTATTAATTTCTTTTAATATAGAACAAGGATTTAAAAAAAATTAATACTTTTTTTTGAGAAAACAGGATAGATGTCTTACAGAATATCTGATATAAGGGTTTGTCGGCCTACAACTGATTTTTAAAATTACTAAATGCTCGGGACCAAAAAAGGGCATAATAGTTACATCAATGGACTTTCATGTGGTTGACTGTAGTTCGAATTCCAGACTTGGAGGCTTAAAACTCATGCTGGGCACATTTGAGTGTGTGCCCAAAATCCTGAGAGGAGAATGGAAGAAAACGGATGGTGGTGTGGACATCACCTCTTGGGGGTAATTTCTTGCTTCCTTCTGTCTCTCCAGCAGGCACATATGTCCTATAGCAAAATTCTCTCTTAAAAAAATTACTAAACACTTAAAATTGTCATTCTTATGTTATAAACTAAATGATAGTCATATAACTTAATTATATAAAGAAGAACAAAAGGAATAGCGGGAGGGGGAAGAAATCAGAAAGAGAAACAATTTCGTAGCCTAAACATCAATCGTCACAAAAATATCACTACCAAGAAATCATTTTAGTTAATGTTTATAAAGCCCAGCCTAACATCATGCCAAATAAACTGAGGAAAATGAAAATAATGATGAAAACAAATCACTATTTGTTTAATGTATAAGGGAACTTATACATTATTTTTCAGTAGGGATCCTCTGGATTTTCCTCTTTCAATATTATTAAATCAGAGTTCTAGATGTTCCAAGGGTTAACAAGATAGAATAGCCTTTAGTTAGGTGTTTGGAATGACACTAATAATGGTATTAGTGGTAATAATAGTGGTATTAATCATGGCATTTAAGGATTTTAATGGTGCTTAACAGGAGTTAATTCACTTTGCCTTCCTTCACTATTTTGTATGTTAATTTTTTAACTTATTTCAAAAAATTACAAATGTTAAAACACTGGGCCAGGGACCAGCAGTTAGCGTAATGGCTATGTTGCTGGACTCCCACGTAGTCGACCGCGGTTCGCGTCCCGGACCCGGTGGCTTAAACTCACGCCAGGCGCGTGTGTGTGCGTGCCCAAGATCCCGAGAGGAGAATGGAGGAGAAGGGATTGCGGCATGGCCATCCCCCCTGGGGGGTGATTTCCTGCTTTCTGTCCCTCTGTCTCTCTCTGTCTGTCTGGTGAGCGCACGCGCCCTATAGCAAAAACCTCTCCAAAAAAAGAAAAAAAGAAAAAAAAAAAAAAAAAAAACACTGGGCCAACAGGTGCCGTGGTGTTTAGGGGCACTGGATTCCCAATTGGCTGACTGTGGTTCAAATCCTAGACCTGGTGGCTTGCTTTCTCAATTTCCCTCTCCTTTCTCTCTCTCTCTCTCTGTCCTCTCTGGTCAAATTTAAATAATAATAAAAAAAGAACACAAATGTTAAAATACTTACTCTTAAAGTAATCTTTGTAAATTTGGTATTGTTCTTAAGTCTAAAATGAAAATAATAAAGCTCAGAAAGAGTAGATGACTGGTCCAAGGCAGGTAGGTAGTTCTTGAATAGGCAGGACTAGATTCTGGATCTTGAGGTTATCTGCCCTAGTAGTCATTCAAACCTAGGAAAGAAAGCCTGCTGTGATCATATTGACCTGACACATGGTTTATAATATGACCCTGAAGAAATTTGGGAAGAAGAATGATAATTCAAAATTCAAGAACCTTATTAAGCAAATACAAACATTAAAAAAAAAATTAGTCAAAAAAATAATGTTGAAAGCTTTTATTGTCCACGCCTTAAAGTTCTAAATACAATCCTGTGAGTGAATGTCTATGACATTCATCAAGTGCTGATTGTGTTAAAAGTTTATCTTCTTTTTTAAATGTTTATTTATTTAGATTAGTTTGCTAGGTGGCACATGGGCTTCCCAGAAAAAGACAGAGAAAGAGGGAGGGAAGGAAAATAAGGAATCACCCCCTCAGAGGGACTAACCAGTGTGGCCACACTGTACTCCCTTCTCCTCCATTCTTATCTTTGAGATATGCACACACACAAATGCCCAGTGTGTTTTGTTTTTGTGGTTTTTATTTTTGTGTGTGTGTGTGTGTGTTTTGTGGGTTTTTCTATTTATTTATTTTTATTTTTTTCTAAGCCAGTGCTCCAACAAAGAATCCATTGTGGAGTCTGCCATGTGGGATCTAACAACTGTACCCATCAGGCTACTGCAGAACCAAAACTTTACCTTCAAATTTGGGAGAACTTGATGCTACTGATGATGTTCTTACTGTGCTAGTCCTAAGTGTGGCTTAGGGAAACAGAATTTTAATGAAGTATAATTTGTCCTTGTTTCCTGTGTGTTGTAACGTGTTCAGAAAGCATCACATCTGATAGTAGACTGAAACACGCAATTTTTATGTTACAAATGGCATAATGATGATTGCTTGCCTTATTCTCTCTCTTGGACTTGAACATTTTTGTGTCCATAAAATGTTACTAATAAATTAAGAATCTGGGATCAAATGTATCATTTCTTGTATATTTAAACTTATGTAGGTAATTTCTTCTTTCAATTCTTTCTCAGAGAGATCCACCATCCATGTAGTTATTCTTTGAAAAAAAATCTGCATAATATAAAAGAAAAGTTATATTGGCTTAATGAGGTAGAAGTTTTGTGTTTTTCTTAGGTAATAGATAGCTTCAGTATCTAGTCTCGATTTTACTCTAGGCTACCACATGGTGCCATGTGGAGACCTTCTTTATGTCCCAGCTCAGAGAACAGATGGGTGTATAAGGCCAAAAGCTTCATGTGTACTGAGTATGTTCCTTTAATAGAGCTCTACTCAATCCCTACTTCATAATTTCCTCATATAGCCCTATGGCTAGAATTAAGCCATGTTGTCCATCTCAGAGGCAGAGAAAATTGGAGATTTTTTTCAGCGAGGGACTTGGCACCTCTAAATAAAGTCTGGGTCCAGCTGATGAAAATGAAAAACTAGACAGTAGATATGCAGCTCAAAGATTCCTCCTCACCATTTACCATGAAAATATGTATACTGAGCACTAACTGCAAGATCAAAATACTGAGTAGGAAAGAAATCTCTCAGAGTTATGAAACTATTTTCCATTAAGCTCATCAATGTTCAAATCCTGGATTTGCATTTGAATTCAGAAAGTGAAGTGAGATAAAACCATGTTTCCAACCTTTCCTACCCTCTTACTAGTCTTTATAGACACACATGAAATGGGAGCTCCACTCAATTTTAAATAGTTGTTAAGGATGAGTACTGCTTACTTCATCAGATCTACTGATACTAAAAGAATATTATTAATCATTTTATTTTAAAATTGTTGCATCAGCAAAATACCTAATGGGCTTTATGGTAGATTCATTAGCAATTTCCACTTCTTATTGATTATCCTTCAGAATTCAGCCATGCCAATGCAACTGACTCATAGGTAATAAGTGGTTGGAGACAAATGGAAAACAATGCACCCATGTGCCCATTAAATATAATTACTGACCAATCATAAATCATTGACTTATAAAGTTTTGGAGCTCAATAAAACTATATTTCGTACTATTATTTTACGTATGAGGAAACTGAGGTAGTGCAGAGACATGTCATTGCCAATGTCAGACAACTAGTCTAGAGTGTAAACAGGAGTAAAAATTTTGCAGCTTCCTGAACTAGGACTATTTCCATCATACCCATCTAAAACCAGTTGCCTTATTTCTCAATCCTATTCTGCTTTCTTTATCTATTTTTACTAGTGAAACCATTGTCATATCACCCACCAGAACTATAGAGGAAGACTTCCAAAGACCATATCCTTTTTTTTTTTTTTTTTTTTTTTTTTTTGGAGAGGTTTTTGCTATAGGGCGCGTGCGCTCGCCAGACAGAGAGAGACAGAGAGATAGAAAGCAGGAAATCACCCCCCAGGGGGGATGGCCACGCCGCAATCCCTTCTCCTCCATTCTCCTCTCGGGATCTTGGGCACGCACGCACACGCGCCCGGCGTGAGTTTAAGCCGCTGGGTCCGGGACTCGAACCGCGGTCGACTACGTGGGAGTCCAGCGACATAGCTATTACGCTAACTGCTGGTCCCAGACCATATCCTTTTTAAGACACAGATTTTAAAATACTTTCAGCATAATTTAAAGTTAAATATGTATAAAGACGCAGGGGAGATGCCACCAGGTGGTGTAGCAGTTATGGTGCTGGATTCCTACATGGGCAACTGTGGTTCGAGTCCTGGACCTAGAGGCTTGAAATTGCTGGGTGCATATGTGTGCATGCCCAAAATCCTGAGGAGAATGAGGAGAAGGGATTGCAGCATGGCTACTCCCCAAAGATTTCTCAGTTTCTATCTGTATAGCAAGCACACTTGCCCTATAGCAAAATTTCCCCTAAAACAAAAACAAAAAGTTTCTTGAGATAAAAGAAATTTTATTCCTATTGTTCTTGTTATTTTTAGTTATGTAATGTCAATATTTTTACTTGTGCAGACACTGGTTATATTACTGGTGTGTTTGTGTGCTAGCATGTGGGGATATGTGTGTGCAGTTTTATGCAAAAGAGATTTTTAAGGCAGAAAATTTGGGATTGTTGCACCACCTCCATCTCCAAACCCACCCACAATACATATGATAAAATTATATTTACACTCACACACACACATACACACATCCTGAATATGAAAGTCTCAGAAAGCAAGAGAGTAGTCAAAGGAATGGAACTGGGTTGTTTGTGGAAAGTATGCAAGGTATTTACATTACTGTTCCTAAGATGATAGAATGTTTAATGTTCCTAGGATGATGAGATATTTAATCATTAGAAAAGTCACTAGAAAATTATCAAATTCTAAACACAATCAGGAAAATAAATACACAATATGGTGTATAAAAAGTTATAAAATTGGGACCAGTAGATATCAAATAATGGTTATGTCACTGGACTCCCACATGGCCAACTACAGTTCAAGTTCTGGACCTGGCGGTTTGAAACACACCAGATATGTGTGCATGCATGCCACAAATCTCAAGAGAAGAACAGAGGAGAAGGGATTGCAGTATGGCCATCCCCCTAGGGAGGTGACTTCTCACTTTCTACCTCTCTGTCTCTGTGTCTCGGCAAGCGTATGCTCCCTATGCAAAAACGAACAAACAAACAAAACTCTCAAGCAGTTTAAAAATTAATTTAATAGTACAATCATAGACAATATTGTAGTCTAATTGACTTTGTAGAATGATTGTGTCAGAAAATTCATTTATTTATCAGATAATAAGCAAAAATTGTTAGAAGCAGTGAACAAGGCATGTAAAATACAAACTTCATTTTGAGTTTTAAATATTTCTGGCTGCAAACTTATTTTAAGACAGAGTTATCAGAAAAACAGTGTCTTAATTTCAGGATTGGCTAAAAATAAAATACATATTTAAAGTCTGTCATAATAGTTTCCTGTCAAATTGACAAAGGTGAATCACTTCATTTTATTTCTGAGGTTTAATTTTTTTTTCCTTAAAAGAAAACACATTCATATTCAAATAACTCCAAACCAATACACTACATCTTGAAGTTATTTAACCTATTTTATAACATTACACATATCAATATGTGTCATATTTTGCGTATTTCACACACATATTCTGAAAATGTGGGATGGATGTGAGTTCAAATAAAAATGTTTAAATTTATTTTAGATTTAAATGTTAGATAAGAGTGACAAAAGTTGTTTAAGCATGTGCATTCTTAGCGAAGGCCTTGCTGGAATTAAAGTTATGGATCACTGTCATAAGAATCAATTTTCTTTTAGCAATTAATACTAATTAGTACAGTCTGTCTATGGCAGTCACTCAACTTGCTATACAGATTGTGTGTGTGTGTGTGTGTGTGTGTGTGTGTGTGAAGAATTCCTTATACTACTGCAAGTATACAATCAAAGATGCATTTTCAGAGAATGTAGGTTGGAAAATTTTTCAACTGTAGACAAGTTCATTTCAGTTGACAGATAAATTTACTAATAAAATTTAAATTACCTTGAAAGTGTAGTTGCTAAATAACATAAAACAGTGGACTTGTATCACTGCAGGAGTATTGTCCCAAACTATGTAGTGACAAAGGAACTTTGTATCATTTGCTATGAGAGTTCTTACTATGAGTGCTCTCACTATAACGGCTCTTAAAAGGCTACAGATCTCGAAATGTCCATAGGTATAAAAACATTGCTAAAGAAAATCCTACTACACTGCAATGTTTAATGTTGACATAGATTCAGAAGTATTAGAAATGAGTTAAGAATGTTGACATAAGTAAATACATCTATTTGAAGGTAATACTAGCATTTAATTCACACTTATTATTATAAATGGCAGAAATTTCAACAGGCATCTATATTGTTTTGTTATGGAAGATAAATTAAATCTCATAGATGGAGACAAAATTCATCCTGGAAAAAAGTATTTAATCTCACCCAGTGCCACACATCAAACAATGGACCTAAAATTTGAACTCAACATATAATAAGAAAGAATAGCATTGTTTTTTTCATTATTAAATATGTCATCCAGATTTGCTTTACTACATTGGGAAGGAAATTCTGTAACTTGGTTGAAGTCAGTAGATTATATGAACATATATTTAATCAGAGCTTCATTGCTCCTCTAGTCATATGGAGGCACTATGAGAAAGAAAATTGAAAGAATTTAAATTGTTGTGTCCCACATCATACATTCTCAAACACTATGCTATTTACTCATTTATCTATTTCTTTTACTTTATGCAAAGCCTTTCTTACTCAGTTGGTATTTGTCTTCTTACTGGAATCTATAGACTTGCCAACAAAGTTCTAAGACAAGATATGATTTAACTGACTTTGTCTCATCACATTACAAAGAACAGAGCTTTGTAAAAAAAATAAATCATTAGACTATTTCAAGATGTATTCTTATTTGTATATATGGCACATTTCAAAATAACTACTATAAATTTCCATTTCTTTCCTATTTTAATGGCTATTATTGGTTGTCTAGCAAGATAAAGATCTAAATAAATCTAAAATTTCTTAAGCAGTGAGGCTACTGTAACTTTGAAACTTTCTCACAAATGAGAAAACTAAGGCACAAATGTATTAGCTAAGTGTTCCAAAATCACATCTATCATAAGTGGAAGTATGGGGTAAGAACCCAGGATGTGAGTAGCTCGACTTCAAGACACATATAGAAAAGTTATTGGAAATGCAACAGTTATGCAATGTTACATCCTTGTCCAGAAATGGTGTTCTGTAGATCCTAGAGTGCCAGAAAGATATGCATGGCTGTGCATGGTCTGATTTATATTGCCATGTGGAGAATCTGATGAAGTAGGGACAGAAAAAAATCAGAACAATCAGTTTGAAGGCTATTTCAAAGACTTAGGGGAAAATATGAGTCTGAACTAAGAGAAGTGTTATGGCAAAGAAGATGGAACAGATTTAGATATTTGTAGATTTCACTGGAAAGAATTGGGACTATATATAGAAAGTGGACACCATTAACTGAGCTAGGGAATTTGAAAAATGAAAAAAAGTCTTTTTTTTTTCAAAATAGAGATGTTTATTCCTAGAGTAATACTTTGCATTTCTATTTAAAATGCATTCTCCATCATGTACCATAGATTATTATCAATAAATTTTTGCTTCTAAAGGGTTAATGTATATGTTAAGATTGATAACACCAATAGAACTAACAGGTGTGTACCAATATATTGGCATGGTTAAGGCAGTTGGATCCTACATGGTCTGTTACAGCACAGTTTGAGCCCTACACCTGGCAGCCTGAATAACACGCTGGGCATGTGTGCATATGTGTACAAAATCCTCAAAGGAATGAGAGATGGAGGAGAAGGGTTGTGGCATGATCATTCTCCATGTAGTGGGGTATGGAGTTGGGATACTTTCTCATTTTCCTTCTCACTCTCTCTCTTTTTCTCCTTGTCTTTCTCTCTGGCAAGCTCAGATGCGAGCTCTGGCAAAACTGTTTAGGAAAAAAAAAAAAAAAAGGAATTAAAAAGTCCAAGTTAAATTATGGTTTTCAAAAGACCTTCCTGGGGAGGCCAGAGAGTGACATAGTGGAGGAATGGAAGGCCTTGCAAGGCAATTCCACATAGAACAGTTTCTGATGTAGGTCTGGAGACCTCCCTGAGTGGTCTGGATGCACACTTGCCCATGATCTGGGACTGGCTGGGGGTCGTGGGTGGATTGCAGTATTGAGACCATATTGGGGGTTACTATATTTCTGTGTGTCTCTCTTGTCTCTCTCTCTCAGGAAGGGATAAATACAGTTGAAATCCTTAATTAAATAACTATGAAAAGACGTCAAAATGAATAATTTTACAGAGGTTTTGTTTATTTGTTCTACTCAAAATGATTTGATTCTGGGTATTTTGACACTATCCAATATACTTCTGTGTGACAAATTGAAGATTTTGGGGTCAAGGTAAAATCACATTGGTTTTCAATTTTGTTCTCCATAAAGTCTTTATCTTATACTAGTAAAAAACCACTGATGAGATTCTGAGTACTCATTTATTAAATAGAACCAAATTGGTTTATACTTGGTTTCTAAATCACGTTAAGCTTTGCATTCTTCACACATGTTAGTGATAAAGCTTGTGAGACCTGTTGCAACTTGTGGTTTTCAGCAATAACCATAACAAATGGAATCTTTCATGTCTACAAATAATACATGAAAACAAGTCTCCCATCTTAATTCTACATTGCATTGATTTTCTTACGATGTTCTCCTGATGTTTAAAATATGTATTAAAACAGTTACGTTATTAAATTTTTATCACCCCCAACAAAAATTCCATAGCTTAATATATTAATAAAAACACACAATAAAAATAATAGACAAATAGATAACATTGAATGCCTGATTAATTCACTGTGAAAAATATTTTTTGTGAATTTGAGAAAATCTCTGCATTTTTCATTTTCAAAGAAATGGCATTTATTTTTTTCTTTTTTGCTTAGAATTTCATGTGTATTCATACGCAGTCATGCATTGCTTAGTGATGGAGACAGGTGCTGAGAAATGTGATTAGGAGATTTTTGTCATTGTGAAAACATAATAGTGTACTCATACACGTCTAGACAGTATATCCTTCTAGGTACAGTCGTGTCTAATCCAACCTCATATTGGCACAATAGAGTGATGAATGTTTTAGCCAGGATGGAAGCAATGGAGGATACATATGGGTCCAGTACTAGGATGATCTAGCTATTGCTTCTTCTAAGTGTCCAGACCAACAGCATGAAGGCCAACATTGTACCATCCCTCCCCAGCCATTCAGTGATCATTGCCTACCCTGGAAACCAAGGAGTGCCAAAGATTTTCAGCAAACCCCCAGAAGTTAAAGAAGTGGCATAAAACAGATGTTTTTATTATGGACCCCAGAAGAAACCAATGTTACTGATACCTTGATCTTGGACTTCCAGCCTTTAGAATGTGGACAAATTTTCTATGCTTTAAACCACCTGCTGTGGCACTTCATTACCACAGCCCTAGCAAACTAATACAGGTTCCTAGCTAAGGGTCTAGCCAGCAAGAATGCAATTCACTATTTGGGAAGTTTTATTTGTCCTTCATCATCAGGTGTAAGTAGGACTGATGTCATAAATGAGGGAGGGAAGAAATATATTTGACACCCAGGTGATCCAATTCGTTGTTTCTTGGTACTCCTTTACTTAATTTCAATGGAAATGAATGAAGGTGACAACCCTGCCTGAAATGAGGGATGGAAGTGTGGTCAGGTCACAGGATGACGCCATTGAGCTCAGTAGAAGTGCTAGCTAAACCTTAAAAGAACCTAAAGTCAAGAGTCGGGGAGGGACATAACAATAATTAGTTGTGGTCCAAAGACGTGATTCAATAATTCTTGTCAAACTTTTTCTGAGTTTCCCCAAAATAGGGGAAACTTTAAAATAGGTCTACCAGAATATCCGTGGGCCTGATTCCAGAATTTACATGAAAAAGTAAATCTAGATGATCCAAGGATACTGGTAGTTGCAATCTAAGTGTATGATGTTTCACTACGATTCCCTTCAGTCTTCCATTCTCCCTATTTGGAATGCTGTCAGTCCCTTCATATTGGGTTGTTAGGAGAATTGTGACACATTTTTGCATAGAAAAAATATGTCATGACTTTTCCAAGAGCCCAATAGGTTGCCTTAGCTCCTGAGAAGCAAAGGCCCCACCGAGGCCCATTCAGAGGTAACCTCCATTCAATGACGGCTTGATACATGAGATTAAGACCTGCTACTCACAGTTTACATAAGAACAAATACAAAGAGGCATTCTAATTTTGGAGTTCTTAGTGAGATTGACTATCGTTCTGGTTAGGCCTTTGTCACAACTTGACTTCTCTTCCTTCTCTACCCATTTTTTATTCTTTAATTCTTTCCAGGATTTTTGATCCCATGGTGTCCTTAATAGTATCCTGCATGATAATTTCCATTTTATAATCTGTATTTCAAGGAGACCAGTCTTTATTGACCTTGTTGTGTGTTTGTAAGGATTAAATGATGTGACATATGTAAAACATTTAGTACAGTGCCACTAGCTAATAGGAATTTACATTTACATTATCTCAATAAATATGGTTTGTTTTGCCTTATATCCAACATTGACATGTTGGGAAAAGTTTTCAATTAGCAATAATCGCACCTCGGATAAACCTCATTGGCTACGATATTGCCACTGCGCAAAGCTGACATGTTGGAAGTGTGTGTATGTGTGTGTGTGTGTTTGTGTGTTTTCTTGCAGCTTTTCACTGCAAGACTTTATATTTAATCTTTAAAAACTATATATTGTGGGACCAGCTGTTTGCATAATGGCTATGTCGCTGGACTCCCAGGTAGCCAACTGAGGTTCGAGTCCCAAACCCAGTGGCTTAAACTCACACTGGGCACATGTGCATGCGTGCCCAAGATCCTGAGAGGAAAATGGAGGAGTAGGGATTGTGGAGTGGCCATCCCCCCCCCGGGCAGGGTGCAATTTCTCTCTTTCTGTCTGTCTCTCTCTGGTGAGCACACGTGCCCTACAGCAAAAACCTCTCCCCTCAAAAAATTATATATTGTATTATCCAGGGAAATCACCTTTAAACACCAGTTTAGAAATATTGAGACTGACAGATGGCATAATGGTTATGTTGCTAGACTCCCACATACTTGATCGCAGTTCAAGTCCCGGACTCAAAGGCTTGAAACTCTCTCCAGGCATGTGGGCGTGAGTGCCCAAAATCCTGAGAGGAAAATGAAATATCAAGAATTACAGTGTGGCTGACTGCCTTCTGAGGTGATTTCTCACTTTCTGTCTCTTTCTGGCAAGAGCATACACTGATAGTAAAAAATCACTTAAAAATATATATGATTATTCAACTAAATTGCAAAACAATGTTGCAAGAAATGTAGATGTTAATATCCTTTTTCTTGTCTAAAAGTACAAAAGCAACGAGGGTCTAAATAGGTTTTTTGATACTTGATTTTGTTCTTTCCAATCCTGTTAGTAGCATTGTAGTAAATTCATAGGACTAGACACTAGAAACATCAGGCAGATGAATGTTTTTGATCTTGCCATAATTTCAGGAGAACACTGATGCTTATGTTAGAACTAAAACAACACATTATTTTACTACACTACAATTGATTAATTGTAACATTTCTTAAAAGTTAGACTATTTATTTCCTACTCCTATTTTGCTGGCTGGGTGGAAAATTTTTCACATTCCTATACACAGAGAATGCACAATATAACTTATTTAGTGATAGTCTTGCAAAGTTATTTACCCCAATAACAAATGATTATTATAGTTGTGTTTATTTCTAAATAAGGCCTTCTAGATTCTTCAAAGTCAGAACTTAGCTCATACTTCTGCTTCTGTTCCTTCCTCTATTTGTTTTTGTTTATTATTTTAATTTTTAGCTGAACTTCTTTTTCAAACACTTCACTCAATTTCCAGGAATTGGTGAATATTTGAGGCAAGGGCACAGTAAATAGTAGTTTGTTTTGTTTTAGCTAGAGGTCAGTTATATAGGTATCCAGACCTGCTCAACTCCTGCCTCTTGCATATCTTGGAAAGACAACGAAATGCAGCCAACCGAAGGAAGAGAGGATTTCTGTAAATCTAGGGATTGAATGAGTGGTAGTTGCAGAGGGACACAATATAGCAGCTATTATCACTGGGCGGCTCCACAGAAGGCGTGGAAGAAAACAGCTCAACTCAAAGAGAGTCAATTCTTCTTAGAATGGTGTGATGGTAAATTTCATGGTAAATTTTAACTGGGAATGTATGTTTGCATGAGATTAACATTTAAACTGGTAGAACTGACGAAAGCAGATCACCCTCCATGATGTGTGTAAACCTGAACCAATCAGTTGAAAGCTTGAAAGACAGGAAAGACTGAGCAAGAGAATTCTCTAGCAGAGTGCCCTCAGAATGCACCCATCTCAATATCTCTTCTGGGTCTTCAGACTAGTGAGCCACATTGCAGATTTGGGACTTCTCTGGCTCTGTTATTGGATGAGACAATTTATAGATATATGTACACACACGGAATCATAAAGTTTGTGGAAAATGAATATTACGAAAAACAACTAGGCATAGATTTCATTATTTTTTTTTCCTTTTGCACCAAAGTGAACTTGTATTTTAATCCATTTTTTCCACAGATTTTCAGGATCCCCCTTGTATGTATCTCTTATTGACTCAGTTTCTCTGGCAAACTCTTGTTAATACAAATGGTGTCATGTCAGTAGGGCCATTTTCTCTTTTCTCTTTTTTTCTGCATGTCATATGCCAATACTGGAGAGGCTATGATATGAGTTAGCTGATAGGAAAGGAAGTCATTGAGAAAGAGAGATTTAGAAGTGGATACCCTGTTTTGTATAGTTGGAAAGTGAGAAACCTAAAGTCAGTCCTGGTGAGGAAAGTGGAAGAAATCTTAAGAGAAGATTAAAATGTTAATCAGTATAAGGAAGGTTGACATCAGAATCAAGGTTTTTGTAACAAAAATTGAATATAGGACATTTTATTATCTAAAGGGACAAGAGAAGTGATGGAGTCTAAAGTTTTCATGAACAACGAAAACTTCCTCTACTGAATATATTTTAAAGATACAATGGAAACGAAAAATAACAGTTTATTTTGATTACTCCCCACAAGTTTGCTTAATATATTCATTAGAGATGGTTAGAAGACAAAACCAATATCCCAAGGGTGAAAAAGCAAGGAGAATAACAATGAGCTAAATATTACATCTTTGGTTTCTTATGTGGATATAAGTATCACTAATCCAGAAGATTTTTGGAAAAGGTATGAGTTCAAGTATGGAAGTATTGACATTTGAAATATATGAAGGAGATCAGAAATGGGGTGAGACTATCAATTAGCATAAAAGAAATACAAACATTTTTCAGACTGAATTTTAGATACATATTTTCTTTCATATACTCATTATCAATTCAGAAACCCTTTTCTTTTTTCTTTTTTCTTTTTTGCCTCAAAAAATGTCCCTATTTAGTGATTAACCAGAGCTGGAGGGCTCCAAGTAAGCAGAGTAAAGGTTTTTTTCTATTGCTATTTATTTTTTTGCCTGGTGAAATTTTCTCAAAAGTTTTGGTGATAGAGATATAAAATAACTTGAAAAGGAATAAAATTTATAAAAATACCTGTTGTAAAATTCCAAAATAAATAGCAAATCAAGAGGAAAAGACCAATTAATTCTCATTTTCTAGCAATAGGGAGTGAGATAAATAACTCATAAGAAACTAAGCTTTTTAACTTTTCAAGAAACTGCCAAAAATATTTTATAAAGTTGTTCTACAATTTCCATTCTATTAGTAGTTTATGAGAATTCTAGTTTCTATATAGAAAATAACAAATACGGTAGAAATGAATCCAACTATATAAATAATCCATTTAAATATCAATGGTAGATACATGAATCAAAAGACAGATATTGTCAGTGGACCCCCCCCCAAAAAAAAAAAAAAAAAACTCTATGCTACCTATCAAAAACTAAACAAAACAAAACTTAGTATAAAGACATATGTAGATTAAAAGTAAATGGATGGAGGGACCAGCAGTTAGCGTAATGGCTATGTCACTGGAGAGCCATGTAGTCGAATGCGGTTCAAGTCCCAGACTAGGTGGTTTAAACTCACACTGGGTGCGTGTGTGTGCATACCCAAGATCCTGAGAGGAGAATGAAAGAAAAAAGATTGCAACATGGCCATCCCCCCTGGAGGGTTATTTCTTGCTTTCTATCTGTCTCTGTCATTCTGGTGAGCACACATGCCCTATGACAAAAACCTCTAAAAATAAAAATAAAATGGATGGAGAGATATCATGCCAACACTAATAAAAAAATAAAATGTTAATCATGGGTAAAAGTATTCTTGGATATGAAATATCATTGGCACAGATCAAAGTTTGTCATTGTTCCTCTTCTCACCAACCCCTATAAATTTGCTACATGTAAGATTCTAAAATAAACTTATTATGTATATATTTTTATTTATGAGTCTGTGTGAATGTATGTACACATTTTCCCATATACATTTATTTTCTTTTACATTTCATTAGTGACAAATATTAATACAATTAGTCCTAGTTATATGAAAAAAATGCATCTGATTTGGATTGTCATGGGAACTTACCAGAAATTCAGTTCTTAAAACACTACTTTTCTAGTTTATGGAGTATTTAAAAGTAGCTTGGGATGAGAGAATATGTATAGAAGTTTTCTGGATAGATGCACAGTTTGGAAATGCTATCACTAGGCAAAACCAGGTTATTTTAGAGTCATGCTTTAATTATAGTGCATTCTGAATAATGAATTTTAATAGATCTGACACTGAGTAGGAGGCATTGGCTCTTAGTGAAATGTTATAGATACCCTTAAGTAAAACTCAACCCTGCTTATTATAAAGGTATTCAAAGATACTGTTCATTAATTGCACATTGTCTTACAGGTGAGAACTCAGGAGAAATTCCTCTCAAGTTTCACTGTCCATGAGAACTGACCATTGGTTAGTTTTTATTTTTGTGGGTAACATAAATCTTCTTATTGATCATCATTGTCTTCCTGCACAGACTGTTACAAATCTTACAGGAAAAACTGTGACCCTCCAAAAACAAGCAGGGAAATTTCATGATATTGATTTTAATTGAAAATTTAAACAAATCTATCTTATCTCTTGTAGTGGGTAAGTGGAACACAGCTCAGATACACTCCCTTAGGACTAAAATCATCAATCTACTAGACTTCTAAGATTCTTGATTGGAATATCTTGCTGGCAACCCTCTCTAGGAATTTCCACTGGTCAAAGCAAATATCTGCACTCAAGCACGTGCTTCCTTCATAGAGGCAATTAATATGAAATGATTAGTCAATACAAGAATATGAAGACCTGGAAACTTTTCCTCAATTTTGGATAATTCGTAGGGTATTCCCAGCTTCTGGATTCCTCATGGGTTCAGATGAGGCCCTTTTAGCAACAACTTCAACAAAAGTACAATTTTTCCCTTCAAACAATCCTCTCTCTCCTTTTTAAAACAGTATTTACTTATTTTAGGTTTCTGCCATAGGGTGTGTGCACATGCTGAAGAGAGACAGAGGGAAAGTGAGAAATCGCCCTCCTCCCCACCAGGGAGCATGGCTGTGCTGCAATCTCTTCATCTCCAGGCTTCTCTCATGATTTGGGGACATGCACACACACACACATGCCCAGCGTGACTTTCAAGCTGCCAGGTCTGGGACTCGAACCATAGTCGGTCATGTGGGAATCTGGCACCTTAATCACCGTGCCACCTGCTGGACCCAAGTGAAACTATGGCCGTTTGTCTATAGAATTTCTGCATAGCAATAGTCCTCTCAGAATATTTCCTCATACCTGACATTGGAATATGGTTTCAGAACCTAAACTGAAATTTTGATGATGGTTTTCTGGCTCCTACATGGCAATGAAAATCTCAGTCACTGCTGGTAGATGGAAAAGCACTGTTAGTCTCTACAGGAACAGTAAAACTGTCGAAACCATCACCAAGGTTAAATTGACATGCGATGCCAAGAAAACGAAATATAGTGGTAGGCACAATGATTCGGGTGTTTTAGCCATAGAACTAAAATAGTAATTATAAGAACTATGGATTTGGGTGAAAATTTCTGGGGGCAATGAATTGAAGAAGGGCAAACGAGATGTTGCTAATGAAAATTCAACAAATAAATGCTAAGTTTGAAGTCAAAAAATCCTGCTAGCTGCATACAAATATACTCTTCTTTGCTACAGCCAGAGCCTCATAAACCTGGCTTTTATTGCTAAGCATCAGGTATAAACTTAATTATAAGATTAGCAGAGCTCCAGAGATGGTTGAATCTTCAATTCTAGCAGTTCTTCTATGTCAGAGTCAGAGACCTGACTAGGAAGAACTGAGACCCTGAGATTGGAGAGGGAATGCACAAATCCTTACAATCAATGTACTCAAAGATCTTAAATCCCCAGATTTTCCAGTGCCCTTTGGGTCAAAATCAGTCATTTAGACTTAACTGTTAAAACTTCTGCTCTCCTTCCTTTGCTTGAAGATTATGAAGCAACGTCTACTTTATACGATGCCATATACTCCCTCAAAATGTACCTTGGCTATCTCTACTGGCCACCAGATAAATAATTGAGCTCAAGTCTCAGCATAACTGAGACAGGAATTCACTGCTTTGCCAGACCTGCCGGAGCATCAAACTAATAAACATGTGCTGCCTGGAGATTCAAAAGTAGACATGAGACTAGATCTAGAGGTTCCGGTTAGAGGAGAGCTATCTATATGAGGTGATTCTTCCATAATACAGGTTCGAACATCCTGGCAAGGGCAGTGAAGGATGGCAATAGGGGCCAGCAGATGGCATAGCTGTTATATCACTGGACTCCCACATGGCCGACTATGGTGCAAATCTCAGACCTACTGCCTTCAAAAGCACACCAAGCGTGTGTGTGTGCATGCCCAAAATTCCAGGAGAAGGGCATGGCCAGCGCCCCTGGGGGATGATTTCTCATTCTCTCTCTCTCATTCTCTCTCTCTCTCTCTCATTCTCTTTCTCTCTCTCTCATATGAGTGCATGTGCCCTAAGGCAAAAACATCTTTTAAAAAAAGGAAAGAAAGGAAGAAAGAAAATACTAAACGCTCCAGAATGGCTCTTGTTAGCTTACTAGAGGTCGTTACCCAGGATTGCCTATTCCCTGTGACCTTCCCTTTGATCCTAGTGTCTTGTTCTTAACATTTTGCCTTGTGTCTCAGTCATGTGGGCTCTGCGTATTCCTGCCATCATTACTACACCACTCTACCTTTTCCTGAACATCTTGTTTTTCACAGCCTGTCTCTTTCTCTGTAATTCATCAGACTCAGCTTTTAAGAAGAGGATTTGGACAAAGATTAAAAGATTAAAAATGCACTGTGTTTCACTGATGAACTGCCAGGGCAGTAGAGATAAATTTGAAAAGGGAAGCAAAGCAAGATGAAAACAGTGTGATGGGGTGGATCATGAAGCTGGCAGCATTAAGAACACATATTCAGCAGGCATGTTTGCTCAGCACAGGGATATCTCCTGGAAAAGTTGCATGAAAAACTGCCGGGGACCAGCCTCGGCGGGGGTGGGTTATCTCGACGGGGGGCAGCGCAGGTGAACAGAAGACACAGGCCTCGATGCCTTTTCAGGCACGTCCTATGCCGGACACCCCTCAAAGATCGCTCTCTGAGGAGTGACAACTGCTAGGAATCATCGTGCCTTTTTATTGAAAATGTGTTACATGCAAGTAAAGGGAGAGGGGCTATGTGTTTCAATTATCAGCTCATAAAGTTTTTAACAATAGGGAACATAGATTCTATTCAGGGTTGGATTAAGGGTGGGTCTCGTGCAGTTCAGGGTTGGATTAAGGGTGGGTCTCCTGCAGTTCCGCATTTGTAGGTGGGTCTCCATGGAATTGTAGGTGGGTCTCCATAGAATGCAGTTTTGGGAAGGCGGTTCCGGTAAGCAGAGATGATTATCAGCTGATGCGGCGCAGCAGCCATTTTGTGATTACCAGGAATGGCTCTGAGAAAAGAAAATCTCAAGAATAGATATTAGTTCCTCTGGATCTTAATAAAGAATAATACTTACATAGTTTTATAGGGATCTAAAACTTGATTTGAGGAGTCCTAAAATATTTATCTATTTCGCTTGGTGAGGGTGGAGGTGTCCTGGGCCAGTTTTGGCCTAATCCTATTTTAAGTAAAGAAAGGATTAAGTTTACCTTAAATGTATTTTGAAGGGCCTTCCAAAGGTCAAGATTATTTCTGCGTAGATAGAACTTCAGCCCACCCACTACTGTGACCATGGAGATAAAGCATTGTAGTTAATAGTAGGTGATTATAGCAAAGGGGAGCGGTCGGGGGAGTTCCTGGAAAATTTTATCATATACTCAGGATGTATAAGAGAGCTATGCGATTCTTTTATAGTAGCAAATTGGGGAGTCAGAGGGGGGTCGCTTCCCAGCAAGGCTACCAGTTTTCTGGAGCAGATAGCAAGCAGCCTTGCTGACATGCTAATTGACCCAAGCTTTGTTCCAAGGTCAGGGGGTGCACAACAGTGGCTTTGCCAGCATATTGACCTGACCGGAAGCGGAGCTCAAAGGTCTGGGGGCTCAGACAGATCCTGGGGCCTTGCCGGGTCGGACTCCTCCAAAAAACTATCTAAGAGTGGGCCAAATATAGTATAAATAAATGTGAATTGATCTGACAAGCTTTGTTTCACCTCTTATTTCCCATTGCTCAAGGTTTTAAGCAGGATGCTAAAATTTGTACTCCTTTAGATTATAGCCTCTAGCTACTCAGCAGCCTCACAGGAGGCTATACCCTAAGGTGGATTTATTTATTTCTCCAGTAAGTGTGTAGTGCTGTTTGAGTGCAAAATGAATGTAGAGAGAGAGAGAGAGAGAGAGAGAGAGAAGGAGAGTGAGAGAAGGAGAAAGGAAATGAATGAGGAATCTAAGAAAATACTCAAGATATGTATGCCTAATACCCCTGTTAAAATGCCCCATGATTCTCTCTAGATTCTACTTTACACCTGAAGTATTTATAAAACAACGGAAGAAATACATAATAGATGAGAATTGTGGAAGAAAAGTCTTGGGATTCATCATATTTTAGAAGTATTGCTGAACCTTCTTTCATAAGTGAATAAACCTGAATAAAAAGGCTATCACACATAAGACCACACCCACATGTAGAAAAACAGAATTGAGAGTACAAAGATGGGAGAAAAAAAAAAGGAAGTAGTTATTTCAGTACAAAATGTGTCCATAAATGCTAACCAAGTAAACATCTGACTCTTCGCCAAACGTTGTTCACGTAAACATAATATGGTTTCATTACATTTAAAAGGTAGCCAACTAGTATTAAAATTACCAGCAAGGAAACGTTTATCTGGTCCCCAACAACCCACAGGCAGCAAAGCACTTTTTATCATATAACAACTTAGTTTTACACAGTGATGGACACACAATCTTAAGTTGGACATGGATATAGGCAACTCGGTGAGAACATCTTGGAGGCTGGAAGAGAAACTATGAGTTGGAAACCTTGGTGGAGGGAGAAGAGTGAATAAAAACAAGAATGATTGGACATAAGTATATATTTAAAACCAAGATGGGTTCCTCAGAACTTCTAGAAATCTGAAAAACATTTTTGGTTTTCTTTTTTGATTTTTCCCTTCCCAGTGATCCTGTCACTGACCTGGATAAGCAAACTATTGGTAGCAGAGTTTTTAATTTAGCATTCATTTGAGATAGTAACAGCCATGACCAACTGCTAGTGTAAGAAAATCTCTATCCACTAAACTGACCAGTAGGATGAGCCCATCAGTTTAGAAAGTATTAAAATGAATTGTCAATACATACACATTTTCCCTTCACAATTATTCCAAAGTGAACATAAGATATCAGTGTGTCAGGGCCAGCTAGTGGCATGGTGGTTGATATTGGACTCTGACGTGGCCAACTATGGTTTGAGTCCTCATGGCTTGCTTTCTCTCTTTCTCTCTCTCTCTGGTGAGCATGTGTGCCCTATAGAAAATTTTAAAATAACAAAAATACTAATATTAAATAAGTTTTAAAAAAATAAAATGTCAATGTGTCATTTGAATATGTTATAAGAGAATTTTTACTTGGTCGATATTTTTGTTCAAATACATGCACTTTCTCTGTTAAAAAATAACAATGTAAATAAACAGGCATGTTATTTATATGTGAAATTTTAAAAAATATTTTAAAAATATGAAATGTATGCCCCCTTTTCTGGCTTCTTTATCCAATATTAATAGTGCCAAACTCTCTGCAATGTCAAACTAAGTGTCTTGGTTGTTAAAACTTGAAGACAGAGAGCAGCATCTATTTTGTTCATATGTTATACCATACTCAACAATGGTCAATAATAATGAGCTTACATAAATAAATGGAAAGCATCCCAAATGATGGGTAAATGCTATCATATATATATTTTTGATTATATGACTGTAAGACACTAGAATTCAAAACTAGAACTTCATTAAAGTTGTGAGAGAAGCCGGACCAGCAGTTAGCGTAATGGCTATGTCGCTGGACTCCCACGTAGTCGACCGCGGTTGGCGTCCCGGACCCGGTGGCTTAAAAAACTCACGCCGGGCGCATGTGTGTGCGCGCCCAAGATCCTGAGAAGAGAATGGAGGAGAAGGGATTGCAGCATGGCCATCCCCCCTGGGGGGTGATTTCTCGCTTTCTGTCTCTCTGTCTCTCTCTGTCTGTCTGGTGAGCGCACGCGCCCTATAGTGAAAACCTCTCCCCCCCGCCAAAAAAAAAGTTGTGAGAGAAGCAAGCTGGGATTACATATGCTTTCATGTTTATGAGGCTGAAAACTTTTGTATGAATGAAATAAGTATATGTGAATTAATGTGATTTATTATAAATTTCTACTTAATATCTTGCTGTAATAAGTAAAGCTAGCAATTAAAGTCTTAATGCATTACAAGATACATATGCTAACAAAAATAAAATCATTCCTTTCATAAAAAAGTTTGATATTGTGCCATTACAACAGTCAGCTAGAAGAGATTGATATCATTTTTAATAAAAGATACTATCATTACCAGTGTGACAAGAGATTCAATGCTATTTATGACTCCTCAGATTTAGACACAAGATTATTGCTTACTTTCAGTTTCTATGACTTCCACAAGCATTAAGCTTGATTGAACTGCATATTATAATACTAACAAATGAATCAACAAGCAAAAACATGTTGATGTGAATCAAAATTGTATATAAGACAACGTTTGCCTCTACATTAGTCTATCATTTGAAAATATTTCTCGGTTTGATTTAAAAATGGTTTTTGATACTAAAACATACAGGTAACCTTGGAACTAACTCTAGAAAGCATTCAGTCATACAATAAACATTTATTTTTCATTGACTATAATAATTTTTCACATATGCATGGGTGTCTGACAAATACTATAGGCCAGGATATTCTGGTCCAATTACCACTGAAAAAGCAATCTTGGAAATATTTAGTTGTATGTGACTAAACAAAGTATATGAACATATTTGTATAAAGATTTGAAATAATGGTGAAAACCCACAATGCTCAACTGAGTAATTTTAGAAGCAATAAAAGAGTTCAACTTGGGACTTGCTAACAAGTCTTTATACTGCATCATTATATTTTCTATATCCTATAATAACCACCTTAACAGGGAAGATAAAATTTATCATTTATAATAGATCTAAAAATAAAATAGATTCTGAAATAAATTCAATAAAGAATGCACAAATTCTTTCTAAAAAAAAAGTTTTAAACTACTACTAAGGATATAAAAGAAGACAAAAAAATGGAGAAATATTCCTAGTTCATAAATAGGAAAATGCTGTGTTGTTAAAATGACAATCCTCTAAATTAGGTTAAATCATTTTGTTATTCCTAAAATAACTCATTGGGGTTTTCATTGCTGTTGCATAAGGTATTTGTGTGCATATAAATTATAAAGATACGAAAGTAGAAAAATTCTGAACAAAAAGGACATAAGGACTAACTGTTACATTGTCAGATAATAAAATATATAATACAGATAAATATAAACATACTATCTAAAATCTGAAAAGATATATTAATAGAGATGCACATGGATCTTTAAAAAATATTCATATATTTAATATTTTATAATGATGGCACAGTAAATCAGTGAAGAAAGAATGGGTTACTTAATTTAGAAAAACTTTTGAGGGAGAAGTAGGTGGCTCAATGGGCTCCAACATAGTCCACAGAGGTTCGAGTCCCAGACCTGGTGGGTTGAAACTCACATCAGACTCATGTGTATGAGTGTCCAAAATTTTGAGAGGAGAATGGGAAAGAAGTGATTGCAGTGTGTCCATTCCCCCAAGAGGTGATTTATCACTTTTTGTCTCTGGCAAAAGCACATGCCCTATAACAAAAATTTCTCTAAATAAACAATAAAAAATAGAAAAGCGTTTGAAAATTTGGTAAACATATCTTGACAATTGTTACTTTCTGTAATGTGTTTCAAGTGGTTCTAAAGGTTTAAATAAAAGAATAAAATAATCCTTCATGCTGGAAATTAATATTTACCTGATGTTTGGGTTGCTTATAAAGTTTGTGGAAATATAAACTATTTTAACATTACTTAATTATCTAAATACATAGTTAAAATATATGTACATCTAGAAATAGATGTAGAGAATTTAACTTAGATGAGAAATTAGGAAAATAGTTACATAAATGAATTGCTTACATATGTGAATAACTCTTATGATTAACTAATTAACAAAATATATAATTCTGAAAATATAACTTAAAATAGAGAGCTACTCAAGAAACTAAACAGCAACTTGTTTTGTATTTATTACATCTATTGATTCTCTGTAGTCACAGATAATTTTTTTAAGGATTTATGTGATTAAATTAGATTTTATATAATTGTCTTTGTTTTCTGTAATGGCCATAATGCACATCCAAAAACACAGTGGCTTAAAACAATGCAAATTCGTTATCGAAAAATTTTTTTTCTTTTTAAGAGAGATTGTTTGCTATGAAGTACATGCACTAACCAGAGAGACAGAAAGGCAGAGGTACAAAAAGCAAGAAATCACCCCCCAAGGGGAATGGCAGCATCACAAAACCTTCTCCTGCATTTTCCTCTCACTATCTGAGCAAGCATGCACACATATCCAGCATGAGTTTTAAGTTGCCGGGTCTGGGACTTGAACCCCAGTTGATTACGTGGGAGTCCAGCAACATAATCATTACACCATCTGCTGGTCCCTATTAGTAAAACTTCTGTTGGGAAGTCTAAAGTCTGAAATGCGTCCCACTGAACTAAAGTCAAGGTCACAAAAGTTTTCTTTATAGATGATCTACATCCCTGTCTGTTTCCGCTTCTCAAGGCCATTTACAACATTTGGTCATGAGAACATAAATGAATTTTTCAAAACCAGTAGCATAACTTCAGATCTCTTCTCTAACTCTGACATCTCTTCAGTATTCTTCTTCCTCTGTCTTCTACTTTAAACAGCTCTTATTATTATATTGAGCCCATCTTGATCATTCAGGACAAACTCTCCATCTAAAATTCCTAATTGCATCTGCAAAATCCTTTCTGCAGTGTAATGTGACATGTGGAAAGGTCCTGGGACTCAAAGAATAGGCATTTTTCCTGGGGGTAATGTTCTGCCTTCTGTGCTTTATTCAATTTGTTAGTATGTTTAAACAGTGATTTTAAATAAATTTTTTCATTTTTCTATTTTTTTCTTTATTCCAAACAACACCTAATTTTATTCTATATTGTTTTATTTTTAGATTTTTGCCTTAAGGCATATGTGCTCTTCAAGAGACACAGAGAGAGAGAGAAAGCTAGAAATTATCCCCTATAGGGGGATGTCCATGCCATAATCCTGACTCCTTCACTTTTCTCTCAGGATTTTGGGAATGCACATACATGTGCTCAGCACGTTTTTTTGAGCTGCTAGGTCTGGGACTTGAACCACAGAGTGAGCCATGTGAGATCCAGTGCCTTAACACCACAACACCTGCTGGCCCAAAATTTACAATATTTAAGTTGTACTTCAGAATTTAAAAGAAGGGCCAGTCTGTAGCTTGGTGGAAAAGATAAGTCAGATACCATATAACTGATCACAATTTGAAGCCCAGCCCCAGTGGTTTATAAAACATCCCAGGCACATGTATGTCCCAAAACTTGACAAGATGAAGAAAAGGAAAAATATGGACTGTGGCATGAGCATGCCCCATTGGGGGTGTTTTCTCCCCAACTCTCTCTGTTTGTCTCTCTGTCCCTCTCTGATGAGCGCATGTACTCTTTGCCTCCCTCTGAATGTACCCAGTAATAATTAATTACTCAAAAAGGAAAAAAGAAGAAAAAAAAAAAAAGGAGAGGAAGAAATTCAAGTGAAAAATATTGCCCACGCTGGGTATTCAAAATCCACTTCTTACATTGCTTATTCTGGTAACTCGTTGTTTTTCTTTGGACAAGTTATGTCATGGCTCTGCTACTGAAATTTTTAATGTGAAATTAAATTTAAACTTTAACGACTTACAACTTTCAGCTGAGGGCTGAAACCTTGGACTAGGACTCTATGACTTTATAAGATTGTTCCAACTAGAATGGCAGTGTAGGCAGAAAAGCAAGCTAATGTTCTCCAACCAAACACTAAAGGCACTATTAAAGTTGTTGCTAAGTCTGTTGGGTGTTATTTGGAATGCTTTCTCTGTGTTTTCTACATTTACTTGTATTATGGATAATTAAAATCCACATATAATACAAAATTCATTTACTCAGACGACACTTACACAGCAACTACTTTATGTTAAACATGGTGTTAGGGGATTGCTTCTATGCCATAAGTAATGTGAAGAGAGCAAATGTATACTATTGAAAGATAAGCACAAATATGAAACAGATATATTTCCATCCCATAAGAAACTTAAATTTTAGTTGGGCAGAGGAAATAACTACCTCCTTGAAGACAAAGATTGTCTTATTGGGTTTTCTATCTCCAGTTCCCTCTAACACTCAATTTATATTACTTTCCTAAACTTCTTTCTGCATGCTTGATGTTAAAAAGAAAGTCCTACAGGGACCAGAATGTGGTGTAGTGGTTAAGGTGCTAAACTTCCACATTACCAATCACAGTTCGAGTCCCAGAACTGGCGTCTTGAAACTCACACCAGACACGTGTGCATGCCCAAAATCCCAAGAGGGAAATGGAGGAGAAAGGATTGCAGTGTGGCCATCCCCCATGGGGCGGGGGGTGATTTCTCACTTTCTCTGTCTCTCCTGTGAGCACATGTGCCCTATAGCAAAAATCACTCAAAAGGAAAAACAAAAAGGACCAGCAGTTAGCATAATGGCTATGTCGCTGGACTCCCACATAGTCGACTGCGGTTCACGTCCCGGACCCGGTGGCTTAAAACTCACGCCGGGCACATGTGAGTGCGTGCCCAAGATCCCGAAAGGAGAATGGAGGAGAAAGGACTGCGGTGTGGCCATCTCCCCTGGGGGGGGGGTGATTTCTCACTTTTTGTCTCTCTGTCTTTCTCTGTCTTGCGAGCGCACGCGCCCTATAGCAAAAACCTCTAAAAAAAAAAAAAAATCCTGTACTACTTCCTGTCTATCCCTGGACTTATATAGCTAGCAGTGCACTTAGTATATCATGCTGGATGTGTAAAAGAAAGCTATAACTCAAAATGTCCAAAATTCACTGTCAGTCATGCTTTTTCTCTCGAACTTGAGTCCTTTTCCTGGATTTCTAATTTCAGTGAATGACACCATTATCAATCCTCTTCTATTGTCAGAACCCTATGAGTCATTCTTGATATTTAATCTCTCTCATCCACTCTATCAGTCAGGGTGCGAGCAGGAAACAGATGGCAGACTCATATTTTAAATAATTCTAATATATTTTAATTATGGGAGTCTTTGTGGAGGATGGGGAAGGTGTAGGGCTGCCACACAAAATATTGCAATTTAGCAGGGTTCTTTTCCAACTTTAATACAAAAGAGTATCTGGAATCCAGGGGGAAAGTCCTGCAGGTGGGTTTCCTTGGGAGAAGCAATAATTTTGCTTGGGGATTAAGATGTTCAAGGTGACCCTCCAGGGAATAAATATCCACACCTCACTTCTTTACATCCTATTTTCCTGTTGATGCTCTGCACTTACTGCTGGACTCAGTAAGTCAGACACTGATGTGAACTATACAGCTAAGAATTCCGTGAGTGTTAGGAGAGAGGAAAAGACAGGCGAGTGGATCTCAGGGTGCAACTGAGTACTCAATCAGTGCTCTGTGTAAATCTCTCTGACACCAAATCTTATAAATCTCCATATTCAACTTTCCAGTCTTCTCTTACACAACTACCACCCTAGTACAACTATTATCATGTAATTTTTCCATTTTAAAGTCATTCGCTAACAAATCTCTTCTTATTATTCTGACACCCACCCACCCCAGCTAAACTAGAATGGGCTTTGCAAAATGTATGTATAATCCTGCCCCTTCCCCAATTTAAAATATATCAACATGTTTCTATTAGCACTAAAATAAAAATTAGAATTCTCAACATGCTCCTTCCTAGGAACACTCTTATTTCATCATTACTTTTCCAAACTCATTCTTCAAATCCTTACTCAACCCTCACTTCCTCTTCCAAGCTGTCCTGTTCTTTGTAATAAATCCCCTTCTTATTCATATCCATTGTATGATCTACCTCTGCCTATCACATGTGTTATTCTGTAATATAACATGTATCCAAAAGATTTTTGGCTTCTCCAGTAGATGCTAAAACTGTTAATATATCTTATTTTGTCCCTATATAGTATCCTCCCTGCATAGTGTAGGTCAGGGAACAGAGTACAGATATAATGAATTTATCATGAATAGGTGAATGCATTAGCACTTATTGTCAATATGTATTATACTACAGTTCACATGTGTAAATATCTATATAAATGTTGTGAGATTTTGACAAATTTCTCCCAAAATATTTTATCCTCTCATCACCTGTTTCCCAATATCTGAAAGACCGAGTTCTATGTCTTGCTGACAGGTGTAAACAGGGTTTACTAGAGGTTTACACTAGAGTAGGAGGGATAGATCATGTGAATAATGACTAATGAATAATAAATTATGACAAAATAGCTGGGCGTAGGGTATGTATTAGTTTCCTATTGTTGTTGTAACAAATGAACACAAATTCACACAAATGTATTGTCTTACAATTTTAAAGTCCAAAAGGGGTCTCATAGAGCTAAAATCAAATGTGCTGGTTGTCCTTTACTTCTGGAGTTTCTGGAGAAGATTGCATTCCCTTATCCCTTTTTAACTTCTGGAAACTGGCCGTATTCCCTGTTTCATAGACCCCCTTCTATTTTCAAGCCAACGATACCATCTTTCTGATCTCGGCTTCTATCGTGCCATCTCCTTTTCTGATTCTGAATCTCCTGCTTTATTCATTCACTTGCAAGGCACTTTGTCCTTATAATCTGAACTAATCTCATCTCAAAATCCTTAGTTTAGTCACATTTGAAAACTCCCATTTGCCATGTAAATTAGAATATTTATAGGTCTTTAGGATTAGCAGGCAGGCTTCCTGGTGGACTAGAATTCTGCCTACCATGTGGAAAATCTGCAGTGGTTTGAGAGATAATTTGGAGAGCAGCTGTCATGTTTGAGAAATATACAAAGATTAAGTGGAGGGATGTGAATGCTGTGATAGGTCACCAGATGCCCATTCAGGAATGAAGGGTCTGTGTTCCCCGCTACTGGCAAGCAGTTCTCAGTGAAAACCCTCCTTGACAATTACATCATCATTCTGTCTCTTCCTGAGCAGCTCCAATCCAGTGACTAGTCCACATGGGGATATAGAGGCCAGGCCCACTGGTCTCAACTAGACAGACCTGACGAATTTTCCTTTCTATAGGACTCCTGTGGAATTGAGTGATGCTTTTATTCTGAGAATGCATCACTACTCTATTTCTCCTCTGCTCAATCTTTCTTCTTTCCTTTTCCTTCTACAGGTGTTCATAAGAGTCCTCCCTGAAAAACCACTTTATGCTAATTTCCATCCTAGAGTCTACTTGCTAGGAACCAACTATGGTATGAAAATAGTAAGACAGGGACCAGATGATGGCCTAATGGTTAGGTTTCTGGACTCCCACCTAGTCGACTGCTGTTCAAGTCTTGGACCTGGTGGCTTAAAACTCATGCTGGGGGTTCATGTGTGTATACCAAAATCTTGAGAAGAGAATGGCAGAGAAGAGATTGTGGCAAGGCCATCCCCCTTGAGGGGAGAGGGATTTCTCACTTTCTGTCTCTCTATCTCTGTCTCTCTGGTAAGCACATGGACCCTATAGCAAAAATCTCTCTCTTAAAAGAAATTTAAAAATAGGAAGACAGACTGAAATTTTTATTTTGTTGTTGGATGATGGCACGCTCTGGATATTAGTAATTGGACTTTAATCTCCTTAAATAACAACTTTAATCATCCTGGTAACTTGTTCTAAAAGTTCTTAGGCTCGTGAGTGCCTTTAAAATAGGCTGACCCTTATTTAGAGTAAAGTAACATGTACAGAAATGTGATGCAGAGGTTGGAGTTAGAGACTACAATGCCCTGTTACTTAGCTTTATTCAAAGACCAGGTGGAAAGATGACATCAATTCTTTCTTTTCCTTTTCCCTAATCTCTCACTTTCAATTCCTCTGATTAGTCCTTCTGATAAATATATTTCTGCTTCTACCGTCACCAATATATTATGGATATCATAAGGTATTTTTCTTTTTAATTTTCTACTCTGCTATAAGTAAGCAGCAAGTAGGAAAATGAGAAGTAATTGGCCTCAATAACCAGTAAGACCAATTCCTTTTAAATTGAAAATTAGTTGTGTTTTTGCCTGTGGTATAGATGTATTTGGCAGTCTGGTAATTGCAACTCAAGAGTTTATTGCCAGTGTAAATATTGAAATATAGGTAAAAGAAAAATAGTTTCACCCTAAGACTAAACCTCAACTCTATCATGCATATTGAAAGTCTCATTTTTTTTTTTTTACAGTAGACAGGCCAGGAAGAGAAAGACAGCTGATTGAGAGGACTGAAAAAGTAATGAAGAGGAGCAAAATAATCACTAATGATGACATTTTGACGCTATCTGATTAACAACAACAATAATAAAACAAATAAATGAGAGCCACCACTACTGCCAGTGTAAAATGAAAGATGCTCTTATTTATCACTTCTGGTAGTGAAAACATTTGGTAATAAATTGCAATATTTATGATGGATTCTACATACATTATGTTTCTGCCATTCTTCTAAGAAATAACTTGAATTTATTACAATAATTATAGAAAATGTAGAAAAAGATGTATGAACAAAAAGGATCATCACAGTGTTAGTTACGGTAGTCTAAATGAGAAATACGCTAAATATTTGATAATCATTGAACGATTAGCTGAAACATGCATGGCACCGAGACTACAAATGACCTATGAAAATATTTATCAACAGTTTAAATGACATGAACATAGCTCATAAAACTAGGGAGAAATAGCTATTAAATAGTAAATTTAGTAGATTTCACATGTGTAGAAATTAGAAAAGCAGAGTTGGCCATGGTAGTGCAGGTGGTAAGGGACCACTCTCTAATTCTTTCTTTTTTTAAGAAGTTTTTTTTATAGGGCGCGTGCACTCGCCAGTCAGAGACAGACACAAAGTGAGAAATCACTCCCCAGAAGGGACAGCCACACCGCAATCCCTTCTCCTCCATTCTTCTCTCAGGATCTTGGGCATGTACCTGCGCCCGGCATGAGTTTTAAGCCAACAGTCCGGGACACGAACTGCGGTCGACTACGTGGGAGTCCAGTGACATAGCCATTACACTAACTGCAGGTCCCACTCTCTAATTCTGAAGCCACATTGAAAGACCACAGTTCAGACCCTGGCTGAGGGGGGAATTGCAGCATTATAGAATCCTGTGCTTCCCTACTCCAACCCTATCTTTCTCTGTTTCTCTCTCTCAATAAAATAAATTTTCAGAAAAAATAAATTTTAAAAATATAAGGTCTAGGGACCAGCAGTTCGTGTAATGGCTATGTCGCTGGACTACCATGTAGTCGACCGCGGTTCACATCCTGGACCCGGTGGCATAAAACTCACGCCGGGCACATGTGTGTGCGTGCCCAAGATCCCAAGAGGAGAATGGAGGAGAAGGGATTGTGGTGTGGCCATCCTCCCTGGGGGGTGGGCGGGGGATTTTTCACTTTCTATATCTCTCTCTCTCTCGCTGTCTGTCTGGCAAGCGCACGTGCCCTATAGCAAAAACCTCTCCAAAAAAAAAAATAATAAATAAGGTTTAAAATTAAAAAAAAAAAAGCTAGTTTTAGAAAGTTATGTTTTTTTTTTTTTATTTTGAAATTTATTTATTTTTTCTGGGAGAAAAAGAGAGACAGCACCTCCAAAGCCCAACAGGGTCCAGAGGCTGTGGTCCACTAAGCCTCAGCCAACTGCAGATTTGGGGCTTGCACATGCCTGACGTAACCGGGAGGGACTCGGGTTGTGAACTCAGGACTTTTCCTTGAGGGTCAGCCTTGCAGAGTATTTGGTTTTACCACTGTGCCATTGTCCTGCCATAGTATGACTGAGTCTGAAGATTATAATTTCTCCTTTTAAGATTAATTGTTAGAGGGCACCTGAACTTACCAGAGAGAGAGAGAGAGAAAGGGAAAGAGAAAGAGAGAGGGAAATCACCACCTAATAAGGTGGAAATTCCTTCTCCAGTTCCCCAACCTGTTGGGATTGGGGCACACATACACACACACACACACACACACACACACACGTGATCAGTGTATTTTTCAAGCAGCCAGGCTAGAATCAAATCACAGTCAGCCATGTCGGATCTGGCTCCTTTAACCACTAGACAATGGGCTGGTCTTACTGTTTCTTCTAATTATTGCATTAAGTCATAGCTTTGTGAAGGTTTTATATATACATATACACACACATATAATATGTATATATATGTGTGTGTATATGTATATATGTGTGTGTGTGTGTGTGTGTATATATATATGTATATATATATATATAAAATCCCCATAAAAAATGAATAGTATAGTTAGTATAGCCTTACAAGCAAGGTAGGGTGAAAGACAAATTAAATAATTAATATGTATGCTAATTTTATATATTTTTTATTTAATCAGAAAATTAGTTTTGGGACCAGCAGTTGGCATAATGGTTATGTCACTGGACTCCAGTGTAGTCGACTGTGGTTCAAGTCCCAGACCAGTGGCTTAAACTCATGCTGGACATGCATGCCAAGATCCTGAGAGGAGAATGGAGGAGAAGGGATTGTGGCATGGCCATCCCCTTGGGGAGGTGATTTCTTGCTTTCTGACTCTGTCTTTCTGGCAAATGCACGCACCCTAGAGCAAAAACCTCTCTGAAAAAAAAAAGTTTCATCATTCATAAATATTTAAAGAACACTAGAACAATAAAAATTTTGCCTTCCATTCATTTATCTATATATTTCATGTTTGGAATACTGGAATACTACATAAATTTTATTCTGCACTTATAATATTTTCTAATTATTCACTTGAGTTTCTATAGAATTGTAATAAAATATAACAATTCGTGATTACAAGATGAAAAACCAAAGTCTTAGATGGAATTATATTAAATTGATAAAATTAGTTTGTATTTTTCATTTAAAAAATTATATATGTAAGTAATACAATTTCATCATTCACTATATATATCACCTTTTTCTCTTTGTTCCTGTTTAGGTGAAAATATTTTCTAGAGTACAAAATTTTTTTAAATAAGTTGATCTTGTATAAAACATTTTTCAGTGAATAAGAGTATTTTTATTTCATTTGAGAGTTCTTGAAGATAAAAGACACCGTGTTGCCATCAGAACTGTTATTATCTACAAAGACTGTATTGTGGAAATGGATTAAAAAGAATTCTTTGAGATCTCTTTTTTTAATATATACTTAGGAGAAAAAGGCTGTATGTATTGAAGATGTCTATTGTAGTTTAAAGGAATATTGACATTCTATAAAGAAAGAAGAACCAAAAAGATCTGAGTCAGAATATTCAACTTGTTGTTCAGGATTAAAACAGAGGACAAATACCTGCTTCCACTTTTTAATTTTTTTTTTTTTTTAATTTTATCCCTGGTAATGGGTTGCCACTTTGTGGCAAGTAGAAAAAAAGTGAAGTATAAATTAAATCCATAAATAATATCAGGAAAAGAATAAAGGAAGAGATATAAATTAGTTTGGGGCTTCTATTGTGTATTTTACATCAGCACAAAACTCAGTGAAATCCTTACCTCTCTTACCTCTTTTCATTCCTGCCATGCAAGAAACTTTCTTTTTAGTTTTGCTAGAGAGTGCATGTGTCCACCAGAGAGAGAGAGACAGTGAGACAGAAAGAAGGAAAACAACCCTCATAGGTGAAGGGCCAGTCTGCAGTCTCTTCTGAATCTCTTTCTCTCTTTAGGTTTCTGGGCATACACATACAGATGCCTGGAGTGTTTCAAGCCATAAGGTCCAGGACTTGAACAATGCAGTTGGCCATGTGAGATCCAGCTGCTCTAACCATGTCACAGGATGGCTCAGAAACTGCTTTCTAATTGCGAGGAATCAGAAATGACATGAAAGACCTCTCTACCTCCTCCCCTCCCTCTTGCCCTCTTAACACACACAATTCATAAGCACAGTGCTGTCAAATATGTATCTGTGTATGCATTTTTAAGTGTATTTTATTGACAGAAAGACAAAGATCTCAAATAATTGAATGTGTTTTTAAAATGTCTATATGGGATTTTATAGAAACAAAAATAGTATCTATTTTGTTACACTCTTGTTTAAAAATTGACCAGTGTCTCTTTTTTCTCCTAACAAAACAGTACAGAACTCATTTTGTCTATTTGATAAACCCCAATATGCTGTTTATTATACAAAGTAATAAAATGTGAGAGGTTACCATTGACTTCAAGAGCCTGTTTTTTCACTTAAGAAAAATCGTAACACTGTATTGAATTTTTTGTTTTATTTTGTTTCGTTTGGCTTTAGGAGAGATTTTTGCTATAGAGTGTATGTGCTCCCCAGAGAGAGAGAGAGATGCAAAGTGAGAAATCTCCCCCTGGAGAGATGGCCATGCAATTCCTTCTCCTCCATTCTCCTCTCAGGATCTTGGGTGTAAATGCACATGTGCCAGGTAGCAGTTTTGGTTTTTTTTTTTAGAGAAATTTTTGCCATAGGGCACATTCACTAGCCTGAAAGACAGAGAGACAGGGAAATGGGAACTGAGAAATCATTCCCAGGGGGAATAGCCACTCTGCAATCCCTTCCCTTCCATTCATCTCTTGGAATTTTGTACATGCATTCACACTTAACCTGGTGTGAGTTTTAAGCCACTGGGTCCAGGACTTGAACTATGGTCAACTATGTGAGAGTCTAGCAACATAATCATTTCACGATCTGTGGTCCCTGTATTAAACTTTGTAAAACATTTTAACAGCACTGCCTGCTTTTTAAAAACTGAAATAGTTTCACAATAAATTACAAGAGGTAATAATCTTTTGGGGGTTCCTCACTGAATTATTTCATCTACTTCCTAGTAAAGTAGAAGTAGTGTGGTGGGAACTAAGGTGTGTGAGTCCTAGCTCATCTAGAATAATTATACCAAATTAAAATGTGAATTTTCTGCCCTTCTAAATAAATTTGTAAATCTGAATTTTGTAAAATTTTATTTTTGATCTCATTTTCCTGTTCATCAGAAGATAACAAATCCAATGGAACTGACGTCTTGTGAAAAATCTAGTTAAATGACATATTTCAGTCTAAAACCCAGTTCTCTTCACTCTAATTCCACCACCATTTTCTGTATTTTCAAATGTCACTGTTTATCTATTACCTAATCCTAAAAATTGTACTACTTAGCACCATCACGCATTGACATAGAACCTGACTACATGCATCCTAGAACGTAAAATATTTCTCCTGCCTTTCATTCTAAAGACTCAGTGGTAGGAAAACATCTTAAAGAGCAACAAAAACAAAAAAATTATAGTTATAGACAGACAGAGCCTGAATTCAGAAGATCAATATAGAAGATTCATGCTTATTAGTTTCAGAGAAGTGCTGTTTTGAAGAAAGGTAGCAGTAAGCAAAGAAAATTTATACCTTTAATATGTCCTTTTTATTTAATTTAAAAAATGTAAATACCTCAAATCTATAAAAATTATATATATACATGTGTGTGTGTGTATATATATATATATATATATATATGTACACAGAGAGAGAGAGAGAGAGAATGAGAATGGTCATGGTGCAATTCCTTCTCCATTTCTTCTTCCTTTCGGATTTTGGGCATGCACATGCATCCAGTGTGTTCTCAAGCCACTGGGTTTGGGACTTGACCTGTCTGAGCATCTGGCCATGTGGGGTTCAGCCCTTTAATCAGCAGGCCATTAGTTGGCCTGAAAATAAATATTTAATCATTTTCAGGGCAAAGATTAGGACACAAATACTAAATGGTCAGGTTAGGAGGGAAGGGCTTTTAGAAAGTTATCTACTTTTTTTTTTTTTTTTTTTTTTTTGAGAGAGATTTTTGCTATGGGGAGCTTGCTGGAGAGACAGAAATTGAGAAATCACCCCTAAGCGGGGATGGTCATGCCACAATCCCTTCTCCATTCTCTTCTTGGGATTTTTGGGCATGCATACTCATTTGCTCAGCTTAAGTTTTAAGCCACTGGGTCTGGGACTCAATGCACTGTCAACTATGGGGAGTCCAGTGATATAACCATTCTACTTTTTAACCACTAAGCTCCTGAAAAGTTAAATATTGTTGAACAAATGGTTATTCATAACTATAAGGACAAGAACTGTAAAATATAAAGAAAAGGAACTAAAAAAAATTGCTAACAGTGCTGTAAGGACATTTAAATTAAATATATCAAATGCATTGAATTCTTCACTGACTCAGACTCAAAAATGCATTGATGCAATTTTATTCTTCAACTACGCATGTTTTCTGCCTTAAGATACCAATTCCACATGACAGTGACAATACGATCTTGACTTTGACATGTAAGCTCTTTTACATATTGTCTTCCACAGAACTTATTGTATATATCCCAAGAATAGTGTTATTTATCAACATCCATTCCACCCTGGAGGTATTGTTCAGAGATTACAGTACTGTCAATCTCCTTGCCTATAAGTTAGATGAGGAATGAACATGTCAGCTAATTCTGCTTGGTAAGTCAGAGTGAAAAATCTTTTGGGGGCAGTAGCTATTAGAAATAATTTTTGCATTCCTAGAGTCAAGGAAGGATCAACCTTCTTGTCTTCCTCCGGATTTTGTTGTGTGTGACAGTAACACATGACACAGATACACCAATTCAATACCAGATTGGACCCAACACCAGTCCCCCCAAAAAAAAACAGAGCCAAGAAAAATCTCAGAACATCAGAATGAGAGCCCTAATGTTATAACTAACGCCCTTTCTACCTTTAACCTCTTATTACATTAAAAACAATGAACCAATTTATTGCTTAAAACTATTTCATTCCTTAATTTCTAGTAGGCACAAAACTGAATTTATAGATGATAAAACTGAGACTTAAAAAAATTGTGTAATTTGCTCCTCAAAGCAACACAATAACATTGAGAAATAAGATGGCAGTAGAGATACTTGACCCATGAAAGTTCAACCACTCCACTCTGTAGTGCTTTGTCTTTTATCAATTGTCATGGAGCTTACAGTTTCCATTACATGGTTCCATAAAGTTTAAACCAGTCATTATTGGAAACACATTCTAGTCTTTACTCACACTTATTAGATAATGTTTTGAAAATGTAGTTGGAAACTCACATTTTCAGAAATTGGTTATATTCTCTTTAGAATGGTTAACTCTGCCTTGAGAAGGTATATAATATCTGTGTCCAAAACATTAATGATTCTATTGGAATTCAGAAAAAAAGAAATAAAGATGGAGAATATTTCAAATTCTCTCAGAGCTCTAAATATCGACTCCCTACTCCCCATTTGTCCTCCACAGAGATGCTATAAAACTGAAGTCCTAGAACGCTTGTTACTGATGATGCAGATGGAAATTACTGAAATAATGTGAGCAAGCTTAAATTGTGTTTTTCTTCAGAACATTAACTCTTTTCTTAAAAGCAATTTCCATTTTAACCGACTTTTGTGTGTTATCATGAAGTTTTTGTAATTATTTACAAGGAACAAAAGAATGTGCCAGTCTCAGCATCCATCACAGATGAGTGTTTTGGTCTCTGAAAACAAAGACAAAAACGTTCTAAGTCCATACTAGTGGCCTTTCTTCTGTTGGCATCTTAAAACATATTTTGTAAAAAATAATTAAAATCTCTAAGTCAACACTAAAACATTAACAAACATGTTCAATTACTTGGCTAAAATAAATATAAAAGTGTTCTTTTCTGGATTCTTTTCCCTTAAAATAGCACACCAATAGGCTTAATTTCTTGGTCATCTGTATGGGATTTTTGAAGTTATAATTCTCAGAGGAAAGAGATGCTTATCAAATTGAGTATACATAAATTTCATTGTGTATGTTGATTACTGAACTCTTTCCCTTGAAAATGCATGTCTTAAAGTATGCAATCAGATTCAGGAATGAGTATTCCTAAAACATTCTCCAGATGATTGACGTCATCAGCTAGGGACAAAAATGAAGAAAACCTGATTCACAGCATGAGTTCCATTGGTCTTGAGATTTTGATTCTTTGATTTTAGAAGCAACATGTTTGCCTGTTTGTTTTTCTGTTAAGATTTTTTAAAAGCTTCCCAAATATGTAAGCATTCTGAAGGTCTTAGACTCCTTTAATTGAGCTGTTATTTTGTTTGATATTACAAGTATATATGTTGGAAGCGACTCTCCTGGGTCAATCTGCTAAAATTAATAGCATTATGGTCTGCATAGGATTATTATTTCATCATAATAATCACCACCTTCCTCATCAATACAAAACAACTGTAATCATTTAAGAATGAGAAACATGTACAAGAATTGGGGCTAAAAGGCTTATGATTTTAGAATCATAAAGTTAGTAGGTCACAGAGTTAGATTTTCACCCATGTGGTTTTCCCATCAGGCTCTGTAGGATTTGCTATTGCAGCTTACCTACCTCTCCTTTCTCAAGGTTTATGCCCTTTGATAATTGTCTATGTTTTCAAAATACAGTAACTAAAATCCTGTATAATCTGGTTTTTCAGAATCACATAGAATCACAGAGTGTGTGGGAGGAATATTCCTTGATTTAATAGATTGTGGTGGATCTCCCTGTTCTACAATTTCCATGGCATTCTTTATTTTGCTCAAATTCTTTATACTAGTTTAATCACAGATCTAACATCAATACCCCTCGTTAGAACATAAGCTTCATAAAGACAAGGCTTTTGCTTTTGCTTTCAAATTCCACTATTAGATTCACAGATGTCATTTCATTTGAGATGTAACCATGTCTGATATTGTACTTGATATGTGACCAAGATTCCATATCCTTCATTTAAAAGGAATACTGTTGTGAAGGCAACAGCAGCAATAACATGTTCTTGAGCATAATTGACATATACTCAGTGCTCAAAATCTGCAAGGAAATAAACTAAAGGTGATAGAGTAGTTGCAAGGATTAAAGAATAATTACCTATCATGTAGGCTTTTTTAAATTATGGATATTACTGGGTCATTGGAAAAGTCATGATTTAGTTTTTTGTGTTTTTCTATGCAAAAATGCATCATGACTTTTTGATGGCCCAATAGATTCAGGGACCTAAAACAACTTAGCCATTAACAAACATGTAGTACACAGCAGGACCAGAAGATTATGAAAACTCTCACAAGAAATCATGATAATCTTTTTTGTTGTCTATCAACTCTAACAAGATGCCCAATGAAATGTCACAAAAGAGTATTTGAGAAAGTAGTTTCATAAGCACCCAATGCGAGAGCCACATTTATTTTGTATAAGGTGGAAAAAGCCAATTTCTGGTAAGTGGTCTGAGTCTTTATGAAGTCTCCACTGCAATTGAAGCCTTCAAATAGAAAAAATTAAATACTCTGTGTGGATCCCTGAGCATGTGATTTCAGGCCAACATAGGCTGTAAGTGCTACATTTCCTCATTTTGGTTTGAGAGTCTTTTAGCCTGACATCTATCTTCTGGCTCACACTAACCTTGCTTGGGTTTAAAGGTTTTTAAGGTTTCACCCCTGAACCCAAATGCTTTCAGTATCCTGACCTGTTTCCATCTTGATTTCAGCTCAGACATTCCAGCTACTGCTCACTGCTCACTCTTTATTTTAGGCAGCTCTATTTCCATCATCACTATTGTTTTTTATATTTATTCAATGTGTCAAAAATTCAAAAACCATAAGAACACTGATGAGAAACAAAAATTAGGTCTTTGGTTTTACCAGCTTATTTTTATTGATAAGCCAGACATCAGGATGTATTCTTGTGGTGAAAATTTTTGACAAGATTCTAGCATTTTGGAGACTCAATCCTAAGTCTGCAAATAATTCAAGTCATTAAGAGGAAGACCTCAAAATTAGATCAGTTCTGCTAACAGTCATATTTCCTGAATCAGCTCTGAATTTATGGTCTTAGTCTCTGTTTCTAAATATCCTTTTTTTTTTTTTTTCCCATAAAGTGTTTGGGAATGGCAAAGAGACAGAGAAAGATAGACAGTGAAGAATCACCACCTTGGGGGATGGTCACACTGCAGTCCCTTCCCCTCCATTCTACTCTTGGAATTTGGGCATGGAGGCATGCATACCTGGCATGGTTTTCAAGCTATCAGGTCCAGGATTTAGACTATGGTCAGCTATGTGGGATCCAGCTGCCTTAACCACTAAATTATGGGGCCAATTTCAGTCATTTTATTTATATATATGTTTAAATAGAGAAACGAAGGCATGTCAAAACAGTCTTTTATGTCAATGGAATAATAACTTTATAACAGCTCTAGTCATACATCTATAACTCATTATTGTTATTTAACTGATGATATATCATTCATGTGTTGTTGCTTCTTTCTCTCTGACCCCCAGCAGAAAAAGCAAACAAACAAAAACACCGGAAAAAAAATTTCTAACAATAAGAAATGATCCCTTTATAAAGGACGACCCTTTTTACTCTCAGCCTTTGATTAATTTCTGTGGTAATTGAATTTGACAAGAATGAAGATCATAGGCTCCTGGAGCTGAAAGGACATTTAATTTAGTCATTAAGCAATGCTGAGGTCTAGGAATTTGAAGTGACTTAGCCAAAGTCACACATGTTAAGTCATAATTGGTACAAAACACATGTAAAACCATCAGGTTTTTCTGCTTCCATGCTTAAATGATTATTTTTCTCTTTTGTTTTTCTTAAAGTAAATTATTTTTCTTCGCTTACATGGATTTTTTTTTTGTTTTATAATTATTTAACTTTATTTATCTATTTATTTTAATTTGATGAGAGAGAGAGAGTGAGAAAGAGAGAGAAAGAGAGAAACAAAGCAAGCTACCAGGTCTGGGACTAGAACCATGGTTGGTCATGTTGGCAGTCCAGCACCCTTAACCACCACACCACCTACTGACCCTTATGTTTATCTATTCATTTTTTAAATTAAAAAAACTTTTTTAGGTTTTTGCTATAGGGTATATGTACCTCCCAGACAAAGACAGAGAGAGGGAAAGTGAGAAATCACCCCCCAAGGGAGAAAAGTCAGGCCACGGTCCCTTTTCCTCCATTCTCCTCTTAGGATTTTGGGCATGCATGTGTATGTGCCCAGCGTGATTTCCAATTCAAGTCCAGGACTTGAACTATAGTCAGTCATGTGGGAGTCCAGTGTCTTAATCACCATGACACCTGCTGGCCCTAAATCTATTTATTTTATTTCTTTCATGAGAGAGAGGCACTGTGACAGATTTTCTCATCACCCTATGATCCCCTGCCACACCACCCAGGATCACAGGTGCACCAGCACACTCCTTATATGTTTCGGAGCAGCCTGGGGTCTGAACACCCATAAGTCATGTGGCTCCAGCATTGCAGAATAACTCCTGCTACTGAGCCTGCCCTGCTTACATGGATTTTTAGTTTTGGAGGGACCCTCATATTAACAAATGCTTCTATATAAACCTATCTACATTAATGAAATCCTTAATGTACTATTAATCTAGAAGGTTTTAGAGATTGTATACATCACTCAATAGTTTAAGATCTGAAAAAGCCAAGCTCATTATCATACATTTTATTGTATATATAATCTCATTTTTATTGACTTTTCTATCTTTAATTAAATTGTCTTGTTATTATACCTTTTCTTCAACTGGCATACTTATTCCAACATGCCAATCTCATCCATTTTGTTTATGTTTTTAAAGCTACCACATACATTTTGGTAAGTCAGCTCAATCTCTGTACTTTTCAAATTCAATTAAGTTGAAAGCTTTGTCTACTTTGATAAGAGGCAACTGCTGAAAGCTAATGCCTTATAGAAAAATGTTACAAGGACAAAATATCATTTAATAGAGAAAGAGGAAAACATATCTTTATTTAGCAGACAATCAATGAGGTTTTTAAAATACTCTATCACTTATATAGAAGATATGTAAGGTCACGTGTGGCTTCAAATGTGTCTGTTTAACACTCAGGATAAGAGTGACCTTATATTTTACTTTACTTAAAAATTTGAAAGGTATATTTTCTACAGAAGGATGTTAATGTTCAATAATTCTAAAAATGACTTTAACTTTGTAACTATATATCAATTTAATTTATGCTTATGGAAATAATATAAGGAAATATGACTTTTACTGATTTGTATTCAAAATTAGGACAACAGTTTTACTGCTAACCCTTCTTAGAATATGTATTTTCTAATGCCTTATGTTTCTCCCACCTACACTAAAGGTCTGATTAAAGCCTGCTTAGCTAGCATTCAAGTCAAAAAATGTGTATTAAACCTAAATCTAGGTCAAACACTGAAATATACTTAGATAGACTTATGATGATGGTCATAATGCCCAATAAACTCACGTACACGGATAGGTTTGTGCCTACCTCTCATAGAAAACTACAAAGAGTGTTTAAGATTAGAGTTATAGAAATCAATGGATCAGGGTCATCAGGTACTGTGGTGGTTAAGATACTGGATTCCCATGTGGTCAGCCATGACTCAAGTGCCAGACCTGGCAGCTTGAAAATCACACCAGGCACATGGGTGTGCATGCCCAAAATCCTAAGAGGGGAATGAAAGAGGATGGATTGCTGTGTGACCATCCCCCCTTAGGGGTGATTACTTACTTTCCCTCCTACTGTCTCTCTCTGTCTTTCTCTAGCAAGCTGATGCACCTCATGGCAAAAAAGAGAGAGAGAGAGAGAGAGCGAGAAAGGGAAAGTACATACACATTAAAAATCATCGTTAAGTAGTGCCTTAAGGGTTAAATTGATAGGTGTTAGATTTGAAATAAAGGGACTGGCATAAAGAAAGCATAGCGATAAGCTTCGTGGCGCTGGGTATACACTGTCACTGGAACAGAGCATGGTTATGTTTCATGTGAGGAAGATAGGTGAGCAGTTAGTTGAAAAAGGCCACGAAGATCATGGAAGGGCATTTGTACTTGAAACCATCTGTCATACTGCTGTGTATGTTATAGGTCTGAAGTTAATTAATGCTTTAAAACCTTTACTGAATCAGACATCATGAACTATAAAGAGTCGCATCTTACTTTGGAGAGCACACGAGTAAAAGTGAGAATTGGTAACTGCCAAGAGGATGGAAATTGGTGTGCAGGTATTACTGGTTTTTTATTATTTTTATCTTAATTATTTTGCATTCATTCACTGAACATCATCACAGCATACAAGATGCAGTTTCTCACCCAGAACACACTATATAGTGGTTTAGTCATACATGTTATCATCACAAATAATTTTTCATTTCTTGTTCCTCATATGTATGTATGTATATATATATATATATATATATATATATATATATATATATATATATATACACACACACACATACATTGTATATATAGATAGATAGATATATAGATATAGATATACACCTACAGAAAAAGTTACAGAGACCTTAGAATGAATAGGGCCTACAATTTGACTGATCTCAGTCTCGCCACAAATAGTGACCCTTTCGTAGAAGGTTTCAAAAGCCAAGATTTTGTGGTTATTTTTGTCATTTTTCTTTGAAGTACCAATCATTAGCTCAGTTTAATCTGTAGGATAATTTCAATAATCTCTTAACAACTATTTTTGTGATAAACTTGTTCTCAGTGATTTTTTTTTATTGTTTTGGTTTAACATACTTTTCAAGGGCTCATGTTTAACTTCCATCTGTACCAGAATTGCTTCAACTAGCTTCTCTAAGTCAAATTTTTAAGTCTATGGAAAGTATATAGCAACCATTTCCTTACTTACTGGTACTATCACTAACCTCTTGTAGAAGTGTATCTTCCTTTACAATACACACACAAACATACACACACACACATACACACACACACACACACACACACACATACATACCCCACTATAGATTTGTTTAAAATTTTATAAATCTAAAACTCCTGCTGAAAACAGTGATTTCCAATTTAGATAGGTTCCATGATACTATTTCCTGTTGGGGAATTTCAGCTTTGAATAGAAAATTATTTCTATAAATCCAATGGTAGTTTATTTTGTTAACTGTAGATAATACTTGGGGGAAAAGCAATTATTATGATTCATACTAACAAGTATTTTTTAAAAAAACCATGCATTTATCTTTTCCGTTCTAAGTAGATATATCATTTATTTATTACCTATGTTAGTCCAAGTAATCCAATTCAGGATAACATTTTTTAAAGGATACCATCTTTCACAATACTGAAATGTAACTCTTTTTTTTTTTTTTCCCCTGCACTTGATCTCGGTCCTAAAACTTGGAAAAAATCCCTAAGTGATTTGGGATGCGACTTTTCTTCACTGTGTGCTTAATTTGCCCTACCCATAAAGTAAGAAAGCAAAAGGACAAGACAATCTCTAAATCCACTATTATTTTTAAAACAAAACAAAATTAAAAAAAAACCTTCTTTCCTATAATTACCAGTATAAATTTCTTTTTAAACTTTTGAAAATAGATGATTTCTAAGAGACTGTTGTAGAGTTACTTTTGGGATTTGATTCTTTAGTCGGCATCCATATTTATCCCCTAAATTAGTTCTCAAAGGTCAAAAAACAATCAATTATCTGCTGCTGTTCTGCTATAATTGGTAGTATACGTTTGAAAAAGCTTTAAACATCAATGTTTGCATTGTGTTTGTAAAATGTGAAAGGCTCCAAGAGGGAAAAGAGGTCTTTTAGACGATATAATGAATTGAAGTTTCAATATTGAATAACCCATATTTAATTGCTTCAGCATATTTTTTATGAAACCCTTTGTATTCTGCATCATTTACCTTTTTATTTGAATTAAAAAGGATAATGAATACATTAATAGGCATTTTTAAAGGCCTCCAAAGGCATTCACTAATATGTTAATTTAAAAAATGATATCATCAATAAACATGAAGTGAATAAAAAGAAAAATTAAAAACTTTAGAATAAAAACTAGAAATAATGACATATTGATATCCTTCCTATTTTCTGTTTTACTTCTTAGCCCTCTGAGTCATATAAATAACTAGCAATCAGGACAGTTCTGTATATTGTCATCCATTTGAAAAAATTGATTTAATGCTCATAAAAAATCTGCATCCATTTCGTGGATGGCATCTGAGGGTGAGAAAACCAAAGTTGCTTGCTATAAGCTTCAAGGCCAATAGTAGTACAGTCAGATTAGGGATTCATACTTATTGCTACATCTTGAATCATTCTTTTTTTTTTCAGTGCATGGTAACTAGACAGAAAATCAGAAGGAGATATTTCATTCAAGACCATCATCTTACCTCATACCCTTTTTTTACAAGAATTATCTGATTTGATTTGATTAATGGTCACTACCTTATTTATTTATTTATTTTTTTTGAAGTTGACCAGAGAGAGACAGAGAGAGAAGGAAAGTGAGAAAGTAAACTACCAGGTCCAGGACTTGAACCATGGTCAGCCATGTGGGAGTCCAATTGCCTTAACCACCATACTACCTGCTGGCCCCCATACTTTTTTTTTATACCTGACTGTGCTCTGGTTTACAAGATTTACATTTTTACTTCTAGAATGTAGATCATTATATTACCTCTTGCATTTTCCAGCCTAATACTAGGATAGTAAATGCATTCAAGGTTGCCTCGGACTTTTCTGGCTTTAGTAAATCCATGTACCTTCTTGGTCTCAAGCAAACTGGCATAGCTTGCCTGGGATTTTCCTGGTCTTTAACGTTGGTGTCCAGGTAATGCCACTGGTCTCAAGCAAATCAAGATAGTTCATCACCTTAAATGACCCTTGAATTTGGGCACTATCTTTCTCATAGACTAGCTTGACTATCTCCTTTGTGTTAATACTGTCTTACCCATACACAAAGGTATTGCATAAAGAACTCCAAAAAGTTTGTGGAAAAATAAAATTAAAGTATGAATAGGGGTCAGGCAGTGGCCAAGTAGTAACACAACTGGATCTATATGGGAGAGGTTCTGTTTTGACATCCTGGGACTTCCCTGAATACACATGATGTGTTCCCACTAATATGCTCATGATCGGGGCCAGCTGAGACTGCTATGACTAGGGCAAATAGTGGTGCAATACTTTTGAGGGAGGCTATCTCTCTTACATGGGAAAATGAACAAATAGGCTTAAAAAGAAGCATTTTTTTAAGTACAAGTTTATTTCAATGCAAAAAATTTCAACATGCATTTTATATAAACCTTTGAAGACCCCTGATATATGCTGTTATAAATGCTATTCCTATGAACTTAGTCACTTAGAGAGGCCAGACTCCACACAGAGTGATGCTAAACATTGGTTTTCTTTGAAATTAGGTATAAAAGTCACTTTAGGCCCAGCCATTGTGGCACAAGCAATAGAGTACCTCTACACAAGGCAGGTGCCACACAGGATGTCAAGATTCATACCCCACAGTAGGGACCAGCAGTTAGCGTAATGGCTATGTTGTTGGACTCCCATGTAGTCGACTGCAGTTTGAGTCCCAGACCCAGTGGCTTAAACTCACACTGGGTGTATGTGTGTGTGTGTGTGCCCAAGATCCTGAGGAGAATGAAGGAGAAGGGATTGCGGCGTGGCCAACCCCCCTGGGGGGTGATTTCTCGCTTTCTGTCTCTGTCTTTCTGGCGAGTACACTTGCCCTATGGCAAAAACATCTCCAATAAAAAAAAAAAAGAAAGAAAGAAAAAAAAAAAGAAAGAAAGATTCATATCCCACAGTAACCTAAAACAGGCTGGGCTATGGAGGGGACTATGCAGCTGTGATCTTGGCTAACTGGGAGGATGAGGCGGGAGATGGTGACACAGTAAGATCTTGAAGGGTGCCTAACTCCACCCAGCGCCCTCTTTCCCTCATAAATAGAAAAAAAAAAAAAAATGAGAGTATCACTTTAACAAGTGTGAGTCAGGGGGACCAGCAGTTAGCGTAATGGCTATGTCGCTGGACTCCCACGTAGTCGACCGCGGTTTGCGTCCCGGACCCAGTGGCTTAACACTCATGCGGGGCGCGTGTGCGTGCGTGCCCAAGATCCCAAGAGGAGAATGGAGGAGAAGGGATTGCGGCGTGGCCAACCCCCCTGGGGGGTGATTTCTCGCTTTCTGTCTCTCTGTTTCTCTCTGTCTGTCCGACGAGCGCACGCACCCTAGAGCAAAAACCTCTCAAAAAAAAAAAAAAAAAAACAAGTGTGAGTCTACCATTCATATATTTCTTTTGATTTCCTTTTTTTCCTAATTTATAGTAGGCATTTATTGACTTAGAGGATGCCAGATTTTAAGTGCTTAGTGGAGAAACATGGGAGAAAGTTGTGTTTTTGGAACATCTGGAGAAACACATATTTTCTCACTGTTTGTTTTCAGTCCCCTTTTCCAATTCAATAATATTTGCTTTCATGCTGTAATAAGATATGCTGGAGAATAATGAGAAGGCAAGCTGGTTTTACCTTGAGAAATGCTTCAGGGAAAACAATTCTAACACTGAAGTTAAGAATTGAGAAGTTTATTAAATAATTCTGCTCTCGATGAAACCATCAATAGCTGAGTGTTTTAAAACATTGCTAACCATCACTGAACAAGGACAGTATGTCTTATAGAACTCACAGAAACAAACCTCATTATAATGAACCTCCTCAATTCCTACCACGCAAATTATTTAGATTACATTCTTTTAAAAAACACTCTTCTAAACAACTATTAAAGCTCTACAGGCTATTTACAGTAAGTTTAAGATAAAGAAGGACCTAAGGATAAAAATTCCAATTCTTAGTTTGTCTTTCTTTTAAAGTTTATTTGTTTCTTCCATGAGAAAAAGAAAGAGAAAAAGAGAGAGACCCCCAACAGGGTCCCCATGTCACAGTCTACCCCCAGTCTCAGGCAGCTCAGTTCATAGGCATGCACATATGCATGATGTAGAAAAGGAGGCCCTGAGATACGAACCTGGGGCCTGCCCACACGGCTCTAGTTATATTACCACTGTGCCACTGTCTGACCCCCAAATCTTTAGTGTAAACAATTTTCCCACTGAAAAAAATGAAGTACATTTGCCTTGAATATCTGAGTTCTTTTGAAAATAGAGCGATGATTAGACATTTAATATTTTAGTTCAGGCTGAGACCTTGTTTAAGAGGGAAAGTGAGAAAGCAACCCCTGTATGGAATGGTCACACAACAATCTCTTCTCTTTCATTTCTCTCTTCTTTCAGGATTTTTGGCATATATTCACATGTGCTCAGCATGTTTTCCAAGTCTCCAGGTACAGACATGAACTGTATAGTCGGCCATGTGGGATCCAGCTGCCTTAACTACCGCACCGGAAGCTGGCCCTCTATAATTCTTTTATAGTAGGAAATGAAGAGACTATATTCAGTAATGAGAAAAAAAACTTGACATGATCAATGAACTAGATTATGTTACCTTAGTAAGCAATTTATAACTGGATAATGGACATCATTCTCTCATGCTTTTTGGTTCTAACTTGAAATTTTTTTTAATTCAGAATTACCTAATAGTAAATATTTGTTAAGGATGTCACGTTTTGTTTATTTAAATGTAGGCTTCATTTTTGTAATCCCTTAGATCTTCATTGTATTCATCCAGGCAACAAATGTTATTTAGTGTCTACTGGATCCCACGCTTCATATAAAGAGAGGAGACCCAGAAAACAGATCCCCCCAAAGCTCTCACTGCAATAGATAAAACAAACAAGATTCTCTGATTTTACTTCACTGATACATATTGACAAGACTTCTGGAAAAATAGAGAACTAAGCAATAAATGGGCTCTTTCCTAACAAACCATTGAAGCATTATATTGTCATTGGGAATAAAACAGCAGCTGCTTGATTACAAACAGCACCATTTGGTAGACTTCTATGAACATTAAACAAAGAGTAACCCATTTGATTTCTTCATATTTCTAAACAAGGTCTGCATTTCTGCCTTTAAGCTGCATTTTATGCCAATAAAAGAAGCTGAGGCTGTCCTTTAATAAAAGGTACACTGAAATTTTATGATATTTTAAATATTCCTCTTCTTGTGAAGTAATAATAATAAATTATTCTAATAAATTGTGTGTCAACATACATCCATTCATTCCAGAAATATTTTAGTCACCAATTTTGTATCAAACATTATAAATAGAGCAGTAAACATGACCTGGTCTCTCATCTCAGGGACTTTCAAGTCACACCAAGCTAGTTTAAATTGGAGTAAATAAAGCTCTGCAAAATTATCTGAATTGTCCAAGTTTTGTGTCATGAACTCATTCTAGTCTTCTGACTTTCAAATTAGTGCCCTTTACAAGGTGCCAGCTGATCTTGTCTAGTAGTTGTAAGATGACAGTTTGGGAGTCAAATACCATCAAATAGATTTTCCTGGGGAATCTTGGAAAATGAATAATAATGGGTCTGTGTATGTGAGTGTGTGTGTGTACTGTAACAAAGAAAAGAGTATTTCCAATAGAAGCTCTGGGAATGAAAAATATCCTCTCTGCACAAGTTTCTTCTGCATTATTGGGACTTACTCATGTGCATCCAGCAAAGACCACACTGGAATGGAAGCCAAGTGACAGCTGGTAGGCAATTTTTAGAGTCATTGTCAAATCTAAATCCCTCCTAAATGAGAATGTAAAATTAAATTACAATTAGAACCTCACATTCTCTCACAGGAATTCAGACATATTAACACCCAGAGAGGAAGTTGGGGAGCACACCTTGTAGATGTAACTTGGTTGGACTGATTATGTATTTTTATTATAATTTATATTTCTCCATTTGGTATCCATGACCTGACTTCTTTAGGAGTATTCATTTATACACAAGCTTTTCATATGATGGTTATTTTCTTTCATTTTGGGGAGTCTAAATGAAGATAAAATAACTTATTCTCATCTAGAATAACTGCTGCTTTCAATCTTCTATATGTGTTGTAGCATAACTGTTCAATATTAAGCTTGGCATTTAAAGTATTTAGGATTGACTGAAAGTGTTCAGAAAGGATAAAAGCTTAGTGAACTAATTCACAGGGAAAAATCATATTTATCGGAGCCAATTTCTGTAGCTTGACATTTTATGATTTATTTCTAAGCTGCTAAAATAGCTTAAGAAACCTTTTCCTCTTGGTCTGTCTGATTTTTCTTGTATTCTGCCTAATCCTGCCTGAAATTTGTGCAATTAATATCGATGCAGGCATCAAATACACTGACAATGATCACCTAAGAATTATGCCTGATTAGGAAGAGTTTTATACTTAACATGTCTGTTAGCTTCCTGATAACTGCTCCAGAGAGATTCTGGAAAGCAGAGATACTAGTGAATTTCTTGGATGCAATCAAATTTATAGAGGAGATGGTTCTCCCTCCACAGGACACCTTCCAACTCAGAATTTTATTCTAAAGACTCTTACCTACATGGCCTCAAAAGAAAAATTCAGGGAATGTTTACTTTCTGGATTAGAGTTAGAAAAATAGAATTAAGAGCTTTGAATTGAAAATATTTGAATAACTTACAAAGCCTCCATAGAATTCTCACATAAAAGAAGCTAAAAAGGGTTTTTCCTGAAGAAAACCTAAACCAGTTAGGATAATTAAGGTAAAATCCCCCCAATTTATTTCACCCCCAGAAACAATACAGTGGATTTTCCCAGAAACAATGAATGTCAAATTCTCCTATAAATTATTGAAGTTTTTGTCACCTCTTAAATATTGTGCCAATTTCTGTATAAAGGTTCATTTTTATATGCTCTACAAAAGTACACTTTAAAAAATAAAGGAGATAAGACTTTAATCCTCTCAGAATGATATTTGTGCCTAAATGTATTTTCATTTAAAAAAAGAAAATTGCCAGAGGGCATTTGTAGTCACTGGAGAGAGAGAGAAAGTGAGAAAGCATTCGCATTCGTATAGGTCATGGTCATACCTAATCCCTTCTGTATTTCTGCCTCCTTTCAGGATTTTGGGCACACATTTACAAACACCTGGTGTGTTTTCAAAGCCACTGGGTCCAGGACTCAAACTAGGCTGTTGGCTATCTGGAATCTAGCTACCTTAATCACTACACCATGGACTGGTCACCTAAATATATTTTTTAAAATGATTTGGATGCCCGGTCCATCTTATGCACATTTATAAAAATACAGCAGTATCACCTCATATTTTCTGACTTTTCTATTTTAAATATGTGAGTGGAACACAAAACGTTTGTGAAAAACTTAGTGTACAAGTTATTTTGCTGGGAGAGAATTTTGACAATCTCTACATAATATGTATTATCCATGAACTTTTTGAAGACTCTTCGTCTACATAAAATTAATTAGTTAATGTAAAGGTGGAGTTATTTATTTACTTATTTAAATTGCCAGAGAGTGTGTATTTTCACCAGGAAGAGACAGACAGAGACAGAGAGAGAGAGAGAAAACCCTTGGATTGAGGGTAGTCACTCCAAAATGCCTTCTCCTGTATTTGTCCAGCCTGTTGTAAACTGGAGCATGTGCGCCATGCCTGACATGATTTTCAATCTGCAGAGGCCATGATTTGAACCACCTAGTTAGTGTTAAGGGATTTGGCCCTTTCAACCTCTAGGCTACAGGAGCAGCCCTATTTACTCATTTTTTGAACAGCTTTTTCTTTATTCATGATAGAGTAAGTGAGAGAAAGAGAAGTCTTCTGCACAGGCTCTGGTCATGGTGCAATCTCTTTGCTCCATTGCTCCAACCTCCCGTTGGTCCTGGGGACTGACACACACGTGCCCAGCATGTTTTAGGCTGACCGGGTCAGGGATTCAAACCATGCTCACCATGTGCGATCCTGCTTCTCTTGATCAGTAACTCATTATCACTGTGCCACTGAGTAGGCCCAGTTTTATTTATTTTAAACACTGTCTCTTAACAAAGAATAAAGACAACTCTCAATCGTTAAGCCTGTATTTTATGCCAGAACTTTAAAATTTTATTTATTTTTTAATTTTATTTTTTCCAAGAGCAAGAAGGAGGGAAGAAGAGACAGAGACACCCCAACAGGGTCCCAACACTTTGGTCCACCCCAGGCTTCAGTCAGTCTTGGATCATGACACAATCCTAGTTATTTCCTTTGTGAGTTAGCCTTGAGGGGCATCACATTTTACCACTGTACTACCATCTTCCCCCACTTGTGCTAATAATTTTTCAAAATAAATTGGTACTTACATTCATTTAATTCTTTTTTTTTTCTTTTTTTTTTCTTTTTTTTTGGAGAGGTTTTTGCTATAGGGCACATGCGCTCACCAGACAGACAGAGAGAGACAGAGAGATAGAAAGCGAGAAATCACCCCCCAGGGGTGATGGCCACGCCGCAATCCCTTCTCCTCCATTCTCCTCTCGGGATCTTGGGCATGCACGCACACGCGCCCGGCGTGAGTTTAAGCCACCGGGTCTGGGACTCGAACCATGTCGACTATGTGGGAGTCCAGTGACATAGCCATTATGCTAACTGCTGGTCCCACATTCATTTAATTCTTGAAAGCTACAGGAGGATATATTTTTGTAGGCTCGTGTTAACAGAGGAAACTGAGATTCAGAAGGAATTCAGGCAATGTCACAAAACTAGTGAACAGCAGGACAAACCTAGTAGGAGCAGACTTGGTAGATTTCAAATCTAGTCTATTTCATATTTTCAGACTTCTTCACTTCAGATCAGGCCAGAATAGGTCTAAGATAGAAGGATTGTGTGAAGTTGATTGTATAAAGTGTCTGCTTGGGGCTAGACTGTGCAAGGTTTTCAAACTTCATATTCAGAAAACCTGCCTTTGTAAAATAAGGAGAGTCAGTACCTTGTAAGTTGCTGTGAGCATTACATGAGGCGTGACTACGAATATAAAATGCTCAGCACAGTGCCTGACATGTTGAAAATTCTCATTAAATATCAAGGATAGTATTGGTAATGGTGGTGGAAAGAATATTTTGATCTTGGACCAGAATTGCACTTACCAATTATTTTCATCTATATTTTTTTTCATTTTCCTTTGAACATCTTCTTCTTTGAACATAATGTCAAATTGCCAGAAAAGTTACAAGAAAGAGAAGAGCACAAAGAACAAGACCATGTCTTTCCCCCATATTTACCCACCCTCAACATTTTAACACATTTGCTCACATGTTAGTGCGTTTTCTCACTCTTTCTCTTTAATATCTGTACTCCATCATCAGAAAAATCTAAATTATTGCTACTCCTATCCTTACTAATGAAACTAATGATAGCTACAACAGTATCTAATATTTAAGGCACTTTTGCAAGAACTCTCCTAAATGTTGCAGATGGGTTAAATCACTTTATCTCCACAATAACCTCCATAAAGTAAGCATCGTCATTATTCTCATTTTGGCACATTGGAACTGTGACCGAAGGCTCTCAACTACTAAGTGGTGGGCCCATGTTTGAACCAGGGCAAGCTGACCTGAGGTACCGAGTTCTTAACCACAGTAAGTGAATGGGCGGGGAGGACTTACCCTGAAGTTTACTGTGGCTGTTGTTGGACTGATTGGCAGCTGCCTTTACCGAGCAATATTGAGTTGTTTCTAATTGTCCTTGAAATTGATTTCCACTAGTGCAACTATAAAGTATTCAAGATTTTATTCCCCCTGAATTCATCATAGAAATGAGGCGTTATGAAGGTTACAAACAGAAGAAAATTGGTATAAAGATATCAAATGCCCTTCACTTTGATGTGACTCATATCCAACTCCTTTATACAAAGCAGAATGCCTTAGAATGCCCAATACTATTGTTTCTGATCTTAAGCACATACTCAAAACAAATGCACTCTGAGAAAACTACTTCATGGAAAGATATGACTTGTTAAAAACAAGTCAATTGAGGCCACGGAGTAGCATGGTAGTTACGGCACTGGACTCCCACATGGCTGAATGTGGTTCAAGTTCTTAACCTGGCAGCTTACTTTCTCACTTTCTCTCTCTCTGATAAGTGTGCATGCTCTATAGCAAATTTAATAATAATAATAATAATAATAAATGACATTAAATGTATAATTCTTTAAAATATAAGCCAATTGTGATTTTTAAGGAAAAGAGTCATAGCTACTAACAAAAGTAATTTTGTTAAATTAACAGAGAAGACTTATAGACTAGAGGAAAGGAGAATCCCTAACTATCACGTTCTGCTCAATCAATGACTGACACTGCACCATTTCACTCTTTCTGGGTATGCCTTGGTGTTAGCCACACAATTGTGCTGGCACCCTGTGTTCACTAGATCAAAGGGAATGTAATTAAGACAAAACCAAGAATACCTGTGTATATCCCTGACTTAATCAAACCTCTCATTTGATTACTGAGGTCACTGGGCTGAGACAATTGAGAAAAAGGTCACAGTTAAGTTTTTAATCAGTTAACTAGTCTGAAGCTTTCTTTCTTTCTTTCTTTCTTTTTTTTTTTTTTTTAGGCAAGTATTTTGAAGAGGAAATAGACTGAGAATGTCCCCGTAGTGTTGGTGCCTATCATTACTAATGAATACAGACAGAATTCACATGTAGGGTGCTCTGAAAACCATCTTTTCCAGGTTTAATTTACAGCTGGTCATATTTTATGTTATTATGGTGTACTTATAGCTGGAGGTTACAAACCTAGAGTCATGTGTGTTGATAAACACTTTCCTTGAAGTCAATATGTTAAATTTTAAATTTTTTAAAACATTATTATTTAACTTTATTTTTAATTTGACCAGAGAAGGACAGAGTGTATGTGTGTGGGTGGGGGGGGGGAGAGAAAGAGAGAGAGAGAGAGAGACAAAGTGAAAAAGCAAGCCGCCAGGTCTGGGATTCGAACCACAGTCAGCCATGTGGGAGTTCAGCACCTTAACCACCATGCCACCTGCCAGCCCTAATTATTTTTATAATTCTAATTGTAATTTTTACATGGGATCATGTAATGCAAGTTTGACTTAATTTCTTTCCTTACTTATGACATATGATAGGATTACAAATCACGAATTTATTTCAGAAGGTTGGAAACACAGTTGAAGAAATTAAACAGATCCTGGAAGTAAAGCTATGATAAATGCTTTAATCTACTTGGGAATCTTAAACATCTATTTCTTCTATGTCCTCCGATTAATTGTGCTCTAAACTGAGGCTGAAAATGACTCATAGTATTTATGAAACTTTTAATAAACTAAAAATGTACTCTAGTGTTTCTTTTGGAATAGCAATTCCTATATATTCTAAGTCTAGCCCTAAAAAGTAAGACACTTATTTTCTACTCTGCTTAGATGATAGTATAAAAGTAAAAAATGAGGAAAGATATGGATTTGACCCTAAATCCATCCACTACAAGCCAAAACGACTAGCAAAATATAATCTTAAATGTGCAATATTCAGGGTCAGCAGGTGGTGTGATGGTTAAGATGCTGAACTCCCATATGGCTGACAAGTCCTGAACCTGGCAGCTTGAAAAGCACAATAGACACATGTGCCTATGTGCCCCAAACCCTGAGAGAAGAATGGAGGGGAAGGGATTGTGGTGTGCCATCTCCCTCTGGGGAGTGATTTCTCTCTCTCTCTCTCTCTCTCTCTCTCTCTCTCTCTCTCTCTCTCTCTGGCAAGCACACACGCCATAAGGTAATAACCATTTTTTAAAAATGTGCAATATTCCCCTATCTATCTTGGATCGATATCTTGGTTATTAGCGGATCTCAATATTATGTGGAAAATTTACTATCAGAAGTATTCAGCCAAATAAAACATAGATGCTTGTAGTTGGTTCTTATCACCTGGTTATTTTTTTTCCTTTATGTAGCATTCCAATTACCTTCAGAATCAAATCCAGAAATGCTCACATGAATTTGTGAACACTGACCCACTCTTTGCCAGATATATTATTTACAAAATGTTCAAGGATTCCCTTGGAGCTGCTGCAATCAATTAGATCAATAATATGAATTTTAAGCAATCTCTTAATATGCATTTATATATGAATCACAAGTCACCAAGATACTTTAGTGTCTTTTAGGTCAATAATCTCTCCTCTTACAAGCCTAAAATATTTTAAAGCAATTTATATATTTAAGCATCCACAGCTTTTTCTCTCCAAAATCAATCATAATATCATCACAGATTCTGTTTTCTGTCAACTTTGAGGCACTTTCTATTTTCTCTCTAAAACATTTATTTCTAATATAATTTTCTCAGCGTCTACTGATAATGGATGTTTCCTGAGGTTGGCAAAAACTAACTGGATTCCCATTAGCTTGAGTGGTCAAGGTTTATTCCTGAAAGAAGTCTCTTCTATTTGTTACAGTAAACTAGATGGGAGTGCCAAGAATTTATTCGCTAGACACTTGATTATAGAGGGCTTTGGTATGCAATGTGGACTGTTAAAACGTTAATGCATTCAATTATACAGTCTTTTCAGAAGACTTAAATAGAAATTTTGGAAATGTATTCTTTGGTTTTCTAGTCTCCAAATGTCATTGGTTTGCTATTGAAAATTAATTTAAATTGAAAATGAATAAAAGCTAATTTCATAGTGATGCCAGACCCCAAGCCAAGGGATTTAAGTGAATTAAGTTATGACTAACTAAAAAGAGTATTACTGTTTAAACATGAGAGATTCCATCTGGACACCAAATTGAATTGGTTGAGCATCTATAATGAGAACTCAATACTGCTGGGCACAGCATGGGTGAATAAGGATATTACTAAAACTCATTCTTAATCTACAGGTATCTCATTTTTTGTTATGGCTTCAAAACTGGGTGCATGTACTCTAGGAGTACAATAATCTATATGAGTAAGACAAGAAAATAGAATAAGCCAAAAGTAGTGTTGCAGGTGCTTTCAATGCTCAAACATCACCTGTCCTGTAGGCCAAGTGCAGCTTACTGCACAATTCCCGCATGCACTAATGACTTCTTACCTGAGCTACTTACATCCCTCTATCTGAGAGTTTTCTCTGGCCATAGGAATATGTTTTACCAGTAAATCAGGAAGTCTACAAGTGTTAATGAGTTCATGCTTCCAGAAAAACCTAAACCTATCAGAAGTAAGAGTTGGCAAATGAATAATCCAGGTTTCTTCCAATTATTCTGAGGTGCATTTACACGGACAATCAGATGATAACTGGCAAGATTAAACCCAGATATTCATCACATTATCCTGCCCACTAGTTTAATTCTCTTTCATTGGCTTTCCTTTTTTCCCTGTCTCATTTTTTGGCTTCCTTGCCATGATTTTAGAATTACTAAATAAATACCTTGCAAGAATTTGGGTGCAAGTTATTTTGTAAATCATACATATATAAACAACACCCATGTTTAAGATATGTTATATTTTACTAAACTAATATTCATACATAACACATATAATACAAATATATCAAAAACAAATAATTAAATATATGCAAATCGTAGTGCATGATAAAAATGTTTTACTGAGGGACTGCATCATAATTCTACTCTGAGATCGGGCTCTGAAATTCATCAAGGGAGAAAGAAAGCAGAAATGATTTACAAGGGGCTGCTTTCCTGGAAATCTGGGCTTTAGGTGGGAGAAATGGAGAAGCAAATTCTATTCTATTTCTATTATTCACCTCTTTGCCCAGATTGATATAATGCAGCAAGAATGCCTTTTTATAGGAAGGAAGTGGGGCTTGGTGTAGGTGTCATCTGTAATCTACAAGTGGTATCTTAGAGTTCGAATCAGCGTAAGAGTTTGTGAGTGTCCCTGAATGGAACTGAAGAGTGGTTTACAAAAAAAGCAAATTGGAGAAAAAATAATCAAAAGTCAGAAATATCTTCAAGCTGAGTGAAGGAATCAATTTAATGAAAACAGAAAGTGCGATAAAATCTGGGTATGAAATTAACTGGAATGACATTTGTAGAACTGATATTAGAACTGAGAAATCCAGTGGGGCAAGAGGCAGTAAAAGATTAACTGAAGAGTTGTTTTTTCTTTTTCTTTTTTTTTTTTTTTTTGAGAAATTTTTGCTATAGGGTGTGTGTGCTTGCCAGACAGAGAGACAGAAAGTGAAAAATCACCCCCCAGGGGGCATGGTCACGCCACAATCCCTTCTCCTCCATTCTCTTCTTGAGATCTTGGGCACGCATGCACATGCGTCCGGCGTGAGTTTTAAGCCACCGGGTCCGGGATGCAAACTACAGTCGACTATGTGGGAGTACAATGACATAGCCATTATGATAACTGTTGGTCCCCTGAAGAATTTTTTTAAGGGAATCTACACAGCTGCTGTTTTTTTCTAAAACAGTTATTGTGGATGCCATGCATTGCGTTGATGAGCATTTTTTAACTGGTCAGAAATCAAGTGCACAGAAAAGCACTGCAGGCTTCAGTGCCAGTTTGTGTGAAAAGAAGGTCTAAAAGAACCTTCTGAGATTTTCAGGATGTTCAAACCACTCTCTAGGGGAAAAAAAAAGTCAAGTTTCAAAGCTAAAATTTTCTAGATTACCCTATGACACATCCTTTTGGGAGCTAAGTGCAAAGTTTGGAAACCAGCTTGGGTTGGATGGACACTTGGGTCTGGTTCAGAGAGAAGAACCTTAACATCTGTGGTATGTGGAAACACAGAGGCTATTGAGACTAATTTCTTTATCACTGTTATCACTTATTAGAGTATGACTTTGATTTTACCAGCAAATTTTGATTGGGAAGGGTAAGAATAGAAAAATCAGAATACGAATTATTTTAATTGATAATATTTCTTTAGTGGAATCTTCTGATTATAAGATTTATATGAAAGAACAGAAAAAGCATACACATTATACTTAATTTGTTTCTTATTTCTTATTTATTTTTAAATATTATTATTTTTAAATTTGCTACAGGGCATGTGTGCTCACAAGAGAGAGACAGACAGAACATGAGAAAGCAAACCACCAGGTTTAGGACTCTAACAGCAACTGGCCATGTGGGAGTCCAGTGCCCAAACTACCATGTCACCTGCTGACCCCAGTTTATTTGTTTTTAACCTAGTTTAAAACTGCAGTTGATAGATGAGAGAAACATTTCTAGAGTCATAAAATATAGTAGAATGAATAGAGATAACAAGAATTTATTGTGTATCTCAGACTAGCTGAAAAAGAGGATCTCTGTTGTTTCCAACAGAAAGTAATGACAAATGGTGAGATGATATGTATACTAATTACTCTGATTTAATCACTATCCTATTCCCGTACTGAAAAAGAAATTTGTACCACACAAATATGTACAACTATAATATGTTAATGAAAGACACATGTAATTAAAAAACTAAACTACGCTGTCAAAAACGAGACTGGATCACCACTAGCTCATCTTTACAACTGTACTTTTAGAACATAGCTAAGGGAATTCTAGGGTGGACACAGATGGCAAATATGTACATGTATAGAGGTAGGAATCTCTACCACAGGTTGCAATGTCAACACACCTCTTTCAGAGAGCCCAGAAGGTGGTCATTGTTAGTCTCGTAGTTTAGTGATGGCTACTTGGATGGTCCAAAATGGGACAATGATTATTGTCTTTTTTTCTCACCTCTGAATTTATTCCAATTTTTCTGTTTTATAATGAGCTGAATATTAATGGAATAAACTATTCTTTGTAAACATTGGGTTGTCAGAAAAGTCATGATACATTTTGCATAGAAAACCATAGAAAAAATAACTCAGGATTTCTTCAACAACCCAATACAATAACTGGAAAATAATAACAAAATCCTGACTCATGTGTAAGTCCTGCCAGGGTTACTTGTATTTTGACAGGTGTTCTGAAGAACAGAAATCCTCCTTTCCCGCCTCTGGTTAGCTGTCCTCTGTTTGTGCATGTGCTACTCCCATATCAAAGTTAGTCTTGTCCAATCAACCCCTGATGCTAGGCAGGCTTATGACCAGTTTGATAAAGTATAGCTGAAATAATACTATAATACTATGCCAGTTTCAAGTTTCACTCAGGAAGCTTTCATAATTTGGATATGTTCTGCCAAAGAATTATGTGTTAGAATTTGGTTGTTTTGTGATGAATTAAGAGAAATATAAGCTATGAGAATAAGAGGTAGCATCCTTTGGAGGTGAGTAGGGTACCACCCCAATGATGAAATCTTTGAGGATTTGTAAGGAACGAGACAGAGAAACAAAGACCCAGATATGCTCTGTTATGTTCCCGCTTTCTCACCACATGATATCCTGGGGACTCCACCAATTTGAAGACCTTTACCTGATGTGGTCTCTTGACCTTGAATCTCCCAAACTGTGAGCTAAATAAATCTCTATTCTCTGAAATTACCCAGATTCCTATATTATTTATCAGTAGTAACAGAATGGACTAGAAAAGCAGATGGACCCACATAAGAAGGGCAACTGCTGAGACCACCAAGTTGTGAGGAACATAAGCCACAAGAGTCAATGCAAACTTCATCATACATACCATACAACATGAGAGAGAAACCACAAAGAGAAGCACCGGAGCATCAGAAACCCAGTCCCAACCCAGAGCAGCTCTCAGCTGAATGCAGTCCAGTGCCCTGGGAGGCAGAAGAACTGGCTAGAAAATTGGTTCCTAAATTCCTGATCTGCAAAACAGTGATGCAAAATATAGATAACACAGGTGCTTCTAGTCACTACATTTTGGGGCACTTTGTGACACACCGACAATAACAAAACTACCTTTCTTCCTGAAATTGTGCGGTGAAGTCATAAAATAAGTCCTTAACAGCTTTTTGGTGAAATGACAAATTATATCATGACTTAAGCCTTACCCACATTAGGCAGAGAAACAAAAATGAATAACCAAGCTGTCATGTCTTTACCTGTAATATGGCTAAGAGCAAGATGTTCAGAATCTGCCAGGCCCAGGTTTCAGTCTCAGCTTTACTTCCCCCTAACTTCACGACCACAGATGATAAATTTTACCTCTTTGTTAGTTTTCTTATCTGTTGAATTTGGAATTGATACTAGCATTAGTTTCCTGAGGCTTCCTTATCAAATTGTCAGAAAGTCAGCAGCTTAAAACGAAAGACATTTGGACCAGTAGGTGGTGTGGCAGTTGAGGTGCTGGATTCCACATGGTTGAACACTACTCGAGTTCGAGACCTGGCAGCTTGCTTTCTCACTTTCCCTCCCCTTCTCTCTCTCTCTGTCTGTCTCTCTCTGGTGAGCACAAAGTCCTATAGCAAATTTTTAAAAATAATGATAATAGTAAATAAAACTAACTCACTAAATAACGTTATCCATTTCTCCTGCATTGGGTGTGATTGAACTTCAACATTCTAAAAAGCTTTGGCATTTGACACCTGGATAAAAAATATTTAGATAGACATTCAATTAATAATCAATAAGTCTATGTTTGACCAATGGGAACATTTTCCAATGTTTTTCTTTCCATTTCCACTTGCATCTTTCCTAGAGAAAATAGAACACCTTCTCACTCTCAGAATATGCTGAAGAAAATAAAAACGTCTCACGTTGACCTTGTGTTTCTCATTACGAATGTATAAAAGCTATTTTGGCATGTTCACACACTATGAAAAAAATATATTTCTCTGTTGACCAAAAGGAGTTTATAACTTTCAAAGACTTCTGAGGTCCAAAATATCTTCATGGAACTTGGTATTTTTGGTATCTTTTTCAGTTCAAAGAGAAAAAGTCTGTGTTTGATTTATATCAGAAGTTAATACCTAAATGAAAATAGTCAAAGTTATAGGTAAAATAGTGTGTTAATCACACCGTTAATACAACAAAGAGAAAACACGATTTAAAATTAGTTGGAAATTTTAATAGTGATTAAAAAAGATAGTCATACCAAAATCTGTGAGTGCTATAAGATAAAATTTGTTGGACGATAAAAGTAAGGGGCAGCCAGTGGCCTGCTGGTGAAGGAGTCTGGGTCCTGCATGGCTGACTGTTTAGTTCAAGTCCTAGGCCAAGTGACTTAAAAGGCACCCTGGTCACTTGTGTGTATACCCAAAACCATGAAAGGAAGGAGAAGTGGAGAAGAAGGATCGCAGTGTGATTATCCCCCAAGGGAATGCTTTCTCGCTTTTTCTTTCTCTTTGTCTTTCTCTGGTGAATACAGTGCCACTTGGAGAATTATTAAGAATAACAATGTTCCATACTTTTAGGGATTAAAATTTGCTTTACAGTGGTCTAATTAAATATTCAAAATTTGGGAAATAATTGAGAACTTCATTCCTGTTTCATTTCATTTCAAATATACATTTTTCTTCATTCTGAAACACTTAAATACATTGATCATCTAATTTTGATTTGATAATATTCACACACTCTTAGCCAATTATTTAGATCAATGTACAGTACTTTCGATATGGCAATTTATTTCAAAATAGTTGTCAGTCTTAAAATAATGAGGTAAATTTATTTGTAATTTAAGGTCTTATGACAAATAGCAAGATTTGTTAAACTAAGTTTTTGGTTTTGTTTTTAAAAAAGTATTTTCATATTGCTTTTAGGTTTTAATATTTGTATGGTTTCTGTTTTCTAAATTGCACTATTTTCAGTTTTAAAGAAGTAGCTAAAATTAAAAAAAAAAAAAAACTTATGAGAAATGACACCAGATATTAAAAAATACATATGCAGGGAAAAAAAGATATAAGTAAAGAGAAAGAACAAAAATGACAACCTTTCCTTTTCCTTTTTTATGTGCTGAGATACCCCAACCCTCATTACTTAGGAAAAAGAGAAATTGGTGATGTATATCAGAGGAGGGAAAGGGGACTTTTTTTTTCTATTCAGCATTCAAAGAGGAAACTGAGGCCTGCCTACACCTGGGCCTTTCAATTCCATTCCGTAGGAGAGCTGATGGAGTTGGAAATGAGGATAACTGGGGGTCTGCGGAGCTGTAGAAATTAAAGAGATGCATCCCAGAGATCTTCCCTTTCAAGCTCTCCAATCACTTCCAACAGGGCCTGGGAATAAGACAGAATCCTAATGTTCAAATCTGTCACACCTCCACCAACAACTGATGTGGGAAAAGGGTCTAATATGTGGACTGGACAGCTATTTTTCTCTTTAAAACATCCTCCCATCTTCAGATTTTACTTCTTTATCCTACAACCCACTGAAGGCTTGGGAGAGAACATGATGCTGAATTTAAAGTCTTCAAAGAGGAAATAGATAGGGGTCCCAGCAGCTGCTAGCTAACCTGCTGGTTCTTCTCAAGCAAATAAGACTCCACTTGAGTAACTTCAAATTGTGCTGATAATGGTGTGAGAAATGCTATTTGACATCCAGAATATTAAAAAACATCACAGCTTTCCCTTTCCTTTTCCTCTCCCATTGATTTATTCATACTTCTCCTATTAAAGTATTATTGAATTTATTATTTGGTTTTCCTGAGTCTAAGTTTATCTCCTTTGGCCAGGATGGGTATGAACAGGAAAGTGGACACTAAATAGTAAATATTCTTAAACTTTACCAGTAAGTAATCATATTAGAACCACAGGACCCACGTAAGTGCATTTATTTTGTAAGTGTAATGATCTGAATGTGAAAAGGAAAGGGAGTAACTAATTACTAGAGCTAATAGCAATAAGCTTGCTGTATTTGTCCATATTTGAGAAGCTTTTCTATCTCCCTCTGTCTTTTTTTAAAAAACTATATATAGCTATTAATTGATTGATTAAAAAGCATCAAACCTAACATCTCCCATATCAAATATTATTATTCAATATTGAAAGCTTCTATTTTGAATTCTCTTACCAAGTAAGTTGGAGAAAGGTTAGAGGAGAGCTTTAATAACTCATTCATCCTCTCTCTCTCCTCCCTCAGTTTCCTTAAATATATAATGATGAAATTGCTATACAGAAAGAGATATTTCAAGAGGTAAAAAGAATTCAGCATTAAGAAGAAAGCATAGATAACTAGAAGAAAATGGAATACACTGTCAAGAAAAATTTCTGACATGTGGATACAGTTTTAAATTTAGAAATAAAGAAGCAACCACAAAGCAACATATCAACATAAAGCTATTAAAAAAAAAAAAAGCTATTTCAAAAAAAGCTACCAGAAGTATTTCCAGCAAATGTGACAAACTGACAGTCTTTATTAATAAAGAAAAGTTATACAAATCAATAAGAAAATGCCAAGAATTCTAAGTAAAATGTAAAAAGTCCTAAACAGACCATTTGCAAAGAGAAAATAATATGTAGCTATCAAGAATATGGGAAAAGGTTTTTATCCCAATAGCAATTAAATAAATGAAGATTTTAAAATTAAGTTACAATCTAGCCCTGAAACTGGAAAATACTAAATATGTACATATGTAAAATGTTAATGTTTCATATGTTATATTTTATAGTATATATTTTTATTTTTATATGTAAAAACACATATATCTAACTAATAACTAATACTGGCAAGTATTAAATATATACATACATAAAATTTTAATATATTCAATACTTTTTATTTTATAGTATATATTACTTGTCATTTATATATATATACAAAAACAAATATATCTAGCTAATAATTATTACTAGGGTAAGAGAAAACCAAGATACGTTTGTTAAAGTGTACTTACCAGTGATATTATTTCAGAGAAATAACCCTCAATGAAAAGCTCTAAGCATTAATGTACTTCTTGCAGTATTGTTAATAATAGTGAAAAATAGCTAATAATTTATTTCTTCAACCATAGAGGGATGATAAAAGTAAGTCAACAGGTATTACATTGCTATCGAAATCATAACATAAATGCAATACATCAAGAAGGAAAATTGTGAGTGAAACGCTCTAACAGTTGAGAGCATTACTGTTACTAGAATGTTTTATTTCTAGTATAGTATAAAGAATCCTCTGTGTGTGTGTGTGTGTGTGTGTGTGTGCATGTGCATGTGTCTCAGGCACATTCCAGAAACTTCCTTGACTTCTTGCTATCTTCCAGAAACTATGTCCAATTATGAAGACATCCTTGCCACTCTGCTTTCACACTATATCCAAAATCTGACAACTGGCCTACCTCTGCTGATGCTCCCATGTCATTTTATCTACTTGCTTATACATTTCATTATCTATCTGCTTCCTCTGTGGTGGGTTCTCAATCCCATAGATCCTGCCACAAGCTGTCTTCAGATCTGCTTTATTTCAGTCTTTTAATCTTTTACCTTCTGTGCCTCAGATGAACAAGTCACACCATTTACCATTGTCCATGAGTGTGTACATAAGGTTTCAAGAAGTTTGTGGGAAAATTGAGTTAAAATACGTATTTTAGGTGGAGGCACACCTGGACCCACGTGGGAGGGGCCTAGGTTTGCCTCTTGAGCATGTAGAGCACCTGAGTGCATGCCTGTGAGCCAGGCTGACTGAACCTGGGGATGGATCTTGCTCTGAATGCCCTGTTAGGTCTCTTTCTCTCTGAAAAAAAAAGTAACTAAACCTTAAATAGTAAAATAAAGTACAAGTTTATTCTGATGCAAATAATTTTTAAATCCATGTATAAATTTTTGAAGACACCTCATATACCTTGGGTTACTTCTCTTTCCTTATAGAATGGACCACCAGGAGTCAGAAGATGGTGTAACGGTTACATCACTGGACTCCCATAAAGTTGACCATGGCTTGAGTGTTGGACCTTGTGGCTTAAAACTCATGCCAAGTGTGTTTGGGTGTGTGCCCCAAATCCTGAGAGGAGAATGGAGGAGAAGGGATCACAGTGTGGCCATCCTCCCAGGGGTTATTTCTTGCTGTCTCTGTGTCTCTCTTTATGTCTTTGGCAAGAACACATGCCTTATAGCAAAAATCTCTCAAAAATAAAACAAAAGACAACCAGGTACAGTCAGAACTAGTGCATTGGAGGCTTGCACTCACATACTGAGACAACACATTCGTACACTACCCCTGGCCTCTTTTGTCCTCCATCAGTAGCCATAAGATTCTCCGAGTATAGGTATAACACGAAGGTTTAGAGCCCATGAAGAAATGAGTTGATAATATTGAGCTCATACAACTTTTGGCGGGGAGGGAAGGTATTTTTTTGATACAGAACCTCTCTGTGTTGCTGTCATTTTGCTTCAGCCTCCTAAGTAGCTGGGTATACAAGCATATGCCTCTGCATCCAGTTCTTTGGGATGGGCCAGGATTCAAATCTGGGCCTCAATGTGACCTCAACCTACAGAGTAGCAGCATCTTACTAGCCCATACCATTGAAGTTGGGACTCAGATACATCTTCAGGGAGTGCATTGGAGAGTACTATTGATAACTCCAAGGGATTGAGACAAGTAGGTTGGATAGAGGGACAAGCTAAACTTAGATACCATTCCAAAGGAAGACATAGTTGATCCCATAACTAGCTCTAGAAATGAGACAATCTTTCAGTATTTCAGGATTCAGACAAGAGGTCAAATCTTCATACACAAACTTCTATCCAATGCAGATTAATCTGAAAAAAGGATCCAGGTCTTGGGTGAAGTTGCACACCATGGCAAATAAAATGTTAACATCCAGCATTATTAGCCACTGAAGACTGAAGTACCTCAGCCCTGAAGAGGAAGAGTCTTACTCATGTACCACTACATTCATTCCTATATTCTAACTCACAAGTAGGAAATAAATTTGAGGCTAAAATTCCATCCTAACAATTATCTCAATCATCTTTCCATGAGAGTCCATCATTCCCTAGAATCTGTTTTTGATGTAAACTATCACCTCTTCAATCTCTTTTAGCCATTTTGATAAATCAGAGCCTTTGAAATGGTGATGCCCATAATACACTTAGAACTACATGTCATGGGGACCAGCAGATGGCATAATGGTTATGTTGCTGGACTCCTATATAGTTGACCACAATTTGAGTCTCAGACCCAGTGGCTTAAAACTCACACCAGGTACATATGCATTCATGCCCAAAATCCTGAGAGGAGAAGGGATTGTGGCATGGTCATCCCCCCAGGGGGTGATTTCTCTCTTTCTGTCTCTCTCTCTGGTGAGCACACGTACTCTATAGCAAAAACCTCTAAAAATACAAAAAAAAAAAAAAAATGAAAAAAGAATTGTATATCATGGATTTTTAGGACAGACTAATTGCAAATCATCTCTCCCATGGTCTCCAAAACTTTTCAAACTGTGTTTGTATACCCACTATCCAGTTAAATCACTGTTTAAGTGTACATAATTTTTCTGTTCTAGATGCCGTTGGATATTCTTATCTTGTCTATTTATTTACTTATATTTATTTATTTACTGTTCTTATGCTATTTCCAGCTCCATGACACTCTTACAAAATTTGTTTTTGTGTGTGTGTTTCTCTAAAGTGGAATCCTCTCAGGCTAGTGGAGCCAGCATGTACAAAGCTAGAAGTGTTTCAGAAGAAGAATTCCCTTAGGATTCCATATAAATGATTAATACAGATGCAATATGAAGACTTTAAATAAATTAAATTTATTTAATTATTATATTAATTAATATTATAATGTGAAGGTTTTTAACTCTCTTGGCTTGTTTCAAAGTGTACTGAGTCATAACCTACTCTACAGAGCTCCCTTATGGGATCAAGCTAAAGCTGCTCTGTGTACCTTGTAGAAGGTATGAGGAAAAGCAGAGCAGGGGAGGAGAGAACCAAGAAAGTGCATGATCAGGCCATGTTTACTAGATTCTTTAACCAATCTATTGCACGTAGATCTCATCTCAGGTTCCATAGTTGGAAACCTATCCTGAGATGTTAAGTGTAAGTAATTTATCTACAACTTATAACCATGCCTTAACTTTTGTGACTATTTTAACATGCATATGCCCCTAGGCATAGGAACTCCATACCTACAGTTATATAGGAAACATTCTTGAAACAATTATAAGCTTTCCACAGTTTAGTTAAAAACAGTTTAATGATTGCTTAACTACATACAATAAGTGGTGTCCTTTCTTTCTTTTTTTCTTCTTCCTCATTTTCTTCTTTCCTTTCTTCTCTTTCTTTCTTTTTTGGCCAAATTACTCATGAGCTCATTGGAGAGAGACAGAAAGAGACAGGGAAAGTGAGAAGTCACTCCCGGGGTGGATGGCCACATTGCGATTCCTTCTCTTCTATTCTTCTCTTGGGATTTGGGGCACACACACACACACACACACACACACACACAGAGTGTAATTTTCAAGCCACCAGATCAGGGATTTAAACTGCGGTCACCCATAGGAAACACAGTGCCTCGTCCACCATGCCACCTACTGACCCCAATTTCTTTTTTTTAATTTTTTTTTTTAGTTTTGCTATAGATGCATAAGCTCATGAGAAAGAGAGAGGGAGAGAAGGAAACCGAGAAATCATCCCCTGGGGGGATGGCCATGCCCCAGTCCATTCCGCATTCTCCTCTGTGGATTTTAGGCATGGACACGTGTGACCAACAGGGTTTTCAAGCAACTGGTCAGGGACTCAAAACATGTAGTCAGATATGTGGGATCCAGCTTCCTTAACCTCCATACCACCTGTTGGACAGATTTCCTTCATTCCTTTACAAACACAAGAAGCATTTGATATGGCCTAGTCTGACTAGACAAGAAATGGACTAAAGCAAACCTGTGTGTGTGTGTGGAGGGGGGGGGGGGATCCATTGTGTGGATCAATGACTTTAATGGCTCACAACAGCAACCTGATTTATTTCTTCAAGTGCCCCAATCAGGACCATGATTGTCTCTTGTACTGTCTTCAGGGGCACCTTCACATCAATGTTCTGAGACAAGGTCAACAGAGACATTGACCAGGGGAAACCTATGCAGAATGTGAGAGTCTCCCTGATAGGTGGCTGTTGTCTTGTTCAACTTCCAATATAAAGTGTGAAGGTGATCGGGTGATTCATGTGCAGAATGGAGCATCATCCGTTTATTTTGCTGAAGCCTAAATGGTGACAATTCAAGTTCTGGCTGTGTAAGGAAAATAAACAGAGACAATGGCATTTTCACTCTCCTAAGCAGTTTATCCAGATCAATATGGGAAAGATTGCTGCTTCGCTGTGGCTGATCTGAGCCTTAATTAAGGATTGTGCTCTCTACGTTGACATGCCAGCCACCTTCGAGAGTATTAGAGTATTGAGTTTCTCTTTCAAAAATTTAGCGTTAAGACAACATCAGCATGGCAAACGCAACTGAGGATGAGTTTTTTTTTGTTTTTTTCTTTCTTTTTTTAAATCCAAAAACTTGTTTTGGTTTAAGTTTTTCTAAAATAGATATACGATCTGAGCAAAATATCCCCCATAGTTTTCATTTGCCTTACAAGTGAAATCTCAGTATCATAACATAGCAAAGAAGGCCCTTTTAGTTTGCTTTCTCCTTTCGCCGGCACTGCAAAAATATATATATTCTAGAATCCAACTATACTAAGCAACTTCTTTTCACAACTCCGAATGTCTTTTTCACTTTGTATGTTTGCATATGTTGGCCTTGATTCCTCTTTTTTTAATTCAGCGTTCAATTCCATCTCGGACATTACTTCCTCCAGGAAGCCTCCGTTTACTTTGTTCTCTTAACACATATTGTGCTATTAGTCTGTTGCATAGAAAACAACAGTTACATAATAATATCAAATGTATCTCTTTTTCTAAAAAATAAAATTCCAATTGTCAGAGGGTGTGTATGTTGGCCAGAGAGAGACAGAGAGAAGAAACGCCCCCCACCAATAGGATGTGGTCTCCCCATAATCCTTTCTTCATTTCTCCATCCTGTTGGAATTCAAACACTCACACACAATGCACCTGACACATTTCTCAAGCCACTGGGGCTAGAATTTGAACTGTGGTAGGCCATGTGGTGTCTAATTCCCCTAACCACTAGGCTTTTCAGGGCAGGTAAACATCATCATCTTATTTGCACCATTATTTGATGGAAGAAAGAGAATCAAAAGTTAGAATCCTGGTATCTTAGCAAAAGTTTTAAGCAGCATAGGAGCCAAATAAATGTGAAATCACTGAATTACTTAATACATTTGATTATTAAAAATATACATTTACTACTCAGCCATAAAAAACAACAAGGCCCTGGAATTTGATAGAAAGCGGATGAATTTGGAAGATTTATTGCCGAGTAAAGCGAGTCAGGCTATGAAAAAGAGACATTGTATGTCTCCACTTAACTTATACCGACTATCAGTACTCTATGGTAGAGACTGAAAGACTGGAAGACATAAAAGCATTAAAAATTGTTATGGACACTAGAGACAAAGTGAAAAGAGTGTGGGAGTGGAAGAACATAGGAAACGAAATTTGGGGAAAAAATAGAGAGGTAAGACACTTGTGGGACACAGATATGGTTTATTATTTGTTGATGAGGACATGTACAGTATTCTCAACTGGGCTGGACTAAGGTGTATATCATGCTGGGTAAAGTCTCTTTACAATCTAAATGATGTATAGCGATTAAATGTGTAAATAATAATAAAAATTTTTAAAATATGCACCTAAAATACACTCTATTTTGAGCTAATACATACTTTAAAAACCAAAATAAGCACACCAAAGACAAATAGAATATGTACTATATGTTAGCAACTCTTGCAAATACATAATATGAATGTGGTTCTTCGATGCATGAATCAAATGGCCTGTTTTTTAAAAAAAAGTATTTCCTGGAAATATATCCGTTGGAAATACTCTTTTGAAAATGAATATCTAAAATAATTTCCTTTTTACAGAACAGCATCTCCAGGATTAAAGGAAACCAATATTTCTAGAATCCTCTTGTAGGATTTTTATAATTATCAGTACTTGAAATTTTATCTCAGCCTTTACAAAGATTGCATTAGCATAAAATGTTGTGTTCTTTTGATTTAATATATTCTTTGAAGGGGAAAATATTCACCAGAACTAAGAGTTGGGATAGGAAATTATTACCTGCCAGGTGACAAATAGTACTTTACACTGATGAGAAATACATTTTTTTAAAAAAATGCAAATTACTCAATTTGAGTTGGCACTCAACCCTTTTAGGAAAAAAATGCAAAATTCAAATTGAATATTCACAATTAAATAGGGTTATTTGAATTTTAGCAAATTGCAAGTCCAAAATTAATATGTTCTTTTCTTGAATATTACCTGCATTATTACATTTTGTTAAATCTTGTCTGTACATGATTCAGCACAATTAGAGTTCCTTAAGCTAGGAAAAGATGATTTTACTTAGTACTTAGGATCATTCCTTTGGAATACTTAGCTGAGGATCTTGGTAAAGAAAATGGTTTTCCTGATAATACTGAGGCATTTTGTCAACTATAATTCTGCAGATCTTTGTCCTGGAGAGTCTTCACCTCAGATCTGTAACAATCCATAGACATGTTTTGTTCTTTATTGCTATGCCTTTATATCTAGAACTCCAAATATAACTCCAAACCAAAGATGCTTATTCTTAAAGAGATTAAATTCTCTAAAAAAAGACAATAACATATTTCTGTACCAGGAATCCTTCTCCAAATGTTTGCACAATTTATTCACTTTATGATTCTCCACCAAACAAATAAATTCAAAATAAGTAAAAATATGAGGCTAGCAGAGGGTGTGGTGGTTATGTCACTGGACTCCAACATGGCCAACCACGGTTCAAGTCCTGAACCTGGTGACTTGAATATCACACTGGCTATGTGTGCTTGTGTGGCCAAGATCTCGGGAGGAGAATGGAGGAGAAGGGATTGCAGAGTGGCCACCTCCCTTGGGGGGGGGGGGGTATGATTTCTCACTTTCACTGTTTTACTCTTTTTCTTTCGAGCAAAAACACACACCCTAAGGCAAAAACCTCTAAGAAAAAAGAAAATGATAAGAAATATTCCTACTTATCAGGGAATGTCACTATTGCACCTGACTAATAATCAGAAATACTGTGCTCCAGACCAGCGACAGTGGTATAGGTACTGGAGTGCCACTGCATGACACTGGAGCTATACTAGAGGCCTGACTTTGGATCTTGGGTTCAGGTTGATCCAAACACACCAGGTGTGTTCATGATCCTGGCTGGTCAGAAAGCTAGAGGCTGGGTCACAGCGTAGTGAGACTCTGTCAAGATTCAAGTCTTTCTCTAGAAATAGATTAAATAAACTTAAAAAAAAAGTAATACTGAACTCAAGGAGCTACTTTTGTTCTGAAAGAGTATTCTTGTGCATCTATTAATTAAATTTACTTAGAATGACACCTCTGTGTCAAATATTTCAGTGAATTGCTGTTGAACGGCTTAACTCCTTACCATGGCCTACGAACTCCTGTGAAATCTAACCCCTGCCTCCTGTCTTATCTTCCTCATGCATGATTTCTATAACGCACTCTGCTCTATTCTTCATTCCTTCCTACTGACATATTAACTCTTCCTCAGTGCAGGACCTTTACATCATTGGTCTATGCTTTCTACCACGTGGAACTAAACTAAGTCCTTCACTTTTTGTTTGTTTGTTTTGTTTTAGTTTTAGTTTTTGGTTTTGTATTTTTGTTTTGTTTTGTTTTTATTAGAGGGCTTGTGTGCTCACCTGAGACACAGAGACAGAAGGAAAGGAAGCAAAGAAAGCACCTACCCCCATGGGGAATGGTCATGTCACATGTCAGGATGCCTTCTCCATCATCTCTCCCTCCTTTCAGGATTTTGGACATGCATGCACATGTGCCCTGCATGTGCACTAAGCCTCCAGGTCTGCACTTTAGCCATGTAGTCAGCCATGTGGGATTCAGCTGCCTTAACCTCCAGGTCATGGGGCTGTCCTGGCACCCTTCTTATCCTAATGTAAATGTCATCTCTTCAAAGAGACTTCCATAAGTATTTTTTTTCTAAAAACTCATTTTATAATTAATGCCTGTCTTCATGACAACCCCTCATCATTCCTTTAATAAAAATGTCTTCATTAATCACTATATTACTGATTGTATTTAAGATGGATTTTTAAACTTTTTTTTTTTTTTTTTTTTTTTTGGAGAGGTTTTTCGCTATAGGGCGCGTGCGCTCGCCAGACAGACAGAGAGAGACATAGAGACAGAAAGCGAGAAATCACCCCCCAGGGGGGATGGTCACGCCGCAATCCCTTCTCCTCCATTCTCCTCTCGGGATCTTGGGCACGCACGCACACGCGCCCGGCGTGAGTTGTAAGCCACCGGGTCCGAGACGCGAACCGCGGTCGACTACGTGGGAGTCCAGCGACATAGCCATTACACTAACTGCTGGTTCCCGTAAACTTTTGAAGAAGTGACTACACTCAGTAGAATGTAAAGTCACTATGTCTAGATTGTATCAATCTTTTCTCCACTAAAAACTCAAAGTACTGGCCCTCAATATGTATTTGATAACTGCATTAATAATTTTGTTCTTGAATCACTCTTCTCTTTATCTATAGCTGTGTAACAAACCACATGTAAGCATCCAATTCACAGTAAGGATTGCTTATTTGTCATGGTTTCTGTGTGTCAGGAACTTAGGAGCTTGTCTAGGTTGTTTTGCTCAGAATTTCTCAAAATATTACTGTTCGATGTTGACTGGGGCTGCAGACTCCCCAGGTTTTACTGGGAATGGAGATTCTGCTCCCAAGATGGCTCACTTATGGGACTGGAAAGGCTACACTGGCTTGTGGACAGAGTAGCAGTTACTCTAAGCATGGAACTGCTTGAGTGTCCTCATAATATGGTGGCTGAATTCCTCTGAAAGGAGTAATTTCAGACCAAGGCTGAAGCTGTGGTACCTTTTAACACCTGGTCTCTAAAGTTATGCATGATTATTTCTGTCATATGTTATTTGTCACCTTGATTCGAGTGTGAAGATGTTACTCAAGAGCTTGATGACCAGAAAATAACCCTTTCCAGGCTGGCTATGAAAAATACCTTATTTCTAGTCATAAAACTCTGTATCTCCTCTAGTCTTTTCTTCTTTCATATGGACTCCCACTACCTCCCTTTCTCTCTTCTCTTCCTGGCATTTACTCTTTAATCTTTGTGATGGCTCATCTTGATTCATTTTAAAATCATGCTTAATATTCTTCATTTTGTCAGAGTATCATCAAATCAAAAGTGTATCAGTAGACCAACAATAGGCATGAATAGGCATGACCAACAAAACCCATCCCTCCTAACTTTCCTCCTCCTCTCTCTCTCTCTCTCTCTCTCTCACACACACACACACACACACACACACACACACACTAGTAGTTCTGACTGGATATTACCTGATTCTTTTCAAGAAAGTAGTTTCAGAGGTATATTTGAAATTCTAAGTAACTGAGAAAAATTGTGGGCCAGAAATGTGGAATTCCTCAACAATATAAATTATTCAGGAATATTTGGTCTAATTATTAGTATACAAGGATTTGTTATCTGTAACAAACTGATTCCTTTTCTTCTTCCTTTTCTCCATGTCTAGCTAGTACTAAATATTCACTCATAAGCTCCTTAAAGGCAAACTATCTTGAGACCAGCAGTTGGCGTAATGGCTATGTTGTTGGACTCCCATGTAGTCTACCATGGTGCGAGTCTCCGACCCGCTGGCTTAAACTCATGCTGGGTGTGTGTGCATGCATGCCCAAGATCCCAAGAGGAGAATGGATGAGAAATGATTACAGCATGGCCATCCCCCCACACCCTGGGGTGATTTCTCATTTTCTTTCCCTCTCTCTCTCTCTCTCTGTCTTTCTGGTGAGCACATGCACCCTATAGCAAAACCACTCCAAAAAAAAGGCAAACTTTCTTATTCTCCAGCAGTTTTTCTAAGAGTGAGACAGCTTATTTTAGCCAAGTTTAAAATTCATTTAAGATTCATGTATGCTGAGTTCTAGACAAAACACTAACCTTTTGGTGTTTGGCCTTAACTTTGTCAAACATAACTTCCTGCCTTAAAAAAAAAAAAGTTTTAAATGTTAATTAAAAACACTCAAAAAGACTTAGTCAAAAAATAGTCCTGAACTTAGACCTGTTCTCGCCTACAAAATGATGAGTTACAGTAAGAAAGCATATGGATTAAATGTCTCTGCAAACTTAATGTGAATTTAAAAATTAGTCAGTATTTGGAAAACATATCTGCATTTTGATGAATTAACTAAAAAAGCTTGAGTATAATCTAATATTAATTGCAGTCAGTTCCAATTCCTCAGATCAAAATTAGGAGTATGTGCCCCTATTGTACTCACAACTTTCCAGATTTTTCACCAGGAGTTCAAAAGTTTAATGGGAACCAGAGGAAACTTATAGCCAATGAGACAGTTGGTTTTAGTGACAATGATTTCAATGTCATTTTTTAATCTTCACCACTTCACAGCAAGTGAACACTGAATACAAACAAAAGTCTCAGATTATTAATTCTTGGGATTGTAGAGATGATTGAAAATGTAGAACATTTGGTGTTCTAAGGGAACATGAATCCATAAATCATTATAATTTTCATTAATTTATAATTTATACCCTGCCTTCTTCCAAAAGAGGTTTGAATTGGCTTGCTATAAAAAATACATGCAATTGGACTCAATTAAGCCAATGGAATTAGTGCAGGAACACCTGTTTCTCTGATATTTGAAGAGGTTTTGTTTTTTTCTTTTTTTCAAGCATTCATTAAACAAACATTGATTGTTATCATACTTTGTGCACAACACCATGTTATGCACTCGGGGTGGGGGAAGAGAACATACATTACAAATTCCTGCCTTTTTAAAGCAATAATTCCTTGGGGAAAACAGACAGTAGATATACAGATTAGGGGTTTTATCTAAATATGAAAGGTAATAGAGTTTTAAATAACAATATTCACCCTGGCAGAGAGAGAAGAGAAAATAAAACAAAAACAATGCCCCAGAGCTCAGTATAATTTGACTCCACACTCATTTTTCATCTGAAACAAATCATTAGAGCTCTGCAATGATTGGTATCTCCTCTGTGAATAAATATCATTTTTCCAAAGGATGCTCAAGAAAGATTAGAGATCAATATGGATTCATTTTTGTTTCATAATAGGAAATACCAGCCCCACATAGCGATCACATGCCAAAACTGAATCTAGAGGTCACAAACCTTGTCTTCCACCTATCACCCTTGTTCTTTTATGCACATGTAAATTTCAAATCTTCTCATTCTTCTGACAGGTGCACTAAAGACATCTGAATTATTTACACTCTTCCTAATGTAAAATGGTATGCTTTTAGCTAACAAGCCCAAATCGTTTTTGCAAAGAACCCCGGCTTTAAAATACCAGAGCAGTACAGGATTAGTGAATCTTCGCAGAGGCGTAAGAATTAATCTCACTCAAGGTATTATTACTAGCACATGTGGTAGCAGGATAAGAAATGAATTTATGATAGTTAATTCTGCCATGACTATCTTAAATTTCATTTTTGCATACCTGTCTTCCATTCGTGCATTCTCTTTTTCCTTTTAACTTCTTGGATTGTTCTTTGTGTGTGTGTGTGTGTGTGTTTTTTTGTTTGTTTGTTTGTTTGTTTGTTTGTTTTGAGAGGTTTTTGCTATAGGGCATGTACACTTGCCAGACAGAGAGAGACAGAGAGACAGAAAGCGAGAAATCAGCCCCCGGGGTGATGGCCACGCCACAATCCCTTTTCCTCCATTCTCCTCTCAGGATTTAGGGCACGAATGCATGAGCACGCACCCAGTGTGAGTTTTAAGCCACTGGGTCCAGGACTCGAACCACGGTTGACTACATGGGAGTCCAGCGACATAGCCATTACGCTAACTGCTGGTACCATGTTTTTTAACGTCTGCAATTAGTGTCATATAAGGTAGTTTCTAGAAACCATTGGTCTGACACCACAATATTGATTGAGCACCATGCTGAAAACTCCTTCACTAGAAACCTCACTGGTAGCCTCACTCAATCTTCATTGGTAGCCTTCTTCTCCACGTAGGCCTTCTCTCATCTGTCCCTAGCTCCAGTTTCATGACTTAGTTTTGAGTTTTTGTTCTTGCCTTGAAATTAATGCAGAAAGTGTTTTGTGTGTATGTGTGTGTGTGTGAGTGATTCTAGGAATACAAAAGACTTCTTTAAATGACAACAGAATGCTGCTTTTCCTACCCACGGGTAACTGTCCTCAGTTCATCCAATCTTAGGGTCCTCATCTTCTGTCACTACTCCATAGGATATCAGACATAATTGTGGAACAATGAGGGAAAAGTTTCAGTTTACAGAGATTTCTTTGAGGCAAATGGAGAAAAATATTACTCGTTTGTAATATTTTTTAGTAAGAAAACCTACTTTGAATGGCAATTCAAGTTGTAAACAAGAATTAAAAACAAGAATTAAAAAATTTCCCACTCTGATTTGGGCTAACTCTGATATGTTAGCCAAGGATAATCTTGAGACCTGCCCATCCCTTGTCTGCTATTTTACATCTGTTAAAGATATATATATTTTTTTGAAGACAAGCAAAAGGTAATTTCTAAGAAAAAAAATGTTAAAGATTATTTGTCAAAGAGGAAACAAAGTCTCACAGACAGAAATGGCATGTTGAGTATTTTTACATTAGGCTTTGGGATTTTTGTGTTGTTTGTATTATCTCAGATTTGTTTATTTTACCTTTGTTTCCTACTTGACTGGGCATTTTCATATTATAAACACTTCAAAACTAAACTTACAATAGAAATTGGAAATACCATTTTATCAACATAAAAATATGCCTTTTTCATTTAAATTTCTAGCTAGTCTTCCTGTAAACATTCTAAAAGTGCAATGATGAAGAATCACGGGGGTCTTTAAAACATTAATGGTAAATGCACAGTGTGAAAAAAACTTTGTACCAAAATATACTTGGACTTTAATTCCACTTTCCTATAGATTTTTTAAAGTACCCTCATATTTATTTATTTTTTATTTTAAATTTTTGCTACAGGGTGTGTGTGCTCACCAGAGACACACAGAGAAAGAAACTAAGGAAGGAAAATCGTTTTGCTACAGTCTCTTCTCCTCCATCTGTCCTTCCTTTTGGGACTTTACTCAGGCGTGCACATGTGTCTGGTATGTTGAACTATGCAGCCGGCGATGTGGTGTAGAGTCCAGCTGCTTTAACCACCATGCCACTGGCTGCCCATAGGTTTTAATTAAATGGGTGTGGTTGAAATCCATCTCTGGGCCTAGTATCACTGATACAGACAGTAGCATACTAATCACTGCTGGAAGACACATGGCCTATTGTGTGTTCAGATTCTCAGCTGACCTGAAACACACTGGGTCATGCATGCCCAAGATCCTGAAGGGCTACAAGACTGGAAAAGGGCAACATGTTGTGAGACCCCATTGAGAGTACTTGTCTCTCTGTCTTTCTTGTATGCCCTCACACACTCTAATTTTTATTTTTAAAAAAGTGTGTGTATTTATAAACGTATATGTGATTGTATATACATATATACACACACATACATATACACATATATATGACCAAGGGCAGTATTACATAGTTTACAAGGTGTCTGAGTTCAATAAGTGACATGATGGTGTAGGTCATAGGAAAAGTGTCACATGGCTGGTGCTTAGTATGTGTTAGTTTTCATAGCCACCAGCCATGGTGATACTAGCAGGTAAAACTCAAACGTCTATGGGTCTGACATTTTCCAAAGTGTTTTAATCCAAACGAGAATCCTATATGGTAGATGTTTTTTTTCTTGCAGGAGAAATCAGGAGCACCAATAGATTGGGTCATTTGACCAACAAGGGTAACATTGTACAATGCTGACAGAGACAGGATTCCAAGCAGGCAGTCTGGTTCCAGAGCCCTTTTCTCCCTTTGACTCCTGATGTTCGAAAGTTAGTAAACATGGGTAATGGATAAATGCAAAGACAAGTATTTGTAACAGGTTCTGAAACTGGGGAAAATAACACAGAAATACTGAATCGTGCTGAATTACAATTCTTTTAACGATTTTAGCAATTGCAAACCAACAGTAATGCGTATCACTGAAGTATTGACTTTTATGGAAACTATACACTGACTGGGTCACACTGATTTAAATGAGATATATTAGCTCCCATCTAAGTTCAATTAAGTGTAAAGAACTCCCCTTTGCCCTTACTCTAGGTATACAATATTGATTTTAGGTCTATAGATTAAATAAACTGGAAGCTGATTGAAATTTATTAAAAGGAATTAGCAATAAAATGATTTAATAGAAAGATTATTAAAAGTAACAAAAATTAATGAAAGCTATGGATAGCTACAAGAATTAATTAAATTAATAGAAACAAATTACATTTAATCAGTATTCGATTGGACACTACTAGAACTGAATAAATTTCAACAGAAAATGGAGAAGATGTGGTGTGCAAATATAGGTACTAAAAACTTTAATTTTAAAAATAAACCATTATCCCATACAGATAATCCCTATATATTTTTAGGTTCATATATACATGTTTCTTGTGAATTTATGTATAAGAGGAAAAGGGTGGCTTTAAACTGATGAAAGTTTAAATATGACTAAATACATTCAAAGTATTTTAAGAGTCAAATTTCTTTATGACTTGAAAAAAAGAAAATGAATGATTCATAGTTATGAATATTTCTCTTGAAAGTATTCCGACCCCTTATAAGGCAAAATACTAAAAGCAAGCCATACTTACATTTTAATCTATTTATTATCTTCTTAGAGATAAAATTTACTTTTTCAATTCTAGAATTTTCCTTATTTTATAAAATCTAAATCTCTCCCTATAGGCTTAATTAAATTATTAGATATTTGATCAAAGTAGGAAAGCATAAATGTAATTATATGTCCTTACAAGTGCAACAAAGTATAAGCTAAGATATCAGATAGATCTTTTTTCTCTTCTTTTTTTAAAGAGATGTTTTTGCTATAGGGTGCATTTTAGAGAGACAAAGAGAGACAGAGAAACAGAAAATGAGAAATCACCCCCCAGGTTGGATGACTACATCACAATTCCTTCTTCATTCTCCTCTCAGGATTTTGGGCACACACGCACATAACCCCAGTCTGATTTTTAAGCCACCAGGTCCAGGACTGGACCATGGTCGATTATGTGGGAGTCCAGTGACATAACCATTACAGCATCTGCTGGTCCCAATATCAGATAGATCTTATTTTGTATCTCGGGCCTGTTACAAACTAGCTGTGTGGCATTGGACTGTTTATATTTTGTATGCCCTTGTTTATCATCTGAAATTTATAGTATACTTTCTCCCATGGTCAATAGTAAGGATTCTATAAAATATTATATAAGACCTAATCAATGCCTTCTAGAGAGTAGATACTTTTAAATATTACTTCTTACTCTCTCTTCTGGAAATTTGAATGATAGAGATTTGCCTATACATCTTTCTTCCACAGTGCCACTAATATACTGTGTCTATTCAAGTGATAAGGGCATAAAAATGCTTTATGGTCATGTAAGCCCTCCTGAAAAACTGTGGGGACCGTCCTCGGCTCTGTGTTGTGGGTAGAATAATACATCAAACAGTGTAAAACTTCTCGTGGAAGAAACACATACATGATGGCAAGGATTGGTAGCATGATGTGAACTTTTTGGCTATCAGGTTATTTTTTTTATTAGCTATTATCTTAGTATGAATTCCATTCCCAAGATAGGAACTTGGAATTAGATAATTATTATTCTTTTGTTTTGTTTTGAATTTTAGAAGTGACCACAGAAATTCAGAGTGAGGCAGCCATGAAAGTTATACAAGGACAAAGTGAAAGTTCCTAAATAGTGTATTATTACCCTCAAGCAACTGGGTTCGTTCTTGCTGAGTGCTTCTGAAGAACAATAGAACAATCAGAAAGTTCCCTTCACATTTCTCATCACAGTTCAGTTGAAACAAAAGCCCAGACTCCACGGAAGGAGATAGGCCACTGGGGAATTAAATTTCCTGTACATGCAAGTTTCACCTGTTTGAGAACTGAACCAGCTTCCATGGCTTGGAGAAAAATCTTAGGCAGGAAAGAGGAGACCTGGCAGGTGTTTCAGTGATATCAATATGTACACAGGACCGTTTGCTTCAGCTGCTGGTAAATCAGAGGTTTATGGGGCTCACTCCACAGTGTAGCAGTAATGCGCTGCTCAAGTGCAATTGGATCCATGTGGAAGACTGTGGGTTGAGCTCCCTCGTAGACCTATGCATGCTCAGCTCCATGATCCTGATTGCCTGAGAAACCTGAAGGTCCGATCACAACATGAGACAATATTGAAAGTGCTTGTCTCTCTTTCTCTCCCTCTCTCTCTATGAAAGAAATAAACATTTTTTGTTCTGTTTAAATCAGAGCCCTATAGTTTTTGACACTTAAAATCAGGATATTTTGTGACACTGAATTTACAACTTTCCTTGAAATATAAAAAGTATGTCAGCACTCTCCTGATGTTACGTTCATGGCAATGAGAATAGAGCTAATCCTTCTTATGCACCTAGTCTACACTGACTATATTTTAAAGCATTTGTATTGCATTTTTCTTCTGGTCTTTCCAAATTAATTATTTTTATTTCCCAACCTCAAAACCTGCCTTTCCCTGTTTTCTTTATCCAAGTGAGTCAATTTTGACCAAATATTGACTTCCTCTTCAATCCTTCCAAACCTCACGTTGAGTAACTTGTGTTGGCTCCACTCTTCAAATATACTGTGAAATGAATCCTTTCTCATCTACATCATTACTCCTTTGGCTCAATTACATTAATTACAACCCAATGTCCTCCCCCCGATATTATTATTATAATCTCCCCAAAATAGCCACAGCCACAGTGACTCATTGAAATCTCATCACATCATGATATTCTCCAGTTCCACATTGTGTCCCCAAGCATGCCATCCTTTTCAGTGTAAAGGATTTTGATCTTTACACTCACTTGAAAGGCCTCTTGTGATCTTTGAATTTCACATATAACTCTGTCGTTTTCCCTCTAGTCTAGTGACTCTGGATTCAATGCTGGTTTCAAACTCTAGTGTATTTTTGTTTCAGAGGTTGTCTGAGTCTGTTACTGTGTTACTGACATGAATACCCAACACTGGATGAATTTAAGAGAATAAGTACTATGGAGATACACAGTAATTAAATGTAAAAAACATAAGAAAATCAAAAAAAAAACAGACTGACCATTATTTACTAATGATTCTAGCCAAGTGGAAGGTCCAAAATGTCAAAAGTAAGAATCTTGAGCAGAGTGGCTGTTAGTTTCTGCCTGTTCTGGTTTTCTTTCCTTCTTTTATTTTTTTCCCTGAAGAATTATTTATTTAATTAAATTAATTATTGATTATTATTGTTATTTTTAATTTTGCTATAGGACATGTGTGCTCATCAGAGGCAGAAAGAGAGAGAGGGAAAGTGAGAAAGCAACCAACCAGGTCTAGGACTCAAACTGCAATCAATCTTATGGGAGTTCAATGTCTTAACCACCATACCACCTGCTGTCCCTTTTCTGGTTTTCCTTTCCCTCTTACAAATGCACCTGAACTCAGAGCCTGCCAACCCTATCTCCACCTAATGACCTTATCAAACTCAAAGACCCCATGCTCGGACACCATGAAATGATTAAGTCTCCTTTAATACCTTTACAATGCAATCAACTCCCAACAAATGAATTTTTGGAAGACATTTAAACTATACCAGAGATTTTGCTGTATAGACATTACCGATAATGGTCTTCCAGCCCAATCTACTCACAGCTTCATCTTCAACTTTATTTTATCTCTTCAAAGGTATCCTTCACATAGATAACAGCTTACATAAAAATGCAAACACCATTTATTTCTACCATAACAATTTATTAAAATAATGAACTCTACCCATCATTAAACTTTTTATTTTTATCATTCTACAAATTATATGCTGTTTTATATATATATATATATATATATATATATATATATAGAAGTATGTAGTTTTATATACACACACATATATATATAAATATATATACATAAATATATATACATATATATATATATATATATATATATATATATATATATAATGTTCTGGTTACTTAAGTCCCATTTGTAGATGAGTTGCAGAAAACTGGGACTTTGCCTTTTTTTATCATGGTTACATCAGTAGACCTTAAAAACCTTTAAAAGATTCCTCACAGAACAGGCATTTTATACATAGTGAATGAATAAATCACAGTTCTTTAAGGTAGTACCATTATCTTCACAATGGTACCTTCTATTCATAGACAGTGAGAAACAAAATAAATAAGTATTTTGCTTTGCTCAACCAGGGTCATATACCTATATGTGGACATATCGGAGGTCAAGTTCTTCAACCATAAGCTAATTGCTATCCCCTTCAGATAAATGCACTCTCATTTGCCATAACCACCAAAGGGACACTGTTTATTGTTACCATCTTAAGACTTCTTGCATTTGCACTACAAGCTGGAATATTAGAGGTTAAAAGGAAACTGTACAGAATGTAATACAAATTAATTTGGACAGAAGAGAGAGAGACAGGCCACCTAGTCATTTTGGTATGAGTTTAGCACGACATCCAAAAATAATCTGCATGTATCTCTTGATATCACTGATAGTATTTCTCAGAGTTTGTAAAAGATATTACACTTTTCTATCTCTATGCCTGAAGACCTATACATGAAAACATTTACTTCTTAGAGAAGCCTAATTCATTTCTAAAGCACATACTGGATTCTTGCTAGACAGAGAATTATGTATTTTTCAACTAGATCATAATCCTTCCTAAACTAAAGCCTGACATCCTAAGGACTGCTCAGGCTTCCTTTCGATTGTATGACTCAGTTGAACACTTTTATGAGACATTTAACTCTCATTGCCCTCTGCTTACAAGACTGCTGCTGTCTCACATCTGATAGTTTATAAAGAGATCTGATTATTTAATGAATTTTATAGTAGAAATATCTTACTTGACAGTCATTATGACATAAAATTATTTTCAAACAGTACAATTAGAACCAAATTACAAGTGGCCAGAATATGGCATAGTGGTTAAGGTGCTGGAATTCCATACGGCTGACTGTAAATCGAGTCCCAGATCTGGCAGCTTAAAAATCATACCACATGCATGTGCGTACATGCCCCAAATCTCGGGAGAATGAAGGAGAAGGGATTGAAGTGTGACCATCTTCTTTGAAATATGACTTCTCATATTCCCTCTTACTGTCTCTCTGGCAAGTGCATGCATGCTATGAAAGAATAACGAAACAAAACAAAATAAAAATAACAAATTGTAAATCAATTGCTTTTAAGTCAATAGGCAGCCTCTAGAAGAAAGTTGTATGATAAATATATACATTTATTTAAGAGAGGTTTTGCTATAGGGTACATGCACTTGTTGGAGAGACAAAAAGAGAGACATAAACTGAGAAATGATTCCCTCTTTTGGGGGTAGGAGTAGCCACGCTGCAATCCCTTCTCCTATTCTGATTTCAGGATTTTGGGCATGCATGCAAACACACCCAGCAAGAGTTTCAAGCCACTGGGTAGAGGAATAAAATCACAATTGACCATGTGGGAGTCCAGCACCTTAACCACTATGCCACCTGCTGGTTATATATATATATATATATATATATATATATATATATATATATATATGAAATAAAATGAAATGAAATATATATATATATATATATATATATATATATATATATATATATACACACACATTTTTTTGCTGATTTTGTAAAGTTTAAATGGCACTGGTTTGGGACCAACAGATGGCATAATGGTCATGTTGCTGGATTCCCACATAGTTGACCATGATTCGATTCCCAAACCTGGCAGCTTAAAAAACTTATACCAGACACTTGTGCATGCATACCCAAAATCCCAAGAGGAGAATGGAGGATAAGGGATTGCAGTGTGGCCATCCCTCTGGGGGGGGTGGGATTTTGCACTTTCTGTCTCTCTTCCACTGGTGAGTGCACATGCCCTATAGATTTTTGCCATTTTTAATGGCATTGGTTCAAAGTGATCAAAATATAGAATGATATTTGTCCAATATACCTGAGTAGAATATTATCCTATTGCAGCCTGTACTGTAATGTATGGTAAACTGGAGCCTTATTATGTCATTGTAACATTCTTTTTTTCTCCCTTCCTGAAGAGTCAAAATAATTGCAAAGTATCTTCAGGGACAAATATGTAAGATAGCTTTTTTTCAAGTGCCCTACATTGTCTATTATCTGCTACTGGAGTGGAAGGAAAAAACTAACAGATGCATTTAAGACTATACTTTATCATCACATATATTTAAAACTGGGAAGGAACATTCCCAAGTCATCTATTCTGTAATATATTGTGCAGCGTACAGTGCCTTGTTTTCTCTTTATGTTCATCTCTCACACTGTTAAAAGTGAAATGTTTACTTTTAAATTGGAACTTAAATTCTGTTATATGTCCTCTTTATAAATTACCTCAATTGGTGTTGCATAAAAAAAATACATTGGGACCAGCAGATGGCATAGTGGTTACATCTCTGGACTCCCACATGGCTGACTGCAGTTCGAGTCCCAAATCCAGTGGCTTAAAAATCATAGCAGGTGTGAGTGTGTGTACATTGTCTTTCAAATGTGGATATCTCCTATAATTTACTGTCATTGGAACCAACTTCTTGAACTGATAGAGCGAATGCCCATGAAGGAAAAAAATAGCTTACTTGACAAGTATCAGTCTTGTTTATTAATGTGCACCAGAGCCTACCATATGCTTTGAAAATAAATGGATATATAGAGTACATAAATATATCTTATGATTTATCTGAAATCTTTAAATGTGCATATTTTATTATATATAGAGTTGGAAAAGTCATGAAAAAAAGTCATTTTTGCATAGAAAAATAGAAAAATGTCATGATTTTTCCAATGACTATATGTATGCATCAAATTATTTTCAAATTATATATGTTTATATATAAATTGATGACAAATTTATTATACATATATAAATTTATACATCAATTTATTTTAATTGAGTTTATTATGCATATAATATGTAAAAATACATCATGACTTTTCCAATGACCATACATATATATATATATTTCCAATTATTTTCAAATTATATATATAAATTTATAGATAAAATTGATACTAAATTTATATATTTAAATTTATTTTACATATAATACATAATATATTTATAATATATAAATTTACTACATATAATATAAATATACATTATATATCATTATATATGTTATATGCTATAATATATATGTATATATATGTGTGTGTGTGTGTGTGTGTGTGTGTATATAGATAGATAGATAGATAGACAGATAGATATGAGGGTTATGTCTGGGGCTGAAGGTAAAAGTAATAGTAATAGGCAACAGGAGCTAACATTTACTTAGAGGTCTCCATGCATAAATCTGCCTACATATCATCTCATTTAATGCCTGTATACCGTATATGCCACACATTACTTTTATGACAATTAAAAACCAGAAACAAAGCAGGAACAGCAGATGGGGTGATGGTTAAGTCATTGGACTCCCACAGGCCAACTGCTGGTCAAGTCTCAGACCTGGCAGCATGAAATTTATGCTGGGCTCAAAATCACAAGACAATAGAGGAAAATGGATTGTGGTGTGGCCATCCTTTGAGGAGGGTAATTTCTCACTTTCCTTCTCACTCTCTCTGTCTCACTCTGGCATGTGCACGTGTCTTATGATTATAAAAAACTAAAAACAAAACAAAATTAAACAAAAACTAAACTGATTTTGAAATAGATTAAGTATAGTCATGTGCCACACATAGCAGTATTTAGTCTGAGAACAGCATGCATGTACAAAGGTATATATGTGTTCACATGATTATGTGACTATATATTATGTATAGCCATAAGATTATAGTAGGCTGTACCTTATAGCCTAGGTATGTAGTAGACTATACCATCTGGGTTTGTGTGTGTATGTTCTACGATATTGACACAATGATAAAATCACCTAGAAATACATCTCTCAGAACATATTCCTGATGTTAAGTGACACATGGTTTCACCATCATGTACAAATTGAGTGTAGGCAGGATTCTAATCTAGCAGTTTGACTAAGCCTTTCATAATAATAAAAGGGTTCTATAGATTGTGAAGCTATCATCCTTGTTGTTTGTGTAGAAAACATATGTTTCCTAATTGTTTTTGCTTAATATTTGATCATTTTCATACACAGAAGAATTTTTTTAATGAAAAGTTTGTGCCATTTTGCTTTACATAAAATGTCTTCCCATGGGATCAGTCCTCTCAGGGCTTCTTGTTTGTTTGCTTTAAGATTTTGAACCCTGCTGATTTCTTTTTTAAGGTTTCATGGAGTGGTTATTTGAGGTGAGCAAAGAGGGCATTTAGATTTTTGACTTTGTTTCTAGATGGTCTATGTTCTTCTGTACTTTCCCTTATAATCCATTTTGGAGAATATTTTTAGATTAATCTTTGTGAGCTATTACCCAAGAACTTATAATGTTCCCTTTTTATTTCCACTTAATTTAGGGGAATCCGTCAAAATTGAATTTGCATCTTCTGACCCTCGCTTATATTTTTCTGGGGGCACATTTGGTTGGTGGGCACCACAGTCTCTTAGCATTCACCAGTAATGTTTCTGTTCACTTTAGGGCTTCCAATAGCAAATATAGGTAGCTTTTTTTGAACTTCTTCTATCAGTAATTGCTCAGCCTATGTGCTTGGCAGGCAGGATGTCCAAGGAAACAGCTGTTAACCAATGGCCCTGGAAGATAGTGAATAAATAATCCAGTTGACCATCTCCTGAGTGAGATTACAGTTTATCTAGAGGCCCATGTGACAACAGCATTAAACTGTAAATGAATATACTTCTCATGCATTTTTTTTTTCCTATCCCACTTCTCTATTCTCTTATAGGTGCTTTCTGAAACCCTAGCCCCAACAAATTCTTTGCACTCAAATCTTTGTTTCATGGCATGTTTCTGAGAGAACCTACCCTGGGCAAGCCCTCTTTCAGATGCAGTCTTCCATCTTCTCTGCTATATTACACATGTAAAAGGAAATTAAATAAGGAGCACATTTGTTCCAAAATGGACCGAGAAGCTGTTAAGGAGACTAAACTCAGTCACATAGAAGGTGGAGCTCAGAATGTGTACTCTGGGCCATTTTCCCTAAGGTGCTGGATCTTAAGATAATATACCTAAAATAGTTCCCACTGCTTGCCAAATTCTTTGGAATTTTTTTAAAGGTATAGATATCCTTATTAATGGAATAAATTCTTCCTTTACTCTTTGTTTTAAAGAATTATTTTATTTAACTTTATTTATTTATTTAATTTGACCAGACTCAGAGAGGGACAGAGAGAGAGAGAGACAGGGAGAAAGAGAGAGAGAGAGAGAGAGAGAGAGAGAAGAAAGAGAAAGAGAAAGAAGAGAAAGAGAAAGAGAAAGAGAAAGAGAAAGAGAAAGAGAAAGAGAGAAAGCAAGTCCCTGCTTCAGGACTTGAACCACAATTGGCCATGTGGAGTCCAGCACCTTTAACCACCATGCTACCTGGCAACCACCTCATTTACTCTTAACTAGAAGTTATAAAATGTGTCAGATTCACTGCCTACCCTGTTGTCCTCAAATGACTATGACATCATCTTGTTTCTGTTTATCATAGAATTTAGCCAATCACTGTTATGTAAGACTTCTTTGATGGAGCAATGACCAATGTCAAGTTTTGACTAGTGACTATGTAATCCACCTTTCCATTCATGACCTTTACGTTAGAAATCACTCTAAAATCTATAAAACCTTGGCACACATTAATCAATGCAACTTGAATTTTATGTGCCTAAATGATCCTCCCAACCTTGGATCAAATACAATGTTTTGCTTTACTTACTTTACCTTGCCCTTCCTTTTTTGATTAACATATATATCTATTACTCCTCCAAAAATTCTCTTCCTTTCGTAATCCCCAGGACCATAGCAGATTATTCTTTGACGATGATACAGACTGGTCCACAGGAGCCCTCCCTATTGTGTACTTTCTTGCAGTAAAACTGACTAGTACCCAGACTTTCCCATCCCTTCTGTATTTGGATGGAATCCCACACCATGAAGCTTGGGATCTGGCAACCCAAGAAGCTCCTGAAGCCAGCTGATACCTCTTACATTATAGGAAGTGAACTTCCTTTAGGGTAAATTTATAAAATGAGAAATAAGAGATAGGGAAAACTTATTTACATAAATGTGCTGGGATGACTTAAGAAATAATAAAAATAATTGTTCATGTTCTTGGCTATTTCTAAGAGGTTGATACCTCTTCACCTGATTACCTAAGAATCAACCAAGATAGATGGATTCTTGGAAACTATTTTATATGCTTGCCACAATACAACATATAGAATGGATTACAAAAGTATAATGAGTGAGGGGGTGAAGGATTTATCATAACTGACATTGGCCTCAACTCTAGCACCCCTTTTTTTTTAAGATTGTTTTTCCATAGGGCCATGTGCTTACCAGAGAGAGACAGAGAGAAAGAAAGAAAGAAGTCACTTAGCCATACCACAATTCCTTCTCCAGTCTCATCTCAGGATTTTGGGCACACATGCACATGCACTGGTATGATTTTCAAGCTACTGTGTCTGGGACTCAAACTGCAATTAGCCATGAAGGAGTCCAGTGCCTTAACCATTACACCATCTGTTGGCTTCAAAACTCATTATTAAAGTGTATAAACTATTCAGGGAGTGCTTCTTACTGTTGTTATTATTATTATTTTAAAAGAATTACTTATTTAATTCCATTTATTACTATTACTGTTATTATTTTTAATTTTTTTGTAGAGTGCATGCACTCACTAGAGAGACAGAGAAAGAAAGAGAGAGACAGAGAAAGGAAGTAAGGAAGCAAGCCACTAGGTCTAAGACTCAACCAGGGTTGACCATGTGGGAGTCCAGCACCTTAACCACCATACCACCTGCTGGCCCCTGTTATTATTTTTAAAGGAGTTAAAATTCTTATTATAAGCAATAAAATGTGTAAATGGATAAATAACAATGTAAATTGTCCAGTGATAACTTCTATTAATTATTTGGTGTAGGCTATGTTTCCAGAAATTTTTCACTGGATGTACATATAAAGATGTATTATGTAATTCTTTTTTTTTTTTTAAGAGGTTTTTGCTATAGGGTGTGTGCGCTCACCAGGAAGACAGAAAGAGATAGACAAAAAGTGAGAAATCACCCCCCAGGGGGCATAGCCATGCCACAATCCCTTCTCCTCCATTCTCCTCTCAGGATATTGGGCACACATGCACATGCGCCCGGCATGAGTTTAAGCCACCAGGTCTGGGACTTGAACTGTGGTCAACTACATGGGAGTCCAGCGACACAGCCATTACGCTGACTGCTATTCCCAGTGTTATGTAATTCTACATCTGCTTTTTCATTCTACTTAACATTATTTTCTAATTTCATTAAATAATCTTTGAAAACATACTACTTAATCTCTACATATCATTCCTCCTAATAAATATATATAAATTTGTTAATCACTTGTTGGGCATTTAGGATGTTCAGAATTTTTCCTTAATATACAAAAAACACTGAGATAAATAATCTTGTAAAACACATAGATTTACATAGCTATGATTAGTTTTTGAGAAGAGTTACTTTTTTTGAGGATTGATTGTGACAGTAATTTTTAATTTTGATTTATAAAAGCAATATACCAGGGCCAGCAGGTGGCATAGTGATTAAGGTGCTGGACTCCCACATAGCCAGTTCAAGTCCTGGACCAGAGTACTGAAACTTAAGCCTGGCATGTGTGCATGTGTGCCAGCCAAAATCCCCAGAGGAGAATGGAGAAGAAGGGATTGCAGCATGGACATTCCTCTTGGGGGGGGGGGGGTGATTTCTCACTTTCTCTCTCTGTCTCCCTTTTTCTCTCTGGTGAGCATATGTGCCTTATAGCAAAAATCTCTCTTAAATAAAATAAGATAAATCAATATACCATGATAATCATGTTAAGAAAATGGCACTTATTCTAACAGAGCTATTACTAATTTTGCAAATTATCTTCTAGATATTGTAGATTTTTTTTTACATGGCTAAAGTTATAAGGTAAACTACTTCTATTTTAGCTTCATCATTTAATATGTTCTTACATGTAGTTCTTGGTGCTAGAAGTACTTGATTACCGTTATTAATGCGTACATCATACTCAATAAAGTATATGGATCATAACAGATACTTATGCCTCCATGGTAAGACATTTAAATCTCTTCTAATGTTTCATTATTATAAATAGCCACTATATATAGATATAGATATTCGTCTTGAATTTTTTGGTGTTAATTATTATTTTTATTTTAATTATTATTGATTTTGTTGAAAAATTGATTATAATTGTAAAATCCAGGTTGCAAAGGAGTTGAACAAGAGAATAAATAGTTTTACAATTCTCATCCTTTAGCTGTTAGATCCAGTTTGAGCTGCATCCTACTCAAATTCCTTCTATAGACAGGTGACACTGACACTATATTCCATCAACATGACATGAGCAGTTTGATTCAACTTTATATTGGATATTGGACTAACACTGTTCACAAAAAATCATTTGTCCTTCTCAGTAGGGAGGGACAGAGACCAGTAAATGCATTTATTTTTTATCCTTTACCATACAGTGGCATATCTCTGCTCAGCTGTAGACTTCAAACTATTTGCTGCCAGTACTGGGATAGCCAGTAAAACAAGTGAAGTCTGTTATCATTTATCTTGATTTAAAAGGGAGATGCTATTTCTAGGATAGACCTAAAATGTCATTTTTGCTATAGGCTTTGCACTATAAAGTCAAACCTTTTCCAAACTGCTTATTGTGTAGCAGAAAAGTTAGCTAAAGTTATTGACCATTTGCATTCCTTTGTATTTTCAGGTAGTATTTACAAAATGATTATAACATCAGCCCTGTGAGAAATGTATTATGAGCTTTTTTTTTTACCTAGGAATAAATTACATCTCTAAGACTTTGACTCCAGTCACATACTAGTAAATGTAGAATTACCATTCAAATCAATTTTTGGACCAGCAAACTGCATAACAATTATGACACTGGACCCCCACATGGCCAATCACAGTTTGAGTCCTGGACCCGGTGGCTTGAAACTCATGCCACGCATGTGTGTATGCATACCCAAAATCCTGAGAGGAGAATGGAGAAGAAAGGATTGCAGCATGGCCACCTCCTTCCTGCAATGAGTGATTTCTCACTTGCTGTCTCTCTCTGTTTCTCAGTGTGTGCACGTACCCTATAGCAAAAATATCTCTATAAAATGAATTAATTCAATAAATATTTAGTATATAAGATGTTCTGAATATTATAAACATCCCTGGGACACAATAAACAGGTTTGTGTGTGTGCATGTGTGTGTGTGTGTGTGTGTGTGTTGTCCTTCTTCATGATTTTATAGAAGCATCTATACCTAATTGCTGCTTACTTCAAAAATGCACAGTAAAGATGCTTATGCAATATTTTTCCCCAAATGGGATCCCATATAACTGGCAAGAACTGAAGCTACTTAAAGTGACAACAGATAGTATTTCCTGATGGTGAATATGGGACAGGGACTGTGGATCTGCTGTGTAAGAATACCGTGCATAATGATCAATTGTTTAGATAATTGTCAAAGAAAATGGGGTTCATTTGCCTTCATGAATTCAGCCAAAATATATCAGAGTGGATGTTCACAGAGAAAATTCAAATAGAGTGTGAGGCTTCCTGGACAAATTGTTCAAATGGAATTCCTTTCCTTCTATCCTCCTTGCAATAACCGCCTTGTAGAAAAGTTCTTTCATTCAAAGTTTTCATTCCATTTCAGGATAGGTATCTTTTATGATTTTAGGCTCTATTCTGTGCACTTTTTTATTATTTATTTATTTTTTAAGAGACTTTTTGCTATAGGGTACATGCACTCCCCAGAGAGACAGAGAGTGGGAAGTCACCCTCCAAAAGGCATGACCATGCTGCAATCCCTTCTTCCTCTATTCTCCTGTCAGGATCTTGGGCATGCACGCACACAGGCCTAGTGTGAGTTTAAGCTGCCAGATCCAGGACTCATACCACAGTCAACTATGTGGGAGTTCAGCAACATAACCATTATGCCATCTGCTGGTCCCATATCTTATGCATTTTTAAATAGAAGTAGAGTGGTGAAGATGTAGAAAAATTGGAACCTTGTGGATTACTGGTGGGAATGTAAAATGGTATAGCAACTGTAGGAAATAATGTGGTAGTTGTACAAAATTTAAAAATAGAATTACCGTATGATCCAGCAATTCCAATTCTGGGTACATACCCAAAAGAAGTGGAAGGAAAGTCTGGAAGAGACATTAGCACAGCAAGTCATAGCAGTATTATTTCAATAGCTAAAATGTAGAAACAAGCCAGTGTCCATCAGTGGATAATAGATAAGCAAAATGCGGCATATGCGCACAATGATATACTATTCAACCTTAAAAAAGAAGGGCTGACAGATGGAACAGTGGATAAGGTGCTGGACTGCCACACGGCCGACCACAGTTTAAGTCCCAGACTTGGCAACTTGCTTTCTCACTCTCCTTTTTTTCCCTTTCTCTATCTCTCTCTGGTCAAATTAATAATAATAATAATAATAATAATAATAATAACAAATAAAATAAATAATTCTTTTTTTAAAAAAGGAAATTGTCACATATACTACAATAGGGAAGAACCTTAAGAACATTATGCTAGGGACCAGCAGTTGGTGTAATGGCTATGTCACTAGACTCCCATGTAGTCGACGGCCATTCAAGTCCCAGACCCAGTGGCTTAAACTCATGCTGGCTGCTTGTGCGTGCATGTCCAAGATCCCTAGAGGAAAATGGAAGAGAAGGTATTGCGGCATGGTCATTCCCCTGGGAGTGATTTCTCACTTTCTGTCTCTCTGTCTCTCTCTTTCTGGCGAGTGCATGCGACCTATAGCAAAAACCTCTCCCCCCCAAAAAAAAGACTCATTATGCTAAGTTAAAGAATCTACTTACAAAGAGACAAATAGTATGGGACCAACAGTTAGCGTAATGGTAATGACTATGTCGCTGAACTCCCACGTAGTTGACCGCGGTTCCCGTCCCGGACCGGTGGCTTAAACTCACGCCGAGTGCGTGTGCATGCGTGCCCAAGATCCTGAGAGGTGAATGACGCACCCAGTAAGGAAAAAACCTCTCCAATAAATAAATAAATAAATAAATAAATAAATAAATAAGGCAAAGGAAAAAAAAGAGAGACAAATAGTATGTGATCTGCATCAAGTAATTAGAATAGTCAAAATTATCGGGACCAAGCAGTTAGAGAAATGGCTATGTCACTGAACTCCCATGTAGTTGACCATGGTTTGAGTCCCAGACCCAGTGGCTTAAACTCACACCAGGCACGTGTGCGTGTGTGCCCGAGATCCTGAGAGGAGAATGGAGGAGAAGGGATTGTGGCGTGACCATCCCCCCTGGGAGGTGATTTCTCACTTTCTGTCTCTCTATCTCTGTCTTTCTGACAAGTGCATGCATCCTATAGCAAAAACCTCTTAAAAAAAAAAAAAAAAAGGAATTATAATGGCAGGACCAGCAGGTGGCGAGGTGGTTAAGGTGCTCCATCCCATAGGGCCAACTGGTTTGAGTTTGAATGTCATGGCTTGAGAAACATGCCAGACTCATATGTGCATGCCAATATCTCTAAAGAATAGAAGAGAAGGGATTATGGTGAGGCCATCCACCACATGGAATGCTTTCTCATTTTCTCTCCCTTTGTCTTTCTGCTTTCTCCAGTGAGAACATGTACCCTCTAGCAAATATTTAAAAATCATAAAGGCAGAACCTAGAATGATGGTTGCCAGGATCTGGTGGCAGGTTGGGGAGGGGGAGGTATGGAAATTTACTGTTTATTGGGTAAAGTTTCAGTTACTTTCAGAATTATGGAAGTGGATGGTGGGGATGATTGCACATCATAAATGCATTTAGTACTAATGAACTTAACACTTAAAAATAGTTAGTGGGGCCATTTCATGTTATATCATCATAAAAATTTTAGAAAAAAAATATAATTACTTCACTGTGTAAGGAGGAGCACAACCACAGTGGAATAAGTGAGGGTGTCTTCCTCTTTAAAGGAGATGTGTGGGCCTTTGTAACCCTAGCAGCATACCCTTGAAGGTTGACCAGTAGTTAAATTGTCTGAGTAAAAGGGTATGATCAAATTTTGAAATAGTAAAAGAAAATGTATACAACCTGTTGGGAGGGGATGAGAATAATGGTTCTGGATCTACGGGACAAAAGTTCTTGAATTGGTCTTCGGCCAGCACTCTTGGTGTTACTGTACTCTGGGGAGGCAGTTCTGCTTCATACAACTTACATCACTGGACTCAGATATTTGTTTAAAACCAGAGAATGAGATATGAGCTTAAAAATGAAGGCAGGTTATTCCTCTCAGGATGAGTCAGATCAGATTGGTCTAAACTCTAGTAAGAAAATAGGACCACAGTGAATTGGAACTTTGTCAACTTAGGGATTTCAGAGAAACAATAGTTAATGGTATTAGTGATGTTTCTGGAATTAGTAATAAATACCTGAGGTCCAGCATAAGTAATGTGTCAATTATTTTTAAAAGTAGGAAATTTTAAGAGAGACAAAGTGATTATAGTTTTTATTACCTGGGAAGCAACATTTGTTTTCAAAAGGTACTTACTTTGCCCCAAATATTTCTAGAACTTTCCTCTGAGGCAAGTTTCATTACTTTTTACTTCAAATTTGTAGGACCCAAATTGATCATTCATCTGTCTACAGACAGGACACCCTGTGGTTAGTCTTTATTTCCAAAAGTCATGCCTTCCTTGGGGAACTAACACTGCTTCTCCCCAAACACTCAAAGTAATATACTGCAGTCCCTGATGTGAATTGGTCTTCATTTTGTCCTTCACATATAAAGCAATTAGATGTTAAAATACAATCTAATGTAGAAGTTAACTGATACCTTTTGTTGTTATTAGAATAAGGTTTTCAAATCTTGGATCATTAAAAGCAAACCTCTTGAAAACCAGGAGAAATATTTTGAGCATCCATTATGTGTCACATATTGTGCTATGGAACGATTCAATTAGATCATCTTTTCTTCTTCTTAATTTTTTTTATCCCCATAGAGCACAATTGTGTGAAATAAGTATTACCTCCAGGTTGAATAGGTAAAACAATTTAAAGGAGATCACAAGGTAGTGGGAATGAATCCTTTGTCTGTTTTACTTTGTATAACTTTAAATGCTATTTTTTTTTCCTCACCAATCCCATCATTGTATAAACCATTACTGTTCACACCTGGCAAATGGTTAATATTTATTCAGCACTTCCTATTCCCTTAGTACCAAGCTTATAGTACGAGCCCAACACGTGTTTGAAATCCCCACATTTATTCTTAACTGTGCTAAGACAGCCTTTTGCAACAGCAGTTGTGTTCAGTTTACTTCAAAAATGACAAAAGAGACTCAAGTTCTCAGAAACAGTAATATTTGTTCGTTCTCTCAGATTTTAATATGTGAAAAATCTAGTAGAGGAGATAATTGACAACCTGAAAAATTTCTCCCAACTCCAAGCGATAACATTTAAAATACTTCTATTAGAATTAATTCAGTAGAAGCTATTTTACTGGAATTGTTCTATGGTTTATCAGTAAGCAGGCAAATCATGTGTGAATTTCATAAAGTATGAGTCTCTTGACATTGATTATGATATTTTGTGTATGTGTGCACATACACACATGAATGCAGAAATGAAATAAAAAGAATGATAAGGAAAGCTGTTTTTTATCTTCACAAAATTCTCAGGAGATAGAATTTTCAAATTTCTCTATAAGTTTCCAGTTCTTAGCTATGTTGTCTGGGGGCTCGGGAGAAAGAAATATGGCAGAACTGGAGAACCAAATTTCTCTTTGCCAAAATAAAATAGAGAAAGAAACAATGAATGGAGTAATAAGACAATCAATGAAAATTGTCAAGAATGGAGTGAGATATCAGAGGGCAGAAGGTTTTCTGTGTTCTGTGCATCCCCAGAAGCTCTCATTTCAAAGGAATTTACCATAAAAATCGACTTTGAACTCCAAATGGCATCAAGTTCATATTTAGTTATTTTTGCTCCCCTGAGCTGCTGGAAGATTTCAGGAAGGAATAAAAGACACATTATAATTCAGATTACAGATTACCTTGGGGGAGATTGTCAACAGGGCCTATGGACCACCTCTTCAAATATATAATTACTGTTGTCTATCAGACAAGGAAGCTGATAGCCTGTGACTTGTCAATAGGCATGTAATGTTTACATGTTCTGTGATCCAGATCCATATTTGGCTCTAATTCCTGGTCCAGTTCCACTAATAACACAATTTCTTTACAATGCTCCATTGCAGATAATCAATATAATAGCCTTGGTTTGCCACTGACACATAAAATTCAGTAGAATCATAAGAGAATAATAGAATTATTTTAGTCAGATTTGTGACGAAGCCTTTAAAAAAAAATAAGTAAAGCTAATCGGTTGACTCTCTTGTACTCATTAAACCTTTTATCCCATGAGTGTCCTCTATAAACCAAGCCTAGATTAGTCTCTGTATAAATTTATCAATGCTCTATATGAATGTCTCCTTGATATTTCAAATGGTAAATAGGTAAATAAAAGGGTACTTAAATGTGAACATCAGATGCATGAATTGCAAGTCAGTCTGTTTCTATTTATGTTCTTATCCCTTATTCATATTTGAAGAATGACTTTCATAAACCAAATAATTTCAAAGATATAGAGTGATATTAGGATGCTCATAGAACATTCCATGAAACTGACCATGAACCTCTGAAGAAAAATCTCACAGATAAACAATCTGTACAAGTGCAGATAAACAATTTGTACAACTGCATGGTTAACAGTGGGTCCAACTTCTAGGAGTTATTTCCTGTATTCCAATGGCTACTTTGTTTTTATTACTATTTTTGCCATAGGGCTTGGGTACTCACAGGAGAGAGGCAGAGAGTGACAGTCAGAAGCAAAGTGAGAAATCACCCCCTAGGGGAATGAACACCCCACAATTCCTTCTCCTCCATTCTCTTACCAGGATTGTGGGTATGCACACATGCACATGTGCCCATCTTGATATTCAAGCTGCCAGGTCTGGCACTTGAACCAGTCAGCCATGTGGGAGTCCAGCACCTTAACCACTGCACCATCTGCTGGTCCCTCTAATGGCTACTTTTAACTTTCATTTAAAAAGAACGTTGTGTTTGGCCTAGTAGCTTAGTGAATAAGGGAGTCAGACCCATATGGCATTCTGTGGTTCAAATCCAGCCCTGGCACTTTGAAAAACACACTGGGTATGTATGCATTCATGCCCCTCATCCCAACAGGATGGAAAAATGGAAGACAAGAGACTGTAGCATGCCCCATTGGAAAGTGCTTTTTCTCTCTCTAGTGAGCACACATACCTACAATACAAAAATAAAGATATGTTGAATAAATTCTGGAAAATTTAAACTGGGTATAAATACATTTTCCCCATATACTGTGCAATAAAAAGAGAAACTAGAGCCTAAAGGATTACATCTTAAGTGAATGCATTTGTCAACCATACACTCAGTACAGATTGCTTACTCCTGTACATGGTATCACAAGTACAAGGCATTGCTGGAGTCCTTACCGGCCCAACGGAAATATACACATTAATAGGCATTGAAATCACTTGCAAATATCACAAATGCAAGCATCTGTTAACATAATGGTATCAGTGTATGTGGAGAAGGTGCAGGGAAGAGTTATCCACTTTGGGTGAGTCATTGGATACATCCTAAGTAGAGGTGACATTTTAATTGGGTCTTGAAAAATATGTAGTATTTTTCCATTAGATCCTACAGGAAAGGTCTTTCTGGGAAGAAGAAGAAGAAGAAGAAGAAAAGAAAAGAACCTTTGCAGACAGCACATGTGTTCAGGGAAATACAAAGGGTTTGATATTCCTAGAGTAAGATATATGTCTAGGATAAGGTAGCAAGGTTTGACTAGTTAGAAGAGTTAAGTAGGAGGCAGTTGCTGAAGGCCTGTAATGCTCATATTTTTAGTTTAACTCTTACTCTGCTGAAGTCTTTTAAGTAGAAGAGTTCAGATTCAGATTTGTTTTGTATACATTTCTGGAGACTTTCACCACAGCCCAGCTCCATCTGATGTCTTCATCTTTAATAGCAATACTCTGAACAAAGTAGTTGGGCATATTTTGTGCTCTATTTGGAGCCTTGTCAGAACATGTAACATTCATGCTAGAAGCTGTGTAGCATCATCTCTGCAGACTCCAGCACATTTACAGCAGACAGCTCCCTGTACTTGTCCAGGTTCCAGCCAGAAAGAATCTTGCTTTTATGAGACATTTCTGCTACTTTGTTTTCTTAGAAGCCATGGAAGCTTGCTGCTGGTGGTAGTGCTCCCCTAAAGAGGACAGGAGTCCAAGGATATATACTGTATCTTCCTACCCTTTGGAAGGAAAATTTCATTGTGCATGCTACATAATTCTTCTACAGAGAGTGGTAGGATTAAACTCCAAAAGCCCACTACAGTAACCAGTTCAATAACGGATCCATTTTAAACTGTCTGTCACTGCATTACTGTGCAATTTCTCTCAGTATTCTCGGATTATCTCTACCAACATTCTAAATTTCATCTCTGACTCTGCTTTCAGGGAACCAAACTGCTATTATTTAGTATGCTGGCTAAGAGGAATTATTGGATGTGCATGGTATATCCAAATCCAACTATCTCTGACAGTGAATTGTGGTTCTAAAATGTTCTTTGAAGGTAATAATTATGAGGACCAATTAATTATGAAATTATGCTATTTAGTTGCTAGAGTAGGAACTCCCCTAATAAGGAAAGCTGATTTTTTAAAAATAATTGTTTAGCATATAATGAAGCATACAGGACTGTGGTAGGGAAAGTGAGAAATCACCCCTAAGGCAGGATGGCCACACTGCAATCTCTTCTTCTCGATTCTCCTTTTGGGATTTTGGACAGGCATGCACATGCATCTGGTGTGATTTTCAAGCCGCTAGGTCCAGGTTTTGAACCTGGTTAGCCATGTGAGAGTCCAGTGCCTTAACCACCATGCCTCCTGCTGACCTCCACATGTGTATATTTTAAAAGTGTTTTTTAAATTGTGGTTAAGAACATTAAATGTGAGATCTTACCTCTTAATAAGTATTTAAGTGTACAAATAAAGTAATATAAACTATACACATTACAGTTTATCTTAACTATTAACATTAAATATTGGTCCAGCCCAGTTGGTCTAGTGGCTAAAGAAGTCAGATCCTACATGGTCAACTATGGTTCAAATCCCAGCCCTGGCAGTTTGAAAAACATGCCTAGCCCATGTGCATGCAACCTCAACTCAATAAGCCAGAGAAATGGAAGAGAAGAGATTGAGGTGTGACCATGCTCCACTAGGAAATGCTTTTTTCTTTTCCTCTTTTGTCTTATTCTGGCAAGTGCACATACCTTCTGGCAATTTAAAAAATTCTAGAATCTTCTTGTCCAGAAGATTCTAGAACATGACCATTTTGCATAACTGAAACTTTATACCCATTGAGCAAGAACTTGAGAGTTTCATAAAAAAAGTGGAGAGTTTATACTACGAAAACGTTATGAGGTTTGGTCCTGATGCAAGATTATGAGTTGAGACATCCTACATCTTCTTCATTCTAGGACCCAAGTGCTCTGAGAGCAAACAATAAGCTACATTCATTATTAATTTTATGTTTTTGTCTTTATTTTAGAGGGAAGTGTTGTTTAAATACACGCTTGATTTATGTATATTAACTGTATAAATAGGAAACTCTATGATATTACTGATAGTAAAATTTGATATTGATATAGCATGTAAACATGGTTGTTCATTGGTTTTTATATTTTCTGGTATAAGATAACCTGATTTTCAATTTTATAATAATGTCTTTATCACTAACAATGTCAACAATTTGTGTCCTTAATTCCAAAGAAGTTACAAGATTTTATTTCACTCTCTGATAGTTACTAAGAATCTTCCAAGAAGCAGTCACCCTCTTAGGAAAAAAACAATGAGTAAAATAAGACAGAGTCTCAACTTTTGGAAATTGTAATCTTGTGAGTGAGAATAACAATTCTAAATGTTTGATTATATACTGAGGTAAGTATTTTGAAGGAAAAAGAAAAGTGATATATTGTGTCATTTTTAAAAATCTCAGCAGTTTCAAACAGATCCTAGAAAGTATACAGGAAAAAGAGTGAAAAGAGCCAGAAAGAATACTCAGAAACACAATGGGGAAAGTACCCTTAGAAATGGTCGTTGAACTACAGCCTGTGTCAAGAGGACAGACAATGGTAGGGCTTTAGCAAATGGAAAGTAGAAGCTTTCACTCAATCTTAGTCAGTTTTTGCCTTGCCAGAATAGCTAGATCTCGTGAGTTTTAAAAAGGAAAATGAAAAATTGTGAACTCTTCTCTCTTAATGATTGGGATGTATAATTGCTTTTAATCACAGCACAAATCAAGATTTTGTGGCCCCCACAAAAAAAAAAAAAAAAAAAAAACAATCGTATTGGGTCTGGCTTGTGGATCATCTAGTTTGTGGCCTCAGCAAACAGATCCAAGGAAAGATTAAAGAGAGACAGAGGGGAAGGGTGAAGGCTATGACCTTCAGGCATTGTAGAAAGGGAAGTGTTCACTGAGAATGAGGTTTTGTATCTCCATGGCTATAGGGTCATATACTCTGGGTGGGTGCAGAAGGCTGGGCAAGTTGGACACTGAGCACATTGACTTTCTAAGAGCAGCAGTCCTTCTGACAAGCAAGCGGGGAAGACAGTGAACCAGAAGGGTACACATCTTATGCTAGAGTGCTTGCTTAAGAGCCAAGAATGATGACTGACTCAGTTTCCAGATACAATACAAGGGAGGAAGGAGGGACCTACAGTGACCACTGTTAAATTTCTTGCCAATTTTGGCAAATGGACACTGAATTTTTTTATTTAATTTTTATTCAGGAGATTAAGGGGATATTTCAGGAAAGGTTCTGGAACAATTCCTGCAATGATATATGTTTTAGATAATTTGATATTCAAAAGAAGCATATGGTAGAGTCACTATATGGTCCCAACTTTATAGATGTGGAAAATTAGCTTCAAGTGTTTAATTACCATACAGTGTCTTGAAGTCAGCAAATATCAGGCATGCATTTGAGTTCCAGATTTAATAGTGATTGAGGCAGTGATGTAGCTGGGATCAGGAACCAAACTATTACATCGTGTGGATAAAGAAACAGCATTTACTCGGAAATGAGAAATTCTGTGTTAAAATCCAAACACATTATTTCATAATTCATTAGTTCTTGGGTAATCCAGGTAATAATCTCTAGATCTCCAGATTCATTTTCAAGTCTAAGACTGATATAATATCAAACTTTTAAGAAATCATTTGAAAACAAAGTTTAAACTGCAAAGCATCAGAGAAACATTAGATATTGTCATATATATTGCCAATAAGAGCTGTAGAATGTACAAGTTTTAAATAAAATAAGTAAACTTATCAGTAGTGAATAATGAATCAGAAGCCTATTTGTAAAGATATTAGGGAAGATACAGTTTGATGTCCCTAGTATGGCTAGTGAGGCATACTCACAACAGCTCAGTAAGCTAGATACCATCAGTATCCGCCTCGCATACACGGCTGTTATGGTTTGGATAATTGTTTGTCCCCCAAAGGTTCATGTTTTAAATTTGGTCTTAGTGGACAGCAATCAGATGTCCTTTGGAAGTGCTGAGACTCAAATGTATTATAAAAGTATTAAGTGAAAACTTAATCCCCTCATGGTGTCTCAAGGTGAGGCCTTTAGGTGTAATAACGTCACTAGAGTGGGGCCCCATGATTGAGTTCTGGTGGGATTACAAGTAGAGGAATTGAGACCAGCAAAGAGAGAAACTCATGGATACAGATCAAGCTCTACTCTGGTGGAAGTTCTGCTTAAAACCATTTTGTGATGCCTTTGGACTTTCCAGACATCAGATTCATGACTTTTGCAAATAAACCTCTTTATTTAAATCACCCAGTCTTGGATATTTCTTTCTTTCCTTTTTTTTTTTGTTTCAGTTAACTTTATTTTTTAATTTGACTAGAGAGGGACAGAGTGAGAGAGAGAGAGAAAGTGAGAAAGCAAGCTGCTAGGTCCAGGACTCGAACCATGGTCAGCCATATGGGAGTCCAGTACCCTTAACCACCACACCACCTGCTGGCCCCAAGTCTTGGGTATTTCTGTTAGAAATATAGTAACAGATTAAAACAAGAAAAGAAAATCTCGACTATCTTATCTTTTCACACTAACTTGACAATGATTTACATCTAGTAAGATTCTAATCTAGAATTAAAACAGAAGTCCAACAGATTCCAAAGCTCACACTTCCCTACTAACCAAAGTTGCCTCTTATCCTTAACTTTTGTGGTAATTGTAGCTCTAAATGTATCTTTAGATACCTCAACTCAGATGCTGTGTTTTTCAGACTGGTGAAAGCCAATAAAATATGTCAACTAAGTGCTTCCAGTTTTTTTTTATACTACTTTTACTCTATACATCAAGGTTCCAGTTTCATAAACACCATTTATAACTATAATACGTTAAAACCAATATGCATTAAAAAGAGTATAATCTAAATAGGACTGAAATTACATAGCTAAGAAATGTTTTTTAAAAATTTACCCTGTTAACATCTATTTAATGTCTAGCAATGTCTGCATGCTTTGACACAACTGTTTTCAGAATAAACATTTTTATTATTGTCCAATTTGAGACTGGGATACTAATTAGATTTTTTAAATAGTCTTATAATTGAGCAATGAAAAAAATCGTCTAATATCATAGCCTTAATACATTATATAAATACCTCTACATTTACTAATAACAGGTGTACTTTGATGGAAAGAGAGAACAACTTAATCTTTATCCCAAGTGGAGAAGAGGGAACAAATATCAAATATCTCATGACACTGAAGGGAGTAAGTAGATGCTGATATATAGGGCTAGTTACACCTGCATGAAACTCTTTTCTGATGTTTTTGTTTAGTTTTGAGTAAGTTTGTCATTCCACTACAGAGTGTAGGTCTCAGTTTGTTCATTTGCATTTGTATGATCATGATTAAATTCAGCAGATGGCTTTGTTAATATTAAAACAAAATATAGTCATCTCATTTTTTGCTGCCAACTTCTTTTGCATTTGAGTAGAATAAAAAAAAAGTATGATAGAATTTTACATAATGGCAAACAGGTCATCTTGGGGTGAATCTTTGCCTTAATAGTTAGCACTGCCTTTCAATTTGATCCTATTCACAATTCTCTTTCAGCCATTTTTATCTGCTTTTTCCAATCCTATGCTATTCAGCTATTCACCATTCCTGAGAATGGCAAGAATGCCTTCCTAGGAAATCAAAGTCACCCTACGTTTACCACAAATGTATAAACTGATAAGTTAATTATCTCATCTACACAATATACATGCAAATTGGAAAGATATACTAAAAACATAAAGGTTGTCTCAAAACCGCCTCCTATTTACATGGTGATGATTAGTTAATTATGTCCTTTTAATTAAGGCAACCTCAAAAATTCTTTCCCCTATCTACTCATCCATGGTTTCCTTAAACATTAAGTGATGCCAGGGTACCTTGAGTGATGTGGAGATAGTGCATTGCTCAAGAGAAACCGGGTCCCACATGGCAAACGCATTTTGACTTTTTGCCCCAGTCAGCCCAAAACACGCTTGAACACACAAGATCTGATGGCCTGGAGGAATGGAAGAAGGAGATAACAGTATAATCAGAACTTACACAGGATACTCATCTCTCTTTATCTTTAATGTGCACATGTATTCTACTATAATTGTTTTTAAAAAAAGAAAAACCAGAAATATTAAGTGTTTCCTATTCAACATCCTTACATATGTTGTCAAATAGTATGAGGTTTCAGTTTCTGAACCTGTAAAATGAGAGAGAAGGGTGGGAAGGACATTTTAGATCTTGATCCAGGCCTATGTATTAGCAACAGAAGGAGTGTTTATATTCACCACTGAGCTAACTAGACATAAAAGCCACATATTTCATTTCCAACCACCCTTGAATGTCCTAAAAATACATACCATACTTAACATAATTCTAGCAGCAAACTACAAAGTAAAAGACATATTTTATTTATGTAATGTGACCCTCTCCAAGTAGCTTTTTCTAAAAATTCACACGTAAAATTTCAAGATTTCCTGTCACAGATAAGTTTCTAAAATAAAAGCTCTCTTTTTATATCACATACCTAAAAGTTATAGCACTGTAAGTATCTTGGAAGACTTCTGAATATTAAAATTAATAGTATAATAAATGCTAACATAAAATGGTTGCAGTTCTGAAAATGTAAGGAAGCAAATTTCTCCAAGATTTATTTTTTCCTACATCTGATATGGTGGGAAGAAATCCCAAGATTTAGGGCCAGGAAAAAATAAAATAAAAGAACCCAATCCTAACCTGTTCCTGCCACTTAAAAGGAGTATAACTTCAGATAAGTGTCAGCTTTAGATATCACTTTTTGTTTCTTTCAGTGCTTTATTAATCTTTTAAGAATTATTTATTCAGTTTTGTTTATTTATTATTACTATTCAATTTGATGGAAGAGAGAGAAGGAAAGTGAGAAAGCAAGCCACCAGGTCCAGGACTCCATCCAAGGTCGCCCTAGTGAGAGTCCAGCACCTTAACTACTACGTCACCAGCCTGCTCCTTAATATATAACTGATAAATAATTATACAAAAAAACTATAAGGACTCTTTCCATTACAAAGATATGTGATCATGAGACTTCAGTTATGCTTACACAGTACCACGAGTTCCTTAAACTATAGAGGTACACTTTCCCTCATCACATCTAACCTAGCAATAACCCAATATACATTATCAAGATGTCGCCAGAACTTCATGAGTCAGAAACTGTCAACTCTGAAGAATCTTTAACCAATGAAAGGTGCATGTTGAAAACATCAACCAAGATAAATTTTCAGAAAACAACATTGTAACCCTCATCCCACCCTTCCTCGTCCTTATCCTTTCCCCACAAAAACGATCCTAGACTCTCCACTCCTTACTGGCTACAGTCTCACTGAGGTTTCTGCCACTCCCTGGCAGTTATCTTCATGTTTGTGTTTGGGTGACTCTTTGATCTCTCTGCTTGACAAGTTTGGGTTGGACCTCCTTTGTTTCAAGTTGACAATACAGTAACTGACATCCATTTTAAGGGCATCTACTTGATGTGATTAGATAATTCAATCAATATATATATATCAGTAAAACCTCTACTAATAAGATATACCCTGGTTTTCTTATTTTTTTTCCTTTTTATTGCTGAGTAATAGTCCATTGTGAGGATATACTTCGCTCTGTTTATCCATTTAACTGCTGGTGAATGTTTTTCTTCTCATCCACTCCACATTCCAACTCTTATGAGTAAAGTTGCCATACATACTTTTATGTACAACACTTTTCCAGAAAACATGTTCATTTTGCTTAGGTAAATAACTAAGATGGGAGTAGAAGAGGGTCAATATTTAGTATTTTAAATTATCATACAGAGTTTAATTTTTACTAGAAATAATGAACAGAAAAGATCTTCTGTGTCACCTGTCATTCTGTACAAACCGACCAAGTAATAAGTGGAATTATCACCTCGATTGATTTTCAAAACAAACAAAACTGACCCCAATTTTTGGACCAAATATGCTCTCATCAAGTCACCACACTGACTGATGTTTCAGGGATATGTCAGCTTTTTTCTTACAAAATCTTTATAGTTTGGGCTAAGTGTGTTTGTATCTCCTACGTTTTCTGAGAAAAGGTTTTATTTTTAACCATGGTTTGAAGCACTTCCTAGTGAATAATCATGTCCTAATTCTCCAGTAACATTGTGCCACTCCTTTTATGAATTGAAATGACTCTGGCTGGAGCAGCTATGACCAGTACTGAACTCTCTATGCTGAACTGAAGTCTGCTCTCTGTCTAAGAGAATTCAAGCTAATAACATAGTGTTGTTTATACCTATGCAGAAAGGTATGTTATTAGGTTAAGGTGCTACCTTGCTGTCGTGGGCAGTGACGTCAATCTCTATTTTTCTTTTTTAAGATAATCAGGATAAAAATCATCAGATGGTTTTGTTAAAATCAAAAGAGGGGGAAAAAGTCACTTGCATTTTTCTGTTATCTTAGTTCATTTTATTGAAAGAGAAAAAAAATGGTAATCAGGCAGAATTACGTATCAAGGCAATTGTGTTCTCTCTCAAAGGTTTAGTCTGATGGTGGATGTCAACTTCTTTTTTCTATGGCCAAGAAATGTGTTAGAAGGCTTGACTTTAACCTTCAGTGATCACTTTTAGCTCATAATTACTGATGATAAATCTAAATTTGTATTTATTTCCTTACCCACTACAGGTTTAGGAACCTGAGGTATGGCAAATTGGTGCATTGGGTATGCATATGAGTGAAAATAGAATTACTAGGGCTAGCAGGTGGCGTGGTGGTAATTAAGGCTCTGGACTTCCACATGGTTGACCACAGTTCAGGTCCTGGACCTGGTGGCTTGAAAATTATGCAGGGAGCATATGTTTGTATGCCAAAATCCCAAGAGGAGAATGGAGAAGAGATTGTGGTGTCACCATTCCCCTTGGGGAGTGACTTCTCACTTTTCCTCTCTCTGTCCCTCTCTCTCTGGTGAGTGCACATGGCTTATAGCGAAAACCTTAAAAAAAAAAAAAAAAAAAAGAAAAAGAAAAAGAAAAATAGAATTACTGCAATGGAACACCTATACATAAAATTCAGTCTGATCATCAGTCACACATATACTAGTAAACGAAAATGTCTAGGCTTGTACTAGGGGCCCTCACCATGCCACAGCATTCTCATGGCTCAGTACCTCTTACATTCTGGTATCCTTTCAAAAGTCCCCACTAAACCTTCTCTGTCCACTCAACATTAGCCCTTTCACCAGTTACTCTCACATCATGCGGTTGGATTTTCTTCAGTCTTTAGAATCTTCTAACAGTATTTGTTCATCCATTTACTGTCTCTATCCTTTATAAAACTACAGATATTATTTATTTGTTTTGAGATGTATTCAAGTTTTTTATTTTATTCAGGTATGGTGAGGCCAATAGGTCAAGAGAGGGTAGTCATTGAACAGACAGTTTGTTACTCAGAATTTCCAAGAGGAGGTGGCAGGTCAGACCACATGAAGCCACATAGGGAAGACCCAGAGTCGGTCAAGAGGAAGAAGAACCCAGGGGAAGGAGTGAACAAAAGCCACTATTGTGGTTTTCCAGGAAAGGGTAAACAGGGGAGAGGGACTGGTTAGTTTGAACGACTTATGCAAACAGATTATGGGATATATGGGTGCTCTATAACTGGCTAGGATCAGTCCTGGGTAGATCTGGACCAGAGTACAGTGTCCTGGACTGCAGAAGCCTGAGTACAGGAGGCTGTGGTGGGGATATGGACTCAGAGCTCATTGGTTTTCATATCAAAAGGGAGCTCACAGGCAAACTATTTGCTCTCTCTGGGAAGTAGGCGACTCTAGAAAGGAAGTCTCTTTCTTGCTCCAAAGGCCCCCAGGTAGCAAAGCATTATAACATGTAGAAAATGAAAGTCATGATTAATACAGCTATAATACCATGGCTTAGATAAGTGCCTGGAAAATATCAGTGCATATTTGTTGAATAAATTAATTTATAACATTGCCATAATTGGTGTATTAAATATAATTATCTAGGTTGTTTCAGTAATTTATTTTAAATATTACTAAAAGAGCATCATAAATCTCCATTTTCTTGACAGTCTTAACAAAAGAGGATTAATACTTTTCACAGCCATTAGACTCTTGTCCAATACTATTATTTTAAGCATGAGCCTTATTCATACATTGCCTTAGAAAAACAAAGTAAAATATTTGTCCATATACAGACCATGTGGAATAAAGTGAAATATTGTGCAGAGCCTAAATAACTGAAAAAGGAGACTGAAACATTTCCCAGTTTCTTAGAGTTTTCACCATCTCTGCCTTTGATAAAATCATATTAAATGCATAGTGGACTAGTTTCCTGCAGATAAAACCTTCCACTATGAAGATCTAGACAAATTACTTTTTCCAAATTAACTTGAGGATATGAGAGAGCTACTGAGACTATGAGAACTTGCAAGGCCAACTGCCAGAGAGAAGACCAAGGAAGAAAGAAAGGGAAAGGGCAGAAAGTAGAGTGATGGTTAAGGCATTGAATCTCTCATATGACTGACTGTGGTTTGAGTCCTGGAGCCAGAGGCTTGAAAATCACACTGGGCACATGTGTGTACATGCCCAAAATCCCAAGAAGAGCATGGAGGAGATGAATTGCAGCATGGCCGTCCCCCCACCAGAGGATGATTTCTCACTTTCCCTTTCTCTGTCTCTCTTTGGCAAGCACATGCACCGTATGGCAAAAAAAAAAAAAAAAAAAAAAAAAAAAAAAAAAAAGAACGAAAGGGGAACCTGAGCAACTCCTTTTATGTGGAGAGTAAATATATATATACATATATAGATACAAATACATGTAGATACATATATGTAACAGTAATAGCAAATGAAAAGCAATACGTTAAGCAGAACTCTGCCAGACTCATACAGCTAGAGGAGCAATAGTTACAGATTAGAAGCCAAAAATGAGAAAAGACCTTTATATTTTTTGTTGTCCATGGGAGTTTTACATATTAAGAGTATGAACTGTAACTAGACCAGCACTCACAGAGGCTAAACGCCTATCCTAGTCACTAAAAAACTACAATTTATTTAAGACTCTAGGATGACTTGGGCACTGAAACTTAGATGCCTGTCAAAAGCAAAGGTAAAAGGTCTTTGGAGAAAAATAATCATATTCAGAGACTTAATTTATTTCTATACTTTCAATAATCACAATCCCACAATAAAGAATAAAAAGTAATATTAAAATTATTTGTCGATGATAATGTATATGGTAATATTTTTGATTGAAGCAATATACAGTGTATTCACAATGGGAAAATTCACTTGGTATGTTATAATGATATACAGTGATTGAATATAAAAATTGTTTTAAAATAAAATAAAATATAAAAATAACTTTGATTAATATATTCAAGACATTAAAAATAAAATGGAGAATATTGGAAATTATACAAAAAAGTAAAAAAATATTTCTTCCAGAAACAAAATTAAAATAACTAGAATAAATATCCTTAAAACATATAAGTAAATCTATAAAGAAAATCAGAAATAATTTAAAAATTTCAGAAAAATTTCAAAAAGCATAAAAAAGACAAAATAATGGAATATTCAGGAAAAGGCAAAAAAGATAAAGTTTCCCTAAAGTGATAAAAGACAAACTTTCATATTCAAAGCTCTCAATAAAGCCAAAAAGGAGTTGGACCGGCTTCTGACGTTGTGCAGAGTTAATGTCAATGTCTGAATTTGTTTCAGGATATGAGTATATTTCTTTGAAAATACATACTAAAGAAATAACTACCACTTACAGTTTCAAAGTAAACATCCCCTATCAACATATACTAAAGAAATTATTCACTAACATATTAACAGTGTGGAGTTTACATACAGGTGAAATTTTTTCCTTATGTCTTTATTATTAAATACTCCATGCCTCTAGTAGTGGCACTCAGTATTCTGACTAGCTGGCTTTACATTTCTTTACTGCTTTTGTGGTTCTCTCCTCTAACATATGGATACTTTTTTTTTTTTTTTTGGAGAGGTTTTTGCTATAGGGCGTGTGCGCTCGCCAGACAGACAGAGAGAGACAGAGAGACAGAAAGTGAGAAATTACCCCCCTGGGGGAGGGGGGTGGCAACGCCACAATCCCTTCTCCTCCATTATCCTCTCTGGATCTTGGGCACACATGCACATGCGCCCAGCGTGAGTTTAAGTCACCAGGTCTGGAACTTGAGCCACAGTCAACTATGTGAGAGTCCAGCGACATAGCCATTACGCTGACTGCTGGTTCCTGGATACTTTTATTTCTGGTGGCTCATTGCATGACTATTCAAAGGTTGCTCTGAAGCTGTTGAAGCTACTTTGTTTTCCTCATCCATAGAGGTAGAAGTGTCTGGAAATTAAAATATCACATAACATCCCAATGAGAGGTGGCTCTTATCTGAGCCCTGACTAGCATAGGAATAGTGACACCCAGCTCCTTTTCTTCGAGTTGAGATCATCTAAGATGCAATTAATCCTTTGCAGCTTCCTTGCAGGATCAAGCTGAGGCTGGGGCTTTGCCTGAATTGCATCCCCTTTTGGCTTCATTCCCTTCCCTGTCCTGCTGTACCCATTTCCTTATTTGTTTTTCTAGGGAACATTTTCTCTTCTCTCTCTCTCTCTCTCTCTCTCTCTCTCTCTCTCTCTCTCTCAGTTTATTTTATTTTATTATTTTTTTTTGGTCATATGGTGCATGAGCTTGCCAGAGAGAGACAGAAAGAGGAAAAGCGAGAAATCACCCCACAGGGAAGGATGGCCACACCACAATCCTTTCTCCTCCATTCTCATCTTGGGATTTTGCACATAGATGCATATGCACCTGGTGTGATTTTCAAACCACTTGATCCAGGATACAAACTGTAGTCAGCCATGTGGGAATCCAGCAATGTAATCATTATGCCATCTGCTGGCCCTGGAAACATTTATGATCCAGGAATCCTACTCCTTGGTATCTACCCAAAGGACAGAAGAATTCTTCATCAGTAAAGTGCTTGCACATCGATGTTTATTGCAGTACTCTTCACGATTGCTAACACATGGAACCAACCCAAATGCCCCCGAACAGATGAATGGATTGGAAAACTGTGGCACATATACTCTATGGAATACTATTTAGCCATAAAAAAAAAAAACCTGGCTTTTGACAGAAAATGGAAGAATATGGAAGATTTACTGCTGAGTGAAGCAAGTCAGGCTATAAAGGAGAGACATTGTATGTCTCCACTTAATATATACTGAGTGTCCGCACTCTATGACTGAAACTGACTGACTAAAGGATGCACAAACACAAGAGATGAGTGTGATTGCCAGATGTGGTGTGTGTGGAGGAGTGGGGCCTGGGGAAGGACATTTGGAGGAGGGATACAGAGACAGAGCATTGACAGGACAGGGAGGTAGTGGTATTATCTTTTGAAGATATTTTGAACAACTAGATTGGAAAGAAATGTTCACATATTGAAATGTTCATTTTGTAAGTTAAATAATGTGATTTAATGTATAAAAAATAAAATAAAAAATTGTTATAAGTAAATAAATAAATAAATCCCTTGCACATTAATTGTCATCTCACTTTCTTCTTCTGTAGAGCTCTACCTAAGACCACCAAAGAGTAGTTAAAGAATTTGAAAACATGACTTTACTTTTCTGATGACCCAATAGTTTCACTCATCTCTTCCCTTTCCCTTCACCGTCTCCACTTTTTGTTATTTGACTTTGGAATGTTTCTTCCAAATGGATCCAAGAGATAGTAATGTTTATTCATTAGAGCATATGTTCCAAAAGAACAAAAAGAGATGAGAGTGTCCATACAAGTCTATATATTTAAAAATTGAGTACTGGGTCAGACCACAGTGTAGTGGTTAAGGTGTCTGGATCTCACATGACCTACTGCTGGGTTAGAGTCCTGGACCTGGTGGCTTGAGAACCATGTGGGGTGTATGTACTTATGTGCTCAAAATCCTGAAAGGAGTGAAAAATGGAGAAGGAATTATGATGTTACCATTCTCCATGGAGGTGCTTTGCTTTTACTCTCTTTCTCTCTCTCTCTTTTTCTTTTGTAAACAAATGTGCCCTCTGAAATATTTTTAAATTAAATACATTACATGAAAAATATTTTTAAATGAAATTAAAGATGCACATTGACCTTGATTTACCAAGTACGTCGCAAAACTAGGACTAACTAGAGTACAGGTATTCTGTATGACTACAGACAAGAAACTTACAGCTTTAAAACATAGAAATACATCTATGTTTCTCTTTTTCAGCCCTGCATCAAAGAAGACTCTTGATTTCAAGTGAAAAAAAATTGAATTAAAACAAAATGGGATTGATTACTACACACAAAGCTTCAAACACGGTTAGATCTAAGGTTTCAGTTTCCAATACTCAGCTTCTCTATGCATTTTAACTTTCTGAGCTGGATTTTGATGTGGACTTACATTTTATTTATCTCTTCACCACCCCTTCTCCTTATCTGGACAGGGTAAGCTTTCTGCCTTTAGGAAAGTACCACTCCCTTCACCATTATCCATGTAGTTCGAGTGAGGATGAACTCAAACTGCAGAATCCAGAGTGGACTCATAATCTGAATATGGCTAATCCACAGGTTGGGTATTCCAGCTCTCCAACAATAGGGGTTGGCTCTAGAAAAGAAACGAGATCAGGTATGAAATTCAATTCCAAGACCCAACTTGAAACTGTTGAGGATACATGCTCTTTTTTTTTTTTTTTTTTTTTACTATTATTTGGAGATGCTGAAAAAATAGGATAAAAGCATAGAATTGATGACAGTTATTTTGCCACTGAGGAGTGAAGGAGAGTTACTTAACAATAGATCCTACACAAAGAAAAGCAGAGGTAAGAGATGAAGAGGGCCAAATTGTGTCCCTCCATCATGCTCTAATCCACTTGCAAGAATTATCTCTGTGTGTTTCAAACAGTACCAGTTGTATCACTTGCGACGGATATAAATTCATTGTGTGCCATCAGCTGCTTTTCACTTATCTAGTTCTTAGAGCTTGCAATTCCTGGAAGAAAGACCTCTTTCTCAGCATCCCTATAATAAATGTATTAGAACACTGTGAGTGGTCCAATTAGAGTCATGTGCCCATCTCTGACACAATCATTGTTGTCAGGGAATGAAATATTCTAATTGGTCAATGAGTAAATGACCTCTGTAGGGAGTAAAGTGGGACAGAAACTGAAATAAGATAATGTAATGAGGACCATTTGGAGGGAGATAATGTATGAAGAAAGAGAATGAGAAAGCAAAGCAGGTAGGATTCATTTCCCAAAGCAAAATTGAGGATTTTCTTACCAGTCCAAAGAGGCAGGAATGCTAGTTAGAAATAATGATATACATGTCCTACTGTTTCAACACAGGATGTGTGTAAAGTGATGATAATAACATTTAAAATGATATGATTAGTCTTTTATCTGATATTTTAATACACACACACACACACACACACACACATATAAAACCAAAGTCAGTATTTATTTTTGCCTATATTTGAGGATTATTGGGTAATAAATACTATTTGGGGGCATAAATTTACACACAAATTCCTTTGAAATAGCATGCTTTATTTCCCCTCCAGCTCTTAGCATACTGTAGGCATTCAATAAATATTTGTGGAATGTCAAATGAATGAAGCCTAAAATTACTATGACTGTGGCTTTCAGTAAAAGATATGGTCCATTTGCATAGGCCATTTTCTCCAGAAAGCTAGGTGACGGTCTCAACCGAACTCTTTATTTCTAAGTGCAAAATATCTCTAAAGAAGATTCAGTACCCATTTAGAAATGCATAACCACCTCCTTTGAACTCTGTCACTTGAAATTGCTTCACTCCCCTAACACTTACAGTCCTTCTCCAATCTCATTTCAAATTCAGTGGCAGAGAGGTAAAATAGGGTTTAACATTCTTGCAGAGCTAAGCTTTTGTGCCCACCGTAAGGCTCAGATTTCTTCTTTATTTCTCCCTTGCTTATTTTATTATATTTTATTTGGTTTGTTTGTTTTCTTTTCAGCAACACCAGGTTTTTATCCGCTGCATGCATGCACAAGCTCTTGCTGCTTTCAATCAAGTATATAAATTAGCCACAAGCCTCTGGATGAAGATACAAAGAAATAATGGCACTGCGGTATAATCTTGGCACAAAAGATGGAGAGGCTGATTGTGCTCTTTTGTGTCTAATCCCCTCTCCCCGCAAGTGCTTAAGTGGTATTAAGGAAACTGGGACTTTCAATTTTCTAGACTCTCAACATGCCCTATTGGTTCTCCTGTCTTGGCATTTACTAGGTTTAATATGATTGATGTACTTACATGTCCATTTCTTCATTATCCTGTGAGGTCCACCAGAAATCTTACCCACCATGTTATAGGAAAGGATATGTACTCAATAAATGGTATCTAAATATAAAGGGTCACATTATATTAGGTATAATTAAAGTCTTAGATGAACATATAGAAAACTACCAGTGGAAAATTTACCCTGTAATGGACTCTAAGATTTGATTAAGACTGGGACCCGGCCAGTCCCATGGTACAATGATTAGGGCAACTGGATCTCACGTGGTTGACAGCAGGTTTGAATCCTGGACCGGGTGGCTTAAGAACCACACTGGGCATGTGTATGTACACATGCACATAGTTTTTAAAGGAGAGAGAAATGGAGGGGGCAAACAAAATGGTGGAAATTGATAATGGGAGAAACGGGGAGTTAAGAATTTCAATGGATAATGAGGGGCTTGGATAGAAGCCAGCAATATTTGTTGGCTTCATAAGAAAACCAGAGTATATCATGCCATTCCTAGGAATAGGCCAAAAAGAAGAGTAAAAGCAGGCTACCTACTCCTATTCCCACTTGGTCTTTGACTTGGTTTACATGCTTATTCAAAAGACAGTTATTATTTTTTTAATATGCTTTATTTTTTTTTTCTTTTTCTTTTTTGGAGAGGTTTTTGCTATAGGGCGCGTGCGCTCGCCAGACAGACAGAGAGAGACAGAGAGATAGAAAGCAGGAAATCACCCCCCAGGGGGGATGGCCACGCCGCAATCCCTTCTCCTCCATTCTCCTCTCGGGATCTTGGGCACGCACGCACACGCACCCGGCGTGAGTTTAAGCCGCCGGGTCCGGGACTCGAACCGCAGTCGACTACGTGGGAGTCCAGCGACATAGCCATTACGCTAACTGCTGGTCCCAATATGCTTTATTTTTGAAGTATGCCATAGTATTTTTTTAAAGTGCATTATCCAGATTTCATTGTCTGCTAGTTTATATTTTATATACTCATTACTTGATGGGATAATAATTCAATAGTCTTATTTAAATATTGCATTGTTAACTTTTGTGGCCACCAAACAAGATTAAATTACTGCCTTTTTAAAAAACTTTTCTTCCCACCACAGCCTTAATTCATGAAATGCATTGTGGGAACTGGATTTTCAGGCTATGTAAAACCCAGATGCTAAAGTGTTTATAGCACTATTTCCTACTTCCATTTTGAAAGCCTTCTTCGTAGTTACCTCACTCATGATGACCCTCTTGAGCAGTGTAATAAATCCTAGTTGCAAAGCTGGGTCTTCGAGTAATCAGTAATCAGGACATTCCTTAGTTCTCAACTCAAACAAGCTCATTCATTAACTATGGCCAGTTTAAAGATCACGTACAGGCCTTCTTGAAATTGAATTTAAGTAATGTATGTTACCAGACTTGCACTTCTCTGCAATCTCATGACTTTTGATGATTTTTAAAAATAATCCATAAGAAATATAACAAAATTCAAATGCAACTAAGGCTCTCAGCCCTTGTCTAAGTAGCTAGACATCATGACTTTAACTTGATCACTGTCATTTAGAGAGACAGGCTGTGGGCAGTCAGGGTACTTAAGAGACAGAGAGAGAAAGATTACATTTTAGCATTGATTGTTACATCTTCATGTGACTGCTATTTATTCAGATAATAATTTTTTAAAGTTTATAATATTCACAGGACCAGCAAGTGGCTTGGTGGTTTAGGCACTGGGCAGTCCCACATGGTCAACCATGGTTTGAGTCCTCTCTCTGTGTGTCTCTCTCTGGTCAAATTAAAATAAATGACTGAATAAATAAAATTTAAGAAAAAAATAATTCTTAAAAAAAGGTTTATAATATTCAAGTGAACATGGACAGAAAGACAAATATTGCACAGACCAGCAACTGTGGAAAAGAGATCACATTTTAGTAGAGAAATTAAAAATTTTTTAAATTTTAAGCACCCATCTTTTTCCTTTTTGTCTGACATCATAGTTAAGACTCATTACAGAAGTAATAATAATTTGTTCTTGGAAGACATTTTCATTGTTTATAACTAAAACATCATCCTAGGGGAACTGTCATGTTACCTAGATCTCAAAATACTTACAGAATTCTGATTAAGCATAACAAGAATGGATACCAGGGGTGAAAATAGCATGAAAAAGGTAGAAAGATAGAAGTACATGCTTGAGACAAAATGAGTTAGAAGAGAAATTAAGCTGTAGAAGACAGTATAGTTAAATACCCATTGTTGAAACAGCCTCTCTCTTTTTTAACCTAATCACGTGTGATCACCAAAATTTTAAATTGCTATTATTATCTAGAATACTGATCCCTTTGTAATTATAGAATAGATTCACAGAGAATTAGTGCTGTCTTTTTGCTAGGAGTGATCCGAAAACAATGATAATGTTTGTTGTTGTTTTACTAACCAGAGAAACGTTGTGTACCATGTTTGCTGTGGGTGATGGGCAAGTAGGAAGTCCAGACTCTCATTACTAAAATTGTGGTGAGTCTCGTGATTAACTCCTCAGAATTGCTTTCATCACTCTCAAAATTAGTAGCACTGAGCCAAGTTTAATGACTGTTTCAGCCTGAAAAAGGACCTGATTAAACCGAGGGTACAATCTTTCTGCTTAGCAATGCTACGTTCAGGGTAATGATGTGAACACATCTTTTCAAAGGAGAGGGGAGATAAGGTGTGCTGATATGTTCTGGAAGAGTTGTTGTTCACTGGCAAGGGAAAGTCTCAAGAAACCAACTGTTTTCAACTGTTACACCTTCAAGTAAATGTTGTAAGTTCAGCTGCTACCAACCGCCCTGCATTGCTCAGGATAGAACTAACAACACTTTAGATGCCATCAACATTTCAGATTTAAGAGAGAGCAAAATTTTGCCTTGAGCACAAAAGTGGGCTGTTAATTAGACCTACTTAAACTTGACATATCTTAAGAACTCGAGAATGTGAGCCAATTTGGAGTTGGCTTTGGGAGCTGGTAATGAAGGCAGCCAGATTCCACATGGCTAAACATGCCACACAAGTTCCAGGTCTACAGGACTGAGAAACACAACAGGAATGTGTGCATGCCTGCCCCAAATCCTACTGGGTTAGAGAGATGGTGGAGAAGAGATTGCAGTGTGACCATGCCAGATGTGGGGTACTTTCTCCTCTGACTCTGTCTCTTTCTAGCTAGCAAATACATCCTCTAGGGAGAAAAATTACAACTACAAGATAAGGTGAGCAACTCTTGAAGGGAAAAAGATTCCCCCTTATTAATAGAATTAACTAGAGTTGAACTTTATGTTTCCTGGAGGTAAGATCATTCTTCAGGAAGATGGCAGTGTTGCTATCACTTAAAATTTGAAAGAGAGGCCAGTTCCATGATTTAGTGGTAATGCATTGCACAAAACAAGTAGGGTTTCACATGGCAACCATGGTTCTAATACCTGCTGTTCAGCCTAGAACTCACTGGGCACATAGGTAAGTGCCCAAGATTCAGTGAGCTGGAGGACTGGAGACAGGGGATTGCAATGTGACCAGATCATTTGGGAGTGCTCCTCTCTCTCTGGTGCATACATATGTGCACATACACATGATCAGAAATTTAAAAAAATGGGGAATCAGCAGTTAGCGTAATGGCTATGTCGCTGGACTCCCACGTAGTCGACCGCGGTTCGCGTCTCGGACCCGGTGGCTTACAACTCACGCCGGGCACATGTGCGTGCGTGCCCAAGATCCTGAGAGGAGAATGGAGGAGAAGGGATTGCGGCGTGACCATCCCCCCTGGGGGGTGATTTCTCGGTTTCTATCTCTCTGTCTCTCTCTGTCTGTCTGGCGAGCGCACGCGCCCTATAGCGAAAAAAAACCTCTCAAAAAAAAAAAAAAGATGTAAAACATTTAAGACGAATAAGCGTACATGGTATCTGACTTCCTTAACTATTAGGTTATGAAGTCAGACTTAATTAAAAGCTTTTGGAGCTGGCTGGTGGGTATGATATTGTAAATTTTTATTTTGTATAATCCAGTATTGTAGTCATAAACCCACACAACTATTGAAATTGAGTACATAAACTGTGACCAGTCCAAAGTGAGATGAGTTTATATGTAAAATGCATTTCAGATTCCAAAGACTTACTCCAAAAAACACATACAAGACTAAATTTTTAAAATAATATTGCCATAGGGTATATACACTCACCAAAGAGAGAATGACAGGAAGAATGGTCATGCTGCAATTCCTCCTCCACTAGTCTCTGTTTGGGATTTTGGACATGCATTACACGTGCCTGACATGATTTTTAAGACACTGATTTAGGATTCGAACTCTGGAGGTGGTCATGTGGGACCAAGCACCTTAACTACCACCTTAACCCTGTAAAATATCTTAATAGTGTTAGATTGAGATGATAACATTTTTAATATTTGGATTCAATAAAATATTTTATTTAAAGTAATTTCACTTTTCCACTTACATTTTTAAACCTAACCATGAGAAAACTTGAAATCACATATGTAACTCGCATATTTCTACTAGTAATCATGGTTGCAGATTCTTTACTCAAAATACTTTTTAATTAAAATATTTAAAATGAAATTAATAGTCTGTTTTATACTTAAAATTTTCTTTCACAAGAAAATAATTTTATCATGAAGGTTAATAAAGAAATATTCTAGCAATTTGCACAAAGTTGTTGCATTTTATCTATTTCCACTTCCTGAAAGACTGGAGAAGCTATAATCTAGAGATTTGGGGTGATAAGAAACAAATTTTTCAACTATATTTTTCTGCTTCAAAGAGCTAGAATGAAGCAGAAAGAGTGGCTGTAAGATATCATCTTTTTTTCCCATATTCTTGTAATAGAAAGCTGCTCATTAACTGGGTTTTTAATTACTTTCATTAAAAGATCTCCTTGACTTCCTTGACCTTCCTCTGACTCATTACTAACTGTTTTAAAGTCTGAAGCCTAAGAGTTTTAACTCTGGGGCCAAATCAATCCATGAGATAGTTTATATTTCAGGAAATTACAATAGTTATAATGAGATGAATAAAGAGATTTTTCTATGATAAATGTTAAGAATTGTGTTTATGCTAATCTTTTATGATTATTAGAATCATACAACAATCAATTCTCCTTAGTGTGTCCTCAAGCTCTAAAATTTTAATTAAAGCCTTTAATTTAATTTTTAGAAATTAATAAAATATTTTTTCTCAATTATAATAGAATATTTATATAATTCTACTTTGATAAAACAAAGAATAATAAATGGAAAAAATATACATAAGCTTATCACTCAATGGCACAATTAATGTATTTTAATTTTTTAATCAAAGTATATATACCTTTACCCTTTTTAAATATAATATTTATGGGGTCAGCAGGTGGTATGGTGTTTATGTCACTGGATTCCCAGTGGAATGGCAGAATGCAGTTTGAGTCCTACTTTGACATTTTGCTTTCTCTCTCTCTCTCTCTCTCTCTCTCTCTCTGGTGAGTGCACATGTTCTATAGCAAATTAAAAGTAATAATGAATAAATTTTAAAAATAAATAATATTTATAATGTAGATTTTTTGTAAACTATTAAAAGTACTGTAAAATGTGTTTAATATATTAATATTGTATATGAGTAGATAATTACCTCAACACTCTTATTTATAGTCTCTTATGTTAAAGGGTGAGAAGTGAAATGAAAAATTTAAATGATTTTTATGCTCACACAAATATATGCCTGATATTGAAGTTTTCTTACTCAGTAATTTTGAGAGAAGCCCAATATTCCTTTCTATAGGAACAAAAACTATAATTAAATTTGATCCAGTTTTTCCAAGCAAGGAGTACTTTAAGCCTCCTTAGTTCAGAGAATTCAAAAAGAATATGGAAACAGCTGCATACATCTCTGCTGAATGTATGCAGGACACATGAAGTTGAAAATCTGTCTTCTGACATTAAAAAAAAACAATGGCTTATCACAATTTACTGGCAGTTTATTTAATGAAATTGTAAAAGCATAAAATATTAATGCAGATCGTGATGAACAAATTGTGTTACCTTTTTCGATTGTATTAGTTGTTTGGAAAGGATATTTTCTAGGATATTTATCGTTATTCTTCTGAAGGTTTCACCACTCAAAGTCTCATTTACTTTGGGGATGTGTGTGTGCATATGTGTGTGCATGCATGCTTGTAAGTGGGATATAAAGTGATTAGTTAAGTAGAATGTTGTATGGAAAAATAGGAAAAAAGTAGTTGAGTACATATACAGGTTCTACAGCATAACTTTCAAAATTAATTAAACTGTTTCAGGTTAATATTTGGAAAATAGAGTGTAATTCCTAATTGCCAAGTGAATCTGAAAATTAGAGGAAAAAAACACGTTAAGTATCTATATAATCTGTCACAGATGAAGTGTTCACCCAATGATGGGACTAGAGTTTGTCATTGAAGCACTATTGTTGAACTTCTAAACATACTTATTCCAAACATATTTCTTCACTAAAAAGATACCAGCCTTACCTCATAGTCCCAAAATTGAGCAACATATTTCTTGAGTTTTTTCTTCATGTTTCATTTCAATTTTTTTGTGTGAGTTTTTTTTTTTTTTTTTTTTTTTTTTTCTATAGTGCACGTGCACTCACCAGAAAGACAGAGACAGAGACAGAAAGCAAGAAATCACCCCCCCGGGGAGGATGGCCACGCTGCAATCCTTTCTCCTCCATTCTCCTCTTGGGATCTTGGGCACACATGCGCATACGCCCAGCATGAGTTTAAGTCACCAGGTCGGGACTCTTACCACGGTCAACCATATGGAAGTCCAGTGACATAGCCATTACGCCAACTGCTGGTCCCTCATTTCAATATTTTAAACTAAAGTTTATTTTACTTATTTCTTCTTCTTCTTCTTCTTCTTCTTCTTCTTCTTCTTCTTCTTCTTCTTCTTCTTCTTTTTAATTTAATCACTGTACTTCTTTACAGTGTATAACATGGGTTTGCCAGCATGAATACAGTGTTTATCATTCAAACCAGAGACATTATCATATATATTATCATCAGCAGATAAGTTTCATTTTTGTGTCTCCTACATGTTTTGCTTGTTTGCTTTTCCCCTGATCCTTCCCTCCCACCCTCTATTACTTGTCCCATTACCCACACCCTCCTATACTGTCTCTAGTAGCTAGATTCCCCTCCTTGCTATTATACCTTCCAGTCTTTCAGTTTCTGCTGTAGAGTGTGTCATTCGATACATATTTCTTAAACTAAAGTTTGAATGAGTACCAGAAGTACTCTTTATTTTCTAGATTTTCTTTTTTTTTCTTCTTAGGATTCTAGGTCTTTTTTTTTTTAATTTTAAAAATCTAATTATGAGAAAGAAGCATTTGTAAGTTTACTCAACACAGAAATAGTGATTTCTTATTGTTTTCAGTCAGGCACCAAAAACTCCTTCTAGAATAATAAATATTATATCTTAATATAGATCTGATATATTGGGGTCAGCAGGCGGCATAGTGGTTAAGGTGCTAGAGTCTCACATGGCCAAGCATGGTTCAAGCTGCAGACTTGGTGCCTTGAAAATCATGTCAGGCACATGTGTGTGCATGCCCAAAATCCTGAAAAGAGAATGGAGGAGAAGGGATTTCAGTGTGGCCCTGCCCCTGGGAGGGGGAGTGAATTTCTCATTTTCCCTTTCTCTGTCTCTCTCCAGGGGAGTCCTTGTGCCCTATGGCAAAAATCTGAAGAAAAAAAAAAGTTGGTTGATATGTGGTCATTCTACAAAAACATAGAGAAAGGTTTATTTTTAAAGATTCATTAATATATAAAAATGAAACTCCAACACCATTGACTGTAAAAAATTAGTAAGCTTTTTATTATAGTTTAAAAATGTGAATTTAACACCATATTCATTTTATTTAATTTGTTGACTATCATTCAAAGGCACAGGCAAAACAATATTTGGCCAATATATTCTTTTCATGGGCTTGGAAAATACATTTAATAATTTTTTTTTGTTTTCATTTTTGGATTTTTGCCATAGAGCACATCTATTAGCCAGAGAAAGAGAGAGACAAGAGAAAAACAGAAAGAAAGAAGCAAAAAATCACTCCCCAGGAAGGACTGGCCACTCCACGATACCTGTTCTTCTCCTGGGATTTTGGGCACACACACACACACACATACCTGGTGTGATTTTCAAGCCGTGTGGGATCCAGTGTCTTAACTACCACATTGTCTGATGGCCCCACATCTAATATTCATCTAATATTCTTTTATCTCTAAACTTAATAACTACTATGTTTTCTAACACATATTTAAGGGGCAGCTACAGGTTAGTTTGATGACACAGTTCCTACCAAATGGAATTCTTAGCTTTCATGGGAAGGAAAAAACAGTTCCTCTGTAATTATCTACAGAGAAATTAATGGTACAAATAGGGGTCAATGTAGGGCATGTAGAAACTTATATAATGAACATGTAACCCAGCCTTAAGGCATCCATGAAGATACTGTAGACAATCAATGAAGATCCACACAACCCAAGTGCTGAGTGACAGGACTTGGCATACATGATTTGAGAGAAAGAAGTAAGGTATTAACAGTAAAAGAATTAACAAGTAGAAGGATCTAGAGGAAGGAAACTATAGTACTTTGGGGAAGCTAGAACATGTTAGGTAATGTGAGATCACAGAATTCAAACGAAACATGTGGAGAGGTAGAAAACCTAAAAAGACACTGTAGATATTGTAAATCATATTAAGAGATTTTTTACCAAGTCAATTCAATGCACTGTGAATGGTTCAGAAATGAATGTGGTATAGAAAGTATCCACTGAACCAAATTTACTACCTTGAATAGGACATGAAAAATGTTATGAAAAGAAACATTGAAGAGACTGGCTGCAATTCCAATGGAACTCCAGTGAAAATGCCAAAAATTTAGCTAATATTTTATATATATATATATATATATATATATATATATATATATATATATGGTTTCAGAATTGCCCAGAACTTTTCCTGTAATTCAAGTTTGATACTCAAATTTTGAATTAAATATTGTATCTAATTAACTAAGTGGAGGGTATGTTGATAGCACTATAATAGCAGCTGGCCTACAGGTGCAGTTGGGTTTGGGGCATAAAGTCCAAAAAGCCTGGGTTCACTACCTTGTTTGTGGCAGACATAAGTCTATGCTTCCATCCATTAGTCACTGCAGAGAATACTGAAGTTCACAGGCAAATTCCTACCCAAGGAAACTGTTTCAGCAAACATTTATAATGCCTCAATATGTATGTCACAGTTACAAATAAATAGAGGTTGTTAGACTATGCACAATGCATTTGAGTTATGAATAATTTGGCTTTATCACCTTCACAGATCTATTTTTACAACTATCAAAGCATTGTATCAGAGGGCAGCAAAACACAGTATGTAACAAACACTCTCCAAATTGGAAACAACACACAGACACATACAAACAGACAAGTGGATTTTGTTCTCGTGTCTGCTATACACTACTGGATAGCAGGTGTTCCGTCAAAATTGTTAATGTACTTTCAGTGGGTCTCATATTCTTTAAAAGCAGGTAATTAGAATTATACACAGATACTTAGAAACCATGAATAATTCATTCCCTTCACATCAATAAAACAAATTATTGAATATTTTTGTTCCTCACTTTCTAGTTCAATAAAATTGCTCATGTTGTAGAACTGTCATAGACTAGTACTTGCCAAATATTTCAAATTAAAATAATCCTTAGAGAATGGAGAAAAGTTCTGTGGACTGAGCATTCTCTAAAAAGTTTTTGAGTATTTGTTTTTCATAAAGGCATTTCAGGCTCACTTTTTTTTTATTTATTTAAAGAATTATTTATTTAATTGTATTTATTTTAACTTGGCCAGAGAAAGAGATAGAAAGTGAGGAAGCATGCCACCAGGTCTGGGACTTGAACTGTGGTCGACTATGTGGGAGTGTCCAGTGCCTTAAACACCATGCCACTTGCTGGTCCCCAGGCTCAAATATTTTAAAAATAATATATAATAATGTATTGTATTTCTTAACTAGCTATTTTGAGCTGTAACAGGATTTCTTTTATAGCTAACCATTCTAGAAGATGATACATATATTCATACATATACATATTTTAATGTATACACAGAAAGTATTTAAAACACAAGAATGTTAAATAAGACTATCTCGCTATATTTGAGAAAATTTGAGATTAAAATCATTTTAATGTTCGAAGCAATCAACCGATCAATGACAACAAAATATAGACTTTTTGAATTTTAAAACTGTTACTTAGGAATTTTATTTTATTGAATAATAAAGGTGTCTAATACTACAAAATAAAATATTACAGATAATTGCTTCCTGAATTTTAAAAATAAAATGTTTTTTGTTGGCTAATTAGAGAATACATCAAAGCATTTATGTAAAAATTAACTTTAAAACTTCACAACAACGGGGCCAGCAGGTGGTATAGAGTTAAAGGCACTGGACTCCCATATGGCCGACTATGGTTTGAGTCCCAGACCTGCTGACTTGAGAAATCACACCAGGCATGTGTGCATGAGTGCCCAAAATCCCAGGGAAAGAATGGAAGAGAAGGTATTGCAGTATCACCATCTCCTCTCAGAGGCAATTTCTCACTTTCCTACTCTATCTCTCTCCTTTCCAGCAATGTGCACACACCCTATGACAAAAAGCTAAAAAAGAAAAAAAAAAAGCAATAATAATAAAAGGAATCTGATATATTTTAATAAAAGTGAATCTTTATCCACGCAGACAATAAAGAACATACTCTATTCTAGAGATAAAAATCTTAAATAATTTGTTGGCAATATTAATACTTACATTAAGAGTGACTTCTATGAACTCAAAAATAATACCAAACTAAGCTCCAAGAAAATTATCTTAACTTTTTTGCCAGGTGCGCCTTGCTCTCTCTACCTCTCTCTCTTATATGCAGACACACACACATGCATATATATATATATATACATATGCATGTATTATTTTTCTTGTATGTGAACATATATAGAGAATGTGTATGTATTAGTGCACACACCACATGGTCTCTCACATAGTGTGTTTGTTGCATGCATTTCTCCTGTTGGAGTTGTTAAGGCTATAGACTTTTAGCAAAATTAATTATAAATACCTAGGTATACCAATGTGCCATTTAAAATTCTGATAAACATTGTGAAGTGTTCTGTGAAGAAACACAGAACACTATTCGAAAACTACAGAATAAATACAACTAGGAACAGCAATGGTAAAGTGATTCCAGACAAGGAAGGTATGTCTACATTAGGAAGGAAGATCTTTATTTTTTGTTAATATTTGTTTATTTAATTCCATTTGTTATTATTATTATTTGAATTTGACCAAAAAGAGACAAAGAGAGAAAAAGGGAAAGTGAGAAAGCAAGCCTCCAGGTCCGGGACTTGAACTGAGGTTGGCCATGTGGGAATCCAGCACCTTTAACCACCATGCCACCTGTTGGCCTCAAGATCTTCATTTTTTTAAAACTAATTTTTATACAGATTTTTGCTTTAGGGCACATGTGTGCACCAGAGAAACAGGAAGAAAAATAAAGAGAGAGAAAGTGAGAAATCACCCCTTAGAGGGGATGACCATGTTGCAATCCCTTCTCTTCCATGCCTCTCTTGGGATTTAGGGCATGTTTCAAGACTGGAACCACCATCAACTATGTGGGAATCTAGCTCATTAACCACCACGCCACCTGCTGGCCCCCAAGAAGGAAGACTGGTAATGTGATAATTGAGCTTCAGAGAATCCTTTCAGATTCATTTGCATATACTAATTTAGCAGTGCATAGATTAGGCATTAGGAAATTCTTAAAAATTCTTAAAAGTAAACTTGACTTTGAAGTGTTGAAGTATGTAGCTCTTCATATGTTTTCAGGTTCAGGAGGAAGCAAAGAACCAGGATTTGTGAGGCAAGATGAATATTCATATTGTTAAATATTTTCCATTTAGAGGGTGTTAAATTTCTCTTATGACTTACATAAGCAGTTTACTGTTAATTCTCTAGCCACATGAAATAAGTCCTGTTTGGGTTATAGAAGAGATTTTGTGGAAACTAACAATTTGCATTCTGAACTCTTGCAGGCATTAGTTCACTAGCCTGGATTATCTGTGTTCACGGTTTCACTCCAATTTTATTTCACACAGCCATTAATATTGCAGAGTCAAAATTTGCTTCTTCTTGCCAATAAGTTAATTTTCTCTCTGTGGGATTCTCTGGGTGAAGGTCACTTAAATTTCCTTTATCATCCTCCAATAATGCATGCCTATTTGCCTCTCTGATCAGAGACTTTTTTTTCCCATTCAGTGGTAGGATTTTTCCAATTTAGAACTACTTAAAAAAGTCTATTATCCAATTTCTTTTCAAACATGTTTAAAAGTATTGGTGATGCATGTTTCTTTTGCTGTAATGACATCCTTAGTTAAAGCAACTCCCTGGGGCTTCAGTGCAATGGGGCAGTGGAGAGGAAAAGTGAGTCAGAACATGAAGAGGCTGTGACTAGTGGCGTGAGAACGGATCAAGCAAAATGTTTCATGGCTGGAGCCAGGTCATTTCATGAGAATTAGCATTTGCAGATGCTTTGGCCAATAGCTAGCATAAACTCAAAATTATAGCACCTCTTACACCCAAACAATCCTAAGAAGGAGAGACAGATTTTTGTTTACACAAATGGCTGCCAAACTTATTTTTCCATCCTATATGCTTTTTCAGAAACTTTCCTTGCCCAGAAACCAGTAAAATGTATGTTTTCTCCACTGGAACGTGTATATACTTTTGCTACTGCTTCAGTGAATCATATGTCATGGAAATTAAAGACACTAAGTGACAGTTTAAGGGAGATTATAAAAGGTGACACCTCTTCCCCCACCCCCTGTCTCTTTCATCTTTGATAAGCTCATTTTTGTAATCCAGTCAGCAAATATTAGGAATCCCAGACTACATGGAGAAGCTGCATGTAGTTCTTTGCCTTAAAGACTCAGCTAAATTTCCAGCCAACAACCAGCATGAATTGCTATCCAGGTAAGTAAACAAAACTTTAGACAATTCCGACGCACAGACGTGGAGTTACCCAACCTGGTCTTTAAGTCTTTTAGCTGAGGTCACAGATGTAGGGAAACAAAATCAAATCACTTCTGCTGTGCCCTACTGGAATTCCAGATCTACAGCATCTGTTTCCAGGAATGTAATAAATGGCTGATCTACGCTATGAAGTGGAGAATGTGTCGTGTTGTAAAAGAAAATCAGAGAAAAAAAGAAAGAGGAGGAAGAGAAACTTCTTTGTCTCATATGGAGGGAAGGACCACAGGTATTTTATGAGTATGTCTTGACATGTTGCAGGGTCCAATTGAGTGACCATGAGCAGAGATGAGGTATTGGGACATTTTGGGCCAAGAAAGTATTTGAAATGTTAGTTCTCATATACATCAGGATGTCCCACTTAGTTCTTTTAAACTGCATACATTAGTAAAAACTGATCAGTTTTTTTCAAAGAAAATGCAAATAAATATCATGATCCCATACCAATATGAATATATAATTGAATACAAAATTGAGGAAGAGACAAATCAATGGAAAAGAACTTCAAACAATTTATATATGTACAAGAGATACTCAATCCTGACATAGGTAAACCTTAAGTCCCACCACATAAGAGTGAGGTGACACACAGTAATTTCTTTCTAAAAAGTACAGTATGGGGACCAGCAGATGGCATAATGGTTACATCACTGGACTCCCACGTAGTCGCCCATGGTTCAAGTCCTGGACCCAGAAGCTTGAATTTAACACTGAGCACGTGTGCTTGCGTGCCCGAAACCCTGAGAAGAGAATGGAGGAGAAGGGATTGTGGTGTGGCCATCCCCCATGGGGAATGATTTCTTCTTTTGTGTTTCTCTGTCTCTGTCACTCCAGTGAGTGCATGTGCCCTATAGCAAAAATCTCTTTAAAAGAAAAAATTAAAAAAATAGAAAGTACAGCATGAAGGGGCCAGCAAGTGGTGTGGTGGTTGAGGTGCTAGACTTCCATATGGCTGATCATGGTTAGCGTCCTGGACCTGGCAGCTGGAAAATCACACTGGATGCATGTGTGTGCATGCCCCAAATCCCAGGAAAAGGGAGAAGAAGGGATTATGACATGACCATCTCCCCTGGGGAGTAATTTCTCATTTTCCTTCTCATTAGCTTTGTCTGTCTCTCTGACGAGCATATGTGCCCTACGACAAGATCTTAAAAATTTTAAAAAATAAAATAAAAAATACAATACGAAAAGGAGAGAAAAAGAGTAATTTTACACTGGAGAAATAGCCTGATGACCAGTGTCAACATACCAACAGCACATGCACTTGACATAATATAATAGGTATGCATTTCATCTTTGAGGTCTTTTCCCAAATATCCTATAACGCTGGTCTAAGTATGAAAAAACCATAAGACAAACCCAAGTTGAAACATATTCTACTTCATGCCTAACCAGTACTCCTTAAAACTGTCAAGGTCATCATGAAAAAAATAAAATCTGAGAGCTGTCACAGCCTAGTGAAGCCTTAAAAGTCATGAGGACTGAACGTAATGAGTTATCTCAGATAAGACTCTGAAACAAACTAAAAAAGCTACTAGGTGTAAACTAGTAGGAAATTCTCATAAAGTGTTGATTTTAATGACCAATAACATATCAGTACTGGTTCATTTGCTGTGCCAAATGTAATACCAGTATAAGATGCTAACAAGAGGGACACCTGGGTGAAGGTATGTGGGAACTCTAAACTATCTTCGTAACTTTTCTATAAATCTGAAACTGTTTGAAAATAAAGTTCATTTCTTTATAAAATTAGCTAGGTGTCAGGTTGTGCATGTGCACACATGTGTGCCCCAAATCTCAAGAGGAGGATGGAGAAGGGTTTGCAGCGTAGCTATTCCCTGGAGGAGCGGGGAGGGGAGGTATTTCTTGCTTTCTGTGTCTCTCGGCAAGTGCACACAGCCTATCTCAAAAATCAGTAATTAACCAGGTGTTTCCATAATGAAAACATTCAGGGTGTTGTTTATCTCTGGAGTTATTCTGAGAGCAGAAAGAAGGAATTAAGTCTTGGTTCTTCACTGTCCCCGCACCCTCATCCAGGGAGGTCTCTGGCCAAAGTCAGGTGGTGTATTTTGGTTTTGAACAACTGTGAGGATTTCAGTGCGGGAGGGTTGTGAAGTACTGGGAGTATGAAATAAACACTTTCTCTCCTCTCATAAGTGTACGTCATTATCTGGTAGAGATAGACTCTAGTAAAATAATCACAAAACCAAAAGTGATTTAAGACGATTAGAGGGATATGTTGCTTTGAGGATATATTATAGGAGAATTGATCTCATTAGCAAACGTACTCCTGAGAAGGTGATAAGTGAGTAAAATCTAAAGGAAGAGTAGTAGTTAACCTGATGGGTGAAGCAAGGTTTGAGATGAAAGATGAGTCACTATTGGCAGAGAGCAAGGCCCTATGTCAAGAAAGAAGCTGCTTAATAAGGAATGTAAGCAACATGGCGGGAAAACGGAGAACATGCACCAGGAGGCATTGAGTCAGTCAGACGGTTATGCTGCGCAGAAGCAGTAATACCGGAAGAGCCTTTAGCTTAGAAGGGAACCAGTTTCCTGTCAAGTAGCTCGTCCAGTATTTAAAGCCAGATTTGATGCTAAAGTCAGAGCTTTTTATAATCTACCATCTTATCTCTCTTCTGATGTAATACCTGAATAAGATTGCCTTTGTTCTAGATATAAACCATGTAAGGGAACCGGGACCAGTAGGTGGCATGGTGGATAAGGTGCTGGAAACTCCCATATGGCCAACTGTGGTTCAAGTCCTGGACATGGCGGCTTGCTTTCTCACTTTCCCTCTCTCACTCTTTCTGTGTCTTTCTATAGTCAAATTAAAAATAAATGAATGAATAAACAAAATGAAATGAATAATTATTTAGAAAATGAAAAAAATAACATGTAAGGGAACATAGTGCTCACATTAACTTGGAAATTAAAAAAAAAAATAGTTTAGAGCTAAGTGAATAGTTGAAACTGCCTTGTACTGAAGCAAGAAAACATCAGGGCTACTTCTCTCACTATTTGCCCATCTGTTGAAGGAACGAGCCCCTCTCTGGGTTTCAAAGGCTGAACAGTGACATTTGTATGAATTCAGACTTTTTCAGGCTGAGCCTGACAGATGCAAAAGGAGTTTGTGTGATTGTTGGGAGTTCGGTGAGGAGGGGAACGGATGGGAATGAGCTGCCGAGAATAATCAGAGCAGAAGGAGGGTTAGCAAAGGGCTGAACAAGCTCGGCAAAGCTCAAGTCGTTGCCTCTGAGAGTTGAAAGCTCTAGAAAGGAGTTTCGCATATTGATTTCCTCATGTGTCTGTGAGTGGCCTGGATTGCTAATTATGGCTTGGTGCCCTAGTCTCAGGCAAGACATATGCTGAAGATACAAATTGCAAATCTTCCTTGCCCCATCCACGACAAACGCGCACGCACAAATACACATACACACGTGCACACATGGTATCAGATCATAGAATAGATTTTACAATTTTACACCTTTATTTCTACTTTAGTAGACTTTCATTTTTATCTGTTTATTCTTCAGATTTTGTAATTAAACTTTTATCAGAGTCCTTATAAGCAGTGTAACCACTGTACTAATTCTCTATTTATACTTCTTAAGAATGTGCACACAGGGAACCAGCAGTTAGCGTAATGGCTATGTCGCTGGACTCCCACGTAGTCGACCGCGGTTCGTGTCCCAGACCTGGTGGCTTAGAACTCACGCCGGGCGCGTGTGTGCATGCATGCCCAAGATCCCAAGAGGAGAATGAAGGAGAAGGGATTGCGGAGTGACCATCCTCCCTGGGGGGTGATTTCTCGCTTTCTGTCTCTATGTCTCTCTCTGTCTGTCTGGCGAGCGCACATGCCCTATAGCAAAAGAACCTCTCCAAAAAAAAAAAAAAAAAGAATGTGCACACATATTGGAGTATTTCAAATATTTTTAACTTGATTTTATACTGCACATGGCATTCTGCTCCTTTTCTTTATGTACAGCATTATACTGGATAGTTATTCCTGTTTAAATATTTTAATTATTCTTACTATTTAGTAGTAGTTCTTTTTTAAAAGAATTATTTTATTTAATCTTATTTATTTATTTAAATTTGACCAGAGAGGGACAGAGAGAGAAAGTGAGTCTCCAGGTCCGGGACTCGAACCATGGTCGGCCATGTGGAAGTCCAGCACCCTTAACCACCACACCATCTGCTGGCCCCTAATAATATTTCTATTTCAGAAGTATATAACATTTCAATTATCAATGGACTGTTGGCAAACATAAATGTTTTATATCCCTTATATCTATCAATGTTTTTTCCTAAACGGTAATCTCTAAGATATTAACATTGCCACAATAGCTACGTTTGCTTGATGTTTGCACAGATTTAATTTTTCCAAGCACTTTATTTTAATCCTCTTGTGAATTGAAATATTGTGTCTCTTAGAAACACAATATGTTGGATATTTTAAAACTCAAATCAGATAATGTGTGGCCCTCATTAGAGAATATTCTAATTGTACTTAAAATCACTTGTATATTTGGAATTAACACATACACTTTATTCCTATTTTTAGTAAGAATTGTGCTATAGGGTGTGTGTGCTTGCCAGAGAGACAGAGAGAGACAGTGAGAGGGAAAATGAGAAATGGCCTTCTAGGGAGGGATGGCCATGCCACAGTCCCTTCTCCTTTATTCTCCTTCTGGGATTTTGGGCACACAGACATGCCCAGTATGAGTTTCAAGCCACTGGGTACAGGACTCAAACAGTGGTCGACTGCGAGGGAGTCCAACACTTTAACAACTATGTCACCTGTTGGCCCACCACACATGCTTCAATGTCTGTTTATCATTATTTGCTTTCAGTTGTTTACATTTTTTTCTCTGTATATTTGTACATCACTTGACTTATAAAGTGAGTTGACCCAACACAAATATACCTTACACCAGTCCAGCTGAGGATACTATACACGTTATCATCAACAGACAACGATCCATTTTTTTAATGTTCCTTTTCTTAATTTTATTTATTTATTCATTTATTTATTTTTGTATGTATGTATCGGAGAGGTTTTTGCTATAGGTGTGTGCACTCGCCAGAAAGACAGAGAGAGACAGAGAGACAGAAAGCGAGATATCATCCCCAGGGGAGATGGCCACACCACAATTCCTTCTCTTCCTTCTCCTCTCAAGATCTTGGGCACACACGCACACACACCCGGTGTGACTTTAAGCCACTGGGCCTGGTACTCAAACCATGGTTGACTATATGGCAGTCCAGCGACATAGCCATTACTACAACTGTTGGCCCTGAATGTTCTTTTTTTTAATATATAGGTTTTAAAAGTAAAGTTAACAATGTAATTACTAGTGAATATCTTACTTTAAAAAATGCACAACAGGGCTGGCAAGTGGCATGGTGGTTAAAGGTGCTGGACTCCCATGTGGCTGACCACGGTTCAAGTTTCGGACCTGTTGGCTTGCTTTCTCACTTCCTCCCTCTCTCTTTCTCTCTCTGATCAAACTGGAAAATGATAATAATAATAAATAAAGTCAAATAATTCTTAAAAAAGTACACAACACATTCAAAATCATATAAAATTACATATTTCATTTATAAATTTGTACTTTATTAGTTCCTCATAGTAGAATTTAGAAAAAAATGGCAATTACCTCAATTTATCAATGTGTTATTTTGTTGTGATGTGTCTTGTCACTTTCTGATTCCTACCTAATGTATGCTTTTTGTATGGATAGAATTACATTATTCTAGTGTGGTGTCACATAATATCCATCAACAAATACATACCATGTGATGCCATAACATACCACCAGGCATCTGCTGTTAGCTCCTCACTTACAGACCAATTTGCTGAATGACCTAGTTGTAAGAACAGAACTCAGTTGTTAAATGAGGAAGAGCGTCTTCCACTAACAGACTCATTTATATAATAAAGTACTCTCATTTTAATATGCTTATTTTTATAGTCACTCAAAGAGAAGATACATTAATACCTTAAAGACGTGCGTAACAGGAATGTGTCTTTAATCTATTTATTCTTACCATTCAAATCTTCCTCATGTCTCTCCTCCTAAGTTTTCTTATTGATATGATGGAAACAGAAACATAGCCATACTCATAATAACGATGTTTTAATTAACAATGGATCATGGATGCAACAGTAATTACGGTAGATGTTACCACATAGCTTCTGGGTGTCATTGGCTACACTATCTAGGTTTGTGTGTGTACACAGTATAATCTTTATGCAATGATGAAATTTAAATGATACATGTTTCATAATGTATCTCTATTGTTAAACTATGCATGACTGTACCTTCCTGAAAAGATTCTTACAGAACTAAAGGTGATTTCAAAAATGTGTCTCGTATAAGACAAACATATATAACATTGGTTCCTTTTACTTTCATAGCATACTAATCTTACTTAGTAGCTACATTTAGGGCCAAGAAGGAAAGAAAGTCAGATCACTGACCTAAATCATCAACATTTCAACATATTTAACACAGAACTTAAGATTTGTGCCAAATTCTATTATTAGCTTTTGATTCTTAAATTATCATCCAAGAAGCATAGATACTGAAATTTGTATATACTTTATGGAATAGCATCTGTGTGGGTGGGAATATGAGAAAAGGGGGAAGATAATGTGGTTAGAAATGATGCCATTTCTTACAGCAACACTGAACGAGGGGTAAAAATATCATTTTGATACTGTTTAAATACCCTGCTGAAATTTGCAAACACGTAAAATTAGGTCTGACATCCATTCAGTAATATCACTTAGCAAATATTTTGTGAGGACCTTCTATGTGCTGGGCATTTCTCGAAATGCTAGAAATGTAGAAGTAAACAAAGCCATTTGTTATCATAAGTACAAAAGACACTTTTTCACCTCCTAATTGTCATCAAGTATGCTCCTGCAGAAGAAAATCCCCAGGGCTTTTGTTGAAACAAGCAAAATGTTAAATAGTAGTTTGTTCTTGCTAAATCAGATAATACTCCACGTTTAGACAACATCAGTAAGAGCATATGGTCTGTCCAAAGGCAAATTTTATCTCCTTACAATCTTTCCTGGCCATATCACACGGAAAATAGCATGTTGTTTTTGGTACTATATTTAGTCTTATATTAAGACAAAGTAGGGCATTCTCAAGATAGTAAGCATTCTGATAGCCATGGCATGTAAGAATATTTCATGGAACAAGCTAAATTTATCCTGGATGAAAGTGGACTAAGCTGCTATATGAAAGCAGTTTTCAAAAATCTTATAGATATAGTAAAAGAGGGATTAGAGTTAATCTATATGTTCCTGGAGCGCATGATTAAAATTAATATCTGCCAGTATCAATACCTTCAAGATGAAATGCAAAATATTGCCTTAGAACAGTGGTTTTCAAAGTGTTGTCCCTGGACCAAAATAGCAGAATCAATTGGAGATATGTTAAAAATGAAAATTCCAAATTCTCTAAATCAGAATTTCTGAGAGCAAGTCCCCAAAATCTCTGAACTCACAAGGCCTCCAGGCCTTTCTGAGAGCCACTCCCTTTGCAAAGACTTTCTCCATCCCTCTGGGATGATCATCGACTTCAGTCCAAATCATGGCGATTCATCTGCACAAACTTTTTCACAAGTTTTCAAAACCTAAGGCTTTCCTATATACTGTTGACCTATGTGAATCTCAACTCGTAATTTTCCCTTTCTAGCAAACACCTATTCAATCTTTAGCACTCACTTTCTTTATCCCTGCAGTACCTCCCAGTTAGGGTTAGTAACCCTTCTAAATTCCCACAGTAGCCACTCATCAACAGTTGATATTCACTTACATGCTGTTTAGGCAAGAAAACAGGTCATTAAGAACATCTGGATCTCTGGTCACTGTATACTACTGATTATATGTGCTTTAGTTGTACCTTCATAGAAACCTATTAAATGGTTATTTCAAGTAACTCTTGTCTATTCAAATGATTTTGGAAATGTGTAGCTCATTAAATACAGTGGAGTCCCATAAAAACAGCTAGACTACTCTCTGCACAGTTAAATAGCCAGCAATTTATCCCAAGTTAAGACAAAATAGAGGAAAAAAAAAGAAAGATTTAAAATAATGTTCCTTGGAAAACTATCAAGTCCCCATGCCTAACTGCTTTGCCCCTAAACAATATTAAAAAGTTCAATCGGGATTAAAGACAATAATCTTGACTATTAGAAAAAAGTTGAAAATGCGTAAGATTTTTTTCTCTTTGAATTTCAATGAGGAAGGGGAAAAAATATCAGTACCTTGTGGGAGCCTTAAACTTGCTAGATAACTCGCACAGAATATAATTCAGCAGGAATCCATTTTATTCTAATAGATAATAATGATAGCTAACATTTATTAACCAGTGCTTTAATTTGCATTCTACCAGACTCAGATCCTGAGACAAGTAGTTGAGTTCAAGTACTCCGTTGATTGCAGAAACACTAGTGAGGAAGTGTAAAAGTGAGATGGTGAAGGGCAAGAAGTCAACATAGGGTGTGTTAATGGGAGAGTAAATGCTGTCACAATTGGGGTTCAAGTCTACTGCAGTCTCTGAACAAACTTATAGCAGCTTACTTGAGGGAAGAAAAATGCTATACTTAACCACTAATATTCATCAAGTCATAAATCAAGGCCAACTCTTTAGAGTCAGTCAATTCCTGAAGACAGATAAACATCTTAGCAGAGTCTGACAAATCTGTGTGCTTAGAAAAATTCAGAGCTGGAACAAACCGATGGTGTAATGGTGATGTTGCTGGACTCCCATGTAGTTGGCCGAGTTTGAGTCCTGGACCTGGTGACTTGAAACTCACGCTGGGCAAGTGTGCATACGTGCCCAAGATCCCAAGAGGAGAATGGAAGAGAAGGGATTGCATCCCCCCTCGTGATTTCTTGCTTTCTGTCTCTCTGTCTGTCTCTGTCTCTCCAGTGTGCATGTGTGCCCTATAGCAAAAATCTCTCTAAAAAAAAGGTAAAGGAAAAGAAAAATCCAAAGCCAAGAGTATATGGATGAAACTTAGGTTCTCCTACAGATACAAATTATTATAAGCAAATACACATATTTTGCAAATAAGTGAAACATTATTATTACATTATCTTTATTGACACTTAACAGACAAGGAAACTTAAGCAAAAGACGTTTAATAATTGCCCAAGATAACAAACATCCTGATCTCAGAGTTCATATTTTTAATTTCTATCTGGCTGGCAATATGAGATCAATACAGTTTTTGAATCTTATGTTTTAAAAAATAAGTATTTTTTTTCTTCCATGAGCAAGAGATACAGACAAGAAGACATTACCTCTGAAAGGTTCCAACTGGGGTTGCCTCACAGAATGTTGTGTTTTACCACTATGTCATCATTTGACCCCTCAGATTTTAAAACTATCCATCTCTGTATAAATGTATCTGTTTCTGATATCTTACCATTTTCCTCTGAGAGTCTACATCTAATTAAAATGGTTGATACACATATATATATATATATATATATACACACACATATATATATAATTTATATATATAATTTATATAGCATATAATATACATAAATTTACAATAAATATACATGTATATATATTATAAATAGGATATATCATATAAATCATATAAACATGATATATAGATATACATGTATGTATATATTTGTAAATTTATATATATTATAATGCTTGCCAAATACTCCCTTGGGGGCCAGTTATAGAGCCTTCAAATATTCACTCTTGTGAATCCTGTTCTATCTACTAGACTTCACTCTACTCAAGTAGTTTTTCTCTTTTTTCCCCAGAATTACATTATCTCAATTGGTTTACATGTATCAACTTTTCAATTATTATTTTACACCTTATTTTCTTTCCTCCTGTGCCCATAATGGGTCCAGTTCTCTTAGGTGAAACTGACAGTAATTCTCCTTGTTATTTCTCAGTTAAGTTAGACTTTGAGTGGAAAGCATCAAAGCAAAATACCTAAGATCATCAAGAAGATGAATGAAGAGGCAAGTTAGCATGAAAACCTCGCGAAGAAACCTTACTTCCTATATTTCGCTGCAATTTGAAGCCAAAGATGAATATTTTCAATGTGCTTTTTAGTCCCAGATTTTTCTATACTCTTTGTGACCATAAATATTTTCTAGAAATATACATGTTCCAAACAGTACAATAGTTTACTAACCCACATGTCAATATTATCAAAAAAGCATTGATTTAGTGAATAACCAGTCAAATCAACAAAATGGTCAGAGATATTTATAAACAGTCTGAGACAGTGCCACGATCAATCTTGTTCTCTTGGAAGGCTTTGTCAAATTATTCTGAGAGACCAAGCCAGAGTATAGTATCTCTATACTCTGTATCATATCCAAGACCTTGGTTTTCAATTTCTCAGGGACAATCTTAATAGGACACCTGTCACATATTACCTATTGAGACAATGTCTTATATTTATAATTCAGAGGGAATGATAAATTAATCTAAATTACATTTAACCTAAAATACTGTATTTCTCATTGTAACCTGATTTCAGTACACTTGCTCCAAATTTTTATTTCAGTCTTTTTTGTTCTGTATTTCTTTGCCTAAGGAAATCTAAGTTCTGGTTAGTCTGAACTTAAAAAAAAATGATAAAACATATATTGACCATTATTTTGTTTTAATCTATAGTTTGTAATCCATATCTTTATAATAAACTTGAAAAGATTTTTGTGCATGTATTTTACTTTAATCTTCCATTTAAAAAAGGTCCAATACCCAATATCAGCTAGAGATATATCTCTTAAGTAGATGCAATTTATACCCTACATAACCAAAAAACAGGCTAAGAATATTTATAATACTAGCAAGTCATAGAAATATTTTCATTCATTAATTCATTTTAGCTTATTTGTGTATTTGGTCCACAAAGATTTAGTGACTCTATTACCTAAACATTTTGCTAGCCAGCAGGGATGAATGATAAGTAAAAACAAACACTGTCCTGACCTCATGAAGCTTATTATAGTCAGTATAGGAGATATATATTAACTTAGTAATCAGAGCAGCAGATTTAAATTTTCAACATTATTTAAATTAAAAATTAGATTATGAGTGGATGGATTAGGATTAATGTAACTCATCATATCAATATCAGTAGATGCAAAAAAAGCTTTCGACAAAACCCAACACCTATTTAAGATAAAAACTCTCAATAAACTAGACATAGAAAGGAACTTCCTTAATTAAAAATAAATAAATAAAAATAATATTTAATGAAAGAAACAATAAAATTACATCAATATTATGAAAAAAATTTCTTCTTATCACTGAATTTTAATATTGTACTAGAAGTCCTAGGTAATGCAATAACACAAGAAAATAAACTAAACGGTATATGGATCAGGAAGAAACAAAATCATCTTTGCTCACAGATGACTCCATCACCCACATAAAAAACTCTGAAAGAACTGACAGACCAATAAACAAAACAAGACCTCCAGGAAATAGTAAGGAATTATAGCAAAGCTGTAGGATACAGTTATTATACATAAGCCAATTGTTTTCCCATATAATGATAACAAATGAATAGAATTAAAAATTGAAAACACTGTCTTTGTGGATAAAGACTTATGCAGAGAAGTGCAAAACATAAATTTTCTTTTGCAACCCAGAACTCATTGTCCAATACAAATTTTGATACATATACATGACACACAGTCCACAATCTAGAAGGAATATTATGATGCTTAAGACAGACTACAGTGATGAAGGTATTTATAGCCATAAAGGTTGGTTCCAGAACTAAAGGATTAATAATTTAAAGGTATTGAACATGAACAAAATTAAAAGCACAATACCATTTACATTAGAATTCTAAATGTAATACTTAGATATAAATCTAAGAAAATACTTGTAAGACACATATGAGAAAAACACAAAAACCTTGATGAGAAAAATCAAAGAAGAAATAAATAAATGCAGACAGATATTTCATGTTCCTGGATAGAAGACTCAATATTGTCAAGGTGCAATTCTTCCAAACTCCATTTACAAAATCCTAATCAAAATTCAATGAAGTTATTTTTCCATCTTTAATTGGGTTAATCATTTCCTTCTGGGTAAGCCACTAGAGTTCCCTGTGTATTCTGGTTATCAGGTCCCTTATCTGAGGCACAGTTAACAAAAATTCTCTCGTATTCCAAGGGTTGTCGATTCACATTAACAACAGTGTTCTTTGCTGTGCAGAAACTTCTTAATCTGATGTAATCTCACCTGTCTATTTTAGGGATTATTATTTGTGCTTTGGGAGTCTCGCTTAAGAAGTCTTTGCCTACCCCAGTGTCTTCCAGAGTTTCCCAAGTGTTTTCTACCAGTAGTTTTATAGATCACAGTCTTAGGTTTAGAAATTTGATCCACTTTGAATTAATTTTTGTTAATGATGACAGATAGGGGTGCAGATTCATCTTTCTGCAGGTTGTTACCCAGTTTTTCCAGCACCATTTGCTAATGGGGTTCTCCTTTTCCTGCTGGATTGACTGGTACCCTTTGTCAAAGATCAGTTGGCTGTATGTTTTGGGGTTTATTTCTGGGGTCACTACTTGGTTCCACTGGTCCACATGTCTGCTTTTGTGCCAATACTGTTTTGATTATCACAGCTTAGTAATATATTTTGGGGTCAGGAAGTGAGATGCCAACCACTCCACTTTTCTTGCACAGGATGGCTTTGGCAATATGGGGTCTTTTATGATTTCAGACAAATTCTATGATTTTCTTTTCTAGATCTGTGAAGAATGTCTCTTGTAATTTTATAGGGATTGCATTAAATATGTAGATTAATTTGGATAGGATTGCCATTTTGATTATATTAATTCTGCTGATCCAGGAACATGGAATGTCCTTCCACTTTTTTGTGTCCTTTTTGATTTTCTTTTTAAGGTTTTCATAGTTTTCCTTATAGAGGTCTTTGACTACCTTGGTTAATTTAATTCCCAGGTATCTTATACTTCTTGTGGCTATAGTAAATGGGATTACTTTTTTCAGTTGTGTCTCTGTCTGCTTGTTGTTTGTATATAGAAATGCTATAGATTTTTGTAAGTTAATTTTGTATCTGCCAGTTCACTGTATGTATTTATTACATTGAGGAGATTTTTTTTGTGGATGGGAAAATGAACTGAATAAACAACACTCTTAGGAAGACATACGAACATCCAAAAAGCATATGAAAAAATACTCAGTGTCCCTCATTATAAGGGAGATGCAGACCAAAACCACGATGAGATACCACCTTTCTGCAGTCAGAATGGCGAAGATTTTTTTAAAAAAAAGAATGGTAAGTGCTGGCAGGGATGTGGTAAAAGAGGAAGAATCCTACATTGGTGGGTATGTAAATTGGTCCAGCCGCTGTGGAGAACTAAATAGAGGTTCCTCAAAGACCTTCAGATAGAACTACCATACGATCCAGCAATTCCACTCCTGGGTATCTACCCAAAGGACAGGAAAATGTTCAGTTGGAAAAGCCCTTGCCCAACTGCATTTATCGCGGCATTATTTATGATTGCTAAGACATGGAACCAACCCAAATGACCACAAACAGATGAATGGATTGAAAAAATGTGGCACATATATTCCATGGAGTACTATTTAGCCATAAAAAAACAACAAGGTCCTGGAAATTGATTGAAAGTGGATGAATATGGAAGATTTGTTGCTGAGTGAAGCAAGTCAGGCAATGAAAGAAAGACACTGTATGTCTCTGCACTCTATGGTAGAGACTGAAAGTCTGGAGGACATAAAAGCATTAAAAATTGTTATGGACACTAGAGACAAAGTGGAAGGAGAGTGTGGAATGGGAAGAGCATAGGAAAGGAAATTGGGGGGAAAATAGAGAGATAAAACATTTATGGGACACAGATATGGTTTATTATCTGTTGATGAGGATGTGTATAGTATTCTCAACTGGGCTGGAGTGAGGTGTATATCATGCTGGATAAAGTAAATCTCTTTACAGTCAAAAAGAAAAAAAATCAATGAAGTTATTTTGTGGGTATTGGCAAAATTTTTCTAATGTGTGTTTTTGGAGAGGCAAAACATCAATAACAGCCAACACAATATTAAAGAACAAAGATAAAGGACTGAGTACCAGATTTAAAAACTTACTGTGAAGCTACAATCATCAGGACAGTATAATATCAGCAAAAGAATAGACAAATAGATAAAAAGAAAAGAAAAGAGAGCTCAGAAATAGGTTTACATAAATATAGTCAACAGACCTTTGACAAATGAACAAAGACAATACAATAGAGGAAAGACAGTCCTTTCAATAAATGGTTCTGAAACAATGAGATATTCATGTGCAAAAAATAAAACAAACTTTTACCCTTCACAAAATTTAACTTAAGATGAATCACAGACCATGATCTAAAACAAAATCTATAAAACTCCTAGAAGATAACATAGAAGAAAATCTAGATAGCTTTGAGTTTAGTAATAACTTATAAGAAAACAAATGCCAGATTTAAGAGAGTCAAAATCCTAACGAACACCTTCCCGAATATGTATAGATGCACATAAGTCTGTGAAAAATATTCCACATCATATGTCATCATGGAAGTGAAATTAAAACAATGAGATGCATCTATGCACCTATTAAAAAGGTTAAAATCCAGAACACTGAAAATAACATCGATGAAGATTTGGAGCAACAGGAACTCTCATTCATTATTAGTAGGAAAAAAAAAATGGCACAGCCACTTCAAAAGACAGTTCACTGGTTTCTTACAATACTAAATGCACTTTTACCCAACCAGCAATTGCACTTAGTACTTTCCCAAAGGAGTTGAAAATTCATGTCCATACAAAAGCATGTACATAGTTATTTATAGAAGCTTTATTCATATTAACCAAAACTTAAAAGCAATTAAGATGTCCTTCAGTAGGTGAGTATATAAACTGTGGAACATCCAGACAATAAAATGTTATTCACTGCTAAAAAGAAAGGAGCTAGCAAGCCAAGACAAAGAAAATTTAAACACTTATTAAGTGAAAGAAGTCAGTTTGGAAAGGGTACATACTACATGGCACCAACAATTGGGTTGTTGGGAAAGTTGTGATGCATTTTTGCATAGAAATTATAGCAATATATATCATGACTTTCCCGACAACTTAATATATGTCATTCTGGAAAAGGCAGAACTATGTAGACAGTAAAAAGATCAGGAGGTTAGAGGGAGGGAGGGTTAAATAGGCAGAACAAAGATGATTTTTAGGCAAGTGAAACTTCTCTATATGGTGAATGTATGTCATGATTCATATGTCCAAGTCCATAGAATATACAATATTCAGTGAGCCCTAAGCACACTATTAGCTTTGGGGGATAACGGTGTTATCAATGTAAGATCATCCATTTTAACACATGCAGCACTTTAGAGAGGAACTTTAGTAATGGGGGAGACTATGCATGTGTGCATGCAGAAGTTATGCTGTGTACCGTCCTGTGAATTTTGCTGTGAGTCTAAAACTGATCTAAAAGACAGCGTTTATGCATAATTAAATTACAGGGCTTTGAGAGTGTATGTGCTAGAAATTTTAGAAAGAAAACTCTAGGGTAGTTCATTTGTGAAAGTGATTATTTAGTTGAGTTCAGAAGTCTGAATAGGCATTAGTTAGACAAAGACATAGAAAGAATATGTCTAGGTAGAGAACCCAAGATACCCGGCAAATGTGAGAGGTTGAAGAGAACCATTATGGTTGGAATGTAGACAGCAAGGAGGACATGGTAAAAAGTAAGTCTGGGGAGATATGTAGAAGCCAAACCACAACTGAGTCTAAGGGGTACTCCTAGGGGTTTTGCCTTGATTCTGAGAGTGAGAAGTGACTCAAGCATTTTCAGCAGAGACTGAGTATGACATGGTTAGAAATTTACTTTAGAAAAATTAACTAAGCACGAACATGATTAGAAAAATTCAAGGGTGGATGTAGGATGAACTGGTTAGGACACATTGAAATATTTCACTAACCTAATAGGAATAAGACAACCATGTGAAATAATAAAAAGTTTAACAAAGTCCCAGGTACGTTGAAAATGATCAAAGTCATGTGGTTCTATTGTTGCTATTTATTGTCAATAATGAAGCAATAACTATTTTTTTGCAAAACTCATAAAATGAACATCTTTTCTCAGTCTATAAAATAACAATATTTTTTATTTAAAAATACCTATGTATCTTTAAGATTTGGAAATATTACAAAAATATGTGAAAACATCATTAAGAAATCTGCTGCTATGTTTGAGATATTATTTTGACTTATCTTCCTATTCATTCATTTTTAAGGTTTTTGTCATAGGTGTGCACTCATCAGAGAGACAGAGAGAGGGAAAGTGAGAAATAACCCCCCAGAGGGAATGTCCATGCCACAATCCCTTTTCCTCCGCTCTCTTCCTGAGATATTGGGTACTCATGCACACTTTCCCAGCATGATTTTTGAGCCACCAGATCCAAGACTCAAACTGTGGTTGGTATTGTGGAAGTCCAGAGTCTTAACACTATATCACCTGCTGGTCCCCTTTTGCCGAGCTTTCTCTTTTGTTGTTTTACAACATGGAGTCATACTGTTTACACTGTGTTCTAAACTTTTATCTTTCATTTTTAAGATGCTATGAATGTACTTTCCCTGTCATATGAAACATTCTTTTAATTTTTAAATTTCTTATCTTCATTGTTTTCTCTTTAAAATGTGTATTGGCTTTTTGAATCTTGTTTTTGATTTTTTTTTTTTTTTTTTTTTTTTTTTTTTTTTTTTAGTGCAGTACAGAAAATGGTATACTACCCTGAAGTTTTTAGAGTGGGAGAGAAACTACACCTGGGGGAGAAAGGGGGAATTAGAGAGACACCTGGAGATGTTCCAAATGTGCATTTTCTTAATAATTAGCACATCACACATCTAGTTAGCATCTCATAAATAATCATAAGTATGTATTTAATGAATCATTTCACTTTGCACTGTCAGAGGTTAACAGGAAAGCAAAATGGTTTGCTTATTTTAAAAATGAGATGTAGTTGTTCTTCAGATATACTATGACTAAAAAATAATGAAATGCAGGAAATAAGCATCCATCATATTACTATTAAAAACACAGACAGCAATAGATATATATGTATACATATCTTTCGCATCTGTCAAAACACTCTATATTTATATATGTTAAAAAATAGCTATCTATATACATTTATGTTATGGCAAGCATATAAATATGCATGTTTGGCGTAATTTTATATTTCATTTTTAATCCACCTTTCTGTCAAAATCTTCTTTTCGGTTTTATTTTGATAATGTGCATTTTTCACCCATTTTCTAAACTTTATGGAAAGAGGTTCTGAAACCAAAGATCATTCGTATTTTTATCTTCAAGATGAATCTTTATAGTACTCTTTTCTCTTATCCATATTTTAAAATATTTCATTTATTAATGAGGTCAGTATTGAAAATAATTTTCAGTTCTGTATTGTGATATAAAATCCATCTCAAAATTAAATAGGTTAAAACAGCCGCTTGTGATGTTTTATCATTCTGTAAGGTGGTGGAACAGTTCTCTTGCTGTCTCACCTGGGCTCATTCATGCATATGTAGCCAGCTGGTGGCTCAGCTGGTTAGGATGGTCTGAGATGGCCTCTCTCACATGTCTGGGATCTCAGATGGGACAACCAGAATGGCTGGGATTACTGAGCTCCCTCTCCACATGGTCTTTCATCTCAGTCTTATTCCAGCATGATGGCTTGAAGGGAAGGAAAACTGCAGCTATAAGGTATCTTAAGGTCTAGCATTGAAAGTTAAACAATGTAATTTCTACCACATTCTGTCTATCAAAGCAAATCCTAAGACTGACTCTTATTCAAAGCATGAGGAAATAAGTCCCATATCTTTAAAAAAATGTTTTCATTTCATTTTTTTTTATTATTTATTAATTTTTTAATGTGGCCAAAGGGACAGAGAGCGAGTGAGAGAAAGGGAAGTAAGAAAGCAAGCTACCAGGTCTGGGACTCAAACCCTCAAACCATGGTCCGCCACCTGGGAATCCAGCACCTTAAACACCACGCCACCTTCCAGCCCCAATAGGTCCCATCTCTAATAGGTGAGCTGCAAAAATATTCTGTGGTTATTGCAGCTATGTTGAGGCTGCAAGAATGAATCAATAATCAAATTTATATTTTGTTAAACAGAATTTCTAACTGTTGATCCCACTTGGCCTGGCTCTGAGTTCTAGAGTCATTGCTAAGCTTTTTTTTTTTTTTTTTTTTCTTTTTTTGGAGGGGTTTTTGCTATAGGGCGCGTGCGCTCGCCAGACAGACAGAGAGAGACAGAGAGATAGAAAGCAGGAAATCACCCCCCAGGGGGGATGGCCACGCCGCAATCCCTTCTCCTCCATTCTCCTCTCGGGATCTTGGGCACGCACGCACACGCGCCCGGCGTGAGTTTAAGCCGCCGGGTCCGGGACTCGAACCGCGGTCGACTACGTGGGAGTCCAGCGACATAGCCATTACGCTAACTGCTGGTCCCAAAGTCATTGCTAAGCTTTTAAGAGATGAAATAAAACAGAACATTCATTCACATCCAAGAACAAGAATATTGATTCTCCTCTCAAATTCAGTGAGACAAAGTACTACTCTCTCTAGAATAACTTCATCCTTTTGCTGAAACAGAAACCTGCCACTTTTCTATAATACTCTTTCATCCACAACACAGCTCCTTCCTCCCTGAAAAACCCTGGGATATAGTCTCAAGGTAAATATTTCTTTGTCTGAAGTTTTGTTGTATTCTTTTGGGGTATTTTTACACACAATATAGCATTACAGTAACATTCCAGGTGTGTGATTTTTCCCGCTTAACTTTCTTATCTGTGTCTAACACTGGCTTTTCTTTCTTTTTTTTTAGAAGCATGTGCTATGATCTATATGTGAAAATCTATTACTTTATTGTCTTGCTATATTTCTCCCATTCCAATTGTTGTTGTTATTATTATTATTATTATTGGAGAGGTTTTTTACTATAGGGCACGTGCTCTCGCTAGGAAGACAGAGAGAGAAAGCGAGAAACAACCCCCCCACCCCCCGCCAAGGGGATGGCCACACCACAATCCTTTCTCCTCCATTCTCCTCTTGGGATCTTGGACATGCACGCACATGCGCCCAGCATGAGTTTAAGCCACAGGGTCCGGGACTCGAACCGTGGTCGACTACATGGGAGTCCAGCGACATAGTCATTATGCCAACTACTGGTCCCATATTTTTAAAAGCCTTTTAATAGCTGTAATAACTGTGTTTGTTCAATTAGGTTGCTGAAATACAAGAAATCTTTAATTCCTGGATTTGATTGCTAATATCCACAGCTTCCTGATTCCAGAGATTTCAGTTTGGGAGGCATTGTCCTCAGAATCTCAACTTCTGGATGAGTAGAAAAGAATTTTGATTGTAAAGTGTGTCATTGTGACTGTAAGAAAACAAAAACAATCAAGCCCAAAGGAAACAAAACAAAACAAAACACAAACCAAATTCCAGTAAAGATTTAAGAAGGAAAAGCTGGGGAACTGAGAACTGAACAAATGACAACACTGAGACACCAAAGGTAACATTGGCCCCAGCTTTAGGAAGTGATCACTCTAGGCACTCAGGAATACATGTTTTGCACAGTTTTAAACACATACAGTAAGTGTTTCTCTTGCAATAATTACTCTGAAAACATGTACAATTTAAAACTTGCTACCTAGGGTTAAGTGTTTTTTGTTTTTTGTTTTGTTTTGTTTTGTTTTGTTTTCTTTTAAGTTACAGGACTTCTCAGAAGAATGAAATAACATTGAATATGCATTTACAAAAAGAGAGTTTTCTCTGATGTTCAAGTGCTTCCCATGTAGAGCTGTGGAACTTTCTTTGACCCAGCTACTGTCTTGTGGGTGCCTTGAGCATGACCTATTTGAGGGTTTTACAAGGACCCTCGGACATTAAAAGGTGTGTATCTACACGGGATAGTGGAAATGTGGCTTTCTGGTAGGCACAGCAAATGTTTGGCAATGTATGATATTCCTCTGCTGGACCATCGGTGAGTGACGCATGGGTAACTGAGGATGGAAGTTGCCTGGAGCTAATGATCCTCACCCCAGGTGGTGTGCTGCACCTGCAGTGCTGACTGAGAGCACAACTTCTGCTTCAGTCTTAGGACTCTTCACACTTGCAACTCTCCTTGGCTCTTTATTTTACTGCTGCCATGACCTTTCTCTCATCTATTTCCCCATCCCCTTCAAAAAAATTCCAATACAAACTCAGCTTACTACTAGCAAGTCTCTGCTGAGGCTTGAAAGAGTATTAGTCTACTGCTTTTCTGTTCTTCCAAACTAATTTTTTTTCCTGCTATAAAGCATATGTGCTCGACAGAGAGAGACAGAAACAGAGAGGGACAATTAGAAATCACACACCCTCATGGCCACGGCTACCACAATTTTAAGGCATACATGCACACGCATGCTCCTGGCCTGATTTTCAAGCTAGGGGACTTCGAACAGCACGGTCCACCATGTGAGATCCAGCTGCTTCAACCTCCATGCCACCTGCTGGCCCAACTTTAAGTGCTTTGACTTTGTTTTGCTAAAACATGAATAATAATAATTCAATGAATAAATAAACCATAATGTGCACGAGTGCTCTTTATAAAAAGAGGTAATGTAGTCATTTGCCCCATACCCTTGTTCTTTTCTTTCCCTCTTATCTGAAGCCTAGTTAGAATAAACCATACAAAAGCCTGGGTCGGGTTTTATGTTGGGTGTTGTGTACACAGCCATGTCATTCTTGCCATAATTAATAGTCATTCACCAATTCAATTCTAACTTTATATGCGAGAAAGCAAAAAAAAAAAAAGTGAAAGCACAAAAATGTGACACAAGTTTGTTCAGATTAAAAAAAAATCAGATGAATTAAATTGTTTAAAATACAGAATTGTACAAAGCTATTTATAGTAATATTTTGAACAGATATTTCTGTTTAGCCTAAGTGATAGCATTGACAAAGGAGAACACTTTATAGCCAAGCTGTAAGTTTATTTCAAAAATATTTATGTTTTTATATTTTCCAAAGTGCTGGTGAATATGGCATATATATCCTAAATTCTATACTCTGTTCATCCTAGAGAACCAGCAAGCTAGTAACCAGCAAACATACAAGGTTGTCATTTAGTGGTGGCAAGCGCGCTGCAAGCTTGTGGCCCTAAAATAATGTCTGCAGTGTCACTGTCGCACTTCTTTCCTCTCTTCATAAATTTGAAACATTTGATAAGTGATGACTTAATACTGCTTTATAAATAATGATGTATTGTTTGCCTTAGTATATTTTTCTCCTACAAAATAACACTCATTTTTTTAAAAAAAACATAGTTGAAGAATACTCATTTCAAGATTGCATATATTTAATAAAAATCATGAACATAGATCATTCTTATTTAGATAATGGGAAGTAATAACATGCCTTCTTGAAAACAGAGGCTTCTACATAATCACATAACCTTAGTGAGAGATCATAGAAGATAAATCTCAGTATTTGTCAGTGTTGCATACCACCCAGGCATATTTCATTAGATGTTGTCAAAGGCACAGAAAACTGCCAATCATATTAACAGCTAACTTATTTTAAAAGCCATTCAACTGAGTTTAATTATAACTAACTATATTTGAACTGAAGGAACATTCAATACACAAAACCCTCTTGGCAGTTTTCTCAGAATCTGTGGTGAACAGTTCCTCCGTGATAGGAAGAAACCATTTAATATATCCCCCTAAATAAAAAATGTGATTGCGTTCAGTAAAGAGAATTTTTAATTTTACTGGCAGAAAAATAACAAAGGAAATGTCCATCTCTTATAGGACAAGCAAGTAGGTTAATAGCTCTACTGTCTGCCTTAAGCCAGGCACCTCAAAGAGCCTAGATTCCTAGATTTCATTCTTGTCTACCATGGCAAAAAGTTAAGTAAACTAAAAAGAACAAAACCCATGCATGTTGTGTACTATTCATCTTTCTCTTTCCACCTTTGACATTTATCATCTTATAATTTAGATGAAAAAATCGCTGTCCCTGGGGCTTCTATGGTAGAATAACTGGGTTTCCATTTCTCCAAGTTTTCCTTGTCCCTTTTCAATCTATTTTCCAATGTAAAAGCTAAATCTGAGCATGGTTTTGCTTTGCAGGTGTCTTAAACTGTTCCCTGCAGAAGCCTAGTAGATGTGAGGAGATGCCTGTGAGACAGTGAGAGGGAGTTTTTGTGCAGTGGTGATGTTCATGGGAAGGGGCTGATGGCATTTCAGGGGAAAGATGTAACTAGTCCCCACCCAACATTGCTCACAACACCCCCACTATTTTATTTCCTTTAGAATTCCTTTAAGAAAATGATTCAATACCAAACAATGAAAATCATGATCCATAATCTGAAGAAGAAAGCCCAAAGTTGAAACTTCTCTGATCCTACCTGATTTGCAACCTCTTTCCATTTGGGGATCATAGTCAACATACACTTCCTAACGTGCCACATATTTTCCATGTAGTTCATTTACAAGCAATTTAGAATTCCCAGAACATAAGTAGATGTTTCTCATGTCTGTACCTGGGAACCTTTTATTCCTGTTAACTTTGAATAGCAAAAGCCCCCATCTTCATTGCCATATATACTTGCATGAGTCCTATAAACTACCTAAGAATTAATTGGTCACTCTGTTTGCCAGATGGCTTTCCTTACCATGTAGGCAAGGTGAGTCACTTTCTCCCTTCTAGTTCTTTCTTTCTTTCTTTTATTTTATTTTTTTTGTAAAAGCACTAATGCTTTTTGTACGTAGTTTATCATTGATTTCTTTCTGTCTTTATTTTAAGCATCCGATAAAGATATTACATTAGGCCTTTATTCAGTTCAGTACTTGGCTAATTTGGCTCTTGCTTTAACTAAACTGAAAAATAAGTGTTTCTTGTGTTCGAGAATAATTGCTGCTTTAAAATCTCCTGATCTACCTTCTGAATATCGACCATAATCATTCTTTCTTTTAAAAAGTATATGCATTTATTTCTTCCTTGAGTGAGAAAGAGACAATCTTCCCAACTGGGTCCTAATGCCACATTTCTGCCCCAGCCTCAACCATCCTTGGACCATGGGCATGTGTGTGCTTGGTGGTTTTCTTAACCATTTAATAACCCAAAATAACAGGGAGAGAGTCCAACCTAATAATCTTTCTCTTTTTTAGAGAGAGAGAGATTTTTGCTATAGGGCATGTGCACTAACCAGAGAAATGGAGAAAGAGAGACAGAAAGCAAGAAATCACCCCCAGGGGGGATGATTATGCCACAGTCCCTTCTCCTCCAGTGTCCTCTCAAGAATTTGGGCACCCATGCACACACTCCTGGCATGAGTTCAAAGCCACCAGGTCTCAACTCAAATCATGATTGACCATGTGGGAGAGCAGCGATATAACTACTACACCAGCCACAGTTCCTCAAACTCAATAATTCTTCAATCATTGTCTGTTCCCTCTTCCCAAGTGATGGCACTCAGTCACATAATTACTTCTGTCCCAGAAGACTTAGGAGATGCCTATTGGACAACAGTTGCTTATAACCTGGCAATTTTATCAAAGACTATACTGAATTACCTCAGCAACTTCTTAATAGCTCTGCATTCTGATGTCATTGACATAATATTATATTGTAATCCTAGATTAATATACTGTGACTGATGTTGGGGGAAACAATTATTCTCTAACTTCTCAATCATACAGGTGAAGTACATGGGGTTCAGAGTTATTATTAAGCTTTTCAATGTACAGAATATGGTTCTTTGATATTTTTCTAAGGCATCTACCCCTATCTCCCCTCTCCTTGCACTAATTGTGGGATCATACAATCTTAGATTATAAGAATAAGCTATAAGAGAAACCCAATATTATACTTAAAAAGAAGGAAAAAAAAAAACTTTCAAGAACAATGCTGAGGGCCAGCCAGGATGGCATGGTGGTTAAATTGGCTGGATCCCACATGGCTGACTGTGCAGATTGAGTTCCTGATCCAGCAGCTTGTAAAACACACTGGTTGCATGTACATGTGTGCCCAAAATCCTGAAAGGAGAATGGAGGAGAAGATATTGTGGTGTGGTCACCACCCCCCAAGGGAGTGCTTTCTCTCTCTCTGTGTGTGTGTGTGTGTGTGTGTGTGTGTGTGTGTCTCCAGCAAATGCACACACCCTATAGCAAATTAATAATAACAAAGTTAAGAGAAACAGAATTCCTACAGACCTTGCTTTTCAATTCCATCAGTGAGAAAACAACATGGCTCCAGTTTGTAGAAGTTAAAAGCTCGTAGCAGAGGGGTGAAGGTGAAGACCAAGATGCACACGGTAGATGGAGAAGAAAAAGACAGAGAAAAATCAGGAAGGCAGCTCTGGCATAAGGGAGTCTATAGTATTCATAGGAATTAGAGTCTAGATGATCCCACTGGGAGTCCAATAAGAGAAGTAAAGAACCTTCTTCCACCACATTTTGAATTGTATCTTTGTATTAATATCCAATAATTACATTCCCCTATAAGCAATAGAATGTACCTCCTAACCACTGCATAACTAAGCAATTTAGAGAACATATCAGTAGAAAAGATAATCATAATTGGCAAAAAGTAAAATCTATGACTCCTACTCTTTGAGGAACATATTCAAACTCCTTTCTAAATGCTAATGTAATCCAATAATAGATCAAGTTTTCATAAATTTATGTCATATGTCTCCACATTCCATATTTTTATTTAAAAAATAATTACACATAATTTTTAGTTACAAGTATAAACTAGAATAACAGGTTAGATAATTATCGAGTAATTTTACTCAGTGGAAATAAGCAATCTTATCAACTCAGAATTTTTACAATAATCATTTCTCTTTTTAAGAATTTAACACTCCTCTTTGTCCAAAAGGTAGTCTCCATGAGATTTTTTACCTCGTATGTAAAGAGTGTACAGATTTTCCTTGCCTTTAAAACACCAGAGGGAATTACAAGAATCACTGTTGCACTGATTAGTTTAGACAATGGACCTACATTACACCCCAAATCAATTCTCTGAAGAGCTTTCTTTGTGGTCATTATTTGAGCACAAATGGACTTCATGGCTATTTTGTGATGGTTAAACACCATAAAATAGGACAGACATGGAATTTTGGACAGGACTACCCCACAATTAAAATGAAGAAAGTCACATGGTCTAGGGACACTCCTATATCGAGACTACATAAGCCGAGAAACCATTTTTATAGCCCATATGTAAGGGCCATATCTGCATGCTCTAAAATGCACAAATTCAGAGATGTCATCTTATGGCTGGCTAGCCAGAGTACTGATTGAGAAATGTGGTCTGGAGAAGAGTTAAAATTACTCTCAGGAATATATGAAGGTGCTACAAAATGTTTGCAGAAAAACAGAATCAAAGTCTGAGTAGTTTTTGTACGCAAAAAATTTTAGGGTAATTCTATGTATAATTTTCAAACTATGCATTTTCTATGAATTTGATGAAGATTCCTCATACTAAACTTGTAAGTGGCATGTGTGTGGTCCCCATGTGAAAAAGATAGCCTGGAACCAAACAGATCACCACTGTCTTAGCGATCCTTTGCCATTATGATGTCCTGAGAATTCTTTTTTTTTTTTTTTTTTTTTGAGAGGTTTTTGCTATAGGGCGCGTGTGCTCGCCAGACAGACAGAGAGAGACAGAGAGACAGAAAGCGAGAAATCACCCCCCAGGGGGGATGGCCACGCCGCAATCCCTTCTCCTCCATTCTCCTCTCGGGATCTTGGGCACGCACACACATGCACCCGGCGTGAGTTTTAAGCCACTAGGTCCGGGACGCGAACCGCGGTCGACTACATGGGAGTCCAGCAACATAGCCATTATGCTAACTGCTGATCCCTGTCTTGAGAATTCTATGGTCTTCCCACTGGTATTTGGAAGAAAGATTCCATACAGCTAGTAAGTCAGTTAACATGAAAAATATCTAATGTACACAAATATTTTCAATTTTCTACTTTACAGATGATGGAGAGTATCTTCAAGTCACAACTGTTTAAAAATCAATGTGCTTTGAAAGCAGGTAGGAAGAAGAGAGATGTTAAAAGAACTTCCGAAAGACATGTTGATTAAATATTGATTAAACAATGATTTAATCAATCATACACTTTAATTAATCAAATGCAAAATTGTATACAGCATTTTTCTAGGCTAGCTATAGCAAATAGCTTTAAATGTAGTAACATAACGTTACATAGTAAGTATTCAATATATGTGAGGCTTTGTTTTTTTAAATTGTAACAGTTCTGGCTGAACTGGTGGGCCACTTGAGAGGTGGATTAATAGTCTGGTTTTAAGGGCTGAACTGTGAAGAATGCATAAACGGTGTCCTGACTCAATAGACGTCTACTGGGTAGATTAGTGATGCCTAACACAGGAAAAGAAAAGAGAGTGTTGAAACATAATGCTGTCTGACACTAAACTATTATCTGATGAGACGAACAGCAGATTTATTTGCAGAGAGTGTGATAGTTTTGAATGCTAGAAACAGGACAGATGTAGACAAACACAGTCCTATCATACTGAAACACAGTGTAACACCATCTCTGTTACATATGACATTAATACACAATATCCTGGAAACATGAATAGAAGTCTCCATCCATGTCTATCTCAAGGAGACTAAGTAAGGTATCACAGTAAACTACTATGAATGGCTCTCAAAGGCAGTGACTACCCAGTTCCCAGAAAGGAGCCATTAGTTGGAGGCAGAAAGCCACATATACAAAATCACAACAATTAGAAAAATATACACTTGGGAAACTTTAAGCAGACTAATTTTGTTACAGCAGAAAGTATAAGAACATTATGTTAGAATTGAACCTGGACCGATTGGCAATGTCTAGGTCATTAAAATATACTGTCAACAATATTAGAAGGTTTCAATTGGATCCAGTTTGTAGTATCCTACTAAAGAAATACAAACTTGAAAAATCATATTTACACTTGTAGCTTCCATAGAATGGATCAGATCAGGCCTGTTGGTGTTTTCCTCATTCCAGGCTCATATTTGTCATCCATACTCAATTCCTACATCTCAGAGTCTCTTTTTGATTATGGATTCTCATGCCTACGTGGGCCTGGGGTACTCTCATATGAAACTGCATATAAGATCACAGCAAAAATTTGCCTTTCTCATCTTAATACATTGTCCAAACACTAAATGTGCTTGCTCAATCATTTCTGTCCCCCAGCCTGAGAGCACTTTCATGAGACTTTAGCCTCCCACCGTTTTCTTCCCCCCCCCAGGTTTGATTGTAAGACACATCATTGGGAACCAGCAGGTGTCATGGTGGTTAAGGCGCTGGACACTCCTACCTGGCTGACTGTGGCTCAGGTCCCGGACTTGATAGCTTCTTTTCTCACTTCCCACCCCCCCTCTGTGTGTGTGTGTGTGTGTGTGTGTGTGTGTGTGTGTATGTGTGTGTGTGTGTGTGTGTGTGTGTGTATGTGTGTGTGTGTGTGTGTGTGTGTGTGTGTGTGTGTGTCTGGTCAAATTAAAATAAATGAATGAATAAACAATTTTTAAAAAAAAAAGACACATTGTGAAATGTAGACATAGATTTCTACTGAAAGCACTGTCTTCATCATGGCACTTTCTGAAAAGCTTTCTATGAGGGGTATACCATGAAAAACAAGAGTAGACAGCACAATTAACAAAGAGAATCCAAAGACTGAACTGCACAAATCAATTTCGTGCTTCCATTTCTTTTTCAATGTGTCTTCATTTATATTTCAATACCCTGTCTTAGCTAAATTTTAGAGAATTTATTTTCATGTCAAAATCCTTTGAGATAGACCTAAATAAAAGCAAATTAAAATAAAGATTGCTATTGCCATGAAGCTTTACATATAGATTTTTAAACTTGATGAGAATTTAAAGGCATTTCTTTCTCATCATTCTTAATAGCACCAAGAACTATTAGCCAGCGATCGTCAGCTTCTGAATCCAGTTCATATTCTGTCCTGCAATTTTGACTTTGCTTTTTTTTCCTCATGAGCCAGGAAGGGAAGAAAGATTGAGGACTTTCAAATCAGGCCACATCTCTTAAACCACCTGTCAAGGTGGGTAGGGTTCTTGACTTCTTTAAGCCTAATGTTCTTTTCTCTGTAACTCTAAAATGTAATTAATCATAGATCCCTCTTTTGGTTATTGTGTGGTTTCAATTCAAATATATGCAATAAAATATATACACTGATGATTACAGGGTAAATATTCAGTTACTACATTTTGGACATTCTAAGGATGAAATGGGCAACACGGTCATCAGAATATTTTCAAAATCTAGTAGAAATTGTTAATTGTTAATTATCTAAACCAGTCATGAGTGGGAGCCATAGTGAAAATGGAGCCTGTTGTGTCATGAACATACAGGTGCATTTATATAATAGAGAAAAGAACATGATAGGTTAGTATAACAAAGTTAATTTTACTCCACTATTGCAGAAATATTTGCTACAACAATCAGGTAAAGTAATAATTAAAAACAACAACAACAACAAAAACTAGAGGAGGAGACAGAAATTCAAGAAATCAGTGAGGCAAATATAGACTGAAAGTTTGAATTGGTTTGTTCCACTTGTTTCTGGACCTCACTTTACAAAATGCAGCTCCACATTCTCTGTATACTGAGAAGTCAGTCTGTGTATCTTCTATTTTGGCCTTACCAAAACACAGTGTGTACTCTGAAAGCAATGAAGGCCTAGATATTGTTTCTTTTAGTGAGGCATTTTGGAAATGTTTTCTCTGATACCTTCAGGAGGAAATTCATGTTTTTTATTTTAGAAATGTATGGAAAACTTTCCAGGTCAGGTGACTCCCCTGAGGAAATGCAGTGGTAATAGAAATACTCTTGTGCATCCATCTTTGTAAATATTTGTTTTTGTGGGTTATGATGTGTTTGGTGTTCCCAGGCTATATGAAGTCAAATTATAATTTGAAATGTGTTTCCATTTAAAAAAAAAAAACTGTCCCTAAGTTATAATACATTATCAGAAACTTGCTTATATGAAAATGCAATTTTCTCTAGTTCTACATGTCATTAGACATTGATTTCTATTTCCCTGTTCAATGAAGATAAAAAAGATGAGAAACACCTACCGTGTGCCTACTGTGAGACTATTTCAATAGGTGGTCTTTCACACACTAATTTTGTTATCCAATTCTCATGACAAAACTTTGAGATCAATGTTATCAATATTTGATAGAAAGAAAAACAATAGCAGTAAATAAAAAAAATCTAAGAATAGGGAGATTAAGTAATATGAGTACCTCAACAGTTGTGGTTGACATCAAAATTAGACATGTCTAAGTTGAAGAATTATTTAAAGGTCTTTCTTATATTGTCTCAATCAATATGAAGAAACCCTTGAGAAGCACAGAGGTTCTGAGGGAAATAAAATATGCCTTAAAAAGAAGTCCTGGGCCATCTCATCGCCCAGTGGTTCATTCCTGTGTACAGAAGTCAGATCACACATGGTCAATGGGGTTCAAGTTCTAGTCCCCACAGCTTGAAAAATGGCGGATGAGTGCCCCAAACATGGATGTGATAGAAAAATGGAGGAAAAGGAATTTCTATGTAACCAGGTCCCACTGGGGGAGCAGGGGACGTGCTCTCTCTCTCTCTCTCTTTTTCCCTCTTTCTCTCTAGCAAGCACACATACACATCCTCTAAAAGAAAAATAAAGATTTCAAGGGCTTTCAGTCTATTAGGAAAAAAATTTGTTTTCCCTGAGTTTTGAAAATTCACACTGAAATTTGATTTCTAAAGTCTAAAAACATGTCTTATTTATAATATTTAATGGATAAGTTATGCATGTGTAAACATAATATAAAGTTTATTTTCAACATGTATTCCAGATATTATTTTACATATTTTCATTTTATGTAGTATCTTTGACAAAATGTATGTGTGTGTTTGTGTGTATGTGTGTATGGTAGAACTTCAGGTTTATTTGGAATTGGCCACTTAAACAAGTCTCTCCCACAGTTCTTTTATGTCATTCTCACAATTGCTAAGTCATGGAAACAACCCAAATGCCCATGAACTAATGAATGGTTAGAAAAACTGTGGCATGTATACTCAATTGAAAACTATTCATCCATTAAAAAACAACAAAACCCTGGCTTTTGACAGGAAGTGGATGAATATGGAAGACTTACTGCTGAGTGAAGCAAGCCATGCTATGAAGGAGAGGCATTGTATGTCCCCACTTAATATATACCAAGTGTCTGCACTCTATGACTGAAACTAATTGACTAAAGGATATAGAAACACAGTATATACATGTAAATACCAGATATAGTGTGTGTGAAAGAGGAGGGTCTGAGCAAGGACATTTGGGGGAGGGACAGGGAGGCAAAGCATTAATGGCCGAAAGAGGTGTAGTATTATCTGTTGAAGATATTTTGTAGTTTTATCAACAGTACTAGGGAGAAATGTTCACCTGTTGAAATATCCATTTTGTAAGACAAATAATAATGTGATTGAATATATGGAAGAAAATGAAATGGAAAAAAAATTTTTTTTAAATAAAAAGAAAAAAAAAGCCAATGAATGGGAAACAGTATCATGTTTCCACTGCAGTTCTCATAGCTGCATTCTTTCTGTTTCCCTAAGAGTGGGGTGATGGTCTGGGACTAACAACCATGGTCTCTTATATGTAGCTTAGTTCATCAGCTCAACTCGCCTTATACCAAACTCATCATTTTCTCTCATGGCCAGTTTCTTCTCTTGCTTCATTTAGCTCTATTTTTGACACCTCTGTTGTCAGAGTCACTTAGGCTCAGAAGAATATTTTATGCATGACAGAGAACAGAGAAATCCCTATCAGGTGAGCCTCTGCTATGGCTTGTCCTCCACTTACTTACCTGCTCACTGCTATAGCTCTTCTTAAGTTCTAGGTGACATGTAATGACTAACTCCTGAGTTGTATGGTTGGTGATAGCAGAAAAAAGATTTAAGAACTGATTAGGAGTGCGGAGAATTTAGTGGTCCAGCAGATCATGTAATGGTTACGTCACTAGACTCCCACGTAGTCAACAGTTGTTCAAGTCCCAGACCTGGAGGCTTAAATTCACATCAGGGGTATGTGCATGCATGCCTAAGATCTCAAGAGGAGAATGGAGAATGGATTGCAGCATGACCATTCCCTCCAGGGGTGGTTTCTTGCTTTCTCTCTTTCTCTGTGTGTGTGTGTGTGTGTGTGTGTGTGTGTGTGTCTTTCCCATGAGCACATGTGCGCTATAGCAAAAACCTCTCCAAAAAAAAAAAAAAAAAAGAAATGAGGAGGGGCTGATAGGTGGCACAGTGATTAAGAGCACTGGACTCCCACATGGCCAACTGTGGTTTGAGTCCTGGATCGAAGGCTTGCTTTCTCACTTTCTCTCTCTCTTTCTGTGTCTCTCTCTGGAAATATTAAAATAATAAATAAAGTTAAATAAAATAATTATTTTAAAAAGATATGAGAATATATCAATAAAAATTTTTAAAAAAGAAGTGGGGAGAATTAAAAAATTTAAAAAAAAAACAAAAGATAAACATATTGAATACAAGACATATCTTGACTAAGAATTATTCTTTAAATAATAATAGAAAAATTATTATGATTAAAATAATTCGAAGTGAAATGAAGAACCTCGCAGACATTATGTTAAGTGAAATATTCTAGGTACAGAAAGAGAAAGATCACATGTTTTCATCTATATACAGAAACTGCAAAAAATGACCTCATAAAGATTGAGAGACATAGAATGACAGCTGGCCACTAGAAAGGAAGTTGGGAATGGGGGGAAGTGGAGGGATGTTGATTAATGAAAATCAAATTGCAGATCTATAGAAAGAACAATGTCTACAATTATAAAATATAGTGGGGAGAATGTGGTAAACCAAAAATATATAATGTTACAAATGGTTAAGATGATGTGTATATAGTACTTCTGACTTAATCATCACACATTGTATTCATATGCTGAAAAAATACATTGTAACAAGTGTTGTCTATCTACCTAACTTCATTTAATTTGTACAACAATTTATAATTAAGTATGTATATGTTCTCTCATGTTATTTAATATATAAAGCAAAGGAGATTTAGAAAGTTTAGGTTATGGGCTGAATTTTCTCTCCACAAAAACTTTATATGTAGAAGTCCTATTTCCACATTACTTTATAGGATTTTTAATGAGTTAAATAAGTTAGAATGAGGTCACTAAGGTGGGCTTTCATACAATATGACTAGTATACTTATAAGAAAAGGCAACAAAGACAGAGACACAATCAGAAAATGATGTGAAGACATAGAAACCGATGGTCAACTGCAAACCAAGAGAGAGGTCTTAGAAGGAACAACATGTTGATGCCTTGATCTTGGAATTCTGGTCTCCAGATCTGTAGAAAATACATTTCTGGGGTTTAATTCTCCCAGTCCATAGAACTTTGTTATGGCGGCCTGAGCCAACTAACATAGGTGGCAAACATTTTCCAATATCACACACTGGTACAGTGATAAATGCCAAGAGTAAAACTAAATAAATCACTTTCTGATTCCACTTACTGTGTCATGGAAAAGCCATGAGTGGATACTGCCATTGAAATTCAGCACCTACACCTACATCTTTCTGTGTTTTCTCTTCTCTTTTCTTTCCCTTTTTTCTTTTAAATTTATTTTTATTGCTATAGGGCATGTGCGCTTTTCAGAGAGAGACAGAGAAAGGGGAAGTAGGAAATCACCTCTGTGGGAATGGCACCCTGACTACAATCCATTTTCCTCCATTCTCCTCTCAGGATTTTGGGCACACACACACACACACTTGGCCAGCATGATATTTTCAAACCCCCAGGTCCAGGCCTCAAACCGTGGTCAGTCATGTGGGAGTCCAGTGCCTTAACCACCATGCTATCTACCGGCCCTTTCTGTGCCATTTTATTGGTGGTAGTACAGGACTAAATAAGATGAAATTATATTTGATGATAGAACTCAAGAGGTTGGTGAAGTAATCACCAGGAGTTTTCATCTCCTCATTGTCTAAAGTCCTGTTCCTCAAACATACAGGCAAATAAAGCAATGATTAAATTGAAAAATAAAAAGCTACATGAATATAGAAAGTGAAGTTGGATTTCATACCTTTTGTCACCCTTTTATTATTATGTTCTGCTTCTGAGCATTCTTTATTTCCTCTTCTGATATTCTGATATTTGTATATCAACAGGGTTTTTTTGTTTCGTTTTGTTTTGTTTTGCTTAGAGCATTTTTTGTTATAGGATGCATGTGCTCGTCAGAGACAGAAAGCGAGAATCACCTCTCCCCTCCCTCTCCCCTCTCTGCAAGAGGGATGGCCACACTGCAGTCCCTTGGGACTTTGGGCACACATGCACAAGAGCCCAGAGTGAGTTTCAAGCCATGAGGTCCAGGACTCAAAATGTGGTCTACTACATGGGAATCCAGTGACATACCCATTTCGCCATCTGCTGGTCCCCGAGAGGGTTTTCTTGTTGTTGTTGTTGTTGTTTAATCTCTTTTGATTTTGTTTCTGTGTTTGCTGGAGGGCATGTGCACTTGACAAAGAGAGAGAGAGAGAAAAGAGAAAGAGAGAGAAAGTGATAAATCATCTCCCAGGAGGGATGGCCACTATGCAACCCATTCTCCTCTAATCTCTTCTCAGGATTTTGGGGATGCACACACATGTGCCTGGTGCTATTTTTAAGCTGCCAAGCCTAGGAATCAAACTTCATGGTCAACCATGTGGAATCCAGCACCTTAAACACCATGCCTCTTGCTGGCCCTGTATTTCAATAGTTTTTTACCGAGGGAAACCGGTAGAATTTGGCAATTCTGGAGAAAATTTTGATTGTCACAGTTAGTGGATGTTAGTGGGGAGAGACCATAAGACAGCCCTTCATAACAAATAATTATGCAGCCTCGAGCATAAATAGTGCCAAGGATGAAGACACTAGTTTAGATGGCATGTGTATACAATATGATCTATTTATCTATAGATTATTTTCTGAGAATAAAGCATATTCAATCACTCTGTATATAACTGCACTCTTACAAGGTACACATCCATGATGACAAGGTAGGATGTTACAGTTCCTCTCCTTTTCAGAGTCCTTACTGCTGATGGAGTGCATGCTGTATACACATACGTGAGCATGTCTGAACGGTGAGTTACAGACTCAGGTTTAATGTTACTCACACATGCTTCTCTGAACAATTAGGGCTACTTCTGGAATGGTGTCCAAATTCTGTGGGAGGTGAAAACGCCTTCTTCTAGGGTAGCCATCTGCTTTCCCCCATGAAATGACTAATGATCTGAAGTTCCTGGATATTCTGATTATATCCTCAGTTCAACTAAGCAATCTGTGAAATTCACATGGGGACTGGCTCGGTAACAATCTTTTGTAGCATCCTCTTCAGCTCCAGAAAAAAAGGGTCAATGTGATATGCATTTGGGCACCTTGAACAAAAGTATATCAAGAACAAATTTAACTGTTTCTTAGATTATTTGATCTGGTAGTGATGGCAGAACTTTCAGAGTTAAACAATACACAATTCTAACATAAATAAATTGAGGACAAGAGACATGACCTATACTAAAAATATATGTATTTTAGAAACTACTAGCTGTTTTGCTGGGTACAAAACACAACTTAAGAGTGGTTAAGAAGCCAACAGGTGGTGTGGTGTTTAGGGCTTTAGACTCCCACATGGCCAACTGCAGTTTGAGTCCCAGACCAGCAGGCTTGAAAATCACACCAGGCACATGTGCGTGCATGCCCCAAATCCCAGGAGGTACTGTAGGAGAAGGGACTGAGACATGCCATCCCCCCATGAAGTGATTTCTTACTTTCCCTCTTTCTTTTTCCACAAGCATACACACACACACTATGGCAAAAACCTTTAAAAAAAAGGGGGGGGGGGGTGCAAGAGAGAGGTTAAATAATAGGTAATGATAATAGAATCAAGATCGTAATCCCATGCAGTCTGAATCCACTTTTTTTTTTTTTCTAAGCTAAATATAAAGGAGTTTATTTCACAGTTGTACTTGACATGAGTTCTCAGGGAATGTGTTTTGTCTTTTGTCCTCTTGAGAAACACTGGGGAGTGGTAAGGGTTGGTGTTAGTGTGTTTGGGTATTATATATTTATCAACTAATTTACTCCTCTTAGCCATCCTAAAACATAGATATTATATTATCTTTTTATAATGAAAGTACTGTAAGTGATGGGCTTTTTTCTTGGTCACTGCTTTATCCAAAGTGCATTGCACAGTAGCTGGCATACAGTAGAAAATTAATTAAATATTATTGATGGAATGAATGAGTGGAGGCACACAAGAGTTAAGAACATTTGTCAAACGTAAATAGACAGTAAAGGTCTGCTAGGTTACAAACTTGTGTTCATTTGATCTCTTAAGCTATGTGGGGGAAAAAATTGGACAGTGGGAAATTAAATAGAAGTTTTGTCAATGGACTTTTGTTATATGTCCAACTGGGTCAAAGCTTAATGGTTTAAAATAACAAATGATTTAGTTTCTGCTTTTGTTAGTTAGCAATTTAGACTGGGCTCAGCCATGCTGTTCTTATGCAGGGCTTTTGCAAATGTTTGTGATCACCCATAGGTCAGGTGGGTAGTTCTACTGATCTTGAGATAACTTGTGTGTTTAAGTCTCGGTCAAGAAAAAGGTGTAAGCAGGCAAGCCTACCAGGCTCAATATTGTCACTATGTTCCTAAAACTATTAGCTTGTCTGAAAAATTGTGACGTATTTTTTCTATGCAAAAATATATCATGACTTTTCTGATGACCCAATAATTGTATCAGTAAGAAAGCATGAGACCAGAATCTGTTTAAGGGATGATGAGATACACTACATCTCTTAATAGGGAAAGCCTCGAAGTTACATAGAAAAAAGGAGAGGGGGACCAGCAGTTGGCCCAATGGCTATGTTGCTGGACTTCCATGTAGTCGACGATGGTATGAGTTCCGGATCTGGTGGCTTAAACTCACGCCGGGTGCGTGTGCATGCATGCCCAAGATCCTGAGAGGAGAATGGAGGAGAAGGGGTTGCAGCGTGGCCATCCCCCTGGAGGTGATTTTTCTCTCTTTATGGTGAGTGCACATGCCCTACAGCAAAAACCTCTCAAAAAAAAAAAAAAAAAGGAGAGGATACAAAGGGAAGGGTATTGAGCCACTTCTGCAAATAATTCACCATAGGAGGAATGAAGAAAATAAATTAATCCATTTTCTGTTCTTTGTTATTTATGGGTTAGTAACATCAAGCAAAATTTTATCTACTTCCTTATTTGAAACAAACCTAAACTGTATCTTCTGAAGGAGTACCAAGATTTTTTTTTTAAATAAAATTGTCCATTCTTGGATTAACTACAATCTATTCAAAAAGTTGGTGTAAATAGTCCTTAGATAAGTATTAAAAATTGTTGTCACAACTGGAAAGGCTGCAGGAAGCAAGTCAGATTTCAGAAGCACTGTCTGCAAAAGCTCAATTATTTAAATCAAAAACCCAATGCAAATGATCAAATAAGTAGTTGACAGTATTTGATCTGGAGCACTGGGAACCATCTGCTCTTCTATAAGCTAAAGCTTAGTAATAAATGCAGAGAATCACATGCAAATTTAAAATTCAAATGCAGGCTGCATTAACTGGCCTTAGTGCTAATGCAATTCAGAGTTTAAATTTTTTTTGAACACTAAATTATCTACATGGGAACAAAAATGCCATATTTCCCCCCCCTGAGATCTAAGTCTTGCCTTCTGCTATAAGAAAATGAGAGATCCAATATCCAACTCAAAGAGGCAACTATAGGGGCTGGCAATTGGCATGGTGGTTAAAGGTTCTGGACTCCCACATGGCCGACCGCGGTTTGAGTCCTGGACTTGGCGGCGTGCTTCCTCTCTCTCTCTCTCTCTCTCTCTTTCTCACTCTCGGTCCCTCACTCTGTTCCTCTCTGGTCAAATAACATATATAAATAAATATAAATAATTCTTGAAAAAGAGAAGAGGCAACTGTTAAACCTAATGTTTTCCTGTTACTTTTTTTTTTTTGAGAGGTTTTCGCTATAGGGCGCATGCGCTCGCCAGACAGAGACAGAGAGACAGAAAGCGAGAAATCACCCCCTGGGGGGATGGCCACGCTGCAATCCCTTCTCCTCCATTCTCCTCTCGGGATCTTGGGCAAGCACGCACACGCGCACGGCGTGAGTTTTAAGCCACCAGGTCCGGGACGCGAACTGCGGTCAACTACGTGGGAGTCCAGCGACATAACCATTACACTAACTGCTGGTCCCCTCCTGTTACCTTATCTAATGAGGTGAAGAATCCTGTTGGCTGAGAGGAGAAAGACCTCTCTTTCTCCCATTCTCCTTCTCTCTCTCTCTTTTCCTTAATATCTGCCCTTACCCCCATATGAATTAAGGAAGTTTAATTTTTGTGATATCTGCATGTTTTAATAAAATAATACCAATTTCCTTATTGCCTTGACATATTAATATACTATTATTCATTTATGAAAGGAGAAAGGAACACTCAAAGTTGCCCCTCCCCTTTACATCACTTTCCTTGCAATATTTAAATGCACTAAATTGGGATTTTTAGAGGTTTATTTCAGTGCATTGATCTCAAAAAAATAATTCTTTAGATGCTAGGTATTTGATAGAAAAAAAACCCTTTCAAAGGAATAATTTCTTATTTCCAAAAGAAGCTGAATAAAGTATCTTTTTTTGACAACCGCATTAAAATAATGAAATTTTAAATTTCAAAATTTCAGTAGGTAAAAAAGATGTTTGAGGTAAGAGGAAATATAGAAATAATTACACAGGAAAAGGTTGACTTTAAAATGGAGAATAAGACAATGACATGAATATTTTTAAATAATACTTTCAATTTTTAAATAATCATAATGCATATTTTTCATTACTTTATATTCCATTGAGCTATAAACATTTTATAGAAAGATTGTTCCTTAAATCCAAGTTAGTTTTTCTGTCTAAAGAAATGGACTATTTCTTTTTCCTATAGGGGTTAAGTGGTAAAGCCACATAGGAGTTTCAAGGCTAGGGCAAGCCAGGCTTATAATTTTCATAGACATCAGACTTCTTCAAATGGAATATGAGTTCATATTTCCAGGTTAATCTCTTTAGTCTAAAAGTAAAATTGAAAACTCATTCTAAAATTTACAACCCGCAGAAATTAGACCAAGGTTCATCTATGACAACCACACCTATGACATCTAACCATAAAATTTTTGTATACAAACTTGCATTGGTCACATACAAAAACAAAGTTGTTTTATTGATGCTTTTATTCATATTTTTCTAAAACAGCATGAAAGTAACCTTTAAAAGTAAGAAAAAATGTTGGTAAAAAAATGCAGGCAGAAATGTTCATGTGTATTTGTTTCTTCTGAAGTCACTTGAAGAAGACATAACTCTAACTTTTTAAAAAACTACTTTGGATAACAGTCTCAAGAGAGTATGGTTTAAGATTATTAGAACTAAATACTTTTAGGGAAAAAAATGAGATGTTCAATAATGTAGCAATTCTACTTCCTTGAGGCACACGTGCAATAGAGCCTCTTGGCCTGGACGTCATTCATGAAGGCAACTTCTCAGTATTCCAGAGCAACTGGCAATTTAGATGTTCTCTTGATTGCCAGATAAGAGATTTTTTCCCTCTTTCCCTATATCTTGCCCATAAAATCATAGCGTTTATTTGTATATTTATTTTTCTTTATTCATGATAGTGTGTATTTGTGTGAGATAGAGAAAGAGAGAAACAACCTCCACAGGATCTGATCTTGCCATAACCCCCTTCCTCCAGTCCTCCACCCTTTAGATCTTAGATACTCATACACGTGTCCCGTGGGTTTTAAGTCAATTGCTCAGGATCAAACTATGGTCACCATGTGGAATCCAGCTTCTCTTGAGCAAAGCATTAGCACTGGCCCGTAACATTATACTTTCAAGAAAATAATAGCAAGGATGTTGATGATGACAAGTGTTAGTATCAATGAATTATGTTATTCCTTTTTTCTCCACCTTCCCCAGATTGGTAAAAGGTTTTCTCCTGGGAAATAGAATTTTCCTTCTGAAATCCTTACAATGACTAACAGTTTTCTTGGAAGAATTCATTCAAGTATATTCAGGTACACATTGTTCTTTGTCATGGCTTAAATTACATTGCCAGCTATCCGATTACTTGATGCTGTCAGGACTTTAATTAAATTGTAAATTGCATATTTGTTAATCAGAGTTATTCCTGTTACAATTTTATATCATAAATTCAGGGCTAACTGAATAAAAGCCTGGGGATAATTCACGAGTTTTATTTTTACGGCCACAAATTATTTCATGACATATTTACTAATGAAAATTTAATATTTATCTTCAGTGTATATAAAAGCGTGAATAACACAATATTAATGAATTTGATAAGGTATGATTCACCTTTAACTAAAAGGATAAACAAAGAAGGAAAAGGAGGAAAGAAAAGGAGGAGGAAAAAAAAAGATGATGACATACATTTTGCATGCTAATTTTCTGTTGGCTTTGTATTTTTTTATTCTAATTTCTTTCCTCTCAACTCCCTAGCATTGCCTTCTACGCTATTTTAATTTTTGATAGTTCACATATTTACTTGTTACCTTAAATAAAGGTTAAAATTTAAATAAATTAATTAATAAGATATTTTCTTCATCTCAAATTGGAAATAATTAATCCTGTACAATTGCTGAATGGGATACATTACTTAGTTTTACTATTTAAAAATTGAATAGTTATAGGGGCTGGCAAATGGCGTGGTGTCACTGGGCTCCCACATGGCCAATCACACTTTGAGTCCCAGACCTGATGACTTGAAAATCACGTTGGGTTTATGTGTGCGCATGCCCAAGGTCTTAAGAGGAGAATGGTGGAGAAGGGATTGTGGTGTGGCCATCCCTCCTTGATGTCTCACTTTCCCTCTCACTGTCTTTGTCTCTCTTTCTCTTCCCAGTGAGCACATGTGCCCTATGGAAGCAACCTCTAAAAAAATTTTTTAAAGAAAAATTTATTACTTATATAGCAGTAGCACATACACACACTATTGTTGTGAAATTAATTGTAAAATGGATCTCATGGGAAACAGTAGGCAAAAGATAAAGGATGGATGTGAGCGCTCCTAAAGTCTGTTAACAGAATGTAGTATTAATGAGCAGTGTGGTTATGATAACACAAGCACATAAACTTTGACTTGCAATTACAGGTGCATACCTAATCCAGGGTTCCTGTCATTGCAGAAGTATGCCCCAGTTTATGGGTGCAACCTGGAAAGGCATAGTTGAGAAAGAACAACTGTTTGAATAGTTTCAAAGAAAATGAATTAGAGCTAAAACACACATACATGCCATGCAAAACTTTTCTTATTGTTGGCGTCCGCCCCAGGGCTTGGGTCTGGCTGAATCATGATCAGGGGGCTGCTGGTGAGGAAGAGAAAGAGGACGAGAAAGAGAAAGCCCTCCATCTTGCCAGGACCTGGGAATTGGAAAGAATGAGACAAAGGGATAGAGTAGAAATGGACACAGGTGCCTGAGTCTAGGTAGCCCAAGCAACTTCTGCCGCCCAGACAAACTGGACGTCTTTATTTATAGTACAAGGAGACATTACACTTGTATGTTTCATGATACTTCATAGATTGGTTGCCAGGTTACAGACAATAAGAAGCAATTAACAAATCTATGAGGGCTTACTCGTACCAGGTCAGGTGTATCCCTTGGTGATAATCCCATCAGGAGAAAATCTCATCTTCTTTTCTAATGCAGAGAACTAGCTGTTAGGTGTGGGGAAGGAGCTAAAGATCTTCTCTTTAAGGAGTGCACCACCACACCCAGAGAAGTCTAAAGATCCTTTCAGATGCAGAGCAGGGATTGGATTTTACTAATTGGGGTCAAGATGTTTCTTGAAGTCCATCAGATGTGTCTGTTGGAATGCCTCTAGTAATTTCCACCCTTGCTCTGTCTGCAGCCAAGGTCAAGGAAAGACAAGTTACAAGGTTCTGCCAAACCCCAAAAGAGCAGGTGGTGTTTGCTCAGAGCATGTCCCCACACCTCAGATTCTCTCTCTTAAACGTGTCCCCATATCTTATATGAGTGTTTAATGTCATAGTCTACTGTATATAATTAAATGACTTGTTCATTCAATGCTTTCTGTCTTTTGTTCTAGCTATAACTTTCAGAGCCAGTTCTATGTGGACTTCAACTATAGACTCATACAGCTGTGACCTGTGTGCTGATTCCATTAATCCATCACCCTCTATCCTGGTGCCTTCTTGTTGATACCGATGTGTGAGGTTCCAGGAAACTCCATTTGGTTTCCACATATAAAAACTCAGAAGCCAGGTGGGAATTAATGCCCTGTGATTGAATTACTGACAGATGTGATATAGGGTTGGAGGGTTCATTCTCCCCCCTTTCTCTACTTTCCCCAATACACTAATCCATAAGCTTCCGTAGTCCATCATACTCACTAGATCAGCTTTATTACACAGATTCTTGTTGACTCTTTCTTCCTCTAATAATGATCTTGTTCCTCGTTCCTGATATGGAATGGTATTTCTTATTTAAAGATCACTTATTAAGATTTAAGTCTCCATGGGAACCAGCAGTTAGCGTAATGGCTATGTCGCTGGACTCCCACGTAGTCGACCGCGGTTCGCGTCTTGGACCCGGTGGCTTAAAACTCACGCCGGGCACGTGTGTGTGCATGCCCAAGATCCCGAGAGGAGATTGGAGGAGAAGGGATTGCGGTGTGACCATCTCCTCTGGGGGGTGATTTCTCGCTTTCTGTCTCTCTGTCTCTCTCTGTCTGTCTGGCAAGCGCACGCGCCCTATAGCGAAAAAACCTCTCAAAAAAAAAAAAAAAGATTTGGGTCTCCAGACATCAGAATCTGAGCCAGAAATATTGTTTCCTCTAATGCGGACATTGCCTATACTAAATACCACATGTATTTTTATCGTATTATTATTAATATTACATATCGGTTCTTTAAGAAATTCTTAACGGAGGTTGTTGAAAAATATATGGTCCTTTTCTCAAGAAAACTATGAATGTGTATGTTAAAGGTAATTAGTTTCCAAATACTAAAATTGGAGGTAATAAGATCTGGCTTAGGATTCTAAATTTGATATTTTGTGTTTATCTTCTTGTGGTCTGTTTAGTTATTTGGATACCCAACAATTCTGTTTGCAATAAAGAACAGAAACACCTGCAAATTTTAATGAAATACTTTGACACGATGGACATCATTACTAGAGATGACTTACATTAGAAAAAATTGAAGTGATGAAATCACAAAAAGTAATTAATAAATCTAGACACTGTGAAGTGATCCAATATGAACTTTATATGCCAAAATGCAGACTAGATATGCAGCTTCAAAGATAAGTAATTTTTTTACCACTTCTCCCTATTTTCTCCAAAAGCATCATATAGATTTCATTCTCATGCTGGAACAAAGCATTTTATTTTTCGCATTTGGCAATTCTATAAATATTCATAACCACACATCTGTCAAAAAAGTACCACAGAAAATGTTTAAACCACAAAGGAGGAAAAATTCCTTGAGTGGTCCTTGAAGAAATCACACTACATGTTCCATTCAATTGTTCTAACACTTAAGCTAAAATTCCTGACCTTCAATAAATAAATAGCTTCTACCTAATGAAGAATATTCAGAGAAGAACAAAAACATTCATTTTTGAAAAAAATAACATTATTTTGCCTTCTCTCTTAGGAACTGCTTCTGACTACACAGTCATTTTGATACAGCTTTTTTATAATTCAGATTTTTTGTTTTGTTTTCAAATCACTTTTAAATGTCAAGTTTTTTGTTGTCGGGTTGTTTTTCTTTCCTTGTTTTCCTTCTTATTCTTTTTTCTTCCTACATTTAGCAAAAAACGTTCTGTTGTAAAAGCTTTTCCACCTAGTCAAAGGATTCTGAAGATTTAGAAAGAGTTTCACAAAACTAATAAAGGTCCTGTTTCTAATCTACCCTCATCACAAAGAAACATGACCTACATTTTGAAGTTTGGATTTTGTGGGTACATCTACATGTAGATGGTAAGAATCTTAAGATAGAATAACAAGACTTGGTCCTACAAAACAATTGTGTAAACTACCCTCTCTATTTTTTTTTTTTACTTAATATTTCAAGGTCAATCATCTGCTCTTATCCTGTAATCTTTTGCTTTATGACAGATTTTTCAAGATTTCTTAACAATAGAGAATTTTCATATTATATCAAAGCTAAAAGGTAATCCACTAAACTTAAAAAAAGAAAGAAAAGAAAGAAAGCAAAACACCTAAGGCCTTGAGATGTAAAGCAAGTTGTCTGTGAGCACACAGCTAGTTCGACAAGATTGTCTTCTGTGGTTTCATTCTTAAATATAAGAAATGTTTCCCCTGAAACATCTGGAGCTTCCTTTAATGGTATTTAAATTATATGTCTGCAACCAGGAGTCTTGAATCACAATCTTGAAACCAAACATGATTTGTAAAGAGCTCATGATTACAAGATCAAAAAGACTACATTAATATGACATCAGCTCATTAATTTGTACCTTCATTCCTGCCCTCCTGCAATTTAAAAATAGCTTCACTGATTATCGCAAGGTTTTCTTCCTTTTGGAAAAAAGAAAAAAAAAGGTAGCATAATTGAATTTTTCAATGTTATCTTTGATGAACATTTAGAAGCTCAGAGCCAAATCTTCTCTGGGAAAATTTTAAATTCATCTGTACAAAACTGGAGAAGAGCACAGATCTGAGAAAGAATGTGGACTGAATGAGCTGCCGCATATTTCAAAAGTTACTGTCTAGGAGTTATTTCAAGGGAAGCGTGAGCTGATACTTGACATTTTACTTTTTCTCTTAAACTCTTTGTGCTTTTCTGGTCTTCCGGAGAACTCAGCATTATTCCAAACAAATAAACTCAAATCTCTGAAATTCTGGGTACTAAGTGAATTGGTTCTGCAGGTTATGTGGATGGCATTCTCTCTCTCATGCTCTCCCTCCAGTAATATGATCAACTCATTTTACATCGACGGGATTGGAGACAATTTTCAAACAGTTATATCATAGTTTATTTATACTTGTTTTAATGTGTGAATTATTTTATTTGCACATAAGGAATAGCTCAAGAAAACTCTCCTTTGTGAATCAGGGAATGCTGACATTTAAGACTATTTCACCGTATTGTTACGTTATTATTGTTACTTTATTTTTTTCTGACAAAACAAATGATTTTCTACTTCAGAGACATTAAGATTTCTTTTTTGCTCAGCCTAAAAAAATCCTTCATGTTGACGATTCTCATGACTGATTTTTTTTTTGAGAGGTTTTTGCTATAGGGCATGTGTGCTTGCTAGAAAGACAGAGAGACAGAGAGACAGAAAGCAAGAAATCACCACCCAGGGGGGATGGTCACACTGTAACCCCTTCTCCTCCATTCTCCTTTTGGGATCTTGGGCACACACGCACATGCGCCCAGTGTGAGTTTTAAGTCAGTGGGTCCGGGATTTGAACTGCGACTACATGGGAGTCCAGAGACATAGCCATTATGGCAACTGCTGGTCCCAACAACTGACTTTTTTTTAACATTTCATGGCCTTTTTGTTTTTTTTTTTTTGGAGAGATTTTCACTATAGGGCGCGTGCGCTCGCCACAGACAGAGAGAGACAGAGAGACAGAAAGTGAGAAATCACCCCCCAGGGGAGATGGCCATGCCGCAATCCCTTCTCCTCCATTCTCCTCTCGGGATCTTGGACACACACGCACACGCACCCGGCATGAGTTTTAAGCCACCAGGTCTGGGATGCGAACCGCAGTCGACTACGTGGGAGTCCAGCGACATAGCCATTACGCTAACTGCTGGTTCCCTCATGGCCTTTTTTTAAAACCCAGTTATTCCTTCCTGGAGGCCTTTACTGATTACGAGGTAAACTGGCACCACAATTCCCAGCTCAGGCACTTATTCAAGTAGGTAAGTGAGTCAGGTTTAGATTAGAATGGATTAGGATTAACCTTTCCACTGTTTATTTATAGCACATGTATTATGATTGTCCTAGAACCTTGTCTGCTTTGTTTACTGGTATATTCCTTGTGTGTAAATCAATATTTTAAGTAAGATTATGTCTTTAATAAAAAAATAAATAAACAGCATTGAGTGGGCTGAGTTCTAGAGGACTTTCTGCTCTGAAAGAAGTTGGGGAGGTGGCATGTTTTCCTTTACTAGGATATGGGAGAAATTTTAGAAGGAAGACAAAATTATTTTTAAAATTATTTATTTAATTATTATTTATTATTATTATTTTTAAATTTGACCAGGAAGAGACAGAGAGGGAATGAGAAAGGGAAAGTGAGAAAGCAATTCACCAGGTCCAGGTTTTGAAGTACAGTTGGCCATGTGGAAGTCCAGACCCTTAACCACCATGCCACCTTGTTGGCCCCAGAAGTCAAGTTTTTAAGATCTATTTCTAAGGATGAAACAATGTATTCAGTAGCCAATGACAATGAGAGCAGTTATTTACTGTGCCACTACGACTGTGAATATTTTGAATATATTAAGTCAATTTTAAGAAAAGAATTATGAAATCTATAATATTATTATTGCTATTTTATGAAAGGAATTGCAGATGTACAAATAGCTCAAGAACACTGGTCTCACACTGGTTTCACACCCAGTAGATGGTAAAGATCCAGGATCCACATTCTTAGTTACTTTATTATTGCTCCTCTCTTAACCAAGACTTACACATATCAAAAGAAAAAAACTAAGTGTTTGTTGAGAAGAGTCAGTGACTATGGATACCAAAAATTTATAATGCTTTATATATATTTTTTTCTGTGACATAAAGTCAGTGTAGAAAAATCACAAAGGATAGAATTGTGTTCTAGAACTTGTATCTGCAGAGTTGTTACCACTCCTGGTTTCAGAGGGATAACTAGGAGAGGTTAATAAACCAAGCAGGAGAGAATGAACAACAGTGCTACCTTGACAGTGACCATAAATATTGATCAAGGAACCAGCCAAACTATGGCAAACCATAGGGAGAAAAACAGCAAGATAAATACCCTTTTTTAAAGTGGATCACCCAAAAGTAGACCTTGAAACTTCAATTCACGTGTGAGTGATTTATTAAAATGTTCCCCAGTGGAGTTGGGGAAAGATGTCAAGCAATGGTGCTATTTCAGTCAAAGGCTCAGCTTCAATTGTCAGAGAAATACGGGGTATGCCATGATTGGAATGTGTGCTCCTCTTATTCATGTCATGAAATATCCTTGTGACAGAATTATATGGGTGAAAGTTTAATCCAACCATGTGGTTAAGAGATGGGGCTCTTGCGGGAGTGTTAGGATTAAAGTCATCAGAAAAGCAACCCATGATTGAATCCTGGTGGGTTCATAAGACGAAGGAACGAAGCAGAGACATGGAAGCATGACACGTGCTCTGCTTGTTTGCCTTGTCACTATGTCATGCCCTGTGGACAGACTATGGAGCGCCCCCACAGCAAGAAGACCTTCATTAGATGTGGCTCTTCAATTTCAGATTTCCAAAACCATGAAATGAGAAGTCTCTATTCTTATAAATCACCCAATTTCAAGTATTCAGTTATCGACCAACTGGACTACAACAGGTGTTAATTAAACCTCAGAGTTTGTGTTATCTCAAGGAAAAATAGTTGGGCTTTTATGCTTCTGTTCCGGTCACTCATGAGTTAGGAGACAAGCTTAAGTCCACCCGGTTCTACTCATTCCCTACTTTCTGTATGTCTCATTCGATTTTTAGGGATGCCATAACAAAAATACCACAGACCAGGTATTTTATGCAACATAAATTGATTTCCTCAGTTCTGAAAAGTAGAAGTCCAAAGTCAAGGTGTGGGCAGATTTGATTTCTTCTGAGTCCCCTTGTTGGCTTGTTGATGGCCAACTCCTTCTTGTGACCTCAAATATTGGGGCATTGGAAAAGTCATGACATATTTATTCTGATTTTCTATGCAAAAATGCATCAGAACTACATCATGCTGAGTAAATTCTCTTTATAATCTAAATGATGTACAGCTGTTGAATGTATACATAGTAATTTTTTTTTAAAAAATGAACTTTTCCAATGACCCCATAGTTATCCTACAATCTGTGTGTTGCATGTTTTCTAATTTAATTTTCTTATAAAACAACTAGTCAGTCACCCTAGAGGCCACATTTTAACTTAATTACATCTTTAAAGGTGCTATCTCCAAATACAGTCACACCATGAAGAATAGGAATTTAGGACTTCACTATATAACATGGGGGATGGGGCATATTTCAGCTCATAACAAGGCCCTAGTAGCTCTATCAGTCCTAAGATAGGCCTCCAAAGAAAGTCACAGATGCTCGCTTTTCAAAGCAGAAGTATGCATAACCTGGACATAGACATACAGTATTGTTTGTATATAGGGACAGAGATGGACAATTATGTACCTGTAATAGTGCAAGATAATTCTGACACTATCTAGAGTTAAGCAGACACCACATATTAAAGGCAGAGTCCCCAACAATGCTGCCCTCACTTCAGATACCAGTTGCAAGTGGTCTGGGGTCTCAGATCACCCACTATTCTGACCAACTGTATTTAAACTCAGGGGTCCCCACTAGATCTTCAGATTCAGTAATTCACTAGAAAAACTCAAGGAACTTAAGAAAGTGCTACAGCCATGATTATAGATTTATCATAAGAGATACAAACAAAAGCTGGCCCAAAGAAGAGGTCTGGAAGAATCCCAGATGTGGAGCTACTGAGTCCTCTCCCCATAGAATATGGACTCACTGTCCTATAGGCACATTGATGTAACCATCAACAAAGAAGCAAAACCAAGGTGAAAAAGGTCTAGAGTTTTTGTTGGAGTTTCATTTCATAGTTCTGACTGATTGTATTATTGACCACATGAATGAACTCAATCTCCAACCCTTCTCTTTCCAGAAGTTAAAGCTTCAAGATAATATTACTTAGTCAAAAAAACCCAACTCTCTATAACCACATTGTCAGTCAATGCATCATGGCCATTCCTGGTCCTAAAACTGAGGGGTCCACCATGAGTCACCTTGAGAGCATTAACTTGAGTCTGGTTTGAGGTCCCAAGCTCAACAAGAAAGACAATCTTGAAACTAGGAAGCTCTCAGGGGTTTAGAAACTCCCTCCCAGGTACTTAGAACAAAGACCAGACAATGTATTTTCTTAATTTCATAGAAAGCACATGCATTCACCATAGAGAGAAAAAGCAAGAAAGCACCTGCACCCAGGGGGGATGGTCATAATGCTATGATTTCCTTTCTCTTTTTGGGATTTTTGCGCATATACCCACAAGTGCCTGGTATGTTTTTCAAGCCTCTGGGTCCAGGACTCAAACTATGTTGTCAGCTTTGTGGGATCCAGCCACTGATATCCATGGAGAATCTGAATTAGCCATAGTCTGCATCCATGCTTTGCTCATACATACATGTACTTGGAACATTTTCAAAAAGTGATTTCATTTTTCTCTTAGATTCTCTCCCTCTCACTTTCCCTCATTTCCAATAATAATTAATTCTTTAAAAAGTTAATAAAAGAGTCACTTCCAATGTTTAGTTAGTGCATTCCAATTGACAAAAGTTATTTCTTTTACCAAGACTTTGGAGGACAGATCATCTTGAAAGGTTCTTGGGACATGATGAAAAGATTCAGACACAGAGAGAAATGACAGGTGTAAAAACAGCACCACAGATGCCCAGAGATAGAGGATAGCAGGAATCTCCTATGTAAATTCATATGTACACACATGTATATGAACATACATATATAAATACATTCAATAGTAGAGTATAATTGTGAGGAGCAGAGGGTTTGTAGCCAGAACTTTGTTTTGTATTGTATCACAACTATTAGTGTAGAGTCTTGAAAAGGTTACTTTGTATCCCTTTGTCATACATGAAAGAGAAATATGAAATTCACCCCATTTTGTTATTATGAAGTTTAAAAGAGTTCAAATATGTGTCATTAAGAACTAGGTTGTTGGGACCAGTAGTTAGCGTAATGGCTATGACGCTTGACTCCCATGTAGTCGACCACAGTTCGCATCCTGGACCCGGTGGCTTAAAACTCACGCCGGGTGCATGTGCGTGCATGCCCAAGATCACAAGAGGAGAATGGAGGAGAAGAGATTGTGGCGTGGCCATCCCCCCTGGGGGGTGATTTCTGGCTTTCTGTCTCTCTGTCTCTCTCTCTCTCTCTGTCTGGCGAGCGCACATGCCCTTTAGCAAAAACCTCTCAAAAAAAAAAAAAAAAAAAAAGAACTAGGTTGTTGTATGCACTGTATACATCAATTATTGTCCTTAATTCTTTCAGAATACAGGTGAGGGACATCAGATCTCAAGTTTCAAGAATAAGGAATCTCCATGCTCAAACAGCATTGCGTTGGACTAAAGTCCAGATCTCCGGTGCTATAAAAGATTAATAGTGTTATTCCTGCAATCAGACTATTTTAAAAATGTTTTCTCTTTGGTCATGATGAAGCATGTGCATGTGAGAGTCAGGAATTAAAGAGAGAAAGAGAGAGGGAGAGAGATAAATACTGTCTATAGGGTCTGATCACAATGAGATTCCCTTCTTCCAGTTCTCCAGTCCGTGGGGTCCTGGGCACTCAGACAGGTGCCTGGTGGGTCTCAGGCTGACCAGGTTGGGGATTTGAACTGTGGTCATCATGCAGGATCCAATACTTGAACAGTGCATTACTGCTACTCCATGAAGCCAATCCAAGTTAGACTTTTAAAGTTTAAATACTAGCTTCAACTATGTACTAGGTTTTTTAAAAACATCTTTAAAACTCAATTTTCTCATGTATAAAATGATAAGTGTAATAATAGACAATTCTCAAGATTGTTCTGAAGTTAGGATGAAGTTTTTAAAGGACCGTCCTCAATGCCTGGCACAAAGTCAGTCTGCGATAAATAGTATTGATGATGATGATGATTAGGTAATAATCATTCTGCTAGTTCATTCTCATCTGAAAGCATTGTTTTCATTAAGAGAATGATTTAAGGCATTTGCATAAACAATTCCATTTTTCAATAGAATGAAAAAATGTGGTATAACTTTTTTACTGTATCGCTCATGTTTGGACTATAACTAATTGTTATAAATGATGGTTTTTTCCCTAATCAAATTATATACTACTGAAAAAGAAACTAAAATTAAATCAGTATCAATACAAGCTTTAAACAATAAAACATCCAGAAAGTCATTTCAAAGCATGCTGAGTTTCAATAATTAATAAGTCATTGATAGAAATAGTGGTTACTACATTATGATTGAGTCCTCGATCATATTTCAAATACATAACTAATATTTAAATATATTATGCTCTTGACATTTGTGAAGACAACTCATGAACTAGAGCCCATGATTTATTCACATCTGTTATAACACATTCTGATAATTTATTTGGAAGAAAGCAATCTGCATTAATCATTTATTAATTATTAATAAAATATAAGCACTGAATTAAAGAACTGCTGTTCAAAAATAACCTTTTATTCTTGAAGCCAAGGACCTGTTTATTTTCACCCTGCATTTGTAAAGACGAATCACCTTTGAAGATGTTGTCCTCTGGTTTGACCCTGTGAGGTTTTTAGGGAATATTTCTTATACTCAGATAGGAATGTATGTGTTGGGGATTGAATTGTGTTCCCAAGAAAACTATGTTGAAGCCCTAACTCTGCTAACAGTCAGAATCTGATCTTCTTTGTGATTAAGAGTCGATGCACATATAATCGGTTAATATGAAGCCATGTTGGAGAAGCGTGGGTCCCTATTCCATATGGCTGGTGCCCCTCTAGGTCTCGGCCTATGTGAAGACTGAGAGACACAGGGAGACTGCCACGTGAAGACAGAGGCAGAGACTGAAGAAGTACACTCATAAACCAAGAAATGCCGAGGATTGCTGGTCACCACCGGAAGTTCGGAGAGAAGCATAGAACAGATCCTCCTTCAGAGCCCTTGGAGGAAACCAACCTTGCCAATACTTTGATTTCAGACTTCATCTCTGGAATTGAGAGAGACAGTATGGGAGGAGGGTGGGAAATGGCCAAGGGAGAGAGGTAGAAAATCAAGAGATTAAAAAACATAGCAAAATATATAAGAAACAAGAAATGAAAAATTATTTGTTGATAACATATATGGTACTATCCTTGATTAAGTCAATATACAGGGTATTCTAGACTGACAATCTCACTTTATATACTGTATTGATGGACAGTGAATGAATGTAAATTAATTAATTAATTTAAAAAATTTTTAAATAAAGTGAAGTCTCTTTCCTGGCTGTGATCAGAAAAAAAATGAACAGGGAATCAGTTGTGGAACAACTTTAAATGTGCAATTAAAATTTCTGTAGAAGAGGAAAAGAAGAGACACAGAGGAAATATTGTAAAAATAATGGCAAAAATAAATTTTAATTTGATCAAAACTTGAAAATCAGCAAGAAGGTGAGCTAACCAAAAATTATAAAGAGCAATACACTAAAATAAAGTGTAAACATATTGCTCAAAACTAATTAGAAAAGGAAACCTTAAAAGCAACCAAAGGAGGAAAAAGAAAAACTCAATATATAGAAAAGAGCAAAGATAAGAGTAATAATGTACTTCTTACCAGAAAATAATGTATATCAGGGAGAAAGAAAAGGTGGAGCAACATATTAAAGAAAGGGAAAAACACTGTAAAACTAGCTGCCAAACTAGAATTTCATAGGTAGATTTAATATATTCCTAAACTAAAATCAATATAAAACATTTTGGATTTATAAAAATTAAAAGAATGTATCACCAGCAGATATGCACTGTAGGAAAAGCTAAAGGAAGTCCTTCAGGTTGAAGGACATAATCAGTGAGAAATCTATATATACAAAAAAGTGAAAGCAATAGAAACAATAACTCCATGAGACCAGCAGATGGCATAATGGTTACATCACTGGACTCTTACATAGCGAACCACGGTTTGTGTCCCAGACCCGGTAGCTTACAACTCACATCAGGCGCATGTGCACGCGTGCCCAAGATCCCAAGCAGAGAATGGAGGAGAAGGGATTGCAGAGTGCTCATGCCCCCAGGGGGTGATTTCTCACTTTCTGTCTCTCTGCCTTTCTCTGTCTGGTGAGTGCTGAGCTCACACATCCTATAGCAAAAATCTCTCAAAAAAAAAATAAAAAAGGAAACAATAACTCCATGGGAAACATCAAGACTTTTTCTGATCATTTAAAGCCACTTAGAAGATAAGTTAGGGTCCGCCCATGGTGTGGTGGTTGAGGTGATTGGATTCCACATAGCCTATGAAGTGAATTGAGTTCTGAACCCAGTAGCTATGAGTGTCTTTTTGGATGCGTGTGCATGCATGCCCAAAATCCTGACAGGAGGGAGAAATGGAAGAGTAGGGATTGTGACATGACCATTCTTCATAAAGGGTACTTTCTCATTTCCCCCCCCCCCCCCTCTGGCAAGCATATGAGCCCTCTGGCAAAACTTAGAAAAAAAATAGGAAAAATGGTAATTGATCCAGTTTGTATCAGATGTCAGGGTTTCATTATATTTTAGGCCCAATATGGGAGACTTAATGCTAAGTGAAGTAAGTAGGACTATGAAAGGCAGACTTTGTATGTCCCCACTAATATAACAATGATCTGCACTCTATGGCAGAAACTAAAAGTTTGGAGGGTATAGTAGCAGGAGGGCAACTGTAGATATTAGAGAGAGTAAGGGTAGGAGTAATACAGGGGTGGGTAGTGGAGGGAGGGGAACAGGGAAAGAAAAAGAAAAAAACTACATATAATGGACAAAAAAGGAAAAGCTATTTGCTGATGATGATGTATATAGTAATGTCTTTGTCTTGACTGATCTGCATGGTAATTGTGCTGGAAAAAGAAATGTTATACACTGTAAAGACATATGTGATTAAATGTATTATAAAAGAAGATAACTGACTCTTGGAATCAAAATTAGTAACAATATATAATAGTATTTATAACATATAGCAACCTAAAATGTATAACAACAATAGTACAAAACTTTGTAATGGAAGAAGAATCACATATATTCCTGTACAGTCCTTATAAACAATATGAAGTAGTTCACTATTCTAAAATCTAGACAGTGATAATTTAAATATTATATTCTAAATGTTAAACTAACACTAAAATAAAACAAAAAGAGATATAAACAATAAACCTAAAAGATAAAATAGAATCAGATCATCTCTACAAAGCATTTGATCAACTCTAGTATCAGTTCCTGAAAAAATACATAAAAAATGTAAGAATTACAAGAAGTCTCCTCAACCTGATAAAGCATATCCTCAAAAATACTTAACAAATGACATCACACTTCAATAGTGAAAGGAACCTCTCTGCTCATAAGATCAGCAACAAAGCAGAACTGAACACTCCAACACATCTATTCAATATTATACTCAATTTTAGTCAGTGTAATAGATGAAAAAGAATCAAAGCTGTCAATACTCAGAAGTAAGGGGCCTGCAGGTGGTGTGGTGGTTAAGAGTGCTGGATTCCCACATGGCCGACCACAGTTCAAGTCCCAGACCTGGTGGCTTGCTTTCTCACTTTCCCTCCCTCTCTTTCTCTCTCTTTCTCTCATTCTGCCTCTCTCTGATCAAATTAAAAAATAATAAATAAATAAAATAAAGTTAAGTAAAATATTTCTTTAAAAAAAGAAGAACTAGGGAACCAGCAGTTAGCGTAATGGCTATGTCGCTGGACTCCCACGTAGTCGACCGCGGTTCGCGTCTCGGACCCGGTGGCTTACAACTCACGCCGGGCGCGTGTGCGTGCGTGCCCAAGATCCCGAGAGGAGAATGGAGGAGAAGGGATTGCGGCGTGACCATCCCCCCTGGGGGGTGATTTCTCACTTTCTGTCTCTCTGTCTCTCTCTGTCTGTCTGGCGACCGCACGCGCCCTATAGCAAAAAACCTCTCCAAAAAAAGAAGAACTGTAACAGTTTTGGGGGCCTGGTAGTGGGGTAATGGTAACACAACTGAACCCACACAGAAAGGTCATAGGTTTGCACCCTGGGACCTCCCTGTGCACACTTGGCAGCACTCCCATGCCCATGACACTCACTCCCATGCCCATGATACTCTGGAGAATGGATCATGGCATAAAGACCTTGCTAAGGGGTCCTCTTTCATAAAAAAATAAATAAATAAAATAAATTACAATTTTTTGGTGGTCAAAATAATCTTAATAATCTTGTAAATAAATTCTCAGAAAGCTACAAAAAATTTCTAGTACTAATGAATGATTTACCAACATTGTTATAAAGATAAAACAAAAAAATTAATTGCATTTCTTTGTACCAGTAAATAAATTGAAGATAAACAATATCCTTTATGATCACATCAAAAATGCAAAATATTCAGGAACAAATCTGACAAACTGCGTGCAATTCTAATACACTGAAAATTACAAAATATCTTTGAGATAAATAAAACACAACAACTAAATTAATGGAGAAGTATTCTATTTCCCTGGATTAGAAGGTTCAATATTGATAATATGTCAGTTCTCCCTAAATCAATTATAGATGCAATACAGTTTCAATCAAAATTCCAACAGAATGCTTTTATAGAAAATGACAAGCTTATTCTAAACTCTATGTGAAAATGCAAAAGAATCTAGAATATGCAACAGGATTCTGTATAAGAATAGCAAATTTATAATACACTCCACCAGTTGAAGACGTTATAGTATTTTTTTTTAAATGTAGCATTAATGTACAGACAGACTGACTGAAGGTAGATGGTAGTGTCCACATATAGACTCATAAATATTTGGTGTATTAACTTTCCTTTTTTTAGAATTATTCATTTAACTTTTAAATTTATTGTTATTATTATTAATTTTAAATTTGCTAGAGGGCATGTGTGCTCATCAGAGAAAGAGAGAGAGCAAGCAAGAAAGAAAAAGAGGAAGAAAGCAAGCCTCCATGTCTAGGATTCAAACTACGGTCAGCCATGTGGGAGTGCCATGTGTTAACCACCATGTCACCTGCTAGTCCCCATGTATTAACTTTCAACAAAGGTAATTTAGTAGAGAAAAAAATAATCTTTTCAATAAGTGGAACTGACACACTTACAACAAACAAAACAAACTCCAGGGCCAGTCATCTGCAATACTGATCCATATGAAAAGGTTCCGTGTTCGTATCTGGAGACCTCCCTCAGAATGCCAGACACATGTATACCAATGATCCAGGGTTGGCAGAAGCTGGGGATGGATCACGGCATTAAGACTATGTTGGGGGACCAGCAGATGGAGTAATGATTATATCACTGGACTCCAATGTAGTTGACTGTGGTTCGAGTCCCAGACCTAGCAGCTTAAAACTTAAGCCGGATGTGTGTGTGTGAGTGCCCAAAATCCCGAGAAGAGACAAGAGGTGAAAGGATTGCGGCATGGCATGGATTGCTTTGTGTCTTTCTGTCTCTCTCTGTCTCTCTGGCAAGCTCACACATTCTATAGCAAAAATATCTCTTAAAAAGAAAAAAAGACTGTGTTGGGGCTGGGGTCTGCCAACTTGCTTTCTTGCTTTCTCTTTCTCTCTATATCTCTTGCTGGTCAAATTTAACAAAATAATAATAATAATAAATAAGATACTTCTTTAAAAAAAACTGTTGGGGATGCTGTTTCTTTCTTTCTCGCTTACGAAAGAAATACAGACACAAAATAGTAATCTTCTATACTTTGCATTATAAACAAATATTAACTGAAGACCATATGCCTATAGGAAGTGCTAAAACTGTAAAATTTCTAGGAGAAAGTACAGAAGAAAGCTTAATAACTTCTGATTAAAGGAAATTTTAAAAAATATTATGCAAAAGCACAATTCATAGATGAAAAAATGATAAATTGATTTGATTTTTGTGTACTGTATACTTGCCCTGAAATACATACTGTGTGCTATAAAGATATACAATGATTGAATGTAAATAATAAATAAAAAATTAGGACTTCAAAATGTCTGATTTTTGAAAGATATTATTAAAATAATTAGCAGATCAGGCACAAATTGAAAGAAAATATTTGTAAATACCATAAAAAATATAAACAGAATGTATAAAATACTCTCAAAACCCAACTAAAAATACAACTCAATTAAAAATGTACAACACTCTGAAGATACTCTATATTTTAAAAGATATCAAACAGCAAATAAGCACATGGAAAGAAGTTCAGCATCTTAATCATCAGGAGCATACAAATTTTAACTTCAAAGAGACTATTTGCATGCTTCAAATTGGGCTAAAATGAAAACTTCTGAACATACCAAGTGTTGCTGAAGATTTGGAAGAATTAGAACTTGCATATACTGCTGGTGGAAATATTAAAAATATACTTTTGGGTCTCATGAGTGGCTCGGTGGTTAAGAGCACTGGACTCTCACATGGTCAACCACAGTTTGAGTCCTAGACCTGGCAGCTTGCTTTCTCATTTTCTCTCTCTCTCTCTTTCTCTCTTTCTGTCCCTCCTGGTCAAATTTAAATAAATAAATAAAGTTCTAAAATAATTCTTTAAAAAAAATATATATATATACACACATGTGTATTCAGAGAGTAACTCTTCAGCTTTAAAATTACACTGCTGGTGGGGATGTAAATTAATTTAGTCCAGTCACTCTGGAGAACAATTCTGAGATTCCTCAAAAATCTACAAATAGAACTACCATATGATACAGCAATCCCACTCCTTGGTATCTACCCAAAGGACAGAAGAATCCTTCATCAGAAAAGTGTTTGCGCATCGATGTTTATTGTGGCACTATTCACAATTGCTAAGACATAAAACCAACTGAAATGACCCCGAATAGATGAATGGGTTAAAAAACTGTGGCACATATACTCTATGGAATACTGTTCAGTCATAAAAAAAATAATAATAAAACCTGGCTTCTGACAGAAAGTGGAAGAATATGGAAGATTTACTGCTGAGTGAAGCAAGCCAGGCTATGGAGGAGAGACATTGTATGTCCCCACTTAAGATATACCGAGTGTCCACACTCTGTGACTGAAACTGATTGACTAACGGATATATAAACACAATAAATGGGTGTAAATACCAGATATAGTGTGTGTGGAAGAGTAGGGCCTGAGGAAGGACATTTAGAAGACTATGGAGGCAAAGCATTAATGGGACAAAGAAATGTGATATGATCTGTTGAAGCTATTTTACAGTTTAATCAACTGGACTAGGGAGAAATGTTCACACACTGAAATATTCACTTTGTAAGCTAAATAATGTGATTAAGTGTATAAAAGAAAATACAATTTAAAAAAAAGAAAAAAAATTAATTTTAAAGTAACCTAGCCATCGCACTTTCATATATTCATCCAAGAGATAGAAGCTTAGGTCCATAAAGACATCTGCACACAAAGTTTCACAGTAGCTTTATTTGTAATAACCTGAAACTAGAAAGAGCCTAAATACTGATCAATAGCAAGGAAAAGGAATGTATACTGAGATGTCCACATGCATGAATCTTAGAATAATAATACACAGAGAGATGAATAAGAAGGAATATATTCTGTATCATTTGCACACACAATTACTGAAAAGATAAAGTAAAATAGTGATAGAAGCATATTTGTCATCGTTCAGGTATAAAAGGAAATGAGTGGAGGGACCAGCAGTTAGCGTAATGGCTATGTCGCTGGACTCCCACGTAGTCGACCGCGGTTCGAGTCCCGGACCCGGCGGCTTAAACTCACGCCGGGCGCGTGTGCGTGCGTGCCCAAGATCCCGAGAGGAGAATGGAGGAGAAGGGATTGTGGCGTGGCCATCCCCCCTGGGGGGTGATTTCCTACTTTCTATCTCTCTGTCTCTCTCTGTCTGTCTGGCGAGCGCACGCGCCCTATAGCAAAAAACCTCTCCAAAAAAAAAAAAAAAAAAGGAAATGAGTGGAAAAGAAAGATCATAAAGGGGCCTTGGGAGCTTGTAGAATATTAGATATATGCATTACCTTGTCTATGGTAATGGTTCTTTATGTACATATATAGAAGGGGGATTTCAAAAAGTTCATGGGAAAATGGAATTAAAGTACAACCGTATTTTGGTGCAAAAATTTTTGAAATCCATTAATAGTTGTTTCTTCATTTGTCTTTTACATGAACTTTTTGAAGCCCCCTGATATGTAACTACATTTATATAGAATTGTTAAAGGTCATTTATATCTAAATGAAACTGCTAAATATTAAGTAGATCTACCTCTTTTAGGAGGGGCTGCTTCCTAAGGTGCTGAGAATGGGGTAGAATATGTTTATTAGCTTTATGATTATATTACTCCTTTTACATAGCTACATAGAGGGATTAAAAAGTAAGGTCTTTCTATAAACAGCACTTCAGCACACTTCATTATCTGCCTTTTCTGGTCCTAGTCCCACTATTATTTAAACCTCTTCTCCTTTGCCTTAAAGGTATGACATAGTCATCCTAAATGAATGGAAAAATGTCCAATAAGTACTCGTTATGTACAGAACAACTCCCTCCAGTCTCAATGGAGGACACAACTGGATTTCTGAATACAACAGTGAATTTTGAGAGTGGGACTTCATGTTTTAAAATGTATGTAAGTTCGTGCATGATTAGGTAATTAAATTCTTCACCTGAGAAACAAATGCGCAAGAAAAAGCCTACAAGATTGTAAAATAGCCTGAAATGATTCATTTTCAAGAATAGCTTAACAAAAGTGGCATAACCAGCTTACAGATATGACAATCCCAGAAAGCACACATGCCCAAAAAGTTTCTGAACAAACTTAACTCCAAAATAAATCACCCTTGAGAAATGACTTCTCAAGATGGTGGCCAGTCACCAGCCCTTTGCTCATTTTACTTACCGGTTCTTCTCCCTCCTCAGGACAGTTGGCAGGCCTTTTTCCATGGGCTTGTCCTGAGCCTATGCCTTAATACCTAGTAAGGGAATAATACACCTTGGGTGACAGTCCCAGGAAATTGTACAGCCCTGTAGTACTTAGCCAATGAGGAACTGGGGCGGGGGGGGGGGGGGGGGTTGCGCACTATGGAATAAATTGCTTGTTGTAACCAACTTGGTTATGCCTGCATGTCAGACACCTGCTCTTCCAAGACAACCTTTAAGGTATTGCTTCCTCGTACCTTGACTCTCTGTTTCCATTCTTTGGCTTTGGACAGGTGAGCAGGATTCTCACAGAAATCAAAGCCAGATACTATGACAGACTTTCCTAAACTAAATATTCATTACCAACTCTCAAGATAAAGGTAACACCCTACCTCAAGCCCAGCAAAGTTGTCTTTTTCTGGCAGCCACCCACCTGCATGCCTTTCTGGAAAGATGCATTGTCTTTGTATTAAAATTTCTCACTTCCTGGGACCAACAGAGGGCATGGTGATTAAGGCACTGGACTCCCAAACGTTCAACTCTGGTTGGAGTCCTGGATCTGGAGGCTTGCTTTTTAACTTTTTTTTCTCTCTTGCACATGCCCCAAAGCAAATAAATAAATTAAAAAAAAAAAAAAAAACCCTCTCCGTCACCCTTAAAGACCATGCCCCTTCTCAGCTTAAAGCAGCTCCAGAAGACAATTGCTCATAAATCCCTTGTCCCACCTTCATCCCATCTTTTTTTTTTAATAAAAGACAAAATCTGAAAATGTTAGATCAGCCCTTAAATGGTCTTTAAGTAATTTCACTTCAGAAAATAAGGAGATGGCTGCAGTGACCCTTGGCCAGAATCTGCAGCCAGAGCTCTCCCTTCCTGGCAGCCAACACCCATAGAAGGATTGATTAGGTCACAATGGCAAGTCAGATTATCAAAGTACCTGCCATTCTTGTGACCCTACCCCTCCACCCCTCACATACAAATACATCACGTCTTCTTGGTAGGGTGGGCTGAAGCATCACCAGCTTCAGACCTGGGGGCACTCTTTCTCTCAATAAATTTTCCTTTTCCTCTTGGGGGAAAAAAAAAAGTTCCTTTATAATTTCTCAGACTGTTTCTGAATAACTGTCTCACTACAGAGCTCTTGTTACTCTCGATGTTTCTGTCTTCCCTCTTCTCACCTACACTTGACAAGAATACATTCTGCTCTAGGTTTTTGGAGAAGTTTGGTCTTATCAATTTTGTTTTGTTTTACATTTACTTTTGGTTCCCCAAGTTGCTTTGTGCATTTGTTAGGGGATTTGAGGAGATTAAAACCAATACTATTGCTGCTGTCACTCATTTTTGTAACTCTGTTTTACAAATGTACTTTTTAAATTTTATTATGAACAGGTTTAGATCTTTGGAAAAATGGTGAACATAATAAAGAAGATTATACCCAATTTCTGCTATTATGTTGTACCTCACAAAGATGTACACCTATTATATGTAAATTAGAAATTACAATAGAAAATGTTAATACAGTACATTTGTTGTGACAATAAGCATCCGAATATCATTCAGGTTTCCTTGGTTTCAGTTTCTACCTAATGCCCGTTTTCTATTTCAGAATCCCATGCAAGATACCATATTACATTTTAAAAAAGAATTGTTTATTTAATTTTATTTCTTCTTCTTATTTTAAATTGTGTTATAAGGCATTTGCACTCATCAGAGAGAGATAGAAAGACACACACACACACACACACACACACACACAGAGAGAGAGAGAGAGAGAGAGAGAGAGAGAGAGAGAGAGAGAGTAAGAAAACAAGCAACCAGGTCTGGGATTCAAACACCTGCTGGCTCCTAAAACCATATTATTTTTAACTGTCATGCCTCCCTTAGGCTTTTTTCTGGCTCTGATAGTGTCTCAGGCTTTTCTTGAATTTTTCCATTACTTTTACCTCTCTTTATATTTTCAATAGACTATAATTAATGAGAGCAGATTCCATATTTGTCTGCCTCACAACTGCATCCCCACTACAATGCATTCACTGATGTTAGCTGAATAAATAAAAGATGAAAAAAAACAAATAAATGTATTAGTTTGATATGACTAGATTGCTTTTTCTCTTATTAATAAAAACTAGGCCCATCCTGGTGGTACAGTTGGGAGTGACCTGAACTATAGGGCTAGAAGCCACATGGCTAACCACAAGTTCAGCTCTTCAGATTGATCTGAAAACACACAGGGCATTCACACAGATGCCGAAGATTCTGGGGAGCTGGAGGGCTGGAGAAAGCCAATTTCACTGTGTTTCTCTTTTTCTCTCGCATGTGTGTGCATGTACTTTCTGTCATAAACTAAAAAAGAAGAAAAAAACTATATATTTAAAAGAACAGTAAATTGGTATTATATGTGTCCTTTAAAAAAGATGGAAAATAAAATGACTCATCAATGTGTAAATATTATTTGGCAGACAATGCTTTAGCACATATATGCTTCATGAGAGAAAATATTTTAATCTTTAATATTAAATTGGAATATTTAAAGAATATTTGCAGGTCACTCATGTCATCCATCATTTATATTTTACAGAAATTAAATTAAGTCTGACACAAAATAAACTCAGAATGTTAAACTTGCCTATAAAATGAATATACAATTTCTAAATTAATTATACCATGAAGAAGATCAAGTTACAACTTATTCTTGATTTTATTCATTTATTTCTTCAAAATCTTTGCTCATTAACATTCCACTTGGGGCCAGTACAGGGTGTGGTGGTTAGGATGTTGGGCTCCCACATGGCTGTCTGTGGCTTGAGTCCTAGACCTGTTAGTTTGCTTTCTCACTTTCTCTCTCTGTCTCTCTCCCTCTCTCGGGTGAGGGCATGTGCCCTGTAGCAAACTTAAAAAAAAAAAAAAAAAAAAAAAAAAGAAAAAGAAAAAAAGAAAGAAAAATTAAGAAAAAGAAGAAATAAAATAAAAAAAATAATTTTTAAAAATCATTTAATTGAAACTCTCCAAAAATGTACGTATACACACACACACACAATTTAATGTGTCTGAACTTAGTGTCGCATTCAAAAATGTAGTTCAAACATATGTACTTGTCTTTTACTTCCAAAATGTCCCACTGTTTTTGTCTTGATGTGTAGTTTTATGTCCAGGTGGAACAGTCAGAGTTTCAAAAACACCATCTGTGGAAACCACCACATTTTTCAGCCATTCTTGTCTCTTTAAAGTAATGAACAATTTCTGGGGGGCAAGTGAATAAGCTGTCTGTGGTATATTGATATAAAGCTGCTTTTTCCCCCACAGTAAGAGTGGAAGTCCTGTAGATAACAAATTATTGCAGTCAGTAGCAGCAAGTATCTTAGGAACGCGGAAGACAAGATGACTTCAATAAATCCTGCAATGCCTATTCTCAGTGAAAGTTTGGGAACATCAAACTTGTTACCAAAGCAATTCCCTTTCTTTAACTGAGAGGAAAAAACACAGTTAAATACTTTCCTTAAAACAATATCAATGTATCAGGTCAACTACTTAGAAAGTTATCCTTTGTGTTTATGGCAAAATTCATATAAAAGAAGAGATGGAACACTGAGTCTAGATCTGAATATCAAACTTTAAAAGGAATATAGGTCAGTAAGACAGGACTGGGCCAGTCATGGTGGCACAATGCTAATGCAATGCTCCATAATGCAGAGGCCACATAGGAGGGTCCTGGGTTCCAATCCCAAGGTTCCCCTGTACATGCCACCAGGGGAGATGGCCAGGCTGTAATCCCTTCTTCATTCCCCGCTCAAGAGTTTGGACACAAAGCCCATGAGTCTGGCCGGATGGGACTAGGGTTTATATTATGGACTGAGGACCCTGTGGAGAACACCCTTCTTTCTTTCTGTCTGTATCATTTTCACTGTCAGAAGAAATAAATCAATTAAAAATTATTAACGGTGCAATAGAAGCTACTATAAGTGGGAGAGGACTAAAATTTTACTGCCTGCTATAGGCTCTTTACCTGCTATATACGTTTATTATTTTAAATAAAATGAGAGGTAGTTATTATTACTAGGGCTATTTTACAGAAGAAAACATTGAGGTTAATTTTCTCAAGCAAATAGAGTAGCTTATAACAGGTTTTAGATCCAAATGTGTATGATTGCTTTAACTGGACTGGTGTGAGGTGTATTCATGTTGGGTAATTCATTGTGCAAGCTGTAGAGATGTACAGTGTTTGAATGTATAAAATAAATTAAGGTAATAAAAAGAAAAAAGACACGAAAAAACGAAAAGCCAGGCTTCCCTTATAGTAGTTTTCTCAAGCTGCCATTGCTTAATCTACAGACATTTACTTCTTACAGTACTGGAGGCTGAAAGTCCAAAATCAAGGTGTTGGGAGATTTGACTCCCCCTGAACCCTCTCTCAGTACCAAGATGGCTGCTGTGTTACCGCATCCTCACACGTGCACATGACTCCTAGTGTCTCCTCCTCTTTGCTTAAGTACTGCAGTCCCATTGAATAAAAGCCTCACTGTTTCAATCTCATTTAACCTTAATTACTTTCAAGATTCTGTCTCCTAATACAGTTACACTCAGTGATTTTTAACTTACACATTTTGTTGGGGAGAAGAGGCCCACGATTCAGGCTATGTTACTAGTCTAGCATACAACTAAAGAAATGCTTAGTAGGCTAGCAGGTGGCCTAGTAGTTATAGCGCTGGACTTCCACATACATAGCTGACCACGGTTCCAGTCCCAGACCTGATGGCTTGAAAATCATGCCGAGTGCAGGAAAATAATAATAATAAAGAAATGCTTAGTGAAAAGAATACTACTTGGACTATTGAAGTAAATGTAGATTAAATGTATTGTGAGGCCAGCAGGTGGTATGGTGCTGAAGGCCCTGGACCCCAAACAAGGCTGACTGCCATTCAAGTCCCAGACCCAGCAGCTTGAAAATCATGGCAGGCACATGTGCTCACATGCTCAAAATTCTGAAAGGAGAATGGAGAAGAAGGGATTACAGTGTGGCCATTCTACCTGGGGTGATTTTTTACTTTCCTTCCCTCTTCTCTCTCTCTCTTTCTCTCTCTGTTCAGTGAATGTAAGCACCCTATGGCAAAAAAAAACTAAAAAAAAAAAAAAAAAATTGATTGGGGGCCAAATGGTGATGCAACAGCAAAATGTGACACTATGTGAGGCTAACCTATGTGAGAAGGTTCTGGATTCATTTCCAGAGACCTCCTTGAATGTGTCTGCCATGAGTGTGCCCATGCTCTGTTCTGGCTGAAGTTGAAGCTGAAGTTGGAGATGGATCATGATCTCAGGACTCTGTTGGGGGTGCTGTCTCTCTGTCTCTCTCACTAACAGAAGAATTACACTTTAAAATAAAATAAAAAGAAATATCAAACAAGGATTTGACTCTGTGATTGCAGAAGACTGAGCTAAAGCTAATTTGAAAATCGGTGACATCTACACATACAGGCTCATGAAGTCTTTTTCATTTTTATCTTTTTTAATCTTAGCAATATTCATGTGTTATCAATGTTTCTATCTTCAGAATATAGATGTCTGTTTTTAAAGTTTTTATTTCTTACAGGAGTGAAAGAGACAGAGAGGGAGATAGAACCTCCCATAGGGTCCTCATGCCATGACCCACCCCGAGGCTTCAGCAAGCCCTAGGTCACACCCTGAGTAATCAAGGAGGTCTCTGGACTTGCACTAGGAAACTTGCCGTGTGGGAATGCCCCTAGATCAACACATCACATTTTACTGCTGAGCCACTGTCTGGCTCCCAGAACATAGATGTCTTCCCACTTGTGACCGGGTGGATGGAATTCTTTGAGGACTTTTTGTTTGTTCGGTTGGTTGGTTTTGTTGAAGTACTTCTCCGTGACTTCCTTTAGATCTTTCCTACATGATCCAATTTAAAGGCAAAGCTGTTATTGAATATAAAGATTTCTCAATCTCTTTCCCAAACCATTAGTGATAAAATGTCTGTGGAGAGGAGCTTTGGTTATTGACTTGAATCTGTCATTACCCACCTACTGTTACACAGAATCAATAGTTAGTAAACTTTCTTTTCTTATGCAAGAAAATGGTGGGGCAAGCCAGTGGCATGGTGATTAAGGTGCCTGGATCCCATATAGCTGACTGTGTGGTTCGAGTCTGGACCCAGCAGCTTGAGAAATACGCTGGGCATGTGGGCATGCATACCCAAAATCCCAAGAGGAAAATAATAGAGGAAAATAAAGGAAAAGGGATTACAGCATTACCATCCCCCTGAAAGGTGATTTCTCTCTTTCTCTCTCTCTGTCTTGCTCTCTTGAGTTTTTGCACCTTATAGCAAAAAAAAAGAAAGAAAATTGTAGAGAATATTGCTTACTTCACTTTATTTACACATTTTAGAGAAGCATAAATACATAGAAGGAAACTTAACTGTAAAAAGAGAAAACAATCAGCCAGTGTTTGTGATTTCAAAGTAAATCTTGTTTTCTATAATCTATATTACTTTCTTTTCACATCTGTCTTATTTCCATTAGTCCCTTCAACAAATACACTCATATAATAAAGTAATTTGCCTTTTCCCCCTTCCCTGATAACTAGTCTGAAACAAAAGGCACATCAAAATTTCCAGGGTTTAATACTGAGAGAAACAATTTTAAAGATGTTATAAGACCACAAAAAAATCATCCTATATTTGTTTAATGCCCATTATATTTAAAGACAAGTTTCCATTATCCTATTTTAAAGAAATTTTGTAACTTTATATGAAAGATTTATTATATTAAAGATGCATTTAGTTTAAATCCAAGATAATATCAAACTGCATGTTCTTTTGCACTCATTATGTATGTGTGATATATGAGAAGTTTTTTTAAAATCATGGAAAATGGAATGAAAGTATGAGTTTATTTTGTTGCAGAAAAATATATTTGAAATCGACATGTACCTTTTTGCCCAATATGCATTTTCTATGAACTTTGTGAGGGGCACTCAAATACAAATGCATCTATATAGATAAATATGAATATAGATATATAGATAAAGATATATTGGTATAAGATTGGATATAGGTTTATGATTAGGTGTAAAAATTTGAAACTATAATATATAGAAATTTCTTTATTTCAATTTTAACAAAAATTTCATTGAACCCTATAGTATGTAAATTCACTATCCTACATTCTATGGAGTATCCTGAAATGATTCTTGCCTTCAAGCAACTTAATTTCTAAATGCCAAGTCTAACATTTCATTTCCCCTTCCATTATACAATAGATCATTGATTCTGTTCATGCTATAATAGAAATATGCAAAAAGTATATTAAAGTGAAGATACTATTACTTAAAAATGAGTGCACCTTGGGACCAGCAGTTAGCATAATGGCTATGTCGCTGGACTCCCACGTAGTCGACCGCAGTTCGCGTCCCGGACCTGGTGGCTTAAAATTCACGCCAGGCGCATGTGTGTGTGTGTGTGTGTGCCCAAGATCCCAAAAGGAGAATGGAGGAGAAGGGATTGCAGCATGGCCATCCCCCCTTTGGGGTGATTTCTCACTTTCTGTCTCTCTGTCTTTCTCTGTCTGGCAAACGCATGAGCCCTATAGCAAAAACCTCTAAAAAAAAAAATGAGTGCACTTTTGCTTGTTTTTGGTTTTGCTATAGGGTGCATGCACTCTCCAAAGAGAAAGAGAGAGTGAGAGAGAAAAAAAGTGAGAAATTCACCTCCCCAAAGTATGGGGTTTAGCAACACTGCAATCTGCCTCCTCCACTTTCCTCTTGGGATTTTGAGCATGCATGCACACGTACCCACTGTGATTTGGTCCAAGACGCAAACCAGGAAGCTTACCGTGTGGGATCCAGCACCTAATCTCTACACCACCTGCTGGCCCTGAATTATTTTTCTTTTTTAAAAAGATAACTTGGCATCACTTACACATGGAATCCTAAAACAGAGGTTCTCACCCCTGCTTTTCCTTTGAAATCAGCCTGGGGGTTTGAAGAATACACATGTCAGGGTCCATACCCCTAGAATTATAATTTGATTCCTCTCAGGAGAGGCCTGGTCATAGGGGATTTTAGGAGCTCTCTAAGTGATCCTCATAAATAGCCAAGATTGGGAACCACTATCTTAGACATCAGCTGCTATGGTTTGGATAATGGTTTGTTCCCCAAAGACTCACGTGTTGGCATTTGGTCCCTGAAGTAATGACATTGGGAGGACAGGAGACCTTTAAGAGGTGAGGCCTAGAGGGTGGTGTTTGGGTCATGGGGACACTATTCCATAAATGGATTAGTGCTGTCTCCCTAGAAAGACTGAGCTCCTACTCTTGCGAGGAGTTAGTTCAGCAAAAGCAGGTTTTTACGAGTGGCCTGCAGGTGTCTCTCTCCCCGCACATGCCCAGTGACTTTTCAGATTTTCTGCTCCATGTCGTGATAGAGCAGAAGCCAGCCAGATGCCAGCCCCAAGCTACTGGACTTGTCAATTACTAAAATTGTGAGCAAATTAAATGTCTACTCTTTACAAATCATCCAGTCTCAGGTATTTCTGTTTAATAGTAGAATAATGGATTAAGACAGCAGTCAATAGATTGAATGTGGGGGAAAGAATGACTTTATGAAGTTGTTGTAAAATCTGCTATTTATGAAATAATGTTACCCATGAAATTTCATAATTTGATATAATCCATTATTTTGTGGATGAAAGGGAAATAAAATAAATGTACTGCCTGACATAAGATACAAATATCTTATGGGCCTAATCCAATGTATGACATGTAAAAGATGAAGGAAACAAACTAGTATTTGTCAGTAGTTCACATAAATTCAGAACTGGAAAGATATATTACATAAGTATGCCTAATTTGTTTGTATATTAACTCCTTCTATGTTGACATGTTAGTTTTTCACAAACTAGTTTTATGTATGTATATATGCAGGCGTATAGAAATTCTATACTAAATTCTCTCTTAATTGCTAGCATTATACTAATAAACACTTGTTTCTAAGCAAATGTTCTATGAAAACACTTTGTTTTTTTAAGTGGAGAGAGCAATGTTTGTATATTAACTATGCTTTTACAATAACAAGAGTCTGACAGCCTGGTGCAAAACAAAAGCCAGATCTTTTTTTTTTTTTTTTCTTGAGAGAATTTTGTTATAGGGTGCATGTGTTTGCCAGAGAGACAGGACGCAAGAAAACACCCCCTCAGAGGGATGGTCATGCTTCAATCCCTTCTCCTCCATTCTCTTCTTGGGATTTTGGGCATGTACGCATAGACACCCGGCATGAATTTAAGCCACCAGATCCAGGATTCAAACCACAGTCAACTGATGAAAGCCAGATCTTTTAGCATCACGTAGGTGCTACCTTATTGCAAGTAGATATGCTCATCCCCAGTCAGTGTTCACCTTGGTGGAATGCTCATTACAATCTGTTCAGACTTCATTTCCCCCAAGGGTAATAATATTTAGCAACAACAGAACAAGGCTCCTGAAACAATTCTTAGAAGTTTTAGCAGCATAACCATGGTGGACACCAAGACTCTTTGTGTTCTGGCCTTGTCCCTCTTTAACTTAATTCTCCTCACTCATGGGTGCAGAACCCACAGGGCTCCTTCCCTACATGCATCTCCTGCATATTCTATGAAAACATAACCCTTCCCCACCCCCATGCACTTTTATCAGCTGATCTCTCTCACATGCTATTATCTCAAACACATTGTGGTGAATCACTTTAGTTTGAAACAGACTTCTTTCGGTTTTGGTGGTGACTTTATTCTCTTCTGAAAATATACTGCAAGTTTGTATGCCTTGCCAATCTACATCCCTGAGGATCAGGTGGCGGGGCAGCAGTAGGACATGAGGCTGGCCCACTGGGACAGGTTCTGGGATTGTCTAGAAACATCCTGAGTATGCTCGTTACATGTGTGCCTATGATCAAGGATGAGTTGAAGCTAAGGGTGAATTTCAGTGTCAAGATCCTATTGGGGACTCCATCTATCCCTGTGGAAGAAATAAATAAACTTAAATATATATATATATATATATATATATATATATATATATATATATATACACACACACACACACACACATACACACACACATATTTATATATATATACATATGTATATGCATATATATATACATATATATGTGTGTGTGTGTATATATATGTATATATATGTGTGTGTGTGTGTGTGTGTGTGTATACATATATATATACCTCATGAGATAAGAAGTTGATTTGTTTTATCATAGTGTACCAAGTACCTATACCAACTTGATTTTAGTAATTACAAATAATTGTTCAATAAATAAAATAAATGAATAAAGAACTATGACTCCAACTCATACACAATACAGGAAAATTAGCAATTAAGATAGAGCTTCTGCGAATAGACTTTGCTCAAACTGATTATGGATACAGGAGCATGTGAAACAACCACTTTAAGATATGATAAAAAATTCTATAAAAATATAAATTATTAAAAGGAAAAAAGACAATGGAAAGATCCTTACCCCAAAATAGTTCATGTTCGTTGATTTTTACCAAACATAGAAAATTATTTTTCAAATTTTCATGAGAAGATAACAGAATTTTTATGAATTAATTTTTTTAAAAGTCAGCAACATGTGAAATTAGAGATGAATTGGGAAATGACTAGTTTTCCACAATGGTAATATTGTTTGTCTTAAAATAAATATTAAACATGATGAGAAAATTAATCCAATTCCTAGACATAAAAAGCATGCCTAAGTCTTAAATAAAAATGAAATGGGATTGATTTGTACCCTCCATGGTAGACTGTCATAAACAGACCTTTCTACAACCCTGTCTCATGCTTCTGCATTTGTGATATGCCTAATTTGAACTGTAAAAGTGAGATAACGGAAGACAGTAGTAAGGCAGTGATACATCTGTTACTAAATACGAATGTCACACATCACGAGGGCAGATCAAGAAGCATGATCTTCATGATATGGGAAAAGATATTAACTGTGGAAATGATGTTAATTACTTTCTAAATGTCATTCATTCCGTGTGTACATGCTATATTAGCAAAAGAACTCTCTATTATCTCTTAATGGTTACTGGGATAAATAAATACCATATTGCTAAAATAATTAAACTCTTTTAATAAAAGCATGTTGGCTCTCTGAAATGTATTTTTAGAAGACAAAGTTTTCAATGGGTTAAAGTTTCAGAGACCTGGAGAAAAGGCGTGGCATTACTCTGTGTTTGAGTACGTCTCAGTTCAGTTATGTAAATAGTATGAATGATGGAAATATAAAGAAAATAAGTCAGAGTGAATAGGCTTTAAAAGTCAATATGGTTGTAGCATGTTTAGAATGACTGGGTTAATAGCACATTAGCACATTCTTATTTTTTATGGATTATAATTCTGATTTAGGAGGCAAATACTGTAAGACCTGTTACCATGAGTGTGTTCTGATGTACATGTTTAAATCACAGAACTTTTTGAGATTATTGGGCGGTAACAGCAATGCCGGGAAAAGACTTTCATCTCACTCTGGCTTGACAGTCTTTCAAGGTTACTAATCATCAGGTAGGAAGGAACAGCATGTTCCCTTTGCTTTTGTTTTTGCCATAGAGCATGAGAGAGAGAGAGAGAGAGAGAGACAGAGAGAGAGAGAGAGACTGAGAAAGCACCCTCCAGAGGAGATGGCCACCCTGCAATTCCTTTTTCTCTGCTCTGCTCTGAGGATTCTAGGCATGCATGCACATGTGTCCTGTGATTCTCAAGACACTGAGTCCAGAACTTGAACTATGAAACTGGCCAGGTGGGAAATAGTGCTTTAATTTCTATGCCACCTGCTGACTCGAGATGCACATTTTTAAAGAATGCTCTGTGTCCAGGATTGTCCAGGATTGTTTTAGTACTTTTGAAATTATTTTCCTGAAAAGAAAATGTGATTTTAAATATTTCCCAATGTCAGAGTTCTTATTCAGACTTGAAAATAATTTCAAACAAGTCCTTGGTAACCTCCAAGTTAATCTTGGTAAACCTGATACCGCTCTGGTCAAACTTGGGACCAGAGAGGTGTATTTATTCTTATTTTATGATAGCAAATCAGACATGATCGGGTACTAGAACTGGGTAAATTCATAAAAGTAAATACTTGCTGAACACTAACTACTCATAAGGATCTCAGTTAGGTGCTTGGTAGGAAGACCCATGTTATAAGAATAAGGATGTGGCCATTAAATTGATATACAAACTCATATCTGTCCAAGAAGAGTACATTTTATTACCCTAAGTATAACACATTTACAAGACTTAAAAATAATGTCAGCATTTACAAAGTGCAACCTTAACCGTATTTTCCAAAGTGGGTTCCATGGAATACTAATCCTAGGCAGTGCCTTGGCATTCATTGACTACTCAATATATGCATTTTATGAAATTGTTGACTGCATGCTTTAAGACAAACAAAAACCTTGCTGTTCTCAAAAGATATCTAAACCCCTTTTTAGTAATTCATAGCAAATATAATTTCAGAACTTCAGACAACCTTTTAGCAGTGTCAGTCCTGCAGCACAGCAGAAGTGCTAGAGATAGGAAACCAGATCCCAGATGGCCAACTGCTGGTTTGAACCCAGGCTCAGCAGCTTGAAAAACACACCTGGTGAGCACGTGCAAGAATGTCTAAAATCCTGACAGGGTGGAGAAATGGGGGAATAGGAATTGCAAATGACCACGCACCAATACATTCTCCTTTTTTCTCTCTGTCTCCATTAAGCACAGGCAATTAGAAAGAGAAAAGAAAAGAAAAAACTTTAACAGATGGAATAAAACTATTTGATGATATTCATCACATTTTCTGAACTTAAAAAAAAAAAAAAAATTTGGACCAGCAGTTAGCGTAATGGATATGTCTCTGGACTCCCACGTAGGCGACTGCATTTCGAGCTCCAGACCCGGTGGCTTAAATTCACACCGGGCGCGTGTGCGTGCGTACCCAAGATCCTGAGAGGAGAATGGAGGAGAAGGGATTGCAGCGTGGCCATCTTCCCTGGGGGGTGATTTCTCGCTTTCTATCTCTCTGTCTCTCTCTGTCTTTCTGGCGAGCGCATGTACCCTATAGCAAAAACTTCTACCAAAAAAAAAAAAAAAAAGTATCCATTTCACCCATTTCTTCCATGAGAGACAGAGAATAGAAACCCCTAACAGAGCTCATGCCACGCATGACCCACACCCAGCCTTCACCAGCCAGGGTCACAGGCAAGCACATGTCCGAATGTGTTTAAAGAGACTTCAGGACAAGAACCTGTGATCTTCTTATATGGCCCCAGAATCCAGAGCCTTGTGTTACTCCTCTGTCACTGTAGCTGACCACATTTCTTCCATTTTTTAGGTGTATTAATATTTCCAATTGCAGGTGGTGAGCAGGTGGCGTGGTGGTTAGGGCCGCTGGCATGTTTGAGTCCCAGACCAGGAGGCTTGTTTTCTTTGTCTCTCCATCCCTCTCTCGTCAAATTAAAAAATAAGTAAATAAATAAATAAATTTAAATAAAATAATTCTTTTAAAAATATTTCCAATTGCTTTGAGTCAAATAAACTATATATGTAATTTTGGAAAATATGCTGCTATGATTATTTAACTTTTATTAAGGTGTTAGCACTTTTATAATAAGATGTCTGATATAGAAAGTCTTTACAAGAGGGACCAGCAGTTAGCGTAATGGCTATGTCGCTGGACTCCCACGTAGTCGACCGCGGTTCGAGTCCCGGACCCGGCGGCTTAAACTCACGCCGGGCGCGTGTGCGTGCGTGCCCAAGATCCCGAGAGGAGAATGGAGGAGAAGGGATTGCGGCGTGGCCATCCCCCCTGGGGGGTGATTTCCTGCTTTCTATCTCTCTGTCTCTCTCTGTCTGTCTGGCGAGCGCACGCGCCCTATAGCAAAAACCTCTCCAAAAAAAAGAAAAAAAAAAAAAAGAAAGTCTTTACAAGAGTAGTCATTCAAATATTTTTATGAGCACTAAAATTACTAAAGAATGTAATGTTTTAATTAAACAGAGATTATTTGCTTTAACAAACAGCAACAGTAACTGATATATTTACTACATGTTCTCTTTGATCAATAGCTTTTATATTAAATTTGTAGAGCCTTCGTTTAATTCAGTATTTAGCTAATAAATATTTATGTATCTCCACTCAGGTGCTGAAAGTGCAATAAAGAATAAAACAGCTCCTGTCCTCACAGAGCTCACACAGTTGTAAAGAAGAGAAAATAATATCAATATGATAAAATAAGTGAGAAGTACAGGTACAGGAACAGCAGTTAGCGTAATGGCTATGTTGCTGGACTCCCATGTAGTCGACCGCAGTTTGAGTCCCCGACCCGGTGGCTTTAACTCACGCCAGGTACGTGTGCGTGCGTGCCCAAGATCCCGAGAGGTGAATGGAGGAGAAGGGATTGCGGCGTGGCCATCTCCACTGGGAGGTGATTTCTTGCTTTCTGTCTCTCTGTCTCTGCCTGTCTGGGGAACGCGAGTGCCCTGTTGCAAAAACTTCTCCCCCCCCCCCAAAAAAAAAGAAGAAGAAGAAGAAGTACAGGTAGGCACAACATGATAGTAGAAGACATTGTGTATGGGTGGGGGGAAGGAACACTTTTTGCAAAAGGAGGGCTTTTTTTTTTTTCTGGACAAATTTTTGCCATAGGGCATGTGTGCTCGCCAGAGATATATATAGAGAGAAGGTGAGAAATCACAATTCTCTTCTCCTCAATTCTCCTCTTTGGATTTTTGGGCAAATATACACACGTGCCTAGCATGAGTTTCAAGTCTCTGGATCTGAAACTTGAACCACAGTCAGCTATGGGAGAGTCCAGTGAGGTAACCACTAGTCCCTAAAAGTGTTTCAAGCTGACATTTCAAAAACCAATGAAATACCTATACGGAAATTCGAGAGGAGTGAAAAGTGATCCCCAGTCAAGGATAGAATATGTAAGATCGGAGGTGGGAAGCGGGGAAGGAGAGGGAGAAAAGCAGGAGTGGAGCATAAAATGTTGGTATCATAATGAACGAGTGTGGCTGAAACATGAACACTTACAAATGAAGAAATAATGGGAGGAGAAACAAGAAAAAGCCACATCAAAGAATATCTCGTATACCATTCAGAGGTGTCCAGAGTTTATACTCCAGACAATGAAGGAGCTTCAAGAAGCCGAAAAGCAGGATAGTAGTGTGATTACATACAAGGAAAAACCTATTCCTCATGTTTCTTACCTTGAACGGATAGGTCCTCAAGTTAGCTGAATATATTAATAGAAAACAAGACCAAGTATAAACCTCCCTCCGTGAGTTTTGATCAGTAAACTAATTTTGAGAAAGGAAGTTAATTTGTGGAAAGTTTCTAAAAACTGTTTATTCTCATAGTCAGTGACAAATGATGAGGGCCATACTCTAGAAGTGGCTTTCATTAAGTTGCTACAGTATCTATCACATACTTGTAGGTATTGTTTCAAAAGTAATGATTAACACAAATGGAGTCTATCTCTACCAGTTTTAACCACTTAGGGAAACAGGCCAGCTTCAGGAGAGAAGCAGGACGGTAGCTGTCTTGAAATTAAGAAAGGCCACTGATGACATTATTTAGCTTAGGAAGTGAACATTTCAATATGTGAATATGATCCGCTTAACAAAAAAAAAAAAAAAAAAGAAAGGCCTCTGATGAGAACAATCTAACCAAGGGCTGAGTTAAGGGCATGTCTGATTGAGGACTGGTCAGAGAAGAAACCAGGAGTGGGTATTTAAAGAAAAACAGGAAAATGCTCAAAGGAAAGCAATGATCGCAATGAGGAATGATTTGCACGTGCTTGTATCTTTAAACACTGAAGACATGCTAAGCTTTCGGGGACAGTTTGGTGGTGCTGGCTGACTGCTTCTCTGTGCCCTGGTTACAGAAGCTCTTCTCTAGCTTTTGCCTCTCATCTCATTGACCAGGAGTAGAAGTGGACAGGCTTAATTGGCCAGTAACAATAAGACCAGTGTAAGTGTTAAGTATGATAGATTTCTTTAATTCTCCTAAAACGTATTTGTCTTAGTATCCTTAGTAGTTGACTACACTTTTTCTTTACTTCACTCTCTGCTGGATACACTGGATACTTTTAAAGCTGCAAGCACTTACTGTTTCCTTCTCGTTAATGCAAAGCCTGGTAACTGATACATTATATACAATAAATTAATGTGTGTTTAATTGACTCATGTAATAATGTATGAAGGCTAGTTCCTACCAAATGGTTTTCAATAAAAGCATGTTGTTAAATAGATATGCTTACTTTCTTGTGTTTTGGGGATTTTGCTTCTTCATTGTTAAATTCATTCTTCTCGTTTAAAATATTATTTCTTTTCAATTTTAACTTATAGTTGTCTACAGTTGCCTCACATAACATGCAGGGCATAACATGAAGATCTTGGAAAAGTAGAGAGAGACCTGGTAAGTCATGCTAATTCCTTATCATATACCCTAATGTCCTGGGCATTAGAGATAATGATTGTAAATAAGGCGGTCTTTGTTTTTATGGCATTTAGAGTTTAAAAGAGAGTACATATCAATGTTTGACTTCCACAAAAAGAAAAAAAAAAAAAAAAAAAAAAACACAAGGTCCAATGTGACTGTTCAATAGGAGAATCAAACTAATCTTAGTGGGCAATATTTTTCACCTGAGGGATTTTGAACAAGAGAGCCTAGTTTTTTGTGTTGTCAACAATGTTATATACTGTAAAATTTTACATATTTGCCCATTGTTTAAGTTGTAGATTAATTTAGTAAGAATTGTTGTCCTAACAAAAACATAACTCTCTTAAATATGTTTTGGCATAGGCCCACAATATGAATTTTAGATGTTAAAAGTGTGGTATTAGTGGATCTTAATATAATCATTAAAACTATCATTGTGTGGGGCCAGCAAGTGGCACAATGGTTAAGGGTGCTGGACTCCCATATGACCAACCACGGTTCAAATACTGGGCCTGGTGGCTTGCTTTCTCATTTTCTCTCTCTCTCACTTACTCTTTCCCTCTCTGGTCAAATGAAGGAAGAAAAGAAGGAAAAAAGTGTTAAATAAGTCTTTCAAAAAAATCTCATTGTTCAATTGAATATTTCGGTCGTTTACAGTTTCATAATGATTAATGGGTTAAATATTATACATTTGGGTTTCTGATAAGCAGATAACAAAACAGAATTAGATGTGCAAGACAGAAGTATTGGGGAAGAGACCAGGAGAAAGTAGAGAGAGTCTTCAGAATGAAACTCCAGCCTGGCTCCTGTTAAAGGAGAGACAACAGAGGGAAGGATAATTGCTAGGCTAATTCTGAGACTGCAACACACTTCCAAGTCACTGTCAGCCATGTCGCTGGGCATTCCTCAACCACCGTTCCTCACAGTCACCGTTAGAAGAAGTGGATCTCACCAGGTACAGTTACGCTTTATGACGTTTACAGCAGACCACAGAAGCTTAACCTTGGTGCAAACTTTGTGGAGAAACCAGAAAGGTAGTGGCTAGTGTCTCCATATCCATAGCAGGAGATAGCTTCATGGTGGATAGCTTCATGACTGTTGCATTATAGATCAATCTTTGCTGTCATTTTATGTTCTTATCTGTCCAGATCTTTAATGTTGTTTTTATAGTTACTATATTAAAAATGCAAAAAATTTTTAATCACCAGAGGGCATGTGTGCTCACCAGAGAGGGAGAGCCCTCAGTCCCTTCCACGGTCCTCCCTCCTCTGCTTTTTCCCCTTGTCAAGATTCTGGGCATGCACACAAATGTACCTGGTGTACCCAGGTACATTTCCCTCCCTGTTCTCCTCCCTCAAGTCATTGGGGCCAGGACTAGATCTGAAACGGCCACATGGGATCTGGCTGGCTTCTGATGTATGGCACTTAACCACTGCACTCTGCGACTGACTTGAAAATATATATATAGAGAGAGATAGTTTTAACACACATCATGCATAGTTACAAATGGTACTATAGTAATAAGGGTCAAAGTGACATGCGTTCATAAATACAAGGCTTAAATGCATCTGATTACATACCTGTCATCCTCGGATGATGATGTTATTAATTTCAATCTTGGAATTTGATCATCCTGAAGTGACATTCAGATCTGATCGCAAGACTATGTTTCTGACTCCTTTCAGCATTGCCTGGAGCATAACAGACCAGAAACTCCATTCTTAGCCATTGGGCCCAGAATTACTATTCTTGTATGATAAAGTGTTTGCCTTTGCCTGATGCCTGCCTAGGCTTCATGCCAGCCCTTTTCTTCAATTCCACTGGTCTCTGCTCTGCCCATTCACTTATTCACTCATTTGATACTGTGCTAGGGCAGTGGGAGGTGAGCATATGGAAGATCCTGCCTTTGGAGGATTAGAAACGAGCAACAGCAGGCCTGCTGGTGGGGAAGCGGCATCTTGTTTGCTAAAGTCAACCCTCTTCCCTCTGAAGCAGCCCTAGGCAGACAGGCCAAGCAGCCAACAATATCAGAAAACATGGAGTATCCCAGACCTTCACCCAGATTGGCATTTCAAGCAGGAAAGCAGACTTTGCCTAGGGGATGTCACTACAGAGTTTGATGGTTCTCAGTAATTAATCAACAGCTTCAGTGAGAGCATCAGGCTGTGCCAGGAAGAATGATAGAGGACATATCACTCGGGTATAGAATTATTCTCAGCAAAGATGGTGTCACATACCATCTCCTCCCCGGAGAAGCAGGTCCTTGCACCTACAGAGAAAATCAATGGTCCTGCCACTGCTGTCACTAATCTTAGGTACAACCTTGGACACAGGTGGGTCTCAGTTTTCTTCATTGTAAAATGAAACAGCAGGAAATGAGACTCACTAGGAATCTTCCCAGATTTAATATTCCAAAGAACTCTGTTAACATCTTTCATCTCTAAAAAAATGGGATCGTTTCCCCTTTTAATCTTATTTATTCATTCATTTACTTTAATTTGATCAGAGAGAGGAAAAGGAATCACTTCCTTTTAACCCACCTGAACTTAGGGTCATTTGAATGAATATCCTCATAGGTCTTTGTCTAATACAGGTTGTTTAGGCTATGATTGTTACTGAGTGCAATGTTTGTGTTCCCTTCAAACTTTCCATATTAAAACTTAATCCCCCATGCAACAGAGCGGGGAGGTGGAGTCTAATGCAAAGTGTTTAGATGGAGAGAGCTTGCTCTCCCCTTACCAATGGCCTAAGGCTGCTATGAAAGAGACTGAAGGAGTAGCTCCTTTTTCTTTTCTTGTCCCTGGCTTCTCTGTCTCTTCCTCTCTGGAAGATTCAGTGTTCCAGGAGCTATCCTGGAAGGAGAGACTGGTCCCTCACCAAGCATCAAGCCTGTTGGCACCTTGATTTTCAGATTTCCTGGTCTTCTGAATTGTAAGAAGTATTTGTTCGTTATAAACGACCTGGTCTGTAGCATTCTGTAATAGTTCCTTGTCTGAGTATGTTTGTGTTGCTGTCTGAATCAACACCTAGGGTTAAGTGTTTTCATTCACTCCTCAGCCCCCTTTTCTGTCCCTCCCTGTCCTCCTCTGCTTCTGTCCCTCTCTCTTTTTCCCTGTCTTTCTTTCAGACAACAAGACGGGATTATATATGCAAGACAGACACCTTGAGGAAAAGAGCAGGAGATGGTGAGGAGAGTCTCTCTGTCTCTCGTTCTCTGTCTCAAGCAGACTGAGATATGCAAAACAAGATTTGATATGCAAAACAGAAATTTTGGGGGAAAGAGTAGGAGAAGATGGGGAGAGTCTTTCTCTTTCTGTTTCCCCCTCCCCTCTGCCAGAAAGCACATGTGCTCACCTGAGAGAAAAAGGTCGGGGATGGGGGGAGGAAAAAGCGCACACCCTCATGGGACATAGTCATATTCCAATCCTTTTTCCACCATTTCTCCATCTTGTCAGGATTTTGAGCATCCACACTCAAGCATCCAGCATGCTTTTCTTCCACCAGGTCATGAACTTGGACCATGTGATTGACCGTGTAGAATCCAGCTACCTTGATCACTATGCCATGGACTGGCCCCACTCCTTCCTTTTATGCCTGTCTTCAGTGTATGCCACTTCTGTGTTCAAAATATTTCTCTACAACTTTTTTTTTTTTTACTTGCATGGTTCCTACTTATTAGGACAGTCCCTGGTTAAAAAAATCCAGCTCCCACCTGGCCAACTGTAGTTTGAATCTGGTACCAGCAGCTTGATAAACCCCTGGGTCCACGTGCACATGCATCCCAAAGTCCAACAAAACGGAGAAATACAGACGTGATTGCAATGTGGTCATGTCACACTTGGGCTGCTTCCTCTCTCTTTCTCTGTCATTGATAAGGGCGCCTGCCCTCTGGAAATTAAAAAATAAATAAATAAATAAATAAATAAATAAAAACTAATATTTTGAGCCAGTCAAACAAAACTCTTTTCTGGAGTTTTCTTTAAAATCAGTCCCCATGGGGACCAGCAGTTAGCGTAATGGCTATGTCACTGGACTCCCACGTAGTCGACTGCGGTTCAAGTCCCAGACCTGGTGGCTTAAACTCACGCTGGGTGCGTGTGTGTGCGTGCCCAAGATTGTGAGAGGAGAATGGAGGAGAAGGGACTGCAGTGTGGACATCCCCCCCTGGGGGGTGATTTCTCACTTTCTATCTCTCTGTCTCTCTCTGTCTGTCTGGCAAGTGCATGCGCCCTATAGCGAAAACCTCTCCAAAAAAAAAAAAAAAAAAAAAAAAAATCAGTCCCCAAGACTATCTCTCATACTTTCACTATTTTCCTACATTATTGTGTAACTATTTCACAATAACTCTTTATCGCTTCCTTCTGAAATTGCTCTAGTCCTTTCCTTTATCTCCTCTTAAATTATTTATTGAAATTCAATTCCTATGACAGTTGAGAAAATTTTCATTCCATGTCTTCTGGAATAGGTAAAGTGAGTTTTGTTGTTTGGAATGAATAAGCCTGGTTTTCCTGACAACAGAGTCAACCAGTTAATGTACATGAATTAAATGGAATATTTTGTATATGCAAATCGTCCCCCAAAATAATTCACTGTGACTCATGCCACCACTTCTATATCTTGGTTTTCAGTTGTAGATGATAATAGTAACCCAGACAAAGTAGGGTTGCAAATATTTTAGTCTATTTGCTAATATATTTTTTTCCCAAGGAATTTGGGCTTAGTATTTGCTTTTTTTATGAAACAGAATTCTTTATGTTGCTTTTTAAAATCATAGTTATAAATATATTCAGATTTTCTTTTTATTTTTGAGTCAGTATTTATGAAAAAAAATGAATAAAACATTTTCAGGAAAAAGAATATACATCTTTAAAACAACTAGCAAGGGTATGTTAGGAATCTCTTATGATTAACAAAATCCTTCCAAATATTTAAAGTCCTCACACCTAATGTTAAATTCTGCTCCTGTTCTTTTATCCTTGGTAAGTTTAGCACAGACTTTTCTATTTTCAGTTTTTTTGAAAGGACCTGATTTAGCTTTAGCTGTTTGTCTCCATTGTTTGTTTTCTATTTAGTTCAGTGTTATCTTTATTATTTCCTTCCTTTCTACATTCTCTGGATTCTCTCTGAGATTATTTACTTTTTTAATAGAATTTCGAGTACATTTCCTATGTCTTCTCTTGCATAGAAGCCCATATCCTGTGTCTGGCCACACCACACCCCTATGAGATATGGGAGAATCTGGAGAAGGTGTGGATCATTAATAGGAAGAAATGGATTTTCTAAGGTAGCATTGTTAAAGCCACTAGAGAAGGAAGGCAAGTTATTACAATTTACCATGCATTCACTATCTAAGATTTCCTAGGGACTTGTATCATATATTTTGGGGGTAATTTGGACAATGAGCCAAATCTTACAGACTGAAAAAAAAATCAGTTTTAGAAGGCTAAAAATAGGGGTTCTCAACCCCCAGACCAAACTTGGTCTGTTAGGAACTGGGCCATGCAGCAGGAGATGAGTGGTGGGCAAGTGAGCAAAGCTTCATCAGTATTTGTAGCTGCTCCCATTGCTCACATTACCACCTGAGTTCCACCTTCTATCAGATCAGTGGCAGCACTAGACTCTCATGGGACCATGAACCCTATTGTGAACTGGGCATATGAGGGATCTAGGTTATACACTCCTGATGGTGAGTTTTATAATTCTCTCACTATGAACTATAATGTAATAATAATAGCAATAAAGTACACAATAAATGGAATGCACTCTAATCATCCCAAAACTTGCACTGTGACCCCTGATCCAAGGGGAAAAAAAAGGCTTTTCCAAAATCAGTCCCTGATGCCAAAAAGATTGAGGGCTGTTGGCTAAAAAGATAAAAATGTTTAAGTTCATACAACTAGTAAATAATAGTGCAATGGTTCAAACAATGTAAAAATGTGGTGAAGATTAAAAAAAAATTAAGCTAGATATAGTACTATATTTAAGGGTAATCCATAATAGGAACAAGAGAGAAGCAATAAGCCCAGAGATGGGGAAATTCTAAAGCAGGTCTCCAGAAAATGGGTGAAACCAAAGGGTCTAGGAAAATTGTCTTACAATAGGCTACAATGTCCAAAGCCCCATGAGGCGAATAGATGGGTCAGTATGAAGTCAGGATATTGCTTAGACATGGTGACACTGAATGACTAAATTGTTTGTGCTCATCAAAATTGACAGTTCACCAAATTGTCTTTAGAAGCTCACTTTCAGTTTAATTTTGAAATGCCAGAGAGTTTGTTTAAAAAAGAAAAAGCACGGGGAACCAGAAGTTAGTGTAATGGCTATGTCTCTGGACTCCCACGTAATCGACTGTGGTTCGCATCCCGGACCCGGTGGCTTAAAACTCATGCCGGGCACATGTGCGTGCGTGCCCAAGATCCCGAGAGGAGAATGGAGGAGAAGGGATTGCAGCGTGACCACCCCCCCTGGGGGATGATTTCTCGCTTTCTGTCTCTAATGTCTCTCTCTGTCTCTCTGGCGAGCGCATGCGCCCTATAGTGAAAATCTCTCCAAAAAAAAAAAAAAAGAAAAAGCACAGAAAAACATATATTCATCAGATTGTATTGCTCATACATGTTTGTCTAATGTGAGGTGAACATGATCCTAAAACAGACTCTCTGGAATGAGTTCATCATCAGAACTGGAAAAACCTCCTTGAGAACTTTTTGAGGTTTTCTAACAAATTACCATAAGCATAACAGAAGAGATAGGTTTCTAGAATCCACAAACTGTATGCATGCACAAACACTCCTGCTTAAACTCTGTGACACACACAACATGCATGTGCATGCACACACACACACACACACACACGCAAATTGTTTCTTAGTCTGATTCAAGAATTTGCTCCTCACATGCAAGCATTTTCTGACTTTCTAATGGTTCATTTAAGATATGATATTGTTTCACACATGAGTGAACTGAAAGACATAAGAAACAATCAGCCTGCTGTGAGTTTACTCCTAAATCCCTTTTCCTATCTTAACGTCCAAGTATTCAAGCCTCTATACCAAAAACCAAGAATGATTTTTTTATTTTTTTTTTAACTGCTTGGTATTTACACTCTGTCTGAATTACTACTCTATCCCTCCTTCAAAGAAAACATTAGGATTTAGTTCAGAGTTCTAAAAGAATATTTGCATTGCACTGTAGATTTCCTTTTAACATTTGCGGTGAAAATAACGGGAGACATTTCATTCCTTAATGCTCCCATTACAGAGTATTTGTGTAAAATTAATTAGAAAAGAATTAATCTTGTATAGGATCCACTTATGAAGCCAGATATTTTCTTGGAATTTATATGATGTCATATGACTGTGCAAAAAGTCGTGGCTTTCAGAATATGATCAGTATGATGCAAATTCACATTTTTAAAATAGAGATTTTAGTCTTGGGGTGCATGTGCTCACTAGAGAGAGAGAGACAGACAGAAACAGAGAGGAGTAGATGGCGAAATGGTTACATGGACTCCTACGTAGTCATCCACAATTTGAGTCCCAGACCCAGCAGCTTAAAATTCATGCCAGGCATGTATGCATATATGCCCAAAATTCCAAGAGGAGAAGGGATTGTGGCATGGCCATCCCTACTTGGGGGCGGCGGTGGGGATTTCTTGCTTTCTGTTATTCTGTCTCTCCAGCGAGTGTACATGCTCCATAGCAAAAATCTCTCAAAAACCTTAGTCTCTGAGCTAAAGGAAGAAGGAGGACGCTGCTGGGTCACTGTGCTAAGCTGTTAGTCTGGCTCTGCTGCACTTTGCACAGGCATCTTGGGGTGACAGTGTGGTCTCAGGGATGTGGAAGTGCAGGGTCTACTGACTCTCAAGCAGGATGCACTTTAGCTGTGGTTCTGTCTCCAAAATACTGTCAGAGCTTGATTTCCAAGTGGTGGACCATGTATCTCTTTTCTGGGTTGAAGCCCCTGCTAGGACCCTGGTAACTTTTTGCAGTGGGTTAGAGAACTATAGTTACCTGTGGCTTTCCTGTAGCTTGGACTTCAGGCATCTGAGGTGGGAATAGGGAGTGCTGGTTCTGGAATGCAGGCATCCACTGGAATAAGCATGACTCGGGTGTGGAACATGTGTGCAGGGAGGTGTGGGTGGCAACCCTGGTCCTGTGGCACATAACAACAATGACAATTCTATCTGGGGTTGGGGGGTAAGTGTGTCTGGAAAGAGGTACACAACAGTGTCTCATTCTGTGTGGGTCCGCAATGACTCCTAGCCACTGGCTTGTTCCCTCATCAGTGGAGGTTGCTGGTGCCCTCTGGGAAGCAGGGCACTGGGATTGGCACCAGAGAACACATGAGGCCATCTACTATGAAAGCTCTAGGGAACCTGTGGCTGTTATGGCGGCTTTTTTCTCAGTAGTGAAGGCCACCAGGATCAATCACAGAGCAGGTCTGTGATGGCTCCCACTCCACAGATCACCACCACTTTTCTTCTTTGTTCCTAACCATCTCCGGACATCTTCACCTTGTCAATCTCCTCAGCAGACTTTTCTCTGTGTGGCTATTCTCCTTTCCTTGGTCTATGATGTTGCCACATGTTATTAATTGGACTCTTGACTCATCCCAGGACTATTTGTATTCATAAATATTTTAATTATTTTTTGTAAGGAGATCATTGTTTTTTGTATGTCATCTCCACACCACCTGCTGACCCAGTTCTTTGCCTATTTTTAAATTAGGTTTGTTTCTTTCCTTTTTTATTTAGTTGTAAGTGTTCTTAATGTATTCTAGATCGAAGCTTCTAAACACATATATGATGTAAATATTTTCTCCCATGGTTATGCGGTTGTGTTTTCACTTGATAGTGTCTTCGATAAATAAAAAGTTATTAATTTTTTTGAGAGGTTTTTGCTATAGGGCACGTGCATTCACCAGAAAGACAGAGAGAGACAGAGAGACAGAAAGCAAGAAATCACCCCCCCAGGGGGGATGGCCATGTCGCAATCCCTTCTCCTCCATTCTCCTCTTGGGATCTTGGGCACACACGCACATGCGCCCAGCATGAATTTAAGCCACCAGGTCCGGGACTCAAACCGTGGTCAACTACATGGGAGTCCAGCGACGTAGCCATTACACTATCTACTGGTCCCAAAACTTACTAATTTTAAGGAAAAATATTTTTTGGTTATAGTTGCTTGTTCTTTTAGTATCCTCTCTTGTAGTTTATTGCCAAAATATGAACTTATAAAGATTTACATGTGTGTTTTCTTCTAATAGTTTCATAGTTTAAACTCTTAAATTGAGGTCTTTTATTCACTTTATGTCAGTTTTTGTTGGTGTCCAATTTCACTCTTCTGCATGTTGCTTATCGGTTTTAAAAATTGGTGTGAGTACTGCAATTTTGTCATTCTTTTTCAAGATTGTATGTGTCTTTTATCTCAAAAAAAAAAAGTAAAATGAATTTGACATTGCTGAAAGTAAAGACCTATTATTTTCCTCCTGGAAAATTATTAAAGAGATCAAAGCAATCTTTCCCTTGTTTTGTAATAGTAATTCTAGGAACTTACTGAAAGGCTACAACAACTCCAAACACCCCCTGGCACCAATCAAACAATATTAACTCTTGGACTCAAAATAATTTGGATAAATATAACACTTCTATCTTCAAATAGAAGCTCAGAAGAAAAGTGGACAACATCTGGAAATTACTTATATCCCTTGATAAGTAACAAATGGAGTTTGAACATTTCGATTGGCCTATTCTTTCCCACTAGAATATAAGCTTTATAACAATAGACTTAAAACCATTTCTGTTGCACCTTAAATAGTTTCCAGTATCAAAGAGGTATTGTTCTTGATTGCATGAGGCAGGAATTTGAGACACTAAATACAAAATGGTATCTAAGAACAAAAAGAAAAAGCATCTTCAGTTTTTGGAACAGATATTATAGCGAGTCCAAATGGTGGAAGGGTAAATGGCTATGGGATTAAAAGGTATGACGAATAAATGCTGGGTGAAAGAAAGGAAATAGTTTATTTTCTAGGTTATGAATAGCACTCTTCAATATAAGCAAAGACTAGCTTTTGTAATGTTAACTCCCTTTTCCAGACCTTGTGTTTTCTCTTCATTTATTAGAACGACTTAGAAATTGAAAAGTGAAACCTAATGCAGGCTGGACACGTTCGTAATAGGTGCAGAATAATTTTATTCTAGCTTCTCTCCTGAAGAAATAATAAATTTTAAATATGCTCTAGTAATCCTGTCATTACTACATCTCCTATTAGTTTATTGTGTAACTAATACCTATGGATTTTTTTTCTACTTAACAGCTTGAGTAGTTTGTATTTAATTGTGTTTTATAAAATACAACACTCTTACCTAAATCTAACTGAAATGGATTACTAGCCTCTATTCTAATATATTTGTATGACCCAGAAATTATGCTACATTGGACTGTGGATAATATAGAGGTTCCAAACGGAGCTAATAGATAAAAGTTATAACCAAGCAAGAAAATAGAGAGTAGGAAAATAAAGAATTAACATAAAATATTTTTTAAAAACATAGAAATTGAGGCCAGCAGTTAGCATGGTGGTTAAGGGTGCTGGACACCCACATGGCTGACCACAGTTTGAGTCCTAGACTTGGCGGCTTGCTTTCTCACTTTCTCTCACTCACTCTCACTCTGTCCCTCTCTCTCTGGTCAAATTTAAATAAATAAATGAATGAATAAAGTTAAATAAAATAATTCTTTAAAAAACATAGAAATGAAGATATTTTAATACATTATTAATGAACTACTACCCTCCAGAAAGAGTATGAGACTTGGACTATTTTATGAAAATTTCCTACATTGAAGCTTTTAGCACCATGTTGTAGAAGTCAGTCTCTCTCTCCCTCCCATATCTCTCCACCTATCTGTATATATGTAAAATATATGTGTAATTTTATGACATAAATATCAACAGTATGACAACAAAACCAAATACCCTTAGGACAATTTTAATTACACAGTTATTATAATACCAAATGAAACACCTGAAAATTTACTACAATAATGTCAAAATTAACCTTTCTAAGGGTAGATAATTCTAGATATGTAACATTATTTTAATATCACTTAATCTGTAAATCTAAACAAGTTGATAGTACATTGGTTAATAAATGTGATAATGTTACTGACTAATAAGACTCAGTCTATAAAATCAATTACTATTGTTCATAAATATTTTTCATCTAGTTTTCTTTTATGAAAAAGTATATAATACTGGGGTCAGCAGGTGGTGTGGTGGCTAGGGCGCTGGACTCCCATGTGGCTGACCATGGTTCAAGTCCCAGAGCTCGTGACTTTCTCTCTCTCTCTCTCTCTCTCTCTCTCTTTTGTGATAATGTATGCCCAACAACAAATTAAGTATTTTTAAAAATATATATATAATATTAATCTTAGACAAATAATATTTAGATTAAAAACACTTTTCTGGGGCCAGCAGTGGCATAGTGGTTATGGTGCTACTCCCATGTGGCTGGCTGTGGCTTGAGTATTAGACCTAGTGGCTTAAAAATTCGCACCAGGCTAGTATGTGTGTTTGTGTGCCCAAACTCCCAGGAGGAGAATGGAGGAGAAGGGATTGTGAGATGGCTATCCATTCTAGGGGCTGATTTCTCATTTTCTGTCTCACCATTTCTGTCTGGCTGTCTCTAGCAAGTGCATACACCCTATGGCAAAAACCTGAAAAAAATATATACTCTTCTGTCAATTTATTCTCTGGGGGGAAAACCAGATTTCCTTTGATAGTGTGACTTTTTTCTTTCTTTTTTTAAAGCCCCTCTTCTTGGAAAGACGGTAGAGTCTATGTACATGATACCTAAAACCTGAAATATTTCAGGGGACCAAAAGACCTCAAAATTAAATGTGATATCTGAAGAATATCTACACTACACAGGCATTTTAACATGGAGAATGAGAGAAATATCGGTTAGGATATCAGACATCTTTAACAGTATCTTAGAAATTCTTACTATTTCTAAGTAAGATCTAGAATTCATGTATGCCTTTTGTCATTTGTTTGTTGAGTAGTCTACTTAACAGTTTTCAATTTCTGTTTTGTATAGATATTAGATTATGCACTAAAAACCAGAAGCATGCATGTGCCTGATGTGTTTTTCAAGCTGCTGGGAGCAGGGATTTGAACACTGGCTGACCATGTGGGATCGGTTTTCCTTTGCACAGCTTTTAAGCGCTGTGTTAAGATCTGGTTCAACTCACTGGATTTCTACAAAAAAAAAAAAAAAAAAAAAAAAAAAAAAAAAAAAAAAAAAAAAAAAAAAATTAAAAGACAGGGAATGGAGTGCCCATATCATTATACCTGTCACGTAATACTAAGAAAATATTCGTTTCAAGTCCAATGCATTCATCTCTTAGACCCCTCCCTCTCTGTAAAGTAGTGGGCTCATTCTTCCACTTGGAAGACAGCATGAGGGATTTAATAAAAATGTTTTCACATATGAAAATCTTTTGCTTTGGGACACCCTGAAGTGGCTGGATCCCACATGACTGACTATAGTCCAAATCCTGGGCCCAGTGGATTGGGACCCTCTGCCTATGTAAACCCACGTAGTAAGGAGTGTGGTAGTTATTGAAGAAAGGAAACAGAATGGCGAGAGTAAAACTTTCATTAAGCTTAGTGCATGTGAATGAATGGAGGAAAGACTAAGTGAATAAAGCTTTGACTTTTCACCACTGAGTCTGCAATTAATTTCAAAGTAGTACCTGATTGTCACAACTGGCTCTTTTTTTTTTTTTTTTTTTTTTTTTGAGAGGTTTTTGCTATAGGGCGCATGCGCTCACCAGACAGACAGAGAGAGACAGAGAGATAGAAAGCGAGAAATCACCCCCCAGGGGGGATGGGAACGCTGCAATCCCTTCTCCTCCATTCTCCTCTCGGGATCTTGGGCACGCACGCACATGCGCCCGGCGTGAGTTTAAGCCACCAGGTCCGGGACTCGAACCACGGTCGACTACGTGGGAGTCCAGTGACATAGTCATTACACTAACTGCTGGTCCCACAACTGGCTCTTGAGGCCATGCACAAGCCATTAAAAGAGGACATTTGAATTGACTGTGGAGAAACTGGGTACATTTAATTATTTTTTAACTGAGGGCCTAATATATGATTGTTAAAAAATGAAGCAACAAAACTGAAAACTTCTCATTGATTTAGTCTCTGAATTAGGAGCATATTTCTGACAGAGGCCATCATCGCCAGCTAGTGCCTGGCTGACTTTGCATCTGCCTTGACAATTTTTCTGTCACTTAAATTAGACAAATTTAGGATACATGCAAATATAGTTGCTTTCGATTCACTAGAAGCACTCTTGTGTGCCTGGAGGGACCTTCCAAAATGTCTGTTTATGATATACGACTCCAAGCATAAGAAGTTTTCAAATGCTGAGTTGTGATCAGCTATAAAAGCCATGCATGTTAATAATTCAAAAGATATCTCTGTGAAAACTATGCGGCATTCTTTCCCTCCCATCCCCTCACCACGTTGCCAGATTATCATAACACAATATAATACCATATGATGAAAATTATCTGATGAATTTTCTATGTATAAAGAGAATGGGGATAAATTTCATTTAATTAAAAGCATATCTTTCCATGCAGAGTTGAAGCGATGAAATGATAGGCTCCTTACGAAGCACCTGGCATGTTACAGATAAACAATAAAAAATATAGTTAGCATGAAATATCCTTTCCACCACTCACCATAGCCATGCATCCTGCAGTGACACTTTAGCCTTTTCTAAGCTTCGTTTTTCTCTAATACAAAATAAGGACAATCTGTTCTGCAGCGATACTGAAGAATTTGATTGAAAAGTTGTCAAGTGCATAGTCTTTCTGGTAGTAGTCGTCAATAGATATTTTTTTAAATTCCCAACTTGACATAAAGCTGACTCTTTAAATAAAATATGAGTAAGTTAATGAGCAGTTGGAAGAAATATATACAGACATTGCTCCCAGTTACAAACACTGATCTGAGAATATGAGAATACTTGATTCAGAAAGTGTTACTTGTCAACAACAATGTATTTAAGGAGCCATTAATTCCTATTAAAATTAATCTACAACTGACAGTGTTTCTATTTCTGGGAAAGTAAGTCCAAACATCACTGTAGTGATACTGATGGTAGGCATTCATATTTACATCCTATAGGTAACTGCAAACTCTTTTACTACATTAATGACATCGAAAAATGTTCTCAAACACTCAGATACTTAGTAGCAACTGCAGCATCAGCGATTTACAATTGTTCAGAAAACAGCATGAACGGGAACTGTTTAAACCATCTATAGATTGTGTTAAATACCATTTTCTGTACACCTACACCAGGAAGGGGTGCTGATCTGTGTAAAATAATAATTATAAAATAATAATACATTTTCATGGATAGTACTGGTCACGATAGTACACAGAACAGAGTTCTATATCAGAAACATAACAATGAAATCGCCTTCTAATAGACTGTCAGAAGCTTTGACACTATATTAAGTACCCCTTGAATAAGTTTGCATACATATTATTGTATTTTAGGAAAGAAGAGAGAGGATTGTAGTCCTGTACCTGAAACCCATCTGGACTAGAAAGAAATGGAATAGTATAGAGAGGTGTAACTCCTTGATATCCAAAACAGGTAATCAGGAATAGATAATCAGTGGTTCCCAAACTGAATTTTTTTTTCTTTTAAGAAGAAAATAGGCATTTTCTTCTTTTTTAATTTTGTCTTCTTTTGTTTATAAAGAGTTATCTTTGTCATATATGTGTTTGCTGGAGACAGAGAGAGAGAGAGACAAAGACAGTGAGAGGGAAAGTGAGAAGCCACCCCCCTCGCCCCCAAGGATGATGGCCATGCTGCAATTCCTTCTCCCCTCTCCCCTTGGGATCTTGGGCATGCATGCGTACATGCCCAGTGTGATTCAAGCAACTGGATCTGGGACTCAAACTGCAGTTGGCCATTTGGGAGTCCTGTGGTGGTTCTAAGTATTAATAGAAGTGACTTTCCACGTTTGTCCCAAGAAATGTATAATCAAGTTAGGTGGAAACCAGATTCTCAGAACTTGGCTTAAAGTGGTTTGTTACATGAGTCAAATGTACAGCAGAGTCAGGGGCTTCCATCTAAGACTTCTATCCCCACATGGAGACTTTTATTTCAATACAAGGTCTTGCTATGTCATCTAGGCTATGCTTAAGCTCAGGATCCTGCTGCCTCAGCCTCCCTGAGTGGCTGGGATTACACATGCAGTGTCACCACATCTGACTTTCAGGTTGGACTGGAAACTGAACTGAAGCCTCCCGTGTAGTCCCAGCCTATGGAGCCCAGCTCCTTAGCAGTATGCATACCCAGCTGAACTTTTAACTCTTAGACCAGGCAAACTTGTCTTTTAGTCATTCACCAGGAGGGATTGAATGGACACTGTCTCACCTATTCCTCTACATTGATTATCTTTTTCAAGGCCCACAAATACCCTGTTCAGTTAATACAATTGTTGATCAGACATTGGAAAAAAAGAGTGTTCAGATGTTTGAAAACCCTGATCTCTGTTGTAAACACTTAACTGTTCATTATTTTATTTTATGTTTTATGATTCTGCCATAGGCACCTGTGTTCACCAGAGAAAGACCAAGAGGGAGGGGGAATGAGAAATCATCTTCCAGGAGTAACAGCTATGCTGCAATCTCTTCTCCTCCATTCTCCTCTTGGAATTTTGGGCACACATACACACATACAGCCAGTGAGATTTTTCAAACCACTGCGTTCAGAATTTAAACTCTGGTTGGTTGTATGGGAGTCCAGCATATTAACCACTACACCACCTGCTGGCCTTTTATAAACTGAACTGTTTATTAGAGTAGGGAAGATGGTGAACTGACGGAAAATCAGACCAAATCTTTTTCTTTGAGGCAAAGCATTGTAATGGGAAACCTTGGATTTAGGAATCAGACTTCCCTCAATGCTATTCCTTACTCTTCATGTATTAGTTTCATCTGGAGCAATTTGTCAAATGTCTCTGAGCCTTAGTTCTCTCAACCGAGCCGAACACCTAAAATGATCACGGATGCAAAGAGCTACAGTGATGTGGTACCCCGTCTACACCATGTCTCTTACCTTCTTTCTCTCTTGCTTTATGACATCTACAATTCCACTGAGAAGATGAACTCACATTTATATTTGAGAGTTACACACTTTCTAGCAAAGCAGTCCATCAAAGAGCAGAAATAGCATTCTCTCTTGAGTCACTGAAGAAAACCAAAGGATTATTTATCCCTCCGTAAACTCTGGCACATCAAACTAGTAGGAGACTTTCAGGTTACCAAATTTTTGGATACAGATAATTTTTTTTATCATGTGTCCTTCTGCTAGTCTATTTAATGTTTGTCTCTATTTTCAAATGCTTTATGTTTCTTTTCCTGAATAAAGAAGTTCAAAATTCACTCTTCTCCAACAAAGTTTTAAAAGCTACTTCCTACATACTGCTTGGCAGAAAATTAAAGTTAAATATTAGCAGAGTCCTTCATTTGTTTGTTAAACTTAAATTCAGTGCCTTTCTTTCTGAGTCAGTCTTTAATTACAAGGATGACTTCCATTATTTACAAATCATCGCTGATGTGTGTTTTGTTTAGTCTATAACTAGTGTTTCTTATACCTGGCAGTTGACACAGTGAGGAGAGAAAGCAGAAACTTCCCTTGGTTTTTATCATAATGTATAATGAGGAGAAGAAAGAGAAGCATTAGGATCGCTTCATTCACTACTTGGAAATCTACTGTGTGGTAACTAAAGAATTCCAAGTCAGTTAGACCAACATACACTGTATTAGTTTGGGAGAGTTTTAGGAGGGCTCTGAGTTCCAAATACCTAATAAGTACCAGGCACAGAGTAAGCCTTTTTACCTAAGGAAAAAAGGAGCTAATCTTTTCTTTTTTTTTTTTTTTGAGAGGTTTTTGCTATAGGGCAACGTGCGCTCGCCAGACAGACAGAGAGAGACAGAGAGACAGAAAGCGAGAAATCACCCCCCCCCCCCAGGGATGATGGCCACGCTGCAATCCCTTCTCCTCCATTCTCCTCTTGGGATCTTGGGTGCGCACGCACACGCACCCGGAGTGAGTTTAAGCCACCGGGTCCGGGACACAAACTGCGGTTGACTACGTGGGAGTCCAGCGACATAGCCATTATGCTAACTGCTGGTCCCAGAGCTAATCTTTTCCAAGTGTCTGTTACATACTAGTAAGCAGCCTATCTTTAAAATATTTGCATCTTATTTAATCCACTAATCTCCAGAATATAAAGCATATTTTTCGGATAAAGAAATAGTTTCAAGTATTATAAATGAGATTATTTTCTTGATATTTTTAAAAGATAATTTCATCTTACTGTATAGAAAAGCTACTGGTTTATGCATGTTGATTTTTGTCCTATTTTACTGAATTCCTTGGTTAAAGGATACAAAGTTTCAGTTAGACAGGAGGAATATATTTAAGAGATTTATCATACAACATAGTGTCTGGAGTTAATGTATACCTAAAAACTAAGAAAGGAAATTTTAAGTTTTCTTACCACACAAAAAAAATGAGCTAATATATGTGTTAATTAGTTTGACTTAGCCACTTCACAACATACATTAGATTGTTAGGAAAGTCATGATGCATTTTTGCATAGAAAAATGCATCATGACTTTCCTGATGACCAGTATATATTTCAAAACAGTATTTTGAAAAGTTGTACACCATAAATGTTTGCAGTTTTTGGTCACCTAAATATATTAAGAACAAAAATATTGGAAAGTTAAATAAATTGTAAAAGAAAAAACAATTAAGATTATAGACAAAATAAGCAAGGGTGAGAAATATAGATTAAATGTAGGTCTGAACATATTCCCAAGTTTTATCTTTTCAAGCATGTCATATTAATACAATTTTGAGGGAAAATAAAACTCTATTAACAACTAGGGAAGCATTGCAACTATACTTTTTTAGAGTTATTATATAATTAACTTTTTTTTTTCCAAATGTATTTCCTATATTGAAGGGAATATAACATGCAAATTATCTTAAAGTTTTTCTGAGTAATTAAAAATATAAAGTACATTAAAACCATCCAAATTTATTTTTGTTTTTATTCTCAAATTTCTCAGCATACCATTTAAATTTTTTTTTGTTTTATGTCTAAATTCTAGAACAATCACTATCAACATTATCCATATCTTTTACTAGGTAGAAATAAAATTATTAATATGTAACAATGGGGTGAATTAAGAGCATAATTTTTCTAGAATAGCTTCAGGGTTAGTTCTCTTACACTAATTTCATAATTGATAATACAGATCGTTTTACCCAATCCTACCACTTCAGACAGTTGCTCTAAGTGCATAGAAGCCTATGTGTTTCTTGCATAATTCTCTCAAATACCTACCCTCCCACTCTCCTGTTCTAATGTAGTGACTATCACTTATATCAACATTACATCCCAGACATTTTTTAAATATCACATTTGTTTTTCCTAATAGGATATGAGCATCTCAAGAGAAAAATTGTTTTATTAATTTTTATACCAATTCCAACATCCATTAACTAATACCAAAAAAGAGATATTAGAGAGTCCAGAACTATGAAATATATTTAGCTCAAATTAATAGACATGATCAAATTAATTTATTTTGGCCTAGCTGCATAGCATATACTGACCACTGCTGCTTAATAGGCTGAGACCAGGTGAGAGGACCTGGCTCAATTCCCTATCCACCCTAAAATGCTGGGTGCGTGGGACCAGCAGTTAGCATAATGGTTATGTCGTTGGACTCCCACGTAGTCAACCACGGTTTGAGTCCCAGACCCGGTGGCTTAAAACTCACGCTGGGTGTGTGTGCATGCATGCTCAAGGATGGAGGAAAAGAGATTCTGGCATGGCCATCCCCCCTGGGGAGTGATTTCTCACTTTCTGTCTCTCTGTCTCTGTCTGGCGAGCGCACGCACCCTATAGCAAAAAAAAAAAAAAAAAAAAAAAAAAAAAAGCCTCTAAAAAAAATAAAAAGCTGGGTGCATTGGAGCAGGCCTGTAGTCCTAGCTACTTGTGAGGCTGAGACTGGAGAACAATGACACAGCAAGTCCCTGTTTAAAACACACACACACACACACACACACACACACATGTCCTGCATACACACACCAATAAAATTCATTTAAATCACTTACCAGTTATGTGAACCTGCACAAGCTAATTAATTTCCTTGAGTTCAGGTGTTCTCCTCTGTAAAAGGAAAGCATGTTATTTAAAAAAAGAAACCAGAGGGACCAGCAGATGGCATAACAGTTATGTTGCTGGACTTCCACATGGTTGACCATGGCTTGAGGTCTGGACCTGGTGGCTTCAAACTCACATGGGGTGCATGTGCATACATGCCATAATTCCAAGAGGAGACTGGGGGATAAGGGATTGTGGCATGGCCACCCCCCCTTGGGGGTGATTTCTTGCTGTCTCTCTGTCTCTCTCTGTCTCTCTCTCTGTCTCTATGACAAGTACACACACCCTTTAGTAAAAATCTTTCTTAAGAAAAAGAAAAATTAAGCAGGGCTTATTAATTGTGTATATTGAACAAGTTACTTAATCTCATTGAGACTCAGTTCCCTCCTTTGCAAAATGGATATGAAAATAACTGCTCTCTCCTGGTTTGATAATATTGAACAAGACAATATAAGAAAATTTCTTAAGCATTTCTATAAATGTTTAGTCCAACAATTTCACTCTATCCCCCATAATGACAAATGGTAATGCCATCCCTCCACCTCTAGTTCATTCCTCAGTACTTGCAAATTGCATTTACCACGGATGAAGTCTAGAAGCTCAAGGGAAACCAAGGAGAACAGATCATCTTTAGAAGGAAAACAATTAACTAAAGGGAGGTAGCGTTGAATAACTGTCCTGATGAGAACTACTTACGTGAAATCCTCTTTTCAAACACAGAAAACGAGTAATAGAAGGAATATTACAAATCTTTTGAAATGCAGCAAAAGAAACCTGTGGTTAAAATTTTAACACGTTAGAGTCATTAGCTAAACAAATCCTGACAGCTTCACAGTTACACAGGCACCTAACAAAGGTTTGATTTGTGAGACATCCTTAATGGGTCCCTCTGCATTTTCCTCAAACATTATATTTTGTTGCTTTACTGTGGCTCCCAAAATGTCACTCCCTATTCTCTCTGCCAGCCACGTGTCAAAAAGCACAGCTAACATTTCCCTTCATCAATGATCAGAAGAGACATCCTCTGTTGTATCTTGCTGTATTGACCCTCTTTAAAAAGAGGGACAGGGACCAGCAGACAGCGTAATAGTTATGTCACTGGACTCCCACATAGTGGAACTGTGGTTTGAGTCCCAAACCTGGCAGCTTAAAACACACTCCTGGCTCAAGAGCGTGCATGCCCAAAGTCCCAAGAGGATAATAGAAGAGAAGGGATTGTGGCGTGGCCAACCCTCTCCCCTAGGAGTGATTTCTCATTTCCTGTCTCTCTAGCCATTGCAGGGGCCCTATAGCAAAAATCTCTTTCACAAACAAATAAGAGAGAGAGAGGGATTTGAGGAAAAATTACTCATTTGATTTCTATAAGCTTTCAAAATGGAGACTTTCTTAAGTTTTGCCATTTTCTCTCAAATGCTAAAACAGTGGATGGTTCCCATTGCCCCAACCCTAACACTGAAAGATTGTGGCTTGTGCCATACATATTTTATAGTACTTAAGAGAAAGGCAAGATGATAGAAATACATTTTAATGAGCACCTACCAAATGCTAGATATGATGGTATTTAATTTACATAACTCTTTTGTAACCCTCAGAAAGATGTAAGGGGGTAGGAAATATTAACTTTATTTTGCAGTTGAAGAAACTAAGATCAAAAGGTTCAAAAGGTTGAAAATAAATAAAAATTGAAAATCCTCCCAAATCTCCCATAGAAACAATACATATAGGAGAGAAGCTTGAGAGAGGAATGCATCCCATTTCTTAGCTTTTTTAGTGGAGGAAAAATATTGTATTGCCAATAGTTCATGTTATATTCATAGTTCAAATGATTCTGAGTCTTAGGTTTTTCTTTTCCTTCATTTCAATATGAACAAAAATAAAACTTACAGGTGAAATTTTTTTTTTTTTTTTTTTTTTTTTGCTATAGGGCATGTGCACTCACAGGAGAGACAGAGACAAGAAGTGAGAAATCAACCCCCAGGGGGGATGGCCACACCACAATCCCCTCTCCTCCTTTCTCCTCTCAAGATCTTGGGCACACACCCACATGCTCCCTGCGTGAGTTTAAGTCACCAGGTCCAGGACTCAAATTGGGGTTGACTACATGGGATTTCAGCAACATAGCCATTATGCTAACTGCTGGTCTCATTCAAGTCAAACTTTTTTTATTGAGTTATTTCAATCCTTCCTTCCTCCCCCTATTCTCATTTCAAATTTCACAGAGCAACTAGCTTAGAAAATCATAAATCATGCCTTTTTTTTTTTTTTTTTTTTTTTTTTTTTTAGTAGAGAAATGTGTTTTGTGCAGGACTGGCCAGAAGTATACCTTCTTTTGTATTATATAGATGTGCTCTCTGATCTATAAAGGTATCACCTGTTATTTTAGGTATTTTTATTGATGGGTGCTCATCTTGCTAGCAAAAACAAACTTAATCCTTTTGAAAATGCTCTAAAAATTACCCTGATAAAGAGTTAGTCCAAAGAGAGAGAAGAGGGTATGCACAATTGATTTTGTTGAATTTTTTAATATTCTACCTTATAAAGGACATATATTTTACTTATTTATTACTTGTTTATTTGCTGAGCTCTCTGTTAAGTACCAATATTCCTCTAACCAGAAATTTAATAAGTGAGCTGTATTTTACCACAGCCTCCATCTCTTTTCCCTCTCTTTCCACGATATCAAACCAAAGTCTCTATCATCAAAACATTTTAAGAGGAAATCAGAGTCATTGTGTGTTTACAAATTGTTTCTTTGCCACTGGTGTGCATTGAGTGACACAGAGATACGAATGCGGATAGGGTGTCCCCAGCATTTTCTCTCTATTCAAAGCTTCAGAGTCAACCTAAACATCTGTGAAAGGGGTTCAGGGTCCACTGTTATGGAATGTTGAATGAAACATGCTGAGTAATTAGTAAGGGAGAAAGAACAGAGGTGGTAGTCGGGGGTAGGGAAGAGGGTAAGCGTGCATGTATCGGGTAGAGGATAGGAATATTTAATAGGAAAATGTTCACAAGAAAATGGGCAGATAGTTTTACCCTGATGGTAATATAAAAATTGGGGTAACTTTTTTAGAAATGGATGCTGTAACGGGACTGGCTTCAGGCCTGGCCTTATGTCCAAACTTGTGTTCACCTGTCTGGACTTGAAAGGCCGATACTTGAGAGGCCATTGTTGGTGAAAAAGAAAGGCTGGTATGTCAAGGCCTAGTTTCTGTGAAAACTCAATAAAACTATAATTAGTTTTTTAGCTACAAGTTAAACAGTAAAGCAAGGTCGTTTCTTAAAAATGAAGCAAACCACCCTAAGGGCTAGTCTATTATGTCATGTTTAATACGAAGTCACTTTGGTTTCTTCTGGTAGCTCAGCTGTAATGCCATAAAATATAGCAAGCTCTTAAATATGCCCACAACCCTTAATAATCTCATTTCTGGAAATATATCTTGAGAAGTAAGGACAACTAAACCTAGAACAATAAAATGTTAAAGTATCCCTAGGAACATATATACTGTATATCCTTATTCAAAATAGTGAGCACTTGGAAGAAGATTTATGTTCAAAAAGAGGGAAAGGACAAATAAATTGTGGCAGGCTGTATACAAAGTAATACAACGGAGCCAGCCCCTTATTAAGGGCCTGCTGGTTAAGGGAGCCAGATCCTATATGGCTGCCTCTGGTTCAAGTCTCAACCCTGGTGGCCTTGAATAAGATGCCCATTGCATATGGGTACAGCCCCCAGATCCTGACAGGATAGAGAAATGGAGGAGGAAGCCTTGAAGTACATCCATGCCCCATTGTGGGATGCGTTTTCCCTCTCTGTCTTTAGTCAGTACACGTATCTTCTGGCAATTAAAAAAATAATACTATGCAAGAATTAATTTCATTTTTACATAATATTGTAGTATTATGAAAACATGTTTATTTTGCATCCCATGAAAGATGTATATTTGTATTTTAGTATAATCTCAAAATTATATATCGACTGAAACAAAGCATGAAAGAAATACATAGAAAATATTTTAAGAAATTAAAATCCAATCATTTGCGGCAACATCTAGGAACCCAGAGGAAATAATACTAAGTAAAATAAACCAGGCGCTGAAATAAAAGGGTTAAATTTATCAGTGACTATTACTGAGATGGATTCTTTTACATTTTTTTTCTCTATTCCAAATATTTTGTCATGAGCACAGAGGCATGTGATATGTGTATATAAATAAATCTCATTAAAATTCATTTAAAGTGAACCTCAGAGTTTTGAGGGCTTCCTGAAGGAGGTTATGTTTCTATTAAAACCTAAAATAAGCTGATCACCAACATCTGACCCCCTCCCAAAATGTTGAAAGATGTCATCTGAATAGCATGGATTACTGTCCACAAAACGAGAGCACATCCATGTTTCCTTATTATTTTAGAAATTTTCACCTCTCAACCATCGACAATAAGGTCCATCATTCATATGGAACTTAATTAGAAAACAGTTTGGAAGTTGGAGGAATTCCTAATTTAAATCAATTAAAGAGAAAGTTGTCAGGTTCACTTTGAGTTTCCTTATCTAGGCCCTCACAGTAGGATTGAAGAGATCTGTCTTCCCCAATCTCATTGTCTTCCCCCCAGGATTATGTCATAGTGTGCATTATGTAAATCTAGGAACCCCCGGTAGCAATTAGCATCTGAGACTCCTGCTGCATTAGGAGAGAGAGCCCAGTGACAACGCATCCCAGGATTCTACGCTGAAAATGCTTTGATGGATGTTTTTATCCATAAGTTATCCGTGCACTGAAGCCCGATTTCTGTTCTGTGTTGAGAGCTCTTCTTCCTTCCTTCTTCCCTGCCCTGAATCCTGTTGTGTCACAGTTAATCTAGTTATCAAGTATGAAAAGCATGTCAGATGGTGACTATTTAAGGAACACATTCCTTTCACAGAGCAGATCATTACAGGTCCTTCACCTCTCCATTGCTAAAATAAGGTTTCTTACCTTACCTGTCACCTACCCCGATCTGAGCTAGTTCAAATGAGTGTTCACCTCTCCACCCAACTTATATAGAACTACTTTCTGTGTAGTAACTTTATCAGTTTCATCCATTTTGAAATCATTATCTGCCAAGCATAGGAGACACGATATAGCCCATGTATCAAATTATATATAGATTTGCACCCAAAATGGGGGCACAAGATTCATTTCTGTATCTATCTTCTCCATAGGCTGTGGCTCTTGAGAGCTGGGACTAGTTGTAACCAGGTATAGTGCCCTAGTACATAAGATTATTTTCAAATTATGACTTAAACATGTAATTTATACTACTTTTGAATACAAATATAAAAGAAGGTTTCGAAGCAATGAAAGTCTTAAATCTTTCCATAGTTCGAGAAGATAATACAGAAAATCTAATCAGAACATAACTTGAGTGTCCAGAATGTACTGAGTTGTAGAGGAAATCATTACGTATTTTTCTATGCAAAAGTACATCATGACTTTTCTGAAAATCCAGTAGTATAGTATATGTGCCAATAGGATTAATGGGAAATTTTAGATTTTAGAATTTGAACAATACATATTATGACCATGCATTTGGGGTATTTAATGGAAGATTCTGAATTAGAGATGAAAAGATTCAATTTAGAATCTTTCTGCCTATAGTCAAAGTAGAAGTAAATGTCCAGACGTTGACCCAAATTAGGTAATTAGGGTAAAGGATTTTTTTCCAGATTCTTTCTGTATATAGCTATTTGTCTCTATAAGATTATAAGCCTTTAAAGTAAAATATTCCATGCTTCTTGAGTTTCCAGATTACGACTCTTTGATTGTGTACTTTGTAACTTCTCATTTTTTTTTTTTTTTTTTTTTTTTTTTTTTGGAGAGATTTTTTCACTATAGGGCGCGTGCGCTCGCCAGACAGACAGAGAGAGACATAGAGGCAGAAAGCGAGAAATCACCCCCCAGGGGGGATAGTCACACCGCAATCCCTTCTCCTCCATTCTCCTCTCGGGATCTTGGGCACGCACGCACACGCGCCCGGCGTGAGTTGTAAGCAACCGGGTCTGAGACGCGAACCGCGGTCGACTACGTGGGAGTCCAACGACATAGCCATTACGCTAACTGCTGGTTCCCGTAACTTCTCATTTTGTTGGTTGGTGTCAGCTGGGTCCTAGAGAATGAGCAGGTTCTCCTGGATCTCCGTTCTTCTTCCTCTTCTTTTTTTTTTTTTGGTACTTTCTTCAGGCACCTCAGTTCCATTTTACCAAGGTCCTTCCTGAAGGACTGATCCAATGTGGAAGAGCCTAGGATGGTAACAATACTTGTCTAAGGCATATTTTTACCTGTGTTTAACTTTCATGTACTATAAAACTATCTTGGGCACTTTTTAAATGATTCATAGGCTCACCCCCAGGTATTCTGACAGTATTCCTGCATTAGAGCTGAGAAATACTCACTTTATGCTAGCATCGACTGTCATTTATATATAGGTGTTTCATGGACCACATACTAAGAAATTGACACTTCTGTTAGTGTCATGACGAATATTCCTCTGCCCTCTCCTCCTGCCTCCACTATTAACTCCGGACTTTATTCTTTCCTTCTAGAAGAATATGGAGAAGGCAGGGTATGATCTTGTTTAGGCAATCTTAGTAAAACAACAAAATGGGACAATTAAGGTTCTGTGTTGATCCTAGCTCCAAAGAACTTACGTTGAACTTACGTTCTCATCTCCTCTTAATTGGCACCATCCTCCCAGAGTTACAGCAATCCATGTTTTATTACATTCAGTCATCACTTAGAGATACAAAACAGTGACAACTTTTACTATTTGTCGTTGGTGTCCTCTCTTGAGTCATGCTCTTCCTGTGTTCTTTTGCCTTGTTTTAATGATGAGCTCTTTTAGAGACCAGAGGCAGGGCACCTCTGGACATCATGGCATTGGAGGGATGGAGATCACACAAGCATAGTGTGCCGTGGTAGCACAATGCTTCATAATGCTGGAGGCCACTTGGACCATCTGGGTTTGGTTCTGGGTCAACCTGTACACTCTAGTGCATCCGTGCATGTATGCCATTCAACTGGCTCAGAAAAGCTTATGACATGACAGTGTATTGAGGATGCTTATCTCTCTCTCTCTCTCTCTCTCTCTCTCTCTCTCTCAGTAAATAAATAAATAAACTTTAAAAACCATGCATAGGAAATGGGGAAGAGCTAAAATTCAAAACCAAACCCAAAATAATGTTTAAAATACTGCCTTTGTACATATTTGCAGGTGCATAGAGAGACTTTTGGAAAAACACATCCGAATTACTCTAGGCTACGCTCAGGAAATGGAACTAGGACTGAGGAGTAGTTAGTTGACCTTTATTAATATAATACCTTTTTGTTAGTGTTTAAATTTTTGAGTTTTTTTTTTTTGCTTTGTAATTAATACAGTTGCAAGTGTGTCTTGAATGAATAAGTATTTTTACAACTAGCAATAATATTAATCTATTTAAAGTCTTTTGCCTACCTATATCCTAATAATAAAATGAGACTATTATAAGAAAATTTTTTATCATAAAAAAACTCTGTTTAATAGAAAAAGAGGGGGTTACAGAAGGTTTGTGATGGCAATGAAAATTTCTCTACCTGTCACGGTGTGTGCTAGGCAGATTCACTCCCTTTATGATGATGAAGCATCCCCATTTATTTAATCTACTCTCAAGAATTCATTTGTAGAAAGATTCTTCTGAGCGATTTTGGAAGAGGCTGGTTTGGTTTCTTTGAGTCTCACCTGAGAGCAGACAGGGTAGCTCTTGTCTAAAGCACAGTGTGTGAACATATGGATAGATGAACACATTGATGTATTAGTAAGGTAGAAAATGAAACACCTTGAAGGTAAGGATACACACATACATGGACATATCATGATGTCTATGTTTCTTCACAGTTGGTGCTCTTTATTGGTGGGGGATTTACATAGGAAACAGCCATTGGCACTAGAGGAGTAGAATACCAACATTACGGTCACCGTAGCATGACAGAGAAAAAGAAAGGAGGTGCTGAGTATGGCATTCAGGTTAGAGGAGTGGATGTAACCCTTCAGTGCACATTATAATTGCCTCGGGAGCTTTTACACAGAGACACTAAAGCCCCATCCTCACAGATCCTCATCTAATGGTCTGAGATGAGGTTCAGGCAACATCTTTTAAAAAAACTCCCCAGTTGAAAAAAAAAAAAAAAAATCACTAAATTAGAGAGGGTCCATAGTTGTGAGTGGGCAAAGGGTATTGGTAAACCAAATGTGGTAGCAATCAATTGATAAGCATTTGAAACTTGAAGGATATTTGGTTCAATTGGAAGATCAGGCATAAGTAATATCAACTTTAACAGGAAAAAACACACAATTTTTCCCCTGGTTTTTGTTTTGTTTTGGTTTGGTTTGTGTGTATGTGTGTGTGTGTGTGTGTGTGTGTGTTTGCCTTCTTTTATTCCTCTTTCCTACACTTTAAGGGTAAACTGGTATTTGTAGCTTCTGTAACTACTGTAATCTGTAACTATTGTAGCAAATAAGATTATAAATATGCCTGTTTGCTTTGAAGAGGAAATTTTAGCTGCTTGGTTTAGACAATGGTCAGAAAAATGTAACCTGGATGGGGTCCCAGGCAAGAAATCTTAACAGATGGGGATGTTTACTCAAGGGACACAATGTAACAAGTTAAATTGGGAAAATTGTAATGTTATCATTTACTGTAACAGTTACTCATAGATATTTAGATCATTTTGTTAAACAGTATAGCTTAAAGAAAATATATTCTAGCTTCCCTTAATCTATCAATGTATGTTACAAGTCTGAGTTTACAGATTCAGTATTGCTATAAAAACAAACACAGGGTCATGAAAGTCATGTGAAAGGAAAAAGTGCACAGCATGATTTTGGGAAATTCATGAGGGTAAGAGTAACACTGAACTAGCTAAATTTATGTTATAGATAACAATGAATAAACGAGAAGTGTAATGGTATATAACGTGCTAGAAATTTCTGTCCTGGGAGTTGGTTGTGAGTTTATTCGTTCTCAGCTACTCCCCATGCTCACACACTGCTAAATAAACTCTGCGTCTCTCTCTTTACTTCTCCTCTCAATTATTCACAGAAACAGCTTGCCGGATTTTAGCTGCCAGCAATAGTAGGATGGGTTTTAAAGCACAGAAGAACCAGTTAGAGGGCATAATAGGGCAGCATAATACTTTGGGACACATTGGAAGGAAGAACAAAGACCAGACCAGAATAGAGGCAATTTATCTGCCTGGGATGTGAGCACCACTTGTTCAACTACACTGGCTAATGGTTCTTCTCAGTTTCTTATTGAGAAGGAGTTTGACAACTCTTTTGAACCTGCTGGATACTCCAGGTTAGTTTTACCTATCCTCCATGTATGTTTATTATCCATAGTCATGGTTAAATTAGCATGGAGCAAAATGTTCATCATTTTCACTATACATTTGATCCCAAGCCATTTTGGTTCTATCTGAGAGAAACTACTTTGTAGCAAACCTCTAATAAATTCTAAGTGATATTGTTCAGTAAACATGTAGTGGTCAGTTGTAACAGTTGAGTATAGAGCATTTATTCAATAAAATGTTATTATATAAGCCTCTGCTGTAAGCTTACATTCTAGGGGAGGGCAAGTCAGTTAAATACAATAGAATGAGCGCTTTTGGACCTGCTCCGTGGTGTAGTGGTAATGTGCTACTCACAAGAAGCCAGATCTCATATGATTCAAATCCCTGGTCAGCCTGAATCCCCTAGAAAAAGGGAATCACAACATGACCAGATCTTGTGGAGGGTACTCCCTCTTCCTCTCACAGGCATGTGCACATGCTCTATCATGAATAAAGGAAAAAAATAGTTTTTAGAGATAATTTTTTTTTTTTTTCTCAAGAGTTCGTTTATAAAAGTCTTGAGCTGCCCACAGCCAGCCCTTGGCAGTGGGGGCCAGCGGCCCGTTCTGGGCCTGGTCCCCAGAGCCTCTCCTTGCACTGAGCCTGATGCAGGCCATGGCCTAGACCTGACTGCACCGGGCAGGCCTGGGCAGCAGGGCCAAAGCCGGGCCTGGTGGGAGTGCCGGGCGCAGGTCCCGGCCGTCCTGAGGCCCTGGGCTCAGCCCACCTGCAGGCCACAGCCTCGGCCTGCTCCTCTAGTGCCCGGATCCTGGAAGCCGGGGACCGGCACTCCCTGAGGGTCCGAGGCCCGCGGTCGTGTCCTGAGATAAGTACTATGAACTAATAAAAGAGGGTCATATGGGAGAGTGATCAGAGTGGGAATGATGCTGGGGCCCCTAGACAAGGTGACAAGGGAAAATATGCAAAACAAAGTCAGAATGACTCCCACAAACATTTGTGAAAAAAATGTTATAAAGTTAATATAAAAATATAATTTAAACATCCCACCTAACATTCTGCCTCAGCTGGATACATAGATGCGTGCATGCATACCTATATATATGCTTAGAGTATGTTCCATGTGCAAGTATTTATTCCACACAGACTAGCCATTCACAGTAGGGTGCTAGGTGGATAATCACATCTATAAATAGTGAGTCTGAACAATCCCATTCTCATCATTGAAAACATAGTCTCAAGGGTTTTAGGCAAGCATTATTATTTAAGCATTTCTGTATTTTAAGTATTTTCTCCATTTGTTCAGCCTTGGCTATCCTGAATCCATGTATCTTCACTTTTCTGACATTCCTTGTTATGGTTAGCCGGCAAAGTTAGAGTGAGGCTCCACTCTCTGGATATGTCCCATTTTATGTATATGTATGATAGTCAAAATGACCTTGTGGGTTCATGTTTCTGAATGTATCAGGCATTTATAAATTTATGTTACTATAGAAATGAATAAGTAAATAGAGCATTGCTAAGCTCCAGAAGGTAATATTATTGTCACAATCTGGAAAACTTTCTATTTTATTCAATAAGGGGCAAGACCATTTTGAAATTTGAATTTATCATCTTTTGCATTTTTTTTCCTCCTAAGGTGATTGGTATTTAAATAGCCTTCCTTTTTTGTTTGCTTGCTTGCTTTTAACTTTAATTGAAAAAATAATTGTTTTGGAAGCCAAAATGAAGATTTCAGATTAATTGTATCTTTGGCAACTATGATTAATTATGACAATAAAATTTGGTAACATGTCTATTAAATATTGGCAAAATAAATCCTATCATCTTTTGACTTACATGGCTTAAATGTTTATACACAAGGTGAGGTTCATTAGAAGGCCAGTGACTGGCTCACTCATTGGCAGCTTGATCAAAGCTAGGTTTGAGGCTGGATCCATAAGAAAGATCATGGGAGGAACCAGCAGAGGGTGTAATAGTTACATTGCTATACCCCCATGTAGTCGACTGGTTCAAGTCCTGGACCTGGTGACTTAAAAACACACTGGACGCATGTGTGTGCATGCCAAAAATCTCAAGAGGAGCATGGAGGAGAATGGATTGTGGCATGGCCATCATCCCCCAGGAGGGTGATTTCTCACTTTCTGTTTGATTCTCTGTCTCTCTCGTAAGTACACGTGCCCTATAGCAAAAATCTCTGTCTCTAAAAATTCAAAAAAGGTCATGAGTTGAGTTCCTGGGTCAATGTGCACAAGCTGGACACATGCACATGCTGACTGGAAAGGCTGGGAAGACCGTGAGCCCTGCTGACAGGGCTTGTCTTTCTCACTCCCTTTCTTTCTGCCTCTCACTCTCATAAAGGAATTCAACTTTGGAGGGACAAAAAAGGAAGGAAAGTCAGTGATGGTTTCATCTGGAAATTTCAGTACTTTTATTCTAGGACCCTATTGACTATTGTGTCTAAGTTTATTATCTTGTTTATTCAACCTGATTTAAAACAAAACAAAACAACAAAAACCCCTTTTAATAGGGAGTACAGGTATGTGATATGTGTTTGTGTTTATGACAGAAAGTGGAATTTAGATTGGGTCTGTAGAACTCCATCAATGCCTGTAATTAAGGAAAAAGACTAACTTGTACATTAGTAATGTATAACATTTAGGCATTTCATGCAGAGATTTCTCCTCTATTAATTATTTTTTTATCTATTTATTGTACAGATTCATAGATCCTAATTTAGTCAATGGATTATAATATAATGTAATCATTATTTTGAGACTCAAAAACTTCTAGAGTGAGAGTTCCATTAGTTGTCTCATGTGTTCTATTGATAAGTCTACATTATTATTTACTATATATCTTTAACTTAACTTGTAACTTAAGTAATAGTATACAATTTTTTAGAGGTTTTTGCCTTAGTGCACATGCCCTTACCAGAGAGAGAGACAGACAGACAGACAGACAGACACAGTGAGAGAGAAAGTAAGAAATCATCCCCGAGGGGGATGGCCATGCCCCAATCCCTTCTCTTTCATTCTCCTCCTGGGATCTTGGGCATGCATGCATATATGCCTGGCATTATTTTAAAGCCACTGGGTCTGGGACTTGAATTGTGGCCAGCCACGTGTGGCCAGCCATGTGGCCAGCAATGTAACTGCTACACCATCTGCTAGTCCCAATATTATATGATTTAATATAGTATAAGACATTACTACAGCATATTTCTATTTCTTTACTTTTAAAGAGAAGTAAAAGAGAAAATATTTTATGATTACCCACATATTTATAATTTCTAATGTCCCTAATTTCTTGAAGTAGATCTAAATTTTCCTCTAGTATGATTTTCCTTCTGCCTGAATAACTTTTAAAATATTTCTCACAGTATAGATCCACTGGTGATAAATTCTTCTAGCATTATATAGCTAAGAAATCTTTTTTCTCTTCATTTTTCTCTTCATTCTTATATATAAGCTAGAAGGCATATATATATGTGTGTATATATATATAATATGTATATATATACATATATATTATATATATACACACATATATAATATACATATATATGTGTATATATATATATGGCATATTCTAGCTTGATAATGTTATCTTTCAGTAAAGTTATTATTCTACTGTCTTCTAACATGCATTATTTTCAGTGAGAAATCTATCGTTCTTCTTTTTATCCTTTTATAAAAAACATGTTGGTTTTCACCAGTTTTTGTTTGTTTGTTTGTTTTCTTGTTAGTTTTTGTAGTTTTTGCTGTAAGGCATGTGAGCTTGTTGACGGCTAGAGGAGAGAGAAAGGGAGAAAGAGAAAGTGAGAGTTCATCCCCGATAGGGTATGGGTGATGCCTCAATCCCTTCTCTTTCAGCCTCCTCTCAGGATTTTGGGAATGATGCACATGCACACATTGTGATTTTTCAAGCTGCTGGATCCAGAATTTGAACTGTGCACTCAGCCACATGGTATCCACTGCTTTAACCACCATGCCACCTGCTGGCCCATTTGTCAACTGTTTTAAAATATTCCATTTAGGGGCTGGCAGGTGATGTGATGGTTTAGGGCACTGGAGTTCAAGTCCTGAACCTGGTGGCTTGCTTTCTCACTTCCTCTCTCTTTCTCTCACACTCTCACTCTGTCCCTCTCTGGTCAAATTAAAATAAATAAATAAAGTTACATAAAATCATTCTTTTTACATAGTTCTCTTTATCACTTGCTTTAGTAACTTTTTTAAAGATTTATTTTGCAATAGAGTGCATGTGCTCACTGGAGAGACAGGGAGACAGAAAGTGAAAAATCACCCACCAGGGTGAATGGCAGTGCTGCAGTCCCTTCTCCATTCTCCTCTCGGGATTTTGGGCACACATACACATGCACCTGGCATGAGTTTTAAGCCACTGGGTACCAAACTTGAACCAAAGTTGACTATGTGAGAGTTCAATGACTTAGCCATTATGCCATATACTGGACCCATTTGCCTTAGTAATTTATGATGTGCTTTGACATTATTTTCTTCATATTTCTTCTGCATGGGCTTTGTTAAAGTTCTTACCTCTGTGGAGCTATCATTTTTATAAATTTGGCAACATGTTAACCATTATTTTTTCAGATTTATAGATTTTTTTTCTTTTACTTCATGCCCCTAATTCATACCCTTTGAGTACTCTGATTACATATTTAATAGTCCACTCGAAGTTGACTCACAGATTACTGACAAAATTGTCAGTTCATTTTTCATTCATTTTTCCTCAGCTATTAATATTTCTTTTTACTCTCTGTATTTCATTTTGTGTGTATTCTATTGCCATGTCTTTGGAACCTTTTTTTCCAACTGCATCTACTCTGCAGCCAATCCAAATAACTCTGTTTTTCATTTCAGATGTACTTTTCATACCTACGAGTTCAATTTGGCACCTTTTGGGATCATCCATCATACATAGCATGTTTAATACTTCCCCTTCCTTTTTGAACATGTGCCTTTACAATAATAACAGTAGTAATGTCTCTCTACTGCTTCTTTGATCATGGATTCTTTCTAGTGATTGATTTTTCTCCTGTATAGGTTGTATTTTCCTGCTGCTTTGCCTGTCTTGTAACTGTTGATGAGATGTTAAACATTGTTTTAACCTTTTTAGTGCTGGATTTGATCACATTCCTATAAATAATCTTAATCTTTGTTCTGGAACACTGGTAACTTACAAGGAATGAGATAAATCCTTTTGAGGTTTATTTTAAGTCATGTAACCCTAGCATAGAGCAATTTACATCTAGTTTTGCCCACTGAGGCAATACTTTTCTAAGTACTCTATCTGATTTCCTATAAACAATGAGAGTTTTCCTTTCTTCTTTCATGGTTCTGTGCCTGCCCTCAAGTAGTTTCTTCCACACATCTGCCAATAATGAGATGCAATGAACATTTGCAGAAATGCTCTGGCAGTCTATAGAGCTTTTTCTCTACGGATCACTCCTTGCTGGTACACTGATCTGCAAACTCTTCCTATCGTGTCCTCTGGTTTAAACACCTCCTGTTCTAAATCCCTCCTATTCACCTAATTAGTGTGGAAAGAATTTTTACACCACTGTTATGAGGCTAGGCAAATACGTAAATACATGTCATCAAATACTGAAAAGAAGAGAATAACCACAGTTTGTTAGTCACATATACTTCCAGCTTAGGGGAGAAGGGCACTATACACAGTGTATGGCCACAAGGGAGATGCGCTTGGGAGCAGAGTGAACATCTTCAGGCTATGGGAAGCAAACGTTATAGTTAGTACTAAGAGCGTGGAAGGGTGTGGTGGACACTGGTTCCAGTGGAAGGAAAACTCAGCTTGTTTGAGTAACCCCATTGATATCAAGGAACTAAAGTCTGCTATTTAGAGATAAATAAAAACTGTGTCTGGTCTCCTTGATAAGGGAGAAGGGGGCTGGTCATTGGGAGTAGCCTTAGGGGGTTCCTTATGAATAGACCACTTAAGACCCTTCTGTATTCACCAGGTATAAAGGCAGCAGTTGGGTCTAAGTTTTAAGCCTGAGACCACATTGCCCAGGCTCCCAGCACCAACTGCTCTGGGATCTGACTGGGTTCTTTCTGTTAGTGCTGCAGTCTGGAGCCTTGCCAGGTCATAATAACCTGGGATAATCAGAGGATTCACCTCCCTCTGGTTTCACTATCCTATGTTATTATACCAAATGTGTGAGATCAGAAAAACGTTTCTTCATAGATTCGTCTGTTTATTGTTATTTCTGGTGAGTGATACATCTGACACCTGTCATTTTATTCTTGCTTTTGCTTACATTTTAGGAAATCTTGACTGGGGATTCATGATAACTTGAAGTTTAATGAAAAATTCACCATTGTCAAACAAGTAATAGATATTTGATCAACAAGAGGAGAATTTTATCAGGATTGCTTTTTTAAAACATCCTGGCTAATATGGGATGGGAAAGGAAGGGTATAAAAGAAAAGAAAAATGAGAGAGAGAGTAAGAGAGAGAGAGAATTAACTACATTTCAGTAAACATTAGTTTTAAATTTAGCATTCTCCTGACATTTTCTCCCCATGCTTGCTTCACTCTAATGTAAAGGAAAAAAAAAAGAGAGAGAGGGAGAGAGATTTTTAGGCCAGTCATTTTGAATGAATCATTTAAACTATTTAAGCATCAATGAATCTATCCAAAAAAAAAAAAAATGTTGAATATAATTCCCACATCAGTGACTTGTGGCAAAGATACTTCATAAAACGTATATAGGCACTTTCCACAAGATTGATTCACAATAGTTTCTCAATAAATATCATTTTTCCTTAAGCCAACTGGATTTTAATTCTTAAGGAGTTTCCTTTCTCTACATTTTAAAAACTAAAGCTGTTTTACCAACGAGCTGGTTTCGATTTGTTTTTGCCATTTTCCTTTTCCATTTGCTCACTCTGGGAGGCTATAAACCATGCTGTGTCCATAAGTAAATAAAAAATGTCCTCAGTCTCCCCAACAAAGAATATTTTTTGGCAAACACACTGCACTTACGTGAAGTGTCAGGATTTCAAAGCCTCCCCAAGGAGTCCAGCCGACATGTCTAAGGAAAGGTAATGGAGTGATTACGAGCCCTTTTCAAGGTAGCAAGCCCATTCTTCCAAAAGAAAGTCAGACTGTGTAAAGAGATGCTTGCTTATCCTACAAGACCTTTAGAAGCAGGAAAAGAAAAAAAAAAGCACATGCAGACAAAGTGTAAGGTATTGTTAACTCAGAAAAGAATTTCCTTCAGAGTTATGAATTACTTTTAAAATGTTGCTATTTAAATATATTAAAACACTAACTGTAATATTTCTGGTTATGTTTAATCCATAAGATAATCAATTGCATTAACATGTATGCACTGAACAAATTAACTTTCAATGTGTTGTATTTTTAATGTTTTGAGGTAAAAAGGGCATGCATTATATGGATAAAAAGGTATTAGGATTAAGATTCCACATTTTAAATGACTAGTTCTATGACCTTGAACAAATTATCTATTAGGTCATTGGAAAAGTCTTGAAGTATTTTTCTTGTTCTTCTATGCAAAAATGTATCACAACTTTTCCAACAACCCAATAACATCTCCTGACCTCAGTTTCTTTCCTTTTCCTTTTTTTTTTTTTTTTTTGTTGTTGTTATTTCTGAAAGGTACATGCATTTTCCAGAGACAGACACAGAGAGAAAGAGAGAAAGCCCTCTCCAATGGGACTTGGAATTGCCACAGTGCTCCTTTATTTATCCTTCCCATCAAGATTTTGGGAACACATGTACATGCACTGGCATGCTTTTCAATTCTCTTTTTTCTAAAATATTTTCAAAGAATTATTTTATTTAACTTTATTTTTAATTTGATCAGAGAGGGACAGAGTGAGAGAGCAAGAGAAAGTGTGTGTGTGTGTGTGTGTGTGTGTGTGTGAGAGAGAGAGAGAGAGAGAGAGAGAGGGCGCCAGAAAGCCAGAAAGCGAGACAGCAAGCTGCCAGATCCGGGATTCAAACTGTTCACTCTGGTCAGCCATGTGAAAGTCCAGCACCCTTAACAATCAGGCCACATTCCAGCCCCATGCACTGGCATGCTTTTCAAGCTACTGAGATCAGGACTAGGACAGTGATCAGCCACACTGAAGCCAGTTTCTGACCCATGGTTTCCAATACGTGTTTTCCAACATGTGGTTTAACCATGGTGCCATAGAGCCAGCTCATAAACCTCAGTTTCCATCTCTGTTTATTATGGATATTTCATAAGGTTTTCCTGAGGGGGGTAACAAAAGACAAAAATAGAAGCAAAAAGGCAACAATGGTCCATAAGTTATTGCTTAGTTCCTGTTATTACTGCTACTAGTAAACATTAACTATTACTACATTTATCATTAGATATCTGTTTTCAAAAACATGGACATTTTTAGATTCGTCCGATGCTTACCATAAAGCAGAGTTCCTAAAATCAAAACAAGGAAACAGAGGGAACTGAAATATTATAGGCATAGTACTGAAAATGCAAAAAGAAAACTCACATGTAAGAATATATGGCATTTAAAATATAAACAATTATTGCTCATATCAAAGAGCAGAAAAGCAGAGAGAATGAAAGCATTTCCCATTATAACACAATTTTCCCTCATGTATTCATTAATTCATTGAACAAATACTAAACATACAACATTTAAGTCACTAGTCTAGGCACTGTGGATAAAGAAATTGACAAAACAGATACAGATTTCAACCCCAACAGAAATGAAATTCACAAAAAGGATATGGAGAATAAATATCATATCATGGCATGTCCCATCCTATCTTATCCTATTCTATACCTCAGAGGGGAATACATAAATACTATGGGGGAAAATCCAAGAAGAGGAATCAGAAAGGTATGCAGGAATAGAAGAGATTGCAGTTCTAGATAAGGTTATACACATAAAGAAAAGACGATGAGAAAGTGAATAAGGACCTGCAGAAGATATGATTTTGACCCTACTGGATAACTTAAGAGAGACGTCCCACAGCAAAAGAAACAACCAGTATCTAGCCCCTCAGGTAGGAAGATACCTGGACCACTGATGGTCTATAGAGACCAGTATAGTTATTGACTGGACTGCAGTAAGAGTTAGTCCTATGATTTGAGGTCAGAGAGTTAATGAGAGGAGAGAGTTTAGATCATAGAGGTCTGTGCAGCTTATCCTAATGGCTTTGCTCTTTTCCTCGGAGAAACAAGAAGATCCTGGTTTCTGTGCTCACAACAGCTTAAAGAGAAAGGGGAAGAAGTAGAGATATGAGTTAGAAAGTGAGGAGTGATTGGATTCTATGTTTTTTCTCTTTAAGGTTTTTGCCATAATGTGCATGTACTCACCAAGGAGAAACAGAGAGAGATGGTGAGAAAGAAAGTAAGAAATCACCCCTCACAGGGGGGATGGCCACATCACAATCCCTTCTTCATTCTCTTTCTGGGATTTTGGATGGGCATACTCATACATGCGCCAGGTGTGATTTTCAAGCCTCCAGGTCTGGGACTCGAACTGCAGTCAGTCATGTGAAAGTCCAGTGCCATAATTACCGTGCCACCTGCTGGCCCCTCTAGATATGTTTTGATGGCAACATTGACCAACTTTGTTGAGTAGTTGGATACAAAGTAGAAAAGAATGAGAAAGGTTGAAGATAACTCCAAGGGTTTTCCTGAGAAACTGGTAGAGCGAATTTCCAAACAGATTATTTTTTAAAAAGAGCAGATGGTGGAAGTTGGAAGACACTGAGATCAAAAGTTTGGTTTTAGTCAGATTAATTTTGAGACAATAATTGAACATTCTATCCCAGGAGTCATGGAAACATTTAGATACAAATCTGGAGTTGAGGGTAGAGCTCCAGGATTGAGCTGAAACTCAGGGTCATCAGAATATAGAATTTCTCATGCTTCTTTCACTCTTTTTCTTATGACATAGAATTCATATATGTTTTTAGTCAGCATTGCATTAAAATGTCTTTAACATTGTTTCATAATGCTTTATTTTAAGAGCAGCAGAGGTTATCTGAAAGTTCTGAGTATAAATGGTTGATTTTACTTGATACCGTTTTGATGTCTTTGAGCTTGAACATACTATTTTATCATTGTGAGTTTAGCTTCCTGACCTACCATGAGAGATATTAATACATTCCTTATAACATTTTTGTGAGTATCACATATTATACTGCCATTCTCCATCATTTTATTTCCTAATTGTTAAATAGCACAGGATGTGCAATACAAGTACTCCTAACTCATCACCTAGTTCAATTCTCACTGAAACAATAGAAAAAGGTAGAATTATTCCAAGAATACTAAGACTGAACAACCTGCTTATGCCAATACACTAGCAAGTAGCAGAATCAAATGTATCTATCAACTTAATACTTGGGTTTTGCTTTCCTTTTTCACTTTGCTTCTACATGTAATCATTGAAATATGAGTCTAATATTCCAGGAGTAATAAATCTCTATTTTCTTTCCTACACATGTGAGAAGTTTTAGCATCAGCATCAAAGCAACATCTAGGGGCCAGCAGATTTAAGGCACTGGACTCCCACATAGCCAACTGCAGTTCAAGTCCTTGACCTGGTGGCTTGCTTTCTCACTATCTCTTTCTCTGGTGAATGTGTGAGTCCTGCAGCATATTACAAAATAATAATAGTGATAAACAAAACTAAATGTTTTTTTAAAGGGACAACATATAAATAGTTTTCTATGAAGATTAAACAAAATCATGATTTAGATGAATAATATATGTATGGTATTTCTGGTACCAATTATGCTTAAATGTAGTGTTTTGGCTAAGTTAAGCAATACTTACAAATATAAGTCCAGATGTGAATTGCAGTTGCTCTGTCTGTGGGATTGAACAAGATGCCCAGTGAGGTAAATTACTGTAAGGTCAATGAAAAGTGGATCTATGGAGCTGTTCTCATTCATCCCAGCTGTCTACTTTTCCGGTCTTCTTTGAAAGACTTCTGTTATATTTTATCACCTCATTCTAGTACCTGCCAATGAGAAAGAGCTGTCCTAGACATCTAAGTATAACCATAAGTTCATGTGATAGATACAACTAGATGGATGAAACTTAATAGCATAAAATATGGCTTAAAGGATGTAGGTGGTAAGTCCTCACTTTTTCAATAATAATTATTACTATCGAGCCAATTTGAAAGAACTGTTGTTTCTGGATAGTATTATTAGGTTGGAAAACTCATGGTGTGTTTTTCTGTGTAAAAATGAGTCATGACTTCCCCGACAACCCAATATTTCTAATTGCATTTTCTGCTCTTATTTAGATGTTTCGCTTTATTTATAGCACAAAGAAATATCTTGATAAACAATCTATACCCAGAGTAGCCATGCCTGTGGCAGGAGTGTTGAACGTGAATATGTACTTTCATCATTCTACTCATGCAATTCTGATTTATGTGGGTAATATTTCAGAAATTTAAATTTATTATTCTCACTCATAAATTGGAAAGGGAATCCTAGTCTTTCAGGAGTTCTATCAAAATCGAGTCATATGCTGAGTAATATTCCATAGTGTATGGGCCACAGTAATCATAAAGTAAAATAAAATTTAAAAGAAATTGCATGCTTTGCAAATATAAATTATAAGTACTTTATTGTTAGTAATAATATTAGACACTTAAAAACTTTTAAACTCAGTCATTGTTGAATACCTATGAACTAAATAGGTGCTCAAAATGTTATGGAGACTAGCTAAAATAGTCCTTACAGTGATCCTTAAAGGTAAGTATTTGAAACATTGTATCATGACTTTCCCAACAACCCAATATTACAATGATACTTAGTCCGTAGATACAGAAACTGGGAACAGAGGTTTAAAGAGCTATAGCTGGAGTTTAAACTCCTGCCTCTCTGATTTAAGAGACCTTGCCATTAAATATTCTTTCTTCCTTGTTACTTGCTTAAATTTGCCGGAAGGTACATGACCTCATCACAGAGAGAAAGGAAGAAAATGAGAGAGCACCCTCAATGGGAAATGGTCACGTTACAGTCACTTGCTCTTCCACATCTCTTTCTTTCTGGATTTGGGGCAGCATGCCTAGCATGGTTTTTAGGCCATGGGATCCAGGACTCAAACCATGCAGTCAGCCACGTGGGATTCAGCTACTTTAACCACCATGCAATGGGCCAATCCATTAAATGTTCTTTAGAGCAATGTTGTCTAATAAAACTTTCTGCAATAAAGAAAATTTCTATTTATTGATATGTCCACTCTGTCCAATGTGGTAGAAGTTGTCAGGGAGGTTTTCATCTGATAGATCGTGAGCAGCACTGGGTATTTGCTGATTGCGTATGAAATGGCACCCTCCATTGGTGTATGTTTGCTATTGGGAACTTAATGCATAATGAAAAGTAGCTCTTCTCCTATTTGATGGTGAAAGAAATAATGATCTGGGAAATGAATGTCTGTCTTGTATCCAGATCTTATTTCTACCATGCACAAAAACTTTTTGAAGTATTAAAATAGGCAGTAGAAACAAGCATTTGAGTATTATGTTTGAATTATCAAACTACAGTAGATGCCATATTAAAGACCCCCCCCCCTTTTTTTCAAACAAATCCAGATGACAGGTGTATCATGAAAGATACAATTCTTTTCCGTATTAAATAAAGTTGGTTAAAAATGTGCACAGCTGGTAAGTTGATTATTGGCATCGTTGGAGAAGAGCACCCGACACACTGAGGAGCAGCTTGAGCCTTACATCTTTGTAATTATGTGTCAGTCCCAGAGAATCCACACAGCCTTGTCCTGCCAAGACCCCTCATATAACGATGCACAACCCATGCCACCAACGTGACACATTGCACAAGAAATTACACATTTTAAATTAGATGCTTGAAAGAGACTCTTTAGCTGCAAAGTGGAGGCAGCTGCACTAAGATATTTGGCCATCTCTATTTTCTACGGTTTAGCTCAATTTATTAAGAAGGAAAAGCATATTTCGGATTTCTGTCACCAAGGCACGAGGGCATGGTCATTAAGAGCATTCTAGAGATTGCTAGTTCTGATTCAAGTCCTATCTCTGATTATTCCCACTTGCATGGCCTTGAGTAAGCTATTTAACCCTATGCTTCTCAAATGTCCAGGCTGAAAATTTGGGCTAAAAAGTGGTAAAATAGATTGTTGTTTTTGTAATTCAATAATGCAATATATAAAGTGTGTATCCAGAGACTGTTATAAATAGTAGCCAATAAATGTTGGGTATCACCTCGCCTATTATTCTGTCAGTTTAGACTATGTCTTCTTCACATATAGTCTCCCAACGCACCTGGCCTTCGATCAATGGCTACTCAGTGAAAGAATGAATCGAGTAATGCCTTACGTTTACACAGGTTTTTGAAAACCACTTCATACATCATTGTTTTCTCTGATTCCAGCATTGCAATATTGATCAATTGTGTATCTACTCCTGACTAGCCGGACCTCATTGTTCTCAGAGAACAGGTACATCGGTGAGACTTCTTTCCTCACTCCGATTAACCACTGCATTCCTTGGCATTATTCCAAAGTAAAGACAGTGGTAGTACAAGGATGTCTCTGCAGGTCTCATGTTAAAATATAAGATATGGTGGAGGGGAAAAAAAAAAGGAAAAAAGAGTTGTCAGTAATAAGGTTTTATCTTAATGTCGTCAAGTGACTTCTGGAGTTATCACTAGCACATTTGTGAGCATTTGCCTCGACTATGAAGTCTGCTTTACAAAATCATTTTGTGCCAGAAGAAACTACTTAAAATTGTACTCATGGTGCTGTCTCCAGGCGGGAATCTGTTATTAGCAGTGGTGATAAGGAAGGCTGCAGACATGTCATGACATTGGTTACCCTCAGGATAAGAGTAGATCAAGGCTTTCAGAGGAAAGGGCAGAGGGAGAGAATTACTCCTTGTCACTGCCAGACTTTGTGGCTACCAGCAAAGGATCATTTTAAGCTGCTTCCAACTTAGGAAATTGGGGAAATTACAGCTCCTACACTGTTGATTGCTCCCCTTAGCCTGCCCTCTTCAGGGTTGTCGTTTGTAGGGACTATACTGAGGTCTATGGTCGTGGCAGAGTTTATCCTGCAGATAATTGAAGAATTGCTTCATCTATGAGTACAAGGTATTCAAGGTCATATGAAGTGAGTTGAAACATTAGTAACACTCTGGTTTTATACACCCCACCACACACACACATACCCCAAAGCAAGCACCCACCTTGTTTGGACAATATTGGCTATTCTTTTAATGTTTTAGTGGCTAATATATACCTAAGGAGAGTCAAAGTTATTTTCTGTTCATCCAGAAAGATTTTTAAGTCTCAGCAAAACAGAATTGACTTGAAATAGGTGTCTTTATATATCATTAATTTGAAACAAATATTTATTAACCTCAAAATAGTTTAAGAAATGGCTGAGGAATTTTGTGTTGCATTGATACAGTTATGTCATTCATTCTTGTTCTGCGCTATTCTTAAAACAGAACAAACAACCAAAATACACTCTATGAAATCTAGTAATAGATCCTTGTTTTAGAATAAAGGCTAAGTGTTATTGGATACAAAACTTGCCAGTCTTTAGTTCTATTTCCTTTTAGGTAAAGATTAAAATTTCCTTTATACACAAAAGTAGAACATGCTGGAAACATTTTGGATTCCGTAGATACCACCAAGTCGTTTTTCAAGTGTTCTGACTTCAAGAGAAGCCAACAAGCAGTTTGCAAAGCACTATTCCTTAATATTTAAATTCCCTTTGAGGTTTAAGAGAAATTTAATCCACATGTTTCTAATTCATTTGCACTCAACTCATAAAAATATGTTCTTCAATTTGATCTCATTGTGGTCCAGGGGCATTAGAAAGCTTTCAAATGAGCCTTCCTCCTTGAATTGAAATCCAGATGTTGTGTTTTTGTCAGCTCTAAGCAAATTTGAAACTCAGAAATGTCTTGGTCATAAATGAGAAGGCACAGATGGTTTTGGAACTTAGGGAGAAAAAAAAATCCATAGATAATAGAAACTCTCTTAAAACATAAGGAACTATCATTTTTAAGGATTTCATTCAACTGGTGAGTAACATTCTGCTCATTTCAAGACAGCAGACTCTGCAACTAAGGGACATTGAATGATCTGGGGTTAAACCGTGAGTGAGGATAAGGCCAAGAATAGACTCTCGGAGCCCTTCTTTAGACTAATAACAAGTAGTGATTAAAATAAATAAATAGTAGGAGGATGAAAAGGATGGAACCAAATGCTGAAGCCATATGGTAACACCATCAGGGATAGACAAAAACAGGTTATTTTTCACATGTCCAATATTCCCTTACATTAGCCACCCAGAAGATGGTGAGGGATGAGATGAGATCGAACACTGTGTAATAGAAGGCAAAAACAGCCACCCTCCATGGCATTTTCAGGAAAATATGATCCCATCTCTTTTAAATATGAGTCTGTTTAAAAACACTTTTTCCTATATCTTTGAGCAAACCTGTTAAGTTATACAAACATAAACACAGCACTAACTGTCCATGAGTATTCCTTTTGCCTTAGAATATAGAATCACTTCACTGCCTTAATACTACATGTCTTCACACACAGGATGAATTCATCACAGTGTTATGCAGTTTATACTAGTGACTCAAAGTTTTCCTGTAGTTTTGGAAATACCATAAGGCCTTAATCAAGAAACTAAATTTATTTAGTTTAGCAAGAGTATGAATGTTCATTTGTATTTTCGTAGAAATTCCTTTAAAATCAACCCAGCCTTGGTTCAAATTTTTATCGACGGGATGGGGAGGTGTGGTGTTCTCTGTTGAAGATATTTTGATCGACTAGACTGGGGAGAAATGTTCACATATTGAAATGTTCACTTTGTAAGCTAAACAATGTGATTGAATGTATATATATATATATATATATATATATATATATATATAATAAAATAAAAAAATTTAGCTCTGTACTTACTATCCAGATGTCTGATCTTCAATGATCTCAACCTCTGAAATGATGATGAAAAGATCCATCTGAGAAAGGCCAGCATGGCCAACCACTGTTCGAGTTCTGGGCCCGGTGGCTTCAAAATTACACTGGGCACATGTGCATGTGTGCCCAAGAACCTGGGATGATAATTGAGAAGGGATTGTGGCACGGCTATCCTTTTTCCCTCTCACTGTCTCTCTCTCTCTTTCTCTGGTAAGCACATGTACTGTAAGGCAAAAACCTCTAAAAAAAAAATCCATCTGACAAGTTTGTCATGAATACTGAAAAAGTGACAGGTGCAAACCTATTTGTTTCTTATCCACTGACCTTTTTTTGTCGATCCAATGAATTACATAGAGAAAAAGCTCAGTTATTGATAACCCCATGAAAGCAAACAAAATCTTGCAAGAGATATTAATTCTTTAAGCTCTCTTCATTTTCATTTTAGCTCTGTATTTTATGAGTATACTATGCAATTCCTCTTGCATGTAAGTGTTGCAAAAATCTTTACTCCTGGTCTGCATTTAGCATCTTTCTATTAATTACCAAATCCCTCTTTTCTATTTTCTTTTTTTTCTAGTAAAAAGTGAGATGTCTGAGTCTACCAGTAATCATTCGCCCAGCTCTTTAAACAAGTCTCCATGTTGAATCTCCCTCCTTTCACATGAGTCTCATGGGGATGGCACTAAACCAGACTCACAAAGGCATCCGTGTAGTGTCAGGTAGACAAATGACTTGAGGAGGGACCACCAGATCTCTTAGATGTCAACCACAGCACTTTTGATGAAAAGAATTGGGGAAACATGCTCTTTGGGGCACACTGAAAAGGTAGGTTTGATATCTAGAGCTGCTTGTAGCTTCTGCTGGTATCTGGGGAGAGCCTGTCTGTGGATGGATCCCCCAGAGGAGAGAGTAGAAACAGTCTGAGTTCTCATGGCATCTGCCATGTCCCTGGAATCAGCCATACCAGAGACCTCAAATTCTCTAAGACAGCACATTTTCTCTTTAGCATCAGCCATTGTGAAGTCTGTCCGTTTTAATGAGAAGTGTTTTCTTTAATACTAGTATGTAGAGTACATAGATAAATGCATTTTATCACTGCATAATAAGATGTTTTTCATGAAAGAGTGAATAATGGCAATTATTGTTCTCATTACTATGATTGTTACCTGTGGTTGAAAATAACAATAAAAGATATCTTTATTTTTTTCATCCTGAGCAGGTTTTCTATGGTTATTTTAATCTTCAGTCTAATCTCCAAACTTCACAGTGCTTACAAGGCATAGGTAACTACTTTCTTCAAAGACAAAAAAAAAAAAAAAAAAAAAAGAAAAACCACATTACTCCTTTCCTTAGATATGCCCAGCAGTTCTATTAGTCTATTAAACTACTGTGATTTCTCAGCCATTCACAGTTACTACGTGTTTCTTTTCTTTCCTTTCCTTTCCTTTTCTTTTCTTTCTTTTTTTTTTTTTTTTTTTGAGAAGTTTTTGTTATAGGGCGTGTGTGCTTACCAGAGAGAGAGAGAGAGAGAGAGAGAGAGAGAGAGAGAGAGAAAACGAGAAATCACCCTCCAGGGGAGTGGCCACACCACAATCCCTTCTCCTCCGTTCTCCTCTTGGGATCTTGGGCATGCATGCACATGTGCCCAGTGTGAGTTTAAGCCACCAGGTCTGGGATTCAAACCATGGTTGACTACATGGGAGTCTAGCGACATAGCCATTACGCCAACTGCTGTTCTCACTATGTTTCTTATAACTGTGTTTCAACAGATCCTTCACAGATTTTCTTTCTTTCTTTCATTCTGTTTTTAATCTTCTGTCTGAAGACTGGCTCTCCACTCAAACCTGCAAGGGTAGCCTGATACCATTTTTTCCTAAGTAAGTTCTATTGCCTCTTGTTGTTGATTGATACTGGAATTTTCTTTTGCAAATGAATAATTTATATCAGTAATGTTTATTGAAGAGCCAGAGGTAAGGTCTAGGCATAATTTTGTTAGAGAAATTTATTTTTAAATGGCTCTTACAACAATTAGCAAATAAATGGCTGGCATAAATGTAAAGGAAGCTTTTTCAGTTGTGAGGGAAAGATAGGGACTATATACCTGGCTCGGAAGAGGAGCCACACCTGAGTTACCTTTTTTTTACCCCAGTTAGTACAGTAAGAAGCATTACATGTGTTCCTGTGTCCATTTACTTACTACTACTGGCCAGGACTAAGCAAAAGAGATGATAGAAATAGGTTTTAGGGCCAGTAGGTGGCCTGATGGTTAAGGCTGCTGGATCTCACCTGTCCTACTGCCCAGTTTGAGCCCTGGACCTGGCAGCTTGAAAAACATTCCAGATATGTGTGTGTGCATTCCCAAAGTCCTGAAAGGAGAAATGAAGGCGAAGGAACTGCAGCATGATCATTCCCCGTGAGGGGCAGGTGCTTTCTCACCTCTTCCCTACCATTTCTCTAGCAAATAAGGTGCCCTCCAGCAAAAAAAAAAAAAAAAAAAAAAAAAAAAAGACTTTAACATTAACTTTGTTCTGATAACTTTCCTAATGCAATGATTAGTGATTATATAAAGTATCTCCAGTGTTATTTTAGGGATCATTTGGATAAGTTTATTTGGGCAAAGACAGAATTTCCCTTCAACTATGTGATCTTATATAAATAGAGTTGCCTACATGTTTTCCTATTGCAAATACATGTATGTGTGGATGCACTGGGTTTTGTTTTTAGTTTTAATTTGGTGTGTACTCACCAGAGAGGGAGAGAGTAAAGATGAAAGGGAAAGTGAGAAAGCACTGGTTTTAGGGGATGGTCATGTCACAATCTCTCCATCTTTCCCATACTTTGAGATTTGGGGCACACATATACACACTCCAGTGTATTTCTCAGGCTACTGGGAGGGGGGACTCAAACTGTGCAGTGGGCCAAGTGAGATCCAGCTGCCTTAATCACCACGCCACTAGCTGGCCAGAATGTGCGTTTTAAACATCAACTAATTGGTGTCACTAGGTCAAATCACTTTAATCTCTAAGAGATATCATACCACCACTGCCATTTTTAAAAGCAGATGATTTATTTGAGTAGTCAGTGGTATGATACTGACATGAAACCTAGTTTCTCCATCTGAGAACAAGGGGATGATTCTAATAGTTATGCAAAACTCCTACAATGTCTAAATATTTTCAACTTTTAATTGAATTTTTTATTTCACACTTCTTGCTCTTTTTAACCACCAAACAACCATTTGTATGAGAACTATGAATATTTGCACATCACCTGATTCAGCTGAAATTCATTGATATTCCCATTTTTGTCTGAAAGAAGTGCTTGTGAAATTAAGAGTTAAATATCTAAATTTCCATTTTAACCTTATTAAAAAAAGGGAAAAGATTAACATTTAATAAGGCTTAGCAGAAAACTATTTGATGTTCTAAAAGTAGAGACTTTTTCTAAGTCATTCAACTTTGTGTTTATTCTGTTAAGTTAAATGAGGAAAATTAAATAGAAGCCTTATATGTTTAAATAACATTTTCAGAGATGGTAATTCAAATGTGAGGTATTATTAGAAAATTTAAAATCAATTTTCAGCTCTCTGGGAATGGAATTTCTCTTAGAGCATATCACTTAATAATGGATCCAGGACAGTATTGTCTTGCAATATAAAAGATTGTATGGATTTTAGGACCAGTAGTTAGTGTAATGGCTATGTCGCTGGACTCCCACGTAGTCGACCACGGTTCGCGTCCCGGACCTGGTAGCTTGAAACTCATGCCCGGTGCGTGTGCGTGCGTGCCCAAGATCCCAAGAGGAGAATGGAGGAGAAGGGATTGTAGCGTGGCCATCCCACCTGGGGGGTGATTTCTCGCTTTCTGCCTCTCTGTTTCTCTCTGTCTGTCTGGCGAGCGCACGTGCCCTATAGCAAAAATCTCTAAAAAAAAAAAAAAAAAAAAAAAAAAAGATTGTATGGATTTCTTCCTTAGAAATGAGTTGCAATAACACATTTTCATCTGAATTTCATTGCTATGGTATCTTTCTATCTTGAGTATTTTCTGAATCTTAATCATCTTTATAACTTAAGGGAGTTGATAGCAATCCCATGGTATATTACTTTAAAGAAATGGCCAAGACCATGTTCACAATTTTTAAAAAATAACATGGTTTAGGGACTGGCAAGTGGCACGGTGGTTAGGGCACTGGACTCCCAAATACCATCTGAGGTTTGAGTACCAGACCAGGTGGCTTACTTTCTCACTTTCCCTTTTTTCTTTTTTTTTCTCTCTCTCTCTCTCTGGCAAAATTTAGGAATAAATAATAATAACAAAATTAAATAAATAATTATTTTAAAAATAAAATAAAATTGTTTATTTCTATAGAAATCAAAACTGTAACTTCATTTTTTGTCATCTTGTTTGTTTTTACTCATGCAATTATAAACAAGCCCTTTGCTGAACATTTTGACAGTGACACTCTATTTCAGCATCACCAGTGTCTCCGTCATTTTCTGTCAGAGTCTGATGTGATCGCCTCAGTGAAATCCATTTCATAGCTGTGCTTAGGATTCTTTTGGGGAGTAATATATTTACCTTAATTAAGGATGGCTGTAGAGACAAGTGAGTTTTGAGCTCATAAGACTTAGTTGAACTGTTTGGTAACAACTATGTTCATTTTCTTCATTCAAGATGCTTGACATGGAGATTATACTTATTCTATCAGTTTACACACATGTGTTGCACATCTACCATGTGAAAGGCACTATGTAAGGGAACTGGGGAGCAGCGCAGTACGAGGGCAAGTACGGATAAGGGCTCTTTGTAAGGGTGGCAAAGAGGAAGCACATTGTTTTTTAGGTTGTGCTTTCATAATGGGACTTAGAGGTGTGAGCTAAAGAAAAGAATTCTCCCTGCCCATGTGAGATGATGCCTTTGCAAAAGATAGAATCTTTTTTTTTTTTTTTTTTTTTTTGGAGAGGTTTTTGCTATAGGGCGCGTGCGCTCGCCAGACAGAGAGAGACAGAGAGATAGAAAGCAGGAAATCACCCCCCAGGGGGGATGGCCACGCCGCAATCCCTTCTCCTCCATTCTCCTCTCGGGATCTTGGGCATGCACGCACACGCGCCCGGCGTGAGTTTAAGCCGCCGGGTCCGGGACTCGAACCGCGGTCGACTACGTGGGAGTCCAGCGACATAGCCATTACGCTAACTGCTGGTCCCCAAGATAGAATCTTAATTTGATCTCTTACTATCATTCTATTTGGGATATTTTAGTGACATAATAATTATGTATATTTATGGGGTACAATGTGATTTTTCAGTATGAGAATACTTCTAACAGTTAAATTAGGGGGCCAGCAGGTGACATGGTGGTTAAGGCACTGGACTCCCACATAGCCAACTGCGATTTGAGTCCTGGACCTGGCCGCTTGAAAATCAGGTGGATGCGTGTGTGTGCGTGTGCCCAAAATCCTGAGAGAAGAGAAGGGATTGTGAGGGGTGATTTCTCACTTTTCCTCTCAGTGTCTTTCTCTGTCTCACTCCTTCTCTGGCAAGCAGGTGGACCCTAGGACAAAAACCTAAACAAACAAGCAAAAAGGAGTAATTATCATATCCACTATCTCAGCCATTTATGATTACTGTGTGTTGGGTACAAGCAAAATCGTCTTTTATAGCTACTCTGAGTTACACAGTAAGTTGTCAACTGTAGTTACTGTACTGTACTTTATAACACCCCGGCTTTTTCTTCTTTCCTTGTAGTTTTATCTCAGAGAATTTTTCTCGAATGTTCTGATTGCCAGTATGTCTTTTAGGCTTCTCTAGAGTTACTCAAAGTAACTTTAGTCCTTAAGTAAAAATATTCCAATGTGCCATACATTTTCTAATCATTTTTATGCAAAAGATACGCAGTTTTTTTGCTACTGCGTTTTGTTTTGTTTTCACATCTCCATTCAGAACAATGGCTCGTACGTGTCCCCATCTCTCTCTGTCTCTATTGCCACCATACAGTTCCCCTAAGTTTATGTGCTTGGTTCCCCTCTGCTTCCTTCCTTGCCAAGTTTAGTGCATTCTCTATCCATCGCAAAAGAAGGAAAATTTAAATCGACTTGTCATTCCCCTGTTATTGACTTTCCAAATGTTCAGCAAAATCTGGCTTCACCTTCGATCAGTACCACTCCCTCTTGCCAAGTGCCTTTCAGTTTTCAGTCTTCCTCCTCCTTCCACACTTTGGCTGACTTCTCATCTTGTAGATGCTCAGCTTCAATACCACTTCCTCAGAGAACTCTTTCTTAATATTGTGTTATATTGTTTTATAGCATCCTGAATTTTCCTTTGTAACATGCTTCATCATTTGTAACCAGCATACTTATTTATTGTCCAGAATGGATTATAAATCTGATCATCATTGACAGAGTATAGCCCTCACCTCTGCAACAGGGTACGCCCACTGTAAAGCATCACAGAAAACTATTTTATAAGTGAATGAATGCCAGAGCACTTACAGTTAAGCTAAATACACCATCAATATATTTATATTGCATATTGACCACGGTCTCCTGTGAATTTAACTTCTTCAGGAGTAAGAAGGAAAAATAAACAAACAAACAAAAAAAACAAAGTTCTTAAACATAAAATTAATTGGAAAACATATTGGAATATTCTCGCATTCCTTTCCTGTGCCATTGAACCTAAATTCAATACGTTCCTACTGCAGGCTGTGTTTACCAAACTCAGACTCCGTTCAGCTATGGATAACCTGTCTTTGAACATATGCTGGAGGCTGCATCCTACCAGAGGGGACGGTAGCAAGCTGTGAGACTAAACTTTTATCATCATCTCTATAAATCAAGATGAAAGCTATAGACTTCCTCCTGTGGACCTCACACTGCCTTCGAAAAACAAAAAGGTGAAATACCAAGAGTGAAAAAAAAAATCTAAACATAATTATTTGGCATTAATAGAATACCATTGAGTATTTCACTTCCTTAAAATAATCTGGATGACAGAGAATTCCAAAAAAATGCCAGGAAACATAACTGCAGATATCTAGCCTAAGAATAAGGCCAATATTTCAATATAACAGTTAATGATGCCAACTCTAACATAAATGTTCCCTTTTTTTTTTTTTTTTTCTCTTAATGTGTAGATAAATTCTCTCCCCCTGAACATGAGTGGAGACTAATTCTAAGCCAATGAATAGGTTATATTTTCCACATTGGTCATCTTATTTATTTTCAGTATACTGCAAATGTCGTCACTTGCACAGTGAGGTGGTCTTTTTTTTGGACTTGGAAAAATGAAAAGAAGTAGATGTAATACAAACTGAGACAAATATCGTGTTCCAAATTAACCACAGATTATACATATCCTGATATCTAAGAACCACTGAAAGTTCTAGATATTCTTTCCTCCAACACCAGGCTATTGAAAAATGTGCCATAATAATTACTTGCCTGTGGATAATAGATAAATGTACATATATCATATTGATCATTTTTATTACATATAAGAGGTAAACATTAAAAATACCTGTACATTTTTCTAATAATTATCCTTTTAAGAAAGAAATGGATTTTTTTGACAGCAGAGGAAATGTTATTTAATTGAATTTAATAACACATTGAGCAAAGGCTGGACTTAATCCAACTGTAAAATGAAAATTACAGTTACATTTTATATTACCAACCTTCGTGCATATTAATCTAATTTAAATACTGTTTAAAGGTAGCTCACTCGCTCTTCATTTTAATATTGGAATGATGGAAAATAGACTTAATCATGACAAATATATTTAACTTCTACATAATTACACTGTTTTCAATTTTACTGCCTTTTTACTTGAAAGTATCCAAATACATCCACTTATCCTGTTATTTCCTTCTCTCTTCATACTATAAAGTTTAATGGAAAAATAAAATTTGGCTACAATTCAGGGAATCGATCTTTAATTTTAGTTTCTTTCTGTCTTCTGATTGTGACTTTGTGAGTAAATTATTTACTAAATTAGTACCTCAACTTCTCCATCTAAGCAATGGAGAGAGACTTTTGCTATTCTTTCCTTGTTATATAGTCAAGGAAATAGGATGAAGTTAAGTATCTTTAACTTTACATTATCTGAAAGTGGTGAGACGTACTATTTTTGCATTTTTCAAAGGTTATTTATTGACTTGGAGGAAAAAGATTAGAAAGAGAGACAGTCATCCCCACTAGAGACCTAACACTTAGAACTAACCCCGAGACTCACCAGCGGGGGCCACAGGCACAGTGTACCCGGGAAGTCCTTGGGCCACAGTTCGGAGACTTTCCCATATGACTTCCACATTGCCGAGCATTGCTTCACCTCTGTGTGTTGCTTTACTGCTATGCCACTATGGCTGGCCTACTCCTTGTATTCTCTAGTTGGCAAACTAGTTTTCTTTCTAAGTGAGTTATTGAAAGAGATTCTGCCTTGATACACTGAGCTTTCCCAGAGTCTTTGATGGCAAGAGGAAGGAATGCATTAGGTAGCTCTCCACAAAGAGAACATTTGATAACCTACTAATATGTGGCTTCAAAGGAAATAAAACTCGTTTTGAATATTAAAGAGATGAGAACTTGTGTGGAGCATACACTTCCATTGTAGGAGGAGGGGACAAAAATAAATTGTTGAGCAATATATCAAGTGTTGTGCTAGTAGGAGTTTTACTTCTCTAGTAAGGGTATGAGATATAATGCAAGACAGCAAGCTTAATATAAGTTTCAGATAAACAAAAAATAATTTTTTAGTATAAGTATATTCCATGCACTATACTTTAAAAAAATAAAAAAGTTGTTCATCTAGATTTCAAATTGAACTAGGTGTCCCCTGTATTTTTATTTGCTAAATCTGGAATCCGTATTCTCACGGCAGCTCTGCAAGTGAGGCTAACATTGCCCCATATTACAACTGGAAAAACAGTCTGAAAGAGCTTACATTCCATGTCTTGGATCACTTAGCTAGCAAGTGGCAGAAGTGCAAATTAAGCCCCAGCTTGTCTCCCCAGAACCATAGTGTTTATTCCAATCTGCCCTCTTGTCTACCTAGCAAAACATTTGGCTACAGAATCAACAATGATGCTTTTCATCAATACACATATTTCTCCTTAGCTAAACAGATGGGGAGAGAAGGAAATATTTTATTTCATCCCACCTCCTCCCCAGGCAAAGTCCCTGTGCTCTACAAATTCTGTCAGAGAAGAAAAGAGCACTCTCATTTTCTCCTACCACAATAATGTAACTGCAACCACATTCCCTCAAGGTGAGAAGCCCAAAGTACATTCAGAGAACCGTGGGACATATTTATAGTCTCCTAAGATTCTATCCTTGCTCCTTTACCACCATTTATCATTTTTGTGGTGAGACATATTTTGGGAAGCACTGTGGTAATTCCCTCAAAGCACAGTTCCAGAACTCCATAGAGCCGTAGGTGGCCATTCGTGGTCTGTAGATTCTGAAGGGTGAAAGAAAAACTGAGTTTACTCGCAGTTAAAGTGATGAAAGTGGCAGCTATTAAAGCTATTAGTTACTATTTTCTGTTCTGAAAGAAAAGGAGAGAGGATATTAACACTGGGGGCAAAGGAAGATGTATTACTGAGCTTCGAGCTTCAGAAACCCTGCCCTGCAATCTGTGAGGCTGCCCCCACACAGTTTGGCAGGGGACAAATCGTGAGTACTGTTCCATTTTTAATTTTAAACTTTTAAGCAGAAGGCCATCAAGAATAATCTGCTCAGTAAACATTTGGTCTCGAGTCTTAGCATTTCTCTTCGTTCTGCAAACAGTATCACAAATGTTAAATGTTAGAGAAGAACCAATGGCATGTGTGTTTTATCAAGTGAATCCTTTGCCAAGAATATCTCTGGGATTTTTTTTTCTCTGATGCAGTTTAGGAATGAAATTATAAACATAACTGGAAGGCAGTTTATAAAGACTGGACTTTTTAGCCAGATTGGCACAGATTCAAGTGCCAGCTCCACAATTTACTTGCTACGTGACCTTGAACACATTACTAAAATTTACTCCACCTCTCTGCTTTCTGTGACAGTGGAATTAATGACAAACCTCCCTCGTTCATTACAAAGATGAAAAGAGAGTTTGTAGATGAGATGCAAAACAGTACCATGGACATATTAGACATGAAAAAAATACTTACCAATTCTCTTTACTTTCATCTGTGTTTTTTTTTTAATTTTGAATATGCAAATTATCGAGACAAAAGAGAACTGTCTTAAGCAAAATAAAATTGTAGGCTTAAAGGCATCAAATTATTTTATTTAAAAATTGTATTATCATGTTATTGGGGCTGGCAGGTGATGTGGTAGCTAGGGTTCTAGACTCCCACATGGCTGGCCATGGTTCAAGTCCTGGACCTGGTAGCTTGCTTTCTCACTTTCTCTCTCTCTCTCTCTGGTCAAATTTTTAAAAAATGATAATAATAATTAATAAAGTTGAACAGACAATGCTTTTAAAATAATTATATCATTTTATTATTTCTCTAGGCATATAGTATGGCACAGATCCAAAGGCAATAGGGCCAGCTTATATAACCTTCTTAATCCTTTCTTAATACTTCTCTGATTACTTAGTCCATCTTGGATAGGATCAGTGGGTGGATGTCATAGAACCACGATTCTTTAATTTTCATTTTTTTTATTTTAATTTTTATTTTCTTAGTGTAAGAAACTCTTGGTCTGGCGCCATAGCCTAGTGATTGAAAGACCTGGATCTCATGTGACCAGCCATAGTTCAAATCCCAGACCTGGCAGCATAAAATGAAAATACACTGGGCACATGCACATATGTGCTCCAGAGCCCTGATAGGATGAAGAGATGGAGATAAAAGGATTGTGCATGACCATGTTCTATTGGGGGTACTGTTTCCCTCTCTCCTTCTCTGTATTTTTGTCTCTTTTTGGCAAAGGATGGAAGGAGGGAATTACTGTATGGCACTGCATATCATTGAAATGGAAGTCATCCATGTGGTAATGACTGTTCTATTCAACAAGCATCAAAATAGCTACACATGAAGAATTGAGTGGAAAGGACTAATTTTCAGAGAAAATAGGTGCATCAGAAAGTTCTTAAGTCAAGCTTTTAATTTTCTTCCACTTTGAGATTCTGTATTTCTAAGTACAAAATCAATAACCAATTCATTACATCTTGTGATGGTTAATTTTAGGTGTGAACTTGACCGAATGAACGGATACCTAGAGGACTGGTAAAGCATTATTTTTGGTTGTGCCTGTCTGCAGAGGAGACAGACCTGTAAGTCTGAGGCATTAAGCAGGGAAATGCCCTTAATGTAGGTTGGGCACCATCCAATCAGCTGGGTACCAGGACAGAACAAAACAGAAGGCAAATTGTTCCCCCTCACTCTCCCTGGAGAGAGGATATATTCTTCTTCTGTCCTTGGATATTAGAACTCCAGGACTCACACCTGCCACTCCTGGAATTCTCAGGCCTTGGGGCTAGTACTGAGACATGCTATTAGCATCACAGGGTCTCCAACTGGCAAATGGCCTGTCATGGGTCTTCTCAGCCTCATAATTGTGTGATCCAATGCCCCGACTAAATCCCTTCTCATATATCTGTGTATACGAGAAAACTTCAGAAAGTTCATAGAAAATAGAATTAAAATAGGGTGGACACGGGCAAAGTGTGATGCAGGGATCTGTTAGGCTGATCCACTTGGAAAAGTTCCTGATTTGCATCCAGATATCTCCCTGAACACATTGGGAATGTGTATGCCTCTAATTCAGGGCTGACAGCGGCTGGGGTGGGAGTGAGGGGCCTGTAGTGTAAGGGTCCAGTTGAGAATGCATTTATGTGTCTCTCTTGTCTATGGAAGAAAGATATAAACTTGAGACCAGCAGGTGGCTTAATGATTATGTCACTGGACTCCCATGTAGCAAGCCACAGTTTGAGTCCTCGACCTGGCAGCTTAAAACTCATGCCAGGCGTGTGTGCGTGTGTGTCCAAGATCCTGACAGAAGAATGGAGGAGAAGGAATTGTGGTGTGACCATCCCCCTGGGGTGGGGGAGATTTCTTACTTTCTGTCTCTCTGTTGAGCGGACATACCCTATAGCATAAATCTCTGAGAAAGAAAGAAAGAAACAAAGAAAGAGAGAGAAAGAGAGAGAGAGAGAGAGAGAGAGAGAGAGAGAGAGAGAGAGAAAGAAAGAAAGAAAGAAAGAAAGAAAGAAAGAAAGAAAGAAAGAAAGAAACTACATTAAAAATAAATGAATTAAAGGAACCAGCAGTTAGCATAATGGCTATGTCGCTGGACTCCCACATAGTCGACCGCGGTTCGCGTCCCGGACCCGGTGGCTTAAAACTCACGCTGGGCGCATGTGCGTGCGTGCCCAAGATCCCCAGAGGAGAATGGAGGAGAAGGGATTGCAGTGTGACCATCCCCCCTGGGGGGTGATTTCTTGCTTTCTACCTCTCTGTCTCTCTCTGTCTGTCTGGCGAGCGCACGCGCCCTATAGCGAAAACCTCTCCAAAAATAAAAAAATAAATAAATAAATAAATAAATGAATTAAGATATGAGTGTCTTTTGGTGCAAAAAAAAGTTTCTAAATGGATACGATTTTTTTCATAATATTCATTTTCCGTAAACATTTTGAAGATCCCCTTGTATGTCACCTATTGATTCTCTCTGTAGAACCCTGACTAATATAAATCTGATTTCATTCATTTATTTACTTATGTAAAATATACCTATTTTGTTCCTACTCTATCAGATCCCATTATTGGCACTTAATTAAGTAGTACTATGTAGAAATCACAGAGAAACTATGTTGAAATGTAGTGAGGAGAGAAGAAAAAAAAAATTGTCAACCAATAGTTTCTTGTTACTGTACATTGAGCAATATATTTTATCCCATTACATTTTATTTGTGTCACTTCCATTCTGCTCTCAGTATGAACAGACAAGGCTAATATTGTTTCCGGTGAAGGCCTGACAGCTATTCTGTTGATTTGTTTGGCATTACATTTGAGCTGCACTCATGCGGCCCAGAATACTGAAGGATGGCTTGGCTGAAAACAACGGGCAATATGCCCTAGGGGGAAGGACAGGGATTTGGAAGAAGAGAGGGACTGGGAACCAGTACTTATACATATGTGCTGCTAGGGGCTCTGAGAATTTCCACCCACAGGTTTAAGTAGCTAAAAGGAAAATGACCTTTACCCTTACTAACAGGACCTGGAATGCCAAGGCTAATTTTAAATATGATGTTTGATGTCACATTGTCCATTCCTTGCTTCTCTTTTATAACGAGGTCTCCATGTCAGCTACATTTTCCACAAAATATGTCCTAATTTTAGTATGAGAAAGTGGACCCCTGCCCAAGAGCTGAAATTGACCAAAATGAACTGAAATGAGCCATCCCACTCTTCCCCATGAAAGTTGCATAAATTCAGTTATACTTCGGAGTCCCACAACAGTTACTATTTATATCAAGTTCTGCCAATATATTGGGTCATCAGAAAAGTCACGATGAATTTTCCATGCAAAAATGTGTCCTGACTTTTCTGACAACTCAATAATTATTGTCTAGGTAGATGACAGGTTCTTGGAGCATCCTGTTTCACTATCTTCACAGAATCTATTGCCCATCATTTTTAATAGATAATTTACAAAATACATTCATGTATAGACAAGCCACATTGAACTTTTTTTTTAGAGAGCGAGAGATTTTTGCTATAGGGCACATGCACTCGCTGAAGAGACAGAGAGACAGAAAGTGAGAAATCATCCCCCGGGGGGGATGGCCACAGTAGAAATCCTTTTCCTCCATTCTTCTCTCGGGATTTTGGGCATGCATGTACACACGCCCAGCGTGAGTTTTAAGCCACTGGGTCCAGGATTCAAACCACGATCAACTATGTGGGAGTTCAGCACGTTGTAACCGTTATGCCATCTGCTGGTCCCAACTACATCGACTTTTAATTCGTCAGAGAGTGTGTGCGCTCTCTGGAAAGAGACAGAGAAAGGGAAAGCAAGAAAGCACCACCCCCCAGCCAGCCCCAAGGGGAATGGTCATGCCACAGTGCTTTTCTTCTCCATTTCTCCTTTCTTTTGGGACTTTGAGCAAGCATGCACACTGCCTCGCCTCAAGTTGCTGGGGAACTTGAATTGTTCAGTTGACCACGTGGGATGCAGCTCACAGAACCATCAGGACATGTGCTGACCCTGGTTTTTGATCTACATACCTTCTACCATTTTGCACATTTTCTGCAGCTTCAATTTTTGCCAAACATCGGTGTGTTTTTTGTTTGTCTGAATTTGCTGCAGGGTGTATTTGCATGCTGGAGAGAGACTAGGGCCAGGGGGAATAGGGAGAGGATTAAGAAAGCAACCCCAATGGGACCAGCAGTTAGCGTAATGGCTATGTCGCTGGACTCCCACGTAGTCGACCGCGGTTCGAGTCCTGGACCCGGTGGCTTAAACTCACGCCGGGCACGTGTGCGTGCATGCCCAAGATCCCGAGAGTAGAATAGAGGAGAAGGGATTGCGGCGTGTCCATCCCCTCTGGGGGGTGATTTCTCGCTTTCTATCTCTCTGTCTGTCTCTGTCTGTCTGGCGAGTGCACGTGCCCTATAGCAAAAACCTCTCAAAAAAAAAAAAAAAGAAAGAAACCCCGAAAGGAATGACCATGCTAATATCACTTTCCCTTCATTCTCCTCTCAGGATCTTAAAAACACACATGACCTGGTGTGCTTTCAAGCGGCTGTGTTTAGACTAATACTGTGCAGCTGGCCATGTGGGATTGAGCACCTTAATCACTCTACCACTGGCTGGCCCTGACCAAACATTGTTGTTGCGATCTGTTAATGTTAATTCATATACTATGTATGTATGTATGTATTATGTGTAGCATTTGATTATATTATCATATTTGTAGCTTTTAAACTTATTTATTACATTTTCCAATTTAAAATTTTACACCCACATACACACACACACGTATATAGTTACTTGTGAGCATGTGGGAGAATTTTCAAAGAAGAAATGCTTACCAGTGAATTCTAGGTCAGACAAAAGCATATGTATCTTCAATTATACTAGATATTGTTAAATTCACCTTCATCTTCCCAACCCCCACACTATGCAAACAGGTTGAGTATACCTATCCAAAAATGCTTGAGACTAGAAGGATTTTGGATGATGTTGGAGTGTTTTTTGGTACTGTTTGCATATACATAACGAGATATCTTGGGGCTAGGACCCAAGCCTAAACAAGAAATTCACTTACGTCTTATATCCATCCTATTGCATACAGCCTGAAGGTAATTTTAGACAGTATTTTTACATTGCAGCATTTTGATTGTGACTAGTCACATGAGATGATATGTGGAATTTTCAATTCATGACATCATGAGAGTACTCAACAAAATTTTGTATTTTGGAGCATTTTGAATTTTGAGTTGGATTAGAAATGCGCAGCATTTTATGAACTGAACTGACGATAATTTGTTCTTTAAGATGTTTGATGAGTTTGGTCTGTTTAGGAAGTGAAAACGGTTGGTGTAATGTCTATATCGTTGGACTCCCATGTAGTCGACTATGTTTCTAGTCCCGGACCCGGTGGCTTAAACTCACGCCGGTCGCATGTGCGTGTGTGCCCAAGATCCTGAGAGGAGAATGGAGGAGAAGGGATTGCAGCGTGGCCATCTCCCCTGGGGGGTGATTTCTCACTTTCTCTCTGTCTTTCTGTCTCTGTCTTTTTGGTGAGTGCATGCGCCCTATAGCAAAAACCTCTCCAAGAAAAAAAAAAAGAAAGCAAAAGGATTCCACCATAGTCTTCCCATCCCCGAATTAGAACTGATTACTGACTAGTTCAATTTCATCAATAAATGCTTAAACCTTCCTTTATTCTGATCTTGGACCTTGCCAAAGGTTCAGGTTAACAGGAATGGACTGTGTGTGTGTGTGAATGATAATGCTGTCTAACTCCCTGGCATTCTAACTGTGGAGAAACCAGGGGAAGAATTAGGAACACAGAAACTTTTTATTAAAAAAATGCCATTTCAAATATCTCTTTCTGAAAACTCTTCAAGTGTTATTCTTCCATTTCTGAAATAACAAAAGTTGCCATATGTTTGAGACAGTATCTTAGACAACAAGCTGGGTAGACTGTGGCAGCAGAATTCAGCAGTGATGTCCATTCAAAATCTTTCATTGAGAGCTTCTTCTGCGTTTGCAAACACACATGGCTGGGGATACAGGTACACTTCTGTTTTGAAAGACTTTATGACCACCTACAAGGAAAGCATATATATAAGCAAATTATTTCAATCCATTGTTACATATGTTTTCATAGAATTATGTATAAAATTAAGAGACTTGTCCAAGGAAAGAAGAGGCCAGTATGACTGATGAGGGTAAGGGAAGCTTTAAGAGGGTTTTTGTTTAAATTTTTATCTTAAAAATGATGTTTGTGGGGACCAGCAGTTGTTGTAATGACTATGTCGCTGGACTCCCATGTAGGCGACCGTGGTGTGAATCCCGGACCTGGTGGCTTAAACTCATGCCAGGTGCATATGCGTGTATGCTCAAGATCCTGAAAGGAGAATGGAAAAGAAGGGATTGCGGGGTGGCCATCCCCCCAGGGGGGTGATTTCATGCTTTCTGTCTCTGTCCTTCTGGTGAGCGCACACACCCTATAGCAAAAACCTCTCAAAGAAAGAAAAAAATGATGTTTGTTGTCTGAATCCTTGGCCTAGTGGCTATAGGAGCTGCATCCCATATGTCTGATGCCACAATTTAAATCCCAGCCCTGGCAGCTGGAGAAACACATCATTCACATATTCTTATGTGCCCAGAATTTCAACAGCACAGAGAAATGGAGAAGGGATTGCAGTGTAAGCATGCTCACCTGGGGGGGGGGGTGCTTTTTCCCTCTTACTCTTTTTCTTTGCCCTATGGCAGCTTAAAAAATGATATATTTGTAGCTCAACTATAAGGAAAAAATATATTTAAAAAGGGCAAACTATCTGAGCAGTCCCTTCATGAAAGATGATATACAAATAGCAAATCAATGAGTACATGAAGTTCAACCTCATGTGTCATTAAGAAATTGCAAATTGAACCAACAGTGAGCTAACTCTACACACCTATGATCATGGCTAACATTTAAAAAAAATCGAAATAACAAATGGTAGTGAGGCTATGTTAGGAATAAAAACTAGTAAGCCACTTTGGGAGGCAGTTTGGTCGTTCCTTACAAAGCTCGATTTAGTTTTACTATACAACCTAGTTTCAATCTTTCTATAAAACTTCTAGATAGTTATCCAAATGAAATGTAGGTCCACACACAAATCTGCATATGGATATTTACAGCAGCCTTCTTTTTTTTTTTTTTTTTGGAGAGGTTTTTGCTATAGGGCGCGTGCGCTCACCAGACATACAGAGAGAGACAGAGAGATAGAAAGCAGGAAATCACCCCCCAGGGGGGATGGTCATGCCACAATCCCTTCTCCTCCATTCTCCTCTCGGGATCTTGGGCACGCACGCACACGCGCCCGGCATGAGTTTAAGCCACCGGGTCTGGGACTCGAACCGCGGTCGACTACATGGGAGTACAGTGACATAGCCATTACGCTAACTGCTGGTCCCTACAGCAGCCTTCTTCATCATTGCCAAAACTTGGAAGCAAGCAGGATATCCTTGAGAAAGTAAATGGGTAAAACGTGGACACTCAGTGAATTCAGTGTTAGTCATCTTTAAAAAGAAATAAGCTAGAGAGCAGTGAAAACGGTATGGACTAGTATCACTCCCTTGTTTATTGCAGCTATTCATAATAGCTAAGATACAGAATCACCCTAAGTGCCTCCAAACTGATTAATGAATAAAGACAACATGATTTCTATCCACAATGGAATATAATACAGCCATTAAAAAGGATGAAGTTCTGTCATATGTGGCAACATGAATGGACCTGGAAGAAATAATGCTAAATGAAAGAAGCCAGGCACTAAAAGGCAAATACCATATATTCTTGCTCATTAATGAAGATGGAAGACTTGATTACATAGAAATGGAGAGTGAAATGGTAGATATGAGAAGCTGAGTGGGGAAGGAATGCAGGGGGACAGAGGGAATTTGAGTAACAGTATGAGAGCGCTAGTAGATAAATGGAATTAGTTCTTTTTTTTTTAAAGAGAAATATTTTGCTATAGGGTATATGTGCTCATTAGAGAGACAGAGAAACAGAGAGAAATCACTCCCTGGGGACGGGGTCAGATGACCATGCTGCAGTCCCTTCCTCTCCATTCGCCTCTTGGGATTTGGGTCATGCATGCACATGCACCAGACATGAGTTTTAAGCCTCTGGGTGTCAGACTTGAACTGGGGTCAACTATGTGGAAGTTCAGCACTTTAACCACTACCCCACCTGCTGGCCCTGGAATGAGTTCTAGAGTAGTATGGAACAGTAGAGTAACCACAGTTGGTGATAATTCAATGTATATGTTAAAATAGCTAGAAGAGAGAATTTTGAATGATCATAATACAAAATGATGATAAATATTTTAAATGTTAGATATGTTTATGCCCCTGATTTCATCACTGTACATGGCATTGTAACTTGTTCACTACATATTGAAAAATGCAGGGTATCCTATAAAAAGGTGCAACCATAGTATGTAAATTAGAAAAGTTCTAAGAAAAAGTCTAATTTTTATACTATACACAATTCTAAGAAATGACATGGGATAAAACTTATTGAGGTATGAAGACGTGATTTTTCAGAGCTGTGCCTTAGATATCCTTTGGAGTTCTTCAACTTGAATATAATTAATTTAAGATTTTCCCTTGAATTTTCCATGTTGTGGCTGTAGAGTGTCAAAAGAGATGGATAAGAAGGCCGTGGACTGTAGAGGAGCTCTGCAATGTGGGGTTTAGCTCTGTTATGTTGTGGGAGTAGAGAAGATGGAGCAAATGTAGAGATTGGGAAGGAAAAGGCAGAGTCTGAACTCAATTGATTCTGAAACAAGCCAAAAACAAATGCACAGCCGATAGAGAATTTCTACTTACACTTTTCCTCTCCCTTACTGTTTAAATGTAAACAACAAAACAAGAATGATAAAACAAGAACAGGTTATATATTTTAAACTTATAACCTTGAGAATGTGTTGCTAGTGACAGTTTTTTTTCAGTTTATTGTTGCCACAAGATTGAGAGACAGAGAGAATAAGAGAGAGCAACAGGTGCCCCAGCAGGGTCCTCATGCCATGATCCTCCCAAAGTCTCAGCCAGCCTGGGTCTAGGCATAAGCACAGACAGTGCTCAAGAGGTTCCTAAGTCCTGAACTCAGAACCGTTCTCTTGCAGGTCCAATTGCATTACTGTGGAGCCATCCCCTGGTCTGCTAATTGAAATTTAAGTCCTTATAAAGGATGGAGAAGATAATAACTGCACGAAGTGTAATCAGTCGATCATTTAAACTCTTACGTCTTCTTATTTAAATAGTTAAAGGCTTAATTTTAGAAAGTAAGAAGTAACAATTAGAGTGTATCTCTGTAATATAGATCTTCTTTCTGGCACATGTATGTGAAACAATGAAAAATTTGATAATATAAGTATTTTTAATGTACATGGGCGTTCTGATGAAAACAAAGTATTAAAATTTTAGATTATACACACATATATTTTTAAATCAGACATTTATGTTACTGTATTGAGTTTTGCAAATCACAGAATGCAGTTAGGGTTGAAAAGTGAGAAAGAGGACCAACCTGTGGCATGTTGGTTATGGCAGCTGAATCTACCATGGCTGCCTGTGCAGTTGCAGTCCCAGATTGGTGGCTTGAGGAACATGCCAGGCATGAGTGTGGGGGCATGCCCAAAATCCCATGGGGAGGGAGAGATGGAGGAGATGGGACTGTAGTGTGACTATTCCTCATGGGGGAGGGGGTGTTCCTTTCTCACATCCTCTCTCTCTCTCTCTCTCTCTCTCTCTCTCTCTCGTGCACATGACCTTTGACAAAAATTAAAAAGAAAAAAGAAAATGAGAGACATAAGAGGTAAGTATTGTCTTTTTGTTTTGTTTTGTTTTGTTTGTTTTTAATTCCTTAAATGTTAAAGAGCTTGGTTACCTGATAGTTGGTAGGAGAAGTAATTCCACATGTGGATGGTAAGTGGTTGGGAGCCTGGGAAGGAAAATTACTGTATTGTAGATAATGATAATGTCAGGATCCAGCAATATTTTGGCAGTATGCTAACAAAGTGAGTCAGTTATTAGTACTAAAATTTAACAGGGCAAAACATATGTCTGCTAAGACAATTTGGTAGTTTCAAGGTGGGAGATGGATGAATGAGCATCAGAAGCAAATAACGAAGTGTGAAGGTTCCAGTTGATGACACTTTTAGCAGAAATCACCACTGATGGACCCCTGGGTCAGTCTAAAATTGATCTAGAACTTTGGCACTCAGAATATTTGGCACTTCTTTTCCATATTGGACAGACCGCACACTGTCAAGGCTGAATATGGGTCCTTAACAAGGACACAGAAAGACTAAATTTGTCCAGAAATGATTATTTAGAGAATTCAAGATTAAGGTACATAAAACATAGCTGAAAGAAGTAAATTTTTGTGTGATACCGTCTCAGAAAGTGAGCAGGCAACTTTTAAGTAAATCAGGCTTACCCTTCTTGGACCCACAAAATAGGATTAGAACATAGGAAGAAAACTTCTGGAAGGTAGAAATCAGCTTAACAAAGAAACACTTCCTAACTGGTAATAAAGAAAGGGATGTCTTAAGGGATAGTGAATTTCCTATCACTTAGGTAAGAAAAACAACTGTTATCACTGGAGTGATTTATATACTGGTTAAAGAACCCTTCCTATTCTGGTCATTAACTAGAATGCTGAAAAAAATTACCCAGATGAGAAGGAGAGTGACAAAATTCAAGGTTGACATGGGTGTCAAAATGATAAACCATGAGTTTTTAAAAAAACAAACAAATAGGGGCCAGCAGGTGGTGTGGTGGTTAAGGTGCTGGACCCCCACTTGGGCAACCACAGTTTGAGTCCCTAAGCTGGGGGCTTACATCCTCTCTCTCTCTGTCTCTTTCTGGTGAGCTCATATGCCCTATAGCAAATTTAAAAATAATAAATAAAATAAAATTATTTTTTAAAAAACCTGAAAAGTTGGACCAAACTCAGCACCAGATTCAATTCCACTTAAGCAACCAATGTGTGGTGAACACATTACAATAAACTGAACAGATCTAATGGGTATTGTGGCCTCCCCCCTATAGGCCATAAGATACGACATCAAGGAATGAGATACCAACAAAGCAAGGGTCATCTTAAGGAGATAGTCAGAAATGCCATGAAGATTCAGAGTCTTAAGTAGATTTAAGGACAGAAATAAGAAATAGTGAGGTGGACCTTATGATTTAGTTGAATTGCTTACAATCACAACAAAATAATTTATTGGGATTTTATTCTGTAAATCACTCCTTCATATTTGGTAATGCACACACATGACTGGAGTGATTTTCAAACCTCCAGGTCCAGGACTCAAACCACGGTTGGCCGTGTGGAAGTCCAGTGCCTTAACCACTATACTACCTCCTGGCCCCAGGGAGGTCTATTTTAACAAATGACATAGAGAGAAGGAATTCTAAGGTGTAGATCCTGGAAAGAGCAATGGTAATAAATAGGAGGGTCCGTATGAATACTAAGGCCTTGCAAGGCAACGTAAGTATACCTGTTGCTAAGAATACAGAGGGTTTACAACTAATGAAAGATCGTAAACCATGAGTAATTCAAATCTAAGAAACATGGATTTTCTATTTTAAACTGTAATATTGTACAGTCAACTTTAGTAAAAGATAGGTTCCTTAGTAAGAGGGATGCAATAAGACTTTATACAGAAAACAGAACAGTTATGTACAATGCTCTTCACATACCAGCTTAAAGGTAGAAAATCATGGGAACCAGCAGTTAGCGTAATGACTATGTCGCTGGACTCCCACGTAGTCGACCGTGGTTCGCGTCTCAGACGCGGTGGCTTACAACTCACGCCGGGCGCGGGTGCGTGCATGCCCAAGATCCCGAGAGGAGAATGGAGGAGAAGGGATTGCGGCGTGACCATCCCCACTGGGGGGTGATTTCTCGCTTTCTGTCTCTATGTCTCTCTCTGTCTGTCTGGCGAGCGCACGCGCCCTATAGCGAAAAACCTCTCCAAAAAAAAAAAAAAAAGGTAGAAAATCATGAAAAAGAAGCTGTGGGCAAAGTTCTACAGTTACCTTTTTACACATAAAAATAACTTCACATTTTTCAGAAAGTAAGACCATTTGGTCACATGGTATAAATAAATCTGAAGCTGTAAAAGAAACTAATTAAAAACAAAAAGGTGCTCAGTGTTGAGGTTTAATTTTCAAACCAACAACTAAAGTCAAAATTACTTCACTAATCCTATTAAACTCTTTGTGCTTAACATTTTTAAGAGAAATACCCCTCATAATTTTTCAAAGTATAAATCCATGTAACATACCTTTATATAAAAAACACTTGTAGATAGGTGTTTAAAAAATCAGTCTATTATTTTATAACATAAAAGAAGGGTTATCGTCATTAGTTTAGGTAGAAAAATTCTCAATAACCATAATGATGGATCATTTTTCTCTGAGAGATAGAAAAATTTATTTTAAAAGTGGCTGCTGTAATTTTACAGGAAAATAAGAGATCTTTTTAAATGATAATTCCAGCTTATTACCATTTGAACAGCTTTTCTAGCAGCCAGTGGAAAATGTATCTTCGTCTTTTATTTCATAAATCCACAGTTGCCAACGCTATGCCCATACGTTCTGAAGGGATGCAATTTCATAAATCTTAATTTGTCTTGAATAATGAAAGCACATGAGTTTGGTAGAAAATATCTCCCAAAACTAAAAATGGATTGTTGCTTCCTTTTAAACTGTGCCTCAAATTGTCATCTCCATGTTTTGTTTACTGACATGGAAAACCAATTTGAGAATAAATGTTAGAGAATAATGTGGGATGTGAATAAGAGATAAAAGACTTCTTGAATCCTAGATTCACCCAGGGGTAAAAATCTATAAAATGGCACAATTCCAGCGAAAGAAATTAAAGGCCAAGCAGTTGGATAGCATGAAGAAGCCATAAAATCTGTGATGCAAGAAAAAAAACAGAAAAATTCAATAGTAGAATTTTACATTGTGGTAATAAATAAAAATGAAAAACAACCACTGAAGTCCGTAAGAGGCTAACTATAAATCATCAAATATAATTGAAGCTACAATGGATGAACACTGTTAAAATCCATAACAGGGTAAAGTATTGAAGGAAAAAACATGCAGGTTTTGTTTATCTCTCAGTTTGCAAGTCAAACATTTAATTTTTAAAAAAGTTTTGTGAGAGAGCACATGTGTTCCCCAGAGATAAACAGAGACAGAGAAACAGAGAAAGTGAGACGTCATCCCTCATGGGGCATGGTCACTCCACAGTCCCTTCTCCTCCATTCTCCTCTAGGGATTTGGGCAGACATGCATACACAGCTAGTGTGTTTCTCAAGCTGCTGAGTCGAGGACTCAAACCATGAGGTCAGCCACGTGAGTTCTAGTTGCCTTAACCTGCACACTGCCAGCCGACCCCTTTTAAGCTCTTCTGCCTTCGAAAAACCTATGAAGGGAATCGTGTCTTCCTTAGTAGTCTAACAATCTTCAGTGCTCTCAGAATAAAATACAAAGGCAGTGTTATGACCAACAAGGGCACTAGGACTACTGAAAAACTTATCAGTTGAAACTTTTGATGACTTGAAAAGAAGCTACAGTTTTGATTTGTCACACAAAGATGAACTTGTGTTTTTATTTCTTTCATATGGAGTGACAGCTAGGAAAGAAGCTCACTGCATAATTCCATGATTGTCACCTTTTTCAGTGGCATGTCCATTCTCTAGGGGCGGGGGAAAGAAAAAGCTCTCATGGTCACGTGCTCATGCCTGGTTATAAGATGCAAACCAGTCAGTCTTCTTTTCCTATTCTTTAGTCCTCTGCTGGGGCCTGTCATCCTTAAGGACCTTCCATTCTTTATGCAGTCAGGGTGCTCGTTAGCACACACCAATGTTTATAAGTATAGATTTGCTCTACTTGTTTCGACTGCTTAGTCACTGTAACCTCCACTCAGTACTTGCTTCATTCTTTTTTATTTTCCTATAGAGCATACAATACTTGCCAGAGAGAGACAGAGAGACAGGGAAAGTGAGAAATCATCCCCCACAGGGGACGGTCATGCTGCAATCCCTTCTCCTTTCTCCCATCAGGATTTTGGGCACACATGCACACAGGCCTGGTGTGATTCTCAAGTTGCCAGGTCCAGGACTGGAACTGTGAGGCTGCCCATGTGAGATCCAGTACCTTAAGTTCCATATCACCTTCTGGGTTCCACCTTATTCTTTTAATAAAACTTTAGCCTTTTCAGTACTAGAAATTTCCCTTTTTTCCATGAACTGTATATAACAAACTTAAAAGCGAATATTTAAATATACTTAAATAAAAATAAGACACAAGCCTATTGGAAAGGCTAAAAGTAACATGGCCAACAATATGAAGAGTTGATGAAGATGAGCAACTAGAACTCTAGTACAGTGCCCATGGGAGTAAACATTGGGTAGGTGTTTGGTGGTATCTATTAAATTGGCACTTATGTATATGTTATGGCTAATCATTTCTATGACTAGGCATAATGTTTTAATGTCTCCAGATACATTGGTCTTCTATCTCCAGAGCAACAAGCAACATTATCCTTACGGGAAATGGAGGGGAAATGAGTGTTGACAGTGTGCCTTTCATGGAATACTTCTTTTACTTTGCAGATGTCCCAATGCCTAGTTGTCCCACTCTGATCAAGGATCCCTCAGGTGGGAAACTTGTTTATAGAGGCAGGGGCTCTGTGTCTTTTGTGTGAATGGGGTCCAACCTATACCTGTCAGATCATCACTTTGGTGCTAAGAGCCAGACCTTGTGTTCTCCCTGACATCCAATGGAAAACCTAGCCTAGGGTAACCCCTCATTCTTCAGATGGGAGGGGTAAATTCAGTACACCTCTACAGTAGGAAGCAAGGTCAAACAGTTTACTTGCAGATTCTGAGCAGGGAGGGTGCAATGAAGCAATAGGGCCATCTCTTATTTCTCACTTATGCTTGAAAAGACTGCAGAGTCAGGCAGGGAGAGGGAGAGAGAGAGAGAGAGAGAGAGAGAGAGAGCGAGCAATTAGAATATATAAGGAAATAGGTGTATATCATTTTAAGTTATAGGCAAATATTTGAATGGTATAGTTAAAGGAAGGGGAGAGAAAGGGGGTTCCACTGTGGCAGGTGGGAGAGGTAGCTCTAAATCCTTGACTTTGGCCACTGACCCGAAATATTTGGGTGTGGAGTTTTACTTCCTAGGCAGCACCTTTTACTGTGCCATTCCTATTAAACACAAACTCATAAAAACTATACCAACATGCACCAAGAGGTATGTGCAAAAAATGCTTATGATACCACTGATGATTATTTATTGATTGATTCATGCTTTCATTTATTTAGGTAGAGATTTTTGCCTTAGGGCATGTGCACTTGTTAGAGAGAGAGAGACAGAGATAGTGAGCAGGAAAGTGAGAAATCACTTCCTCCCCCGTGTGGGATGACCACATCGCAATACCTTCTCCCCCATTCTCCTCTTGGGATCTTGGGCACACGCATGCACATGCACACACACACACCATGATTTTCAAGCCACTGGGTCCAGGACTAGAACCACAGTCAGCCATGTGGAAGTCCAGTGGTGTAACCACTACACCACCTGCTGGCGCAAGGTATCACTGTTTAAAGAACCAAAAAGCATGAAACTCATGTTGATACAAATGCAAAAGATTGATAAGTTAAAAAAAAAAAAGGTAAATGTGTGCAGTGAAATAATATGTAGCAACAAAATGAATAAGCTACTGCTATGTGCCACAACTTTCACAAATTTCACAAATGTACTACTGAGCAAAATAAACACAAAATGAAACCCAAAAGGAAGACTATGTAATTTGTGTTCTCGTTACAGAAATTTGAAAAACAGGCCAAACCAATCCATGACTAGAAGTCAGATTAGCAATTACCTTAGGGCAAAGAAGACTGAGATGGGAAAGTGACATTAGGGATGTTTCTTGAGTTCTATTTTATGATATGGGTAGTGTCATCCTCCATAGCCCTACTGTGCAAAAGTTCTCCAGGGTGTGCTTTTTATCTATCTAGTTATCTAGCCTCCTTTTAAACAGAGAGCATGAGTGAAATATCCAGAATGTCAGGAGACGAGGGTGATGTGAATAATGGAGGAGGAGTGCTACAGAGGGTGGTGGTGATGGTGATGATGTGAAAACCCTCTGCTCTACAAGAATTCAGAATATTATGAGTAACTTGAATATCAGGTGTCTTCAACACTTAGTGAAAAAGAGTTTGTGGGACCAGCAATTAGTGTAATGGCTATGTTGCTGAACTCCCATGTATTCGACCACATTTCGAGTCCTGGACCCGGTGGTTTATACTCGTGCCAGGCGTGTTTGCGTGTGTGACCAAGATCCTGAGAGGAGAATGGAGGAGAAGGGATTGCAGCATGGACATACCCCCTGGGGGGTGATTTCTCACTTTCTGTCTCTCTTTCTCTCTGTCTCTGGCAAGTACACATGCCCTGTAGCAAAAACCTCTCCAAATACATAAATAAATAAATAAATAAATAAGAGCTTGAAAATGAATTTAGGTACATGGATTTAGGTAACATTTCTACTACTTACTAGTCATGTGATGCTATCCTCTAGAAATACTATGTCAGCTTAAATTGAACTATGAGGCACTTACTCATCCTATCAGGGTGAGGATTAAATTGGATAACCCATCTAAATCTCTTCGAGCTTTTACTGGTAGTAATATTTATTACTATCATTATCCTCATTGTTGCCTATCAATATTACTATTTCTGGAGCAGTAGTCTAAGGCCCAGCTGGAAGGGTGGATTGTATCCTTCAATATAAGAATTGCCTACATAATTAAATGGGGTTGCAAGATTCATATAAGGAAATAAACAGAATTTGAAATGAATATTCAAAGAACATCTTTCTTGGGACCAGCAGATGGCATGGTAGTTAAGACACTAGATTCCCACAGCTTGAAAATCATGCTGGGCACATGTGCATGTGTGCCCAAAATTCCAAGAGGAGAATGGAGAAGGAACTACGCCACGGCCATTGCTACTGGAGAGTGATTTCTCACTTGCCCTCTCTCTGTCTTTCTCAGTCTCTCTCCAGCAAGTGCATACACCCTATGGTAAAAATATTACAACAACAACAATAAGTTACTGACAGTACATTTCAAAAAATTTATGTCATTAAAAATTTGCACAAAAGCTGAAGTTGCAAGTTTGGCCATAAACATGTACCCTCCCAGAGAGCTATTAAAAATTATAAAATCCTAAGCAAATTTTATTTTAACATTTAGTTTGTCTATGTAATTTAAATGAACATATTGTTGAGACTGATGACTCAACATGATAGACATGTTTTAGTTCTTTGTCATGTAAGGTACCTCAAGTATTTTTATAAATAGTGCCATAATTGATCTTATTTCTCTCTCAGTTTTACAGTGTAATAAGATGAAGATGTAATAAACTGTTAATTAAGTACAAAAAGATTCTGGAGAATTGATAAAAATAACGTAGACGATTGAGCTGGCTCTGTGGCTTGATGGTTGAGGCAACCAGAAACCAGAGCCTACGTGACAGACCACGTGGTTTGATTCATGACATCTGTGGTGTGAAAAACATGCCAGGCATGTGTGCATGCACCAAATACCAACAGGGTAGAGAGACGGAGGAGAAGGGATCGCAGCATGTCCATGCCCCATTGTCACTGGGTGTGTGTCTTTCTTCACCTCCCAAACCCGTCTCTGGAAAATTAAAACAAAAACAATAATTGGGGCCAGCAGGTGGCATGGCGGATTGAGGTGCTAGACTCCCCCATGGTCAACTATGATTCGTGTCCCAGATATGGCAGCTTGCTTTCTTGCCCTCTCTCTCTGTCTTTCTCTCTCACTCTGTCTCTCTCTAGTGAGTGCACATGCCCTATAGAAAATTAAATAATAATAATAAATACAATTTAATAAATAATTCTTAAATAATTGTGTACGCCAACACAAACTGTTGGATGGCAAGTAGCACCTTCAAGCAGTAAACTGAAATACACTTTCATCAGTTGTTCTTCAGAATTTTAATGGATTCGGGACCAGCAGTTGGCTTAATGGCTATGTCGCTGGACTCCCACGTAGTCGACTGTAGTTCACGTCCTGGACCCGGTGGCTTAAACTCATGCTGGGCGCGTGTGCGTGTGTGCCCAAGATCCCGAGAGGAGAATGGAGGAGAAGGGATTGCGGCGTGGCCATCCCCCGGGGGATGATTTCTCGCTTTCTGTCTCTCTATCTCTCTCTGTCTATCTGGCGAGCGAAAGCGCCCTATAGCAAAAACCTCTCCCAAAAAAAAAAAAAAAAAGAATTCTAATGGATACAAGATCATTTATTTCATCAGTACAATGTACAAAAGACATTTTAGGCATATTAGTAGAATAAAGGGATTGTGGTATGCATTCAAGTCAAACTGAGAACAGTAAGCATTGTCTGAATAATTCTTGTCTGTCATTTCTCTGTTCTTGGTTTCTTGTCTCTATCTCTAATAGTGGATTATATTAAAACTAGGAGGGGGACAATACTTGTGTGGCTGGTTCCTCATAAGTACATGAAGTCAGGAAAGTGTACAGGAAGGGAAACATATTTTGTCCAACTCCACCTAGATTTTGGGTAGAGAATTAGGGGATAAAGCTGTCAAGCATGAACACCTAATCTGGGTCATAGACCTAATTCTCCTAATTAAAAGGCCAAGGATACTTTCCAACAGTCTTACAGGGTCATTAGCATATTATGAGTGTATTTTGACTTAATTGCACTTTTCTTCATGTGTTCTCTGTGTTAATAATGTAGACCATTACAGTGGTATATTTCCATACTTTGTATGTAGAAAATACATATGAAAGCCCATCTGATATTTAAGGCAAAAAATTTAAAATGACACCACTTGGATTTGCCTAAAACATGTTTAGGGTTTCAGTTTATATTTTGAGGGAAATAAGGGTGAAAATATGGTGCTCAGTATCATTAAGGACCTGTGTATTTCAATTTTTGGATACAATCTTCTTTATAATTGTGAAAGCTCAAGCTTTTCTAAAAATAAAAATTTAATTTTCATTTTGAGCACAGGCAGTTGTTCACTGTTGTGAAACAATGATTTACTTTGCTCATGTAGCGTTTTTACTATTTCTGTAACATTGGTAAGTCTCTTAGCTCTGCTGAATCTCCTATACTCACCCCAAAGTGTATATAACAATAAGCACATAAGTTGCTGAGAAGATAATATGGAAAAACATATATTAAATTATTTAGTATAGTGCTTAACAAAGAATTTATTTATATTTCATGGCCTCCCCTTTTCTTCTTTTAGTCCTTTCCTTTTTTTATAGTTTCCTCATACCTTTTATCTTCCTTTCCATATAGAGAAAAACAAATATATATATATATATATATATATATATATATATATATATATATAATTACACACACACACACACACATACATGTAGTAATTATAAGCATCAGTTTATTTATAACATTTAATAATTCAAAAAAAAATCCAGAAAAAGAAACACTTTTGGAAAGTTCACAGATAATTGAAAGTCAGTTTTAGTTTTTTTTTTTATTATTAAGAGAGATTTTTGCTATGGGGGCGCATACAGTCACCGAAGACACACAGAAAAAGTGAGAAATCGTGCCCCGGGAAGGATGGCCATGCTGCAATCCCATCTCCTCCATTCTCCTCTAGGGATTTTGGGAATGTATGCATATGCACCAAGCATAAATTTCAAGCTTCTGGAACCAGGACTCAAACCACGTTCAGCCATATGGGAGTCCACCACCTTAACCACTGTGCCACCTGCTGGTTCCAAAATCCAGTTTTTAAATGATAAGGCTCATCTATGATCTCTCCAATATAATCCTTCTAGTATAATCAATGCAAGAAAATAAATAACAGGAACCAGCAGATGGCATAATGGACATGTTGCTGGACTCCCATGTAATTGACCATGGTTCGAGTCCCAGACCCAGTGGCTTAAACTCACGTTAAGTGCGTGTGTGTGCATGCCCAAGATCCCAAGAGGAGAATGAAGGAGAAGGGGTTGCAGCGTGGCCACTCCCCCTGTGGGTGATTTCTCGCTTTCTGTCTCTCTGTCTCTCTCTGTCTTTCTGGCGAGTGCACGTGCCCTGTAGCAAAAACCTCTCAAAAATAAATAAATAAATAAATAAATAAATAAATAAATAAATAAATAGAAAGTAAATAACAAGTAACATAAGAAATAGAGTTCTGCTTATCCCTAGAAAACAGGGAGGAAGCACATTTGTGAGGAGGCTGCCAATGACTGTAGTCACTTGCCTGCAAATCTTAGTGGCCAAAGTCAGCAGTGTAGTTACATCCAAAGTACTGACCTATAGGGACATGAAGTATTTAAAAGAGCAAAGCTGAAATGTACTTATCACCATGGTAATTCCCATCAAAAAAAAAAAAAAAGGCTGTTCTCAAAAGGTGGCTTGAGCACACCCACTGGTCCAAACCAGAGTTTTACTAGTATAAAACAATAGTACTCAAAGAACATTTTGTATTTCACCCTAATGCTCCATCATTTTCAAAAGAATATTAGTTATTCATTATGCTATGATTAGAGAAACTTTTTGTTAAATTCCCCTTTACCCCAAAACCCCCTCCTGAGAGGGCAGTGAGCCCATGATGAATTTGAATTAACTTTTATTAAACAACATTAAGTCTGTACTCTGGGGGTTTTCATTTTACATAAAAGACCAAAATTGACATATATTCCTTCTTAATAGGTTATACAATCTGTTAACCTTAACTTCTATTTTAGTGCAATATTTTACAACATAAAATAAGACTCCAAAAAAATGTCATGCTGTTCTGAAATATGCACCCCCAAAATAAAATAACCCTTCCAGACTTTGGATGGCATTTTTAGGAAATGTTTAATTTGGTTTATGAGTCAGCCTTCTGATTTGAAATGAAATTCAAGATTTTTAGTCTTGTTTTTTAATTCTTGAAAAGGCTGTATTTTATATAATGATGTATGTTAAGACAGGCTTAATATTGGCTCAACATAAAGAAACTATAATTTTGCTTTTCACACTGAGAATATTCTGAGCTAAATTAATTTTATCATCTAAGCTTATGGGGTTTGGGACATGCTACTCCTAAATATTATACTTTGACAGCTGAGAAAACAGCAAGAACCAGCAAGGTCACCCTCACCTTCCCCTACTCTTCTCCCCTAAAATGGGTCATAAAACCTAAGAAGAATTTTAAGACCTTTTCTTAAAGTAGGTCATATGACCCTTATTTAAGAGATGCCCTTCTTACACCCAGAGGAAAGGAACACCTTTAGTTCTGAAGACATAGGGACATAGATAGGAATATGAACAAACAGGTCTTGCTGAATCCCACCCCCCAATTTACTACCATTATATCACACTTTTTAATCTGAACACATTTTTCTACAACTATCTGCTTCTTGATCCAATCTAGCAAAAAATACCCATTTGCTGGGGCCAGCAGATGGCATGGTGGTTTTGTTGCTGGACTCCCACACAGCCAATGGCAATTCAAGTCCTGGATTTCGTGGCTTGAAATTTACATTGGGGGTGTGCATGTGCATGCCTAAGACCACAGGAGGAGAATAGATATTGGTGTGACCATCCCCCCTGGGGGAGTGATTTCCCACTTTCTCCCTCACTACATGTACGTGTCTCTCTCTCTCTGGTGAGTACATATGCCTAAGGCAAAAACGTATAAAAAAAAAGTCCATTTTCCATCTTTCCAGGGTTTAAAGTCTGCTGTGTCACATAAAATTCATATCAAATAAATTTGTATATTTTTCTCTTGTTTATGGGCTTTGTTATAGAGGCCTCACTCATGAGCTTTGTGATGTGAGAAAAATATATTTTCGGGAACCAGCAGTTAGCATAATGGCTATGTCGCTGGAATCCCATGTAGTAGACAGCGGTTCGAGTCCTGGACCTGGTGGCTTAAACTCACACCAGGCGCATGCGCATGAGTGCCCAAGATCCTGAGAGGAGAATGGAGGAGAAGGGATTGCAGTGTGGCCTTCCCCCCAGGGGGTGATTTCTCGCTTTCTGTCTCTCTGTCTTTCTCTGTCTTTCTGGTGAGCGCACGTGCCCTATAGCAAAAACCTCTCCTATATATATATATATATATATATATATATATATATATATATTTTTTTTTTTTTTTTTCCTCACCTACAAAGCCATTGTGGTTGATTTCTAACATCTAGAAAGTATACAAAGGAAGGAAAAAGGATCTAGAATCAAGAAATTTAATCATTCTAGCTAATATTTAAGTATGCTCTGCTTTAGTTTCTGTTTTAGTGTTAGCACAGAAATAAACAAGTTTATCTGTGGAACATAAGGCATCATAGGCCCTCATTAGACATTGCATCTGACAGTGTCTTGATTTTTTTAAATATCTTTTATCATTTTGCTGTACATTCAATCACTGTATATCATTAGACCATACAAGAATGAGTTTTCCCAGCATGAATACGCTGTATATTAGTCAAGTCAAAGATATTACTGTACACATTATCAGCAACGGATAATTTTCCATTTTTGTGTCCCTTAAATGTTTTGCTTCTTTTCTCCTTTGATTCCCTTCATCTTCCCCATTCCTCACCCTCCTCCCACACTGTCTCCAGTGTCCACACATGCTCTTCATGCTTTCATACCTTCCTGTCTTTCAGTTTCTGCCACAGAGTGCAGACATTTGGTATATATCAAGTGGGGTCATACAGTGCCTCTCTATCATAGTCTGGGTTGCTTCGCTTAGCAGTAAATCTTACATATTCATCTGCTTGCTATCAAATGCCAGGGCCTCATTGTTTTTCATGGCCCAGTAGTAGTCCATATTGTGTATGTGTCATACTTTCTCTGCTTTAGTTTTAAATTGTGGTTATCCACTCTCTAGCTGAATAGCTCCAACATCAGGTGAGGCTAAAACATCCTTTAGTTAGGTAATATAAAATCCTTCTTTCATGGATAGCTTCAAGCTACCAGCACGATATTGAACACAGTGTTGGGAAGGGGTCAAATATAATTTGTTCTTGGGAGCCTATCTGGGCACTAGGTTACCTACAGTCATTTATTTAAACATTTTTGTATTTGACTTTTCTCATACATAAAAAGACTTAAAAGATTATCTCTATTAAATATTGAGAATTAAATATTCTGAATCCTCCAGCAAATTGTAAAGCTAGGGAAGCATTGTTATCATTCTTAATATTCTATTTGTCTGCTGATACCTAAAACAGAATACTTTTATGTCATAGTTGTGCACTTATTTTATTCCAGACATCTTCCTCTCTTTAGATGATCATCCTTCCTGAAACTTATGCCTTACTTTATTGATTTTATTTTTTCTAAAATATTGGGTTGTCAGAAAAGTCATGACGCATTTTTGAATAGAAAAACAGAAAAAATACATCGTGACTTTTCTGACAACCCAATATATTTCTATGTACCACTTACATTTCTCATATTGACCACTCACAAATTCTATATTTCTGCTTAATCACAACAAAAACACATTTGATGCCAAAATTTTTGTGATTATCCCATTACTTCTCATGAGAAATTGTCAACAACCTGTTAGACTAGCCTTTAAAATGGGGCACATACACAATCTGCAATACCCTCTATTTCATCTAGAATGCTGGCCATGTGGTGGAATGACATTTTTTACCTTACTTTTATAGATTTAAATTTACATGTTCTGAATTTAAAGGGAGTTTGTCTAATATAGAACACCCATTAGTAAATATCATGTCCCAAGTATGATATATTGAGGTCTAAGTTAAGTAAGACCATCATTGTCTTTGTACTAGACTGAATTTGCTGTGGCAGTAATTTACTACTTTCTACTTTTTTTTTTTTTTTTTTTTTTTTTTTTTGGAGAGGTTTTTTGCTATAGGGCGTGTGCGCTCGCCAGACAGACAGAGAGAGACAGAGAGACAGAAAGCGAGAAATCATCCCCCAGGGGGATGGTCACGCCGCAATCCCTTCTCCTCCATTCTCCTCTCGGGATCTTGGGCACACACGCACACGCGCCCGGCGTGAGTTGTAAGCCACCGGGTCCGAGACGCAAACCGCGGTCGACTACGTGGGAGTCCAGCGACATAGCCATTACACTAACTGCTGATTCCCACTACTTTCTACTTTTGAATCATCTGAAAAGGAAATTATTCTTCCAGAAATAATATTTTTTTCCTGGCCAGTTATTTTTATATAGATTATTTTCAATACTCACCAAGTTTAATATATGATACTTGGCAAAAGAAAATATATTTCCTTAACCCTCATTTCTTTCTATTTATTCATTCATTTATTCATTACTTCATTTTCTGAAACTTTTAAAATTAATTAATTAATTTGCATTCATTCCCTGAGCATCATCACAGCATACAAAATGTGATTTCCCATCCAGAATATACTGCATAGTGGTTTAAATATACATGTTATCATCAATAATTTTCCATTTCAACCCTCATTTTTTTTAAAAAAACACAAACATCAAAACTAACATGAGAAGGGGACCAGCAGTTAGCGTAATGGCTATGTCGCTGGATTCCCATGTAGTCGACCGCATTTCAAGTCCCGGACCCGGCGGCTTAAACTCACGCCGGGCACGTGTGCGTGCGTGCCCAAGATCCCGAGAGGAGAATGGAGGAGAAGGGATTGCGGCGTGGCCATCCCCCCTGGGGGGTGATTTCCTGCTTTCTATCTCTCTGTCTCTCTCTGTCTGTCTGGCGAGCGCACGCGCCCTATAGCAAAAACCTCTCCAAAAAAAAAAAAAAAAAAAAAAAACCTAACATGAGAAGAAATGAGAAATCTGAGAAGCTGTATATCTACTAAAATTTTGCAGTCAAATTTTATTTTCAAACAAAAGGAATGAAAGAAAGAAAGCTTGAATGGCTTCACAAGGAAGAAAGCATGAAAGCCTAGATGACTGCTCAAGTAAATGCTATCCTATATTTAAGGAAGTGATACTAGCAGTCTTGTCCAATCCTACATTACAAAATAGAGGAGAAGGTGATTCTTCCTAACTCACTTTGTAAGAACAGCATAACACACATCCAAAAATAAAAAAGGACATTATAAGAAAAATAAAATGACAATCAATATTCTTCAGGAACATATGCAATAAATCTCAACAAAACATTAGCAAATAAATCCAACAATGTATTGAAAGTGGGATAATCCCAGGAATGCAAGACTGTTTCCACATTAGAAAAGTCAAATAATATTAGTTACAAAATCAATGGAACAAATGGGAAAAAAAAATTACATGATCATCTCAATAGATATACAAAATATCATTGATAAAGTACAATACTCATTCATAATAACAACCTCCAGCAACTTAGAATAGAAGAGAAATTCCTCCATTTAATTAAGAGCATTAGAAGAAAATTATAATAATTAACATTATACTTAATAAATAAAACTCTTGAATGTTGGAGGAAAAAATGTTGGTACAAACAAGGCAAATGATCTTCTCAAAGCTGGTCAATAAATAAAGAAATTTAAAGAAATTAATTTCAAATAAGTAATGCATATCTAGATGAATCTTTTCAAAATGATTATAAGAAAAAAAATCCTACACATATTCAGAAAACACAAGTAAGTAAACTACAGTTGACCTCAGACTTCTCCTCTGAAACACTTAAATCTAGAAGACGTCTGAAAAACTGACTTGAAAATTTTTTCAGGGAATTTGAATCAACCTTTTTTTTTTTTTGCTATTATTTTATTTTGAATGGGATGATAATTATATGTTTTTTTTTTAATACAAAATTGCCAAATGTAATACGGCGTTTCTCTGTTCAAGTCAAGGGTAAACGAGAATCTTCTTTTAAATATGCAGAACTACTTTAAAAAGAAAAACAATAGAGCAACTTAATATAGAAAGGATATGTTGGTTTGATTCTGGACTTGGGTTTACATCAGAAAATATTTGCTTAGAAGTAAATCTGGATAAGAGTATCATTTATATAGAATTACCATATTTGCAATCATAAAGGTCATTTTTGCATAATAACTGCACTTAAGCTTTAGAATCAGATGCTTGTCATTTAGGTATGGCTCCTGTGTGAATTTGCTGAATTACTTCTAACTTCTAAATTGGTAACCAAAATAAGCCTATCTGCTGAGGGTAGTTTGGATGAGGGCTGTATTCTCAGCAAGCATATTTATGCATTGTCCATCATTTTGTGTCAATAGTAATTTGTTTACTTGAAGAGACTAAAAAATTTTTTTACTTATTCTCAGTAGTATGTCTAACTAATTTTTTTCCCTAATGGTCTTCTTTTCTCCAATACCTGTTATACACAGGTTCTTAAAAAAATTCTTGAGAAATGTATTTTAAGGAAAAACTTATATGATTTCTAAAATTTTTTTGCACCAAAATTGTTTCTTTCAATTTTTCCATGAATTTTGAAGTCTCCTCATAGCTGGTCTTGAGAAACTCTCAATAGTACCTCACCATCTATTGTGTGATCTGTGCATTTTTATATTATTAATCAAATATCAGTTTTTTTAAGAAAGTTTATATAGTATTAGAAATTTAAAACTAAGAAATTTTAAAACATATATTCTATTATCCAGGAAAAAAGCATAATCTTTTAAATTTTTGGCACATTGGGCCACAGGAAATGTGGAGATTAAGGTGCCAAATCTCACATAGGTGACTATGTAGTTCAAGTTCCGGATCCAGTGGCTTGAAACTCACACTGTGTGTGTGTGTGTGTGTGTGTGTGTGTGTGTGTGCATGCCTGCCTACGATCCTGAGAGGAGAATAGAGAAGGGATTGTGGTGTGGTCAATCCCCGTGGGGCATGATTTCTCACCTTGTCTCCCTCTCTTCCTCAAGCACATGTGCCCTGAAGCAAAAACAAAACAAAACAAATAAAAACAACTTTAGAGAAACTACAATTTTCAACAGCAGAGCAATATTTCCAATTTCTAACAATTTCTCCAGTATAATGCCACTGTATTCCCTACACTCTACCTCTGTTTCCCCAAATTTGTATGTTTTTTCTTAATTCCCAAATCTTCACTCAGAATATTATCTTCATGTAACATATGCCTTATTTGATTTGCCCACTGAGCACCATATAAATTTCTTAGTTATCATCTTGTCTTATCTTATTAAATTCCTGTGGAATAGTTTTTGGTTAAGTCATCCTATTTCTCCTCTTCTAATTCAAGCATCTGAAGAATGGAAGCAATCTACCTTCCCAATCAATATCTAAGACAGAGACTTGGAAGAAGTAGTAGACAACCTAGTCAACCTGCATTAAGAGATAAATGAGGATTATAATCAAGTACAGGCATTAAAAGAAATCAGACTAAGTCTGCCAAAAATAAATAAAACCTACACTCACATCTCTGACTTAATGAGAAGTTATTGTATATTTCTGTGAGAGCTAGGATTATATCACAGACCATGAAGTGATTGGAGACTGGGAAATTTTTTTTCCCAAATGGGATGGTGTCAGGGATGGCCACTCAACATACAATTTTCTGATTTAATATTAGTCTTGCATACCACTTTTTTCCTTTCACCCACACTGGATACTCCATTTTTTAACAGCTGTAGAATTCCACACTCCTTTCAACCATGAATAGGTTTCATAAATTGTGTAAGAAACTTAGTCTGGAGAATAGACCTTTAAGAAGCAAGAAACTGTAACAGAGGATTTTATTGGAAATGGTAAGGACATATCCTTTCATGCCTCTGGGCCTTGCTGAATCTTGACTATCCTCATGTTTGCTGGGCATACATTTCTGCTTTAAACCTTTCCTACTTCCTTCAACGTACATGAAGAGGTGAATCCTTCCTCTACCCCACCAAAGCATTGCTAATAGGCTTTTGCCAAACCACTTGTCATAGAATCCTGGGACCAGCAGTTATCATAATGGCTATGTTGCTGGACTCCCATGTAGTCGACTGCAGTTCGAGTCCCGGACCCGGTGGCTTAAAACTCATGCCGGGCGCATGTGCATGCGTGCCCAAGATCCCAAGAGGAAAATGGAGGAGAAGGGATTGCAGTGTGGCCATCCTCCCTGGGGGTGATTTCTAGCGTTCTGTTTCTCTCTCTCTCTGGTGAGCACATGCACCCTATGACAAAAACCTCTCAAAAAAAAAAAAAAAAAAAAAAAAAAAGAATCCTACAGTTGACTCATTTGCCCAGTGAGACAATGATTCTTTAAAAATGTTAGACATGCCTGACTAAATTCCCTCTCTAGCATTTCGCCCTGACTCTAGAGCATAGTGGACACTCAAATTTGTATCTATTCTTTTGTATTCATCCCCTTAGCAAATATCCTGCCTGGACTTCAGTGAAATTTAATCACGGATTATACAAAGCAAGGTGTACCTTTATGGGAGGAAGGTCCCAACACGACTGTAAACTGATGGAGGAAGAATTTTGAGACTTCTGCAAGCTTTCCTAGAGGAGCCAGATGCTTAATATTCTATCAGTAGTTTGATGATGTTATTTGAAGAAAACTCATCCATATAATAAGGGATCCTGCTTCTGAAAGGGATAAAAAGAAATCATTATTTTACAAAATCCCTCACTAACTCAAGCTAACCAATTCTGTTTCTAACTTGTTTATTTTGAAGTATTTCCCATTGCTGGATTTCAGTTTGCTTCAATGAGAAAGAAGGGGTGGAAATATCTCCTAATCCCCTTTCAGCTCTTACTACTTATAGTTAATATATATAGTTATAGTTTTATATATATATGTGTGTGTGTGTGTGTGTGTGTATGTGTATATATGTATATACATGCACTATGTAAATACTATATATAATATAAAAATGTATATGATATATTTTATATAATCAGTTTTATATATTTTTTTATTATATATATATATATATATGATATAGTTTATATAGTCAGAGTTACCTCTTCTGTTTACCATTATAAGACTATATAATAAGTTTCTCTTCTTTTAAAAGTTTATTTATTTATTCCATGAGGGAAAGAGAGACAGAGAGGAGAGGATACAGATACTCCAACAGGGTCTGCACATCATTGCCCACCCCCAGCCTGAGCCAGCCTGGATCACAGGTGTACACTGCAGGCAGGTACAGGGAGGCGTCAGGACGGAAACAACCTGGGATCTTCTGTAGACCCAGCACTGCAGAGCATTGTGTTACCCCTGCACCACCAGCTGCCCCAGAAAGAGTTTTTTTTTTTAATTCATGTATGACTTTATTTATTTAGCAATTAATAATTGAGTACTTACCATCTACCAGACACTGTGTTAGACATTGATATGACAAAGGCAATGGAAAGTTAAATGAGCTTCCTATTTTAAAATTCTGCAATCACATGATGAACCAGGACCAGAAACTATTGCTGGATGTACAAAACCTGTTCTCTTTCCATAAGTCAACCAACAAATTTAACCAGGGATTCCATAAAATGTTGATGCTCCTCTCATTCCTGTGTTCTGCTGTGGAAGTCAAGATTAAATGAAAAAAAAAAAAAGGACTAGGTATTTTTAAAGATGATACTTAGCCAGAAATATATGTGCTCATCTGAAAATTTGGCCTGGAAACAGATTTCACTTGGAAACTGGCTCGACTCCCCAGTTGCCAAAAGAGCTTCATCACAAGAATGTGACCCCAACAAGAGAGATATTGAGTATGTGTGAACAAAATCACTATGGGGTTAGTGTGAAACAGCTGTGTGATTTGGGAGCCAAACTTTCAAGTAAAAAATAGAATTAATGAAATAGTTAGCCTAGCTGAAAAGAAATTGAAAATGAAACATGTAACAGATTTTTTTTTTTCCTTTTGTCAATGCTGGAAAATCAGTATAATACACTTGGTGCAAGGGTAAAATACCAGTGCTGTGGACTGTTTTCGTTCTGCTTTGGGAAGAAATGAGATGAACTAGTGCCCCATTTTTCTTTCTCACTTCTACTTACTCCGTTTAGCCTTTTCATCTCTTTCATTTCTCTTCTCTCTCATTCATCTCTCATTTCATAAAATGAACATTGTAAACCTTTTGTTTGCACAACTTGTGTTAGACATGTGGAATAGATAAGCTGTATCAAGTCAGGGCAGACTCTGCTCTCAAGAATGTCATGAGCTAAGCATAGCTGTGGTGACGTAGGTAGTAGGCGCTGCTGTGCCATATTGGAGCCATGGGTGAAGGCCTAGGTTCAGATGTCTGGTTGACCTGACGAGGTTGGTATTCCCGTATGCACTTGTGATCCTGGTTGACCAGGAGACTGGGGAGAATTGTAACATGGTGAGACCCTGCCAAGAGCTGGTCTATTTCTTTCTCCCTCATTTAAAAAAAAAAAAAAGAGAGAGATAAAATAAGCCTAAAAAAAAAAAACAATGTCATGACTCCGTTTTGGGAGTAAGACATGTTCATCTGTGTAGACTGGATATAACTATAGATCTTCATGACCTGGCTTTTGTTGACTATATCTACAAAGAAACATATCTTAATATTTATTTATTTAGAGGCTTTTGCCATAGGGTGTGTGTACTCACTGGAGAGAGAGGGAGAGAGAGAGACAAAGACAGTGAGAGGGAAAGTGAGAAATCACCCCCTAGAGAGGATGGCCACACTGCAATCCCTTCTCCTCCATTCTATTGGGATCTAGGGCACTCACACACATGTGCCTGGTGTGATTTTCAATCATTGTGTACAGGACTCAAACCACAGTCGACCACGTGGGAGTCTAGCAAAATAACCATTATACCATCTACTGGTGGTGTAAAGTACAAGTCAACAAAAATATTTTTAAATAAACTTAACATCTAAAATATTGTTAGAATTCATAGAAAGATTTATTATGGCTATTCTCAAAAACTGGTAAGAGTAAATGCATTTGAACTGAAGGAGGTCTATGTTTAGTACACAGAAGTAAGTCTTTATTTAATAATTTTTTCTGGTCTTTCTCCCTTTCTTTCTCCAATCCTTTATCTAGCTGATTTTGTCCTAGCTTTACTGAAGTGTGACAAATAAAAATTGTATGTATTCAAAATATGTGTGACTATTTGATACACATATACATTGTATAATGATTGCCACAATCAAATTAATGAACACATCTGTTACTGAACATAGTTGTCCTTAAGTGTATGTTACTGTTCTTGTGTGTGGTGAAGACACTTATGGTCTACTCTTAGCAAATTTTAAGGGGACCAGCAGTTGGCGTTATGGCTATGTTGCTGGACTCCCATGTAGTCGGTGGTGGTTCAAATCCCAGACCGGGTGGCTTGAACTCATGCCAGGTGCACGTGCATGCATGTCCAAGATCCCAAGAGGAGAATGGAGAAGGGATTGTGGCGTGGCCATCCCCCCTGGGGAGTGATTTCTCATTTTTGGTCTCTCTGTCTCCCTCTGTCTTTCTGGTGAGCACATGCACCCTATAGCAAAAACCTCTCAAAAATTTTTTTCAAGTCAACAATACAATATTAATGAAAATTACCATGCTGTCTAGTAGGTGTTCAGAAGTTATTCCTTTTATAACTGAAAGTTTGCACCCTTTACTATCATCTCCCCATTTTGCCAACTCCCAACCCTTAATAATCTCTATGTTTACTTTCTACTTTTTTTTTTTTTTTTTTTTGCCATCATTGCTTCCTTTTATTCTGGTTTCTCAGTCCACAGAATGAATAAAAAGCCAGTTTTGTGTCAAAGCAGGGAGCTTCAGGAAAGTACTCAAAAAGCTGATGTCATGTTTTACAAACCACACATTTAAAAATGTGCCCCAATTTGGTGTCATTCCTGACGCCAGGCTGGCTGTTGTGTTGACTGGATCAGGATTTCAGGATATGAAAATCACTGATGCTAATTATGGTCCTTCACCACGACTGAAACCCACAGTGGCTTCCCTGGTTTTGGTGGCTTTCACAAACCCCTGATAACTGTTTTCGTGATGAATGATGCACTATCAGTTAAAGCCTTTATATAGATGTGACTGCTTAGTTCTGATCCATTAGTAGCAAGTTGCTTACTTATTACAGGTTTTGCTTGTTTGCCTTTAAGGTTTTTGTGTGTCCTCTTGCCAGAGAGAGGCAGTGAGAAAAATGTGAGAAATCACCCCTTCAGGGGGATCACCACACTGCAATACCTTCACCTCAACTCTCCTCCTGGGACTTTGGGCACACACATGCAAACACATACTTGGTGTGATTTTCAATCTGCCAGGTCTAGTACTAGAACCATGGCCAGCCATGTGGAAGTCCAGCACCTCAACCATCCTGACACCTGCTGGTTCCCTCAATATTAGAGCTTTTATACTTTGCATAAGGCTAATTTCTACTTCACTCCCATTCTTCTATTTTTTTTCTCAAAGTAAAATCTTCTGAAATTCATCTATGAGAAACCCATATTTAACATGGAACTGAATGGAGAAAAGCTGAAAACTTTCCCACTAAAAACTGGTAAAAGACAAAGATGCCCACTTTCTCCACTCCTTTGAATATGGCCCTGGAAGTCCTAGCCAATCAGAACGATATACAAACATACAGAAATATATAGCATTTCTATATACTAAAAGCAAGCAGACTGAGGTAGAACTGAAGAAAGCAATACCATTTAGCATAGCTACAAAAAGTATAAGATACCTAGGAATAAATCTAATCAAAAGTCAAAGACCTCTACAAGGAAAACTGAAAATGCTTTCTACTTTTATGAGTTCAAGTTTTGTAGATGCCACATCTAAGTGAGAGTATACAGTACTTGTCTCTATTGTACTCTCTGTTCATTGCAGCATTATTTACAATAGTCAAGATGTAGAAATAATCTAAGTATTTAACAGCAGATAAAGAAAATGATACATATGAAGGATGGGAGAAAATGAGATTGAAGTACCCGCTTATTTTGGTACAGTATTTTAATTGAAATTCTTGTATAGGTTTTTCCATAATACGCATTGTCCATGAACTTGTTAAAGACACCCGTTTGTATATACAATGGAATTTTATTCAGCCATTAAAGGACCATACTGCCATTTGTGACAGGATGGATACATCTGGATGACATTATGCTTAGTAAAGTACATCAGATGCAGAAATGCGCATACTATACAATCAAACACGTGCAATTTTTATGCTACCTTCTTTAGCATTCTGCTCACCAATTTCTCACATTCGCCTTTCATGCATCAAAGAGGCCTACAGTTCAGGTTGTGGCCATTAAAAATTCTGCCCACTCACCAGCCATCTCAAGTTGCTCTGTGATGATCAGACACCTTAAAACTTCAGCTCCTCTTTCTTTGCTTGTCTAGGAGGAAATGACCTAGGACTCATCATTATTCTCTCATTTAGTGCTTTTTCTGTAAGAAATATATAAAATTCCTCTGTCCTTAGTTCTTTTTATGTTTTGCTTTTGTTTTTGTAGAGGTTTTTACTTTAGGACATGTATGCTCACCAGAGAGAGAGAGACAGAGACAGTGAGAGGGAAAATGAGAAATCCCCCCTCCCCCAGGGGGATGGCCACACTACAATCCCTTTTCCTCCATTCACCTCCTGAGATTTTGGGTATGCACACACACATATCTGGCATAAGTTTTAAGTCACCATGTCCAAGACTTGAACTGAGGTTGGCCTTGTAGGAGTCCAACAATGTCACTACTATGTCCCTCTCTGTTCTTATTTCTATTTTTTTTTATTACACTTATGTTCAAGAAGTGTCTCCAAGAAGGAACAGACTGTGAATGAAATGGTTGCTAATGACTTCCTAGTGAAGAAGTCTTTGGAAAGTGAACCAGTCATTGAAAAAGACAAGGAAGGCTAGCAAAAGAGCATTTGGCAATGTTTACTTTTAATTCTTTACATACGTCACTGGATTCTATAGTAGATGGTTATGGGATGATATGACCACGTGTGGTATTTTCTGGAAATAGCCTTCACAACAACAGGCTCCGATATGGGAAATACACGTGGAGAGAGAGAAAATGAGAGAACAAGGGAGTCTGAGAAGAACCCAAGCCGTAGTTACACAGATCTGTTCGTGCTCATAATGCTGCAGAACAAATCCATTTTACCGCAAACAGGTTCTACTATTTTTGCTTAAGAGAGCATACTATGACTTTCTGTCACTTTCAATTCAAAAGATTTTAACTATTTCAAAATCTTATAACCATTCTAGTAGAAGAGCTTCTTTACCCTAATTTTATAGTTCGTGAAATTGAGACTCAGGGAAATGGAAAATTATAGGTCATTTAGAAAGATGCATTCTAAACATATTGTGTTCTAAACATATTCTAAACATATATGATATGTACAGTGTTTATCCAAGGAAAATATATTTTCCAGTAATGTGTGGTGGTTTGAGTGCGTATCTGTATTGGGTGTGTTTGTTTTTCTCTGTGTGTCTGTGTTTCTGGGTCCTCTTACATGGGGAATCTTTCAAAAGTTCATTGAAATGCATATTATAAAAGAAAAAAATATGCATGGATTTCAATTTTCTTTTGCACCAAAATGAACTGGTACTTCAATTTCACTTCTCTGCAAACTTTCTGAAGTCCGTGTGTGTGTGTGTGTGTGTGTGTGTGTGTGTGTGTGTAAGAGAGAGAGAGGGGGGAGAGAGAGATGGAAAGGTGAGGAAAAAATTAGAAGGGCATGGAATGAGGGGGAATTTGGAGCAGACAAAATGAAAGGGCAAGTGTTAATGCAAATCTTGTATTTGACTGAAAGCAACAAAAACAGATCCATAAGTCATTGTGAACGCTGTTCGTGATGTCCTTATTTTCCAAGCAACTTGATCTTCATGTTGCTTCTTTTTATTCATCTTTCAAGTACCCAGTAATCTGAAAAATAGAAGAGACTCACTTTTCTCTGTCCCTCCTGACAAATGAAGACAGCTCTCAACAAGATGGTAATGGCAGCTCTTCCAAATTATTCTAAAAATACTGCCAGGGTATCAGCCTCTCCCTGAACTGCCTTGTTATCCTAATGCAATTATGTAACTTTCTAATCTTTCTGTCAGTACAGTTGTCAGGAGGCAAGGAGAACAAAAAACACTGCCAACCGAAGGGACTGAATATCTAAAGTGGAGGTGACTGATGAACCACAGCTTCTGCTTTAATATCTATCTTTTCGCTGCTGACATCTGGACCAATAACTCCTTAAAGTTTCTGAGCTGGTCAACAACTTTATATTCCCCAAATTTATTTTAATGCCCACGAACACTATAACCTTCCTAAGCTAGCTTTCTCTTTTGATTCCTCTTCTAATCTTCTTAAGTGTAGCCAGGAGATATAGTCACATGTTCACTGGGCACTACCACAAAAAACGTCCAAGAAATGAATTGGTGGGGTGTCATGTAACTCATATAGAGACGTTTTTTCTGGTTTCCCTGGCTTAATTCCACCTCTGTAAGGAGGCATTGAATTGTTCATGGAAATATGCCTGTTTTTCTCTGTAAATACTTTGTGTTTTCTACTGAAGGGAACTAAAAATTGAAAGCAAAGTCACTTGAGGCATAAAAGCTACGAGATTTTAGAGCTGCAAGGGAGTGAGGAAAAGCAAAATATTGCTTTGGTTTCAACTTTTCAGAAGAGAAAAAGGAGAATCTCAGTAGTTAAGTGGGGGAGGGTAGTGCACTGAAAATAACCAGGATATATACCAAGTGCTATCTGTAAGTGGTGAATTAAAACCACTTGGATTTTATATTTTTGCTTCTATCTCTTAAATTTCTACGATGAGCTTGTATATTTTTTAAATAAATGTTATTATTTAAATAATGTAAGGCTTGGCACTCATCAGATCTGAGCATCAGTCCTAACTCTGCCATTAAATGCTGAGTGACATCAGAAGGTTATTTAACCTTATCTCCATTTTATAAATGAAAATACTTATATCAGTTATGTAAGAGTAATGTGAAGAGTTGACTGAGCAAATTATGGAGAAAAATGGCACACGATTTAGCTCCCCTCTTCCCTACTTACCCTCATAAACGCAACACATGCACACACATCTACACACACACACACACACACACACTCAAATCTTAAAGTTCCCAAGTGCTTACTCTCTCTGTAAAGACAGTGAAAATATCTATTTATATTAAATGATGTGTTATATCGTTTTATTTCTGCTTAGGTTTTCAGCACCTTCTTACAACCAAGAAACTTGTTCAAAATCCTTGGCCCTGGGGACACCTGGTGGTGTAGGAGTAAGGTACTGGACTCCCACCTGGTCAACCATAATTTAAGTCCTGGACAGGATGGCATGATGTTCACACTGGGCATGGGTACGTGATTGCGCCAAATCCCAGGAGGTGAATGATGGAGAAAGGATTTTAGCATGGCCATACCCCTAGGAAATGATTTCCCACTGTTTCTCTCTGTCTCTCTCCAGCAAGTGCACACACTCTAGGGCAAAAAAATCTTAAAAAAAAAAAAAAACAACCTAGGCCCACACAAGTTCAAGCAGTGCCAGTGAATGACACTATCTAACAGACATCCTCAGTTAAGTCAGACTTAATGATAATAGCAGCCTAGTTGAAGACCAAATTCCTTTTGCTATAAGAACTGTATTTTTCTCTACACAGATGTGGGACATAGAACACAATGCATGGCTCTCTGGGACAATTAGAATGACATAACTAATAACATGGATGATAATGAAAATAGCTAACATGTGTTAAGCTCTATGTGTTAGGCCCTATGCTATTAATAAACTGGAGTCACTATGATAAGCAATATATAATGTTATAAGAGTCCACTCCATGCTAAGTCTTTGGTATTTACTGACTGAAGTTAGAAGAGAAATGCCTAATATATTTTAACTAAATTTTAAATATTATTTTAGTTAATTTTGACAATGATCAAATTAAGTGTACAGTATCATTCACATTTTGAGAGAGACTGAAGTGTTAAAAATCCTGCCGATTGACCAGGCTATGGTTTTAAGAGCTATGTTCTCAACCACCTACCTGCACAGCCTTCTGGAGAACTTTGAAGAGAGAACACCTAGGTTGCCTCCACATCTCCTTACTGGCTGGCTTAATGACACAGTATCTCTCTGGGTTCTTTTCTTTAAAATGCAGAAATAATGTCCTACACTGCACATTTAGCACATAGCGAGTCTTGTGTTGGACTCTCTCAACAGCTTTCTGAAATAAATACTTGGATATTTTACCCTCCTGAGAACATTTGACTGCATGTTATCATCATCATTTCCTAGATGTAGAATTGGAGATCTGAGATCTCAAATGACATGACTAATGTCATAAAGTCAGTGAGTCCAAGATCCTGACTTCAAACCTCTACCATTCTGATCGCAAGTCTACTCACTACTTTGCATCTTCTCTTTCATTTTTTTAACCCTTTGGATCAATGCATGAGTTGTAATATGTTTTATTATTAAAAAAAAAATTGATCATTGAATTGATGTTCCTATACCAAACCCATGATTAATTAAAGAAAAGGTGTGCCTTTGTGTTCACAGAGACAGACTTGAATGGAAGTGCATTTTAGAATCAAGAATTAATTATACTCTGAAGTGGTCTGTGTATAGGTTATTGGCCACATGTGCTCACTGGACAGACAGAGAGAGACAGAGGGACAGAAAGCGAGAAATCACCCCCCGGGGGGATGGCCACACCGCAATCCCTTCTCCTCCATTCTCCTCTCGGGATCTCAGGCATGCACGCACACGTGCTCGGTGTGAGTTTTCTTTTTTTTTTTTTTTTTAAGAAGTTTTCACTATAGGGCGCGTGCGCTCACCAGACAGACAGAGAGAAACAGAGACAGAAAGCGAGAAATCACCCCCCAGGGGGGATGGTCACGCCGCAATCCCTTCTCCTCCATTCTCCTCTCGGGATCTTGGGCACGCACGCACACGCGCCCGGCGTGAGTTTTAAGCCACCAGGTCCGGGACGTGAACCGCGGTCGACTACGTGGGAGTCCAGCGACATAGGCATTACACTAACTGCTGGTTCCCCCCGGTGTGAGTTTTAAGCCACCGGGTACGGGACGTGAACTACGGTTGACTACATGGGAGTCCAGCAACATAGCCATTATGCTAAGTGCTGGTCCCATGCCTGAGTAATTCTTGACAACGTGTTTGAAAAATGCTCCTTGGTAACTCATTTCCTCAGTTTAAAAACCATTAAAAGACACTCAATATAAACAATGCAACCAAACAAAAGCACTTACAAAGTTTAAATCAAATAAATAATCAATAAAAATGTTAAATAAAAATTGTCCAAACCCCTCACCTGAGCTACTCACCATTCATGTGTTAGTGATTGCTTCTGGGTAACTTGACAGGATGCCCACAGTTTTATGATGCCCTGGGGATTGATTTGGGCATCCGTTGATCTGAGATCTGGTTCTGATATCAGCTGGCTAGTAATTGTAAGCAGATATATTTTCATTTGTAGCATGAACTCTCTGGTTCATTGCAGTCTTGTACTTTTCCTAGAAACTATCATTTTTCATGTAATCTTAAAGAAGGGATAGGGTGAGTGAGAAGAGTTTATGGAATATCAGATCCTGAAATGGAGGAGCAGAAATTTTCTTTCAACTTCTAGCTTTAAAGTTCATTGTACTGGTGGCTTCCTAATAGTTCTTTTATGGCCAAATGATTTGTTCTTTTCTAAATTTATTTTTAATTTGCTATAGGGTGTGTGTGCTCTCAGGAGGAAGAGAAGGAGAGAGAGAGAGAGACAGTGAGAAAGCACCCTCCGGGGGTGGGGGATGGGGGTAGCTATAGCACAACAATCCCTTCTCTATTCTTCTCTTGGGATTTTGGGCAGACATGTGTAAGCACCCAGTCTGCCTGCCTGCCTGCCTGCCTGCCTTCTTTCCTCCCTCCCTTCCTTCCTTGAGATTTTTTTACTATAGACACTCACCAGAGAGAAAGAGAGAGACAGAGAGACAAAAGGTGAGAAATCACCCCTGGGGTGAAATGGCCACATGGCAATCCCCTCTCCTCCATTCTCTTGGGATTTGTGGCACATACGCATACATGCCCAGTGTGAGTTTCAAGCTGTTGGGTCTGGATGTCGAGCCTCTGTCAGTCACGTGGGAATTCAGTATCTCAACCACTATGCCATCTGCTGGCCCTCACCCATTTTTTTTTTCAAGCCTCACACTAGGCAGTTGACTACCAGCTGTTCCTAATTTGTTCTTTTTATTATGCATTTTTTCCAGAACAATGTATTGATTCTTTCAAATTAAGTACTCACCTAAATAATGACTTAAAGGCATCAAAGAAAGGCAAGTGGCAACATAATTTTGCATTACCTTGTTCTCGGGGGGCATCTGATGCAGTGTATCATCATCTAAATGTGAGGGGTTATGACATGGAACAAGGTTCTGCAATGTTTCTTGAGGCACTGGACAGTAAAATAGAGGCCATTATAATAGAGGCACTTACATAACTCTTTAAAATACAAATATTTCAAAATGTAAAAATATTCTGAGCTCTCAGGCTGTACATAAACAGGTAGGTACCAGATTTTACCTGTATAATTTGCCAAACTTTGTTCTAAAATATCAAGATTTATTTCAGAGTCCTTGCAGGAATCTTTTTGGCAGAAATAAACAGGTAGAGAGCATTATAAAGTAGTTCAAGGGTCCAGCATGTGGCATAGTGGTTAAGGCACTGGAATCCCATGTGTCCAACCACATTTCGAGTCCCAGACCTGATGGCTTGAAAATCACACTGAGCGCATTTGTGTGAGTGCCCAAAATCCCAGGAGGAGATTGTCTGAGAAGGGATTGCAGTGTGGCCATCCCACCTAGAGGGTGATTTCTCACTTTCCTTCTCACTGTCTTTCTCTCTGGCAAGTGCCATGGGCTCTATGGCAAAAAAACCTAAAAATAAATAAACACACATGTCTTTAAAAAAATAAGAAATAAAAAGTTGCTCAGAGGGTTGGACAGTGGCACAGCAGTAAAACACAAAGCTCAAGCTGGTCTATAGTACAGAGGTTAAACCCTGTGCATTGAGATCCAGATCCCACATGACTATCTTGGTTCAAGTCCTGATGCTGGTAGTTTGGCAAACAATCTGGTGCTTGTGAGGGTATGTTCAAAATCCTGATAAGATGGAGAGAGGGAGGAAAAAAAGATTGTAGCTTGACTTTCTCATTGGAGAGTTTCTCTCTCTCTCTCTCACTCTCTCTCTCTCTCATGAGTGCATGTGCCCTCTGGCAATACAATGTAAACGTTCTGGCAATACAATGTAAACGTATATATAAAACACTACTCTCTACAAGGCAAACCCACATGGGAAATTTCCCCATTCAAGTACACCAGGCATGCCCTTGCCAATGGCTGGGAATGTGTGCTGAGATCCCATTGGTGCCCTCTCTCTCTTTCTTTCTATTTCTCTCATTCATGGAAGACACAAACTAAAAAAGAAGCTCAACACACACATACACATACACATGTATGTATGTGTGCTACACATGTATGTATGTGTGCATGTGAGTATTTTTTTAAATTTTATAACTAAAGGATTTTAGAAACTACAATATGTTATAAAACTAACTCTGTATGTTAGTCAGATGAGGTTGTTCAGCCTTCCCTTACAGGGTTTGTTCCCTCTGATTGAAGCTGGCAAAAGCATTATATCCAAGTAAAGGTTGCACAACTGAAGCCCCAAGTCTGATAGATGATAAGCTCCTTTCTTGATATGACATTTTACAGGGCACCCGCTCTTCCCGTTCCACACCATGTGCACCTTTTCCACATGCAATTTCCTCTTAACTTTCAAGTTTTGTTATTAGAAGTCTCATGAATATATGATTTAAAAGTCCTGGGATTTTTAACAGTCTCCTGATAATCTAGCACCTGGGGAAAAGAAAAAAAAAAAAAATGCATGAGAGTTTATGCTGTGAAAACTGCAAGGGCAGATAAAAGATTTGCCTTTTATTTTCCTCTTTTCACAAATAGAACTGCTGCATTTAGGATACAGCAATTTTTGTTCTTGAATATCTGTTGGAAAAGTGTATGTGATTTGAAAGTCTTATGAATAATAATTTAAAAACTGAAGCTTTAATTAATTATTTTTCCCCTATGAGATACAGAATAAATGGATTAAGATTGATGTTGAAAAATTCATAGATCGTGAGGGCCAGATGGTGGCCCAGTGTAATGCAGTACTCTGTGGTGCTGGACCCACTCAGGACAGTGCTGGATTCATATTCTAAGGTCTTCTAGTACACACTGAGAATGTGTGTGCTCATGACCTGCGCCGGCTGAGGCTGGGGGTAGAGCATGTCATTGAACCCAGGTGGAGTTGCTTCCTTCTCTCCATCTCCCTCTTTCTCTGTCTTCTTCTCTTTTCTGGAAGAAATAAATAAATAAACTTTTAAAACATGAAAGAAAGGGGTCGGCAGGTGGTGTGGCAGATAGGGTGCTGGACTCCCATGTGGCCAACTGTGAGTCGATTCCTGGACTTGTGACTTGTTTTCTCACTTTCTCTTTGTTCTATTTGTTCTCTCTCTCTCTCTCCTCTGGTCAAATAAAAAATAATAATAATGCTAATAAATAAAATTAAATAAATAATTTTTAAATGTGAAAGAAAAAATACATAGGTCTTATTGCTTGAAATCTGAGAGTCAACTGGCAAGTTCTTCCTCCTGATTCAGTTTGGGTTACCTAAATCCCCACTACTTGAAGCCCCTTAATATACAGTCTAAGAGATCCTGGAGACTGTGTGTGAAAATAATACAAATTTCATTTTTTGTCTTTATGCTATTCATACATGCTTTTGTCATCCACAAAGATTGGATGATCTTCATTTGACTCTGACATTTCATTTCGAAGCTATCATTCTTCTACAAGCAAGGATCCACTCAATCAGTCCCTGCTGATAGAACTGTCCCTAAAACCAGCCGCTGAGACTGCATCCTGCACTCAGCCTGTGTGGCCACTCCTTCCCTCTGCATGCTGTGAAACATGGATTAGAACAGCATGACCAGTATCCCCCACTGAGCAAGGGATTTGACAGTGGTAACACTTAAAGCATCTTGCTTACTCTCTTAATGAGCTCTTTTTTTAAAAAATGTGTGTCTAAGGCCATACAATAAGGCATATTTCAAAAATTGTTGAGCAGAAGACCCTGAATCCTAGCATGGACAATATTGCTAATATAGTAAGGTAATAAGAAATAAAAGTTTTTGTCTCTTCTGTGATGCCCTTATTACAAGGTTCCATGTAGAGAATCTCTGTACGTTCTGTGGTGTGTGGTGTGAAGAGTAACTAGCACTAGTAATTAGTAACTAGTCTCTTATAAAACTCAAAAGGCAGCAAATGTCCATTCGCCTATTTACTACATGTCAAGTTTCACAACTTAGCATGAGGTGTGTTATAAATAGTCTTTCTCTCTCTTTTGGTCTTAATCTCTCTACACATGCACACACACACACACACACACACACATGCATGCACACACTCACACCAGTAGAAATATCAATCTTTGGTCTCTAAAAGATTCTTCTTGTTTTGTTGCTTATTCTCTAATTCCATTCGAAAGATAAGATTTACTCAGTGTTTTCCATGTCTTACGGAAAACACAATAAAACAAAGATGTAGAAGACAACTACCATGGAATACAAATGTTCTCCTATATCCTCCTTTTGTTGCCACCAGCTAGCTTTGTTTTCCTGGCTTCCTTTATAACACTTATTTCTGACACTTTCCCTTATGTTATTTCCTGCCTTGTGTAGGGCTGCAATGCCTACATATCATACATGTTTGGACACTTAAGTATGTTTTCAAAGCTTAGTGTTTTCATCTATTATGGCTGTATTATGTGAAATATGCATATGTTTTGGGAGGAATGAAGATAATTAGAAGAGAAAGTTAAGAGTAATTGAAGGCTCTGACATTAAAAAATGTGAACATCCTGTTCAAAATCATTCACATAGAGGAGGGAAAATAACTCAAATCATAGATCCATGTCTGCATACCTACTTCTAGTCCTGAGAAACAACGATGGCATAATGAAACACGTCCTTAGATGTTTGGAGAATCAACTCCAAATGGATTAAAATGTAAAAAAAAAAAAAAGTGATACGAAAAATGTAATGACTTTTATAATAAAGTGATGGGTATGAATCAAAGACTCCTGGTAGTATGTTTTTGATCATCATCTTGAAATTAAACTGTCATTTAATAAAAACAAACAAACAAATAAAAACTGGTCACTGTATAAAAGACATTAATAAAAGGTACAAGGTTAGAAACAAAATTGACAAGAGTTTTGCAAATCAAAAGGAAAAAAAATGAGAATTTCTTAAACATCTCTGTCCCTGAAGTCTGGTTCTTCGATGTGTATCTAAGTCACATTTCTTCTCTATGAGTAAATCACTCTTTGGTCACAGACCAGAAAACCAACACTGGAACGTATTCACCAGGGAGACACAAAGTAACACAGTTTGGGAAATGATTTTTTTTCCTCTACTTTTTCAAAAAGAAAGAAAGAAACTATCTTAAACTATCCATCTGAGGCAAAAAGAAATCTGTCAACTATTATCAAAATGATTTCCTCAAGAGCCATTTAATGAGATTCATTAATTTAAAGAGATTAAAAACAGTCTGTAAAAAAGGACATTTTGACAGAAAAAAATAGGCTATAATAAAAGCTGAAAATCAGCAGTCTCTCTTCTTATCAAAGACAAAGCAGAACTCTCAGCAAAGTCTTCTTCATTCAAAGTGAAATTCAAGATCTGATTCAATTAATAGAAGTCTTGAAATGAAATAGAAAATAAAGGAAGTTTGCAATAGGTCAAAGTACTAAATGTACTATTGACAAGAGCCCAACATGCTCAATATTTTCCTGGGGAGATTTCTAAAGTGAGATGGCAAGGATGAAGATGGAGATGTAAAACCACACACATTTCACAATGGTAGACTCAACCTGGCCTAGAAACAGCTAAGTTCTAACAAGCTGGAAGCTGACTTTTATATTCCTAGCACTCTGAGAGTCAGAAACGGTTTATTAAGTTAGTGACAGCATCGCTTTCTCTCCAAGGTATGCATCATGAGATTGCCTCACAGAAATTCATATCCTTAAAATATTCTTTATTCTTTCTCTTAAGTACAGAACATGAAAGTGATCTATGCTAAACATATCAGAATGACTGCCTATGCGAGGGAAAGAGATTTTTGGATTAGATACAACTAGGAGTAAGTACACACAATCAAAAAGGAATTGCATATAATTCTGTTCATACACATAAGTACATACATACCATGCATGCAGTCACACAACTGGAGAGATACATGGATTCTCGGGAATCTGAGTAAATGACTGACCACAGAGGAAGCAAAGTTTGAAGGCACTGTGCTAATTGGATCTTCTGGGAAGCAGATGCTGAGATGGAGAAAGGAATACCCAAGGTTTATTGGGGGAATAATGCTTTCAAAAGATAAAAGAGGAAGGATGTGGAGTTGAACAGGGAAGACTGGTGCATATCATTTTTTGCGGAAAGAAAGAGGAGTGAAAGATTTGAGACAGGAGACCCTCAGACTGCAAAGTGTATCTGAAACTGTGGTATTTTAGTCAATGGTTGACTCAAAGACTGTTAAGATGACATTGAATTTCTTCATTGGTGAAAGGTTGAAGAGAAGGCAACACCTGTATGTATGTCTCTGCCTTACAAACTTAAATATCTGCAAAGAGGATTTACTTTCAAAATAATTTCTTCACCTTACTTGGAAAATTTCTCTTATGGGGTTGCTTTGCAATGTAGCTGCTTTTAGAAACTTGACAGCACTTTTCCATGCTGAAGGTGGACCACTAGAATGAAGAAGAAATCTGCTAATTCTGAAAAAGTGAGATTTCTACAACCACACATTTGATGAAGAAATTGTACTTTATTGAAGAACCAAATCTGAACACATTTTTCTTTGATTACCAAAACATGCAAGTCTTTATTGTTAGGTAAATATTGGAAAGGGAGAGAATTACCTATAAATTCCACTAAATATTCTCCCACAGAATTTATGAGTGTTATTAAAAATAAAACTTCAGAGGCCAGAAGATGGCATGGTGGTAAAGGTGCTAGACTCCCACATGGTTGGCTGCAGTTTGAGTCCCAGACCTGGTAGCTTGAGAATGACATGGGCATGCCCCAAATGCCAGGATGACAATGGAAGAGAAAGGGTTGTGGCATGGCCATCCCCTCCTAGGGAGTGATTTCTCACGTTCCTTCTCATTGTCTCTCTCTGACTCTGTCTCTTTCTAGTAAGCGCAAATACTCTATGACAAAAACCTTAAAAAATAAAAATCAAATGAATAAATTAAAGTTCAGTCTGTCTACCCAATACTATTTAATCTAGATTTTGGGATTTTGGTATTGTGCTCTGAAATTTTTATAAATAATTTATTCAGGTGATTTTTTTTTTTCATGACAGTGTTTGAGAAACATAATCTCACAGGAATATTCTAGGAAATGCAGTTATCTGAGATAAAGGCATTTACATCCACTGTTAATATAAAGTCCTCAAATAACTGTAGATAGATATGAAAATGTGTACATCATATAAATCCAAGTTTTTTGTTGTTGTTGTTGTAGTTGTTTTGGTGTTAGGATAGCCAAATTTTCCAAAACTATTTGTTATATGATACACATTTAATATGGAAGCCATTGCCGGGGTCCAGTCTTGGCGAGGGTTGAGACTTGTACACAGGAAGGTGACACGGGTGATCAGGAACAAAATTAGACTAAGACCTCAATGCCTCTTAGCATGTTCTCAGCCGGCTACAGCCAGAGTCAGCTCCAGACTGCAGCGCTAGCAGCTATGAAACACACATATTTATTGAGGGATGTCTTACAGGAGTAGGAGGGGTGAGGGGGAAATAAAAGATTTACTCTATGAAACAGGGAATTCAAAGCACAGGAACAATGATCATAAAACATGATGTCTGTCTTGTTTGAACAGGTGAAGCCAAACACAATTCTCAGAATGAAGGAGTCTATTTGTCTGGTGCATTTTCTTCTTCAGTCTTGATTACCAGACAGGGTCTTTTGAAGAGGGGGCTTGCAGGAAGCTTGGTAACTTCAGTCCCAGGTCAGCTTGATAACTTCAGTCCTGGGCCAAAGCGGCAACATTGCTGGCTACAAAGGCCTAGATAGAAATTTTGTCTTGTTAAATAAAGACACAGTTAATATATGGACTATCTGCATATTGCATCAAAAGAGGGTGAGTCTATTACCCATATGGGAAAGGAAGATGATCTTGTAGCTCAGGAGACAATACAGGATGTTTTATTAGCAGTTTTTCATAGTCAACAGCACATAGATGAGAAACTCTTTGTAGTTGAAAACTACCTGTTGCTTTAGATAAGAGCTCCCAGCTAAGATAGTTAATCTTTCCCTGGATCCTTCAGGTTTGTTCTCCCTGTTGTCGCCAGCCAGTCTTTTCCTTTTTTAAAAAAACCCATGGGTTTCTGTATTTTGTTTGCTGAGTCTGTCAATTAGTGAGTTCTTTTGTTTTATCTCTGGATTCCTGTTATGTGGTGAATGTGCTGACTTTGCCTAGCATGAGTTAACTTTGGCCTGTAGCTTTAACAAGGGGTATTTACATAAAACTAGCCTTAAACTAACGTATTCTACATATGCTACTAATGCTAATTTGGCATGTACTAACTTAACCTTAACATATGTTAATTTTGGCTTAAGACAGACTGGTGGGGGAGTCTCAAACTTTGTGGCCCTCCTGTGCCATCTTAGGAAACCACATTCCTACAAGATCACTAATTGGCTTTATTGTAGTGGTTGGGGGTGATATTTTACCCTTGCAGGGTACCATAATAACAGTAAAACTCACGGCAGAGAAATTGAGTGCAGGCCAGTACAGCAACACAAGGGGGTGGCTCGTAAACCGGGCCTTGCCTCGCAGTCCAGGCCTTGCCTTAGACATGGGAGGCAGCCTCTTTACCAGCTTGTGTTGTCTGCATGGCCCTGTCAAGCCATTACTGCAAATGTGAAAGAAATAAGAATTTAAAAACTCAAATATGCTATTATTTTCTCTCATTTTGGAGTCTATTTAATCAGACAAATTAAACAGAGTTTGATTTCTTGTTCTTGTTTTCTGTTTTTGGTGAAAGCACAAAACTCTCTAATGCAATCTTATATCTACCACCAGTAAATATAATATTGATAAAGAGGAAGAAGATACATACATAAATAACATTGAATTTTGTGTAATAAAATATTTATTCCTATAATGTTTATTTTCTCCAAATATTAAAGCTATGAGCTCATTATAAATAATACGGAATATTGGGGAAAATGTAAGTAATTTTAAAAAATCCTTAATTCCAACTACTGGAACTGGCCTTGCGCATACACACACACACACACTAAGTAGAATGTATGTTCAGTTTTACAAAATGTAGATGATAACGTGCTGATACAAGAATGCTTATGTATATTTAATTTTATGCTGTGCCTTTATCTTTTTATTTATTTTTACTTTATACTTTCATTTTCTAAATTTAGATCTCAGTATATTGTTGTATGTGTTTACAGACACACAGATTATAAATTTTGGGTTGTCTATTCATCTTTTAATATACTACTAAGATATTACCATTCTATATTGGTTGGGTTTCCTTAACATTTTCAGTTAGCTTTTACATAGATACATCTGCTTTCTAGATTGTATATTGAAAAACAGCTACTTCTTAACTGAAGATCCATCATTCTAGCACTCTATTAGTAAAATCATCTATTTTTTGGTGGTAGGGAAAGTTGCTATGAGAAATAAAGCTCGCTTAGGGACCAGCAGTTAGCGTAATGGCTATGTCGCTGGACTCCCACGTAGTCGACCGCGGTTCGAGTCCCGGACCCGGCGGCTTAAACTCACGCCGGGCGCGTGTGCGTGCGTGCCCAAGATCCCGAGAGGAGAATGGAGGAGAAGGGATTGCGGCGTGGCCATCCCCCCTGGGGGGTGATTTCCTGCTTTCTATCTCTCTGTCTTTCTCTGTCTGTCTGGCGAGCGCACGCGCCCTATAGCAAAAACTGCTCCAAAAAAAAGAAAAAAGAAAAAAAAAAAAAAAAAAAAAGAAATAAAGCTCGCTTCATCTTCCAACTCACTAAGAATAGATATATCATTCTATCTGGTAGGATAAATGAAAAGTGTTATTATAATATTTGGTAATATCCTCAAAATGATGAAGATCTCTCTCAGAGTCAGTTAATACAATATTAAAGATAATTTAAATATATTAAAAACAACTTCCAAGACTCTATTTTATGCAAAGCCTCCAAGGATTTCTCCCTAGAATGTAAGAGTTTATAAACTGGCTACTTAATGAAAATATGTATGGAAACAGATAGAAAAACTGAGGACATGATGCTTGCCTTGTGTAGTAAGCACACATTATTGTAAGAATTACAAGTACTGGGACCAGAAGATGGTATAATAGTTATATTGCTGGGACTTCCACATAGTTGACTATGGTTCAAGTCACAGACCCAGTGACTTAAAACTCACATTGGGTTTTTATATTTCTGTTAATATGGTGTATTACATTTATTATTTTTTTTGTATGTTGAACCACCTTTTATCTCCAGAATAAAGTCTACCTGGTCATGATGAATAACCTTTTTTATATGCTGTTAAATACTGTTAGCAAGTATCTTGTTGATAATTTTTGCATCTATATTCATCAGGGATATAGGTCTGTCATTTTCCTTTTTTGTCATATCCTTATCCATTTTTGGAATAAGGGTAATGGAGGCATCGTAGAATGAATTCAGAAGGGTTCTTTCCTTTTGGATCTTTAGAAACAGTGTGAGTAGAATGGGTGTTACCTCTACTTTAAAAGTTTTGTAAAATTTGGCAGTGAAGCCATCAGGGCCTGGACTTTTCTTTGTTGGAAGGTTATTTATTACTGATTCAATCTCATTGCTTTTTATAGGTCTATTCAGGCTTTCTATGTCCTCCTGAGTCAATCTTGGTAGATTATACATGTCCAGATATTTGTCCATCTCATCCAGGTTTTCTTCTTTGTTGGCATAGAGTCCCTCATAGTATCCTCTAATGATGTTTTGTATTTCTTTTACGTCTGTTGTAATGTTGCCTGATTCATTGCGGACTTCAATTATCTGGTTCATTTCTTTCTTCTTAATTAGTCTGACTAATGGTGTGTCAATCTTGTTTATCTTATCAAAGAACCAACTTTTGTTTTCATTTGTTTTCTGTATAGTTCGCTTATTTTCAATTTCATTTATTTCTGCTCGAATCTTGATCATTTCAATCGATGCAGAAAAAGCATTCAACAAAATACAACATGCCTTTATGATCAAGACTCTCAGTAAAATTGGCATAGAAGGACCGTTTCTCAGCATAATTAAAGCATTTATGAAAAACCTGCAGCTAACATTATACTGAATGGGAAAAAGCTGAAATCTTTTCCACTAAAATTGGGTACAATACAAGGCTGTCCACTTTCTCTGCTCTTACTCAATATAGTACTGGAAGTTCTAGCCACTGTAATCAGACAAGAGAAGGAAATAAAAGGCATTTCAATAGGGAAAGAAGAGCTGAAATAATCTCTGTTTGCAGATGGTATGATTGTATACATTGAAGACCCAATAGAATTCATGAAAAAACTTCATGAATAAAAAAGTAATAAATATATACAGTACAGTGGCAGGATACAAAATTAACTTACAAAAATCTATAGCATTTCTATATACAAACAACAAGCAGACAGAGACAAAACTGAAGAATGTAATTCCATTTACCATAGCCACAAGAAGTATAAGATGCTTAGGACAAAACTAACCAAGGAAGTTGAAGACCTCTACAAGGAAAACTATGAAAACCTTAAAAGGAAATTGAAAAGGACACTAAAAAGTGGAAGGACATCCCATGTTCCTTGATTGGCAGAATCAATATAATAAAAATGGCAATCCTACCCAAATTAATCTACATGTTTAAGCAATCCTGATAAAATTACAACAAACATTCTTCACAGATCTAGGAAAGACAATCATAGAATTTGTCTGGAACCATAAAAGACACCATTTTGCTAAAGCCATCCTGTGCAAGAAGACTGGAGTAGGTGGCATCTCACTTCCTGACCTAGAAATATATTACAAAGCTGTGATAATCAAAACAGCATTGTACTGGCACAAAGACATGAGGATCAATGGAACAGAGTAGAGACTCCAGAAATAAACCCCAAAACATACACCCAGCTCATCTTTGACAAAGGGTACCAATCAATCCAGTGGAAAAAGGGAAACCCCCTTAGCCAATTGTGTTGGAAAACCTGGGTATCCATCTGCAGAAAAATGAATCCAAACCCCTATCTGTCACCAAAAATCAAGTCAAAGTGGATCAAAGATTTAAACATAAGACTGAAAACTATGAAACTACTGGTGAAAAACACTGGGGAAACTCCAGGAGATATTTAAACCACTGGGTCTGGGACTTGAACCATGATCAACTATGTTGAAGTCCAGCAACATAACTATTATACCATCTTCTGGTCCCAGTATTTGTAATTCTTACAGTAATGTGTGCTTACTACACAAGGCAAAGACTTCTTAAGCAAGACCCCCAAAAGCACAGGCAATAATCCCACAAATAGACAGGTGGGATTACATCAGATTAAGAAGTTTCTGCACAGCAAAGAACACTGTAATTATTGTGAATCAACAACCCTCCAAATGGGAGAGAATTTTTTATTCACTGTGCCTCAGATAAGGGACCAATAACCAGAATACACAGGGAACTCAAGTGGCTTACTGGGAAGAAAATGATTAACCCCATTAAAAGATGGGAAAATGAGCTGAATAAACAACTCTCTAAGGAAGACATATGAACAGCCAAGAAGCATATGAAAAAAAATGCTCAACATCCCTCATTGTAAAGGAGATGCAGATCAAAACCACAGTGAGATAGCACCTAACCCCACTCAGAATAGTGAAGATTAAAAAAAATAAGAAAAAAATAATGATAGGTGCTGGAGGGGATGTGGTGAAAGGGGAACACTCCTACACTGTTGGTGGGAATGTAAATTGGTTCAGCCATGGTGGAGAATGATATGGAGGTTCCTCAAAGACCTTCAAATAAAACTACCATATGACCCAGCAATTCTGCTCTGGGTATCTACCCAAAGGACAGGAGAGCACTCAGTTGGAAAAGCACTGGCACAACTATTTTAATTACAGCATTATTTACGATTGCTGAGAGTTGGAACCAAACCAAATGTCCACAAACAGATGAATGGATTGAAAAATTGTGGCACATATACTCCATGGAATACTATTCAGCCATAATAAACAAGGCCCTGGAATTTTATAGAAAGTGGATGAATATGGAAGGTTTGTTGCTGAGTGGAGCAAGTCAGGCTATGAAAGAGAGACATTGTATGTCTCCACTTACATATACTGACTTTCCTCACTCCATGGTAGAAACTGAAAGACTGGAGGACATAAAAGTATTAAAAATTGTAATGGACACTAGAGACAAAGAGGGAAGAGTGTGAGAGGGGAAGAGAGTAGGAAAAGAAATTTGGGGGGAAATGGAGAGGTAAGACACTTGTTGGACACAGATATAGTTTATTATCTGTTGACAGACATGTATAATAGTCTCAACCAGGCTGGACTGAGGTGTATATCTTGCTGGACAAAATCTCTTCACAATCTAATTTATGTATAGCAATTTAATGTATTAATAATAATTTAAAAAACTCACACTGGATGTGTGTGAGCATGTGCCCAAAATTCCAAAAGGAGAATTGAGAAGAAGGGATTGTGGCGTGTCCACCCGCCCTAGGGGGAGGGGGAGTTGATTTCTCACTTTCTGTCTCTCTGTTTCTCTCTGGAAAGCACACACACCCTATAACAAAAATATCTCTAAAAAAAAAAAAAAAAAAAAAAAAAAAAATTACAGCTATTATACAGTAAGTTAACTGCTGGTAGGAATGTAAAATGGCACAAGTACTTTGGAATGCAAATTGGCAGTTTCTTAAAAAAGAAAATAAACCTATCTTTTGATCCAGCTATTTAGCTCCTAGGTATTTACCCAAGGAAAAGAAAGCATATATTCACATGAAAATTCATATGGTGACACTTATGTGGTGCAAAATCAGATTTTTATGACAATGGCTTTGTGAGGGCAAGGAAAGTGTACCTTCTCAAGCATTGAGTTCCCATTTTCTTTTGAACTATCTCACATAGTAGGTTGTTAATAAATGTTGCTTAACAAGCAAATGATACTGTGGTCTATATCTGTATCTATATGCCATAAGATGTTCATGATCTAGTTTCATATGTCTTTTGTAAGCATTCCATTTTCCATTATATTTCCTTATAGTAGATAGTGTATATTTAGAATATTCAAATACCTTTGGAATTAACAAAAGAAATTATTCCAACTGCTTAATTTTAGGGACCTTATGTTATACTCAAAACACACACACACACACACAAACACATACACACACACACACACACACACACACACAACAGTTTTTACACTTATTTGCTATCTGACCATGCACAAATTTATAAACCTTTCTTCGCTGCATACATATATATGTGTGTATACACACACACACACACACACACACACACACACACACATATGTTAGATGTGAGATGGGGGCACATGTGCTTGCTGGAGAGACACACAGAGAGAGACAGAGACAGAAGAAAAAGTCAGAAAACATCTCCCACTCCCAGGAGGGATAACCATGCCACCATCTCTTCTCTTCCATTCACCTTTTGGAATTTTGGGTAGGCATGAACACATGCCCAACATGTTTTCAAGCTCCCGAGTATTGTACTTGGACTGTACCTTCAGCCACGTGGAACTGAGCTGCTTCAACCACCATGCCACTTACTAGTCCTCAAATTCATGTTAATGGCTCCCTTCCAGGGTTATGGCAAGAACAAAACGGTCATATATGTGATAAGCATATCTAAGTACTTGATATAGGACAAGACCTGAAGATATGAAGGTCATAAACCAGTAGTTACAGCTGAAGAAGATATCAACCTCTCCCATAAACCACTCCCTAAGCTGAACCACTCTTCTTGCATTAGATGGGGCGTCAACACAGCTCTCTGGGAGGGATGCTTGCGATATTAATATGCTAAATACTTCCTTTAGTCTCTAAGTAGCCTGAATCAACTCTCTTCCTTAAGATGAATCTCTTTCTATAGCTTCCCCTTAAGTAGTAAGTTAAAGGGTGAATATGTGGTGGGTGCCAAGCCTGCTCCATCTTATGTCCCTTAGTACACTCATCTTCAAGATAGGTTTCACATAGATATTATCTCCATTTGTAAGTCCAGATGCTGAGACTCAGCAAGGTTAGATAATTCATCAAAGGTCACACAGCTTGTAAATGATGAAAGTCGACGTTGCATCCAATTGCCTGACTCTGAAATTCATGTTTGTTTGTTTGTTTTTTTTCCCTACTACATAATGCAACTCTTCTTATCATCCTATGAAGCCGACTTCTAGGAAAATCACCTTTGGCAAAATCACCCCCTCTTTTTATTCAGAGCAGTCTCCTGTGAGTTATAGTTTAATAGAGAAAGCCCGCGCTCCTGCCACTTTGCCTGAATCAAGTATATTAAAGCCCTTAAGCTGCAGCTGGGTTGGATGCCCTACCACTTTGTGTTGTTAGAGGGTCAGGAGCATTTAGACATGAAATAAACATAGGTCACAAGCAAAATTAACCATTTAATATTTCTAAGCAGATATCTTTATAAGAGAAAAAGACCTCTGATCCATGAAGGTGACTGAGCTTGCCTCCAGGATAGAAGACTACATTTCATTATTTCACAGCTTCTTTTCTTACTCATTTTATTTATTTATTTTTTTTGGTTACCTTTAACAAAATATTCTCAGCACTTGCTTTTTAATCAAAAGCTGTGAGGGAAAATAAGATTTTAAAAAAGGTTGTAGTTGAGAAAGTTGACATATGTTACCTTAGCAAAATTTATAGAAATATTACTTTATTTTTAAGTAATAATTAAATAATAATAAAAACAAATGATGGAATGCTAATCATAAGGGGGAAACTTCCAAAAATTTTCAATGACACTATCCACTATGAAAGAAATAAATCCTCATAGTGGTATATGTGACAAATTTACATTCCATGGTGAAGATAAAAAATTAAAGTATAAGTATTTGGACTTGATTATAAACACACTGGTAGCAATACTGAATTGTGCAGACATAGGTTAAAGAAAAATAAAAATATTAATAACGAATTATGCATCTTATATGAAAGAGACAGATATTATATTTTAAACAGTGAACAACTAGCTTAATGTGCATACTGATTATTCAGAATTGTTATTGGTCATAAATATCAAGATTTGGACTGAATTTCAGGGAGATTTTTATGCATAAATTTAGTCATTTAACTAGCATTTTAAATGCCGGTTATATATTGAATGCTGTCAGTTTTAGGGAGTACAGTAGTATATAAGATATTTTCCCTTAAATTGAGGTAGTCATAGTCTAGGGGGAACACATGTGAATTGGACTACTTGGGGTCTAAGAACTACATTCAAGTTCAGCCTTGACAAATCAAATGATAATTAAACTGACTTTTGAATGATAAAAGGTTACCAAGCAAGATATGGTGGAGGTAGGACAGTCCTATGATGAGGAGAGAATGGTGCTAATACCACTTCATTGAAAGAGCTTTATTGTCCCCAAATTGTTTTAGGGTTGAAGAATAGTCATTATTGAAGTCCCAGGACTTAAGGAGACTCTGACACTTGAAGAGCTTTAGGCTCTGCTTTCATAGATTGAGATTATTTTGTCTGGAGTGGGATGCGTGCCTTGTTCATTGCAAGCTCATAAAGTCACTACTCTGTACTTTGTCAAAAGATGGTTTTAGTCTGTTAGTGTGTTGCTTACAGAAATAACCCAAGGCAGTGTAATGTATAAAAATAGATGTTTATTTGACTCACAATTTGGAATCCAAGGTGTCACAAAATAGTGAATGGCAGAACTTTGAGCAGAGCATAGCTTGGTTTGTATTCATGTAAGCTTTCTCTGCCTCATTGGCTCTTTCTATAAACCCACCAGTCATGGGAGCCCTGCCCTAACCACCTGATCACCGAGATCCTCCCCAGACTCTATCTTCTTTTTTGGAGAGGTTTTTGCTATAGAGCACATGTGCTCAACAGAAGAGAGACAGAGAGACAGAAAGTGAGAAATCACATCCCCAGGGGGGGATGGCCATTCCACATCCCTTCTCCTCCAACCTCCTCTCAGGATCTTGACATGCACACACACACGCCTGGCGTGAGTTTAAGCCAGCAGGTCCCAGACTCAACCTGGGATCGACTACATGGGAGTCCAGTGACATAGCCATTATGCCAACTGCTGGTCCCAGCCCAAATTCTACCTTTTGACACCATAATTGGGTCAAGTTTTCAATTTCTTTCTTCCTTTCTTCCTTCCTTTTAAAATTATTTAATTTCAATTTTTATTACTTTTTAAATTTGCTATAGGACATGTATATTTGAGAGAGAGAGAGAGAGAGAGAGAGAGAGAGAAAGCCACCAGGTCTGGGACTTGAACTGCAGCAGCCATGGGGGAGTCTAACGCTTTAACCACCAAGCTACCTGCTGGCCTAGGTTTTCATTCTCTTAATCACATTAGAATGATTATTAATGTAAATTATTTTGGGGGGAGCACAGATTCAAGCTATAACAACTACATTTTGAAAAACTCTGCAGTGAACCCATGGGATAAGAGCTTATAAATAAATAATTTTGAAGAATTTTTAAAGCACCTCTTATATACACCCCAAAGCAGCGACACTAAATAGACAAGAACATGGTATTTCAACAACAACTGCAGTATTTCTATACTATTTACTCAGTATTTAAAAAGCTGGCTATTGGGACCAGCAGATGACATAATGTTTACATCACTGGACTTCCACATAGTCGACCACAGTTTGAGTCCTGGACCTGGCAGCTTAAAACTCCGGCCAGGTATGTGTGCTAGCATGCCCAAAGTACTGAGAGGAGAATGAAGGAGAAGGGATTGCAGTGTGGCCATCCCCTGTGGGGTGATTTTTGCTATAGCAAAAAATCTCTCTCTTTCTCTCTTTTTCTTTTTTTTAAGAGAGATTTTTTTTTTTCTATAGGACACATGAGCTCACTGAAGAAACAGAGAGAGATAGAAAGACAAAAAATGAGAAGTCACCCCCAGAGGGGGATGGCTATGCTGCAGTCCCTTCTCCTCTATCATCCTCTTGGGATTTTGGGCATGCACACGCACGCAGCTGGGATGAGTTTTAAGCTGCAAGCTTTGGGACTAGAGTTGCAGTCAACTACATGGGAGTCCAGTGATGTAACCATTACACCATCTGCTGGTCCCAGCAAAATATCTCTCTTAAAAAAAAAAAAGAGGGAACCAGCAGTTAGCGTAATGGCTATGTCGCTGGACTCCCACGTAGTCGACCGCGGTTCACGTCCCAGACCCGGTGGCTTAAAACTCACGCTGGGTGCGTGTGCATGCGTGCCCAAGATCCCGAGAGGAGAATGGAGGAGAAGGGATTGCGGCGTGACCATCCCCCCTGGGGGGTGATTTCTCACTTTCTGTCTCTATGTCTCTCTCTGTCTGTCTGGCGAACACACGCGCCCTATAGCAAAAATCTCTCCAAGAAAAAAAAAAAGAAAAAGAAAAAAAGAGCTGACTATTAAGACTTTTTAAAATATTATACATCTATGCTCCTTGGGACAAGGAGTATATTGTATTCATCTCTGTACTGTCCACAATCCTTATGGTCTAATACATCATTAGTGAGCCATAAACATGTAATGAAAGAAAGTTATGTTTTATATCTGGCCTGATGATTCAAAAAAGAGCCTGTGACAAATTGTTGTACTGGTTACCTGAGCCAATCAGCATGAACTGCAAGGGGCTAGCTTTCATATATTGACTATGGTAGAGATTAGTCAGGTGTGCTCATCTAATGTGCCAAGACTTAAAAGCATGTACAAGAATGTGGTGGGTAGAACTAAAGAGATGGGCATTAAAAGAAATGTTAGCATTTGCTTTGGTTTGTCAGGATCAAAGGCTGCAGATGATCAGACAGTACCTGTGATCATGGAATCTACAAAGCCTCCAGAAATGATAGGTTTAAATGGTAGCCAAGGACAGAAGCATATCAGATTTGCAGTATACAGAGTTTGGGGAAGGATGATGGTCTCCAAAAAGAGGCAGAAGTGAATAACTTGTTGCTTGAAGAGAGGATATCTTATATATAGAGAAAAGATTTTTCTTCAGGCCCCAGAGCTTGGGATGTACCCACAGAAGACCAAAGGATATGGGAGAATAAGCCATAAAGCCAGAAGCCTTGGGTGATAAAATTTATGTCTCTATTTAGCCTTTTGGTCAGATGTAGCTAAAAACTGCATTGAGGGCTAAACTGCAGACAAGGTAATCCAAAATTCGCCCACTGGCTTTTCCCTAGTCTTCTTCCTCACTGACTATAGTGATACTACATGATTTAAATTCTTATACTTCTTCTTCTACTATGTATTTTCTAGTAAAGACATTTTATTGATCTAAAGTGGTTCCTCCTCTTCCCCCTCAAAGAGATTGGGAGAAAAAGAGAGAAAATTCATACCATAGATTTTAACTTAAACACATCTTGTATAAATGCAATGAATGAGAAGTCGCTCTGTATTTTTCTTCAAATTCACTATATGTCTTCTTAATGGTGGATCTATTTATCAATATCTCAGCATTACTCTAGCAATTTTTTTTTCCTCACACAAAACAAATCATTGGGTGACATTGCTACCTACTTGGTAAAAGGCATCCATAAATTTTTAAACTTAAAATCATTCAGGAGGTAATCAATATTAGAATATATGTAGCTACAATTGGAACTTTATATTTGGGGACATAGACGGTGGGCTGATGGAAGAATTAGGGAGTACCATGGCTAAATTTGAAGGACAGATTTTTATATAGGCTCAACCACTTATTAGCTGTGTTGCTGAACAATTTGCTCAACCTTTATGTGTGTGTGTGTTTGTGTGTATGTGTACACATACTAATATATGTTTACATAATTTTAAAGTAGGGTGTTAGAGGTATTCATCTTATAAGACTGCTGTTGTATGAATATGTCTTCCCAAGGTCATGTTGATATTTGCCATCATGATAATATTAAGAGGCGGGAACCTTTAAGAAGTGGTTAAATCATGAGGGCTCTGCCCTCATGAGTAGTTCAATGTCGTTAGCACGGAAAAGGAGTTATTTATTTGTTCACTTTTAATCTGTCTCACACCCTCTTGGATGTGTGATGCCATGCCATGTTATGATGCAGCAAGAAGGCCCTCACCAGATGCAGCTACTAATCTTGGACTTCCCAGCCTCTAGAACTATAAGCCAACAAACCTTCCATTGTTTACAAATTACCTCGTTTTAGGTATTCTATTATAGCAGAAGAAAATAAACTAAGACACTTACAGTAGTTAATTTGTACTAGTTCTTTGGATTAGTGCCTGGCACAAAGTATAAATAGCGAGTGTCCAGTAAGAGTAACTATAGTTCTTACTTTGACAAATTAATGGCTTGTTTGTTTCTAGACACTGGTCTTTGTCAAACACAGCTGTGATGTGACTACAGTCTATGACTTCCTAGCTATCAAATGGTATAGGCAAAAGCTTCATGTTGCCAAAAGTTTCAAGCACCATGGGTAGAGCGAACACTGGCAGCATCATTTAGCTAAGTAAAGCGGCATCTCTGGCCTGCTACAGTGCAATGTTTTTTTCCATCGTTTGCCTCCTTCACTTTATCCATATAATGGAGATCATCATTGTCCTACCTTCTTATAGACTGTGGAAAGGGTTAAATGAGAATGAATGTTGGCTCTTAGTGCTGGTTCATATGTCTTGAGTTCATTCTGTTATTATTCATCGACAATATATTGTATGTATCATTGTTATATCCATTTTAAATATGTGAAAAGTGGGGGCCAGCATGCAGTGTGGTAGTTAAGGTGGCTGGACTCCCACATGACTGACCCTGGTTTGAGTGCTGGACCTGGTGGTGGCTTGAAAATGATGACAGGTGTGTGTGTGTGTGTGTGCATGCATGTCCAAAATCCTAGAAAAGGAATGGAGGAGTATGGATTGTGGCATGGGATTCCCTCCTGGGAGGTGATTTCTCACCCAAAAAAATGTGAAAAGCGAGGATGAAAGAAATTTTAAGTTTCTTAGGTGTGCACATTTATTAATCAGCAGGATTCAAACCAACGTCTGCCTTAGTCCAAATTAACTAACTCCATGTAACAATGACTTTGAGTTGCAGCCAAATGGAGGGCAGATGGAGCCTTGGGGAGAGGCAGCTGGTCTAATCCCCTCTTGTTACTTACCTGGAAACAGTGTTAGACTGGCATGAGGCAATGTAGTAAATGGAGGAGCTGCCTCATCATGGAAGGTCAAGTGCCAGGTCTAATATTGCTTGTCCCTTAGACTGAAAAAGGTGAATCATAATTTCACCGAGAGACTGGATCCATCTTCCCCAGGAGTGCCATTCTAAAAAAAAAAAAAAACAAAAGAAGTCCCGAATTCCGAATTCTATGTCCTTAAAAACATGCTCACCAAGGAGATTTATAAAAATCACTTGTGTGACAAGTACCAAGCCACTCATTCAATGAGTTCTTACTAGAACTGTGCATTTTTAAAGCACTTGACACAACTATCAACATCTGAAAATAGGCATTCTAAAAGGATAGGTGCTTGTTTTAGTAGTTAATACTCGAGGGCTATCACTAGGTACAATAACTAGAGAGTCTTAAGAGAAAGAAGGAGGAGTGCCCCCCCCCATAATTCTGTCTGATATCTCTAACTTGTTATACACCTGGGAATCTAGAGGCTTTCCCGTGCTTTCTCTTACAAGGGTACTTCACAAAGTTAATGAAAATAAAGGCATTATAGTACAAGTTTATTTTGTTGCAGAAAAAAAGGAAATTCATGCCTGGCTTTTCCATAATATACATTTTCCATGAAGTCTTTAAAGATCCCTCATATTGGGGTTTTAGTTATTCAGTGTCTTAATAATGTTGGATTTATAGTCAGATCATTTCGTTTAAATCTCACATTTTCCTACACCTGAAATTTGCAACTTGGTCTAAAACTTTAACTATTCTGCACTTTTAAGTTCTCATCCAGAAAATGGAACAGTGGGTCAGCTGTTTGCATGGTGGATCCTACATGGCCTACGGAGCAATTTGAGTCCCAGACCTGGTGGCTTAAGAAACACACAGGGCACTTGTGTGAGCATTCCCAAAATCCCAAGGAAAGAAAGAAATGGAGAGAAGGGAATTACAGCATGACCATCCCCCATTGGGGAGGGGGTGCTTTCTCACTTTCTCTCTCTCTCCCCCTTTTCTCTTCTCTCTCTCTCTCTTGTCCTGCTCTGACAACTCCATGTGTCCTCTATCCAAAAAGAAAGAAAGAAAATGGTCTACTCAGAGGTACTAACATCATGGTGTCATGTGTGGAACACCTGAGTTAATAGAGACCAAGTGCTCACCACAGCAACTGGCGTGTAGTAAGTGCTCGATAAATATTTACTGTTATTGGGAATCAGCAGTTAGCATAATGGCTATGTCGCTGGACTCCCATGTAGTCGACCGCGGTTCGCGTCCCGGACCTGGTGGCTTAAAACTCACGCTGGGAGCATGTGTGTGCGTGCCCAAGATCCCAAGAGGAGAATGGAGGAGAAGGGATTGTGGCATGACCATCCCCCCTGGGGGGTGATTTATTGCTTTCTGTCTCTCTGTCTCTCTCTGTCTGCCTGGTGAGCGCACGCGCCCTATAGCAAAAACCTCTCCAAAAAAAAAAAAATTTACTGTTATTAGCCTATGCAATTCTGGAATATTTTAATCTCATATATTTGCTGATAAACACACATTAAAATATAAATATAAAAATATACATAAAATATGTGATCATTTTGTATTCAGACAGCTGGCATATTGAAAACTAGGGCTGTCTTCCCAATGGTTTACATTTGAGCAGAAAGGCAGATAAATAAACAGGTAATTGCATCACAACATACATTCCTAGGAGACTCAGCAGAATGCCATGGGGGATGAAGGAGAAAGAGCAGAATCTTTGAGGGAGTTTGCAAAGGACTCCTGGAGTCTGTAACAGATGAGCTAAATGTGCCAGAAAGTGAAACAAATAGAAAAGCATTCTCAGAAAATCAAAGTCAAAAATGCACTTAAAGAGGTCTGGTGTGTTTGGTCAATGTGTATTTGATAGAGTAGAGAAATGGAAAGAGGTTATGGGAGTGGTGAAAATGGGCTAGATAAATAGCCTGCGGCCTGAATGAGGAGACCTGGGCCACACCAGCGATACACTGTCTCCCAGGAGGGTTCTTTGAGGTCCACAGACAGAAGTTGCGATGACAACACCATATTACCTCTCCCCAGAGCTAGTAAAGTTTGTTCTTGAGCGGCTGTTCTGCCTCTGCTTGGCCATGGGCAAATTACACACTCTCACTGCCTCAACACTTTCCTCTGTAAAATTGGGGTGATGATAATGTACCTGCCTCAAAGAGTTTTGTGAGGATCGATGACACAATCATTTATGTAAATCTTGACACCTAGTGATCTTATGTGTTAGTAACTTTGAATTCCATCCTACCAGTGACAAAGCCAATGATACCTAATTCTCAATTGTTAAAGTCAAGATTATAGCCAAGAGCTGATGTCTATGCACATTATTTATTTATTTACTGGCATAAGCTGTCTTTTATTTTTAATGTGGTTTGTAGATTTTGGTTTTTGTTTGTTTGTTTTTCTAACGAAGGGACATTAACCTTTCCCCAGAGTCTAGCGGGGAATCTGATTATTTTTCCTCTAGAGCAATTTCTAGTGTTATCGTGATCCATTCAGTGAATAGCATTTGGCCACTTCAGAAGCATTTTCCCACTTCCATGTAAATGGTATGATTAGATGTGAAAGGCAATCTTGAGTGCTGCCATGTTATGACATTAAAATAGTAATTCAATTGTTAGCAAACCCTCGCAAATAACTATTCAATCCACTTGTGTTTAATACCTCAGCGTCCTTGCATGCCTTTCCTTTCTGAAACACAAAGCAGTATTGATTTCTCTTCATAACCAACTAAAAAGTGCTTTGAGCACTTTTATCATTTCATTATCCAGCAGTAAATAAGGAAAATAACCTGCGAAAATGAAAAACAAGTTTATGGGTTACTTTTATCCTCTTCCCTGCAAAACTCAGCTGCAGACAAGGGTGACTTTTTGATAGATTTGCATATCTAGGTTTGAAGACATCTTGACAATCATTATGAAAGGCAACTTGTTGTTGTACAAAGCTGTGACCATAGAAATGGAAGCCCTAGTGTCTTAGTCTGCTTGGGCTGCCATAACAAAATACCACAGATAGAAGAGCTTAAAAAATAGAAATTGATGGGACCAGCAGGTGGCGTGGTGGTTAAGGTGTTGGACACTCCCACATGGCTGACCACAGTTCAAGTCCTGGACCTGGCAGCTTGCTTTCTCACTCTCTCTCTCTCTCTCTCTCTGTTGTGTGTGTCTCTGATCAAATTAAATATAAATGAATGAATAAATAAAATAAACTTAAATAATTATTTAAAAAAAAAATAGAAATTGATGTTTCACGATTCTGAAGGCCAAAACCCCCAAATAAAGGTGTCCACAAAGTTGGTTTCTTGTGAGAGTTCTCTCCTTAGCTCTAGATGGCTACCTTCTCAGTGTGTCCTCACATGGATTTTCCTCTCAACATGTTACTTTTGGAGTCTCTTCCTCCCCTTTTAAGGGTACCAGTTCTATTGGGGTAGGTTGCCATCTTATGACCTCATTTAAGCTTGTTTACTTCCTAAAATGTTCTACCTGCAAATATAGCCACACTGAGGTTAGGGCTTGAACAAATGGATTTGGAAAGGGCATTTAATTCAGTCCATAACACACAGATGGATAGCTAACACTACCACTTCCTGGCGATGTAGCAGTCAGTAAGATATTGGCTTCTCTCTTTGGGCATCTGATTTCTCAAGTGTAAAAAAGAAGTCAAACTACAGAGAAAATTTGTAGACTGTTTAAAAATTCATAAATGTATCCTTAGAAGAAACACAAGTATCCATATAAATATAAATATTTATTTATATAAAAACAAAGGAGCATTTTCTACTGATGTGAATTTGAAGAGATTTCAAAACTAGCATTTTACTCCCTTTTCCCTTAAAAGAGAGTCAAGATTCTGTGAAATTGAGTTGGGAACCTCTGGGTGTAATCTGATAAACTTCTGCCATTCTCATCGCAAAGGTTCTCTGAGGATCTTCTGAATTTGTCCATTATGACGTGCATGAAAAACTCACTTTTTTTTACTTCAGCTGCTTCCTTATTCCCTTATACAATGACCATCAAAGATATCCTTCTACTTTGTTATATGTAACATTATCTTGCCTCCAATACACTTTCCAGAGACCTCCACTCTTTTAATCCCCTTTCTGTGCCACTGCAATAGAACTTTCTGTGTTAAGGATATGATAAACGTATGTTCTTATTCACTAGGTTTGAGGCCAGGGGAGAGCAAAAAGATTCTATTTGAATGCCAAAATGGTGTAGTGATTAGTCATATTGCCTTTGAGTTCTAGATAAATATTTATTTATTTTTTTAAAAGGTCAGGGGCAGCAGGTGACATGGTAGTTAAGGCACTGGACTCCCACATGGCCGACTACACTTTGAGTCTAAGACCTGGTGGATTGCTTTCTCACTTTCTCTCTCTGTCTCTCTCTAGTGAGCACACGTGTCTTATTGCAAGTTAAATAATAATAATAGTAAATAAGATAATTATTTAAAGTCTATTACATCTGTATAGAAATCATTTAAAGGGACAACAACAAATGCTCAGAATAGAAATTGAACATCTGCAGGGCACGTCAGTTGCCTCAGAAGTTCATTGTAGTTCTTTTGTAATGTGGGCACATGAGCTCCACATGAGGCAGAAAATGTAAATGAGTGGCAGTGATGAAGAGTGTGGAAATCTTGACATGTCTTCCTCATTGAAAGAGGCAGAACCTGTGCTTTTCAAATGACCATTGTTCTGTAGGAACATTGGCTCAAGGCTGGAAGACCGTCTGACCTAGCAAATAACTGGATACTAGGATTTTTTTTTTTTAATTTAATTTTTCTTCTAGATGGCATGTGTGCTAGAGAGAGAAAGGGAGAAATTAAGAAAGCAACCTCCGTGGGAAATGATCATACCTCAGTCCCTTCTCCCCTAACTCCCACTTCTTTCAGGATTATAGGTACATGGATACACACATCTTGTGTGTTTTTCAAGCTGCCAGATCCAGGACTCAAACCATACATGTGGGATTCAGCTCACATAACCACTGAGCCATGGGACTGGCCGGTATTGAAATATTGGGATTTTTAAGTAAAATGCAAATTTGTTAGATAGCCCATTCAATTTCTGAAAACATAGTGAGTGCCAAAGAATATGTCTAAGCTAGTTGCTATGCCTTTATAAAAAGCCAACCCCAAATTTAGTAGTTTTTAACAATCAGGCTTATTTCATTCATAAAACAGTAATTTGGGAGGACCCAGTGAAGTCAGCTCCTTTCTGTCTACTAAGGTTCAACAGAGTTTTTCAGGAACCTGGGGCTAGAATGGTCCAAAGGCATTCATGACTAATGCCTGGACTGGGAAGGCACAAATAACTGAAGACTCTCCTAATATAAACTCTTCAAGGCTCCAGTTGAAACCAACTTGTGCTCAAGAAATCTAAGTGTGTCCTGGGAACTGAGGCACTACTTCTGGGCCACTTCCAGTGACCAAACATTTTTTTTTTTTTTTCCTGCAGTCTTTTTTTTTTTTTTTTTTTTTTTTGCTTTTGTTTTGTTTGTTTGTTTTCAGAAAAACGTGACTCAGCCCATGCATATTCTACAGTATGATTACTTTACTTTCTAGAAGATCTCGTGAACAGTCCAAGTAGGGACCCAAAAGCCTAGGCTGATACTGCATAATAGTCTTGGAAACTGCACTAGAGCAAATCAGGAGGCTGTTTTAGACAGAAGTAGAAGGACACAGTACTATTTCTCAGGTGAAATAACTGAATTAGGAAAATATGATTATGTTCTCATCTCCGAGTGGATAAGGCAGGCTCTAGACCAGGAGTAGAAGATAAAGTCAAAATATCAAGAGAATTTGGAAATAACAATAAATATACAATGGGATACTTAATGTTCTTGGCATTGTGAAGAAGCAAAAGAGAGCCAGAGAGCAAGCAGAGACCTTTTAAGGGAACTTTACACTGTAAAAGAAAACAATTCTTCCAGGGATCAACACTAGGGTATCCAGCTCTGTGTCTTACCACAGCTAAGCTACAGGCTGTAAGCATGTGGAAGACCAAGTTTTCTTGATCATGAAAGCAGACAGCGTCTAGGTGAATTTTTTTGCGGCTCATAAAATACAAAAGCCACAAATCAGAGTCATATGTCAATGGAGCTCATAAGCCTACATTACAAAAGAACTCATTATATTGAGTTCCTGATGCAATTAATACCTCCCTACAGAACTTAGGTTTCTATTTTGAGTATCTGTTGTTCTCCTTTTGCATCATTTCTATACAAATGTACATAGACTCTTTAAAAAATAAATATGTATCTAATTCTTCAAGGCCAAGGAACTAATCACTGTACTATTCTTTAAATTAAAAAGAAAATTGAGACTAGGAGAAAGATCATCTAAGAATCTCAGAAAAAAAAAAATCCCAATTTACTCACGTAAATTGCCTTGCCTTGTTGTAGGGTTACTATCTTTCAGTGGCTATGTTTGATGTTAATATTTTTATTTAAGATCTATGTCTGTGTTGTGCTTTGCTGTAAAAGCAGAGAATATCTTATTGTGCTCTGACATGGAAAAGTCTTCCTTAATGTATTATTTTCTAAAAAAAAAAAAAGAAAAGATAACAGAAATGGTTTATTTTGAAATTGGTTCCTATTGAAAGAAAAACTGATGCTTACTTTTATACCCAGCTTTTATCTATAGAATAACACTAACATCAAATATTTTTACTCTATTGTCTCTACCTTTGTTTTTAAATGTACTAAAATGAGAGAGAAGAGTAAACAATAGTCTGAGAATCGAAAATCTTCAGTTTTGGGCCCTCTGTACGCTATGGATTAGTGATATAAAATTTAAAAGGATTGTATAGTATTTTTAGCCTCAGTTTCCTAAATTCCAAACTGAAACCATTGGACTTGGATTATTTCTAAAAATCTATGATTCCTAATAGGCTATGATATATAATAAATGAGAAGGATCCTAATTTTTTGCTATCATAAAAATGATCAGTTTGGGGGTTAGCCCTGTAGCTCATTCATTAAAGGAACTACATCCTACTTGGCTGACCATGGTTAAAATCCTGGTCCCAGCAGCTTGAAAAACACCCTGGACATGTATATAGGCATTCCCAAATCCCTACAGAATGAACAAATGAAGCTATGGAAGAGTGACGAGACCATACTCCTTTGGGGGTTGCTTCTCCTTTTCTCTCTTTGTCTCTCTATCTCTCTCCAGTGAGTGCACATACCTCTGGTGGTTAAAAAAAATATGTCAATCTCTTGTATCTTATCATTTAATCCCGCAAATTTCATTTCAAGAAAAGTCAAAGAAAAAAGCAAGCATTTGATATACTAAAAGGATAAAGAAAAGTAAAGATGATATTAAAGGGTACCAAGATGAATTAGCATCATTAATTATAAGGAGGAATACCCAATCCCTCTGATTTTTTTTTCATTTATAATGAAACTTTCTCCCCTGAGTTAGACCATGCTACAGTCTAAATGATTGTACCCCAATAAATATGTATGTTGAAACCCAATCACCAATGCAATAGTATTAAGAAGTTGAAACTTTAGGAGGTGATTAGTTTATGAAGGTGGAGCCTGCATGAATGGGTTTAGTGTCTCTGTACAAGAGAAAACTTTTTGAGAAAACTTTTTCTTTCTGCCATGTGAGGACAAGCACTAGTGCTATATCTGAAAAGGTTCTCACCTGGCACTGAATCTCCTGGTGCCTTGATCATGGACTTGCTGGCCTCCAGCACTATCAACAATACATATCTACTGTTTATAAATTACCCAGTCTAAGCTATTTTGTTATAGCATCCCAAATGGACTAAGATAGACCACTTCTATCCAACTCTATAAAACTCTCTCTTGAATGAACACTGACAAGGAATATTTGTGGAGAATGTCCTCAAGATTTATAACAAATCTGTCTTCCACAATTAAACTCATGGGTGATTAGGAGTTTTTCAATTAAATGTAGCATCATTGGACAGAGTCCCTTCCATTCTGCCACTTTTCTCTCGAACTATCAATGCATGGAGATAATGTGGGAATATAATAAATCACATAAATGCACATAAGATATTATGCTTTTACCTCTTAGTTTTTTTGGGGGAAAATAAAATGGTGGTAGGTTCCAAATACCATAGACAGGTTAAAGGGCTGAAAATAGAACTATACTGTCTCTTATAGAATAAGCTCAAAAAGTTTTAGTTTACCTAAATTTTGACTGAAAATATTTAGATGCATTAAATCAAGCAAAAAGGACATAAAAGAAGTGTGATTCTGAGTTTATGATGTGGGATGGGAAGAGAAGGTAGAATGAACTGTTCTTCTTACAGCGTTCTGTCTTTAGGCCAGCACTGCTCTTATCCAACTTGTGCTTTCAACTCATAAGATTTAAATTGCTTACTCATGTCTTCAGAGAATAAATAAGGGGAATTAAGAAGCATCATGCTAAATAGAGACCAGAGGTTTCTGAAATGTGTGTGCATGTGTGTGTGTGTGTGTGTATGTGTGTGTGTGTATGCATACAGGCATGTGCATGTAAGTGTTTTTAGCACTGGTACCAGACATAATTCAGTAGCATCAAAAGGCATTTTTTACAATAACAAACCTAAAATTTCTATATTACTTTAATTGCGAGCATGTTCATTGAAAAGTACCAAAGTAACAAGATGGCAACTGAAACAATGCAAGGGACAGTAGTCTTACCAGAAAATCAGTGCTAGCGAGAGAGGGAACAGGCAATCAGGGAGAAAATGTTCTGCTCTTAAAATGACAATAAATAGAGACTTACTGAAATAATGTGAACGGGAAAAAAAAAAAAAAAAAAAAAAAAAAAACGACTTTGCAATATATTAAAATTCCACCTTTCTCAGAATATTGGTGTTGTTTAAGGAGGTTTGCTCTGGTAGAAATGATCCAGAAATGATAGTACTCATATTAAGACATTAAAAAATTCTAACAAGGGCAAAAGAAACCAGAGGAACCAGAGTAAATGTAATTTTCGGGGAAAAAAGGTGGCCGCAAAGAAAAGAGAAAAAGCCTTTACCTCACCCTCACATTGGGCTGTTTTTTTTCCAACTGTCTCCATACTAATTTCAAAAGTGAATCATATTTCACTTTCTCTATTTTGCATATTTAAGATATCCCTGTATTAGATTTAAAACATCCTACATACTATTTGTACAAACTGTTTTTTAATAAAACATTCCTAATTTCCTAAATTAAGCCTTTATTTCAGTCAACAATAACTGTCAATATATTAATGTCTAGCATTACAGTGATGCCAAGAATATAGAAGGTAAAAAATGCTTGCAAATTAATCTAAAGAGCTTAACTACGTTATCTATTAATACTTGTCCCTGTGGACAAGTGGAATCAGAACATGGAATAAACAGTCAAAACAAATTACCCAGGGCTCGACATTGCAATCCGAATGTTTATAAAGCAAGACCGAGCAATGCACCGTATTTGGAGCTATCCCAAAAAGGTCATTAGGAGAATAAGACGTTTTATTTATTTATTATCATGTGAACAATTTCCTACTGAGGAAGTTTTTATGTCCTATGGATAACCACAGAATTCAGACATCATTTTGCTAGTTCTTAATCACAATTTTGAACAACAGCCAAGTTAGATACTGTAACCATATGATTCTTCATACCGTAAGAGATCTTAGAGATAACCTGTGAAGAATCTTTTTTTAGGAAATAGGTTTGTTCAACTGGAAGGCAATATTACTCTGTAGTTACATAGGTATTGAAGGATATGGCCTTCAAATACTTTGAAAGGCTGTCAAAAGGAGGAACAATACATTCTTTTCTGCCTTTGCAGAACAGTAATTTATATGAGGAAGTTTGAGGAAAGAAGACCTTGGACAGAAGCTTACCACCTTCAAAGTTGGAGAATCAGAAGCAAACAGCAAATTAAAAATTGAGCAGCTTTAATAGTTAAGAAATTGTGTTAATGGGAGGACAAAGGAGGAAAGTTTGTGACCAGAAAGAAGAATCTTAGACTCTGGGTAGATGCCAGAATTCTGTAGACCTGTATGGAGGTGCTAGAGCCTCAAGCAGACACAACCACTTCCAGAAATGCTATGTGAGACATCTCTTTTCTTTGCTTTGTAACTCCATCAATACTTTATTTGGGCCAGACTCAGCCAGAAGCCAACTGACTTGGGAATCGGAACAACTCAGCCATCAAAACTACATTTCCCTGTGGTGCATGGCAAGGCCACAGAAAGACAAGGCCTGCTTTTCATAGCAAACATGCCTAGGATTGGCACAATAAGCCAGGGATTTATATTTTCATTTAGTTTGGGTTGCATTCCTGAAACTAAGAAGTGACATTTGTACTGAGATATTAAAGATAACAACAAACTAGACTAGTAAAGGACTTTCAAAGAGCATTCTGGTGGAGGAAAGAGCCAGTGCAAATGCCTGGTGGCAGAAAAAAGCTAAAAACAAAAGGGCATCCCTTTTGACTGGGCGGTTTGTGGAGGAGTACGAGTGTTGAAGGAGAAGCTGTAAACATAGACAAACCCTGTTATTGTGATCATGGTAGGTTATTCAGACTTGTTCCAAGAGAAATAGGAGTTCATGGAAAAGAATTTACCAAGGGAATGAATAATGCTGATGATTGTCTTAGAAATATCATTCCAGCTGCCCAGAAAAATAAAATGACTAAAGTTACACAATATATTGGGCCATTAGAAAAGTCATGACACATTTTTGCGTAGTAAAACACATCCTGACTTTTCTGATGATCCAATAGAAATAATTGTAGACTGTATTGAATTTTCCATTACTATTTATTAATATACATTAGAGCACATTAACTTACCCAAAGTATAGTTGAGGCAGTAATATAGTATTGTTTTTTTAAGTTAAAAGATGAAAAAAAAAATAAGATTCCTGATTTGGGAGACTATCACAATTTTTATGTATATATAATAGAGTCATATTTTCTTTTTCTTTACAATTAACAAATTGGGGCACCACATAATTGTAATTATGTTTTACTTTGAAACCCAGTTATATTTTGCAAATGTTAACATATGAGGCAACCTAAGTCCATTGTTTTGATAGGTCAATAAAATTTATTTGATCCCAGGACCAGCAGTTAGCGTAATGGCTATGTCACTGTACTCCCACATAGTCGACTGCAGTTCAAGTCCCAGACCCAGTGGCTTAAACTCACGCTGGACGCGTGTGCGTGTGTGTCCAAGATCCTGAGAGGAGAGTGGAGGAGAAGGGACTGCGGCGTTGCCATACCCCCGGGGGGTGATTTCTCGCTTTCTGTCTCTCTGTCTCTCTCTGTCTTTCTGGCGAACGCACCCTCCCCAGAACAAAAAAAAAAAATCTCTCCAAATAAAAAAGAAAAAAAAATTATTTGATCCCTATATCGAAATGGAAAATCACTATGAAATAGCTAACCAGCTAGCTAGCTAGCTAGATAGATAGGGTTTTTTTTTAGGTTTTTGACATAGGGCATGTGCACTTGACAGAAAGAGATGGAGACAATGAGGGGGAAAGTGAGAAATCACGCCCCAGGTGAATGGCCATGCCACAATCCCCTTCTCCATTCTTCTGTTGGGATTTTGGGCAGGCACACACAAACACCTGGCGAGATTTTCAAGCTGGAGGGTCCAAGACTCTAACCATGGTCAGCTGTGTGAGAGTCCTGCACCTTTACCACCTTACTATCTGCTGACCCAGAGTCAATACATTTTAAGAATCATGTTTGAAGGGCAGCAGGGATGAGGTGGTTAAGGCGGCTGGACTCCATCATGGCTGACTGTGGTTCGGGTCCTGGTGGCTTGAAACTCACACTCGGTGCTTGTGCATGCATGTCCAAAGTTCCAAGAGCATAATGGAGGAGAAGGGATTGTGGCATGGCCATCCCCCTGTGGTGTAATATTTCACTTTTCTTCTCTCTTTAGCTCTCTGTCACTCTCCTTTTCAGTGAGCACATGCCCTATCCTAAAACCCTAAAAAACATACAAAAATAATCATATTTGAATGTACAAACAATTTTTGTTGTTGTTGTGATAAAGCTTAAAATAGTCCTATTTTGGTGCTTAATGGTAATTTCTTACCTTTTTGTGTTTTTTTTTCTTTTACATTTTTCCTTGAAGTGCAGCATTGGTGTAATAGAAAACCTCATCTGGGCCATGTTAAAATAATGTGCAGAGTTGGATATAGGAAAATGCAGGAATCTGTGCATAGCATTTGGGCTTTAATTTTCAAATCAGTATTGTAAGGTGCCAATGGCAGAGAATGTCATGGTTTTCTTAAAGGCAGTTGTTTCAATATTGATCAGCACATACTCACCAAAAAGAAGCAGATATCAAGGTCTTCTTATCTTCCTGCTCAACTATAAACAAGTATTTATTGAGATTCTGTTAGATCTTATTAGTCATTCTTATGCAGGTGCATAAGTCAAGGTCTTATCTTAAATACAACAACTGTGAAAAGAGCTTATCTTTCTACTTACTTTGTGTTATTATGGGAAGGGCATAGGTAGTCAGGGGATAAAACTTTCTTTAACTCTCCAAAGCTATGAGCCTTGTGGCTTAGGGCAAGACACTGCTCTAAAGTCTCAGTTTCTCCATCTAGAGACATGTGAGCTATATTGACTCTATACCTCACAATTTTTTATTAAAAACTAAGAAAGATCCATGGAACATTACTTTGTAAACCACAAGATGTACAGCGTGTGTAATATCTCCCTCCCTCCAGTGGGTTGGCATTCTTATTTTGCAAATCTTATCTCCACTCCTTAGCTTAACATGTTTTTCGACTTTCTCTTGTCTTAAAATGAAGTGAAAATCCTTCAATGTAATCTCATGCCTGATTAATTCTCAATCTCTTCTCTTGTGGTGTTTCCTTTTCTCATTCTGTATCCAGCCACATCAGCCTACGTTTATTGCTCAACTGTTTAATTTCTACTTCATTGGGTAGAGGTTTTGAGCTCCTATTATATGCTCGGTTCTTTACTGGAGACACGGTGGTGCAGCGATTGCTCAAATTCCTGATAATCCTAGTGCTTACATAGCAGGGCAGTTATTATCAGCACCAGTGTCCAGACAAGTAAGTTAGTAGAAGGATGTACAATGAGTTGTATGGACTGAGGCAAGAGGGAGAGAGACTAATTCATGGGAAGGAGGCCATGGCTATTTGGTTAATGTGTCATACAGGGATGCAGCTGCATTATTGCTCCATCTTCTTTTTCAGTTGAACGCAAATACACAGATTTCCTAGTTGTCTCCTAGCATTTAGATATTGTATAATAACGAATAGAAAGAAAGCAAATAAAAAATGCTGTGCGGTGAAAACAAAATATGTTTATTTGCTGGTTCTTCAGACTCTGGTCTGTTCTCTTTTCCATAGGTATCTAGTTTCTATCTCAGGACTTTGGCCTATGTTCCTTCACCCAGAATATAATTTTTTTTTTTGCCACCAGTGGCATCCTTTGTTTCATTTTTGGAATTTGTATTTATCTTTCATAGACCAGGAAAGTTTTATCTACTCTAGATGAGTAGTGTTTTATACCACACATTATTTTATACTTATAGACTGTATTTGTCTGCTATTAATTGTCAGCCTATGTGTCTAATTTTGTAAGCTCCCGAGGACTGAGGCTATGTATGTCTTGATCACCACCATGAATGTGTACTTCCCCTCCCCCCAAAGTTTCTTTCTCACTTTCTTTATGAGAGGAAGAAGGGAAGGAGGTATTATTGATGGGGCCTTGCCGTGATACACTCTTCCCCTCTCCATCCTCCAGCTATCCAGGATCATGGACATGCCCATAGATGTGCTTAGCATGTTCAAGTACCCCTGTGGTCTGAACTTGAGGCCTCCCAGATGGCTCCGGTACTGTGCAAGGGCACCTTCCCATCTGTGCCACCATGACTAGGCCCTGACTATCTTCTTAGTTAGATTTTAATGAAAATGTGTTCGTTCATTATTAGAAACAACTTTTTCCAAGGAAAAAACATGCACTTCCATAGGCTGTTTCATCAAATGAGCCCATGATTAATTTAGGAATTTATTTTTATCCCAGAATAGGCCACTGATAGACCAGCTTATTGCTGTGTCTCAAAAAGTGAATGGAGTAAAAAGTTAAAAGCATCACTTTGCTGTGACAGCAATTCTCAGTGAAAAATTTGGTCTATGTGCAGTGTCAAGACATTGGTAGCAGAACATTCATTCAGGAATGACCGTAATCCAACTTGTCTTTATCAGTGCCTGGGAAGTTTCCATGTATTTGTGATAGCTTAGAATTCAACAGCCAGTCAAAAAATCTATAACATCTCAAACCCTACTTAAAAGAATAAGGGCTGTGTTTGCACAAAGACAATGTGATCTAATTATCAAACTGGTTCTAACACCCCAATAGAAATATATTGTTTTATATCAAAAGTATTAGAGACACAAGAGGACACTAAAATATTGGCTTGCATTCTTGAAGAATCTATTTTAGCTTAAGATATGAGGAAAGGATATATAAAGAATATATTTCTGTATTGATTATAAGGGAAATCTATTGTTGTGAAATATAGGAATTTATTAGGTTGAGTGTGAAGTATATAAAACGTGCTTGGTTAAAGGATCTCCAGAGGAAAATATAGTTCATCCAGTTCTGTGTGTTTGGAAATACTTTGCATTGCATTAACACAAGTGAAATATACTAAATCAGTAGAATTAGGTGAACATGATGACTAAGTCAGCAAATTGTGCATGTTTCAGTCAGCAAGAAATTTGGAAATATAAGGATAGAAGACGATTACAGTTTCTTTTTTTTTTCACAGCATAAATATACTGCTTTTTAGTCCAAAGATATTACCATACACCTTATCATCAACAGATAATTTTCCATTTTTGTGTTCCATAAATGTTTTATTTCTTTCTTTTCCCCTTGACTCCCTCCATCTCCCCTCCCCCCATTTCCCACTCTTCTCCTCCACTGTCTCTAGTATCCACAGTTGTTCTCCATGGTTTTATACTTACCAATCTTTCAGTTTCTGCCACATAGTGCAAGCATTCAGTATGTATTAAATGGGAGCATACAATGCTTGTCTTTCACATCTTGCTCACTTAGCATAAAATCTTCCATATTTGGGACCAGCAGTTGGCATAATGGCTATGTCGCTGGACTCCCACGTAGTCGACTGCGGTTCAAGTCCCAGACCCAGCGGCCTAAACTCACGCCGGGCGCGTGTGTGTGCGTGGCCAAGATCCCGAGAGGAGAATGGAGGAGAAGGGATTGCAGCATGACCATCCCCCTGGGGGGTGATTTCTCGCTTTCTGTCTCTCTGTCTGTCTCTGTCTTTCTGGCGAGCGCTTGCACCCTACAGCAAAAAAAACCTCTCCAAGAAAAAAAAAATCTTCCATATTTGTCCACTTCCTATCAAACACCAGGGTCTCATTGGTTTTATGGCTGATAGTGTTCCATAGTGTATATGTGCCACACTTCCTCATCTGTTCGTGGACATTTGGGTTGGTTTCATATCTTAGCAATTGTGAATCATGCTGCAATAAACATGGATGTGCAAGTGTTCTTCTGAGTATAGTAGGCAGAGTTCTTAAATAAGACCCCCAAAGCACAAGCAATAATCCTAGAAGACTACAGTTTTTATATTCATGGCAACACATAAAAAATCGAGGAAGTGGCTGGATTTTGGCAGGAACTTGTGCTGAAAACATTCTTGGGATTTAATAAGAAAGAGTTTGATGGGTAGAGCAAAAAGGATAAACAGAATTGTGAGCTGAAAAACTTGTCAGTAAAAAAAAAAAAAAAAATCAGGCACTGTTTCTGCCTTTTATTTCTTCCTCTGGCATATTTACCACAAGAGTAGGAAAACCAAACATTGTGAATGAATTCTGTCTCATCTACCTTGTCTGGCTAACATTGGTATTTGGAGAAATCTTTGAACTGTTCAACTGTGGATCTCATAGCTTTTATAAATTGGCTGGATTAGCTAACAGTTATGTCAGTAGAGCTGCCTGCTATACCTATCTGCCTGTCTATTTATCTATTTTTCAGTCACATTGATCTATCAATCCACTGACCTATCCATATTATCTGTTAATATCTATATATTAGTCTATCTATACAGGGACATTTCTTAGTAGTCAAATAGTACTTATGAGCTTATATTGAAAAGAAAATTCACTTACCTTACTTCTCATCCTCAAGATAAACCATTTTAACTATCTGTTGGTAAAATTCATATCTACAGAGGCCAGCAGGTGGCATGGTGGTTAAGGCACTGGATTCCCACATGGCTCACCACAGCTCGAGTCCCGGACCTGGCAGCTTGCTTTCTCACTTTCCCTTTCTCTCACTCTCTCTGTCTCTCTCTGGTCAAATTAAAAATAAATAATAATAACAACAAATACAATTAAAATAAATAATAATTTTTAAAATTCTTATCTACATTCCTGTCTTTTTAAAAATAATTATTTATTTTATTTTATTTATTATCATTGTTTTTTAATTTGACCAGAAACACAGAGGGAGAGAGCAAGAGAGAGAGAAAGCCACCAGGTCTGGGTCTCAAACTGCAGTCAACCATGTGGGAGTCCAACACTTTAACCATCATGCCACCTGCCAGCCCCTCTACAATTGTGTCTTAATTTGAGTTCCCCCAGAAGCAGAGCCTGAGACAAAGAATAAAACACAACTCATTTACTTGAAAGTTACAAAAAAATGGGGAAGAGACACATGGAAGTAAAGACAACTAATATAGGGTGTATAGTTAAGTCAGTCACCATAAAGAATTAGTAGAAGTTAATCCTGTCAGAAAAGTATAACACGTGACCTCAGAAATATCCCATTTGCTGGTGTAAAAAACTGGAATATTTGTATGTCTTCAACCACTGGGCCTTGGTTGAGGTCCATTCCTAGTCGTCGTCAAAATCCCTCACACTTCTGACTTGCCCCACCAGTGGGCAGAGTGACCTACTAGAAAGTATCCTCAGGCTCAGAAATGTAGAAGTCAGTTATCTGGAACACAAGAAAACAATTAAGTCCAAGGGACTCTCAGCAAGGCTATGACAATGTCCAACAAAACATACTAAAAGGTCTTCAGATTCAGTATTTTTTATAATTGATTGATTTCTCAGCCCTCAAAGTAAGGACTAAACTCAGGCCATAACCTCCAATTATTTTCTTCCCCAATAATTCATTATGATTTTTCCTCCTGTATTGCTTAGCCTGTATCTTTTAAATAATACACATCTCTTTTCTATTCAATAGATAGTATATCTTGATATTTTCTTTGTAAGTTAAAAATGTTAGAAGCCTCCCACTCCCTTAGTTCTCCTCCATTCCTTTAATATTTCAGTTCTTACTTTTGTATGTATGCGTTATAATTTACCTTTCATGAGTAACATTACATGTTATATTTTTATACTCTTCTATACAATGATTAACCCTAATTGTTTTCTTATAGGTTGATCTATAAGTTGAAAGTTAATAAATAATACCAAATTTATGGAATCCCATTTCAAATACTCTTCTAATATAGATTGTTCTTGAATCTCTATAATCTTCTGTTACTATATAAAAAGTCTTTCTGTCTGTCCTAAAAAGCAGGAGTTTCTTTCATTACTTTTGGAACTATTATTTCTTTGATCTTATATACTCTTTCCCTCCTTTACTAGAGTATTTTCTGACAGTACACTCCTAAATAATGGTGTTATTTGGCACTTTCTAAGTATGTAAGTCTTCATATATATGAAAAGGTATTTTTGTCTTAACTTGTATGTGATAGTTGAATAGTGTTTACAGTTCTAGGTTGAACATCATTTATCTTTTTTTTTTTTTTCTTTTTTTGGAGAGGTTTTTGCTATAGGGCGCGTGCGCTCGCCAGACAGACAGAGAGAGACAGAGAGACAGAAAGCAGGAAATCACCCCCCAGGGGGGATGGCCACGCCGCAATCCCTTCTCCTCCATTCTCCTCTTGGGATCTTGGGCACGCACGCACACGCGCCCGGCGTGAGTTTAAGCCACCGGGTCCGGGACTCGAACCGCGGTCGACTACGTGGGAGTCCAGCGACATAGCCATTACGCTAACTGCTGGTCCCGAACATCATTTATCTTGAAAGTAATAAGTCATCGGCAAAGTCATGAAGAATTTTTCTATGCAAAATTGCATCATGACTTTCCTGATGACCCAATATTGAAGGCTTTTATATGTTCGGAGTTAGCATTCTAGTTTGTTTGTAAATGGCTCATTAATGCTTTCTCACACTTATTGCCACCTCAGAAAAACTTAGACTAGTCACTTTATTGCTATATTCTGAAATTATGCAGTGATCTCTGGCACTAATTTAATTATCAGATTTGTCATTTAATTCTGATGACGGATGGTTCTTAATTCAAAAAATTCCTTCTTTTTTTTAAAATTATTGAGTACATTATTTGTTCTCTTTTTGGCATGACTGTAAAACACTGTATCCTAAATGTATTATAATAATTATTATTATTATTTAGTTTGCTAAAGGGCATGTGCGCTTACCAATGAGAGACAGGAGAGACAGAAAGAGAACTCACCACTGAGAGGGGATGGCCATGCTGCAATCCCTTTGCCTCTATTCTCTCAATATTTGGGACACACAGGGACCAGCAGTTAGCGTAATGGCTATGTCACTGGACTCCCACATAGTCGACCGCGGTTCGCGACCCAGATTTGGTGGCTTAAACTCACCCGGGCTCGTGTGCGTGCATGCCCAAGATCCTGAAAGGAGAATGGAGGAGAAGGGATTGTGGCATGACCATCCCCCCGGGGGGTGATTTCTCGCTTTCTATCTCTCTGTCTCTCTCTGTCTGGCGAGTGCACGTGCCCTATAGCAAAAACCCCTCCAAAAAAAAAAAAAATTGGGACACACATACACATGCACCTGGTGGTTTTTTCAAGCTGCTGTGTGCAGGACTTGAGCCACTCAGACCATGTGGAATCCACCCACCTAAACCATCACGCCATCAGCTTGCCCCTGGATATTTTTCTTTCTTTTTTTACTTTTTCAGTCAAACTTTTCATCTTTATAATGAAAGCATGAGATTGTATTACTTTGTCTTTCAGCTTGTTTTTGATTTCATTTTAGCAATCCTTTATAGTTTTCAATATTTCTTTCTTGTTTTGTTACTTTTCTTCTTTGGAGAGGTTTTTTTTTTTTTTTTTTTTTTTTTTTTTTTTTGCTATAGGGCACGTGCACTCGCCAGACAGAGAGAGACAGAGAGACAGAAAGCGAGAAATCACCCCCCAAGGGAGATGGTCAAACCACAATCCCTTCTCCTCCATTCTCCTCTCAGGATCTTGGGCACACACTCATACGCGCCCAGCGTGAGTTTTAAGCCACCGGGTCCGGGACTCAAACCATGGTTGACTATGTGGGAGTCCAGAGACATAGCCATTACGCTAACTGCTGGTCCCCCGTTTTGTTACTTTTTATAAAATGTTGCTCATTGTCTCTTAGAGACAATGCAGGGCCCAAAATTGGGAGAAAATATTGGGCTGTTGTAAAAGTCATAACTTTTTTGCATAGAACAACATAGAAAAATACATCATGACTTTTTAGACAGTCTAATACATCTCGAGGATAGAACAAAGAGATTCATTTGTTTACAAATCTTGACAAGCCTATACGTGAGTGTGTGTTTCAATGTCTAGCAGTTCCTAGAGGCCTTTTCATGTCTATGGGTGAGGACACAACACAACAGACAGATATTTCCTAAGTTAAGGCATCAAGAAAACATCTAATATGCCTTTGAAGCCCACCTCACCTTGGTCTTTTCATTTTGAAAATTAAGCCTTTAAAAACTATTTTTTACATCTTTATTTTATTGGTTTTCAAAGAAGCTGTTATGTGCTCTGAATGATCTTTTTTCCATTTGGAAGTTTTACATATTTAAAAAATAATCTTCAATTTTCTTTTTCTTTCATTTTTTTTTTTTTTTTTTTTTTTTTTTTTCTTTTTTGAGAGGTTATTGCTATAGGGCGCATGTGCTCGCCAGAAAGACAGAAAGAGAGAGCGAAAGAAAGTGAGAAATCACCCCCCTCCTGGGGAGGATGGCCAAGCCACAATCCTTTCTCCTCCATTCTCCTCTCGGGATATTGGGCACACATGCACACGCACCCAGCGTGAGTTTAAGCCATTGGGTCTGGGACTTGAACTATGGTTGACTACATGGGAGTCCAGAGACATAGTCAATACACCAACTGCTCGTTCCAATAATCTTCAATTTTCTATCTGAGCAGGTCACTGCATACTCACCTTCCACTACTTAGAGGATTAGAGTCACACCCCTCTCTGTAGAGCTCCTTTCTCAGAGGTACTTACTGCACCTTGGGAAGTACTGGGTGAGGATTAGGCTAAGAGTTGATGGATATAGCTTCAGTGCCTTTTTTTAAGATTTGCTTAGTTTATAATCTTGGATTCCTAATTTTTCCTTTCTAAAATGAAATTACTAATTTGACAAAGGAAAACAATAATGCTTTCCTATATCCTAGGGATTTTAAGTATCAAATAAAATATACATTAAATTATTTAGAAAACATTTCATATTGTGCATTCTGTGCTAAATATGATGTAGTTCCTCCAAAAAAGCATGTCACAGCCAATATTAGAAGCCCATCTACAATGTCAAAAAAGAGCCACAAAAACAATTAAAAATATTATTTTAAATAATTATAACTTATAGAAATATTATAGTGTGCACACCACTCTATGATGAGCAACTTATTAATTTAAAAAACTTTTTCAGGTTTTTCCCATAGGGTGTGTACACTGGCTGGAGAGAGACAGAGAGAGGGAAAGTGACAAATCACCCCCAGTGGAGATGTCCATGTTGCAATTTCTTCTCTATTTATCTCCTGGGATTTTGGGTACACATGCCCAGCATGATTTTGAAGCTGCCAGGTCCAGGACTCAAACTGTGTTCAGTTGTGTGGGAGTCCAGCACCTAAACCACTATGCCACATGCTGGCTCTGCAATTTTTTTTTTTTTAAGAGAGATTTTTGCTATAGGGCACATGTGCTCACTGGAGAGACAGACAAAAAGTGAGAAATCACCTCCTATTGGGGATGGCTACACTACAATCCCATGTCCATTTTCCTCTTTGGATTTTGGGCATGCATGCACACATGCCAGATGTTGGGTTTGAATCCACTAGGTCTAGGACTTGAACCAAGATCGACTCTGAGAGTCCAGCAACATAACCATTATACCACCTGCTGTTCCCTAAAATAGATAATAAAAATAAAAGTTCTAAGTCTCTTATTCTTGCTCCTGCCACAAACATTTACAGGAGCATATTCTCTTTCAAAACAAAAATTGTGATTTACAAAATGTGTTATAGAATATACAGGAAAGGACAGGCATTAAAAACCAAATGCTTGCCGTAAAAGAAAATGAATTAGTAGTAAAAAATAGCAGTTGGTTAGTAAGCTTTTCAAATAGAATGTCAAATAGAGATGTCAGGTGAACTTCTTCAACAGTGATCGTGACTTTTCTAGTTAAGAAAGTAAAATTTGAAACTCAGGCTTATAAGTAAGATGTGATGATTCAGGCAATAAGAAAATAGTGAGCATACCATTAGCTAAAAGCAGAAAGCTGCTGTCCCTAAGTCCTTAAATATAAATCCTGTCATCGGAGACTAGATAGAATCATGCTCAAGGATCTCAAAATTATGGGAATAATTCACCGAGGCAGGTGCATTCTCACAAAGATTCAACTTTTGCATTCTTCAAGAGCTCTATCTGACAAGCGGTCATGAGCAAAATCTCCAGAAAATAAAAATTATAGTAATGCAAGTTTAAAAAATCAGGAGCATTAACCTGCAGAATGAAAGCTGTGGTGCTGATCTGTACCAACGTCTCACTGGGTCTATTTTGCAAATAAAGTATAAAACAATAACTATTTCATCAGTACAAATAATCCTGATCAAGATGTAAAAATTGGGTATTTACTTGAATATGGGTTCACTAAATATTTGCCGTTTTGCACTGTAAGTGCGCCATTATAAAAACAATGATTTAGATGACTGGATTCTAATTGCTAATGGGAGATAACTCCTTATTTGGTAGTTTAATAACAATGGCCCCTCAAATAAATGGCATATCACAGAAGACTTTGAAGTAGGAGTTTCTAATTATTATAATGTTAGTATAGTCTGTACTGAAATAGCCCAGGCACAAAGAAGAGGAATTATGTATTTTGGATTTGTATTCAACAATCCAGAATGGCATAGAGTGACTTTTCCCTTTTATGGCCCTTTGAATGTCTTGAAAATGGCAATCCAATAATGTGCATAATAGGGTAAAAAAAATACGAATTAGCGCCAGCTGCTGGTATGGTGATTAGGAGGGCTGGCTCCCAGATGACTGGCTATGCTGTCAGATTCCCAGATCCAACGGCTTTTAAAATAGGCCAGGCACATATGCATAGGTGCCCAAAATCTCAGAAAGAGTGAGAAAGGGAGGAAGCCATCCCCCATGGTGGGTGCTTTATCACTTTATCTCTCTCTCTCTCTCTCTGGTAGGTGCATATCCCTCTGGGAAATTTAAAAAAAAGTATGTATTATATTTTAAATAATAAATAATGTGAATTTTATAAAGGTTTTTGCCATAGGGCGTATGTGCTCATCAGAGAGAGAGACACATACAGACAGAGAGAAAGTGAGAAATCACCCTGCCCCCCAGGAAGGATGGTCAAGCCACAGTCTCTTCTCCTCCACTCCTTTCTCAGGATTTTGGGCACATGCACACACATACACACACACCTGGTGTGATTCTCAAGCCACCCTGTATAAGACTCCAACCTCCATTGACCAGGTGGGAGCTCAGTTCCTTAAACACCATGCCACTACTAGCCCCCAACATAAACTAAATTTTATTGATAACTCTATTCTTAGGCTTTGTTTTGTTTTGTTTTTGTCTCTTTGGGTTTGGTCCAATCATATCTATTTCCTTGTTTATAGGATTATGGGATTGAACTATATGTACCATAATGTCCCCTTAAATTAAATCATTCTAAGGCTATACCTCTATTAATCTATGCATTAACATTATTATTTGTAGATTCTTCCATTAATTGATTTCAATTGTTCATGACTTCTGGTAACCGTAAGTGTATTCCTATATTAGATTCACTCTAGATTTGGCCCTATTATTGCCTGTGGCCAATGGGACATTAGTAAATGTTGCAAATAGAGACTTGGAAGTTACTTGTGCATTGTGTCTTGTCTTCTTGAAACACTGACCGGGAGCTACCACATAAAAAATCTGATCCATCCCACTGGAGGTTTAATGAAGGAGAATCGAGACACCATAGCTGAGAGCCAAGACCAACAGCTAGATATGTAACTACGGCATATTGGACTTTCCAGTCTTGCAACTGTAGCTAACTAAGTGAGTCCAGGAGCCAGTGAGCTGTTGGATATCAACAGAAATAATCAATCTTTGCTGCTGTATGACATTAAGTTTTAGGGTAGTTTGTCACAGGCCAATAGGTAACTTACACACCATTTGAAAAGAGCTTCTTATTAACAGAGTACTGAGCTATTTCTAAAATAAGATAATGCAACAATTTTTATTACACTATTAGAATATGAATATCAAACGACCGGGGATCTTCTCTCTCTTTCTCACCGTTATGTCACTAGCAATTAATGCAATGTCAATATTGTATTACAAATAGCTGTGTAACAAATTGATCCAAAACATGGTGAATAATACAATTCTCACATATTATTTAAGAGTTCTTTTGGCTTAGGAATTCTGATATAGCTTATCTGGGTCTTCACTTTTAGAGTCTCACAAGGCTGCAATCAATGTATTAGGGAATGTTGTGGATTTATTTGAAAGCCCAACTGGGTAAAGACCCAAACCCAAGGTCACTCACATAGTTGTTGGCAGGATTTAGTTCTTCTCAGGTTTTTGACCATGTGCCCAACAGGTCCTTGCTATGTGGGTCTCCCCAGCAAAGGCAGAAAGAAAGAAAGAAGCTGCCAGCAAGATGAAATCTCATTATGTTGTAACCTAATGAAGGAAAATATATCCCATCACTTTCACTGTATTCTCTTTTTTAATCTCTAAGTGTAACCCATACTCAAGGGCAGGAAATAACATAAAAACATAAATACCAAGACATAGGGACCACTGGAGTTCACCCTAAAAATCTCCTTATATACAGTAAATTATAAATATGTTTTATAACAAGTATATAAGTAAATAGATAAATAAATAGGTATGTATCGATCAACAAATATGTGTCAGACATTGTGGGGTATCATCTGGACACGACTGTTTCTCCCCCTGTCCTCCACATTTAACTTCCCTCTGTCCTTTCACTCAGGGGTAGCATCTGACCAAGACTAGTCTCTGAAGAATGTACACATCCCCAGTAATGAGTTACAGAATGCAGGCAGATAATTAGTTGATTATAACACTCTGTAAGGGTCCGAGGAAATGAAATGTTTACACGTGCCCTGGCTTGTTTTGATTGACAGTTATAAAGCTACTTGCGACATTTTACGGAGGCACAAATGCTTCACTTATGGCTGCTGTTTGTGCTTCTATCAAATAAACCACTGTCAGCCTACAGGGCCTCTGGGTGTCTTCTTTTGAACAGGTAAATGTTATGCTTAAGCCCACTCAGATTTGGGGTTACTGCATTACAGGTGTTATGCTATGTGTTGAGGAAACTTAGCTTGTAATGACAATTTTTAGCATATATTTAAAAAGCAAGGGTTACAGAAGTGTAAAAGTTAACAATATACAATTAAAAGCACTAACTTAACTTATTATGGAATGCATAAAGTATGGCTAGAATTCAAATGGAACATGGTTAATTTTGTTGAATTAGTCAAGAGGATATTTTCTGTAAGTACGGTAACTAAGCTAGGGTGTTAAGAATGATTCATTTTCCATCTGGATTTGGATATAATGGAGCGAAGGGCATTTCATGTGTAGAATAACGTTCTAAGTTGCGGTTATGTGTCTGTGTGTCTAGCAGAAAGTGATGGAGAGAGAAATGCAGATTGGTAGGAATTTTTTTCCCCTTGATTTGTCCCAAACAAAATCTGCTGTGTTATAAAGTTTGTTGAGTAGCCATCTGTCCCAGAGACTTTATGCAACTTCGACCTGGTGAAGGTCTTTAAGGGAAGGCAGATAGCCTGGCAAGTGAGAAGCTAAGATGCAGATGCAGAGATGTGCTCAGGTGTAATTGATCTCACAGCCACCACCCCCGCCCCATCTGTAGAACTGTTCAGGTTAATTGCACATTGGAGAAAATTGACTAAGTTATAGTTTGAGGCAAAATTGTTCTAAAACCAATCCTTTCAAATGGGAAAGAGGAGGTCCTTTGACACCAGGGCATTTCTGAGGATGTGTTGCAGAGGAGAATTTAATGATCTGTAAACTTTCACATCTGTTGACAGTTGCTCTCTGCTATTTTCACAGAGAGCAAAATGATAGGAAAGTGTGATTTTTAAAATGAGTGTACTGAAGGATTTATTAAAATTATGAACAGAAGTGAAATGGATAAAACTATGGTAGTTTCACCTGGGAAGGACTCTCTTACTGTTTTACGTTGGGTAAGTGAGATTGTTAAAAGTGGATTTAGAATATTCAAGAGCATCATTTGGATTCATAACTAAATTCAAATCTTGGCTCCATTTCTTACTAGCTGTGGAGCTTTCAGTGAGTCCCTTAACATCTATAAGCTTTAGAATTTGCATAAAATTGAGGTATAACTGCTCAATTTCTCAACACAAATCAGTGAAACTTTCTGTAAAAATGCCTTAACTTAATAGAAATTTCAGTTTCTTTTTTCTTTTGCTGCATGTCCCAAGAACTGGGGCATAGGTATCTGAATGCCTTTCTTGGTCTCTGCAAACTCCTTTTTATATGTCCCCAATTACACATTGCCACTTAATCAAAACTCTACCATCAAAAACATCCCCCCCAAACATTGGTTGGTTCCAAGTCAAGTCAACAAAAGATGAGTTTTTCCCAAGATATTTAACACTGGTCAAGTCTTGAGCCGTATCACTGGGAGAATGGGGCAATGGAGATGACCTACCTTGAACACCCAACTATGAATGACCAAAATTGCAAGTATCCAGGGCTAGATAAACACTGAAAGTTTGTCTAGGCCAAAGACCCCAGATTTCTTGTTCTAAATGACATTGTTCCTTGTGCTTATGAGGAGAGGGTACCTATTCATTCTTTAATGCCCAGAATTCTATTGTGTACCATCCCAAATATATATTCTAGCTAAGAATAAACTTCTGCAAGAACAGATTGAAAGTGCCTAGGTTCAGAATTTGAAGTAGGACAAGATGAGAGGATATTGGACACATTAGATCCATGTGAACATTTGTGAAGGGGAACCTGATATTACAGATAGAATATGATTTCTGAAGACAAAGGCAAAAGACAGGTGATATGAAATTAAATCATTCCATGTTAGAAAATGTACATGCAGGATGGACTAGAGGGTACCAAGCTGAGGGAAGGCAGAATTTTCTTCTACTCTCCCCAAATGAGCAATCTCAAACGCAATACTTTTGAAGTAGAAAAAGTAAAGCAAAACAAAAGAAAAATCAAAATTCATATATGTTAATAGAAAGTTCTTACTGATAAGCTCTTTCTTGGACAGAAACTGCCTTTACAGAATGTGAGCCCACCGTTCTTGGTTCTCTGCCTTCCTCCCTCTTCCATAAGACAGTTTTTTGTTCTTTTTTGGTTTTTAAGAGGTTTTTGCTATTGGGATACATGCACCAGTGTGAGTTTAAGCCTCTGGGTCCCGGCTCAAACCTTGGTTGACTACATGGGAGTTCAGTGACATAACCATTACACCATCTGCTGGTCTCCCATATGACGGCTTTTCAAATCCTCTTCACTGTGCTGCTTCCATCAACCTCAGCATTACTAACCACAATAGTAACCTTCTCATACGTCTTACTTCAAGTTCCCTTAACCACTACACATATTATAGCTTCACAATGCTTCCTCATTCTGATCTTGCACCTGTCTTTTGTTCAGAAAAAAAAGACGTAGTTTCCTGATTCCACTACTTCTAGATAGCTTCCTTAACTTTTCTGCTTCTTGGTTCCTCAGAATGAACTATTTATAAAATGCCTATTTTGGTCTGAAAGTTGTTGGAGGGGAAATGATATGAGAGCCTGTATATGGGGGAGGGGGGCAATTATGGAGTGCCTTGATTGCAACATTCTCTGGTTGTTATTGTAATTGTTGATGTTATTAGTATTATAGCACTTCTATTATAATGTTTTCTTCCCAGACTGCAAGGTCCTTGTGGTTGGAGATTTTGTTTTCTTCAGACATGTTTTAATACCAAATTTAGGATCCTAATACGTACATAAATTGATCAAAACTCTCGGCAACTTGAATAGTAGTTAGAAAAATTTACATATATTGGTAATATAGGGAAAAAGAGGGGGGAATGTTAGAAAGCTTAGATTCAGGTGGAACACATGTAACCTTTCTCCAAGAAAATCTAGAACAATTACAAAAAATAACACCCAATTTTCATCACAAAGCTCATTGCTTAATATTAAAATTATACACGAAACCATACAGGAACAAGCTGAAGTGAACTTTATAGGTTTAAGTATTGAAGTAAATGATGTAATAGTAGTACACTTGGAGCTGTTATGTGAAACCATAGTTTGAATACTGTTGATTGGCTTTCAACTCTGTTTTCAGAGTCACTGAATATATGTGTGGGCTTCTCTTTATTTTGGAAATCCCTGGCTGGGGAAAGACAAAGTCATGCTTAATCTCTAGGTCATTGAACTGGACACTACTGTAGCAAAAGAAGGGGTCACAGATCACAGTACTCAATGGTCCCCAGGGCTGTTTGGGCTGAGGCAGAAAGAAGCCACACAGAAGCAACTCTCCAAGCCAACAATATAGTAATTCTTTTTATTGATAATTATCTCTTACATATCTGAATAATCTTAGGCTCCTGAAGGTGTAAAAAAATGCCCCGGAGGTATAGCTAGCAAAAATTAACACTCTACTGCACATCCTAATTAGGATTTAATTAGGGAATTAAAAAAAAATGCCGAGCACATGTTTTTAGCAAGTGCATAATCACTGACTTATTGCTTGTAGGTTTTCTACATATTTTTCATTGTAAATATCCAATTATAATTGTCATTTAGGTCAGACTTTAAGAATTCAAAGTCTTATTCAAAATAATGAGAATTTGTTTCCTTAAGCATAATTTCCCCTAGTATAGTTTTTACATGTTTTCATTTACAATGTGGTCTACACAATTACTTCTCCTAGCACTGGATCTGGGTGGTGGTTTCGTCATGATATGATGTATTACTTTTCAACAAAGTCCTGCACCTTGTATTTACAACCAGTTCCTGTGGGAAGGGAAGAGTGACCATCACATCTGTGTTCTTGTTCCTGCGATATTTGTAACAAAACATGAATACAAAACTGTACTCTTCTTTTTCATAGTGAATACTGCGTGTGTGCCTCAGACTCTGACCAAACTTTTGGAGTGATTTATAGCCTATCTGTTTTGACCTGCCCCTTTAATGTTCAAATTAAAGTCACAGTTGGAAAAGAAAATGGCACATACCATGTGATTTCTACGAAAAGTATGGAAACTGTTCCAAGTTTGATTTGTGATACTGCCACCAGCTTTTAAAAGCCACAGCTGATGGAGGATAATGTCTGATGTTGATTTCTTAATCACACCGCCATTATGAAAATAATAGCTTGCTTCCGTAATAAGCATTACTCCTTTTCTGATGGTATTTGGGTGCTTTTTACAGTCACTTCTAATGACCACTGAACTGTTTGGTCTAATGACTGAGAAGATTCCTACATCTTTATTCAAAAGTCACTAATGGTAATTGCCACCTATCACCCCATTCTCCTGAGCCCAGAACTTATATATCCACTGAATTCCATTATCATTATGGCAGGTCCACATTCTAATCTTACTAGACTCAAGTAATTAGGCCTAATTTATATCTAATCCAATGATAGCTACAGCAGTTCCTCTCAAATTCATGTGTTCTGTTATATTTGAATATCATTAAACTTTAGAAATGTCTTTCTTTTACATAAAAAGTCATAAATTTTATTAATGTCAGTAAATAGCTTTAATGTGAGTAAATCAGTGGAAATTTCATTACCTCTTTCATTTATACTGTGTGGAGGAGTAATGGCTAAGAGCAAGAAATTTGGATTACAACAGACCTGAATTGAAGTCTTTGTTCCATCACTCTCTCTTTCTTTTAATTAATTAATTTAGAGAGCCCCAACAGGGTCCTCATGCTGCAATTTACCTCTAGTCTTAGCTGGTTAATGTAAGTACAGATCAGATGCACACCCAACACACTCAGGGAGACTTCGGGAAGTGAACCCAGGACCTTTCTTACGTGGGTTCAGTTGCATTATCACTGTACCACCAATTGGCCCTTGCCTCATCTCTTAACAGCTATTGTACCTCCAGGCAAGTCAGTCTTTCTGAGGCTCAATGTTCATTTTCTAAAATGAGGATAAGAACCGTGCTTCTCTGACCTAATAGTCGTATTAAACATAAAAACAGATATTATCACCAACACTGTGTTATCATCAGTCTCACCTCACATGTTCTGCTTTTTACAGAAGGTAAAGGAGCCCCACATAGTTCTTAGAATACATACATGACTGGGACACTTCTGAGGAGACACAAATAATTCAGTCATGAATATGGAGTGAATTGTTTGCATCATGGCTATGGTACTATCCTGAACAACAAATGAATTTTTAAGGGTCTATGCTAAATATTTCTAACCTGCATTAGCAGCATTAGCAAATGGTTGAAACACCAAAATAAAAAAAGCAAAGGAGAGAAGCAGCTAATAAATAGAATGCATTCTAGGTGTAAGGCATTAAGTAACACACTTCCATTTATTCTCTTATTTATCTTCACAAAAATCATGTAAAGAAGATAATCCTATTTAATAGCTAAATAAACTAAATTTATAGACATGACATGTCTAATTTTAAACAGCTAATGGTAGAAATTGTGTCAATTATTCTGAGACCTAAAAGATACATAAGCTATGTGAAATTTTGAAGAATTCTTAAGTATAATCTGCTTAAGACATACTTAAAGGCTACAAAAAGAAGACGAATATGAGTATTTCCTTGATTTGGATACTGTATACTGTACGCATGCCTTAAAACATTTTGTAGCCCACAAAGATATACATCAGTTATATGTATACCAGAAATTGTCATCAAAAATGTAAAAATAAAATGAACAAAAAATGTATTGAAGGGAGCAACAATTATGTGTAAACTACAACATACAATTTACATGTGTCAAGGGAAAGTAGAAATTAGAATGTTCTTTACATACTGCTATAGTTTGACTATATCTGTTTTTGGAAAATATGTGTGTTGAGCTATTGTAATGGGATTAAGAGGGTGAAAAACGTGATCCAATATTGATGTTGAAACTGGGGCTTTCAGATTAAGGTTTTTGGGGTGAAAGTCCCTCATTGACATTTGATGGATTTAAAAGGAGTGGGAATGAGACAGACAGACATGTGGAACACAGACCACACCCTTCTGCCCACTACCGTATCATGATGCAGCCAGAAGAGCCCCACCAGAGAGGGCTCACAGAGAGTTGTGAACTGAATAAACCTCTGTATACATCATTCAGGTTTATGTGTTTGCTGTTATTAGCAACAGAATAGATTAGAACATGCAGAGATAAAAGCACAGCAATATGAAAGTGGCATACAAAAGCAAAAAATAGGGGCCGGCAGGTGGTGTGGTGGTTAAGGGTGCTGGACTCCCACATGGCCAACCATTGTTCAAGTCCCGGACCTGGCAGCTTGCTTTCTTGCTCCTTCCTCCTCCCTCCTCTCCCCCGACTTCTCCTCCCACTTCTCCTCTCCTCCCCGCCCCCCCCCGTTCCCCCTCTCCCCCTTCTTTCTCTCTCCCTCTTTTTCTCTCCCTCTTTCTCCCTCCCTCTCTCTCTCCTTTCCTCTCTTTCTCCCCTTCCCTCCCTCTCTCTCTTCCCCCCTCTTCCTTCCTCTCTCTCCCTCCCTCCCTCTCTCTCTCTCTCCCCCTCTCTCTCTTCCTTCCTTTTTCTCTCTCCCTTCCTCTCTCTCTCTTCCTTTCTCTCTCTCCCTCTCTCTCCTGTCAAATTAAAATAAATAAATTAATTAATAGTTAAATCAAATAATTCTTTAAAAATAAAGCAGGGAATAAGTCTCTGGTCTGTATTTAATATGAATCAGTTTCAAATTAAAAGCACATGCTCATTTTTCTCATCTACATACTATATTGAGTCATTGCAAAAATCATGAGTTTTGTTTTTCTGTGCTAAAATGCACATGACTTTTCTGATGACCCAATAAAAGATGACTATCTTAAGGTTAGGAAGCGAAGATGTTTCCACCTCCCATCTGGGAGTAACAACATTAATATTGTTCATTTTCACGGTATAGTTCTAGATCATTGCAGAATGATCACAAGGTTTACTGCTTTCTATCAAGATACAGAATTATTGGGACCAGCAGTTAGCATAATGGCTATGTCGTTGAACTCCCATGTAGTCGACCGCAGTTCTCATCCTGGACCCGGTGGCTTAAAACTCACACTGGGCGCATGTGCGTGCATGCCCCAGATCCTGAGAGGAGAATGGAGGAGAAGAGATTGCAGCGTGGCCATCCCTCCAGGGGGTGATTTCTCACTTTCTGTCTCTTTGTCTCTGACTGTCTGGCAAGTGCACGCACCCTATAGCAAAAACCTCTCCAAAAAGAAAAGAAAAAGGTACAGAATTATTTCCCCCACACCTTAAATAGAGTCTGGCCTTGTACTGATTGTGCGATAATTCTAAGCCCAAGCCTGAAGAGACCTTGAAGGTTCCATTCTTACTGCTCTTGGACTTCACTGATGGCCATGTGAGCATACCAAAGCAAGTGTGCTAGAAGGTCAGAGGCAATATGGAGAGTGAAGGACCCAGTGATCTAGCCATCCCATTCTGAGTATATCCCAGCCCACCAGCTCCAAAAACCGCACCCAGTGACCACAGATACAAGAACCTAGCTGGTATCAGCAAAGCCTAGACAGAGTCTGAAGAAGTGCCTGGGTGATCTCAGTCTAAACTGTTAACCCACAAAGTTTTAATTTAAATAAATGACTGCTGATTTCAATTACAACGTTTTAAGGCACTTCGTTAGGCAGCAAATGCTAATAGATAAAAATCAGTCAAAACTATTTGATGTCCCAGTTCTATAAAATGTTTCTAAACATGAGATGGTATTTTATAGTTTGAGAAATTTAATCAACTCTTCACACCCTTTCTTGGGGAATTTTTATTTAATTTTGGAACAGATAATGTACTCACATGATTTAAAATTCAAAAGGTGCAGAAGAATATAGAATTTTCCTTTCACTATCTATTTCCCAGATGTCTAATTCTCTTACCTAGAGAAAAATTATGTTATCAGATTCTACAGTATACTTCCAGAAACATTTTAACTTTATAAAAGATTTGTCATATATGATACTCATATGCTACTTTCCCTTCTTCTCAGAGATCTGCATAGCTGACATGGTGGCCACTTTAAAGTCCTAGGTCCAATAGTACTTTTTAAATGGAGTTTATCTTGATCTTGCTACTGAATTTATCTCCTGGTACCCTAAAGCATTTCTAATCCTTCTAAGTGGCTTTCATTTTTTAATGATAGATTCATACTTTCTAATTTACTGTTTATATTACTTATTGTGGTTAATATTTGTCTCTATGAGTTCCATGATGAAGAGGATAATTATGCGTTGTGAACAGGTAAATTCCAAGCACCTAGTAAGCTGCATATACTAAATTTGTACTCAAAGATTTTAAAGTAAATATCTTCATCCTGAAGATGAGAAAAAATTGAGGAAGATTTCATAAAGAAAAATCAGAACCATCCTTTAATATCAGATAAGTGCATAAAGTTGATTCATTTATTCCATTAATATTTACTGAACACAAGGTAATGCTTCTGGGTGTTATGTGGAATAAAATTGCTAGTCACTGTCTTTTCCTTCTAACTGATTGAGGCTAAAGAAAGTAAGAAAGTACATCATAAAATGTCTTTTATATATTAGGTTATTGATGGATGGTAAAATAAAGCTGGTAAAAAGAATATATACTGAAAATTCCATGAATTTGAAAAAGTGCTGTAAGAATGGCTTAGATAAATTGCTAACAATCCAACAGAAAGAATAATAATTTTTGTTGGAAATATAGGGGAGCCTTTATATAGGCAACGGTAGCATTCATTCTGTGCTTTGAAGAATCCACTTAGGGTAAGAGGAAGACGAGCTAATTTGTGGTCCTAAAACCATATTCAGAGAAGCAGCTGTTAAAGCCCTAAAAACTAACACGTCAGAGACTCGCTGACCCACATGTATGTGTGTGTGTGTTTCAAGAATTATTTTGGGACCAGCAGTTAGCATAATGGCTATGTCGCTGGACTCCCATGTAGTCGACTGTGGTTCAAGGCCCAGACCTGGCAACTTAAACTCACGCTGGACGCATGTGTGTGCATGCCCAAGATCCCAAGAGGAGAATGGAGGAGAATGGATTGCGGCATGATCATCCCCCCGGGGGGTGATTTCTCACTTTCTGTCTCTCTGTCTCTCTCTGTCTGTCTGGCAAGCGAACGCACCCTATAGTAAAAACCTCTCAAAAAAAAAGAATTATTTTATTTAACTCTATTCATTTTATTTATTACTTCATTTTAATTTGACCAGAGAGGGACAGAGTGAGAGTAAGAGTGTGTGTGTGTGTGTGTGTGTGTGTGTGTGTGAGAGAGAGAGAGAGAGAGAGAGAGAGAGAGAAATTGAGAAAGCAAGATGCCAGGTCCAAGACTTGAACCATGGTCAGCCATGTGAAAGTCCAGCACCCTTAACCACCATGCCACCTGCCAGTCCCCCCACATGTGTTTTAAGTTGCAGTGTTGAACATGACACCTTAAATATTTCTAAATACAGTGTTTCATAATATAATCTTAATTGCTTTAGGGATATACTTTCATCACATTATAAAATGTTTAAGGTCTTATTATATTGAAGAAATGTAATATATAGTATATGCCATGAATTTTTTGAAGTGGATGTTAATAATGTAACTAAAATAGTTCGGTTTCAGAGAATATTTGTAAAGTCGTGGTAATGCTACACAGCAGGGTAATGTTTGTGATATAAATCATCTTCAAGACATTATTCTCTGAATGAAGAGAGAGGTTTATGTAATCCATTGCTAAGGTATAGATTCTGTTTCTCTGCTTCTTGTGGTAAGCACATTCAATGTTGCAGTCTTCTGGAGGAAGAAAGTTGCTATTTGCCTACATTGAGAGAATGTGTTGGTCAAGCTATTGCACTCATATCCTTCCTTATATTTGTAGTCCTAAATTAAAACACCTGCATCTCTGTAACTATGCAATAATTTCAAATGAAAGAAAGCAATACAATATCACCAAAAGGGAGAAAACCATCTCTCCAAAGATCTTATACCATGCTTGTAGTTTTGCTGTTAGAAGACTCAATCTTGAAAACCATTTCTAACATTCTATCATTTATTAGACACTTAGAGCTGTGAGGATCATTGGAAACTAACTAGCTGGGCATTTCTCAAGTAAAACAGAAGAAAACAACAGTTTCAAATGAGAAATTGATTTGTCCCAGTTCAGACAACATACCTACATGTTAATGGTAGAGCTAGGAGTAGGAGTCACAGCAATATTATTTATGACGTAATGAGCAGTTAACAGAAGAGGAAATTTTTTTCTCAAGGTTGTTAGACCAGTGAAGAACTTCAGAGATGCTGACACTAAAGTTTCAATTTTAAGGTCATTGATTTATAGAATTTTGGTACCAAAAATTTTAGTGGCTAGTCAGATGTATTTTTTTTTTCATTTTTATAAAAGCATATTTTACATATATAACAATATCCTTTCAGCTAGTCATGTAGTGTAGCAGTTTGGCCTTGTGTCTTGTAAGTCAAATTCCATATAACTGACCATGCTTCAAAACCTATCACTGCTGGCTTGGAAAACATGCTGAGCATGCATGTATTCACATACAAATCCAGATGGGAAGAAGAAATGCAGGAAAAGGATTACAGTATGACCAAGCTCCACTGGGGGTGCTTTCTCTCTTTCTCTCGAAAGGTCAGACATTCTCTGGCAATAAAAAACATCACCCATTATCAGTGTATAGTTCAGTGAGTTCTGATCAGTGAGTACAGCCATACAAATATCAACAAAATAAAAACTTGGAACACTTCTATCATGCTACTCTTCTATTGAGTCATGGTTCTAGACAACCACCTTGTTTTTGTGCTTTAGTTTTGTATTTTATAGAGCTTTCATAGAAGTGGAATGAAACTGTATATAGTCTTTTGTATCTGGATTGTTAAATTATCATATTTTTATATTAGCATCATTACATTAGGAGTTTATAAATTTTATTACTAACTTGATTAATGGACACACCACATTTATCCACTCTCCAGTTGATCAACATTGGCTTGTTTACATTTTTGGACTACTGTGAATAAGGCTGCTATAAACATTTACACACAAGTCTGTATGTAGAGGTGTTTTATTTTCCTTTCCTATTACACAGGACTTAAATTGAGAGCTATTGTGGTTGGACTGTTTAAGAACATGTCAAACTGATTTTCTAAGTAGCTGAACTATTTTGAATGCCTACAAGCATAACAGGAGGCACCATTTGTTCTACATTGTCACCAACACTTGTATTGTCAGTTTCCTTTATTTTATCTGTCTGGACGGGTCCATAATATTATGTCTGTATTTCTCTCATGGTCAATAATGTTTTGTATTTTTTCACATACCTGTTGGCATCATTCATTTATGTAATATTTAAATTTTATCTACTTTGTTCTATTTCTTACATTGGGTTGCTTATTATTGAGTGGCAAGAGTTTTTACATATGCTAGATGAATACCCTCTATCAGACACATTTTTTTCCTAATCTGTGGTTTACTTTCTTTTTTAATTGTGTCTATCAGCAAAAGTTTTCATTTTGATGAAGTCTTAATTATAAGTTTTTCAAAGGATTTTATATTTTTTGTTTCCAATTTAAGAAATGCTAGCCAAGATCATAAGTATGAGGTGGGGGTTCTTTAAAAAGTTATGAAAACATTGTGCATAAAGTTCATAAAGTTTGTACATAATTAACTCATCCTTTTGTTTCCTTTTCCATAAGCTTTTTGAAATCCCCTTGTATTTTTTCTATATTTTATTCTAGAAATTTTATTGTTATGGCTCTTGTATTTAGCTATACACCCCTTTTTGAATAAGTTTTTGTATATTGCTTATGGAGGAGTTCAAGGTATGTGCATGTAGAGATTTCAAAAATTTTTGCACCAAAATAAACTTATAGTTCAATCAGTTTTATGAACTTTTTGAGCTCTGTGTATGTGTGTGTGTGTGTGTGTTTCTGTATGTATTCAGTTATTTCAACACTACTTACTAAAAAGATTAATCTTTGTCCATTTGTTATTTAGGCATTTTTGTGTGATACTATTTGTAGATTCATAATTCTGTCTCACTGACTGATTTTTATGTGTATATCTATATGTGTGTGTGTGTGTATCATAATATTTTGATTACTATAACATAATAGTAAGTTTTTGAACTAAGAAAAAAGTCTTCTAACAATATTCTTTTTCTTTTAATTGCTTTGGAGATTCTCGGTACTTTATATTTTTATATAATAAATTTATTTTCATATAAACTTTAGACTTAGCTTCTCAATTTGTTTTTAAAATCCTTCTAGATTTCACTTGAGATTGCTTTGGCTCTATATGTTCAAATGCAGAGTTGCAGTTGACAGTATTAAATCTTTCAATCCATGAACATGGATTATCTTTCCATTTATTTACATCTTCTTTAATTTCTCTCATTCTTATATAGTTTCTAAGTTTGGCATACATTTATTAAATTTATTACTAAATATTTTATTTAGTTTTATTGATTTTTATTGCATTTGAACTTTTAAACATTATTTTAGCTTTCATTTTAGATTACTTGTTAATTGATATTGTATCATGTGATTATTTTTGAATGGAAATAAATATTTATGTACATACTTTTTCTTCAGATTACTCCATTAATCACTCCTGTTTGTGATCACTGCTAGCAAGTAGTTAACTGGAAACAAACTTTGTTACTTGAAAGAGAACTTTAAACAATAGGAAGTACTATTCAGAATTTACAAAATGTACATATATAAATCTCTTGTAATTTTAAAGATAATAAGGAATTTAACATAAGGTACTAGGTTAAATAGTGTCTCCTAAAAATTAATGTTTCCCTATAACCTCATAACATAACCTTATTTAGAAATTGAGTCTTTGAGGATTTTATTAGTTAAGGTAATCATAGTGTGTCTTAAATCTAATGTGACTGGTATACTTACAAGAAAAGGAGAGGACACAGGTAGATACAAACACATAGAGAGGAAAGCCTTATGATGACAGAGACAAATCAGAATAATGAAGTTATAAATCACTGAGTACCAGGGACTGCCAGAAACTACCAAGAGTTGTAAGAGGCACAAAAGAGTTTTTCCTTCTGAGGAATATAGTTCTTTCAACACCTTGATTTCACACTTGTAGTCAGCAGACTGTGAGAAAATAAACTTATGTTGTTTTAAGCCATCAAGTTTATGGTATTTGTTGTGGTGGCCTTAGGAAACTAATATACATATTAAATATGAATTTACTAATTAAGGAGCACAACATGGTTGACAAGAGACAATACATATTATTGTACACCTGCAAAATGTGATGGTATTTTGCTTTCCATTATCTCTCCATTCACAGAGGAGAGAAATTAGGAATGATTTCTAGAATTCTAACTCGCATGAATTGGAATATCATAATATAGATAAAATAGGAAAAGCAAGTAGTTGAAAACTGTTGGAGGAGTAGAGAAATTGAATTCAGTTTAGCCTTGTCAAATTTGAGCTGAGACTGAGATATGTATTGGATCCCAACTGTGTTGTGGGATGTAAGTGCCTGAAGCATCAGGAAGATTGAGGGGTCAATTTCCAGGTCATCAGCATAGAGGAAGCAGTCGAAAGTTTATGCAAGGATGTTCAGTGAACAAATGCATACCAAAATAGAGGACTTAGAAAACTTTGCCAAAGTTAATCCTGAGAAAAATTCAGTGAAGGAATAGAACAAGTCTAAATGTTAGGAGAAAAATAGAGGAAAAATTTTATCACAAAAACAAGTGAGTTTAAAGATGAAGAATAATCAAGAGTAATCTGGCATACTAAACTGATACCCAACTTCTCTCTACTGCTTCAAATCCGTAGTCATACTTAATCTGTTTTTTTTTTTTTTTTCAAAATGCATAGTAAAGCATGAAAGCAATAAAACAAGTCACTAGGGAACTAGAACTAAGGAGAAACACTAATGTGTAAGAAAATGTGGGATAAGCAACAAAGATTACTGAGTGTCTCCAAAGGAAAATCACATTGTTTAACACATACTTTTCCGTTACATGATTCTGACCTTTCGTTACCTTTCAGCTATTTTACAATTCTATAAATTATAGAAAACTGATAATAATGCAAAATAATTCTTGTCTAGAGACTTGCTAGTATAGTCTTTCAGTGGAGACTAAATTGACTCCTTCATCCCATGGGAAAAGCTAGTTTTATATTCACATGTAAATTCATATCAACAGTTCTTTATTCGACACAAATTTTCTTTCTTTGATAGCTCCTTTAAACCTGTTGTAATATCTGTCAGGTTTACTCATTAAACAATCAGTTACAGAAATATTTCATCTTTATTTGTGTTTATATTAGAGCATATTTTATTTTTTAAAAAGTGAGAGAAGATTGAATCTAAATAGCCAATATGAAATGGGAACCACACACTTTTTAAGGGGCTAGGTGTTGATCTCTGTTCAAGTATGGAAAAACAGATCTCCAGCCCTCCTGCTCCAAAATCTTTCTTACTCAAAGATGCTTTGAGGATTTGATACACTGGTCATATTTGTGGCAAAAAAAAAAAAAAAAATAGGCAAGAACTAGTGGTAAAGATAGAAAAGCATATATATACACTTAGGAAAATGGATCTAAACTTATTTCATAGAGGTTGTAGAGCTTTCATTCCGATTACCTATGTGGTAGGGGTGATTCCAAGGTGAGAATAGACATAAAAGCTATTTCAGAATATGAAAATATTTATAATGACAAATATGAAACCAATGTGGGAATGTATTTATGATCCAAATATATGACATCCCAAGGAAATATTCCCCTAAAATTCCTTAAAGACCAAAGATTACTAACAACTCTAACACTGGTAACATTTATATATAAAAATTGATGTTATAACAACCTCAATAATAGTCTATTCATTTGGAGACCAGCAGTTAGCGTAATGGCTATGTCGCTTGACTCCCATGTAGTTGACCATGATTTGAGTCCCGGACCCGGTGGCTTAAACTCACGCCGGGCGCGTGTGGGTGCATGCCCAAGATCCCAAGAGGAGAATGGAGGAGAAGGGACTGCGGTGTGGCCATCCGCCCTGGGGGGTGATTTCTCGCTTTCTTTCTCTCTCTGTCTGTCTGGCGAGCGCACGCGCCCTATAGCAAAAACCTCTCCAAAAAAAAGAAATAAAGAAAAAGAGTCTATTTATTTGAAAATATCAAAAATATTTTCTTTCTTTCTTTTTTAGAGGTTTTGCCTTAGGGCACCTGTGCTCCCTGGAAAGAGAGCCAGACAGACACAGTGAGAGAGAAAGTGAAAAAATCACTGCCCAGAGGGTATGGCCATACCACAATCACTTCTCCTCCCAGGATCTTGGGCATGCATGTACATGTGCCCAGTGTGATTTTTCAAGCCGCCTGGTCCAAAACTCAAACCATGGTCAGTGATGTGGAAGTCCAGCAATGTAACGGCTATGCCATCTGCTGGTCCTAATATTTTTAAGAAGGAGCAGTATTGTTCAAAGAGTTCTATAAAAGGAAAACAATAGATTTTTAAATGTGCACTTTTTTTTTAGAAAGTGTTTATTGGAAAAAATAATACTAAACACTAGATATATAACTAAACAGTTTAAAATTGTCTGCTAGACTTGAAAAACTAAAAGGAATAAAAAGTTTTAAAATATGGAAATACAAAAAATTGAGAATGATATATTGAAGCAAAGTACATATTGATCTTGCTTTTCAAAGGGCTTAAGAGTTTATAGTTGATTTTTAAAAATCCCAGAAAGCTTGTGTCCCCTGAATAATGACAATAATAATAGAGAGGTGTGAAGAGGCCAGCAGGTGGTGCGGAGGTTAAGAGGCTTTATCCTACATGGTTGGCTATAAGATTCCAGTCCTGGATCCAGGCTTGCGAATCATGCTGGGTGCATGTGAGTGTGTACCCCAAATCCTGAGAGGAGATTGGAGAAGGGAGTGCAGCATGGCCGTACTCCTGGGAGATGATTTCTCAGTTTATCTCTCTGTGCTCTCCGGCAAGCACAGGTGTCCTATAGTAAAAATAAATAAATAGGGAGAGAGAAAGAGAGAGAGATACTAGTTCCAGAAATAAAGATAGGCATGGAGACATAGATGGGGACAAGGAGAGGGGGTTTAATTGACTTAAGATTCAAGTTAAAGAAACATTAGTGTAATGTTACTTAAATGTGTCAGCTTGATTGGAATAAAAGATACCCAGATAGCTCATAAAGTTTATGTTTCTAGGTATGTCTATGAAAGTGTTTGCAGATGAGGTTAACATTTGAATTCATAAACTGAGTAAAGAAGTTTGCTCTCACTAATGTGGAAAAAAGGCAGAGGAAGGACAAAAACATACTCTCTGAGGACGTTTATCTTCTGTCCTTGGATATAAGAGCTCCTAGTTCTCAGACACTTGGAGTGAATTATACCGCTGGTTTACCTGGTTTGTCAACTTGCACAAAACAGATTGTGGGACTTCTTGGCCTTCATAATTTTGTGAGACAATTCCTATAATAAATCTTTCTTTCATGTATATATATATATATATATATGTATATGTATGTATTTGTGTGTGAGAAAGATGAGATGACATATATAGAATATATATTGATCTTTCCTATATATAACCAACAGGACATAAATATACATATATACATATGTGTATGTGTGTGTATTTATATATAGATAGATATTTCTGTATTAGGAGAGTCCTGATTCAATTAGAACTGTATATTCTGAGCATCTGTATAGCTAAAGACTTCATTTCAGTTTTTCCCATTTTCTACTAAAAATGAAGTTTATAGACAATAGCATTCCTACTTCCTGTCGAAGAGAAGAATTATGCTGAAGATGTTCACGTGAGGATCATTGAATAATAAAATTATTGATACCGTAGATTATGATATTTGTCCAAAATATAAAGATGTTTTAATGTTTTCCCAAGATCACCCAAAATATAACATCAAACCAAATTTTTCAGCAACAGTTTATGAAATGGCAAGTAGGAATAGAGTGGAAAGACTAGATTTATTTCAAGTATAGTATTCTCTGTTTATCTTGTTTAATACAAGAATAAAATTATGGTAGCTAAAGGGAGTAGAATATATGTGTTCAGCACATTTTTTAAGCTGCTGGGGTAAGATCTGAGAAAGGACAGACCACGTGGGATCTAGCTACCTTTTCATAGTACTTAACCACTTTGCTATGGGGCCAGCTCAGAGTAGAGTATATTTTTTTTTAAATGCTCCCAAGACTGGCTGATTTTCTACTCAAAAAAATATCTGTGTGATGAAGGGTAACTTAAAAATAGCCATTTTCTAAAATAATGCAAATAATTACATGCTCATATTTTAATATATTTATATGAAACCATCTTTAAAATAATGTACATCCATGAACATTGCTTTGAGTAATTTTATAATTTTGTATATTTGTAATATAAAGTAAATCGCTATGTGCCTTTTTTTTTTTTTAATAGAGATTTTGTTTATAGGAAGCATGCACTCACCAAAAGTGAGAAATCACCCCTCAGGGGGGATGACCACACTGCAATCCCTTCTCCTTTATCGTCCTCTCGGGACTTTGGGCACACACACAGATGTACTCAGAGTGAGTTTTAAATTGACAAGTCTGGGATTTGACTACGTCAACCACTTGTAACCATTTTGCCATCTGCCTGGTCCCCAATTACGTGCATTTTCAGGTTTTAGATTAGGAAGTTTGATTTCAATGCCTTTTAGTTTTCTGTAGATTTACATAGCATTGCTTTCCTTCTCATCAAATAGTATCCGAAAATGAATAAGAAAAGACCCAAGTTATTTTCTTAATACATGAAAGGGCTATCTAAGCTCAGGGATTTTGGAGACACTGGGAGATAATTACTAGGTCACTTAAGTCAGGAAGTAAACTTTTCTACATGAAAAATAGTGCTCTAGTTCAAAAATCTACATTTTCTGGTTGACAAGAGGAGGAAGTTAGATATATAGAGAAAAACAATATGCTATTTTAACTATCTTGAACATTATATATTGTGGTAAAATTATCACATGTTGATTTAAAAATTAAGCTATTTTAAAAGTAGGAGGCAGTATGGTGTTGTGGGGGTGAGATTTAGGGTAGAAACAATCTGTCCAGAACAATATGTCCTGGCCCCACCAGACACTTGATCATTTCATCAGTAAAATGGGGATTAAATACCATATAGTGTTTCTGGAATTTATGCAAAGTAAAATTTTAAAAGGCTTCCTACATTTTGTAGGTTCATGGTTACTGGATTTTGAGCAGCTGGCCTAAGGATTGTTTTATCCACATTCAGATATTTCTGAAGAAATGTCTTCAGCTTTCTCTCTCTTGGTGAATTCTCTAAAATCGTTCTGTTTTTCCTCTCTGATTTTACTGTAACTTTTTAACTTTTGGGAGTATTCTAATGCCCTTCTATCACTGGTCCCACTGTGATTCCTTCCCACTCTACCCACTTCCTTGTCCCAGCACTGAATTAATCTGTTTGAAATTTACACTAGTATAGTCAAATACTCTTTCCTTATAAATTAGAGGTCTTCAAAAATTTCATAGAAAATGTCCATTATGAAAAAACTATGCGTGGATTTCAATAAGTTTTGCACCAAGATAAACTTGTACTTTGTTTTCATTTTTAAGTTCCCTCATATCCTTTGCTGTGGCCTAATCCTCACTGTATGCCTTAATCGTGGTAGGCACTTCTCATTCTAGGTCCTAAACCCCATATCAGAGCCTTCAGTAAAATCACTAACCACTTTTTTTTTTTTTAATAGTCTATACTCTTTTGAAACTCACCACTTTTGTATATGTCTACTCCATAGTCCTGCTCCAACTGGTAAACTAATTATCTAAAGCCAGATTTACTTCTGATATTCTCTATGAATCTTTCTCAGGAATTCAAACTACACACAATTCAGGATGGTTTTATATACTCAAATATATTTTATTATAATACTTAGCATAATTAGACTCCTTTCCCATTGTTATGGTTTAGGTAATGGTTTATTCATCAAAGGTTCGTATTTTGAAATTTAATCCCCAGTGTAATGGTGCCAGGAGGTGGTGAAAACTTTCAGAGGTAAGGTTTAGTGAGACATGATTGGGTCATGAAAGGCACCACACTCATAAATAAATTGATGATGTCTCACAAGACCCAGTGAGTGGGTTCTAGCTCTCAGTAGGAGGAGTTCTCACAAGAGTGAATTATTACTATATAAGAAAAATGGCTGCCACTCAGGTCTGTCTCTGATGCATCAACCATCCTCTCTGCTTTTGTTGGCCATGTTGTAATACTGGCCCAAGACTTTAGATTTTCTGCCCCCAGAATCATGAATCAAATAAATCTATTCTTTACAAGTCACTCAGTCATGGATATTTCTGTAAGCAATACAACAGTAGATTAAGACACCCATATTGTAATAAAATTCTCTGATATCAGGAAGTCTGGCTACTAGTGTTTCTATCCCATGATTTGAAATAGTACATAACTATTAAATGGCAGCTTTGTAAATAATGAACTGAAAGTCACATAAAGCAGAATATATACTTACTTCATTATGATATTGCCAGTTTAGAGGAAGTAAGCTTTTATAAAGTTATCTGTGAATAAAGTATAAACATGTGGGTAATTTGTTCTGTTAGTAGTATTTTTCAATACTTTATTTTGATTGTGGCAGTTGTAGAGTAATCTCAGCCTTCCAGGTCTGGGAGGAAGTGATACTGCCAGGCATGGAAAAATTCCTTGAAAAGTGAAGCTGGATGAAAAAGACTATTCTGGGCAATCAGCATGCTTTGTAGATGACAGCAAAGTCCCATAATCATTTCCGCTCACCTGGAAGTTCAGGGTTGAAAACTGAATGTTTTGCCGATGGTCAGAAAGTCTTCCGAATTGGCTTCTAATTTCTAAATCCTAGCTGCCTGTAAATATGTAAATAGTCTCATTTTAATTAGGTGGTAGTATTCCAGCTAAACAGAGATCCAAGACCATAAATAGATCCTTGGCTATAGGTTCATCTCTTGGCTTTGAACTTTCAACAGTTTGACATGGTTCCACATGAACCAAATTGAAACTTTCTGAAGGGACTTTTTAATTTCTGTCATTTCAAATATCAGTCCTACAAAATGTGTAACACAAAGGAAATTTACTTTTTTTTTTTTAACTTGAATGGCATTTTATTTCAATCTCACATGCACAAATTCCTTAAACAGGTTTTGTAAGTTTGGAACTACATAGCCAAGTTTATTTTTGTCTAGTCTGTTATTTTGATATCAGTAGTTTCTGTGATCTTACAGTGTTTGGTACTTTCTATCTCTTCTCTCTATCCAAGCTCGTAATTGTCTCATAAAGTCAGCGTTTTTTTACCATTGAAAATTAGTTTCATTTTTTGAAAATTGGTTTCTAATATGTTTAGCAATGAACATGGAGTTAAGCATTGAGAACAGATTTACATTCTGATTTCATATTGCTATAAGTCAACTTCTTTCCCATGTGGTGGTTTTTCCAGTCAGGGAAAAATTGTGAAGTAGGTTAAGCTGCTTTTAGCTTCATCCAGCTAAGGGTCTATGAAGGAGGGTGACTTTTTCAAACTGGAGGTAACTCTAAAATTGTTATGCATTTTACAGATTCTGTTTTACAGTGCTCACAAGTATTCATTATTGAGAAATGCATGGATACAAAAGTAATACAGAGAAGCCAAATTCATGGTGCATATTTAACATTTTTGGTAACTGCTTCAGTGATGATACTTGTACAAGGGATTCAAAATCAATAGAAAATGGTCAATGACCAATAAGAGATGGGACTCTATTGCACCAGGTAAATTCAGAAGTTTGAAAATGGACTATAATGAAAGAAAAGCAACCATAGGATAGGAACAGAATGCTATGGGAATGTGAAACACTAATGACCTATCTACACTAAAGTCAGGAAGTTGGGGACAGATTTTGAAAGAGTTCTTGAAGTTTCCAGGAAAGGCAGGAAGAGGGGATAGAATTTTCTGTGGAGAGAAGTACTGGCAATACATTTTTAAAATTCATGTTAATCTGTCTATGTGATTCATGGGAGGTAAAACCGGAAGTCCAAATTTAGGGCCAGATTATAAATAATGAATGCCTTATACCAACCATACTTACGATTCACTTTAGAGGCAACAGGGAATTAAAAGGAATTCTAAGTGGAGGAGTAACAGCAAAAACTCTGTATTATTAAAATTAACTCATGAGAATTCTGAGGGTCTATGCTGAGGCATAGTTAGAGGATGCAAAACATTTAGACAGGCTCTCACTATGTTGTAATCCTTCTACTCAATCTCCTGAATAGCTGGTATTTTAGGCATTTGCCACTGTGCCTGGCTTTAAGGATGAGACCAGGAACAAACTTGAGTTTTCCATGTGTTCTTAGCTTGCTGAGTAAGAGTCAACCAGTGTGTGCTACATGACTGGGCTGAGATTTTTTTTTTTTTTTTTTTTTTTTTTTTTTTTTTCCGAGAGGTTTTTGCTATAGGGCGCGTGCGCTCGCCAGACAGACAGAGAGAGACAGAGAGATAGAAAGCAGGAAATCACCCCCCAGGGGGGATGGCCACGCCGCAATCCCTTCTCCTCCATTCTCCTCTCGGGATCCTGGGCACGCACGCACACGCGCCCGGCGTGAGTTTAAGCCGCCGGGTCTGGGACTCAAACCGCGGTCGACTACGTGGGAGTCCAGCGACATAGCCATTACGCTAACTGCTGGTCCCTGGGCTGAGATTTTTAAGAATTAACTGAATGGGGTCAGAGGTAGTGTTTGGGGAATTGGACTCCCACAGAACTGACTGTGGTTTCAGTCTCAAAAGAGGCAGCTTGAAACACTCTGGGTGAGTGCGCATGCATGCCAAAAAGCCCAGGAGGAGAGTAGAGGAGAAAGGATTGTGGCATGGCCAACCCCCCAGGGATTGATTTCTCACTTTTCTTTTTTGTCTCTCTGGCCACTGCATGTGCCTATGCCTAAAATCTTATTTTTACTTTTAAACCCTGAGAGAGAATTCTGGGACCTCGATAGATAATATACACTGGGGAGTAGGAGAGAAGGCAATGGGAAGGGAGGATTAAAATTTAGTTTCTAGGGACCAGCAGTTAGCGTAATGGCTATATCGCTGAACTCCCATGTAGCCGATTGTAGTTCGAGTCCCGGACCCGGTGGCTTAAACTCAACGCCAGGTGCATGTACATGTGTGCCCAAGACCCCAAGAGGAGAATGGAGGCGAAGGGATTGCGGCATGGCCATGACCATCCCCCCTGGGGGTTGATTTTTCGCTTTCTATCTCTCTGTCTTTCTGGTAAGTGCATGTGCCTGTAGCAAAAATCTCTCTCAAAAAAAAAATCAGATATCCATACACACACAAAAAAAAAAGATCAAGTGCAACTAATTTTCTTGGGAAGTAATTCATAGAAAGTGAGCAGAGAATAGGAAATGGACAAAGGGAAGCAAAAACAATCCATAGAGAGAGGGTTCATCATTATACTAGCCAACACCAATGGGTACCTGAAACTTACCCTGAATGGAAACTTGGAGAAACAGTATTTATACACAGTTCAGAGGTTGTGAGTCAGAGAAACCAAATGTTTCCAAATCAACTCACTTCCATCATTTTTCACTAGTAGGAAACATTAACTGCATTTTTATACTTCAGTCTCCTGTGATTTTGTAGCAAAAAGAAGGAGGTATTCACAGTTGGAAAGTAGCCAGAGGACAATTTAGAGATGAGGTCCCAGGTGTATATTCAGGGCACCAACAGTTTCTATAAAACCTAGGATGGTTAAGCAGAGTGTCTACAAATTGGAGAATGAAGTTTTTGTTTATGTTGTGCCATACTCATTAATATACAGAGGACTTCAAAACATTCAGGGAAAAATAAAGTACGAATTTGTTTTGGTGAAAAAATTTTAAAACCCATTCGTAGATATTTTTATAATATAGATTTTTCAGGAACTTTTTGATGAACAACATTGTGTGTTTGTTTCTGGTAAGGGTCGTCTGTGCTCACCAGGGAGAAAGGAAAAGTGAGAAATCGACCCTCAGGGGGGACAGCCCCACCGCAATCCCTTCTGCTCCCTCCGCTTGGGATTTTGGGCATGATTCTCAAGCTGCTGTGTCTGGGACTCAAACCATCAAGCTAGCCATGTGGGATCTAGCCCCTTAACCTCTTCAGCACCTGCTGGCCCACACTTGTTGCTTATTTATAGAAGAATATTTTGATTCCATAAAAATCACACACTGTCCCTTTGTCTTCTCATTCTCCCATGCTAATTCTCAGTTGAAAATAACTACTTGGTATGTGGCTACATATCTTGACTTACAGACATACTACAACTTAACAGATGTAATGAATTATTGGTTTGTTGGAAAAGTCATGATGCGTTTCTGAATGGAAAAACAGAAAAAATACGACATGACTTTTCATTGAAGAGAAATCATATTATAGTTTCAATGACTGAAAGTTTAATTATTTGGATTAGTCTTCATTAATTGTATTCTGGTGGCAATGACTTAGGCATCTTCTATGGAAACTCTGAGAATTTAGAGAAGGAAGAAGGAAGGGAAAGAATGGGGTGAAATATGAACTGAGTGTGTGCTACAGTCCATTACCAATGTGTATTTCTCTATATTTTTTTTAAGAAATGATGAACTATTGGGCCAGCTGATGACATAGTGTTGAGGTGATTGGATTCTGTGCAGTTCAAGTCTCAGACCCAGCAGTTTGAAAGTCATGCTATGCTGGACATGTGTGTGCACATGCCTAAAATCCTGATGGGAGGGAGAGATGGAGGAGAAGAAATTGTGGCACAACTCTTCCCAACAGAGAGTGCTTTCTCACTTTCTCTTTCTCTCTCTCTCTGAAAAGTGCAAGTGCCTCCTCGCAAAATTAAAAAAATAAAAAATAAGAATACTGACTTATCTGCCAAGACTCAAGATGAAGGACGAGATATTATTCTCTATTTATACAATGATTAGAACACACTAAATAACTAATAAATGTCTCATTATCTCATAATTATACATTCTGTTAAAAAAAAAGCCTCGTTTGCACATTACTGTAGACTTTCCAGGATATATTGTGTTGTTGAGAAATTCATGCCACATTTTTGCATAGAAAAACATAGCAAAATATGTCATGACTTTGCCAATGACCTAATATTAAGATACCAGAAATATGTGGCCTTGCATTACATTAAAAAAAAGTCTCAATTTTGTTGAATCCCTTGAATCTTGTTAGCATTCACAAATAAGACAGCTTCCCCCTAGACACACACTGTACCCAGTAGGACTGATAAGGTTAGAATTAAATAGTACATTGTTGCCAAAAGATTTTCCAACACAAAAATGACATATATAGATTAATTAATGATAGAAACACAAGAATACAGGAAATGATTAGGAAAACATGGACTAAAAGTCAAGGCAGATTTAAGGTTGGAAGTCAAAGAAGAGCAGTTTATTAACCTCAGCATGCTCTAGTGCCTGTGAATGTGCATGAAAGCCCAAAATCACAGGAAGAGAATGGTAGAGAAGAGATTGCAGTGTGGCCATCTGCCTTGGGGCATGCTTTCTCACTTTCCCACTCTCTGGTGAGCATGCACACCCTATGGCAAAAAATTTTTAAAAATATATATAGAGAGAATATATGTTCAAATAAGAATTATAATTGTGTAATCTGTAATCCATTAGGAGGTTCTCCTTTTTGCCTAAGAACAAAGACTTTGACAGCTGAAATTATTTTAATTCTCAGTTATTTGCCTCTGGAAATTAATATTCTCGTTAACTTTTTTTTTTCCAGACTGAGACTTCTTAATTTCATTTTCTCATTCAGTCAACATTAAATGCATAATCCTGTATCTAGTGTTAGGATGGTAAGTGATAAGAAGTGGCGGATGATTATTGTCCTTACGTCTATAACTAAAATTGTTTGTGGAGATAGGTACTATACAAAGAACAAACATAGGCCAGCTCTGGGCACGGTGGTTAAAGTGGCTGGATCCACATAAACAACTGCAAGATATGAGCCCCAGACCCAGCAGCTTAAGAAACACTCTGGGGAAAAAAAAAAAAAAAAAGAAAGAAAGAAAGAAAGAAAAAAAGAAAAATAAAAAGAATGCCAGGCACGTGTGCATGCATGCCCAAGATCCCGAGAGGAGAATGGAGGAGAAGGGATTGCGGCGTCGCCATCCCCCCTGGGGGGTGATTTCTAGCTTTCTGTCTCTCTGTCTCTCTCTGTCTGTCTGGCGAGCGCATGCACCCTATAGTAAAAACCTCTCCCCCCCCCAAAAAAAAAAAAGAAAGAAAGAAATACTCTGGGCACATGCACATGTGTGCCCAAACTTCCTGAAGGAGGGAGAAATGGGATTATATGTGACCATCCCTATGCAGAGTGTTTTCTCAGTTTTTCTCTCCCTCTCTCTCATGAGCACATGTGCCCTCTGGAAAAATTTTAAAAAAATAAACAAATGTACAGGCAAAAGGGAATCTCCAACCCAAGAAGCATTATTTTCTGTATAGTTTTGAATGAAAGATTTGCACGTGTACATGCACATGCACACGGACGTCATCACAGTTTGCCTTTTTAGATCACTGGAATCTTATCCCATTTTTCTATATATGCGAAACAGTCATATTTTATTTTTAAGCGAGAATGATATGGAAGGACAGTATTCTTGGTATAGTCATCTACAATACTAAAGGGCTTTTCCCTAAACTAACCCATGGAAATCTTGCTTTATTTTTTTTTTAATAAGTTGTTTTCCACAGACCATGTGCACTTATCAGAGAGAGACAGAGGCAAAGTGAGATATCACCCCCTAGAAGGGATGGCCATACAGCAGTCCATTTTCCCCCAGTCTCTTTGCAGGATTTTGAGCACTGACACATATGTGTCTGGCATGATTTTCAAGTCATCGACTCCAGGATTCAAACTGCTCAGCCAGCCATATGGAATCCAGCATCTTAATCACTGTGCCACCCACTGGCCCCACCCAGGAAAATCTCTTTACAGTTAGAGCCTGCTGCTCTTCATTACTTATTTTCAGCTTGACTCCTTATTCTCCCAATGTACATCTAGTACTTTATTGTGTAGTCCTTGTCCTTCTGCAAAACATCCCTGTAGTAGGCAGACAAAGAATATTGCTCTAAGGGGGGCAGCAGGTGGTGTGGTGGTTAAGGGTGCTGGATTCCCACATGGCTGACTACAGTTCAAGTCCTGGACCTGGCAGCTTGCTTTCTCCCTTTCCCTTTCTCTCTCTCCTTCTGTCTCTCTCTGGTCAAATTTAAGTAAATAAATAAAGTTAAATAAAATAATGATTAAAAAAATATTGCCCTATGTATGTATATATAAATTTATCCAACAATTTATGCTCAAGAGAAATGGTTTAACGTAGGGTCAGTACTCTTCCTCCTCTAGTATGAAGTTAATATCTGTTGTATTAAAACCATTTTTGTCTATTTAATCATAACAATGACAGGGGAAATATTGCTTAGAATAGTGGTATTGCTCCATCATATCTTGATTTTCTCACTTGATTTGACCGGTCTGACTGATAAATATTACTCTCTTTTGCATAGCAGCCTTTGTAGCTTATGTTATCAGTCAAGTTTTATAGGAAAAATAACAAAGATACAGGGAGGTTAAGTCACCTAATACTACTCTGTTAATAGCAGACATTAGCTGGTATTTATACCACTGGGAGTCTTCTTATTCTCATTATGTTTACTACATTTATTTATTTAATGACTATGTATTGGGCTCCTACAAGGCACCGTACATTTTTCTAGGCTGTAAGGATACAATACTGGGGAAAAACAAAAAAAAAAGACAAAAAATAGACTTTTTTCAAGGAGCTTATATTCTGGTAGGGGGAACAGGCAATGAAAATAAAAAGTGCTATGCCATATTGTTGTGAGTGTTACGGAGAAATCTAGAACAGGAAAGGAGAATAGAACCTACCATGGTCACATTAAAGAAAGAAATGAAGACTATGAAGGAATGAAAGACTCTCTAATACTCAGAGCACTGAATAAACACTGCATTTTGATAATCAGATTGCATATCTGGAAACCTACTTTGCAAGCTTAGAGTGATCACTTCTCCTCCTGGTTGTCAGTTTTAGCACCTGGTGGAAAAAAGGGTCCCAAATTAGCTTTAATTCTCCCCTCACCTCATGAAATTTTAACCTCTGTCCTCTAGCCTGGGTAATTCTCTTTTCATGTCTTTATCTTAGTTTTACTTTCCTTCAACCAGTTAGCCTCTTTTCCTAATTTCCCTCAAACCAAAGTTCTTTATACTCATGCACAAACATGTGACTATAATCATTTCCCTTATTTAAGTCACACATTCAAATTGTGATGAAAGCTTAGCAAAAATAAAGTAAAAAGGGCAAGCGTTTTGAAAATTGTTATAAGGCTGATGCCTGATTACCTTTCTAACTTTCTAAGTGCCCTTATTTCTTTTAGATACTGAAAATATGCTAATTTTCATAGCAGATATACTGTGTGTGTTTGCAAAAAAAGGAGCAGTATGCTCAGCGGAGATGGGAGGAAATATTTTGATAGATACCAGCTTTCTCAACCTAATTACACAGACATAACTAATTTTACCCATCATCCATGCATAAGTTCATTGCTATTTCTAACACTTTCGCAAACTTAAAGTGAAAGTATTTTTGACACACATCGCTTCCTCAAATCATGCATTAATATTTGCTCTGTTAAAAATAGGAAATAGGAAGATTATTTTCTACTGTTTGTTTTAACATTTTTTAGGCTATTATTACAGCTATTAATTTTTAATGCCCACTATGCATTAGGAAACACCAGCGGCATGTTTTACACCTTATTTCATGCCCCTTTTTCTTATTGTAACAAACTATAGGAGCATATATAACTGTTTCAGATTGAGAAATGAAGACATTGAAATGAACTCTGTTAAAACAGTTACCTGGTTTATTCAGGACCACTTAATTTACACATGGTCGATCCTTTGAGGTTTACAGAAAAACAGATGTGGCCTACCAAGCATCAAACAACAAATTTACTATAGTCATTCTTTTTTTTTTTTTTTTTTTTGGAGAGGTTTTTGCTATAGGGCGCGTGCGCTCGCCAGACAGACAGAGAGAAACAGAGAGATAGAAAGCAGGAAATCACCCCCCAGGGGGGATGGCCACGCCACAATCCCTTCTCCTCCATTCTCCTCTCGGGATCTTGGGCACGCACGCACTCGCGTCCGGCGTGAATTTAAGCCGCCGGGTCCGGGACTCGAACCGCGGTCGACCACGTGGGAGTCCAGCGACATAGCCATTACGCTAACTGCTGGTCCCTATAGTCATTCTTTTAAGAAATGAGTGTTTACTGGATTTTTAAAAATTAAACATTCATTTTTGTTTTATGATTACATTTGGTAACTGTGAATGACAAACTCAAAGAAAAGTGAAAAGAAGGGAACTGACAGCTCAGGAAATATATGGAATTTTAGAATCATAATGGTTCTCGTAACAGCATAGGTAAAAGCAGTCAGAGGGAAATGTTGGTAAAGTGTGTAATATACTGGATTTGAGAATATCAACCTCTTGAGCATTTTTCACTTGTGTTCTCAAAATAAGTTATTAAAGACTAATGAATGTTCTGCAATATAACAGTAATACTACTAATAAAATGACAAAGTGCTGTGGGAAGAAGCAGGTTTGAGAAATGTGTTTTATTTCCCAATTCCCCTTTCATGATTCATAATACCTATTAAATATCTGATAACTTTAATAGGTCTTGCAGTGAAGAAGTCTGTTCTAAGATGTTTATTTTCTCTAAGATTTTCAAAATGTGTTTGAGTATGGAACATGTGCTTTCCCATGAAACAAACACCTAATAATGTCTTATAAAATGTAATCAGCCAATAGAACACATGGCATGAAAATTGTGCAAGTAACGTTCTTTGGCCTCATGTAGAAGACACTGGATATTTAGCATGCTTCAATAGATTGCTATTTCAAAAAAAAAATTTTAAATGTGATTTTTTATTATAATTAATAGAGCCAGTTTATTTATTAAAGCCCAACCTTTCCATTCAGGAAATATTCTCTTAGAGGTCATGTATCATAAATATTATGTATAGATATATAAGTGCAAAAACCCAGTGGTCATTCTAAAATCTATGTTTGCATGCAGTGACCAATCTCCTTGGGCTACTAAAAATATGTACTTAGAATTCCCAGAAGTCTATAGGGCATTCATCCACCACTGTTTACCAAGGAACAGCTACTAGACCCATCACATCTTTAAATCCAAGATTTATGTTCTATGTGGAAGATAAAACTCTTGAGTGAAACAAGTTGAGTTTCATACATACCCAAAGTACAACTGAATTGAGACTATAGTTAATGTTCTCAGGTAAAAGTATAGAGATGGTATCTAGCCATGTCGTTATTGACATGAAGATATTTATCACACTCTTGCAGATGGGACTTCAAGAGTCCTTCTTTGAATTCTATTGTCTTCTATTCTTCTTTTGGTTTATAGCACTGAATGACTTCTTACTAATTCAGACTTCCTATTGATTTGAGAAACACAGGTTCACAATTCAGTGTCTAAGTTATTTTGCCTTCTATACTTGAGGGAATTCTTATAAAATACTTAGAACAGGGACCAGCAGATGGCATAATGGTTTGGTCACTTGACTCTCATGTAGTTGACCATATGTAAAGTCTCAGACCTGGTGGCTTAAAACTCAGGCCAGATGCATGTGCATGTGTGCCCAAGATCCTGAGAGGAGAATGGAAGAGAAGGGATTGCCATGTGACCATCCCCCACTGGGGGGGGGGGGTGATTTCTCACTTTCTGTCTCTCTGTCTCTCAGATAAGCTCATGTACCCTAAAGCAAAAATCTCTCTTAAAAATAAAAAAGATACCTAGAGCAAACTCTTCAAGCTATCTTAGGTACAAGAAAAGTATTAATCATGGGTACATACTTGATAGAATTATACATAGCTGATAAAATTATTAGCAATCTCTATTACTTTTTTTAAGATAAAATATAGTCATGTAGTGATCTTCCTGCCTGAGGGATCCCTGGACTAGAGTTGAGGATCACTAGGACCAGAGATGAGGAACACCAGGCCTTGCTCTTTCTTAAACGGGGTCTCTCTGTGTTGCCTCAGCCAACCTGGAGCTTCTGATTCTCAGATCTCAGGCTCCCCAGTTGCTGAGGTTACAGGTGCACAACAGCATACCCTGCCTTTAGGTCTGACTAGAAATCGAACCCAGACCTTCTATGTGGCCCAGCCGGCAGAACACAGCATCTTAGCAGTGTGTACCACCTCAGCTGGGCCTATTATGCATCATATCTGACCAATTACGTTTATTTCTCTGTGGGTAAGAAAGATAGTGGTGTGTGTATCTGTATGTGTGTACATATGTGTATAGACACATCTACTAATCAGATTTTCCTTATTTAAAATAGTCATTTTATGGGAACCAGCAGTTAGCGTAATGGCTATATCGCTGGACTCCCACGTAGTCGACAGCGGTTCGCGTCCCGGACCTGGTGACTTAAAACTCACGCCGGGCGCGTGTGCGTGCGTGCCCAAGATCCCGAGAGGAGAATGGAGGGAAAGGGATTGTGGCGTGACCATCACCCCTGGGGGGTGATTTCTCGCTTTCTGTCTCAAATATCTCTCTCTGTCTGGCGAGCGCATGTGCCCTATAGCAAAAAAAACTCTCCAAAAAAAAAAAAAATAGTCATTTTAGAGTTTTTTTAATGCTTAGAAACAGTAAAATAGGAAAAAATGAAAATATAAAGACGATTATAGCACTAAACCAGGCACACATTATTCACCTATTATTTTCTTCTGTGCAATCCTTTTCTACATAAATTTTTATGCTATTTAAATGTTTATTTTTAAAGAAGTTTTTAGCTTGTTTAAAACTAAATTTTAACAAAAGCTCGTTGTACGTCATTAAAATCTTTCTAAAGATCATTTCAAAATATTATATCCTATTGCATATATCAAGAGTGTCATAATTAATTTAGCTATTAACTCATTTTAAACAGTAAGGAAATTTGGGAATTTCACTACTATAAATACTATGGTAGACATTTTTATTTATAAAACTCATCCCCCCTGATAATAGACTCCCATAAATTGTATATAGTATCAAAAATTATGAATCTTTGATGAGACTCAATACATCAACACTTTGTATCAACCTACCTGTTCATAAGTCATTGAAACTACTATCCAATTAATAGTTGATAATATTTACATCAGATTAATATGAGACTTCTATATTTTAAATCATGGAAATATATTAATCATCATTTTAACTTTCAAGTCACCTTATAAATTATTTTCATGAGAACTTCAAAAAGTTCATGGACGGACCAATAGATGGCATAATGGTTATGTTGCTGGACTTCCACATAGTTGACTGCAGTTCAAGTCCCAAAATCAGAGGTTTGAAATTCATGTTGGATGCATATGCGTGTATGCCCAAGATCTCGAGAGGAGAAAGGAGAAAAAGGGATTGTGGCATGGCCATCTCCCCTGGGAGGTGGTTTCTCACTTTTTCTTTTTTTTTTTTCTCTCTCTCTCCAGTGAGTGCATGTACCCTATAGCAAAAATCTCTCTTAAGAAAAAAAGTTCACAGAAAAATGGAATTAAAGATAATTTTATTTTAGTGCAAAATAATTTGAAATCTGCCCATAGTTTTTCCATAATATTAATTTCTATGAATTTTATTTATTTATTTTTTTTTGGAGAGGTTTTTCGCTATAGGGCGCGTGTGCTCGCCGGACAGACAGAGACAAACAGAGAGACAGAAAGCGAGAAATCACTCCCCAGGGGGGTGGTCACGCAGCAATCCCTTCTCCTCCATTCTCCTCTCGGGATCTTGGGCACGCACGCACACGTGCCCAGCGTGAGTTGTAAGCCACCGGGTCCGAGACGCGAACCGCGGTCGACTACGTGGGAGTCCAGCGACATAGCCATTACGCTAACTGCTGGTTCCCTCTATGAATTTTTTTTTTTTTTTTGAGAGGTTTTTTTCACTATAGGGCGCGTGCACTCACCAGACAGACAGAGAGAGACATAGAGACAGAAAGCGAGAAATCACCCCCCAGGGGGGTGGTCACGCAGCAATCCCTTCTCCTCCATTCTCCTCTCGGGATCTTGGGCACGCACGCACACGTGCCCGGCGTGAGTTGTAAGCCACTGGGTCCGAGATGCGAACCGCGGTCGACTACGTGGGAGTCCAGCGACATAGCCATTACGCTAACTGCTGGTTCCCCTTCTATGAATTTTTTTAAAGACCCTCATGTTCTGATTTGGTACATAGTTGCCAAATCAGTGGCATTTTATGGCACATTCCTGCCATTGCCTCACATTTATTCCATATCCCATCAACCAAGACAAACCAGTGTAACACGTTAGTACTGTAGGTAGGCCATAGTCTGGGGCTGTCCATCCAGTACTGTTGTCAAGGTTGATGTAACTATGTATCCAGGAATTTTGGTATTTCCATTCTGGTTCCACTTTGATGTCAAGTTTTTATGTGACCTTAGAAAAGTCATTGGGACCAGCAGTTAGCGTAATGGCTATGTCACTGGACTCCCATGTAGTCGACCGTGGTTCGAGTCCCGGACCCGGTGGCTTAAACTCATGCCGGGCCCATGTGCGTGCGTGCCCAAGATCCCGGGAGGAGAATGGAGGAAAAGGGATTGCGGCGTGGCCATTCCCCCTGGGGGGTGATTTCTCATTTTCTATCTCTCTGTCTCTCTCTGTCTTTCTGGCGAGCGCACGCGCCCTATAGCGAAAACCTCTCTCCAAAAAAAAAAAAAAGAAAAGTCATATTCCCTCTCTGTCCTTTAATTTTTCCAGTGGTATTTAAGTGAAATGAGCTATGGAATGGGCTTCCATCCAGTTCTATGGCTTTCATAATTTGTTGTTTCCATGGGACCAGCAGGTGGTGTGGTGGTTAAGGATGCTGGACTCCCACATAGCCAACCATGGTTCAAGTCCCAGACCTGGCAGCTTGCTCTCTCTCTTTCCCTCTCTGGTCATATTAAAATAAATAAATAAAGTTAAATAAAATAATTCTTTAAAAATACTTTGTTTGCTTCCACATTTGTGTAGGGGGAAAAAAAACCTGTTTCACAACCTAGATTGTCTTTATGATTTTTAAAAATGTACATTTAATCATTGTAGTACACGGAAATATCTTAAATAAGATCCCTAAAGCAAAGGCAATAATCCCCAAAACAGACAAGTTGAATGACATCAAGCTAAGAGCTTCTACACAACAAAGAAAGCTATAGAGTGAAGAGACAACACTCAGAATGGGAGAGTGAAAGAGACTTTGTTTTAGGTTGCTCTCCTATTCAGAAGTTAGCAGATGAAATTAATTTCAGTGATTACATTTTAACTGTATAATGTTTCAATATTTTGTGTATAATGACCAATAAATTGTCATTTATAACATCTAAAATTACACATTGTATGCTATATAAAATGACTAAATCATATGGGAAAATACTGCTTAGCACTGTTTCCACTGTATTATTGAGCAATTTGAGCACAAGTAAATCAAAGTAAGTCCTGTCGTGCATTACTAACCTCGGAAAAAAATTTCTCTATTAGATCTGGGCTATTCTTTTAATGATGGACTCTGGCAGCATGCTTCTAAAGCTCTAAGTGAACCATTTTCACGGTTTTTCACAGTGGGTTACAGCATCAGATAACTATTTCTAGAACTTTTCCACTTCAGTTGGCCTCCCACACACTTTGGACTGTAGAGATTATTAAAAATTTAAGCAATGGAATAAAAATCATTTATATTAAAGCCAACACAACCTTTTAAGAATCTCTCTCCCTGTCTCACTCTCACTTTGTCTCTGTTTCCCTTGATCTCTCAAAAGAAGCTGCTTTTATTAGTTCTCAGGTTTAGATGCATCCTTAGGTAACTTAGTCCTTCTGAGGTACAAAACTTCTCAAGTAAGTAGTTGAGCTCCTTTCTCCTGAAAAGCATCAGTATCTGAGAAGCTTAGAAACGGCCTTCTCTTTTTCTAAATAGCCTAACTAGAGCATGTTTTCTTGAGTTGAGGGGAAATATCCCCATTTAAAATCTTTCCCATTGGGACTATTGGTGTAAAGGTTATGTTGCTAGACTCCCATGTAGTCAACCATGGCTCGAGTATGGACCCAGAAACTTAAAACTCATGCTGGGCACATGTGCAAATGTGCCCAGAATCCCAGGAGGACAATGGAGGAGAAGGAATTGCTGCGTGGCCATCCCCTGCCCCCTGGGGGTGGTGGTGGTTAATTTCTCACTTTCTGTCTCTCTGGTGCATGCACATGCCCTATAGCAAAAACCTCTCTTAAAAGAAAAAAGAACACTTTCATTGATTTCAACTCTCAAAACATTTTCAAACCATACTGTAACCCCAAGCACTCCATAGAAAATGTTTCTGAAAAACAGTTTTTCATTTCATTGAAGGGTATCATGTGTTTTGTTATTTTTTGGCATAAAGGGCAGGCTGTGCTTTTTCGCATATCTCTTGTTTCCACCATGTTGTTTTCCAAGTTGAAATATCTTAAGTCTTACCATTGCCAGTCCCTGAACTCATTCTAATGCATATTCATCCTCCAGGAATTTGCTGAAATGTTCTGCTTCTCTGACACATTCCTTGATCTACTCATGAAAGTTTTTATCTTTATCACTTGTTTCCTTAAACACAGAGTACTATCTTGTTTGCCTTTGAATATATGCATCAATTTTGTGACAAATATGGATGTTGCTTATTTGCCTGAGTGAGTAAAACTTAAAATATCCAGATATCACTAAGGAGGTCTAAGTTAAAATGAGACAGGTATACCTTTGTGCTTAAACCGTATCGTACTATCACTTTCACAACCCCAGGGTTCTAATTCTTGTAAATTCTGATTAATATAGACAAGTAACAGAAATAAAAATAACACAATTGATTTGATAATATTTTAGTTCCGATATAAAAATTGCTGTGACTTCAAATGGATGGATGACTCTTTTTTAAATTGTGAGATGGAAGTGGTGTAGTAAATCCCTTGGATTAAACATTAGAAAATGTTTCTACTGGGCCTTACGCAATGACCAGTGCTCAGCACCAATTGGTTTATATTAAATAGTATGTTTAAAGCTTGCAAAGCAGTGCCTGACACATAATAAAGGCACATTGATGTACTAATTAAGATTTTACTTTTTAAATTTTTGCTACAGAGTGTGTGTGCTTGCCAGAGATACAGAGAGAGAGAGGGAAACTGAGAAATCGTACCTTGGGGGAGATGGCCACGCTGCAATCCCTTCTTCTCTAGCCTCGTCTTAGAATTTTGGGTGTGCATGCATACACACCCTGCTTGATTTTTTTTTTTTTTTTTTTTTGAGAGGTTTTTCGCTATAGGGCGCGTGCGCTCGCCAGACAGACAGAGAGAGACATAGAGACAGAAAACGAGAAATCACCCCCCCCCAGGGGGGATGGTCACGCCGCAATCCCTTCTCCTCCATTCTCCTCTCGGGATCTTGGGCACGCACGCACACGTGCCCGGTGTGAGTTTTAAGCCACCGGTTCTGGGACGCGAACCGCGGTCGACTACGTGGGAGTCCAGCGACATAGCCATTACGCTAACTGCTGGTTCCCCACCCTGCTTGATTTTTAAGTCACCAGATATGGTGCTTGAATTCTGTAGCTGGACATGTGGAATCCAGCACCTTAACTTCCATGCCATCTATTGACCCCCAAAGATTTTTTTTAATAAGGGATACTCAGAGAAGAAAAATATGCTTTCTGTGCATTTTAAAGGGATTGTCCTCATTTGGGGGAAAAGAGAAAGCTAACTGCCTCTTAATTCCGGGAACTGGGAGTGGATAATAATAGGTGGAGGGAAGGAATCAGGGAAAAGTTAACTGTTGATCATAATACATACGGTAATATCTTTGACTTGACTAGTTTGCGTTGTATTCATGTTGGGAAAAACAATGTACACTGTAAAGATGTACCGTGATTAAATATAAATTTTAAAAAATGATTCAAAGGGAGTGGAGGACCACTTTTTACAGGCACCTTAAGTCTGTCTTGGGATTTTTTACATTTCAGGGTTATATCTCCTGTTCCTAAACTTATGTCTTAAATTCTAGGAGTAACTATATGAAATGAAAAAGTGAATGAATAAATGAAATATTGCCTCAGTCTTCCAAGGATTTACTCAAAATAGTATTGATTAATTTTAGCTAAGACTGGGCTTTGGGGTGGGGTGGGGGACAGCAGGTGGCAGATTAAGGCAACTGGATCCCATATGGCCAACTACATGGTTCAAATCCTAGACCTGGTGGCTAGAAAATCACCCAGATGGGCATATGTGCATACCCAAAACCCTGAGAGGAGATGGAGGAGAAGGGATTATGGTGTGGCCATCCCCCCCCCGGGGGTGCTTTCTCTCTCTCTCCCTCTCTCTCTCTCTCTCTCTCTCTCTCTCTGGCAAGTGCATGTGCCCTATAGCACAAAGGCAAATTCATAGATACTTCAGAATTTTTTAAAATGAAAGGAAAGGGGCCAGCAGGTGGCATGATAGTTAAGGCACTGGACTCCCACGTGGCCGACCATAGTTTGAGTCCCAGTTCTGGCAGCTTTCTTTCTCACTTTTCCTATTTCTCTCTGTCCCTCTTTGGTTAATTAAAGAATAATAACAAATAAAATTTTAAATTTAAAAATTCTTTTAAAAAATTTTTTTAATGAAAGGAAAAAAGAAACAAGAAAACTTTGGTATCTACATTACAATTATAATGAAGCTTAAAATAGGGGAGCCTATTGTGGTGCAGTGGTAAAGCACAATCTTAGTGACTCTGACCCACGTGGGCAGGTCCAGGGTTTGTGTCTGGGAACCTCCCTGGATGCGCGGGGTATGACCATGCCCATGATCTGGGCTGGAGGAAGCTGAGTGTGGATTGCTTAGGAACCTGCTGAGAGTAACTGTCTTCAACTCAGGACTCCTCCTTCAGCCTTTTACTTCTGCTTGGAACGGTCTCTCTCTGATATCTGTTTTTATCTTTTCCTCCATTGCCTAGTTAAATCTTATGTATTCATTATTCATGTCTGCTGAAATGTCAGTTCTTTGGGGAAATGTTTCAGGGTTTGTTATTTTTGGTTAGATTTCATTGTTATAAGCTCTTCTTAAAATGCATTCTCTTTTCTGCAAAACACTTACCTGTGATTCTATGTGTAATCATTTTTGTATAATTTGCATAATTTAAAAGTACTTTTTCCCATCTAGATTCTAACTCCATGAGAATAAGGTGTATGTATCTATCTTAAGCATTAAGACTCCATTGCCTAGAACAGTTGATCAGATGGTCTAAGTACCAAATATAAAAAACAAACAAACAAACAAACAAACAAAAACAAGCAAATCTCCTACCTACTGACTTGGGTGTTTACATGAGAGATTTATAAGGACTCTGTTTTATACACCTCCAGGTTCCATGTTTATAGTCTCAGTTTTGGAAACTACTCCATGAGTGGCATTTAATAAAAACATATTTAAATATATTAGCAGTGAAAATTTATTTCCAATTATCTGGTAATTTAAGAAAAATTTGGAAATTGTGCTATATGAGTAATTAAAATTATTTAAATGTTCTTGGTTTTCATGTATTTGCCTGCTTACCCTGTTTTGACAGGCAGCATAGTAACCATGGCCTTCGTCAGTCTGAGAAGGCATTGATTCTTTCTTACCTTTCTTACCCCTGCAGTTCAGCCACTCGGGAGGCTGGGGTAGGATGATTGTGATATAGCAACAACCTGTGTTTAATACACACACAGAACACCAAAAAAATTAAAATTAAAATTAAAAAGTCTACTTCGTATAAAGGTAGAACTGAGAGTTCCTAGATAGGTTCATTCAGTGTCCTAAATATCATCATCTCCGAAATTTAAGAATTTTCTCAGACACTGAAATCATTTTAAAACATTATAGTTGGCTTATGATAGAGTTTCATGGAAAATAATTCTCATGGAAGATTGTCATGAAGCCCCAAACTTCTTCCAGCCTTAATCCAATACAAGAGCTCACAAAGAAAGTCTTTCTTGTGAAGCTGGTAAGAACCACCCTCAGGAAATCTCTGGCACATGCTATTAAAGCACTGCAGAAATAGAGAATTAAGGTAAGGTTTTACAAGATTTTATAGACATAGAACCACTCTGCTTAGGGTGGGGAAAAAAGTCTTATTGACTCTAGATATGCCTATAAAAATATAATTACCAAATCCTGGAATTTCTCAGTGAATACCTGGAGAGAGGACTGAATCACTCCTCATATACACACACGCGCGCACATGCACACTATGTGTGTGTGTGTAACATTACACATGCATATGTGCATATGTAAATTATATACAATGTGTACTTATGTGTGTATACATGCACTAAGCTTAGAAGTACACTATTCAATGTAGTAGCCACTAATTACATGTGGCTTTTGAGTCATTTCAAATATAGGTAGTCCAAATTAAGATAAAATGTATGTGTAAAGTACCCATTGGATTTCAAAGACTTATTACAAAAACTGTAGACTAGCTCATTAATATGTTACATTGATTGCATATAAAACTATTTTCCATGTATTGAGTTCAATAAAATATGTTATTGGGACTAGCAGTTAGCATAATGGCTATGTTGCTGGACTCCCATGTAGTCAACCACAGTTCGAGTCCCGGACCCGGTGGCTTAAACTCACGCTGGGCGCGTGTGCATGCGTGCCCAAGATCCTGAGAGGAGAATGGAGGAGAAGGGATTGCAGCGTGGCCATCCCCCCGGGGGGTGATTTCTCACTTTCTGTCTCTCTGTCTCTCTCTCTCTTTCTGACGAGCACACACGCCCTATAGCAAAAACCTCTCCAAAAAAAAAGAAAGAAAATATGTTATTAAAATTTTTCGTTCTTTCTATTTACCCTTTTAATGTGGCTTCTAGAAAGTTTCTAAATGCTGATGTGGCTCACTGTGTATTTGTATTGGATAGTGCAGGTTTAATGGCTATAGAGTTGCAGAAAGAAAACATGGACTTGAAGTTGGAAGGTTTTTCCAGAAGACAATAGAACACAATGGTTATACTATGAATTGTGGGCTCAGACTCTGAACTTAAATTCTACCTCTGCTACTTGATAACTACATAGCCTTGGGAAATGTATTTAACTTCTCTATAGTGCCTCTTCTATAAAAAGAGGATATTAATTAAATTGAGCAGAGATTATTGAATGAGATAATACATACAAAACTCACACTAATTGTGTCATATGGTATGACTGGGTTTATAATTTGACAAGTATTTTTTGAGCACCTAGTATGTGCTAGGCTATGTGTGAGAGGAACATAAATAACTAACGATATTTTCTGACTAAAATGAGACAGAATTCATACACCTTATCAATTATGTTTACTTAAATTTCAGTCTATTTTCTCATATTAAACCAAGTTTATTGATCCACATGAAAGGGCCTTGAAGATTAAGTAAGATTAAGAGTATGTAATGTAGTAATTTTATGAATTAAAAGGGGTGACCTAGATCATGGCTTTTACTTTGCCTCTCTGCATTCTGATTTAGCTTCATCTAAATATCTTGCACCTTGATTTGCATTCATTTGCTGAATTTTTGGTTGTTTAGCTTTTTGTTTCTGCTGAGAAAACCCAACAGAGAAACCTTTAAGCACTCAAAACTTTCTGGCTGGAGATCACTGACATGCAGAGTTTATATGTTTAATCCATTTTGACCTTTTTAGTCTAAAATTTAATGTGATTAACCTGGGAGACATCATTATACAAATTGCATTGTATGATTCTATCAAAAAAAAAAAAAAACAGCATCACTAGTTATTATTGTTAGCCTTAATTTTGTAAAAGCTCATCTCAATTAGTCAAAACAATTGTGTAACTTACAAAATATTTATTTTAAATATATTCCAATGTGGCAAAGTATCCTAATACTGTTTGAAATAACTAATTATCTCTGAGAGTAATTCTGCTTCGTAGTTTCTATGAAACCATATCCCAGTGTCCTACATAACCCTCATATCTGTCATATGATAGTTTGTACTATTCCATATTGTACTATTTACGGAAAAGATGAATTAATGTAGAAAAGACTAGTTGAGGATGAGAAATAATTGAAAAGAAAAAACCATGATATGATTTCAGAGTTTAAAAGTAGCCAAAAATTTAACATCCCACTTCTAAAAGTGAGCTTATGCAGATAACTTGCATGTTATTTTTTTACAATGTGTTATGTAAAAGTATTTAATAAAATTAAGATATGCAAGTTCTCTTGTGAAGTAGCTTTTGTGAGACCTGTTTTTGCTCAGCAGGTCCTCTCTTTACTTCCTTTTGTGGGAATTCTACTGAATTCTAGCCCATGTAAAAGGAAGCAGATCAAGCTAAATATATGTATATCACATGATTTTATAACATGATTTTTTTTTTTTTATTTACCAGAACGTGTACACACCTACTCGAGAGAGAAACAGACAGTGAGAAAGCACCTCTTATAAGGGAGGGTCATGATGCAATTCTTTCTCCCCCATTTCTCACTTTTTTCAGGATTTGGGGCGCACACACACACGCACACACACATACACACACACACACACACACACACACATACACACACACACGTACCCAGCATTTTTCAAGCTGCCTGGACTAGGCCTCGAACTGCAGGGTCTGCCTAGTGAGATACAGCTACCTTAAACACCATGCCTCAGGCTGGACCAATCAAATGATTTTCATCCTTCTCTACATAGTTGGCTAACTAATGCAAGGCCAGGTCAGTGAGCAATGGATCTGATATGACTTTTTGACACACAGTTCATGTTAGACTGCCTGAAAGCAGAAGGCAGAGGAGAGTAAAAGTGAAAGCAAGACCAAGAGAAGGAAGGGAAAAGAAGTAAGCATCAGTGAGAGGAGAGAGCATACAATCCCTGTGAAATAATCAGGCTGATTTTAGGGTAATTCATTCTCAGCTCCTGTCTCTGGGATTCTGTTACCCTTAAATTTGAGTGTCTGAAAGAAGGTGGTAAGACCGCCATAGCTTCTGTGGCATGGAGCTAAAACCATTCCCGATGAATAACTAAAACACTTCACTACAGAGATTATTTACCTATATGATCCAACCAGTGCATGCTAATTGCATATCTACTTAGTAAACCACTTTTAAAATGTGTATAGTACCTTAAAATTCAGAGGAAATAATATTTTCATACCAATAAAAATTTTTTTCAGAAGAAAAAAATTAGTTTTTTTCATTTGGTCCTAAATTGATTCATTAAATACACTTATTAGCTTTATATATTTTTAAATATTTAAGTTGTCTTTTTTTTCTTTCATGACAGAATTAGACAGATCCTCTTGCCTTGAAGATTTTCACCATACTAGGATCACTTTTCATTCTTCCAAACCCAAGATCCTTCCCTTGAGCTTCCTATATAGTTCAGGCCACACCTGGTTTTTCACTGGAGTTTATCTTTAGGGGTATTTAACTCTAACAATTAAACAGTGACTTCCTGAACAAGTCCAGCAGATCCTCTTCTGTACTGTGCTGTATTTATATGGTAAACAGTTTAATAAGTAATCCTAACTCTAATTATGGTTCTGTGACAAATGCTCAGAGGCATTTCTTTCTATGAAACATCATCAATGAAACATAATATTGCATCTTTCTTTTCATAAAAGGTTATAAAATGGGTAACAAGGGAACTGCAGGGGAGTAAAGCTATTTTTTTTTCTATGAATCTTTTAATCTTCTTCAAAACTATCTGGCAAGCTCCCATGATGTATCTTTTTTCTCCCATCAATATACTAACATAGACCTTTGCAAGTTTTAGAAGCAATATGTGACATTTCAAACAGGTCAGTGAACATATTTATTCTTTCCAAACAAACGATAGTAAAGATTTTGTCAACGAAAAAAAAAAAGGTGAGACAGGGTCACCAGAAAGGTGAAATGCACAATGACTCCAAATAGATCAAAAGATCTTGCTTGCTCCAGAATGGCATTCCCCTCAGTATGCTTAGAGTGCAATGAACAGTCATTTGAACATAATTTGATGGAACCAAGTGAGAGAAAATTTTACAAAGAGCTCTGGATAAATACCAGAGTCAGTTCCAAAGACAGTGGAAGAATAGAAGGTAGTATAGAAAGAAGTTTAGGTCACCTGTGCTTAATTAGTGAGACAAAGTGTGACCAAATCACCTAGCCTTTTACCCTTGAAAAAGAAAGGGTAAGCTTACAAATTATACGCATCTTGACCTTGGAGAATTAAGTACATTTTATCTCTTTAGGTGACAGTTCTCAGACTAGTGAATAACATTCTAGGAGTAGGGCAACTTTCAACACAGGAATAGTTTAATCAGAGCTCTGTTGTCATTGTGCTGAACTGTATCCTCTGCAGTGGTTTTCATAGAAAGTATTGAAAGACATCTTAAAAAATAATTTTAGTCTCTCGCCTGTGGGTTCAAATCCCTTTCTTTGCCTCGTTGACAGGGATAAACTAAAGGATTGTAAGAAAATTTTAAAATGGATGTTTTCAGAGTTTAAATACCTGATAGACTAAAAGTATGGTTAAAAGCTTATTGAGGACTAAAATGCTGAGTCATCAAGGACTTCATCTTGAGACACTGGTCACGGTACCTTCATGCCCCTTTAGGGAGCATGACATTTATTGCATATGAATTTAGAATTTATGATAATGAATGGAATAAAGAAAAATAAACTTTACTGAAAAAGCTGCAAACATCCTTTGTATGATAAAACTCAAAAAGTGATTCTGAGAAGTAAAAGGGGGACAGAAAACCTTCAAGTGAAAAAAAAGAAAAGAAAATCTTTTTAAGAAAAGAGGTGGGGAGGGGTAGGGAAGGAAGGAGAAAGACAGGAAGAGAAGGAAAGTTGATCCTCTCCAGGTAGAACTGGTAAAAATTGAATTACCAGGTAATAATTAAAGAATAAGCAAGGTGGGTACCTTCTTATTTATTTGACTGATTGTACAATAAGGTTAAGCTGAAGGATTTAAAAAAAAACTAGATAAACACTATAAGGGTCATAGCCTCTCTCAGCCAGATCCACCATATACCATATAAAGCATTTGGTAGCATCAGGCAAAAAAAATTTACTAGGCTCATAAAATATGAATTTTGTGATTTAATGTATAATAAATTTTTTGTCATTGTTATAACAAACATGCACTCTGTCTTGGTAATTTTTAGTGTACAATTCCCAAGGAAATGATATGCAAATAGGGGGTATAAATAAATGCAAGATTTATAGTAGAAAGAGGCAAATGTAAAATTCAAAAATCTGCCTGCAAGACATGGCTCTCTAGTAACTCCCAACGTGGACAACAACAATTGTAGCATAGAAACCACATGTTATCCTTTTTTTCTTATCAAGCATAGGGTTCCCTTCTAGAATAGATGCAGCTCATAGACAGCTGACACAGGAATAGTTCTTCTGTCTGCTTTCCTTCCTATGATAACTCATCCAGGTTGTGTAGTGAATACTAATGGAGTTTTGACATCAGTACGTGTAAATACCCTTCCAGTAGCTTAATGGATGTGGCCTTGGGCAAGCATTATTGAACCACAAGCTCTTGCTCTATCTAATGAAACAAAAATCGTGTGTTAATTCAGGTCTTCTGAGAAGCATAAACTAAGACAGGATTAAACTGACAAAGAGTATATTATAGGAAATGCCTATATAAGGAAAACAAGAGAACAGAGGAAAGAGTGGGACATTATCAGATGTGATGTCTTGAGAAAGAGGGAGATGATATTGGATAGAATGAGATAGCTATGTAGTCTAAGAGAAAGTTCAGTAAAACCATGAGTGTCCTCAATCCTGAATGGTCCTGAAGAGGAATCCTGAGTCTCTATAAAGAGGTCTACATTATAGTATTCCTGATGTACCTGTCACCGATGGGAAGGACGGGAAGGGAAGCTGCCTCCAGAAGCCATGACTGTGGTACAAAAGTGGTGATGAATTTCAAAGCACAGCATTGAACATCTCTTCTATTAGAAGCCTGTAAGACTCATTTTCTTGGCCAGCACAAGAGAACTAATCTTCTCATAATCAAAGCATTAAGGAAACCAATGAATGTAAAATCACAGTGTAATTACCTATAGACTATTAGCTAAGCTATCAGTACTTTTATTAGAGTACTACTATACTGTAACTACTATTACTATGGTTATTATTTAGTTACTACTAAATGTTGTATCCCATTCATTAATAAAATGTATACCATAACTTTTTAAAAATAATTATTTACTTAACTTTGTTTATTCTTCAATTTGACCAGAGAGAGACAGAGAGAGAGAGAAAAAGCAAGCCACCAGGCCCAAGACTCAAACCACGGTTAGCCATGTGGGAGTCCAACACCTTAACCCTATGCCACCTGCTGGCCCCTGACACTAAAACTCTTAAATAACTGACACGTTTTTGGAGATGAGATTTTATTTTTCATTTCTCTTCTGAGTACCTAGCACATGGTTCTTATATATTATTCTGTTGTCTCAAACAAGAAAACAGCTTATATATTCATGGAGAATGGCAGGGGAAAACAAATCTTTCATAGCAGGAATAGGAATGCTCTTTGATCAAGCTTGAAGTCAGCAGTGACTGCTAAGGCCATCTCTGAAGCCCAACCATGGCTGCAGTGCTCACTGGAAAAGAGAACTAGTGCTCTATGAAAACATTACAGATTTCAATTAAAATACTGAACAAATTGTCCAACATCATTCTATTTTGTTTTAACTTTGTTAAGAAAGTAAAATGATTCTCTTGTTGCAAATAACTTACTTTCCTAATCTTTTACTGCAAAAAAAAAGAAAAAAACACAAACACACATATACACACACATGCTTTTCCAAAGTCCATATCTGAGAACTAAATATTTTCAAGCACCAGTGAGAATTGTTGAAATTTTAGTATAATAAGTTCAGAAAGAGACTGTTTCGATCTCCACAAAACAATTTTTCTTTCTTTGAGGAGAAAAATGAGTGAGGTGGATAAATAGTAAACAAGCAACATAGAGACAAGGCTGCTCTGTGAATTGCTGACCTGAAGCCAAATACAGAACTTCTGCATTGAACTTTAGGAACTTTTAGGAACTTTTTGTTTATTAAAGAGGTTTTGCTATAAGACACATGAGCTCGCCAGAGAGAGACAGAAATAAAAAATCACCCCTGGGAGGGATGCCAATCCCTTCTCCTCTATTCTCCTCTAGAGATTTTGGACACACATGCATAAGTGTCTGGCGTGAATTTTAAGCTGCCCAGTACTCTCACTGCTGTGAATCATGCGGGAGTCCAGCAATGTAACTGTTACGCCATCTGCTGCTTAAGAAGCTTTCAGTAAATTTAAAAATGAATTTGATTCTGGGACCAGCAGTTAGCATAATGGCTATGTCGCTGGACTCCCATGTAGTTGACCGCAGTTTGAGTCCCGGACCTGGTGGCTTAAACTCACACCGGGCGCGTGTGCATGCGTGCCCAAGATCTCAAGAGGAAAATAGAGGAAAAAGGATTGTGGCATGACCATCCCCTCTGGGGGGTGATTTCTCGCTTTCTGTCTCTGGCTTTCTGGCGAGCACACACGCCCTATCACAAAAACCTCTCAAAAAAAATTAATTCTTACTTTTTGACAGTATATCTGCGCTACCAAGACTGAAACAGCCAAGATATTACATAGTGGTCACTTTAGACATTTAAGTCCTGTCTCCTTCCTAGGCACTTTGATCATTTCCCAAGAAGACACACAAATTGATTTCACTTGGCTTGTCCTTGCTGTCTATGTACTACACTCAGTCCATCAGATTCAATTCTCAGAAGGGAATGCTCAAAGTCTTTTTTCTGTGAAGGCTAGATTAGAAATCTGTCTCCATTAAGCTGTGTGATCCAAAGCACATTATTCCATGTCTCTGTGCCTCAGTTTCTTCACCTGAAAAATCAGAAAATTGCTTGCAGTCATGGGATGGTGAAACAATAATGGTGTTTCCAGAATACTTAGTGTATAGTAGTTGTTTAATAAGTAAAGCGTGCTATCCTTATTTATCCAGAAATAAACACATTATCCTTCTTTTGAACATCTTTAACTTAAAACCAACCTTATCAATCATACCATGAAATTGATTGTATTTGCTCAACAAATTATTTATTAGCACTGGAACTACAGGCTTTTATTTCTTTATTTGATTAAAAGTGTCATTCATTTTTTATTCATTATATATAAAATTTATAATATGTATAAATATATATACATTTATATATGTATATATACACACATATATACGCTTAGGATTCATATGACAGGTATTGGAAAAGCTGCTGTTCATTCATTTATATTAACTGAAAGTACTATAATCTTGCTTAGTTGCCCAAGACTCGAAAATTAGTATCCTCAACATGCACATTTGGTGATAATCTTAATTGAAACAATAATGATCATTAAAATTTTTTATTTCCTAAAAGCAATTCACATTAGAGCCTCTAGAAAGTGAAATCAGGTATAAACCCGTCATGATCTGAACCAAGAGTGATATTAACCGGTGTTCTAAACCTGTTCAAAAATAAATTGATACTTTCCTAGTTAAGCACATTTAGGATTTGTTCTAATTCCCACTCTTGTTCACCTGCCTACCAATATAAAGAAGACCGTATGAATTATATATATAAGATGGGGGTTCACTAGGATTGCATCTATTACTACCAGAGTATAGCATCTTTCTAAAATGCACTCAATAATCCATTAGAGAACAAAATAACCTATATTCCCAACAAATGTCTATTATTTTCTATTATAGCTATTTCTACTATTATATAATAATAGCTATTTCTATTATTATCAAGGTAGTGGCATACAAAACATATTCGTATATTTTAACTTAATATTCAATTTTTAAAGATACAAGTGCACTTCCATAATTGCATATCATGTTCTACATATATTCTAATAAATATTTTAATTTTTCTTTCCACCATATTCAGTTAACTGATTATGTATTTAAATTTTATTTTGGGGACCAGCAGATGGTGCATCAGTTACATTGCTGGATTCCCGCATGGCCAACTGCAGTTTGAGCCCCAGACCCAGTGGCTTCAAACTCATGCCGGGCACATGTGCGTTCATGAGCTCAAGATCTCAGGAGGATGTGGAGAAGGGATTGTGCTGTGGCCATCCCTCCAGGCGGGTGATTTCTCATTTTCTCTCTGGCAAGCACACATGCATATAGCAAAAATCTCTTTCTAAAAAAAAAAAAAAAGATATTCACTTATTCACTAATATAGTCAAATGTAACATCATTCAAAGGATTGATTACATCTTTCTTTAATCATCAAAAGTGGCATTGGGTTTTACTATTTAAGTTTTAAAGACATGGATTTAATATGTTTATTTCTGGGAAAAATATTTTCAACTAAGTTAGAATCATGTTTATTATCTACTCTTCACTCTTTCAGATCTGCTCTTCATCTTTCTCCACAAAAGGTCCTCTTAGCCTCTTCCTTGTGGTTGGGCTTAGTCAGAGGGAGCACTCGTTGGAGATAGAAAGGTGGAAACAGAGTAAAGTATCCATTTCTCTCTCTCTCACCTTGAGTATCCTTTGGGTCTGTTGTTTCTCAAAAACACAACTTTCTAGGTGCAGTCAGATCATCTTGTCTGCAGCAGAGAATGAGGTAGAGTAGTTGTCACATTCTCTTTTAGGACAGCTCCCTCCTCTCACCCTTTAGACTTCCAAGCTTGAGAGTACTAATGGATCATTTCCCTCCTTACTATTCCCTGTAGCTTCCTAGCCCTATCTTTTCATTGTTCCTACATCCTGTTCACAGATTTGCAACAGATCCTTTACTAATGTTTTTTTCAAAGTATCCATTGTAATGTACCTTATGATTTCTATCTGATTGCCAACTGATCAAATATCAAGAAACAATAGCTCTTGGAGGTGGGCAGTGGTGAAGGTGTAAAATGGTACACTTGTGAGTCAGTCCCAAAAGAAGGGGTTTATGTTCGAGTCCTCAGACTTTTCTGAGTTCCATGATCCAAAGCTTCCTATGGGTAAATACCCAAGGTGGGGTTATTGGGTCATATGGTAGTTCTATTTGTAAATGTTTGAGAAGCCTCCATATTGTTTGCCCCAGTTGGTTGTACTAATTTACATTCTCAGCAGCAGTGCAGGAGTGTTTTTGTTTCACCACAATTTCTCCAGCACTTGTTTCTTTCCTCATACCATTCTGACTAGGGTTAGATGATACATCATATATATCCCTACTTAATATATACCAAATGTCCGCACTCTATGGCAGAAATTGAAAGCCTTGGAGACCTAGAAGTAGAGAGGATACTGTAGATACCAGAGCATGGGGGTTAAGAGTAGCTCAGGACTAACACATAGGCTTACAATAGATGAGATACATGGGTTCAATGGTCCCAAACCTGGCAGCCACTAATATATGTGTGCGTGGGTCAGCAGGTGGCATGGTGGTTAAGGTGCTGGACTCCCACATGGCTTACTGCAGTTCAAGTCCCAGACCTGGCAGCTCTCTCTCTCTCTCTTTCTCTCTCTCTCTCTCATTAAATTAAAAAAATAGTAATAGCAAATAAAATTATTTAAATGAGTAAATCTTTTAAAAATTACATATATGTATGTATATGAAGGTAAACATCATAATGTGTTCTTTGCCAAAAACTATGAATATATTAATCTTGATTTGGTTATTGCACACTGAATGTATACTTTGGAAATAATATAGTATTCCACAAAGATGTATAACAGTTAAATATAAATATGAAATTATTTTTTTAAAAACACAAAATTTTAAAAAGAACTGTGCCTTTCACAAAAAAATAGTTAATTTCTTTGAGAACAATGTTTGTCACGATTGATCAAAGAATGCAATAATCACTGCAAACATTCATGGAATGCTGCTTGCTTTAACAATTCATATTGTTTAGTCATTTTAAGACATATGTCCACTGTTACTTTTTTCTCTATATTAACTTAATTGGGGGCTAGTCATTGAACAGTTCAGTATACCCATTTGGTCTCTGCTGGTTGGCTGATCCAAAAACAAATTACTTTCTTCTCTTTCCTTCCTTCCTTTTTTGATATGTTGTCACTGGCTATCTTGTCATTTTATTAAAACCTAGTCACTGAGAATTCACTCTATGTGTCTCCAAACTTTTTGGTCTTATATGTGTTGGTCTGAGTTATATTTTAATAATTAAAAGTTATTCAGAGAGGATATGTAAAATATTCCACTGGGAAAATGAGAGAATGGTGAATAGGAATTACAGTTTTCAATTTCTTTCAAGTGGGTACCCTAAGGAAAAATAGGCTAATCTTTTTTAACTTTTTTGAATATTGAGTTTAGCATTAATGTTTAAGCACTGCTATTTACTGTTTGTTTGATTTTTGAGGAGTTCATACATTCTAAACTAACGCCAAAAGGAAAATATTTTACCCCCTGAATTCTCTTGATTTGGAACTTAATAAAATGGTTTTTATAAAATCAAAACAACCTGAGTTTTTTTTTGCCCTTTTCTAATGATATATAATTATCTAAACACACACATACACATAAACACATAGACATAGATACATATATAGTTGCACTGAATACTGATATTGGGAATCTAAAATAATGCAGAATAAGCAAACTGATTAAAAGATAGATAAATTTGAATATGCAAAACTAAGATGTCAAAGAAACATTTTACCAGTAGTGAACACTTCCATGTTTTTGAGCTCCTTTTTTTCAGAATGTTCCTATTCATCATTTCCTATAATTTTAGGGAAATGAAACTAACTTTCCAAAAGAATAATGTATTAGCTATAGCAAAGGTCACCTATTTGGACAGACATCAATAAAGCTAACATTCAGGATGGTGCATGTTTTGTTCTCCTTGTTGACAGACTTGGGGAATATTACATATTATTAATATGGCTGGCTAATTCCTAATTAGAAACTCATTAACTGCTCTACAACTGTAGAGTTTGATGGATTTGCAGTCAGTCTTGGAAAAAGTCACAATAAATGACCTCTGGCCCAAGAATTTCCCATCTGTCCATCATTTAATATCATTGTTTTGTTTTGTGCTAGAAAATGTAATCATTTTGCTTCCTCTTGAGAAAGTACATGCATAAAGCCCATTTCTTTTATAAAATTATTGTATTTAATTAGATACTGATATTAATAAATTCATTTTTAAATTTTGATTTTCTGACAGGAAATGTTCATCCTCTATATCTGTCATTTGAATTAGCTCTGTCCCTCAGAAAACACTGCTTAAAGGAGATATGGATGTGTCAATTTATGAGCTGCACATGTTACCTCAGAACATTAAGATAAAGAAAATGACATTTTGATGATTCTCACAGCAACTTTAGAACCATACAACATAGCACATTCAACATATTAAGGGGACATTTTATATGAACAAAATATGTATATGTTTATTTTATGATTTCTAATTTTCATTTCATCATTTATAGTTCTATAGCATGCAATATGATTTTTCAAAGTATGCAAGTAACATGTGACGATGTAGTCAGGGATATTACCAAAAACATCAGTTTCAATAGAGAATTGTTATATCTTGTGTCTTGTTTCTTACCTGAACCCCCTCCACCCACCCTAACTATCTAACCCCCTACCCTAATGTCTCCCATAGCTACACTTGAACTCCCTACTCTTATGTCTTCGAACCTCTCCATTTCTGCAACAGAATACAGGTATTTGATATATATTGAGCAGAGATATACAGTATTTGTCTTTCATAGTCTATTACTTCACTTAGTATTAACTCTTTTATATTCATCTACTTTGAATCAAATGATCAAGTTTTAACTTGTACTATTTTCAAAGGTCACAGAAGGAAATCTAGCTATTTCTTCAGATGAAATTGAAGCACAATTTAGTCATCTTAATTTGAAATTAAACAATGTCGCACTTCAAATTTTAAATCTACTTAAGCTCAGCTGTATTTTAAAATTCAGATGACTTATTTTTTAACTTTATCATTTTTTAAATTTACACATAATTGTATATGTTTATGGGGCACAGGTTGATTTTTAATTACATGAATGTAATGTACATTGATCAAATCAAGGTAATTAGTATATTCATTATCTCAAACAGTTAACATTACTTTGAGTTGAAAACATTCGAAATCCTGTTTTAGCTATTCTGAAATATACAATAACTAATTCTTAACTATAGTTATCCTACTGTGCTATAGAACACTAAAATCTTATTCCTTTTATCTAACTGCAATTTTGTATTCATTTACTAAAACCACTCTTTACCCCCTCTCCCATGTGTTTTCAGTCACTGGTAATCACTATACTACTTTCTACTTTTATAAAGTAAACTTTTTCAATTTCTACATACAAGTAAAAACGTGATTTTGCCCTTTCTATCCCTGGGTTATTTCACTTAACATAATGTCCTTTAGGTCATCCATGTTGCTGTGAGTGACAGGATTTCATTCTTTTTTGATGGCCTGATAGTATTCCATGTGAAGTGTATATCATATTTTTTGTGTCCATTTGTCTGTTGATGGACACTAAGATTAGTGCCACATCTTGGCTATTGTGAGCTGTACTGCAACTCCACAACTAATCAATACTAATTCCCTTTCCTTTGGATATGAATGTAGTATTAGTGGGGTTGGTGGACCACGTGGCATTTCTATTTTTTAGATTTTGAGGACCCACCATACAGTTTTATATAACAGCTGTACCCATTTACATTCCCATCAAAGGTGTAAAAGTGGCCCCCATTGTCCCCGTCCTTGATAATGTTTGCTATTTACATCTTTATGTTAATAGCAATTCTAACTGGAATGAGATGACATCTAATTGTGGTTTTAATTACATTTTCCTTATGATTACTGATTTAAGACTTTTTAAAATATGCTAGTTGGCTATTTGTGTGTCTTCCTTTGAGAAATATCTATTCAGATCATTTGACCATTTTTCAAATCAGATTATTATATTTTTTGCAAGTAAATTGTTTGAATTCCTTGTCTATTCTGGTTATTAATCTCCCCCCTTTTTTTAAGAAATATTTTTCTATGGAGCACATGCACTCACTGGAGAAACAGAGAGACAGAACATGAGATATAAGCCCTCAGGAAATGGCCATGCCATGATCCCTTCTCCTCCATTCTCCTCTTGGGATTTTGGGCATGTATGTACATTTGCCCAGGATGAGTTTCAAGCCACCAGCTTCTGGACTCAAACTATAGTCAACCATGTAGGAATCCAGCATTTTAATCACTATGCCACCAGCTGGCCCCATTAATCACTTTTTAGATGAATGATTTACAAAGATGATCCCCCCATGTGTAAATTGTCTCTTCACTCTGTAGATTATATACCTTCCCATGAAGCAGCTTTTCAGTTTGACATAATCCCATTTGATTTTTGAGGTATTTTTGCTTTTAGTTTTTTTTTTTTTTTTTTTTTTTTTTTTTTTTTTTTTTTTTTTTTTTTTTTTTTTTTTTTTGCTATAGGGTACGTGCGTTTGCCAGAAAGACAGAGAGAGACAGAGAGACAGAAAGCGAAAAATCACCCCCCAAGGGGGGATGGCCACGCCGCAATTCCTTCTCCTCCATTCTCTTCTCAGGATCTTGGGCACACACACACATGTGCCCAGCGTGAGTTTAAGCCACCGGGTCCGGGACTTGAATTGCCATCAACTACATGGGAGTCCATTGACATAGCCATTACACTAACTGATGGTCCCTTGGTTGTGCTTTTGAGATCTTACTGAAAAACTCTTTGCTTAAACCAATCTTTTGAGGTGTTTTCCCTAGGTATTCTTCTAGTACTTTTATGGTTTTATGTCTTATACTTAAGTCTTTAACATATTTTTATTTATTTTTGTATATTGCAAGAGAGAGATCTAGTTTTATTCTTTTGTATATGGATATCCAATAATTCCAGCAGCATTTATTGAAGAGGCTCTCTTTTCCCAATGAATGTTCTTGGCACTATCATTGAAAATCAGTTGGATGTACAACATAGCTGGATTTATTTCTGGGTTTCTATTTATTTCCATTTGCTATGTGTCTGATTTTTGTTTGCTTTTGCCAGAACCTTGCTGTTTTGGTTAGTAGAGCTTTGTTGACTATTTTGAAGTCTGGTACTATAACCCCTCCAGCTTTGTTTTTTTTCCCTCAAGACTACTTTGACTTTTGGAAGTCTTGTAATTCCATACAAATTTTATGATTTTTTTGGTGTTTTCTGAAAAAATATCACTGGTATTTTGATAGATATTACACTGACTTTTTAGATCACTTTTGGCAGTGTGCATTTTTTTAAAGGATTTTGCCATAGGGCATGTGCACTTGCCAGAGAGAGAGAGACAGAATGTGAGAAATCACTACCCAGGGTACAGCCATGCTGCTGTCCTTTCTCCTCCATTCTTCTTCTGGAATTTTGGGTATACAAGCACACATACCTAGCATGAATTTCAAGTCACCAGATCTGGGATTCTAACCACAGTCAGCCATGTAGGAGTCCAGCATCTTAACCACTGTACCACCTGCTGGCCCCCATTGTATATACATTTTTATAGCTCAGTTCTTCTCATTCACTAACATGGGATGTCCCTCCATTTTTTTGTGTGTCTTTTTCAGTTTTTTTATGAGTGTTTTATATAGTTTTCATTGTAGAAATTTTCACCTTGTTGGTTATATCTATTTCTGCTTATTTTACTTTATATTCTTTTATTTACTTATAGCTATTGTAAATAGTATTGCTTTCTTGATTTCCCTTTTCAGCTATTTTGTTATTGGTGTATAAAACACCACTGATTTATATGTGTTGATTTCATGTCTTGCTAATTTACAGAATTCATTTATCAATTATAATAGTTTTTTGGGTGAAATCTTTAGCTTTCCATTAGTAAGTTCATGTTATTAATATCTGCAAACCAAGACCATTTGAATTCCTGATTTCCCATTTGAATGTCCTTTACTTTCCTTTTCTCTTGTTTAATTGCTCTGGCTAGAACCTTGCAGCAGTCTTTTTGAGTATAAATGGTAAATGTAGACATATTTTTCTTCTTTCACATTTCTTTTTCAGTTTATAACTTTATTTGAAAAATCAGCAGTTAGTTCTGACCCACATTGACTGAAGATTTTTGAAAATGGTAACAGGTACATAGGTCACCAAAGTGTAAAGCTTGTTGGGTGAATCTTCATCCTCATTACATTTTCTGGACAACTGCACAGAGATATGGTATGGGATGCCCCTCATTCCTTTGGCCCAGACAGCTTTGTTGAACCTGATATTAATGCTCACTTCTGGATTCCCCATCACCTTCATGGCAGATTTCCAGATCTTTTTGAATGCCTGAGGGGCACATTTCTTGAATCCCATGCCATGGATGCAGTTGTGAATATTGATGCTGTATTCTTGGGCCACCAGCTCCTCGAAGCCCTTCATCTTCTTGATACTTCTTTTCATGGAAGCCATTCTGCTCAGCCTAAGTTGAAAAGCCTTCTTTCAATTCTTAGAAAAAAAAGTTTTCAACATTTTTCTGGTCAGTAATACATTAATGGTGGGTTTGTCCTTTGTAGTCCTTATTGTGTTGAGGTATATGTCTGCTATACCTAATTTCTTGAGCACTTTTATTATAAAGCAGTAATATTTTCTTAAATAATTTTTCTATATCCATTGTGGTGATCATATGGTACTTGTACTTCATTTTGTTGTGGTGCATCACATTTATTGATTTGCAAATGGTCAGCTATCCTTGCATCCTTAGGATAAATTCTACTTGATAATAGTATATCATCATTTTTATGTTCTGTCAAACTCAATTTGCTGGTATTTTGTTGAGGATTTTGCATTTGTATTTATCAGGAATATTGATGTGTAGCATTTTTTGTCATGTATTTGATTCAGATATCAAAATAAAGTCATCTTTGTAATACGAGTTTTTGAACATTCCCTCTGCTTTAAGTTTTTCAGAATAGTTTGAGGACTATTAAAAAAGAATTATAGAATTCAACATAAAACTATACATGCAGTCTTGGATTTTTCTTTGTTGGGAAACTTGTGAATACTGATTCAACTCCTTATTCATTATTGCTCTATACATATTTTTTGTTAGGTTGTATGTGTCCCAAAATTTTCCATTTTATCTGAGTTTTCCAATATATTATTATATAGTTATTTATAATAGCCTCTAATAATCTTTTTTTCCTGTGATATTAACTGTAATACTCTCTTTTTCATTTCTGATTTTCTTTATTTGGATATTCTCTTTTTTCCTTAGTGTTGTTAGTAGTATGTCAACTTTATCTTTAAAAGCCAACCTTTTCTTTTCTGATTATTTCGTATTTATGTGTTTGTTTTGTATTTACTTTTGCAGAATATTTAGGGCAAAGTTTAGGAAAATATACCACAATTAATTATTGCCTATGTCTTCAGTAAGTGTTCAACAAGGTCAATCTTATCAATTTCAATGTTTCTACTAATTCTGAGTTTGTCATGCACCCCATCTCTAAAGCCTGTGCTTCGTGCTCAGCATTGCTTTCTGAGCGGACAATCCTATTCTTCATGCTCAATCTATAGGAAGTCACAGTGCTCTGTTGAAGCAACTTGCCAAACAGTACCCTGAACTAAAAACATCATGGTGGCATGTTCTGTTTTGTTTTGATTATATTTAAGCATTCATTATATCAAGTCATAAATGATCGTCTTTGGTGGAGTTCCTAGTATTTGCAGAATTATTCTTTGAAATGTTCTTTTGTATACTTCCGTGTTTTTCCCATCTCCAAGCTGTTTCTTACACTTTCTAGTCCTCCAAAATGTCCTTTTTAACTATCTACATGCTTTAGACATATGTGTACTTTTGCATACTTTACAATATCTTACTAAATTTGTGGTAGGTGGGAGAGATTATGATAGTCTACATATGAAGAAAGAATTGGAATCATTTTGTAGTAGTGTAAAACTGAGCAGCATTCCAATGACTTCAGGCAATTAAATGACAAAGAAAAGTTTAAATATTTGTATTAACCTAGAAATGTTTTCACTTTATTATCTGTAACATGATATGAAAATACTGCTTTATTACCTGTCAGACATTTTAAATTATGCTTAATATTCTCAGTTTCTAATTAATTTTTTCACAAATGGTTTTTGAAATCCATTAAACTATTTAAGCTGTTCCAACTTGCAAATAGGGATCAGTATTTTCTATATTTATTAAAACTATTCATGAAATTAGCTCAAACCACAAGGGTAAGCAATACTAACTGAGAAACTGAACTAAAATTAAATCAAATAAAAGTAAACTAAAATAAAATGACATTTTATTTAGAGACTGAGTTACTTATTGTGATGAACTTTAATTTTTGAAATCCAATTCATTTGAAAATTATGACTATAATTTTTAATCATGTAAGCCCTATTAAATTCTCATAAATATATTCACGTTATATTTAATAATTTTTACCTTTTGTGTTGTCTTTGCATTTTGAATTTTAAAAGTTGTCTAACCATTTTCACTATAGGAAAAGGGAACCTCTTACTATCTGTGAGAGCTAAAAAGCAAATAAAAATCAACTTTATTTTTTGGAAAACTAATTTTTTTAAAATGATCTATTACATTGATTGAAAGTGCCAGATTTAAAGTAGGAAAATGTGACTTCTCCCTCTCTATGATTTTGGTTGAGGCGTTTTGTTATCCTTTCTTTCTCTTTTGTTCCTTGCCTTCTTACATGACAAAGATACAAGGTAATTTAAAGCACTCATAAAAGGGACCAGCAGATGGTGAAATGGTTACATTGATGGACTCACACATAGTATACCACAGTTCAAGTCCTGGACCTGGCCGTTTAAAACTTATGCGTAGCACATGAGCATGTGTGCCCAAAATCCCAAGTGGAGAATGGAGGAGAAGTGACTGTGGCATGGCCATTCCACCAGGGGGTAATTTCTTGCCTTCTGTCTCTCAATCTCTCTCTCTCCCCAGAGAGTGCATGCACCTTATAGCAAAAATCTCTCTTAAAAAAAGACAAAAAAAAAAAGACAAAAAAAATAATGTGGGAACAGCAGTTAGAGTAATGGCTATGTCGCTGGACTCCCACGTAGTCGACTGCGGTTGGTGTCCCAGACCCGGTAGCTTAAAACTCACGCCAGGCGCGTGTGCGTGCGTGCCAAGATCCCGAGAGGAGAATGGAGAAGAAGGGATTGCGGCGTGGCCATCCCCCCTGGGGGGTGATTTCTTGCTTTCTATCTCTCTGTCTCTCTCTGTCTGTCTGGCGAGCGCACGCACCCTATAGCAAAAACCTCTCCAAGAAAAAAAATAATAATAATGTATCCAAGGAAAAGATTTAAGAATTTTTTTATTTTACAATGCACCATTTTTACTAATGCCTGAAGGATAGATGAACATTGCAGTCAATGTTACTGGTTCATATTATTATGACTTAATGTGTACCTTTAATTATATTCCCCCCAAATACTATATTACATCAATCATATATTTTATACCAATGCCATCTTAGAATTTGAATTTCAAAAAGAAAAATCAGTCCAATCAGAATATCAAGTTTTTTAAACCACACATATTTAAATTAAAAATAGCACATTTTCTTTTCATTTCCTAGAAAATGATAAAAGAGGAGAATTTACTACTGGTTAATTTTTATTATCAGACAAGTTTTCAAACTATTTCTTTTAAATTTTTTCTCACTGCGAATTTTCAAATAGCATGTTTTTTTGAGTTTTTATTTAGGAGAAATCTTTATGAGGAGGGCCGTATTTCAAAATTCCCCTATCAGATATAAAGCACAGCTGTCCAAGGCTGTGTTTTTCAACCACCCCACGTGGGCTTAGAGAGGTGGCTCAGTATAGGACTTACGATCACCAACTCCATGTGTTTGAAATTTAACTCTGTCCCTAATACCTGTACTTTAGGTCAAGTTTTTAGATTTCTTGTGTTTTGAGTCTCATCTACAGCATGAAGATAGGAACTCCTTAACTTACAGGGTGGTTGTGACGATCAAATGAGTTACAGTATTTAAAAAGCACTTATAACATATTTTGGTACACAGAAAATGCAAGCCAATGCTCATTAAAAAATCAAATTGCATGTAATAATTTGAAGAGTTAGAATAATATGACCCAATAACAAGCACTTAGAGTATTTCTAGTTTTCCTCCCTAAATGTAGGTGTGAAGAAAACAAAATACAATTTAAAGACTGTGGACAGGCTTCCCTAGAAGACACAAACATTTTCATTTAGTAATAAACCCTGAGTTTACTTTTTGAGATTTGAAATCTTGAAGATACTGGCTAGATCAATACAAATCCTAAAATACATCCAATTGGTTATTATAAAATTTACTCAAAAATGTAAATCAGAAAGAGCACAAGACAGTAGAATATAGAATTTAGGTGCTAAAATATATTGAAGAAAAGCCTCTCTTTGATTTATGTTTCACCAGCCTTACCCAATTTGTCATTGCATTCCTTCTCACTTGAAATGTTATTATTATATCTTATTATACGTGATGTACTTGGTTTGTTCATTTTCTGTCAGAGACCATGTATATGTCACTCAACCTTGTATCTCAAGCTATAGCATAGCATCTTGCACAGAGAATTTCTTTCTCTGTTCCCCTTAGTGAGCTGAAATAGTCTTACTCTGTTTCCTGAAAAGATTCCATAGTCACACACACTCAGATAATTTCTGCTTGGGGTGGGTCTGTGTGATAATTGAGGTGACTCAGAATGGAAAAGAGACAACATATGCACAAGTAATAGCATGAGTTCAGCAGAAGCAGGAGTTTAGAGCAGATAGTGCCATTAACCAAGAAGTCCCCTGAATTCATAGAATATTGGAAGTTTGGAATTCTCATAGAACATTAAGACATTTGGGCCAATTTAATTTCCATGTACTAGTGCAAAGTGAATCCGATTTTCTGTACATAAGAGAACATGTTGACAATGTATCACTTTTAATACTGTTAAAAGGAATAAAATGGATCGACATACTATAGCATAAATATATAGGATACATAGGATATAATACTGTCCTGTCATAATTTTTAAATAAAATTGTCATACTAGACCTTTTATTCCTGGAGTGGTTGAGAACAAACAAGATACTTTCATTTCCAGTGAGAAACTGAAACTATGAAATGAATTCAACCAGTGGATTAATTCATCAAAATATTCATTTATGCTCTATACTAGGACTGAGACAAACTCCTAGGGATCTCTGCCAGGGCTTAGCGTGCATTTAATTTCCCAAGATTCTAGTTAGGGTAAGTGAGAAATGCTCCAGAGAAGCTGGTGGCCATGTGATCAGAATGAGTAACCAACTCTTAGAGAATATGGGAAGTCGACAGAGCAGGGTAACAGGCTGGATGAAATGTAGGCCAAAGGTTAAACAATAAATATAAGTGTCTACAAAAGATAAGACTAAGGAGATAATGTAGCAGAACACACATACATCAAGATACTCAGTTCTGTACAGAACCAGTATATAACACAAGGTAAAGAAAAGCTGGTGTCTTTGCACCGCAGAGTTCACCATCTTTATAATGCTAGGTCAAGAAAAACAAAGACACCCCACAGAAAGAATGAATTGTGTTTGTCCTTAATAGTGAATATGTTCTGGATGAATATTAAGTGAGAGAGTACCATGATGGATTTCCAAACAGTAAAGATTAATATGCCTTTAGATTTGTAATAAAAGCCAGCTGTTAGTAGCTTGTTGGCTTCCTACAAGATAACAGAAGAGGGGGACCAGCAGTTAGCATAATGGCTATGTCGCTGAACTCCCACGTAGTCGACCACGGTTCGAGTCCCGGACCTGGTGTCTTAAACTCATGCCAGGCGCGTGTGCATCCATGCCCAAGATCCCGAGAGAATGGAGGAGAAGGGATTGCAGTGTGGCCCTCCCCCCGGGGAGTGATTTCTCACTTTCTGTCTCTCTGACTCTCTCTGTCTTTCTGGCGAGCGCATGCGCCTTATAACAAAACCCTCTCCAAAAAAAAAGATAATGGAGGAGTCTTCAAAAAGTTCATGGAAAATGCATATTATAAAAAAATTATGCATGGATTTTTAAAGGTTTTTTTTTTTCACCAAAAATCATACTTCAATTTCATTCCACTTTTCCTCACAAACTATTTTTGTTTGCAGGTGGGAGGGAGGAAGAGGTTACACACACACATGAGATAAAGGAAGAGAAAAAAAAAGAATTCACCAACCGGTCTTGCCACAATCCTAATTTCTTTTTTTTCTGAAACATTTTTTTTCAATTAATTAATTTTACATTCATTCCCTAAGCATCGTCACAGTATAAAAAATGTGATTTAACATTCAGAATATACTGCATAGTGGCTTAATCATGCATGTTATCATCAATAATTTTCCATTTCTAGCTTCATGTATATGTGTGCGTGTATATATGTATATGTGTGTGTGTGTGTGTCTGTGTATTTGCGTATATATATATATATAATTTTTTTATATATATAATTTTTTTACCCCTATTTCTGACCCTCTGCCCTTTCCCACCCTCCTCCCACACTATCTCTGGTGTCTACAGTTGTTCTCCATTCCTTTTTCCCACACATTTTATTGATCACACAATTTCTTATATAATCTAACTACTTTCAATAGCAAGTTCAGAGCTGGTAATTTCAAGAAAAGCAGTTTTAACTTTAATAAATCAAAGAAATGCTAAGGAACTTTACTTAAAACTTCAAGCCAGGAAACAGGTTAGGATTCTGTTCAAATAGTAGGTACACGAACCTATCGATAGCTCAAGACAGGACGAAAATCCTTAAAACCGGAAAACAAAGTCTAGAAGAAAATTAGCAATGTTTTAGTCAAAAGTCATAAAATACTATTTCACAAGTTAAGTAGCATGTACTTAATCTATCTTCTGTTGTGGTTTGATCTTCTGGATTAAATTCTGGGCTATAATATTCAACTCCAGACTTGGCTCTATGATTCCATTTTTCCATCTCTATCAGGATCGTAGGCGTGTGTGCATGCACCCTGTGTAGTTTTCAAGCTGCTGGGAGGCAGGATTTGATGATTTGGGTGATATTGAACTAGGTAACTTGTAATGGGACAGAGATAACATGTTCATGGTTAATAGTACATTCTGAAGATCCTTTATATATACTCACACATACACATATACATACATACATACATTTGTATGTGTATACACATAAACAAACACACACACTGAGTCTAGCTCCATGATAAATCCAAACTTTTAATTTCCTATAGGCCATGTAGGACCCAATTCTCTGTGTATAACATTTAACTGCTGCACTACAGGGTAGTTCATCCACAAACTTTTACATTTATTTATTTGGTTCATAAGAAAAAACACATGTGCATGCACCAAGGAGAGGCAGAGATCAGCCTAGACAGAGCTTTTTTATGCCATGATCTCCTTTTTCTAGCCCTCCAGCTAGTCAGGGTTTTGGGCAGGTGTGCACATGCTATTTTTGTTTTGGGGTTTTTTTTTAGAGAGGTTTCTGCTATAGGGCGCGTGCACTCGCCAAACAGACAGATAGAGACAGAGAAACAGAGAGACAGAAAGTGAGAAATAACCCCCCAAGATGCAATCCCTTCTCCTCCGCTCTCCTCTCAGGATCTTGGGCACGCACACACACGTGCCCGGCGTGAGTTTAAGCCACCAGTTCCGGGACTCGAACCGGGGTCGACTACGTGGGAGTCCAGCGACATAGCCATTACGCTAACTGCTAGTCCCTGCACATGCTGTTTTTCAGATGACCTTGGATCCAAACCTGTGGTTGGCCTTGTGGTCTCTAGCACCACAGAATACAGTTGTACACTACTGACTGTACCGCCAAGGCTGGGCCTCCACACACCTTTTAAAGTACCTTTGTGTAAACAGGAATATTTAGTTTTTTTTTTTTTTTTTTAAATCAAACACTAGTCATTAAAAAAGTAAAAATGCATTCTATGTTTGAGGGGGATTCATAACTTAAGTCTTTACATTCACTTCATGGTATGGCAGGTTGCTGTGGTTTCTAACAAATTATAACCGAACTTCAGCTTAAAATATAAATTTTCACCTGGGTTTATTCATTCAGACATCTTAGATTATTTAAAACAATCAACAGAACTTCTTTTTGTTCTTCATAGTGTTGCTAAAGGTATGTTTCTTTGATAAGATTTCTTTTGACATTTGGTGCTAGTTGAATCATTGAAATAATAGACCAACATCTAGTGATATAAGTTTCTGAGAGATTCAGGAAGCCAAACAGGACTATATTAACTAAATCACAGATTTTGTTTGTAGCTTTTGTCTCTTCCTCATTGCATTAACCAGAAGACTTTATTCCCTCTAGACCTGTAAATCAGAGAATCTTGAGCTATACATAGAAGCATTAAGAATATCTTGGCTGTCCTGAGCAGTAACTCAGTTCTATGAAATTATATCCACTGGGATCTATGGGGTACTTGAGACAGCTTTATTTCTCGAATTTATTACTTTTCTTCCCAGTTTCTCTTAAAGATTTCATAAACTCACAATGAAAAGTGGTCACCTAAAATCAGACTCCAAACATAGAAGAGATAATCAGGCTTGCCTTTCTCAGTGCCTTACACGAATATCAAGAGCATTAACTAATGATAAAGGCACCTGCTGACCAAAAAAAGACAAGCCCCATGTAGTTCTCTTCTGGTTTAAAACCATGCCTAGAGAATTTTTCTGGGTCATTTAGCAAGCCAACTCATGTCATAAAGGACCTTAATTTTTACAGAAGGACAGTTCTTGAATTTCAAAAAGAACGTGCAGGGCATTTTTACACTCTTGACTATTTGACCTACTTGCAGGTTACTGAAGAAAATTTTAAATTATTTTATTATAAAGGTGGTTGGATTTTATAGCAGAAATCAGTTATTTAGTTTATTCTTTTATGACTTTACAGATTTGTTTGTTTCATGTCTTGGGGATCAAGATTCCTTTTTGTTTGTATTGTCTTATTAACTTCATTTGATTTTATGCTTTAGGATGAGCTAGACTCTGTGTGTATATACACATACATTTGTATGTGTATATGTATATATGTATATATACATGTCTGTGTAAATAAGGCATCTTCAAAAGGTTTATGGAAATGTATATTATGAAAGATTGTGCATTGATTTCAAAATTTTTGTACCAAAATAAACTCATATTTAGTATCATTTTTCTATGCATTTTTTAAGACCTCTTATACATATATATATATATATATATATACATATATATATATATATATAAAATGATTATATCTATTTTTTTCAGTGTTTAGCAAATTAGTATGTTTCACTTTTTTTTTTTTTTTTTGGAGAGCTTTTTGCTATAGGGCACGTGCGCTTGCCAGACAGAGAGAGACAGAGAGACAGAAAGTGAGAAATCATCCTCCGGGGGGATGGCCACGCCTCAATCCCTTCTCCTCCATTTTCCCCTCGGGATCTTGGGCATGCACTCACATGCACCTGGCGTGAGTTTTAAGCCACCTGGTCTGGGACGCGAACTGCGGTCGACTTCATGGGAGTCCAGAGACATAGCCATTACGCTAACTGCTGGTCCCAGTATGTTTCACATTAAAAAACAAAATTATTGATAGAAATGAACATTTGGTGACATTACAAAATGAAAGATCCAATTTGAGTTCAGTGGAAAGATAGTTTATGTGTAAAATAACATATTTCTATTCTGCTCTAATGATAGCTTTGTCCATTCTTCCACTGATACCACACTGTTTTGATTACTGTAGTATTAAAGTAAGTCTTTTTTTTTTTTTTTTGAAAGATTTTTGCTATAGGGTGCGTGCGCTCACCAGACAGACAGAGAGAGACATAGAGACAGAAAGCGAGAAATCACCCCCCAGGGGGGATGGTCACGCCGCAATCCCTTCTCCTCCATTCTCCTCTCGGGATCTTGGGCACGCACGCACATGCGCCCGGCGTGAGTTGTAAGCCACCGGGTCCGAGATGCGAACCGAGGTCGACTACGTGGGAGTCCAGCAACATAGCCATTACGCTAACTGCTGGTTCCCGCCCGGCGTGAGTTTTAAGCCGCCGGGTCTGGGACACGAACCGCGGTCGACTACATGGGAGTCCAGCGACATAGCCATTACACTAACTGCTGGTTCCCGTATTAGAGTAAGTCTTAAAATCAGATACTGCCTATTTTTACTTTTTCTTCTCCTTTACTACTGTGCTGACTATTTGGGGGTCTTTTATATCTCTATATAAATTTTAGAATATGTCTATCAATATCTATAAAATAACATATTAAAAATTGATTAGTGAGACCAGCAGATGGAATAATGGTTATGTCACTGGACTCCCACAAGGCCGACCACAGTTCAGGTCCCAGACCTGGAAACTTGAAACTCATGCTGGGTGTGTGTGTGCATGCACAAGATCCCAAGAGAAGAATAGAGAAGAAGGGATTACAGCATGCCCATCCTCCCTGCGTGGTAATTTCTCGATTTCTGTCTTCTATCTCTCTAGTGAGTGCATACTCCATATTGCAAAAAATTTCTCATAAAAAAATAAGAAGAACATTGATTAATATTACTTAGACTCAAAAGATCAAACTGGGAAGAACTGGTTTCTTAATAGTGAGTGTTCTTTTCCAGGAACACTGAATATCTCTCTGTATGTTCTTTGACATCTTTTATTAGTTTTGCTATTTTTACTCACATGGATTTTATTTATTATTTTAGATTTATACCTATTCATTTCATATTTTAAGAGGCTAATATAAATAACATCATGTTTGTAATTTTAAATTCTATTTATTCAATTTTGGTGTGTAGGAAAGAAATTGATTCTTGTATATTAATCTTAAAATCTTTCCTATTAGTTCCAGTAGTTTTTTGTAGATTGATTCTTGAGGATCTTCTACATAGTTATGTCATTCACAAACCAAAAAACATCATTTTTACTTTTGTAAATCTGTCTACATTTGATCTCTTTTTCTTGTCTTATTGCATTAACTGGGACTTCCAGTAGAGTGTCGAAAAAGGAGTGTTGAAAGCAGACATCCTTTCCTTGTTCTTGATAACAAATTATTTTTTAAACAAATGTTTTAAACTTGCTTCTTCTAGTGTGGTAAATTACAATGACTAGTTTTCATATGCTGAATCTTCATTATACTGGAAAATGTGAACACACACATATACACACCACCAGAACACAAAGCATATTAAAGATTTGAATGTTTTTTGTTTTGTTTTGTTTTAAGAGGTTTTTGCTATAGCACATGTGTGCTCACCAGAAAAACAGAGAGAGACAGAAAATGAGAAATCACCCCCAGGTGAGATGGACAAGCTGCAATCCCTTCTCCTCTATTCTCCTCTCAGGATCTTGGACATGCACGCACACATGCCCAGCATGAGTTTAAGCCACTGGGCCCAGGATTCAAACCATGGTCAACTACATGGGAGTCCAGCGACATGGCCATTATGCCAACTGCTGGTCCCAAAGATTTGAATGTTTTTAAATGAAGTTCCACTTACATTTAATCACCTTGCTTTGCTGAGCATTAAACATAGAATTTGAATGTTTATTCATTTGTATTTTAGTAAATATTACATCTTATAAATTTATCCTAATGTGAACAGCCAATTCCCATGCTTCAGCTTAGTAGGTATGACAGCCAGTCCTACATGCAAGTACATGTATATTGGCTTGTTTTTACAGATGAAATTAGATTTCCATTGTTAAAAGGATAACAATCTAAGGTGCTAGAGTTTTAAAGGTTTAGATTATTGGTCTTGAAATTAGAACATGTATTAAAAATCCAGTAATAGTACATATTCTATTCAACCAGAAGAAAAAATATATTTGAAGGTTTTTTTAGTCCAATAATTCTCTAAAATGTTTCAAAATATATAATAATATACTAACGCTATTACTCAGCAATAGAAAGCAATATATATATAACTAACTCATTTTAAGAGAAGTCAGATTTTTCTCATCCTTTTATCTCTTTCATCATAACTAAAGTTTAATTTATAGATAATCATAGTGTAAAGTTTTGTGTTTTATAACCTGCTATGGTGAAAGCTTTCAAATATGTACTATACATACTGAAGAATAATCTTTCTTGTCAAGATTTTATTCTATTTTTCATGAAACTGGACAGAATGTTTTGGGTAAAATCTTTGTAACAATTGCTGTCCTACTCATGTCATTGACTATGAAGCAGAAATCTGAAATGGAATAGTCTAGAGATTTTGATACTATAAAGTGGGAATTAAGTTACTTATAAATAAGATTCTTCTAGTTTATAAATAAAAAAAAATACTAATCAGGGAGAGCAATAAAATACCCGTATTACTAATAGTGATATTTGATCTTATGTTCTGTCTATGCTGTGTTTCCGGCTGCCACAGGGTCCACAGCAGGTTCTTCAGACGTTTGTTAGAGCTGAAAATCACAGAACTAATCTAATCCTAAAGGTAACAGAGCCTCTACTGATTTCAGATGATTGATGCCACTAGTGTATTGCAATACAACTTGCACTGAATAGTAAGGAAGACTGTCCCGACCTGCAGGACTATCGAACAGTTTCCTGGGGGAGGGAGTGAGAGAAGGGACAAACACACAGACACACAGAGTGGAGACAAGATGAGATGCTGATCAAGTCTTCCATCTTTTTTATTGAGGAAGAATTATGAGCTTATATACAGGCTGGTGGGCATTGATTGGTTGCCCGAAATGCAAATAAGCTAGAACAGCATGAACCGATCATTGGTATGGGTGGATCTCTCACGTTGCCTAGAAACCCAACTGCCCCATGGGGAGATCAATTGGTCACATGATTTATGAGAAACGGTTTGCTCAGTGAGGAAGTGAAACCTAATGGTTTCCAAGAGGGTGGATAGCTCAAGATGGCGGATAGCTCAAGATGGCTTCCATATGCAGTGCCCTCCACAGAAGACTAAGTCTATTTCATTGACCACCTATTATATTTATAAAGTTTTCATGATTTTAACACAAATTACAGGAAGGACTTTTTTCAAATATGGGGTAACCTAGATCACAGACGTTTATTTAAACTGTGAAATGTGGCATATACACAAAAAGACAGATGTTGTACATGGTGATAGAAATTGTTTAGTTCAATGTTTCTTGGTGAAAATTTGATCAAAATGCATTCTTACTAAGAAAATGCTAAATTTCAAAGGTTTGCCTACCACTTGACACAAATTTTACTTCAAGGAATCTACCCTTGAAAAATGAGGGTAATAGTTTTGTGTTTTAGGATATTCTTTACTGTGTTGTATACAGAGAGAAAAATATTGGAATAAGCCTTACCGTCCAAATATTAGGTTGTCAGAAAAACCATGATGTATTTTTCTATGCAAAAAGCACCATGACTTTGTGGATGACCTAATATATGGCATTAAATTCTGAGATATCCACTAAATCAAATACTATATTAAATAATCTCATCAGAATAGTATTTCTTATGGCTTTTTCCCCCACTGAGTTCTGTGTTTTATGATATAGTAATCGTCCATACTCGGTGGCAGAAACTGAAAGATCAGAAGATACAGAAGCATGGAAAACAATTACAGATACCAGAGACAGTGTGGGAGGATGGTGGAAAAATGGGGGAGAGTAAGAGGGAGAGATTCAAGAGGAAAAAGAAGCAAAACATTTAAGGTCCACAAAAATGGGAAATTATCTATTGATGATAGCATGTATGATAATATCTTTAGACAGATTAATATACAGTGTATTCATGCAGGGAATACTCATTTTGCAAGACATAATGATATACAGTGATTGAATATATACATATATATGTGTGTGTGCATGTGTGTGTGTGTGTGTGTGTGTATATATATATATATATATATATATACTATCTGAATTAATATTAAGTAGAAACATCCCCATTTTTGTTTCTTTCTTCCTGCCATACTCAATTTTATTTGAGGAAAATAGGGATCATCAAAGTATAAAATATAGAAGAGAAAAAAAAGAATGACTTTCATATTGCAAACATAATTTAAAGATAAATGAAATAAACTCATAAACACGTTATTGTAGGTTGTTAGCAAATATTGATCTAGAATTCTTTTATATCTATATGATTTTAGAAAAATCGTATGTCTCTCCAACTCCAAAATTGAGAATAAAAAGATCCCTTCAAGTGTAACTAAATGCTATAAATCAAAATTAGAGGCTATCCATATAGTTACAATGAGCTAATCCCTCTTGGCACTGAGCCTATGGAAAATATTTTTTCATTCATAATTTGTTTAGTATCATTGAGACCCCTGGCTTTCTTTCCCAACTGAGGGGAAGGAGGAAAAAAACTATGTTGTACATTTTTATTAATCAAGTAAAACTGAAGAACAGATGTGGATTCTTCAGTCATTATGGGGATAGACAGAAGGAGAGCCATAATTTTTAGGCCGCCGTTTTAAATGATGCCCATGAGACTTAACATCAGAGACAGAGCCTTTGAGATGCAAAATCCAAATGGCAACAGTATATTTAAGGAAAACTAAAAAAAAAAAAAAAAAAAAAAAAAAAAAAAAGGTTGTTTTTATTTGCTGATATGCATTCTTTATATAATAATAACATACCTATTATGGTTGGCCAGTGTGACTAAAGTAAAAGGAATCATACTTGCTTACAAGTTCATTTTCTGTTCCAGTGAAGGATGCAAAAACATATACTTTGATTAAAGAAAGCCTTTATTTTTTTAATATTAATATATTTAATTGTATAATATAAACAATTAATTTTGCCAAAGATTTCAGCTGAAACATTTTTAAATACTGAGAAGTTATCAAAGTTAACTTTGGGAGGTATGAATTTCCCAAGATTCTTTCACTGTTTATATTTTTAAACAAATATTAGATTGTTGGGAAAGTTGTGACATATTGTTCTGTGTTTTTCTATGCAAAAATGAGTCATGACTTTCCCAACAACCTAATAGCGGTCAGTCAAATAAGGAACTGAAGTCCGGAGTGTCAGGATAAACTGTACTCCAGAACACACTTATATATATATTGCACACTGACATTTCAGTTATAGAATGTTGTTTTGTTTTATAATAATAGTTTCAAACCGATTGCCTTATGAGAATAATTGTAGTTAATATAGCAAACTCAATCTTTAATACTTTAACTTTCTATGATTGATTATTAAGTTTTATGAGAGCATCTTGAAGAGTTGTTATTACTCTCAGTAAATGTATTTAAGCTAGAAAAACTATACCAATTGTAAATACGTCAGTCATATATTTTACTGAATGCACAGATACTTTGTATACTATGGAGGAAAAATCAAATAATACTCTTCAAGTTTCTACTTTTATGGAATTTGGATATTTTCTTTAGGAAAATTTGTTAACCTCCTCTTTATTAAGTGTAAATCCCTTCCCGTAGCACATAAAGTATATTACATCTCACTCCTGAATCAGGATGTAATGAACACTCATAAGTTCACATCATTTTAAATGATACTTCTTTTGGAAATCTGTATCAAAACTTTCTACAATATGTTTTTCATAATTTAAAGCCAAGACTCTAGGCCAAACACTTCTACTAACTCTCTTTTTATTATTTCTCATATTTCTAAAGAGTATATTTAGCCATATTATTTATTTTGTCTTCCTTATAGTGAAAGCATTATTAGTGGAAAGCAGAAATACTTATCAGTTTAACATGAAAAGTCTTACTGCCTGACTCACACAATACCGAGATCCTGGGATTTAACGTGAGTAGGAAAGCTTTTCTATTTTCTAGGAGTTTGTGACTTAGTCATTATACCTTGGGAATCCATTTTGGGGTATTCTGAAGTGATTTTTACTTGATAATACTTCTGCTAAGTATAAACCCACACAACAATTTTGAACAACGAGGTTAATAATTTTGTGGTATTCTTTCATATCTCCACTGTATAAATACTCCAACGTTTCTTAAATTTTCTCTGCTGCTCACTTACCCACACAGTAGTCAATTTTCAAATTATTTTCCTTCTCTTTCTCTTTCTCCTTTCTCCTTACATTTTACAGTTTCCCAATGCCAATCAATTTTTATTGTTTAAAGTTCAATTTAAATTTAAAAAATACATATGGTATAACATTCAAAAGATTCGAGTTGTGTGCAATGAAAAATATCAAATCTCCCCCTCAACCGTAACTTTCAGGAACATTCACCATTCCCAGTGATGCCCACAGTTGTCAAATCTTTTCAAGCACTGATGTGTGGTTATTAAGTACAACAAGCAAAAGTAAATGACGGAGAGTTGATAGTAGTAGTTGACAAGACAGAATTGGAAGCAAGTCTAAGATCACACAAAAAAAAGTGAAATTTGAACCCAAGATCTTCTTGAGTTTGTATGCTAGTATTGCTAACTGGCCCTCTTCCTGGTTCTGTAAGAAGCTACTGAGAACTATCATGAAATAAACAAAAGCCTCAATCAAAATTATATTTGAAATACACATAGTTATTTGATTTTTTTGTTTGTTTAGCTATTCATCGTGATATCTGGTTTATACATAATCATCGTACTTTGCAGGGTATGGTATGGTTTTTCAATTATATATACAGTGTGCAATAAGCAAATCAAGAATGTAGAGATACCTTATTCAACATTGAACATTACATTATGCTGTGCACATTTGATATAGTTCTAATTTTTGGAGGGAATATATAGTGAATTGACAGTGGCATTTTTTAAATAAAATGCTTCTTTTTTTTGTTTCAGATCTTGAGTACTGACATTGAGTTCTTTGATAGTGCTCTGTTTAAAACTCAAAAGCGCAGGAGTATTTTCTGTACCTTCTTCTCTGTTTTACAAAGTTCCGTGCCTTAAAACATCTCAAAGCATATTTTATTTATTAATATGTTAAATATATGTGTATCTATAGCCCAGGCATAATAGTGAAGGCAGTAGGGTACCACTATGCAACAGTGGAGTTGCATGGGATGCCTGGGTTCAGATAGTAGGTCAATCTGAATGTGACAGGCACGTTCTCTTGTGCCCGTGACCCTGACTGGTTAGGACTCTGTAGAGAAAGATCATGGCATAACAGGACCCTGTTAAGGATATCTAGCTCTTTTCCTCCCTATGAAATAAGTAAATAAATAACCTTGAAAAATGTGTGTGTGGGGGACCAGCAGGTGACATAATGGTTACGTCACTGGACTCCCACATAATTGATCACAGTATGAATTCTAGACCCAGCAGATTAACACTCACTCCAGGTGTGTGTGTGTGTGTGTGTGTGTGTGTGCGCGCGCGCGCGCTCCTGTCCAAAATCCTGAGTGGAGAATGAAGGAGAAGAAATGACGGTGTTGTCATCCTACTTGGGGATGATTTGTCACTTTCTCTCTGATGAGCACACGTGCCCTTTACCAAAAATCTCTCTTAAAACAAAAGTACTCACGTGGGGCACTTGTGTCCAAAATCCTGAGAGGAGAATGGAGGATAAGGGACAGTGGCATGGCCATTCCCCTTGGGGGCTGGTTTCTTGCTTTCTATCTCTGTCTCTCCAGAGAGCTCATGTGTCCTATATCAAAAATCTCTCAAAAAAAAAAAAAAAAAAACGAAAACTGGGTGTGTATGTTTATTTTTATACAAATTCATCTGCACTATTGAAAACTAGAAAAAAAAAACTGACAAAAAAGGGGGAGGGAGAAGAATCAACAAAAATCTTCCACCCAGATAAAACCACTGTTAATATTTATATGTATTTTTTACATATTGACATATTTTACTTATATAGGTAAATTTATTAAAAAATTATCTTACAAACTTTTTACTGTATATTTATTCACATACCAATTTATTTTTCAAATGTTTTCTAGGGGCCAGTAGGTGGCATGGTAGTTAAGGGCGCTGGACTCCCACAGGGCCGACCCCAGTTCAATTCCTGGACCTGGTGGCTTTTTAACTCTCCCCCCTCTTCCCCCGCCCGCTTGCTTTCTCATTCTGTCCTTCCCTGGTCAAATTAAATAAATCAAGTTAAACAAAATAATTATCTAAAAATAGTTCTAATCACTAACTATAGATCTTTATGTTTATTTTAATGATCATTCTAATTCATTGCATTCATTTCATATACATTATTTATACTATTTTAGCTTAAGAATTTGGACTGAAATTCTTTTTTATATCATGGCCTTTTCTGCTTTCATATTTAAAGATATATTAACTACATACAAGAAATTGAGAAACATTTTCTTTTTATTCTCTTGAAGAATTTAAGATTTGCCTATATTTTTGTTAAATGTTTGTCTGAATTTCTATATGAAATTATCTGGCTCTTCTGGTTCTAGGCAAAACAGAGTAACTTTACCACAGCCTATTTCTCCTGATTAAAACTAAAATCTCCAGACAAAACAGCAAAAGAAATTACTGGATAATGTTGAAGCAGGCAGATTTGGAAAGGAAGTTAAAATTTGGAGAAGGCACACCAGAATGAGTGTTTCAGTTTTTGTTTTTCCACATTGTTCTCAAAGGTTTGACCAGAATTTGAGAAGCAGTTCAGTGCTCTTAGCCAACATGAGCACCAACAATTCTAGGAAGAATTTTCATCTTTCTGGCCAGAAGACCAGAAAAATGGGCTCCTGAATGGTAGGGAGTGTGAAGGAATCTCCACTGATATTTTATATTTTTATTCCTTCAGTCTCTGTCCTTGCTGCCTCTGGAAAAGAAACCCTGACCCTAGTCTTATGACTGATGTAGCAGGCAACTAAAGCTCTAAAAAAAACCCTTTGTCTTTCTGGTAAAAATATCTTAACTAGGGACCAGCAACTTGCGTAATGGCTATGTCGCTGGAATCCCATGTAGTTGACCATGGTTCGAGTCCTGGACCCGGTGGCTTAAACTCACACCAGGTGCATGTACATTCCTGCTAAAGATCCCAAGAGGAAAATGGAGAAGAAGGGATTATGGCATGGCCATCCCCCCCGGGGGGTGATTTCTCTCTTTCTGTCTCTCTCTCTCTCTCTCTGTCTTTCTGGCGAGCGCACGCGCCCTATAGCAAAAAAAAAAAAAAAAATAAAAAAAAAATAAAGAATGCTGAAGGAATTGCCATTATTTTGTCTCTTTTGTCTGATAGAACTGACGCATGTGTGGGCTCTATTTGTCACTTAGTAAATATAGCAGCAGTATATGATATGAGAAATCCTAGTCAATCCAAAGCAATGCAAGTCATAGAGACTGGCAAAATAATTAATAAGCTACCTTACCTATAAATGACATGATTTTTTCATAAAAATGTCAAAGCATCTGTGAAAAAGTTCTCACAAATAGTGATATTAACATGTTGTAAGGTACAATGTCAACATAGTAGCAAAATAAACAATTAAAAATAACATTGACAGTAGGACTAAAGAAACATGCATGAATTTAACAACATACATGTTTAATCTATGATACAAATTAGAAAATAATAACAAGCAATTAAAGTATATATAGAGAATTAAACTATGTTCAGACATTAGAAGACCCAGTAAACAGGAAAATGTTGAAAATGACCATGAACTTTTGTCTTTTGTTTTATACTGATTTCTTTTTGTTGAACAAGTCTTACATTCTTTTTTTTCACATTATTTATTTTTTTTTGTATATACTTTCAATCATATTGTTTAGCTTACAATGAGACCATTTCAATATGTGAACATTTCTCCCAGAGCCGTTGTTTAGATAAATCCCATTTGATACAGTGTATAATCCTTCTTACTCATTCAAGATATTCAATTTGTTTTCATTTTGTTTTATATTCCTGAGGAATACTAGTCTGTTATTTTCTGGTGGTACCCCTGTCTGGTTTTAGTAAGGCTGGTCTCATAGAATGAGTTGGAAGGTATTCTCTCTTTTTTTTTTGAAAGATTTTATAAAACATAAGCTTTTTTTTGTAGTTTTTTTTGTTTGTTTGTTTGTTTTTTTTGTTTGTTTGTTTGTTTTGCCATAAGGCACATTTACTCACCAGAGAGAAAGAGACAGGAATTGAGAAATTCCCCCAAGGGGAGGTTGGCCATACTGCAATCCCTTCTCCTCCATTCTTCTCCTGGGATCTTGGGCATACACACCCATACACCAGATCCAGGACTTGAACTACGTGGGACTCCAGCAATGTAACTGCTCTACCATATGCTGGCCCCTATGAAGCATAATTTGAATCACACTGTCTCAGTAGTTTCTGTTTAGGAACACAATACTGAAATAATGTATTCTGCTTAAATATAGAAACCTGGAACCAGCACATGGCATAGCAATTACATTGCTGGACACCCATGTAGTCGACCACAGTTTGAGTCCCAGACCTGGTAGCTTAAAATTCATGCCACGTGCATGTGTACCCAAAATCCCAAGAGGTAAATGGAGGAGAAGGGATTGTTGCATGGCCATCCTCCCTGGGGAATGATGTCTTGCTTTCTGTCTCTCTGGCAAGTACATATGCCACATAGCAAAAATCTCTATTTAAATAAACACACACACACACACACACACACACACACAGAGTCACAGAGTTACTGCATTTGAGCTACTGTTAAAGAAAGAGAATACCGTTTAGTACTTGAAACAAACAAAAATTCATCTTATTCTCAATGCAAAAGAATGTTGAATTTCTTTTTTTGTTTTAAGAAACTTTTGCCTTAGAGCATGTGCACTCGTGAGAGAGAGAGAGAGAGACAGAGAGAGAGAGAGAGAAATCACCCCCCAAGGAGGATGTCCATGCTGCAATCCCTTCTCTTCCATTCTCCTCCAGCATCATGGGCACACACACCTGGCATGATTTTGAAGCCACCGGGTCCTGGACTTGACTGCTGTGTGCCATGCAGGAATCCAAGTTAATTAAGTTCTGTTCACTTCCCTAAAGAAACCACAGGTATAACAGAATGTATTTAGTATTTAGACAGCAAGTTCTCTGTTCAAAAATATCTTCTATTGACACTTACTTGTATACCTCAAATTTAAAAGAAAAAATACCAGGAGGTTTAAAGTCAACCAAATTACAATTATGGTCTATTTAGTTTGTGAGTTAATATGTTGGTTTGGCAAGTCAAGGGCATAGCTAGAGAGTGCACACTACTTTATGAGGACATGACAAAGGGAGTTTTTAAGCATACTTTCTGTTAAAATATCCCATATAGTCATATAAATAAAATATTTATCGGAAGGGCTAGAATCAGAAGCTTGAATATTCTTAGTGCTGCAATATGGCATAGTTTTATCTAATAAAGAAAGTTATTACCAGTATAAGCAGACATTAAGTTTAAAATGTTTGTATATCCTAAGAATTATTTTTTACAAATACTTGTTTTATAAGGTATAGCTAATTATTCCCTAAAAATCATAGGACTAGTTTTGGGATTGCAAATAATCAAAACCTTATTTAAACTCCAATATACTTGAAGTGCTATAGCATTATTTCAGTTATCTTAAGTGCTATTGGAAAATAGTTTCTGTTTGAAACTGCATTTTGAGTTACATATCAAGAAGCCAGAAGCATTGCACAATACTCAGAATTTAATAATGATGAAAGCACTCCACCTCAATATTGTGTAAAGTAGTACTTGGAAAATGTGACACTTCGAATATGATTGTCAGAAAACAAGAATGAGTGGAAATAAATGAACTCTCATAATTGCATGTGATTGGTGATTGGTTAAAGCATGAATAATGTATTAACTCTTTGGTTTGTCATGATCAGGATGGATGGAGAGGATCTTCAATGAACTAAGAAACTAGCTACATAAAAATTTCACATTTTCTTTCTCAAGTTTCGAGCAAACACCTCTAACTTACTACAGTATACAAGTTATCTATAAAGATTAGTAAAATGTAGATTCGTCAACTCTAACCTCTTGAGATATTGAATCCATTGGGTTTGTGATACTTCATTTTATCAAGAAATCTACAGGTGATTTAGACATAAACTTAAATAATGTGTGTACATATATCTACTGACCAATGACGTGCATGAGTGACAAAAAATGAATGTTGGGATAGTTTATAAGGTTTCTCATCATGAAATAAGGTACACATCTCGATTTAGTCCTAAATTCAGTAAATGTCAGACAGAAACTGCTTATTGTTGAGTTTTCTATGCCTGAGATTTCTGGCTTCTCAGGTGGTTTTTCAAAATTAATATGCAACTTTATATATTATCAAGACAACCTGGATAATGAAAAAATATTCAGATAACAGACATTTTTACTATCCTCTATTCCAACAATTGTTAACTGAAAGGATTAACAAAAGATCAATATTCCCTCTGGTTTTAGATATGAATGTCATCCAAATTCATATATATTGACTTACCAAGTAATATTCCTCAAGGTAAGAGGTATAATTATTCTAAAGTATAATCTCTGGGATAATATTAACAAAGAAAATGAACATTTCATGATTTAGCCAGAATACAAGTGAGTTTTCTATTTTTAACATAAAGCAATCTTTGAGAACTTTAAAGAAAAAAGTGAAGTTGTTGTAAAGTTTTAATTTCATCTTTAAAATCTGAAGGACAAATCATTGATCTCAATTCTAAAGGGTTTCATCACATATAAACAACTAACAGTTAACATTATCAGATGTTGAGGAAAATGATGCTTAATAGATAAGACTCCAACTCTCAAACTGGAAGCTTAGACTTAAATATTAGATTTAAAATTATTAATAACTCACTACTTTACTACAAGCCCCAAATAATTCCTCCTTTCCTTCCCCTCCTCCTTTTTCTTGTTTTAGTTTTAAACTCAATTGTGTAAGTTTTCAAATAGTTCTGTTTCTTGGAACACAAATGAAAGTGACTCCCATCTGGCCTAGTTTCTGTTTAAAAACTGGTTCAGGAGCCAGCAGGTGACGTAGTAGTTAAGGCACTTGACTCCGACATGGCCAGCCATGGTTCAAGTCCCAGACCCGGTGGCTTATGAATCACACCAGCACGTGTGCATGTGTGCCCAAAATCCCAGGAGAAGGGATTACAGTGTGGCCATTCCTCCTAAAGGATGATTTCCCACTTTCCCTCTCACTGTCTGTCTCTCCAGGAAGCACACACACTCTATGGTGAAAACCTTAGAGAGGAAGAAAAAAAGTTGGCTCAGTAGATTTCTGGATGGATCTCATTTGAAGATTCATTGAGTTTAAGAGATTCAAAATCCTTGGTAACACATACTAAAGTTGGAGGAAATATTTTTGCTCTCTCTTTAAAAAAAATGTTTCCGATGACTTGAACATTGCACTTTGGAGCATAAATATGAAAGAAAGAAGGTCTTGAATCACTTGTCTGTCCTGGACAGTTATAAAGATTGAGTGATTGAGTCCGTGATTCTCCAGAGTATGTAGAAACTCTCTCAGACTCACTGCACTGGTTGCTACCGCTTTCGTCCACCACCATATACCAGCCCAGCCTTCTGTTGATCAGGCTTTGACTCCCCTGTCTTCCAGATACTCAAAATCATATCGATTTCTTACACTGAAGACTCGTATTTCTATTTTTCTTTCTTCTTTTCCATATGACTTCCTTATTTTACTTGACACACATTTTTTTCATATCGAAGAGTGACAGTGCGATATTTTGATACATGTACAGAAATATGCATTGATAAATTAGGGCAATGAGCAGAAAATTTGTATAGTTTTATGTAGATCATGTTGACTCTTAGAAATCAGTTTTTGGGATTCTTGGTATACCTCATCTTTGCAATTATAACCAGGGTTTTCTCTTCAGTAGAATGCTCCGATCCCATTAATAGTAAATAATCTCTTATGTGGTTATTTCTCTAGTCAAAGATCATTCAATTGTAGTTACTAGACTCTAGCTAATGATATTTACTAATTTGTTTGCTGCAAATGATAAACTGAAGGAAATAATGCTGACAGAAAGATATCAACACAAATTATAAGAAGGCAGTGTATCTCCAGCCTAGCCTTCACTGTTTTTTCCCTCTTAATAGAGGAAAAAATGCACTAATACAGAGGAAGTCGCAGTTGATTTTCAAGCATATTACCAAGCTTTAGCTCACTACACATCATGCACATTGTATCGGATAACATTCACTGGCACTTCTTGAGGTGGATTAGAATTTACACATGAATTAGCAATTAGAATTGGGGAGCTAGGGATTGAGTCTGAGACAGCTTTCGGAGGGCTGCTAATAGATAAGCTTTTCTACACCTTAGTCATCCAGAAATACTGAACACTAACAAGAATAGCATCTGAAGTTTCCCTCCTCTCCAATTAACGTTTTGACCCTTTTAAATCTGACTCATTTTAAAGACTCAAATTAGCCTGATACATTTTACATTGATTATTGGATCATCTAAAACCTGAGGCAAGTACTGCCAATCAAGGGGGAAATGCAAGTCTCAGAAATTAAAATAGACTTAGTTTATCTGTAATTAGTTTCTAAAACTAAATAAATTAAAAATAAAACTTTAAAAAGTGTATTACTGTGTGTAGGGGTGGGGTTCGGGGAATGTAAAAATTCATTTCACTACCAAACATTAAAAATGCTTTTCAGATATATGCTTTAGAATTTAATGTAGGTTGACCAGCAGGGGGGACTGAGGACAAAAAGTCTGAGGACTTTTCCTATTTTCCAAAATCTTTTTAAAAGAAACTGGGAAAGTCACGCCCACAAATATTAACAGACCATTTATTTTTTATTAACAGGATTCTTCCTACATCCTGTCCCTGGCATAGTATCTTTGAGATGTATATTTCAACCCATTACAATATATTCTTTTGTTTATCTCTTCCTAAGACACAGAATTTCCCTTTCCTAGAGATGTAGATTAAGCCTTTCTTTCCAAGACACAGATCTTCCCTTCCAATCACCAACCTAAGAATTGTGAAACCCACCTATAACCTACAAGACCCCCTCCCCCGCTCTTTCTACCTGTCCCGCCTTTTTTTTTTTTTTTTTTTTTTGAGAAATTTTCGCTATAGGGCACGTGCGCTCGCCAGACAGACAGAGAGAGACGTTAGAGACAGAAAGCGAGAAATCACCCCCCAGGGGGCATGGCCACACCACAATCCCTTCTCCTCCATTCTCCTCTCGGGATCTTAGGCACGCATGCACATGCGCCCGGAGTGAGTTTTAAGCCACCGGGTCCGGGACGCGAACCGCGGTCGACTACGTGGGAGTCCAGCGACATAGCCATTACACTAACTGCTGACTCCCAACATGTCCCACCTTTTTGGGCCAGACCAATAGAAAACCTCTTCACTAAATTTTATCTGTCAATCTCAAAAACAAATAAAAGGAACCCCTGTACATAATCACCCCGAGAAAGGCATTGTATGTCTCTTCTCCAAGCCTAGGTCACTCATATTTGGCTTGGAAATAAACCACATTGAGTATTAATTATTAAGTTTTACAGTTGGTTATTTTTCTGTCGACAGCAGCCTTCCATGTTTGTAACAAGAGACACATCTGTAATTAAAACCTCAGATTATATTTGAGACAGTAGAAATATATATAGTTCTACAGCAAACTCAGCTTTATTTTGTAACCTTTTCCTACCCCAAAGTTGATGCCTAGTGCCAGAACAGCAATCTTTTAAAAAATTTAAAAATAAATAAATAAACAAAAAAGATGTTAGGCTCACAGACCTGGGTTTAGAATGTGGTTCTATGAATTATATGTTATGTGGTATATAGGGAAAATGTCATGTGAGTTTCTAGTCAATCATGCTCAGGTGCCTGTCTGCCTCATCCTTTTCATCTTCAGAAAACTAAGATCAATATTGGGACCAGCAGTTGGTGTAATGGACTCCCATGTCATTGACCATGGTTTGAGTCCCGCACCTGGTGGCTTAAACTTACGCCAAGAGTGTTTGTGTGTGTGCCCAAGATACTGAGAGGAGAATGGAGGAGAAGGGATTGCGGCGTGGTCATCCTCCCTGTGGGGTGATTTCTCACTTTCTGTCTCTCTGTCTCTCTCTGTCTGTCTGGCAAGCACACGGGCCCTATAGCAAAAACCTCTCCAAAAGAAAAAAAATACAAAATAAAAGAGAGCAATATCATGTACCTCACAGTTTCCTATTTTGACTTAACAATGTATCTACTTTGTGTGCTCAGAATCATGCTGAAAACATAAAAAATACCCATACTTTTTTTTTAAATACCTTCTCTAATCTCTAAAAATAAGTCTAAAATGTTTCACAGATATGGTTCTGTTAATTTATGGTGTCTTTTTTTTTTTTTGGAGAGGTTTTTGCTACAGGGCACGTGCGCTTGCCAGACAGACAGAGAGAGACAGAGAGACAGAAAGCAAGAAATCACCCCCCAGGGGGGGTGGCCACGCTGCAATCCCTTCTCTTCCATTCTCCTCTCGGGATCTTGGGCACACACGCACACGCGCCCGGTGTGAGTTTAAGCCACCGGGTCCGTGACACGAACCGTGGTCGACTACGTGGGAGTCCAGCGACATAGCCATTACGCTAATTGCTGGTCCCCAATTTATGGTGTCTTTATAGAAACATGTTTCCCTAATAGTGCAACCTATCCCTAGATAGCATCTATCTGTAAGTTGTTGAATGGGTTAGTATTCTATATTTAGTGTAATTTAAATAATTATAGAATGTCATACTGTTAGGATAGGTTTTTTTTTTATTTAGAAATGTAGTAACAATCACATATCCAGAGGGAGTTTGTACAGTATTTCTCTGAATCTTAAGATCTTAAGAGTTCTAAAATCTTGCTACTGTTGGATGGCAAACATGATATTCAATACTTAACTTGAAAGAAATATTTTTGTGTTTTGAGATGAAGTAATGCATAATATGAGGACTTTTATAAATATTACATAGTATACTTTGATACAAAATAAAACAACACTGGTATGAATGCTGTGACACTTATGATGAGAACATGATCGCTAGTTACATTGACTGGGTTCTACTGGATAAGATGCTGAGGTAGTTTCTCAAAGTATCTTATCTGATTCTCACAGTCATCCTATGAGTTGGGAATTATATTGATTTTAATGACTAAAGAAATCCTCATTTTAATAGATTTATATTATAACTGAATAGGTAGAGAAGTTTAGGGTAAAAAGGTAGACCTAATTATATGAGGCATTCTCTTTCCACTGAACCTCCATCCTTCTATGGATGGAAGGGTCTTATTTTACTTAAAGGAAGGGGGCTGTGTTTTGTTAGGTCATCAGAAAAGTCATGATGTATTTTTGCATGGAAAACCACATCATGATTTTCTCAATGTCCCAATAATACTCTCCTATTCTCAGGACCTAGTTTCATAGTTCTAAACATGTATTAGAGATGTCCATTTTTTTAAATTGTTGCTGAATGCACCATTTAATCTTCTACATCAGGAATAGGGTCTTGTATGTCTTAAACGATTCATAGTTATGCTCTGAAATTTTATTCATAAGGAAAATAATTTCTTAATGTAGAACATTTATATTTAAGGTATAGATGAAAGTTATATGACAGTGCTCGTGGAGAAGACTACTAGTGAAGTTCTGGCCTAATCTCCTACCTTTGCAGCAATTTCTCTGTACCATCTTTGTCAGAGGAAGTCTTAAAAGAACCTGGAAGCAAAAGCATACTTCCTTCTTAGATAGAAGTCAGGGGCTTATTTCCTTGGGGATTACCTCTGTGACATATATTCAGCAATGAATAATTATAGAATCTACTTTTCCTGACTTATGAAAAAAATCCTGTTATTCTCTACTGAGAATTGTGTGCAATAATTATGTTTTTATTTTTCCACTTATGTATTTTATAATTATGTGCCAATAAAAGCTTAAGTGCAGCTCACTCTGAAATAACTTCCTCTCTATGGCTGGCTCAACATATTTTGAAGTTTTAATAATGTGATGTTTAGTAAAAATGTGCCGAAGGGCCTAAATTGATTTGAGTAGAATTGATCTGTAGGAAACTGCTAGCTTAGATGCACAGCAAGCATTTCTTCTATTCCTTCCTTCTCAGTTTTGGAAGATCATTACTTAGGGCAAAGATTTATAACAAAAATTAATTTTAAATCATGCCGTAAAATGGAGGCTTTATTTTTACAGTAATTTTTTTGTATTATATACATTCTATATATTTTCAGTATATCCATATTTATATTGTATGTTAAATATATATATTTTTCTTTTTATTATAGTTATGTAAGCATATATACACACACACATGCACACATACATATATATACACACACACATATATACCTATGTATGCGTGTGTGTATATATGTATATACACGTATATATATTTACACATATATACACACATGTATATGTGTGTATATATATGTATGTGTGCATATGAGTGTGTGTGTATATACACACACACATATATACATCCAACCTTAAGACAACCAGGAATTATTGTGATAAGTATAAAATGATCTGCACAGAAATAAGAATGGAGAATCAAGATAAAAATGGTCTAAGTACATTACAGTTATAGCTGTTATCATCATTCTTGACAAATCACACATAAATTTACTTTGGATAAATAATGTGTATAGTGATGTCTTGACTCAGACTGATATGTACTGTACTCATGCTGGGAAAAATCATTATGTTGTAAAGACATATGGTGATTAAATACCCATTAAAAATTTTTAGAAAGGATAATTGAAATAACTATACTTACACACTAGGTATCAGTTTCCTTATGTCTTTTTAGGTTTTTGCCATAGGGTGTGTGCATTCACCAGAGGAAGACAGAGAAGAAGGGCCATGCTGCAATCCCTCCTCCTCTATTTTCATCTCAGGATTTTGAGCAATCATGCACATGTGCCTGGTGTGATTTTCAAGCCACTAGACCCAGGGATCAAGCAAGAGTCAATCATGTGGGAGTCCAGTGCCTTACCTCTAGACCACCTGCTGACCTGTCACACAGACCATTTTACCTGAGTGAAATGTGAGTTTTTGAACACAAAAATTAAAAAGAATAATTTAGTATTATTATCAATAGTGAAGAGTCAGATTTAGAAGAAACAAATGCAATGTGAACTCTCTATAGTCCTCTCCTTTTTGTATACATATAACTACAGTATTAAATGTGTAGACTAATTTTAACATGTCATTTTGTAAAATGCCATCAACTTGTAAATCATCGAGTAAACTTGAGAAAGGAACAATTGAATATATGAATTTTGTAAAATTATGTTTTCAAAGGAAAATTTGCCAAACATGTAGCATCTTTATTTACATGTTTCAAATGTCAACATTGTTACAGAAATTAAGTAATATGCTCTATGTAGTAGAAACTGACTGCTAAGTGATACAAATTTGAGGAGACATAAAATATAGTTCTTAATTTCAAAAATCTCTGTCCTTTTTGGCAAGTACATACATGGATATTTTAAAAATCTGGGAGGGGTTGTAGTAGCAAGTATTATAGGAAAACTGAATTATTCACTCTGGTTATAGAAAATCTTGAAATTTATTAATAGCAACATCACAGAATTGAGATTTTTCAGATATTTAATGTAGTGTTTTATGTTCTTTCATTTTTTGCTTTGCTTCATCTATAGTCTGTTTTCTTTCTGTCATGTATTTTCTCTCTTGTGGTCTCTTCATACCCATTATTTTCTCATCACTTTGTTCTTTTTTAGCCTTTTACCTTATGCCTCCTTCCTTTATTTGCCTTCAATGTTTATCTTCTCGCTTGTTTAGTTTTCAAGAAAGTGATCATTTCTACAAGATAGGGTAGTTGTATAAAGTTTTAATATTTACTACACATATAACTAAGTAGTAAGAAAACAACTAAGATGTAGCAGTCTACCCTGGGTCAGACACCATGCTAAGGTCTTCACAGGCACATCTCATTTCAGCCTGACTTAAACAGAAGTAGAGATGATTACTATCCACATTTTTCAATGGAATAAACTGAAGCAGGTTATCACCCATAATACATCATACTGTATAGTCCAGAGTCCTAGCATATGCCACTCACAAAGACCAAGATGGACCATAACACGATTCTGGCCACTCGTTAGGTGTCCCCCCAAGGCAGATATGATCATCAAACTCTACATAAACAGAATAAAGAATTGAGAGCAGTCTGTAAAGCAGAGTATGCCCACTTATAGATTCTGGCTCTACCACTTACAAAATGCAGGCCACAGTCTTTGAAAAGTTAAACAACTTGCCCTAAGTTCCTCGACTATAAAATGGGGGTAATATTTAGCAGTAACTACTGTAGATGTTTGTTATAAGGATGAAAGTGTTTAATATGGGGAAAGCATTTACAATATCCATCACACAGTGGCCACTACTGTGGTGTGCTAATAAGTGTTTAACAACTAGCTCTGGGAAAGAAGGATGAAAGAAATACTTTTAAGGCAATTTTCACTGACTTTCTAATTATGAACTATGACCATGGTATTTCATGCAGTACTACCAGTAAATTACTATACATATTCGGTTGAAAAAAACAACCATTGTCAAGTAAGTTTGAATTCTAAACCATTGTCAGGAAAAAGAATATGTTGCTCTATACCTTCTTTGTAACATAAGTAACTATTTTTCTTTTCGGAGAGATTATTTTTTGCTATAGGGCATGTGTGCTTGCCAGAAAGAGAGAGACAGAGAGACAAGAAGTGAGAAATCACCCCCCAGGGGGGATGGCCATGCCGCAATCCCTTCTCCTTTATTTTCCTCTCGGGATCTTGGGCATGCATGCACTCACGCCCAGCGTGAGTTTAAGCTACCAGGTCCGGGACGTGAACCGCAGTCGATTACATGGGAGTCCAGCGACATAGCCATTACGCTAACTGCTGGTCCCATAACATAAGTAACCCTTGAAACAGTACTGAACACACAAGAAAATTTAAAACAACTTCTTGGCTAATTCATTAAGTTTCTCGTAGACCTAGCAAGTGATACACAAGTAAGATCCTATACATTCACATGAATGGATTCCCCAGCTGCAGAACCTCTAGTGTTGATTTTCTGATTGTTTTCTTAACAGTCAGTGCATCTCAGAAGAGATCACCCACTGGGCTTCCTCCAGAGTGTTTTAGAGGAAGAGTATTTCTCAAAGAGAGTGTCAAGATGCATTTCATATATATTAGTAGAGAATCTTTTGGGAAGAAATAGACTCATATTCTAGTGAATGTTGCAATGACAGCATTTGCTCGTAGTACCAGCAGGGGACTAAATGTCACTTTCCCCTGGGAGATGTCCTCAATGTATTTCAATATACAGTAGCACATCCCCAGTCAGGAAGGTTTTAGGAGGATGACAGCGTTCTGAAATATGCTCACTCTCTTGCATTTTATCAACACAGAACAAAATCTAGCAAAGAATGAAGAAAAAGGAAAGAGTCATTTAAAAATAGTTCTTTATGACTTTTTTTTTTTTTTTTTTTTTTGAGGGAGAGAGATTTTTGCTATAGGGTGCATGTGCTCACCAGATAGACAGTGAGAAATTATTTTCCAGAAGGGATGGCCACACCACAATTCCTTCTCCTCCATTCTCCTCTCTGGATTTTGGGCACACATACACATGTACCTGGTGTGAGTTTTAAACTACAGGGTCTGAGACTCGAACTGTGGTCGACTATATGAGAGTCCAGTGACATAACCATTATGCCATCTGTTGGTTCCTTTATGATATATTTTGAAAATAGGAATACCCCACCTTCTTAAAAATACATTAATATTTGCCTGTCTATACTTACTCTACATGATTACTCTGCTTAAGAAATATTTATCTTGTACCATGAGAACTAATGTTGAGCAAATATAAAGGATGAACTTTCGCATGATTCCAGCTTTCCTTTTCAACATATTTGAAAGCTGCTTTGAGCTTACAACATTGTAAGCCTTTTTCTTTGGGTTTCTTTTTGTGTCTTAAAAGTTTCAAATGTATTCTTAAGTTGCCACTGGAAATGGAATAGTCCATGAAAAAGAACAAGACAAAGTAAAAAGATTAAAATCAAAATACTTCCAGAGTCCAATGTTACAATTTCAAATGTAATTTAATATGATAAACATGCATCTATGTTGCAACACTTTCTTCTCTCTATATAACCTTAAATTAGTATGTTTCAAAAACCTTGGTTGAGAATAATACATTTTTGTTTAAATATATTATGCCTAATACATTTTGCTAGTCATTTACATTCAAAAGGAATTGTTCTGTTGTGGGAGAAATTGTAATTCCGATGATAAATTTTTAGATTTCTTGTTTTTATAGCACCTAAATTATGCATATTTTTGTCAATACAATCCATCACATAGTGATATGTAAGAAATAATGTTTCAATATACAACAGAAAAAAATCTTCTGTTCTTTTCAATTTGATTATACAAGGAACTTAAGCTCCTTAGGGGTACATTTTTTAGTACCAACTTGATAGTTTATCACTTAGTTCTAAATTTGAAAGAAAGTTTTATAGAAATTAAGAAATAAATATTTTTGTGTTTTTTTTTAATCACCCTAATTCAATAGATGGTTGATCATGTTCCTTTCTAAAGTACAAGTCAAACTTGCACAGAGTCGGGGCTATGAAAATGGAGAAAATATTCATTTTCTCATGGAAAACATGAAATGTGTAAAGAATAAACAAGCCTAATTGTTTATGAGTATTACTCTTTTAAGGAAAACTGCAGGCTTTTAAGACATAAATGGATATTCCTTTGCTGAGTGGGTATTTACCAGAAGTTAATAGTTTAAGAGAGATTCATTTGAGTAACTAAAATAAATACATTTAATGTAGAACACAATTTCTTTTCTGGTAATAAGATGTTAGAAACCAGAAATTTGGGCATCCCCAAAAGATACTTTAGACATATTAAAGAGTTTTGATTTGTTTGAGAAAAACCAGAAACAGATCAGAATTTTTCAAGTTTTCTTCAACCTCTCTGAGAACCAGAAGACCTGGAATTCACTAATGACCTATTGAGATGTTGTCATATATTAGTTGCTATTTTGAATATCAAAGAGTTGCTGTTCTTGGTTACAAACCATAGAACCTATTCAAATTATTTTACAGAAAGATTTATTATTAAAGGATGTTAGGATCAGCAGATGCATAATGGTTACATCGCTGGACTCCCATTAGTAGACTACGGTTCAAGTCCTGGACTCAGTGGCTTAAAACTCATGCCAGATGTATATACCCAAGGTCCCAAGAAGAGAATGGAGGAGAAGGGATTGTGGTATGGCCATCCCCCCTGAGAGGGATGACTTCTCACTTTCTGTCTCTCTGTCTCTCTGGTGAGCACATGGGCCTTATAGCAAAAAAACTCTTTAAAAAAATGGAATGTTATAAGTAACTTAAATTCTGGAAAACCCTGAAAAGTCAGGTTTGGAGGGTATAAAGTCAATAAAACAGCCCATATACAAGAAATTGAAGCAAGGAATTCAATGGTGATGTTATATTGAAAGTTGCATGAACCACTCCTAAACAAATTGGTGCACAATAAACACACTTTTGGTTATATTACCGGGGTAAAGTATAGAAAGTTTGCACTCTGTTTACCCCCAAAAATCATTATTAGATTAGGCAAAGCCCAAGTGCAAGTTCCATGTATTTTGATATTAGGTACATGTTTGTGTACTGGATTCACAAGGTTATATATATGGTTCTTCAAACATAAATAAAGATAAATATAGTTTGCTATAAGTCTTATGAATTCTCTAAATACCTTTGTTAAATAATAATAACTGTAGTAGCAGTAGTAGTGGTAGTAGTGGAAGCTGTCATTTGTCAAACACTTATTATGTATACTTTGTTCTTTGGGTGAATAGTGAGTGAGCAGTTTGTATTAGGATAAAGTAGAAAGTGACAAAAAAATCTTGAATTGGAAATGCTGTCCAGGTTAGAAACAACACAGACTCTGCTACAGTGGCCCTGGCAGTAAGGGTGTTCCTGCACGATGCCATAACCCATGTGGGAAGGCTGTCGGTTCACTTCCTGGAATACCAGAGCACACTGGCATGCCTGTGGTTTGCCTTGACCCTGACTGGCTGCAGGACTGGTGGGGGATCATGGCATGAAGTGCTTCTCTTTCTCTCCTACACAGATGAAGGGAATAAAATAATAGGGTAGCCCATTATTCGAGGTTTGGCTTTCCAGAGTTTTAGTTTGCTGGGGTCAACAAGGGTCCAAAATTAAGGAAGTATAGTACAGTAAGATATTTTGAGAGAGAGGGAACAAGAGAGAGACCATATTCACATAAAATAATTGTTATTGCATTGTATTATTATAATTATTCTATTTTAATAGCTGTCATTTTTAAAAAATTTTATACTCAATAACTATATATCTCTTAGCTTGTAAAGTAAATTTACCCAACATAACTTACTATACCTAATTATTAAATTAAACTTTATTGTAAGTACTTAGGTATATAAAACATGTACAGCATGTACAATACTGTTCATACTTTTAGGCATCCTCTTGGGCCTTGGAAAGTTTCCCTGTGGATAAAGGGAACTACTGCATATTAAGTTTGATAGAATGCACAAAAACCTGTTTCAGGTATTCATGGCTTTAGTGCCCAAATAGGCCAGCTTTCTAATTTTGGCTCCAATATTTACTAACTGTTAAATTCAGCTTCATGATTGGACTGAGCCTCAGTTTTGACAAGGAATAATAGAAGCTCTACTTGTCTTGTAAGAACATTGTGATTTTGTAGAATTTAGTATATGCTAAATGCATTAATATGATGTTAGTAGGTGCCATCATCAGTATTATTTGTAAAAAAAAAAAATTAAAAAAGAAAAGGGAAAAAAGAACCAATGATTATAATATATGAAAGTATCCAGTAGTAACCCAATCAAACCTAATGGTGTTTGCCTGTCTGAGTTATGATGAGTAAATGAATATGCAGTCTAGATTCAAATTTGTAAAGTATTCTTTCTACTCAGAACAGTAGGGAAAGTTCAACATAAATAAAAGCCATATGCTGGGTAAACATGCCAGAATAGATTGGTATGTAGTTAATATTTTGATAAGAGAGGCATGGCTGGGAATACTGTAGGATTTCAATTACTTGATGTTTTCTGAGTTTGAATGAAAATTACTGAGGTAGAAAGATTATTGTTAGCATACAGGTAGATGAAGACAGTCAAGTTTAAGGGATATTAATTGATTTTACTAAAGTCATACAACCAATACATGGAAGAATCTGTCTAGAACTCTAGTTTCTATGATCTCAGTTTACAAACTCCTTCACTGATAGAATTATCAGTGAAGGAGCTGTCGAAGTGTATTGTTCCTAGTGCCTAAGGACACGCTATGTGTAATAAAGATGTGTTCCAATTAGCCACATATTAAAAGTGTATTCAAGTATACATCATTTCTTAGGTTACAGTGCTCCAGAATCAGATCATGAAAAAGTGATGTAATTACAAATAGTTTATGTATTTGTAAGGTGCTCCCATGAAGCACCATAAGGAAATAGAGAAGTAAAGAAAATGAGTAAAGCTAACATAGAGTGTGTTAGCAAGCAGACTGCAATGGTAGACACATGGAGTTCAACCAGCTGGGGAATTCTGCAAGACAGTGTTGAAACACGCCTCATAGTCCATCACTCGAGGAACTGGAGGTGTCTGTATCTGCTAGAGCTATTATGTGACTTGTTCTTTATACACATTGATAAACATTAAAAGACCTACTTCTGATAATGTACTTTGAAAACCACTCATTTTCATAGTGCACACATGCACAGGACCTCAATGCAAGCCAAATTAATGAGTTATCCAGTATTATAATAATGAAAGAAAAAAATAATCTCACCAACAGGCTGTCCTGTTAGTTCACTGATTCTCTGTTGTTCCAAGATTGGTTCTGGCTTCTGGTTCTTGGCTCCACTCGCTGGTCTAGATCTTCATCCTACCAAGTACTGGCTCTGATTTTTGGATCTGTCCTATTCTAATACTCTCTATGACAGTATTCTAGGAGACACAGGACAAAACTGAAAGATGTGAACTGGCTAAATTTGTGGCCAGGGAGGAGGTAGTTGGGAGGCTTTTGAAATCCAGGATTATCTCAAACAAGGATATCTTCAAGGTAGACTATAATCTCAAGAGGAATGTGTTGGATCAGTTGGTGAGCTGTGAGTGTGTATGCAACATCTGTAAACCCTTTCTTTAATATTTCCATACTCGATTCCTTCTGACCAAATCTCTCCCCATTTTCTCGGGTATTATATTTTCCAATATAATTACATTGTATTACAGTTGCCAGAGGGTTTGGCAATTACATATTTAATATATATTATATACATATATATTATATATTTGTGTGTGTAAGATCCCATGATTCCTCTGCTCATTCCTCTATTGGCTTTGAGCTCTCAGCTCTTTCAGAATAGAACCCAGACTCTTTCTTATGATGATAATGTTCTACCTACACTGGGCTGCTAGCCTACCTCATCTTCATCCCTCTATATGCCTGCTTTGTTGCCCCAGCCAATTAACCTCCTGATTTTTCTTTTAACATGCCAACCCCACTTCCATCCCCTAACATTTAAGCTTTTTCTTTCTTCTCGCTGGAGCACTGCTCTGCAGACATGTGTAAGGGGCATGCCCTGACTTCACTCAGGTCTCGGCTCAAATGTCACCTTATCACAGAAAATGTTAGGACTAACCTATTTAAAATAGCACACCATTATTTTGTCTGCTTTATTTTCCATGCTATCATTCACTTACATTGTACGGGTTTGCAAAATGTCTTTCAGCACAAAAATTTAAAACCTGTGAGGATGTGGAATTTGTTTCTTATTTTCTGCTACATTCTGCATATCAAGTGAATGGGATTTGTGTGTGAGAGAACTAAGCGAAATAATCACGTAAAGATGCTTCCATAGTGTCCATTGCTTAATTTCAACTGTACCTGTTCTATTTTTTATTTGTTTGTCTTATATAAATCAGGGACTAGCACTAAAGTCCCTCTCTGGTCCAATTAAAGTACGTAAAAAAAAAAATGTTAAATAAAATCTTTAAAAGAGAAGACAATTGCAGTGGGTGCATATGTGCATGTGCCCAAAATCCTAAGACAGGAGGAGAAGGGATTGCAGCATGGCCATATCCCCTGGGTGATTTCTCACTTTCCCTCTCTGTCTCTCTCCAGCAAGAGTACCTGCCCTAGGGCAAAAACCTTAAGAAAGAAAAGAAAAGAAAAAGCTTGCTTTTTTTAAATCCAGAGATGATGGAATATACAAAAGAACTAACTAAATGAAAAGGGAAAAAATGAATGAATGGGACTGGCTCCATGGCCTGGCGGTTAAAGTGTCTGGATCCCACATGGCCCAGCCTGTAGCTTGTGTCCTGACCTTGAGGTTTGAAAGATATGCCAGGTGCGTGTGTGTCTAGAATACTGACAGGATGGAGAAATGGAGGAGAAGGGATTGTGGCAATGACTATGCCTCAGAAGGGGTATTTTCCCTCTCTCTTTGTCTCTCTGTCTCTCCATTCCTCTGGTGAGTGAATGTACCTTCTGGAAAGTTAAAAAAGAAAGAAAAAGAATAAATGAATGAATGTTACTTGGATAATGATTCCAATTATTTGTATGATAACTTATTTGACAACATGGTATTGAATTCAACGTGAACACACTTCCAAATTTTAACAAAACGTGAAGTGATATCCCTTGCATATTTAAAAATGAGATGCTTGGACTAGCTGTACTCTGAGGCCCAGATTTAAAGTTTTGCCAAAGGTCACACAGCAGGTCAGGTGAAAAAGATGAGTTAAGGTCTAAGATCTCTTTCTATTTGGCCCATTTCTTTCTCAATTATGTATCTGGATATCACCAACAAAAAATTAAGCCATTTCAGCACTTTCCTTTAAAGTTGATTAAAGCCTGAAATGCTGTTATTGTCAAAATGTTGTTGGCAAATCTCTTCTCAATTAGTAAAATGGATATTTTAAAGAGAAGCTTAATTTTTAAATGTTTGCTTTGATGAAGGAAATGTGCATTCACGGCTGAGTTCTAGTAAATGAGGGGGATATTTTTGTATCATCCTGTGACAGTCTAGTCACTGGAAAGGATTTGCTCTCAGAGTAGACTCCGGTTTGAATACTTTTTTGTTATTCCTCAGCAAAAGAATGTAGATTCTTTTTTCCCTCTACCTGAGTAGAAAGAAAATCTGTCATTATATACAAATAACTTTTCATTTTAAAAGCATGGTAAGGGAGAGTCAGGAAGCTGGATCCCATTCTAGGTCATCTATGATAATCTTACGCAACTTTTCTTTTGATATAAAATGACCATATTTGTTTTTATTTTCAACCCATCATCTAGCCTGATTCATAGTTATTATTAAATACTTGTGAGAATAAATGAATGAATAAATTAACAGTAATGGTTAAAAAGAAAAATGGGCAAAATCATACACACAAAATAGAAGCCTATTTTACATCAGAGTCTTTAATGATAAGAGAAGGTGAGAATTTACAGAGAAAAGATTAATAAGTCTCACAAACCAGGTCAATCTTTTTATTGTTCTTATGCTTTGTTACATTTTCTTTGAGATTTTGAAGGCATTTAGGTGGAAAAAGAGTTACGCTATATACATTTGCCTGATGGGAAATAGTTGGGGCACACATTTAGGAACACAAAATTCTCTCTACCATTTAGACCATGATAAAGTAGAGAAGAAATATCACCCAAAACATGCAATATAAAAGGAACTAAAGTCTGACAGCAGGTGGTGTGATGGTTAAGGCACCGGATTCCCCCTTAGCTGACCATGGTTCGAGTCCTGAACCTGGCAGCTTGCTTTTGCTTTTGCTTTTTTTCTCTCTTTGCCTCTCTCTGGTGAGTGCATGTACTCTATAGCCAAAATAAATAAATAAATAAATAAATAAATAAATAAATAAATAAATAAATAAATTACTAATAATAAATTATTTAAAATAATAAAACTCAAATCTGTCTACATCTAAAATGCTACTGTCGTATTATCCTCTGATGTGGTGAAGGAGGACAGATTAATTCTGTAGACTGGAATAAAAGGAGAGCTGCGTTGATCACGGTTCTTCTGTTTATTTAGTGAGAAAAACCCAATTCAGAATAGGTGAAGCTGAAAGAAATGGAGTAGGAGTTTTCAGACAGGAAATTTACAACTGTGCCTTGATTCTCAATGACTAGATGAGCCATAGCCTCCAGTGATCTGTTTGTGAAACCCTATCCTCCTTTGCTCAGGTCTCCTCTATTCTCCTGTGGGTTGACTTGATGCTTAGGCAGTTCCCACTATGTGGTGCACCAGGCTAAAACCCTTATAGCTCATCTTATCGAGGAAAGGCCCCATCATGCCTCCACCTATAGTATATGAACTAGGAAGGAGAAGGATGTATTTCTTTGGGAATAGGATGCAACTTATCTTTTGGAAACTAAACCTATTAGATAATACAATATTTTACTTAGAATAAATGTTGGTGTAAATTTTCAGTAACACGTATAACATCTAGTGGTTTATTTAATTAAAAAAAAATAACTTTCCTCAGGGCTCCCTTTTGGCTTAAATCAGGGCTCAGTCTGAGACCTCATACAGTATTTGGGAGCATGAGGCCCTCTAACTGCCTGAGTATGGGCAAGAAGGCAGGGTCTCATCTTTGATAGCTCCCAAACTGACAGAAAATGAGATAGAATTTGCAGAAGGAAAGCAATGGGCATCTCAACACCAAACAAAAAGTTCGCCCCCATGCTGAAAAAAATAACCTAAGACTAACCAACATCCATGGGAAAGAAGACTCTGCAAAGGAGGTTGAAAATTTAAAAAAAAAAAAAAAAAAAAAAAAAAAATTAAGAGTCAGAAGCCTGTTCCCTGTAACTGTATAGAATCTCCAAATACAAGGTAGAACTATTGAAGAGATTGATGTATATTTAGTTTGCTTCCCTTTTCTAAATTTCCTCTTTGTTCAAACGTAAAGGAAGTTATTACTATAGAAAAGTATACCTGAGGTTATTCAAAAAGTTTATGGGAAATGCATATTAGGAAGAAACTATGTGTGGATCTCAAAAATTTGTCGCACCAAAATAAACTCATACTATTGTTCCATTTTTCCATGAACTTCTTCTTTTTTTTTGGAGAGGTTTTTTTTGCTATAGGGTATGTGCCCTTGCCAGAGAGACAGAGAGAGACAGAGATATATATAGAGAGAGAAAGTGAGAAATCATCCCCCAGGGCTGATGGCCACGCTGTAATTCCTTCACCTCCATTCTTCTCTTGGGATCTTGGGCACACACGTACACACACCTGGAGTGATTTTAAGCCACCAGTTCCAGGACTCGAACCATGCTCAACTTCATGGGAGTCCGGTGACATAGCCATTACACTAACTGCTGGTCCCTCCATGAACTTCCTGAATTAGCCTTGTGCAGACTTTAGAAATACTTTCTCCAAATATTTAATCCTTAAAGGGAAAGAGTATATTCAAATGATCAGAAGACCTGGCCTGGGAACCAGCAATTAGCATAATGGCTATGTCGCTGGACTCCCACATAGTCGACTGCGGTTCGCATCCCGGACCCGGTGGCTTAAAACTCACGCCGGGCACATGTGCGTGCGTGCCCAAGATCCCGAGAGGATAATGGAGGAGAAGAGATTGCAGCGTGGCCATCCCCCCGGGGGGTGATTTCTCGCTTTCTGTCTCTCTGTCTCTGTCTGGCGAGCGCACGCGCCCTATAGCGAAAAAACCTCTCAAAAAAAAAAAAAAAAAAAAAAAAAAAAGACCTGGCCTGTATACTCAATTCTGTGAGTTTGTGTATGTGTATACTTTCCCCTTTTGATTTTATTATATCCTAATATTCTCATTGCAGAGGTTACCTATGTTTCAATTGTATAATTGCAATGCCACTATTATGCAGTCAGAAAGCTCAAGTAGAAAGAAGCAAACTAATAATATTTATTCTGCACCCATGGTATTCTGCTCTATGTGTTGGGCCATTTACGATTCATTGGCCAAAATATGTGCCTACAATATGAGAGGATTTCAAAATGTTTATGAAAAAATAGAATCAAAATACAAGTTTAGGGAGCAGAAGATGGTATACTGGTTATGTTGCTAGACTCTCGTGTCATCGACTATGGTTTGAGTTCTGGACCTGGTGGCTTAAAACCCATGCTCTGTGCCCAAAAAACCCCTGGAGGAGAAAGGAGAAGAAGGGATTGCAGCATGTCCATCCCCCTTGAGGTATGATTTCTTGCTTTCTGTCTTTCACTCCAGTGAACACACGCACGCTATAACCAAAACAAAACAAAACAAATAGAAGTTTATTTTGGTCCAAATATTTTTTTGAAATCTACACATAAGTTTTTTAAATATATACCTTTTACATAAACTTTTTGAAGGCCCCACTTATACCGATACTAAGGATAAAAATAAAAGATAGAGGCAAGGTCCATACTGTCATAAAGTTTAGAGATTTTGGTAATCATTCTGAAAAATAAGCAGGACTATAAAAAATAAATAACCAGGGCTATAAAAAAGGGAAATAAGCAGGGCTATAAAAAAGGAAAAGGATAATGGGACAGGAAACACTAACACCTTATAGAACAGAAGGTATGTCTGAAGAGGTGAACTGAAATGTGGATCATAAAAAGAAACCATCTGTGCATACATCTCCAAAAAGAAGTTTACAAGCAGCAGGAACCAAGGTACTACAAAAGAGCAAACTCCATATGGGAAAGACTCACAAGGTGATTTGAACTATGGTGGAAATTGGAGACGAGAAGATACGAGGTTACACTGGGAGCTAGTCGTGTTGTGTCTTGTCTTGTGAGTCACACTAAGGGTTTGTATTGTGCTATGTAGAACTATAAAAAAGATCGAAGCATGGAGTCAGCAGATGACATGGTTGTTGAGGTGTTGGATCCCAGATGGTCTACTGTGAGGTTTGAGTCCCAGACCTGGTGGCTTGAAAAAGACTAGGTGTGTGTGGGTGCCTGCTCAAAATTCTAAGAGTAGACTGGAAGAGAAGAGAATGCAGTGACCATATCCCTGGGGAATTATTTCTCTCCTCTCCTCTCCCCTCCCCTCCCCTCCCCTCCCCTCCCCTCCCCTCCCCTCTCCTCTCCTCTCTCTCTCTCTCTCTCTGTTTCTGTCTCTCCAGTGAGCACACATGCTCTATAGAAAAAAAAAATTAGAATATGGAGAAATCCTTCTATTTTTAATGTAAGATTCCTGCACTTCAGACACTATCATGCCCATTTTATGATAAAATAAAATAAAGCTCATAGGTGTCCACAGTGAAAATTCACTTCCAAAAACAGGATTCAAGATTAGGTTCAAGGCTGGTCAGTAGGGTAGTAGTTAAGCCCTGTGTGTTGGGAGCTGGATCCACAGAGGTGACTACACTCCAAATCTCAGACTAGTGGCTCAAAACATGTGCCAGGTGTTTCTTTGTGTGTGCCCTAAATCCTGAGGGAATGATAAATAAAGGAAAATGGGTTGCACGCACACACACAATAAAATGATGATGATTAAAAAAAAAGACGATCATATAATTAAAATGTTCTTTTCCATTGCCCTAGTCCCGTGGACTAGAGTGTTTCTCTGTGGTCATGAACACAGTTCTTCCGTAGAGAATTGCAGTTGTATAATCTGGAGGTTAAGGAGAGAGAGAGAGAGAGAGAGAGAGAGAGAGAGAGAGAGAGAGAGAGAGAGAGAGGAATGAAAATGAACCTTCTTTGAACCTTCTTTCCACGGTAGATTTAAAAACAAACAAATCCCCAGTCTGCATTCGTGCATATTCTTAATACTTTCCTGTTTTTATTATAACATTTTTAATTCTTTTCAAGGCTGAATATCAAAATTCTTTTATCTTTATGTTTTATGGTCTCTGAAAACTAAGATCATTTTTTTGGAGAGGTTTTTGCTATAGGGCTCATGCGCTTGCCAGACAGACAGAGAGAGACAGAGAGACAGAAAGCAAGAAATTCCTCCCTGGGGGGATGGCCACACTGCAATCCCTTCTTCTTCATTCTCCTCTCGGGATCTTAGGCACGCACGCACATGCACCCAGCGTGAGTTTTTAAGCCACAAGGTCCGGGACTCGAACCGTGGTCAACTACATGGGAATCCAGCAACACAGCCATTATGCTAACTGCTGGTCCCATGAAAACTAAGACCTTTTTAAAACATTTCTTGTGTTAAACTAAGCAATGTGGTAAAGTTGTGAGAAAAATTATATCTAAGGATCTAGAATTACAATTATGATTGAGATTTGGTTATATTCATCATTAGATTGTTGAGCAACACTTTTCAACTGTTGCCTCTTGAGTTGTTGTTCTAAAAGTAGTATTATCTATAATTGAGGAGATTGACCTGAATTACTGTTTTTATACCTTTTGCTAACATAGCTCAGGGATAAGTAGTATAAATATGGTATGATTTGCCTCTCAATCTATTTTTCCCCCTTTCCTTCTGTATTAACATTGATTTAATTTTCTATTAATACACTGCATTAGAAGTAGGTTGATTCTGTTTTTTTTTTTTTTTTTCCTTGTCAATCATACAGTATTGCTGACTTACTCTGCAGGAGAAAGGAAACAACACTGGGTCAAAGCTTGATTTGTATCGAATACAGACATACAAACACACACCATATGCACATACTAATTCCACATGAAATGGAAGATGTGCTATAGATTTTACCAGCATGTACTTGGTCCAGATATATTTATCATGCTTGCGGATTACATATATAATGGTATCTCACAAGCTTAATCACATTTGCAGGTGACCAGGAAATGAGAGAGAATAATTTAGCTGAATAGTGAAATAGAGTTCAACTTTATTATATGATAATTTAGAATGCTGTGATATATACATATGAATTCCATTCACGTTTTAGTTGAGGCAGAGAAAGTAAGTCAAGAAAAACAAAAGCCAATATGGAGAATGGGAGATGTTGTTTATGAGGCAAATATTTGAAGGAGAGTTGGATATATGTCACTGAGTTGATGTGGCTACCAGGAAAATTGAAAGTGACACAGTCTGCTATTTTAGGTGTCGGGCTCTGATGGAAAATGGGACATATCTAGTGTACTGTGTTGAGCTCTGGGAATCATTATGTGAGAGACAACCTGTTAGAATGAAATATAAGCAATGAAAGGACATGGAACAATGAAGACCTCAATAACAATATTAACCTTTCTTAGGTGTGTTTTTGTTTCTTTTTTTGCAGAAGAGACACAAAAGACAGCCTGAGCTGAATTCCCAGGTAAGTTTTTTGGAGATCTTAATTTTGTGACCAGATTGGAACACCTCGGTGCTTCAGGTACGCTACATGCTTAATTTTCCTTATCTGTGAATTGTGGATGCTACGTTCTCCAGAGGGTATTGCTGAATGAAATAAGGCAATATATATCATGTTAACCTAACATATTAGAAATGGCCTGTAAAGATTGGTTCCAATGTTTTTCTTTTAATTATAATTATCAATTATTGGAAGAAATTAGTGCCTCTCAATAGTAGCCCTCAGAAAGATGGCTGGACCCTCCCCTCAAAAAAAAAAAAAAAAAAGCAATTAAATCAATCAATCTGGGCCTGGAGATTGTCCTCTGGGAGCTAGTGGCAGCCAGAGCACTCTCACTCTCTCAATGTGCCATACCCTCATCGTTTTTCATATATACTTTGACATGAAAAATGCAAGGACATACTTGTGGATGAGAGAAATGGTAAAGTAAGTTATTTTGAAATAACACTGTAACAGTTGTGTAAGGAATGATTTTGTTAGGGATGGTGAGAAGAACATGAGTTCAGAAGGTGACCATTAGCATCATTTCATGTCTGTATTACTGCAATACCCAACACAGTGGTAATGGAGAGGGAAAGGACGGCTTTGTGATTCCATTGATGGTGTTTGTGTTATTTCATGACAGCTTTTAAAACGTGGTTTGTAGCTCAATCCGAAAAGAACATATAATTCAGGTTTAGGTATGTCAGCAATTTCTCAACTCCCAAAAACAGTTATTTAAGTCATATTCAAATGGAGAAAATATATATAATAGGTGAAATCTGTTTCTGAATTGTCAGCCTCCCCTGGGTTACCTGTTCCCTCCTTTTCAGGTATTCTGTGATCTTATCACTACATATAACCCAGTCAAATTTAAGCAATTGCATTGAAAGGGATATGATCTTGCACGTATGTTTGTTTGAACAGAAAAATAACTATTTGCATTTGGGGAAGTGGCCAGGTGTCCAATCTGAGAACTGCTGGTTTTGCTTCTTGGGGCTCCTGGTGACCTTGAGCACACTGAAGCCATCCAGCTCAGGGTCTGGCACTTGCCCATCATGAGGATGTTACCAACTTGGTCATCTCTGAGGCAGGGGGACAGGTGCATAGACATACTCTTGTGGCAGTTCTCCAAATGGTATTTGCACATGTGGTGGAGATAGGCCAAGTGAGTAACGGTTGTCCTTTGCCTCTTCATTTTGGTCACCAGCCTGATAAGATATTCCTTTGGCTGGAGATGTTACCAGTGAAAGGGCCTTTCTTGTCTCTCTGTGTGTTCTCAGTGGCTTCTTTGGACATCTTGAAGCCAGACTAACATTCTAGTGGTATCCAGGAGCTTCTCCATGACAATTTCTCCCCACAGACCCCTTTTCTTCTTTTGAAAGAATGTCTGCCATCTTTCCAGCCATGTGGGAGAAAGAACAGGAACACATTTTGATGTCTCATTATGTGCATGGCTAGGTATTAGGTGCTTTCACTATATTACCTGATTTAATGATCACAACAACTGAGGAATCAGAATTAGATACTATGTTACCTACTTAAGGATCCCCTGATGAGTGCATTGGGAATCCAAACCCACATCTGATTCATGGTCTTCTCTTTATGTCATCCTACAGTCTAAGCCCAGTGAGACTTTATAGTTTTAGACATTCGTTGTCTGGTGTGTGAGAGCACCTTTTTCTTACAAAAAAAAACCTCCACAAATTTATAATATAACTGAATAGCGAGGAATCATGTGTTGCAGGGTAGCTCTACAGCCATGTAGCTGTGTGTGTGTGTGTGGCTGTGTGTGTATGAGTGCACACACACATGCCTATGAATGTGTGTGTTTGAGAGCTACTGGTGTTCAGTGCATTGTGAATCTGACAGAATGGAGAGCTCTGCGAATTCTTTTTAGATTATTTCACCAAAGCTTCCGCCTCTCCTAAAGACAGCATTAGAGAAACACCTACAGAGAATAGCAATTAACACTCTCTGAAATAGTCTAATTAGTGTAAAAACCTATTTCACTAGCTACCAAAATAGGATTTTCATTTTAATCCCTTATTAGGAGTCCTACTTCATGCATACAAGCATTCAGCATAGTTTGAGCTTAGCTAGAAATAAAAAAAAAAAAATCAAAATATTCATGATTCATTGAAATAGTCTCAGATGTTTAACCTTTCTAAAAGTTACTTCTAACATTTACCACCAGCAACTGCAGCTTAGTGATAAGGACCCTAGGTGGAAACAGGGGAAAAGTAGATTATCAAGTATGAACGGTTAATTTGAGTATTTCTCCCAAACTCAGTGGGCAACGTGGGCTTGAGTTTACGGTCTTATAACTAAACACCAGAAGAATATTTTTGGGAGGTCGAGTAGTTTCAAGTTAGTATTTTCTGGACAACGTATTGTTCAATTTATCCATATTGATTTCAAATTGAGAGAATTTAAGCTGGAGATACCTGGTCTCCATGCACTGGCTTTATTTTGTTGATGAGATTCAAAGGTTTCTGCTCCCTTGGCCTCAGTTATCATGGTAACAGTGACTACCAGTCCCTCACCACACTCTGCTCACTGCATAACATCCATGTTGCTCTCCTCATAGCTTTAGACATGGTGGTCATCTCTGTCATGTATATACAGTGGGCTTTGAGGCCCTCTGACAAAGTTCTAGTCTTTCTGGCTCCCTATTTGCAGGACCCAAGACTTCAGTTTGTGTAGTAGTCAGAGTTTTGAGCTTCTTCGGGAGAGAGACAAATAAATCCAGGAATGAATAGGATAGGAGCCAGCACGTTTCCAGACTTCTTACCTGCAGAACAGACACAGACAGCTGTCTGAGATTTGAGGCAAGCTTTAATGTTCATCAAAAAAACGAATCCTGCAGGGACTCTTTCATGAAGGTCCTAAACTAGTTGTAGGTAAGCTTCTCCCACGTTTTGAAGATAACCCAGACTGAGAATGGGGGCTGATATTTCTGCATTCTTTGCCCATAGGGTTGCCCTGGCTTTTCTCCTTTTTCTCACCCCTAGTGGCTCCATAGCAAGTTGGGACCAGGAAAAGGCCAAAGTTAGGGTTGATGTGTCTTTCAAGTCCCATGCTGATGGGAATGGCTTCTGGGAAGTTCTGTCTTTTTCCTTTCTTTTTTTCTTGGATTCAGCATGGAGTTGAGACTCCTTCTGGCTTCCATTTATGTCAACCACACTATGCAAAGTTGAGGCAAGGAATCCCACTGCTGGCCCTTGAGATATTTGTATCTGCTCCTGTCATCACTGCATACATGCTGCCCTCTGGAGACTGGAAGCTCCTGGCATACTGGAAGTACCCTTTGATGACAAGGGCAGGTGAACAGTACTTGGTGCAGACATGATAAGACCTTCTGGGTGTATGTTGGAAGTGCCTGGAAAGGTCATGCTTGTGCTTCTTCCTCCTGCATTCAACCAGGCTGTTATGACAATGCTGTGTTTTACTGTCCTGAGTCTGCATGTTAGATCTCTCTTCTCCCCAGCATTCTTAGAAGAGGCATCCCCAAACATCTCAGGAGCCATTTGAAAGTTCCTGATGCTGACTTGATCGTAATCCCTTTCTCCAAGAAGCTCTATGGCCTGGACAGAGGGTGAAAAAAATAATAAAGTGGAGAAGATGAGACTAGAAACATCTGTCAGGCTCTCTTCTTTAGCAGAGCAACTCAAGAGTTCATGATTAGAAGAGTCTTTAATATTATCAAGTGCAATATTCCATTTGATACAGAAATCCCCTCTAGAGTACTTTTCACGTTGATCATTTCCGTTTTTCCAGAATAAGTCCATGGTCAGTTCACCAGTAAGCATCCTCATAGCTTGCATTTATACAGTGGTGTTAGCATTACTGTAGGATAGATTGCTCTAAGTGAACTGCTCCTCAGGAGAAATGCATAATTTATATTTTTAGCAAATAAAAAGTTGCTTATGTGCACAAGCATGGTGCTTTGCCATCCATATATACACATTATCAGCAGGGCACTCAGAGAGAGGTATATTTTGGCTCAAAGGGAGGACTTTCTAATAATCAAAAATGTCCCATGATGCCAACTCCCTGGTACAGTGGAAATGAACTTCTCTAGAGAAGCCAAATTCCACTTGGTGACCATGGTTTTAAGCCCTGGCCTAGCCGATTTGAAATGTGCTGGACAGGTGCATGAGTGCCAAGATACACTGGGCTGAACAGCTAGAGAAAGGGGATCATGGCATAACTAGACCCTCTAGAAGGTACTCCTCTTTCTTTTTCTCTCACTCACACTGTGCATGCATGTGCTCTATCATGAAAAAAAGAGAAAAAATGCCCATCAACAGGTCAGGCCACCTGGGGTGGTGGTATAAGTATTCAAGAATAGATTAGGCTGTCAGAATGCTGTCTAGGACATTACAACATTGAGTATAAGCAGAGCTAATATCTAAGTAATCCGGGATGCAGTCTTGGAAAAAATTAGGGGAAAACACTAGGAGCCTCTCCAATGTGGCAAGGCCTCTGAACGGTAACGTCTATGACCATGAACTTTTTTAAATTTAATGCATTTTCCAGGTGAAGCTAAGAGAACATGTAAGGCTTTTTGGAACATTTGTTCATTGCTCTCCAAAAGCTCCTTGACTCTATCTTATAAATACTGTGCAAGTAGTACTGGGTTCTTTCCCTTGGTCTCAAGCACAAGCATGTTCATGTCTGTAGCTGGCAAAATCTGGATGCTGCTGTAATACTCTACTAGTGGTGTAAGGAGGTGAAGAAGACCTTTCCAATGAACAAAATCATCATTTGCATACAGCTAAAACATGGAAAGAGCAGTCAGTGACAAGTTTTTGAAGATTCACTGCTTTTGAATATCATGGGCAAATACTTTTACTAATTTTAATGAAAGCAACCTAGTTACCTCTAAGATGTTACTATGTTTGTTGCCTTTTGCCTGAATGTCACAGCTACATCTGGCATATTCTTCATAGCCTGCAGCTAGTCCACCCAGCAACATGACATCCGTTGTGCAAGGTGAGGACTGGACACAATAGGAAAAATGCTGACAGTCCCTATGCAGACTTGGTTGGACACATGGGTCATCTCTCTTCTGTGGGTCTGGTTAAACTTGCTCTCAAAATAGACAGTGTACACTTGACTACAGCATGGTCTCCCTGTACAGTTGCTGCAGCTTCCCCATGGAAATAATACCACTGCAAGGCTGTTTTGGGTCGTGTAATACATTAACAGCCTGTTAAGAACTATCTTTTAAAAAGGCAGCTCCTTCTGGCTCAGCACCTCTTCCTTACCACACTTTGCAGTGCTTCCTAAGTTCTCTACTTTCATGGAAAGAGAGAGAGGGAGCAACAGAGCATGGTGAGAGGCATTTTTGGAGTAGCCCCAGACTACGCTGTCTACAGTGCAAAGATGCAGCAACTGTTTCTCTCCCTCTGCTACCTTGAACTTGGCCAAAGAGAGCCAGTGGGCCCTTCCTCCTTTCATGCTCATTGGGACCTGTTGCCACCACATACCCTTTTGATTTAGTGCTCCCCCCCACCACCCAATGGCGGTACCACCTCTGGGAGATTCCATGAGGAGTAAGAATAGGGGGGACATGTGGTTGGACTTAATTGGACTTTATGAAATAAAGTCATTTGCTGAGCAAAGAGAATCCTAACCAAACAGGTAATTGAGAGTGATCTGTTACCCTGAATTTTTGTTCTGAGGTAAAAATGAAAGACAGTGATGGGACAAGTCCTATTATTCACTGATAGAAAAATGACTTCTACTTCTTATTTTATCTATAGTTTTATGTTTTCTATTAAAATTATAAATGACATATTTTTTTAAATCTCCCACAATGATGCTTTGCATAAAAAGAGAAACATATTTCTTTATAAGCATTCTCTAAAACTTTGAAGCGAGCAAGTAGAAATTTTTGTGGGACATGTGCCCAGCATATTTTAGATAGGGACAGACTTTAATTATGGAAATGGAGGTGCTGAGTACAACAAAGGGATAGACGCTAGTTTCCAAGTGATTTATACGATATCAGCTATGCTAAGTGTCCCGAATGGTAGTGGGTTTTATTTATTTCCCATTATTTAAAAGGTGCAGAAATAGTTACCAGGTAAAGAGGGTGTTCCTTTGGTTATCTTGTTTGCTATTTTTCAAGGCATTTCTTTCCTTTTTTTCCATGTGAAATAAAATAAAATTACAAAACAATCTTAAGGCCATTAAGTAATTTAATGCTGTTGATCCTTTTTTATTCTTTATTCACGATAGAGTGTTGTATACATGCATGTGAGAGAAAGAGAGAAAAAAAAGAGGAACACCTTCCACAGAGGCTGGTCATGCAGCGATCCCCTTTCTCTGGCCCTCCAGCCTGTCAGATTCTGGGCACTCACGCATGTGCCTGGTATATTTTGGGCTAACTGGGCAGGAAATGTAAACTGCAATGATCTTGTAGGATCCAGCTCCTCTTAAGCATCATATTATCATTGCACCACGGAGCTGGCCTACTGCTATTTACCTTTAAAGTGTGATGTTAACTAACTTCTCTAACAGTCTGATACGGTGTGCCAGAAAATTAAAAGAATGCCTTTCTTTCACTTTGAACTGCTGTTTACATTCTTTCTCAGATGCTCCAGTCAGTTGGAGATTTTGAGCAAAGGAATTGTTAGTCCAAATGAGCATAGGTCAATGCAGAAACAGAGAGTAACCGGTTGCCTCTTTGTACTTTCTTCAACATGTTAGCATTGCATAGTTTAAGAGCAAGAGTTCTGTCATCAGACCTATATTCAAATCCCTTTCTATCCCTCCTAGTTGGGGCACATCAGGCAAGTTTCTTCATCTGTCAGATCTATATTAGTCTTAGCCTATAATATTATTATAAGAGCATCTATTTCATAGGTATAGCATGAGAATATCACAAATTACTGCACAGGAAACTCTACTGATGCATGATAGGTACTCAATAAATTATGGCTATTCTTATGAATGAATTGGAAGTATAGCTTTCATGTAACCATCAATCTAGGCAACAAATACGATTACAAATGTATTTCCCACAAACCTCATGTTCTGGTGTCACAGAGGTTCTGGGAATTAAGCTACTTTAATCTCGAGCGTGGAACAAGTGTTGCACTGATCTGTGTGGCAGGAGATCTGTTGCTTTGCGCTCAGGATTTCTGCCCACGTAAGGCTGAAGAGAGGATAAATACAGCAGGCATTTGTATGAAGTCCCCCGGGAGGGGCATTGGAAGGAGTGGAAACATTCAGTGAACTGGACACTCCAGAATCAAAGCAGAGAGCAAATGTCCAACTGAGCTTTCAGTTACTTTCTCAGGAGGGAGCCAAGAATTAAAGAAAAGGGAATGGGACTGAACTTGTGATGAGCTATTAGAATCTTAGCTCTGTCAGGTTGTAGTCTGTAGTTTCTAATCCCATAGCATCAGCTATTTTTAATACTATGATCTGAATGTTTGTGCCCCACACCTAAATTCATACACTGAAGCCTAATATCACCAAGGGGATGGTGTTAAGAAGGTGATGAGGTCATGAGGGCTCTGCTCTCATGAATGGGATGAGTGTCCTTAGAAAAGTGACTGCAGGGAGCTTAGCTAGTCCCTTCCACCATGTGAGGACACAGTGAGAAGGCACAATCTAGGAAGCGGAAACAGGACCCTCACCAGACACTGAACTAGCCAGCCCCTTATATTCAATCTTCTTAATATTCAGAAATGCGAATAATAAATTTCTTTCTTTTTTTTTTTTTATAAACTCCTAAGTCCATAATGGAACTAGAAAATCTACTGGTGTTGGGTTGACTGACACAAAGTAGACATAGAAAAGCAAAACAAAAATTGTGAAATTATTTTTGCCCTGAAGATATTTATGTGAGGTAAGTAGGGATAAACAAGTAACAATTTACCGTATGATGGGGGATAAATGACCAGAGAGTTATATGCACCAATGTATACTGAAGTACAACAAAAAGGCAACCTAGAAGTCTACTTAGGGCAGAAGAAAACTTAATTGTAATTTAAAGACACTAGAAATGACAAGCAGAAACATAGTATGACAATCATTTCAGACCAAGAAGCCAGCATATGCAGAGGACAAAGGCAGGATGATGATTCAAATTGTCAGCATTTCATAGTAAATTGGCATCGAATAAGTAACAAAACTTGTAAAAGAGAGAGGAAAGCATAATGGAGATTTTCAAGTACCTCAAAGGTCTTGTTAAAAAGTTTGAATTTATCAGGACCAGCAGTTAGCGTAATGGCTATGTGGCTGGACTCCCATGTAGTCGACCACAGTTCGCGTCCAGGACACCGTGGCTTAAAACTCACACCAGGTGCGTGTGCGTGCATGCTAGCCAAAGATCCTGAGAGAAGTACGGAGGAGAAGGGATTGCGGCATGGTCTTCCCCCCTGGGGGGTGATTTCTCACTTTCTGTTTCTCTGTCTCTCTCTGTCTGTCTGGCGAGCGCTCGCGCCCTATAGCAAAAACCTCTCCAAAAAACAAAAAGTTCGAATTTATCAGGTCACCCAATGGGTTGGTGGTTAAGGTGGGAAAATCTCATGTGGCCATCTGCATGGTTTGAGTCCCAGCCCCACTGCTTGAAAAACCACCAGGCACATGTGTACGCATGCCCAAAATACAAGAGGAGAATGGAAGAAAAAAGATTGCAGTTTGGCCATCATGCCTCCCACCCCCATGGGTGCTATCTCACTTTCTCTCTCACTCTCTCTCTCACTCGCTCTCTCTCTGGTGAGTGCATACACCCTATAGCTATTTTTTAAGAAAAGTTTGAAAGTTTGAATTTATCCTGGGTATCAGAAGCCATTGAAAACAGATGAGTGACTCAATCAGAGTGTGCTTTAGAACATTAACTCTGACTTTAGTGAGGACAATGGACTGGAATGAAATAAAGATTAAAGAAAGAAAAGGAGGACTTTAATATCTTCAGAAGGTCTGGAAAACTGCATATTCTGGGTAGTAACCAGTGCTTGAGGAAAGAAGGGTAAATGTGGATACTTGAAAGATGAAAGTAATGATCTCAGTAACTGTAAATGTGACCTTGTTTTCCTCTATGACCACATCCCTTCTAACTCCACCCTTCATTTATCCCTTTAATCTTTCCCTTAAGCAGCATAGAATGAACACCTTATGTTGTAGAACCTGTGCTAAAGGGTGGTGCTTTGAAACATCTCATTGGAACCCTAGTATTAGAAATAGGCATATTATCGGGTTGTCAAAAAAAATCATGATGCAATTTTTTTTAGATTGCTCTTTTTTTTCCATTTATTTATTTTTACATTTTCCCATAAACATTTACTTTACATATCAAAAAACTTTAGCTCATACTCCATAGTTCTTGACAGTTTACAAACAACTTTCAAAATTTCAAAATACTGAATTTTAAAGATAATGTTCAAAAAAATATTTGAAACCATGATGCATTTTTGCATAGAAAATATGTCATGGCTTTTCGGATGACTGAATGTATGAATGTGGTGTCGCCAAGGCTATAGCAGAAGGATCAGATGTCATTATGCATTGTGGTTTTTTTCCTTAAACAATGGCAATGGAACCTAATAGTCCTATTCCGTGACTGAGAATAATATCATTGTACACATCCAAATACAAAGCACATGCTCTACTTCTGATTTTTTTGGTTTTTTTTTTAGAGGTTTTTGCTATAGGGCGTGTGCACTGGCCAGACAGACAGAGAGAGAGACAGAGAGACAGAAAGCGAGAAATCACTCCCCAGGGAGGCTGGCCATGCCGCAATCCCTTCTCCTCCATTCTCCTCTGGGGATCTTGGGCACTCACGCACACGCGCCCGGTGTGAGTTTTAAGCCACCGGGTTCGGGACGCGAACTGTGGTCAACTACGTGGGAGTCCAGAGACATAGCCATTACGCTAACTGCTGGTCGCTACTTCTGATTTTTTTAAAACATACTTTTGAGGATAGAGCTAGGTGCAGAAGATCTAGATCAAATGAAACCAAAGGAACCTTTTCCTCTTTAAATTTTGGCACAATGAGTCCTGGATTTCAGTCCTAGCTGCTACATCAGAGCAACCTAGAATCAATCTATCAATCATAATACTTTTATATTCTGTCTGCCAGACAGGGAGTTACAAGTTCATGGTCTCAAAATATTTGAAAGAAACATTATAATGCAAATTTAGAGGTGATTGATACATGTATCACAATTTCCACAAAATGAGGAACAGTGTCTCAGAGAGAGTAAATTGGGGACTGCGAATTAGGGTTCAGGTGAGAACTGGGAAGACCTTTAAACTGAAAATGGCAGAACAGCACAGACCTGGCAAAGAACTGTGTATAAAGTGGAATTCAGAGGGAAAAACTAATGAGGTAAAGATTGGACAACCAAATGTGAAAGTTAACAGCAAATGTGGCCAATTCATAAGTAAACATGAACCAACAAACAACAACAGATAGATGATAAAAACTGGGAGGCTAGCCTAAATGACTGTAGAAGAAAAGGAAAATTCTCCTCAGTGCTTTACTCCAAATCCTTTCTTTTCTTTTCCTTTCCTTTTTCTGTTTTCTCTTTTCTCACTTTTCTTTTTTTATTTTCTTTCTCTTCCTTTTCTTCTCTCCTTCATATGTATAAATGTATGTATTAAACAGGTATATTTACCTCTCCCATATAAATATTTTAAAATTCTCCAGAATGTTGACACCTTTGTAACAAATCTCTCAAAAACTGCTTCTTATTTATGTTTAAATGTATCTTGTCACCTCAATAGCATGTGGTTAATTTTGCATCAGACATGAGTCAAGTTAAAGAGGTTTTAGCTTTAAGGAAGCAGCGACAAATTATTCTTTAAAAAATTCATTGATATGCTAACATTATTACAGTTTCTGTGTATCAGTGACACAGAAGAGTACCATTAATTCCCAGTGCCTTATTGTTTAGAATCTTAATTCATCTCCATTTTACTGAGAAAACTTTGCTCACTCTGGTTTACCCACAAAAAATCAGTGGATATATAATAACATTAAGTTGCATGACATTGGAAACAGCTTTGAAAATGGAACAAAATTTGAATCCCATCTCTGGCATTCACTATTTGCACAAATGGTGATCCAACATACTGTACTGTATATTTCTGAGGTTTGAATCCTTTCCTTCGAAGGTAAAATCCTTTTCTTCTAAACAACCCATACTGCATTGTTTGAAAAGTCATGATGCATTTTAGTGTAGAAAACAGAAAAATATGTCATGACTTCTCTGACGACTCAATATAATAATTGCTTAATAAAGGGTAGCTACCATGGTTTAATTATCCAGACAGATGTTTTTGTTTTCTGGAATGCTTATCTGGACATGTTTATAGTTATTAAAATTTAAATATATATTTTTAAATTATTTTATTTAACTTTATTTATTTATTTATTTATTTATTTATTTATTTATTTATTTTGACCAGAAAGGGACACGGAGAGAGAGGGAAAGTGAGAAAGCAAGCTGCCGGGTCCGACACTCAAACCGCAGTTGGCCATGTGGGAATCCAGTGCATTTAACCACCATGCCACCTGCTGGCCCCCAAGAAAAAACAATTTAAGAAAACCTACACACCAGGTGTGTGAACGTGTGTGCCAAAAATCCTGAAAGGAGAATGGAGGAGAAAGGAATGACATGTGGCCGTCCCCTCTAGGGGTGGATTTCTCAATTTCCCTCTCTCTCTCTCTCTCTCACTGTCTCTGTCTCTCTCCAGAGAGCACATACACCCTAGAGCAAATTTTAAAAGAAAGAAAATCTAAAAAAAAAAAAAAGTTGCTTCCCTTCACATGAGTCATTTTAAATGAAAACATTTTTGAAGTTTTACAAATTTGCCTGTTATACTATCTGTAGGTTAATGTCAGTGAATAGAGAAGAAAATAATGACTTTAGGTTTGTGCAGCTCCCTAGAGACATAAAATCAATCAGTTAGTTCGTCGTACATAGTCTTTCTCCTGCTCATTATACATACTGGTGGAGCAAGACAGCTATTAAAATCTATTAACCTGATATTTCTCTTTAAATTGAGAGATGTGTCCAGAATGAAAGATAAAAATATTTAAGGAGAAAGTTCAGTAGAATGTTCAGATAGCTAGTTTTCTCAGGTATTCTCTCTCATTGGAAGGAATTTCTTTCTTTGACATATTAAGCAGTGCCTCCAGGACGGAAATGAATTAACTGCAACTTCCTCAGTGAATGGCATGTTCTGAGTCTAGAGTGCCTCAATATGGTTTAAATGCTCTTTAGAGTAATGTCCTTCAATTAAAATAAGTTGTTTAGAGAGTTAATCCTAAACATTAAAAAATATATTCCCCACAAGCAAGGCCATTCTGGGATTCTCAGATTAAATGTGAAGAAGTAGAGTTTATGAAATGACTTATTACCAGTGGATTGTACTGTAATATTACATGGGTAAATTTGTTGAGTTTGTCCCCACCCATTATCCATTGCCATATTTTCTCAGCCTTGGCATAAGTAGAATTTTATGATAGATTTTAATAAATTTGTATGATATCTGTACTTCCAACTTAGTTGAGAATGTCTCTATAATGTCATGAATGAACGTTGTGATAGAAAAGAGCAGAGTGGGATAGAATTGAGATAGACAAGGGAATAAAACTTTTTCACCTGGAAATTGATGGAGCTTGAGGTGTTAAAATACATGCAAAGAGAAAGTGTTTTCTTGATATTAGGGACAATGGAAAATAAAATCTTATGCTGATTTATGATAAAATTGAAATAAAAAAGAAATAGATAGCATGATGCAAGAAGTTAGTAAAGGAGCTTAACTTATAGGAAATTTATCTATATTTTCAAGTATGTCTTTAGATCACAATAGCAATTTTTCTGCTCCAGAATGAAGTAAAAAAGAAAAAATACTAATATTTACAACATTAGTGGATTTCACAGACTACTTGGCATAAAGTAAGACACATAAAGACACAGGTCCCTTGGTTTCATTTGTATGATTGTTTTTCCAATCCAGGTGAATTTTATTATATATTTTTTGTCTTACTATAGTACCCACATCTGCCCGATCAATGCTGCATAAAAGTGGTAAGAGCACATACATTTTGCCTAGTTTCTGAAAAAGTTATGTCAACCTTTTCTTCCCACCTCCTCTCCCCTTTAAGGCTGACTCAGAAAAAGAGCATTTAATAGACAAAAGAATATAAGGCCTTTGTTGAAAATTATATATATATATATATATATATATATATATATATATATATATATACAGTAATATCCCTGACCTGACCATCACATACAGCATGCATGCATGCATGCTTTGAAAAATCAGATTATGGGAGTAGCAAGTGGTGTAATGGTTACATTACTGGGCTCCCATGTAGTTGACTGTGGTTCGAGTCCTGGATCCTGTGGTTTGAGTCGCTGAATACATATGCATTCCTGCCCAAGATCACAAGAGGAGAATGGAGGAGAACGAATTGTGGTGTGGCCATCCCCACTGGGGTATGATTTCTTGTTTTCTGTCTCTCTCTCTCTCCAGTGAGCACACGTGCCCTATAGCAAAAATCTTTCAAGAAAAAAATTACATGCCATAAAGATAGACACCAATGCAATGCAAGCAAGAAATTACAAAATAAAACTGGAAAAAAAGAATGTCAATGAGGGGGCTTTTTAGGTGTTCTTTATTGAGTGAAGGAAAATCCCTTGTCATTCTAACAGCTAAAAAAATTTTCCTGAATAGATCAAACTATTTTTTATCAAATATTAGTTCAGCAAATATAAGGTCAAATAAGTTCTTTTTTAGTTTATTGATAAAGCAAAATTGTTTAGTGTTTAAATGTACTAACCTCATATTACTTCAGTTGTTATTATAGAATGGGTCAGAATGAATTACCTTTAATTATTGAAATTAATTTGCTAATGTTTTGTTAAGGATTTTCACATCTTTGTTCATGGATAGCACTATTTTGTAGTTTCATTTTTTTGTTGTATGTTTGCCTGCATAATATCAATGTAATTCTGGCCTCAGAAAATAAGTATGGGAGAATCCATTTCCCCTTCTTTTTTTTGGAAGAGATTGTACATAATAGGCTTTTTATTTTTTTCTGTATTTGGTATGACTCAATGCAGAAGACATTTAGGCATTGAGTTATTTCCATTGTGGGAATGTATTTGTGTATTAAATGTTTTAATACATACAGAAATGTAAAGAATATTTTTTGAGTGTTTCAATTTAGGTCTTTCAAGACATGAACTATTTTCATTTATTTTAACAAATTTGTTGTTATGAAACTGTTTATAATTTCCCTTATTATTCCCATAGCACTCCCTTAAAATTATTATTATTATTTTAGATATTTTTTTTTGCCTTGGATATGTGCCCTCGCCGGAGATAGGACAGACATAATGAGAGAGAAAGTGAGAAATCACTCCCTCTACTTCCCTCTCTCTCTAGCTAGAACACACGCTATGGCAAAAACCTAAAAAAATAAAAATAACAATAGAAAAGATGAAAGACATGAAGCGAGCATCTATTTGGTGCCAAAAAAATCGATACTTATTATTTCCATCACAACTACTCTGTAAAGTAAATTAAATTTGCCTTGTTCATGGATGAAGTAAAGGTTCTAAGAGATTTAGCAGACTACCCAGAACCTGTAACTTACCCAGATTAAAAAGCAATACCAGAGGGAAAGAGAAAAATCATGTGTTCTAACACATACATAAAATATAAAATGTTGGTCTCATCTAAATACAGAGTGGAATAGTGGTTACAAAGTAGTAAGGTAAACAAGAAGGGTGAGACAGGGAGATATTGCTAAAAAGACACAAAATTATAGTCAGAGAGATGGAACAAGTCCTAGTGTTGTATAGCACAGTGGGTAACTATAGTTAACTATTCATTGTGTATTTTAAAATAGCTATGGGAGCAGATGGCATAATTGTTAACCTTGCTAGACTCCCACGTAGTCGACCATGGATCTAGTCCTAGACATGACAGCTTAAAACTCACACCAGGTTCGTGTGCATGCTTGCCCCAAATCCTGAGAGAATGAAAGAGAAGGAATTTATGGCATGGCCATACCCCCAGGGGGTGATTTCTCGCTTTATATTTTTCTGTTGCTCTCTGTGTCTCCAGCAAATCTATAAACACTACAGCAAAAATCTCTCTTAAAAAAATGCTGAAAGAGGGTTTTAAATGTTTCCAGCAGAAAGTAATAATACATGTTCAAGATGATGGGTATCATAATTATCCTAATTACACATTGTATTCAGCTGCTAGAAAATCACACTGTACCCCATAAATACATGTAATTCATATGTGTTGATTAAAAATAATAATAAGAGCTAGACAGTGGCACAGTGGTAAAAACACAATACTCTGTGAGGCAGTTCCACATTGCAAGGCTCACAGCTCAAGACCAGAGATCTCCCTGAGTATGTCAGTTTCATCTTTGCCATGATCCGTGACAAGCTGAAGGCAAGGAGTGGATCAAGGTGTCAAGACACTGATAAGGGTACGTCTTCTCCCATTCACCTATAAAAGAAACAAATATACTTTAAAAATAATAAGTAAACCAGAAAAATAATACAAATGTAAAGCCAACACCCACAGCTCTTTCTACTGCTTGCTTCTCTATACAGAAAATGTCAGCCAAATAGTTTAATACTATAAGTCTACGCATGGAGAAAGGTGAAATTTTGTTTTCTTTAAAGATGGAAATAAGGGATTTTAAAAGTTAATATATTTATTTCATTTTCAAAATGGATTTGAGGCAAGCATAGATGTCAAGACATTTGAGTGAGGAGGAAATAACCCTCTAATAGTATAGGGTTGGTAAGGAAACTCATTTTTTGTCAACATTGTTAAGGTCTCTCATCAGATTTATTGAACTTCTTACTAAAACTCTTTTTTCTTTTAAGGACTTTGACATAGGATGTGAGCACCTGCCAGTTTACTTTTTAAACAGCTCTGGAATATTAATATTGAAATGTTCATGTTGTTTCAGACAATAGGGCATTAAAAAACATTCTAATGTTGTGAAAAGTGTATTGTCCTAATAGAACCAGGTTTTGTTTAGAAAAACAGGAGAATCTCATATCAACAGCAATGTGAAAATTGATTTAGCACAGTGATATATTGGGTCGTCGGCAAAGTCATGATGTGTTTTTCTGTTTTTCTATGCAAAAATGTGTCATGACTTTTCCAACAATCCAATAAGAACAAAGGCCTGGCTAATGTAAACATGAAGTATAAAAAGTACGTGGCATTAATAATAACAATATAATAATATATAATATTATAAAGATGGGTTTTTTGTTGTTGGTTTTAGTTGATACTTGATGTTGTCTTGATCACCATTTTATTTGGGAAATTGACTTTTGATTGGTGAAAGAACTATTATAACTCATAAATGTGCCTGCATTTAATTGATTTCAAATATTCTACCTCCCCCTTATGGGCAGAATAATTTGCTTCCATGGGGGAAGGAAAGAAAAAAAAAAAAATAGAAACAAAAGAATGGCTTCACATCCCTCAGCCCACATAGCTACAGCTGCTCATTGAAAAGACAAATTATTTTGTGCTGAATAGTCTCATGGTTTGTATGCATGTGTTGGTATCTCTAGCATAAGGTATCAACAAACACTGACCTTATTTATTCTCTGTCAAAATTCAGAATCTGTATTCTGTCATATGAGGTGTAAACATTGTTAACACACACAGTGTGATTCAAAAAAAAAAAAAAACCCTATAATATTCAGTGAGATCAAAAAAGCAACTTTTTTTCTCTCATGTAAGAATGATGTAGGAACTGAATTTTAAAAAAAAAAAAAAGAAAGGCTCTGAGTAGCAGGTCTGTGGGTTGCAGATTGTTCATTGCTTGCTGCCCTGGGGTCCTGATGCAATTCTCCCAGACTCCCAGCTGCTCCACCCTGCAGAGGCTATACTTGGACCCGCTTGATGAGGTCTCTGGTCTCTAGAGTATGGCGAAGTTGAGAAAAATACTCCTTTAATTCATCTTCGATATTCCAAGAAGCATTGAGGAAACTTTCACAGGGACTCAGAGCTTCTGTTTCGTATCTATGCCCCTATGCCACATAACCCATGACCTGGGTTGAGTCCTAAAAGGAAAGGAATACATATTCAGTGTCCAAAGGATTTTCTGTTAACTTGTCAATTTTGATGTCGTTGTAGTCTTACTGTGGAAAACATAGTTGAATTAGAAATGAACATGATGAAAACAATTTAGAGGATAGGGTACAATATGTCTACTCTTCCTTTCATTTGAATAGATTTCTTTTCAAAGAGTTTAATTGGAAGCATTAATGTTTTCAATATGCAGTTTCACCATGGGTGGGTCATTGCATTAGTGATGGTAATGACTGAGGTATATTTATTAGCATGTATGATCCTCTCAAAGCTTTTCTCTCAAGGTATTTTTGAATTCATGCTGCCTATTTCATTCATGCTTTTCAGAACTAAGACCTGGTCTGTGTATTTCAAGATCTTGATATAAAACATATAAGAGCAAAATAATATAACAGTTTCAGTAACAACAATACTGTCACAAAATAATCTTTCTCTGATCATTTCTTGGTTCAATATATAAAAACTATTCTTAGTTTATAACCTATGGCAGGCAGTAAGCCAGATTTGTCTCACAATCTACAGTGTGCTTATCACTAATGTACAATAATAACTTGAAAAAAAATAGGAAGTATAGGATATAAACTAAAAGAGCAACTTTATGAATGACCTTGTAGTACAGTGGTTAAGTACTATTTATTAGAAGGCATATCCCACATGGCAGAGTACACTTCAAATTCTGGCCCCAGCAACTGGGTAAGGGTATATGTATGCCCAAAATTGATGGGAAGGATAAATAAGAAAAAAGAATTACAGTATGACTATACCCCATTGTGAGGTGCTCTCTCTCTCTCTCTCTATCTCTCTCTCAGACATTTTTGCTATAGGACATGTGCACTCACTGGAGAGAGAGACACACAGAAGGCAAGAAATAACCCTCCAGGGAGGATGGCCATGCTGCAATCCCTTCTCCTCCATTTTCCTCTTGGGATTTTGGACATGTACACACATATGCCTGGTGTGAGTTTCAAGACACCAGGTCTGGGACTCGAAGAGGGGTTGACTATGTAGGAGTGGGAGTCCAGCCACATAACCATTATTCCATCTGCTGGCCAAGCCTATAGTATCTTTACATATTACAGTGAGGCTAATCATATAAAGTTCTTTAAAAAATAAAAAAAAGTATAAGATTTGTAAACAATAAACACAAGCTAATTTACTTCACATTGTCATTGTTCCTTTTCAGATATTTCTCTTTCATGTGATGTAGTATCACCACTCTAAGAAACAAAGAGAAATTAGTCTATTTCTTATTTCTTAAAGCTTTATAGGAATGTCAGATGTATATAGTCTGATACTGGAAATAAGAGGTCAGAACTTGGTCATTTTTGAGGTTCTTTGTAATCAAGAAGTGGATAAATAAATTATAAAGGAAATTTAAAATAAAGATTTGAAACATTAATGGAGGTATAAGTCATCAAGCTAGTTGTGATCTGATGTGAAATTATTCAATTCTGATCATTAGATCAGATGATAGGTACTATGTATATTACCACAAAAGTATCTGCCAATATTGTTTAAATACTACTTGCAGACACCCATAGTTATAGTACATTTAGTTTATAGTATGTTTATCTACTATAAACAGATACAAAACTGAATTTTTTCTAAAAAGGAAACAAGAAAACAGAAATTATCAGCTCATTTGTTTAATTAATTATAAAATATCTTTTGTATCTACCTGGGTACCTTTTTCCTTGTTACATTTATAACCTATAAGTAGTCTCATTACAGAAAATGCCAGAGAAAAGTTCTCAATGAAAACAAGAAAAACTAAGACCTGTAACTCTTCAGTGTTTGTTAATCCAGAGAAGGCCTTATGCTACACTTTATATTTTTCATGGGGAACTCACATGGCTCAGATAACATATTAAGGCCTCCCACTCTAACTCTCCCAACAAAGGAGGTAACAATACAAGCCTCGAGATTTTTTTTTTTTTTTTTTTTGGAGAGGTTTTTCGCTATAGGGCGCGTGCGCTCGCCAGACAGACAGAGAGAGACAGAGAGACAGAAAGCAGGAAATCACCCCCCAGGGGGAATGGCCATGCCGCAATCCCTTCTCCTCCATTCTCCTCTCGGGATCTTGGGAACGCACGCACACGCGCCCGGCGTGAGTTTAAGCCGCCGGGTCCGGGACTCGAACCGCGGTCGACTACGTGGGAGTCCAGCGACATAGCCATTACGCTAACTGCTGGTCCCAAGCCTCGAAATTTTTTTTAAGTATATTTATTTCTTCCTTGAGCTAGAGAAACAGAGGGAGAGACAGAAAGATGGCATCACTGACCAAGTCTTGATGTCAAAACCTACCCCTACCCTGGGACCAGCAGTTAGCGTAATGGCTATGTCACTGGACTCCCATGTGGTCAAATGTGGTTTGCGTCCAGACCCGGTGGCTTAGATTCACACCAGGCGCGTGTGCGTGCGCCTAAGATCCTGAGAGGAGAATGGAGGAGAAGGGATTGCGGCGTGGCCATCCCCACTGGGGGGTGATTTCTCGCTTTCTATCTCTCTCTCTGTCTTTCTGGCGAGCACACGCGCACTATAGTGAAAAACCTCTCAATAAATAAATAAATAAATAAATAAAAACCTACCCTTACCCTCAGACAGCCCTGGATCACGAGCACGTGCATTCCCAGGGAAGTCTCTGGATATGAACACAGAACTTCTCCGTGTGGGTTGGCTTCACAGAGTATTGTGTGTTACCATTGGACCATCTTAAGTTTTTGTTTGAACAGACTGAACATAAGTGCCATTCTAGTGTCACAATAAGGAGAAAGTTTATTGATGATTATCAAGCATGGAGAGGATGTGTGTGGGGTGCGTGTGTGTGTGTGTGTGTGTGTGTGTGTGTGTATGTGTGTATGTGTGTATGTATTCCTCCAGGTGTGTATAATATGCATAATCATACATTTATTTCTCACTCTGAGAATACTAAGTCTAAGGTAGCCATACTTATTAATTATATTGATCTAATTCAGGAGCAGCAAATATGGGTAAGGAATAAATCTCAAAAGCCAGCTGGTTGCTAATAAGTAAAGAAAATGAGGTAGATTATAGAACTCTGAATTGCAGGTTGAGGCTGCATAAAATGAAAACTTAAGGATTAAAGGTAAGACTCAAACTGAATAAATTCTGGAATCATACAGATAAAATGAAACATGATTCCAAGCAGCCTAGAGTTAGGGAGTGCATAAAAAGAAAAGGCCAACAGCCCAGGAATTATATTCCAGAGAGTCGGGTACAGTTTAGCTGGTGCTCATAGCAGGATGAAAAGTCTGACTATATAAACCATATTCAGAAAAAAGAGAAAAGTTTTATGATTCTGTGTATTGGGGATGGTAATATGTGGTAGATTATGTCTATGTATCTATAAATAAATCATATGTCTGGTATTTAACTAGGAGAATTAAAAAAAAATGTCAAGGGGGCCAAATGGTGGCACAGAGGCAATGCAATGCTCTGCAATGCTGGACCCACGTGGGAAGGTCTCATGTTCATGTCCTGGAGCCTCCCTGTACACACTGGCATGAGTGTGCATTCTGCCATGATTATCCAGACTGCCTAAGCATGGAAATGGGTCATGGCATGAAGACCCCGTTGGAAATGCCTGCCTCTTTTTGATAAAATAATTTTAAGTTTGCTACAGGGTGTATGCACTTACCCAGAGGGAAATAGAGGGAAAGTGAGAAAGCACCCTTCAAAGAGGATGGCCATGCCACAATTCCTTCAACCCTTCTCTTCCATTTTCCTCTCAGGATTTTGTACTTGCACACACATGTCTGCATGTTTTTCAAGGTGCCAAGTTTGAGATTCAAACTTGTGCAGTCAGCAATGTGAGATCCAGCTGCCTTAATCTCCATATCACCTGCTGGCCTAGAAATAAATAAGCTTAAAAAAAAAAAAAAAAGGGCAAATACAATGTTGAGCTGCTCTCTTTCATCAACTTTAGTTTTTATTCTCCATGTTTTAATATGTATCCTGAACACCGTTTCAGGAAAGAAACGCAAAACCACAGAGTACACAAATGTTTCCCTACTCTAGCATTCTATTCGTTTTGATCATACTTTGATGTTGGAAATAAATAAGTCCAATTCGTTTGTTTCTCTCATCTGTCTCTTGAGTTCTAACTATTCAGTTTCTGAGCTGTTTGAATAAGAATTAATTTTTACTGTGCCTTCCTATAGACTGGGGAGAGAATATCTTCATGCATGAAATTTCTGCGATATGTTTCAAAGTCTTGACATTATTGCTTCTCAGCACTCTTTTAGCGCTTGAGTCTTTGAAGGAAGGAAAGGAATGTTATAAAACAGGGACTGAGTATCAAGCAGGTAGAACTCTGGGTTATAGTGTCTTCTTTAGGGAAGAAACAAAGAGCTGATTTTAGTTCCCATGATAAGCTCAAGTAAGAAGAGTCTTTCTCTTTTCCCAGTCCCAAAGTCCCTGAGAATGTATGACTTGTATAAAACTATCTAAAAGAAACTTACAACAGTCAAAGAATAACTCATTTTTATTCAATCTGGGAAGCAGATTTTTATGAAAGTTTTGATGAAGGGAATAGACTTTGTTCCCCAGCAATTAAAATAATACATCTCCTCATATTCATGTACACTATGGTAGTAGAAAAAAGTTAAATTTGTAAATGAAATATAGTAGATGATTGCCTTATCTGTTTATATAGTTTATTTGGTTCCTATGAGATAATGAGTATAAAGGATCATTTATGATCTCCTTTACAAAAGATCGTTATTAACCTTCCAATGACTCAGTTTCTTAATCTGTCAAATGGGGATAAAAGACATAGACAGAGTCACCTCCCTAATATATTAACAAGAGTGGATTGAAACTTCAGATTTGTGTTCCTGTACTTTGGCCTTTTATTTCCCACAGCTCACCGAGAGTGTTGCATTTTCAAAGAGAAGTCCAATAACAGGCATAACAGAACTGCAACAGAGTAGTGGGGTCTAAGGAAAAGCAAGTCAGGACTAACATGTCAAGTAAAGAATTTAGAATTTGTGCAGAAGGTGCCCATCAAGGACAGTCTTGAAGCAGGGATGTGACCTAATTGGTTTGCATCCTAAGAAGTCCCTACATCAAAGAAGAAAGTAACATATCTCAAAGTCAGTTGAGAAGAACTCGATATGCATCCTTTATCAGACTATTATCTGCACCAGAATGGCGATACAGGAAAGAAAACTTCATCTGAAAAAAGAAGGGTAAGGATGAATGCATAGTTTCTCCTTTCCTTCTCTCAGAGTAATCACGGTCCTCTAAAATGAACATCCAGGAAAGAAGACTCTCAGCAGTTTGCCTACAAGGACAGAAAGATGAGTATATCCCATGTCAGAGCTGAACCTGAAGATGAGCGCTCAGGTGACTACCTAGAACAGGGGTTCTCAAGGTGTGGCCTTAGACCAACAGCATCAGTGACACCTAGGAACTTACCAGAAATACAAATTCTTATAACTCATCCCAGATCTCCAGAAAATCTGAAGGCAATTCTAGAAACCTGTATTTTACCAAGCTCTTTGGATGATTTTGATGCAGCTGAGATTTGAGAACTACTGAAACTATAATAATAACTCTCAATTGAGGTTATTTTTTTTCTCTCTGAAGGACCTTTGACAATGTCTAGAGATGTTCAAAATTCTCTCTTTCTTGCTTTTATATATCCATATCCCAACACCCACACTCATGCACCCCATATATATATATATATATATATATATATATATATATATATATATGTATGATTATGTTATTCCACTTTTAATGTGAGGACCCTAAGTCACAATAATGTTAATTATCTTCCTAAAGTGTTTCTAAAGTAGGTATTTGAGGGCCAGAGGTGGTATGGAGGTTAAGGCACTATACCACATAGTCAACTGCATGGTTCAAGCCCTGAACCCAGTGGCTTGAAAATCACACCAAGCGCATATGCGTGTGTGCCCAAGATCCCAGAAGGAGAATGAAAGAAAGGCGATTGTGGCATAGCAATCTCCGTGGGGGCTGGTGATCTCTCTCTCTCTCTCTCTCTCTCTCTCTCTCTCTCTTTCTCTCTTTCTCTCTCTTTCTCTTTCTCATAAACACATGAGCCCTTTAGCAGAAAAGAGGGTAGAGGAGGAGAGGGAAAGAAAAATGTATTGGAGCCTACAGCCTACTACTGATTTTGAAGTTTCTGGATTTTGAGATTATGTTTCCTTTCTTTGTTTTCATTCTTCTCTCTCTCTTGAAACCCTAATACTAATTGCAGTGTATGTGTGAGTGTGAGTGTGTGTGTGTGTGTGTGTGTGTGTAGATTTTATGATACAAAAATGAATGGCATGAAATGCTTATCTACAAGGATTAATTCTTCGGGATTAATTTCAAATTCTTTTATTTTTTGTATATACAATTACTGCAGTAAATGCTACCCAAAATGTTTAAGAGTTCTAAAAGAAAAAAAATATTTGTTTCAGAAGTCGTCATACATGGGGATACATGTAGACTTGGTACTGATAAACAGCATGGGAGTTAGTGCCAGGAAAGCAGGTTGAAAATAAAAACTAACAGTAGAAAGAATGTGTGAACACCACACATTTTTTAAATCTCATTGAATTTTTTAATCTCCCAATAACCCATCTAGATGAATATTAAACATTGATAGATGAAGAAGTAAAGAACTAGAGAGATGAAGTACCCAAGGTCGTACAGCTAGTGAATGACAGAGCTGGGACCAGAGTCCATAGATAGTCAACTTAAAGATCATCCAAAAAGCCATGCTATGGTGATGCAGCAGTAGCACAGCTCTTCAGTGCTAGAAGCCATGTGGAAATTCAAGGTTTGCTTCCGGACACCCTCTGTACATGCCATGTGATTGTGTGTGCCCATAATCTTGGCTGGCTGGGAAGGGCTGGATGAAATATTGTGGTGTGAAACCCTGTTGAGGGGATGTCTCTCTCTGTATCTCCATCTGAATATAAATACATTTTTTTTTCTTTTTTTGGAGAGGTTTTTGCTATAGGGCGCGTGCGCTCGCCAGACAGACAGAGAGAGACAGAGAGATAGAAAGCAGGAAATCACCCCCCAGGGGGGATGGCCATGCCGCAATCCCTTCTCCTCCATTCTCCTCTCGGGATCTTGGGCACGCACGCACACGCGCCCGGCGTGAGTTTAAGCCGCCGGGTCCGGGACTCGAACCGCGGTCGACTACTTGGGAGTCCAGCAACATAGCCATTAGCTAACTGCTGGTCCCTGAATATAAATACATTTTTAAAAAGAGCCATAAAAACTCTCATGACTAATGGCTTAGAATACTCTTTTATATGTCCAAGTTTGAGGAATTGGATCAGATGAAGAGGCTGGCTTGGGTAGGTAGAAATGGGAAAGAAATGAAGTTGAAAGAAAAGTCTGGATTCAGACACAAATATTGGAAGACTAATTTCTTAAAGGATAACACCTGTAGCTAGTATTGTGTGATCCTCTAGAAAGCTTTCTTGTCTCCAGGGATCTCTCTTTTTATAATCAACAGAGGGATCATTTTAATTGCATATTTTCTAATTTACTCTCTAATTAAGCATTCTCTGTGAATTTTCCTCACTAATAGAGCAGCACATAAATCTATTTATTGACATTGAAACCCCTTCAAACATAAGGACTCACCCCAGTGCTGCACCTGATCTTCCCTTCCTCCTGTGCAATTAATAGCCTTGCTCCAAACACTGAACACCACTAATTCTGATCATTGTTTCTTCAACCATGGCATGCCCTTTATCATAGAGCTTCTAAAACTGTCTATCTGAGGGGAAACACTAGATTTTCTAGCCATCTGATCTTTTGGGGATCAATAATTTAATAAAATAAATTATTAGAAAAATAGATTAAAAACACATAAATGTCTATGTTATTAACAGATTCCACTTATATAATACTGGTTTGTTGGAAAAGTCACCTTTTTTATGTAAAAATGCATCACACCTTTTCCAATGACCTAACAGTGCTCTGTCAGGGCAAGTATAAAAGTTCCTTGGTGCTTAATTTTTATGTTTATCTTATAATGAATCAGTAACAGAAAACTGGCACCAATTTCTGCACCAAATTGGATTAGCACGACTCTGATGCACTTTCAGTCTATGCCACCTGAATAGCACCCCCTGGAGCTACAATCTCTTAGACTTGTAAGTCTCTGAGTAGCTCTTTGTTTTTACTGATACCTTTGTACAGGATTTAATACTTAAAAAATATTCTTGGTATCCCTGTAGTCTAGCGAATGGGATCAGGAGCAAGTCCTACATGACCTCCCACAGTTTGAGTTCCAGCCCTGGCAGCTGGGAAAACACCATGCTCATGAGTGCTGAATTCCCAACAGGCTGGAGAGATGGAGGAGAAGGGATTGCAGTACGATTATATTCCATTTCTCCCCCTTTCTCTGTCTTCCTCTGGCTAGTGCACATGTCCTCTGGCAATAATAAATAAATAAACAAATGCAAAATATTATTGATTGAACATGAACTATGCTCAATTCTATGGAGAAAAACATGAATTGTGTTCTTTCCCATGTCAGCTCCATTTCAGGGGATGAAACGATAGTATAAAATTTTCCAATAAGGCAGCATATCAAGGAGATCAAAGTCCTTTTTTAGACTGTGGAAGATGGGTCAGCAGTAAAGGCGCAACAGGAACAGAAAATGCTTCCAAAACAAGTGTTTTTTTTTTTTTTTTTTCTAAATTTTATTTATTGTTGTTATTATTTTTTTTGTTTGTTTACTGTAGGGCACACACACTCACCAGAGAGCCAGAGAGAGAGAGAAAGTGAGGAAGCAAGTTGCCGGGTCCAGGACTTGAGTCATGGTCAGTCAAGTGGAAGTCCAGTGCTTTAGCCACCACACCATCTGCTGGCCCCAACAAGTGTTATGTGATAAGTAAATGGACCCAGTGTTTTGAATCTCAGTTTCACCCCTTTCTACATCTCCTGTACACAGCGTATTTAGCCTACAGCAAATTCTTAATAGGAATATGTGATTGCACTGAATTGTCCTGTTTAAAATGATTAGTTTTATCTTATATAAATTTCCTCTCTATAAAAAGGGAAGAATGAATGAATGTGGAATAAAATTATATTTCTAAATTTTACCTACACAGACAAAATCAAATGATGGCAAGTAATTTTACAGATAAGTGACTTAGGTAAAAATATCATCATGTTAAAAAAAGAGGCATAAAAATGCAGGTCAACATTTGCTGTGACTCACAGAATGCTTTTGCAGAATGAAATTTTCTTTGTGTCTAGACACATGAATACTTTGAAGGATCTCTCAAATTAAGGCAATAAAATCAAACATTAATACCAAATATTTCAATGTGCTTGAATGTAAAAAACATAGCACTAGTATTTCTCAAAATATAAAATAATAGTGTAGGGAATGCTTTGACTGAAATTAGATGAATCTAGTGAATAAAAACAATAAAAACGTGTCTTCCTTACCCTGCTCCCTTCAAGTAAATATAAATAAAAATTAAATATATAAATATTCATATTTTATTATTTACATATATATTTTATATACATATATATTTTTTTAAATGGACAAGACATAAAGGAGTATTCCTATAAGAAAGGATGATCTCTAACTAAACAGGATGGAAGATTTAGTGATTTCAGAACAGTGATTTTTCATTCATTTTTAGCATCAGATTCTGCATACATATGAGTTTTATTCTTGAGAATAAAACTGAAAAGCAATGATCAAGTCATAATAGTTATATGCATGAGAGTGATTATACAGTATGGTTAAATATTTCTAAGTTGGGTAGGATGTAAGACAAGAGACAACCTTCTTTTCACTCTATCATGGTTGTAATTTTGAATTTTGCATCATATACATTTAGAAAACTATTAAAAAAATAAAATACAGCCATGCTCTACAGAACAATGTTTCAATCAATGACAGGCTACAGATATAATGGTGGTCCCATAAGAAGTGCACATAGGCGCTCCCATTTACCCAAGATGTACAGAGGCTTATATGAGTTAAGGTTGTGTAAGTGTTCTCTATGCTGGTCACTCATCAGCAAAAGCAACTAATGATGCCTTTTTCACCATCTATCACTGCAGTTAAGCACACACGTATACATATTAATTTTAAAAAGAAAGTAAAGGTGTTTAGGAGATCAATAATCCTGACAATGATTCTTTTTTTTTTTTCTTTTTTTTTTAGAGAGGTTTTCACTATAGGGCACGTGCGCTCGCCAAACAGACAAAGAGAGAGACATAGAGACAGAAAGCGAGAAATCACCCCCCAGGGGGCATGGTCATGCTGCAATCCCTTCTCCTCCATTCTCCTCTCGGGATCTTGGGCACGCACGCACACGCGCCCGGCGTGAGTTTTAAGCCACCGGGTCCAGGACGCGAACCGCGGTCGACTACGTGGGAGTCCAACAGCATAGCCATTACGCAAACTGCTGGTTCCCCTGACTATGATTCTTGATATTTCTATCACATTTGGCAGTGTGAGTCACTGAGAAGATGCAGTTTAGGCCACTGAGAAAGAGCCCAAAATGAAGAAAGCATTGTGAGGTTGAAAGGATAAGATTGTGGCAAACATTTTGTAGGCCAGCGGGCATGGCAGTTTTGATGGAGCTCAATTAATCCACCAGAAATTGCCTTGTATTCTCCTTTATTGCCCCCTCTTAACAGGCTTACAGCGCTGGTTAAATCCAAGATATCACCAACTGCACATCTGCAAATTCACAGTTGAAGGTGGCTCAAGAGATACGCGCACCCACGTTCACCAGATGTTCTCCAAATACCTGATCCCAACCACCAATGGGTTGCTTCCCTAATTTATTCATTCTTTCATTGTCCCAGATAAATATTTCACATCTTGTTCAACCTTCAATTTCACTTTCAATTTATGACCTAGGTTCTTATCTGACTGAGAAAATCCAAGCACTTTGAAGAAGCCTTGAAAAAATGGCAATTCCATACCTGCTCATTCTCTGCATCTTTATCAATAGGCCCTGTTTCATTTTTCTTTCTATGATTGTAAACAAAGTCTTCATTGTCCCCTTCACTTATGCACAAGTTGAAAAATTTTGGAGAGTTTTTTGTTTGTTTGTTTGTTTGTTTTGGCTATAGGGCACGTGTACGCTCCAGAAAGACAGAGACAGAGAGAAAGTGAGAAATAACCCCTAGGGGGATGGCCACACTGCAATCCCTTCTCCTCCATTCTCTTCTCAGAATCTTGGGCATGCATGCACACGTGCCCGGTGTGAGTTTAAGCCACTGGGGTCTGAGACTTGAACTGCGGTCAACTACATGGGAGTCCAGAGACATAGCCATTATGCCAACTTGCTTGTCCCTATTTTTTAAGTACATAAGTACATGATTCTAACAACCATTTTCTCAGCCTTCTATTATCACCTTTCTCCCTTTTATTGGATAATTCTTAATGGCATATAAAATGAGTTCTAATTCCTTCATAGCAGACTCTAATATTCTCTTTCCAGCTACCATGCTATTTTTTTTTTTTTTTTTTTTTTTGGAGAGGTTTTTTTCGCTATAGGGCGCGTGCGCTCGCCAGACAGACAGAGAGAGACATAGAGACAGAAAGCGAGAAATCACCCCCCAGGGGGGATGGTCACGCCGCAATCCCTTCTCCTCCATTCTCCTCTCGGGATCTTGGGCACGCACGCACACGCGCCCGGCATGAGTTGTAAGCCAACGGGTCCGAGACGCGAACCGCGGTCGACTACGTGGGAGTCCAGCGACATAGCCATTACGCTAACTGCTGGTTCCCCCATGCTATTTTTTAAAGACTTGTTTTATTTCTTTTATTTATTATTGTTATTATTTTTAAATTTGCTATAAGGCACATGTACTCACTAGAGAAAGAGAAAGGGAAAGTGAGAAAGCAAGTTGTAAGATCTAGGACTCAAACAATGGTCAGCCTTTAACCACCATGCCACCAACTGGCCCCTACCATACTATTTTTTTTTCTCTCACTTTAAATTTAAAATTATTAAGGTTAGCTGTGGTGGCTCAGAGGTAATGCAGTGCTCTGTGATATTAAAGCCATATGGGAAATGCTGAATCCTTGTGAGAAGGGCTGGGGTTCCTGTTCTGAGGTCTCCATGTATGTACCACACATGCACAAGCGCTCATCCTGGCTGACCAAGGCTAGGGATGAAGCATAGTCTTACGGCAGTACGGGGAGTGCCTCCACCCCCATCAAATAAGCTAGTAAATAAACTTTTAAGAAATCAAAACCATCAAGAATTTGTCAACTTCTGTTTTTCTCTACAATTCCTCTAGCAATCATCTCTTAAATCTACTTCAGTTAGTCAGTTACATCAACAAATTCCACTGAGAAACCTCTTGCTATAGACTACATAATGTCAAATCCAATGATTATTTCTATTTGATCTTCATCTAAATTATTTTATTGACATATAAATAATTATATATACTTTTGCAGTACAATGAGATTTTTTCAGTACAAGGATGCAACATGTAGTAATTAAATCAGGATAATTAGTATATCATGCAAATCACTTGTCGTTAATTTGTTTTGGAAACATCCCAAATCCTCTTTCTTAGTTACTCTGAGTTATACAGTGAAATGTTAATTTTACCCACCTTACTGTATTTTATAATGTGAGAAATTGGTGGCTTGCTTTCTTACCCCCTTGTCTCTCTCTCTCTCTCATCAAATTAAAAATAGTAATAATAAACAAAACTATAAAAAAGTAAATAAAACACGATGAAAAACCACCTAACCCCAGTCAGAATGGCTCAGATTTAAAAAATTAAGAACGGTAAGTGCTGGCAAGACTATGAGGAAAAGAAGATTCTCTTACATTGCTGGCGGGAATATAAATTAGTACAAACATTGTGGGGAACAATATGGAGTTTCCTCAAAGACTCACAAATAGAACTACCATAAAATTTAGCAATTCCACTCCTGGCTGTCTACCATGAGGACAGAAACACATTCAAATGGGAAAAAAAAAAAAAAAAAAAAAAACTTGCACATCCATGTTTATTGCAGCATTTTTCACAATTGCTAAAACATGGAATCAACTCAAATGTGCACTGAACTCTTACTAAAATCATTATGACTCTGCTAAATAAAATTAAATAAATTTCTTGTTTTTTGGGGTTTTGTCTTTTTTTGGGGGAGGGGGCTGATAAGGTGTATGCACTCACCAGAGAGACAGAAAGTAAGAAATCATTCCCCAAGGGGATGGCCACACTGCAATCCCTTCTACATTGTCCTCTCAGGATTTTGGCCATGCACACACATGTGCCTGGCATTAGTTTTAAGCTACCAGGTCCGAGACTCAAACCACTGTTAACCTATGTGGGAGTTCATTACACCATCTGCTGGTCCCTATAATCAATTTTTTTAATCATCTGCTTTCATAAGGAGATTTTCAACAGGATTTAATAGAATTATCCTTAAACAGAAAATCGGACTCGGAAGCGTCAGTACCAAAGGGATAGGTATGCAAAGGTCCTTTAGCAGGATGGGAAAGAGTTTAGAACCAATGACATGAAATACCACTGACCAGCAAGCTATGTCGAAACTGAAGACAGGGTTTGTGGAGGAAAACATCGGCCGTTGGCTGGGAAGAAAGGAATAAACAGTAACTCATCTTGCTCTAAATGGAAAAACTAGGATATTTATCATGAAGTCAATTAGAAATTTCTCTTTCTATTGATCTGTGGTTTATCCCTGAGATGCATAGTCAGAACTTCCAAAGACTAAATGGGGATTGTTTCAGTAGATAGTGGGTTCTGAGATATTGAAGCTCTTCGGTAGATAATGGATTCCCAGTATTTGAAATATTCTCAAACACTAAGTGGCAGGAGGTTTCAGCTGAGATGAAATTGCATTAATATTTAATCAGAAAGCATAAAATTTCTTTCTACTTTATAATCAAACATTAAATGGTTACTATAGAACCAAAGGATATTTCTCACACTTGCTTTCAAGGAGCTAACAGTCTGATAGTTTCATTAACAAAAACACCATATACAAGAGCAGTTGTGAGAATGCATTAACCCTCTGTTGCTACCATAACGAGTTACTATACACTCAGCTACAAAAGCAAAACAAAATTTTATTATTTATTTATTTATTTATTTATTTTTGTGAGAGGTTTATGCTATAGGGCATGTGTGCTTGCCAGAAAGACAGAGACAGAAAGATAGAAAGTGAGAAATCACCTCCCCCCAGGGGGAGGGCCATGCCGCAATCCCTTCACCTCCGTTCTCCTCTCGGGATCTTGGGCACACACACACACACACACACAAAGTGTGAGTTTAAGCCACTGGGTCCGAGACTTGAACTGCAGTTGCCCACATGGGAGTCCAGCGACAAAGCCATTACGCCAACTGCTGGTCTCCAAAAGCAAAACAAATTATTACCTCGCAGCTCTGTTAGTCAGAAATTTGACATGCATCTCACTAAGTTAAAATCAAAGTACTGACAGAGCTGCATTCCCTTCTGGAGGCTCCAAGGGAGGACTTGATAATATAGTGAAAATATGTCTCCTTATTGCCTTATAAAATACACTGGAAATATTGGATAGAAATTACGTAGAGTTTTAATATTGCTAGTACTAGTACTTTGCACAGATGACAATAAGGTCTTCGATGTAATTTAATTAGTTCTTAATATGTACAACAATTGGAGTCAGCAGATGATGTAAGGTTATGTTGCTGGACTCCCACATGGCCAACCACAGTTTGAGTCCAGACTCAGTAGCTTGAAACTCATGCCAGGTGCATGTACATGCATGCCTAAGATCCCAAGAGGAAAATGGAGAAGGGATTGTGACTTGGTCATCCCCCTGAGGGTGAGATCTCACTTTCTCTCTCACTATTTCTCTGTCTTTCTCTCTCGCCCCCTCTCTCTCTCCCAATCTTATCCCCCCAATCCCCATGAGCACACACTCCCTTAGACAAAAACCTTTTAAATTTTATTTTTGTAATAATTTAGAATAGATTGATCAACTATGATCACTGCCCTTTATTGCTTATTTAGTAGAGTGAAATAAAGACATATTCTTTCCTTTTCTTTTATCTAATATTGTTTTCTTTGGAAACACATTTTTGCCTTCATTTTTTTTTTTTTTTTTTTTTTTTTTTTTTGGACCTGTGTTCCCTAGCATCTTACTTAGTCTAGAAATATACTGTTTTGCGGGGAGCCAAAGAGGAGATGTGAGGAATGTGCAGGATGTGACCACCAGAATAAGACCACGGTCTTTATCCGGACATGGCCTTGGGTGGCTGGATTGTTATGACCAGAATGTCTTGGGATTGTTTTAAACTGAATGTTCCAAAGTATTGTTATAACAAACTGATAAATTCAGTTAGGACTTAAAACCTTACATCACAGAAGTCTCTGGAGTGTGTATAAATACTAGCAATAAAGTACTTTCAGGGCCTGACCAGTATTGACTGGCAGTCCTCCTGTTTCTATCCTGTCTTCTTGTCTTTTCTTTAATCCTCGCCCCCCAACTCAGGAACTGTTCGCCGTTGGCACGTCTGACACTGTTTAATAGTCTTAAACAGTATGTTTCTAGGCTAAGTAAGATGCTAGGGAATACAGGTCCAAAAAAAAAAAAAAAATGAAGGCAAAAATGTGTTTCTAAAGAAAACAATATTAGAGAAAAGAAAAGGAAAGAATATTCCAGGTGGAGAGAAGAACATTTGTAAAGTGTGGAAGGGGAGAGGAGTGTTCTTAAAATGGAAATGGCTATCTGATGTAGAAACTTCATGACAAGAGAAGTGGGAGGTCAGTAGATTTTGAGAAGTAGATTAAGCACTAGTAGATTAAGGTTAAAGTAGAATTAGGATTAAAGTTTAGATATATCATTTTGCCAAGCATACAATTACTAAGTAATCTTACTCATCAACATAGTGATTTCACTGAAGTATAGCCTACTTTCCTTGTGGTCCCAATTCTGGGCCAACAAAGTCCCTTAGCTAAATACCAGTACTATAGGATAATTACACGCACTATAAAACCATTTAGAAGATTGCGTTTATATCCCCATCTATGAGGAGCTTATAGTTAAATCAGATAAACTTAACGGCTTCAACAATATTATATATTCATCTATTCATCCATTCACGCATGCATCTTTTCATTCTTCAGATGCTAAAATAATGAGACATTATGTTTTTCATCTCCCTTAAGGATATATTATACCATATCACCTACTATAAAAGTAGCTGGGAGAAAATGATGAGCAAAATGCATGCAAAATCCTTAGCACTAAGTTTGGCTCATAGCGAGCTGAGTTATTTTTATAACAAAAGAAATGATTAATGATTTGCTCATTTATAGTTGTATAATGGAAATAGATAAATATTAGGAGTCTGACCGACTTGAATTCAAAGTGGAATATTAGATCAACCATCTATTTCTGTATGACCTTGGCCAATTCTGGCATTCTTTTTAAATCTCAATTTTCTCAATTTTAAATGGGGATAATTATATTGATTTTATATAACTGGTTTGAGATTTATAATTTAGATACATACATGATAAAATATATTATTCCTTTTAATTCATTTCAGTTCAACTGTCAATATGTAGCAGATTTTTTTAAACTAACCATTTAGCAAATTTAAATTTATTTCCCCTTAATTCTTTTCAATTCAATCATCAGCAATATCAAACTTTATCATTTAAGTGGATGGGAGACAAGACTTCATAAGAGGTTATTGCAGACTTTCAGAGGCTTGCTTTCATAATGATGGATTATCATTATATAGAGGTTAAAAGGAATGATGGAAAAAAGTTGGCACCCTGTGGGAACTTCCAAGAAACTATAAGAATATAAACAGGACTGACTTCATCCAAAACTAAAGATACACTAATACCTATTAATGTATCTTCTTTTTTCCCATTTGATGGGCCATTTATTTTATATAGGTTTTCACTTATTCATTAAAGCAGTATGCACCATTAGTTCGGACTTCTAAATAGATGGCAACATAATAAGCTACCTGCAGAAAGTCTCTGAAGTCCTCCCACACATACCCAGAATCCAGCAAACTAAGTTCTATATGTTCTATGGGATATTTTGATTATGCACAAGTTACATTGTTACTTTTTGTCCTGTTCTAACAGTTTCTGTTGATAGTCATGATAAAAGGAACTCATGATGAAAAACACACAAGAATAGTTTGTTCAATGAAATGCTTTTCCTCTCTCTAACATGTACATTTTTTACCTCAAAACATTCTATTGGTGGGAACCAGCAGTTAGCGTAATGGCTATGTCGCTGGACTCCCACGTAGTCGACCATGGTTCGCGTCCCGGACCCGGTGGCTTACAACTCACGCCGGGCGCGTGTGCGTGCGTGCCCAAGATCCCGAGAGAATGGAGGAGAAGGGATTGCGGCGTGACCATCCCCTCTGGGGGATGATTTCTCGCTTTCTGTCTCTATGTCTCTCTCTGTCTGTCTGGCGAGCGCACACGCCCTATAGTGAAGACCTCTCAAAAAAAAAAAAAAAAAAAAGAAGAAGAAAAAAAAACGTTCTATTGGTTCTCTTTTTATTTAAAAATCATAGAATGTTCCATGAAAGTTATACTAGAGAATGATATTTTTATAATAATACGTGAATTTCCTTTTTTTTGAGATATTTTTGCTCTAAAGTATGTGTAGACACCAGAGAGACAGAGACAGAAAGTGAGAAGTAACCCTAGGGGGGTGGCGGAGACAGCCATGCCACAATCCCTTCTCCATTCTCCTCTCAGGATTTTGTGCATGCATGCACATATGACAGGCATGAGTTTTAAGCCACCAGGTCCAGGACTCAAACCACAGTCAATTATGTGGGAGTCCAGCAACATAACCATTACACCATCTGCCGGTCCTGTGAATTTATTTTCAAGAATAAAAGTAATATTCCATTTGGGGGCTTTGAAAATAAGTATGTGAAAAGCAAAACAGCTCTTACCTTTTTTCTCATAGCTCTCATCTTTTTACTAGTCCTACTATACCTTATTAAACATTTTACTGTGTATTTTTTAATCTTTTAAACTTTTTTTTTCCTATGGGGCGCGTGCGCTTGCCAGACAGAGAGAGACAGAGAGACAGAAAGCGAGAAATCAATCCCTTCTCCTCTATTCTCCTCTCGGGATCTTGGGCAACACGCACACGTGCCCGGCGTGAGTTTAAGCCACCGGGTCTGGGACTCGAACCACGGTCGACTATGTGGGAGTTCAACAACATAGCCATTACACTAACTGCTGGTCCCTCATTTTACTGTGTATTTTTAATAATTTTATTTATATCTAGAATTATAACTACAATACACATTTTTCTTTGTTCAAAAGAGTACACATTACCATGGCAAAACAAAGCAAACCCAACAAGCACACAAACAGCAGCAGCAAACCCCCTTTGAGTAGCACTGTTTTAAATTCCTCTCCCCAGCAAGATCATGGCTAAGATACCACGAATACACAAATGTCACAATTCTATGTATATTCCTGTTACTAGTACTACTATTTTTGAGTGCTATATGTGCCAATAATCCTTCTATTCTAGTGTTTTATTGAAATATCTTGCTTATGAGTGCCAAATTCCTTTTTTTTAAAAGGTTTTTGTCATAGGGCACATGCACTTGCTGGAGAGAAGAGAGACAGAGACAGAAAGAAACACTGAGAGATAAAGTTATAAATCACTCCCCAAGGGGGATGGCCATGTCACAATCCCTTCTTTATTCTCTTCCTGGAATTTTGGGCATGCTTGCATACATGTCCAGTGTAATTTTCAAGTAGCCAGCTCCGAGACCTGACCTGCAGTCATCCATGTGGGAGTCCAGTGCCTTAACCAGTATGCCAACTGCTGGCTCTTATGAATTCTAAATTTTAATGTCAAAGGGAATAAATAGGGGACATGGAAATTGGAGGACAAAGTGATCATATAAAATAGACATAATTGGGGTTTTCAAATGACTTGGTCATTAAGGCACTGGACTCCCACATGACTGACCACGGTTCGAGTCCCAGACCTGGCAGCTTGCACACTCGCTCTTTCTTTCTCTGGCAAAACTCATGTGAAAAAATAATAATAAATAAATAAATAAATAAATAAATAAATAAATAATTCTTTTTAAAACATAGACATCTGGGGACCAGCAGTTGGCATAAGGGCTGTGCTTCTGGACTCCCATGTAGGTGACCACGGTTCAAGTCCCAGACCCAGAGACTTAAACTCATGCCAGGCGCATGTGCATATGTGCCCAAGATGCCGAGAGGAGAAGGGATTGCGGGGTGGCTATCCTTCCTGGGGGGTGATATTTTGCTTTCTCTCTCTCTGTTTCTGTCTGTGTTTCTGACGAACACATATGCCCGATAGCAAAAAAAAATAAAAAAGGCAAAGAAAAAAATAGACATCTGTTGATCATCTTCTATCATGTGTTTTCATCAGAAAGTGATAATTTGGGACCAGCAGTTGGCGTAATGGCTATGTCGCTGAACTCCCATGCAGTTGACTGTGGTGTGAGTCCTGGACCCAGTGGCTTGGACTCAGGCCAGGCAAGTGTGTGTGCGTGCCCAGGATCCCAAGAGGAGAATGGAGAATGGATTGCGGCATGACTATCCCCTCTGGGAGGGGTGATTTATCACTTTATGTCTCTCTGTCTCTCTCTGTCTTTCCATTGAGCACACGTGCCCTATGGCAAAAATCTCTCAAAAAAAAAAAAATAAAAGAAAGGAAGAAAAAGAAAGAAAGAAAGAAAGAAGAGAGAAAGAGAGAAAGAAAGAAGAAAGAAAGAAAGAAAGAAAGAAAGAAAGAAAGAAAGAAAGAAAGAAAGAAAGAAATATTTCAGTTGTCTGTTTCAAACTTTCTCTCCTGATATTATTTCATATAGGTTTAATTAATACCTCTGATATGGCCAAGAATAGAGCTGTACACCAAATCTATTCATCTTCTTCCTGGTGTCTTTTTTTTTTTTTCTATAGGGTACGTGTGCTCGCCAGAGAGAGAGAGAGAGAGAGAGAGACAGAGAGACAGAAAGCGAGAAATCACCCCCCGGGGGAATGGCCATGCTGCAATCCCTTCTCCTCCGTTTTTCTCTCGGGTCTTGGACACGCATGCGCACGTGCCCTGCGCGAGTTTAAGTCACCGGGTCTGTGACGCAAACCTCAGTCGACTACATGGAAGTCCAGCAACATAGCCATTACGCTAACTGCTGGTCCCTTCCTGGTGTCTTTTAATGGTAGCTTCTATTTTAGCTTTCGGGTGTCACTACAAATGTGGAGATCACCCTACTTGGTACCACAGACTAAAAGTTGGTCATAAGATATTGTTGTTACCTGCCCCAGCTCTGGAGCTGGGCTATTCAGTGTAGGAGCCACTAGATACATGTGACTATTTCTTTTTTTTTTTTTTTTTTTTTTTTTTCTTTTTTTTTTTTTTTGGAGAGGTTTTTGCTATAGGGCGCGTGCGCTCGCCAGACAGACAGAGAGAGACAGAGAGATAGAAAGCAGGAAATCACCCCCCAGGGGGGATGGCCACGCCGCAATCCCTTCTCCTCCATTCTCCTCTCGGGATCTTGGGCACGCACGCACACGCGCCCGGCGTGAGTTTAAGCCGCCGGGTCCGGGACTCGAACCGCGGTCGACTACGTGGGAGTCCAGCGACATAGCCATTACGCTAACTGCTGGTCCCCATGTGACTATTTCTTCAGCAGCCATGTTCATGTATTACTAGCTACATGGTCTGTGACTACCATATTGAACAGAAGAGTTCATAAACATTTCTATCACAGATAGTCCTGCTAGAAGGTGCTGCTGCTCTAAAGCCAGATTTGTAGCCATAAATAGTTGACTTTGACTCTAAATGCCTCTGTTTCCCACGATATTGTAAATGTGTAGTTGAGGATTAAATAAGACATTATACATAAAGTATATAAAATAGCACCTCATAAACAATGCTCTAAAATTTTAGCTATGGAGCCAGCAGGAGGGATGGTGGTCAAGGCACTGGATCCCATGGGCCAATTCCATGGTTTAAGTCACAGACTCAGAGACTTGAAAAACATGCTAGGCTCATGTTCTGATGGGTGCATGTATGCCCAAAACCCTAAGAGGAGAATGGATGGGAAGAAAGTGTGGTGTGTCCACCCTCCCAGGCATGGGGGGTGGTATTTCTCTCTCTCTCTCTCTCTCTCTCTCTCTCTTTTTTTCTCAATGAGTGCATACTCCCTATGGCAATATATATATATATATATATATATATATATATATATATATAAATCAGCTATTACTCTCATCTCTAAGCACATACTACAGTTTTTCATAAAATTTTAAGAGTTTCAATCTTAAGTAACTCAGACTAACCTATACAGTACTTCCCCTCTTCCCAGAAGTACACTCCAAGACCCCCAGTAGATGCTTGAAACTGTGGATAGTACTAAACCACGTATGTACTATGTATTTCCTATACATCTATACTGATGATAATGTTCCATTTATTAAATAGGCCCAGTAAAAGATGAACAGCAATTACTACTAGTAAGAATAATTATAACAATATACTGTAACAAAACCCATGTGAATTTGATCTTTCTCTCAAAATATCTTATTGTATTGTACTCATTCTTCTTGCAATGATGTGAGCTGACAGAATGTCTACATCAAGATGGATTGAGGTGAATGAGGTTGGTACTGTGACATACTATCGGGATAGGGATCAAGCCATGGTGACTTTCCAGACTGATTAACCACTGGTAACTACAAATATGAAAAGAGAAATTGAGGATAAAGAAATCTTACTGCACTGTCTAACATACTGCCCAATGTCCTATTCTCCTTTTACCATTGTGTCCTTTTCCTTGGATATTTTTGGTGTAATTTTTGGCTATTATTTTCACTTCCATTTTTGAAAATAATTTGAAAACTCTTTAAGTAAATATCTGTTTTTTTCTTATTCAATTCTTAATTGCCAGTTCCAAAGATAAACCTTTAGCATAACAAACTCCATCTTCAATAGAGAAGAAAGATGCTTAGTTACAAGTGGACCCAAAGTCTATTTGAGTGCTGCCTCCCTCTGCCCTTAGACCGCAGTAAGCAACAAGCCAAGGGGATTAACCTGGAGGGAGTAAGAGTGATCAGATTCATCACCCCATGCTGGACAGAGCACAGAGAAAGATATTCTTGTCATTTCAGAAGGCCATGAAGCAATGATCCTATTTTGCACTACTATTCCAACCCTATACAGACTCCAACAGGTATAATTATGATGTTGTGACCAAGGATCTATTACATCTCTAGAGACTTAGGCTGTCTTAGAGAGAAAACATTAAAAACCATTATCCTAGGATCAGCAGATGGCATGACAGTTACATTGCTGGACTCCCATGTAGTCGACGAAGGTTAGGATCCTGGATTCAGTGGCTTAAAACTCACACTGAGTGCATGTACATGCGTGTCCAAAATCACAAGAGAATGCAGAAGAAAGTATTGCAGCATGACCATCCCCCTGAGCAGCGATTTCTCTCTTTCTGTTTCTCTAGTGAGCACACATACTCTATAGCAAAAATCTCTCTTAAAAAAATTATCTTTCAGTCTACCTCTGTACAGTCACGGTTAGATACAGTATAAAGCGAAGTGGTCTGTCTGATCCACAAGCAAACAATACTTAAATCACATCACTAAAAGCCAAACCATTTCTTTTACTTCAATATCCTATGTGTATCTACATTCCAATGATCCCTTATCAATTTTGTATTATTTTTTCTTTCTTTTTTTTTTTTTTTTTTTTTTTTTTTTTGGAGAGGTTTTTGCTATAGGGTGCATGCACTCGCCAGACAGACAGAGAGGCAGAGACAGAAAGTGAGAAATCACCCCCCAGGGGTGATGGCCACGCCACAAACCCTTCTCCATTTTCCTCTCAGGATCTTGGGCACACATGCACACACGCCCGGTGTGAGCTTAAGCACTGGATCCAGAACTCGAACCGCCGTCAACTATATGGGAATCCAGCGACATAGCCATTACACCAACTGCTGGTCCCTCAATATTGTATTATTATTCTTAGAACTTAAAGCATACTTGTGAACATTGAGCGGTCTAATGACCTAAGGGAAAGGTCTTGTCCACATCTTGGATTGTCTGGGCACCACAACAAATATTACATCTCTGCGCACCTGGCCAGGCCCATAAACACCATACAAGCTATTACTACTAATAAGCAACAACATCTATGACAACTTTTACCATTTCTTGAGTACCCTATATGTAAGCACATTGCTTGGTATTTAAAAAGGACAAAATAATAAACACTTTTGGGACCAGCAATTAGCATAATGGCTATGTCGCTGGACTCCAACATAGCTGACCATGGTTCAAGTCCCGGACCCGGTGGCTTAAACTCACGCCGGACGCATGTGTGTGCGTGCCCAAGATCCCAAGAGGAGAATGGAGGAGAAGGGATTGTGGAGTGGCCATCCCCCCTGGGGTGTGATTTCTCGCTGTCTCTCTCTTTCTGGAGAGCGCACACACCCTATAGAAAAAAAAAAAAAAAAACCTCCAAAAAAAGAAAAACATTTTTGTGTTGCAAGAATAGAAGATAATGTACTTCAAATAAATGGAAATAATCCTAGAAAGGTGTTAAAAACTCAAAGAAAAGTACCGCTTGCAAAAATAGCAACTGAATTTTATGTCCAAAACTCCAAGTCTGTGCTTTAGAAAAGTGGCTAAGGGCAAAAATCTTTCTCTATCAATACGAAAGGGAAACTATCAGGCACCTGAGAGCAAATCCCTTAGGACAGGGTATAGGTTTTTAAGCCAAAAGTGGTTAATGATTGCCCGAGTACTTCTTAAAGACGTCCTAATTCTTAATCTTCTGGCGTGTGGAGTCTTAGAATACACATATTAACAAGCCAGCCAGATAATTAGGCTCTCTTTTTCTTTAAGAGGCCAAACACTGGAGAAGAGGAACTGTGGTTTCTTTCCTTTGCTAGAAATAAATGTGCTCCACGAAAGTCAAATTCTAGATGGTGAGCTGGCCTTCTAAGAGACGGTAAGGTAAATTTCCTATGAGGATTTTAAAACAAGGAAAGAAGAGAGGGAAGCAGAGGTTTCTATTTTATTAAGCTGGGAGATTGGCATACTGAAAGGAGACATGTGTTCATTCAGTCACCAAGAACAACTCTAGCCTGAAGCCTCACTAGATGTTAGGTCTACAGTAAGAACTTTGTGGAAATTACAATACAGGAAAAACACTAATAAATTAATATCCATAGACTGAGAAAAGACCTCTAGCAAAGTGTACAGAAGAGGATCCTGGGATCCAAGGAATATAGGAGATGAAAGACAGTATACCAAGCATCATCTTGAATCTACTGCAGAATTTCCCAGAGGCTGTGAGATGCCATTTATTGAAGACAGGCCCTCCATCATCAATCATAAGAGCCCAGGCCTGGAGAATAGCAATGCTGTTACAGGCTATAGCAAATTCTTTCTGCAGCACAGTGGAAAGCAGTCTTCAAGGATTGTCAGATTTGGTTTTGTATCTCACCGATTAATGAGTGTGGAACCTTATTCAATTTACTTACTCTCTCTGAATCATAATTTTCTTCTCTATATAATGCATCTCTATATAACATAGATAACATGTTTTAAAAGAATTACTTACTCAATTTTATTTATTCATTCATTTATTTTAATTTTGACTTGAGAGAAACAGAGAGAGAGAGAGAAAGTGAGAAAGCAAGCCACCCAGGTCTAGGACTCGAACCGTGGTCTGCCATGTGGGAGTGTCCAGTGCCTTAACCACCATGGCACCTACTGGTCCCCAGGTAACATTATTTTTCATCTAAGGTTTGTGATGATTGGATAAGTTGACATTTATTATCTCTTTAAATCATTACCTCAAGGAACTTAGTATAGCACTGTCAAATAAAATAAAAATAACCCCAAGCATAAACCCCATTTTATTCTCCATCTATATTAATCTCTTGAATTGCCTCCTTTAATCTCATGGTCTGGCCTTAAATAGCATTACTACTAAATAGCATGAATCCTTTGAGCTTCAGACTAATATTTTACTTCCCTTTTGAAATCTAATCGTGAGTACTTAATAGTTATCTGAACACTAAAATATTCTCCTAAAGTGTATATATAACCAATCCTACACTGTTGATTTCTGCCACTTCATAGTGCTCATCTCTGAATTAGTATCTCAGTAAATAGGACCATACTTCATGCAAAATAACCTTTGTTCTGAGTCCTCCCTTAATGTCACACTATATCCAATCTCTCTGCAAATTCTGTTATTTCTGTCTTTAATGTGCATCCCAAATCTAACCAGATCTTTCTCTGGCTCTGTGACCTTCCAAGACACACCTCCATCTTTCACTTCATCCAGAAATACAAATTCTCAATAGGTGTCTTATTTCAGGTTTTATTTTATTTTATTTTATTTATCATCACTATAATATTTAATTTGATATAGGACATGCATGCTCACCAGAAAGGGAAAGAGAGAGAGGGAGAAAGTGAGAAAGCAAGCTGCAAGGTCTGGAATTTGAATCATGGTCAGCCCTGTGGGAGTCTAGCACCTTAATCACCACACTACCTGCTGGCCCCTATTTCAGCTTTTTTTACTCAACAACAAGCATAGTCATTATTTTAGTTAAGTTTAATCATGCCACCATCTTGACAAAACTTTCCAATGCTTTCATATTCTTCTTAAAGTCAAATCCATTTTATTCATGCTAACTTACATTCTCTTCTGTCCTGCCCTGGCACAGTACTCTGATTTTATCTTTTATTATACCCCACATCATTTCCATGCATCCACCGTTTCTTGCTATTCTTCTAGTGGCCCAAAAGATTGTTGTTACCATGAGAACACCTGCAGACATGCCGCTGTCTCTGCTTTGATGCTTAATGTCTCTTTCCACATGCCCCTTTCATAGAGAGACTTTCCACTGACCATCCTTTACAGAACCAAACATCTTCCATCTGATGTATTCTACTCCTTTCCTTACTTGAATGGTTTATGACACTGACCTCTGTGATGATCTTGCTTTCTATTTCAAGTTTCTTTCTTTTTAAAAAATATTTTATTTAACTTCATTCATTCATTCATTTCAATTTGACCAGAGAGGGAGGGAGGGAGGGAAGGAGGGAGAGAGAGAAAGACAGAGAGAGAGAGAGAGAGAGAGAGAGAGAGAGAGGGAGGGGGGAAGAGGAAGAGGAAGAGGAAGAGGAAGAGGAAGAGGAAGAGGAAGCAAGCCACTAGGTCCAGGACTAAAACCACAGTAGGCCTTGTGGGAGTCCAGTACCTTTAACCACCAAACCACCTGCTGGCCTCAAGTTTCTTTCTTTCTTTCTTTCTTCCATGAGTAAAAGAGATAAAGGAAGAGGGGCACGCTAACAGTGCCTTGATGCTGCTTTCCACACCTAGCTTTAGCCAGTCCCGGATCATGTATGCATGCACACCGGTGTGCTCAAGGAGCTCTTCCAAACACAAAATGAAACCTTCTAATGTGGCTAAGGTTTCAGAGTGTTGTGTGCTTTCCTAATGTACCACCACCTGGCTTCCTTTTATATATATATATATATATATATATATATATATATATATATATATACTTAATTCATTTTCTTCTGTTTTTCTCATTGTAAGCACAAGAATGCAAAGATAGTGTCTGTTTGATTTCTGCTATATCGTTAGAGTATCTATGGACTAGCACATACATAGTAGGTACTTTGAATAATATTGACTATAAACATAAAAGTGTCAGGCATCAAAAAAAGCACTCAAAATATAGCACAGTAAACAAAATCCAAAAGATATTAATAAAGTCAGAATATCTACAACTATAATCTTGCTCAAAACATTCTCTTGACATTCCCTCCCAAATTAGAGAAAGAAAAGATTATTTTCTTCTCTTCTTTTTGCATTTTATATATTGAATACACAATGAGAATTTAATCTGTTCAGATGTTTTCTTGATCCTTTGGGATACAGCAGAGAGATTGGATAAAGTCCTCTGCTCTTTTAGAGATCTAAGTTTAATTGAGAAGAGAGAAGGACAGAGAAAAAGAGGAAAGAAGGGAAGAAGGAAGCAAAACAGGTAATTTTAGAAGTTAATAGGAAAATTAAGTTGACTGTAATAGTCACTTCACTATGAATAAGTATATCAAACATCATGTTTATACCTTAAACATATAAAAATTTAAGACAATTATAAAAAAGTAGAAAGATGACTCAATTATTCTCAAACAAAAAGCGGGGAAGATTTTTAAGTGCCGGGGTGAACTAAGAGAAAAGTACTGGAAGACATTAGGGAGGGAGGTTGGTCAATGTGATTAGACCAATTTGCTAATTGGCGCATATCAAAGTTAGTATCCTACACTCCCACAGAGACCTAAACTCAGGGTTGCTATTCTCCTTGATGATTCCATTTCAAAGAGATGGCTTCTTGGTTTTAAAGAAAGATATTTCAGGGTTGTAGAAGCAGCTAAAAATTGGGAAAAGATTTAAATCTCAAAAAAAAAAATGCCAGAAAATTTACAATGAAAACTTTTCTGAAGTAAATGCTCTTAAAAAAAAAAAAAAAAAAAAAAAAAAAAAAAAAAGGAGGTCAGAGACTATAGATAGAAAGAAACCTAATATTTAGTCTTAAATTGAGAGGACCTTAGGGCCATCCTAGTTATTGACTAAATCTCATGACTTAATATAATCAGCTAATCACTACATGTTTATATTGGGTTGTTGGAAAAGTCCTGAGGTATTTTTGTATAGAAAACAGAAAAATATGTCATGACTTTGCCAAAAACCCAATAGTAGTATGTAGTGAATTGGGGTTAGTCATTAGTGACATTCATCAAATATGTTCAGATCCCAGATTAGACATATGGCAGACTGTTGATTCCTATTCTATTTAGACATGAATGGAGGGCCAGCAGGTGGTATAGTGGTTAAGGTGCTGGACTCCTACATGGCTGACCATGGTTTGAGTTCTAGACCTGATGTGTGCTCACATGCCCAAAATCCTGAGAGGAGAAGGTATTAGCAGTGACTATCCTTCTGTGGGGAGTGGGAGGGTGATTTCTCACTGTCTCTGTTTCTCTCCGTTTCTTGGTTGAGCGCATGTGCCCTATAGCAAAATTCTCTCTTTAAAAAAAAAAAAAAGAAAAAAAGAAAGAAAGAAATGAATGGACTATGTGAAAGAATTGATTTGCTCAATAAATGGTAGAAAAAATTACATATGTCACTTCTGGACCAGGCATACTAATTGTTGGCATGTTGGCCCTCGCAAAGGCAACCTGTAACATTTGAAGGGAAGCTGTTTAGTCAACCTGATTTCCAAAAGTGAATCTGTACTGGACTTGAAGAAGAAATAAACATTTGTGGCTAGAAGCTACTAATATTGGGGCATTGTAGGTGGTATTAGGAAGCCCTAATCTTGTCTCTATAACCTTTGTAATTCACTTTAATCAGAAAATAAGGCAAAACAGAAAAATAAAATTCTTTTAAGTTCCAAAATTATCCACCCAAACCAGGAAATAAAATAGGAACAGTCCCCAAATCATGAAAAATTTGTGCATGCAAAGAGCATAGTGGGCAGGAGATCTGTACTTGAAGCACTGGTCTTTCTTCTATTATTAAAAAGCATTTATTTTTTCTTGTTCATTTTTGGTAGAAATATGATCCATCAATCTTCTTTCATTTCAAGATCCTGTAGATTTTCTACAAATTCATAGCAATAAAAACATTTATATTTCATTATTACAAATTCCACAGGGAACTCTTTCTCTTTCATATTCCTTCTCAATTTTATTACATAATTAAAATGAGGACGTTGCCTTAGGGAAGTAATAAAATATGCTAAGGCATACCTGTCTTAAGTAAATATGTAAAAAATATTTTTCTACTGAATATTTTAGATCACTTTGGCTGCTTTTTAGGAATATACCTAATGACCTGACATAGACAATTACCTAAATTTGTGCATTAATACACTTTGAATGGTAATTATACTTTAATTAAAATGCCAAAGTGATCGAAAGTTGAAGAATAGACTATTACTAGGTAGAGTCTAAACAATGAAATAAATGAGAAAAGAACTTAAATTTTTATGATTTTTTTCCTAGTAAAGGTAAAAAAGTGATATTGAGAGCAATTATTTTTTTTTCCAAAATACAGTAATACATAAATAGAAGCAAATTAAATCTACCACTCCAAATTTTATTTGCCATGGGGAGATTAATATGAAAAGGGCTTCTGAATTTTTATCAGAGCAGAAAACTTAATAGGATATTTCAAAAATTCAGCTCTGGCTGGCTTTAGGATAGATAATGGAAGTTTGCAGCTTAAATCTTGAGGTCACTATTTCAAAAACGCCCCAAGTTGGCAGTAACTAACAGGCATTACTATCTGATGGCACCACAGTGCCTATGTGAAATGAATTATTGGTTTCACTCTGATGGTTACCAGATAGGGATCTAATGCCAGCTGAACAACTGGAGCTAATTGGCCCAATTGGTGGTATTTCAAGAAGGCATCCAACAATTGAAAAACAGAATTACATTCTCACTCAGCGCTTGGTTGCATTCCCTTGATGGGCATGAAAGGTGTGAATCTGGGCATATCTGGGCCTATCTTAGCCTTTGATGTAAATAAATCAAAGTTTAGTTCTGGCAGCTCATGTTTTATCCCTCCAGGGTCTTGGAGACCTGGCTTATTAAGTTGGGGATAATATGTCTTGTCCCCTCATTGCCTGAAAGGAAGCCTGTGCAAATAAAATGGTGATGTTAGTGGGCCCTGAGCTCCGTGGATAAAGGAATTGGTTTAGGCTAGATGAATTCAGGGACAGTTGATATGGCTGCCTATTCTCCTGTTGCCCAGTTGCACAAAACTGACTCTTGCCATTTAGGATTGATATAGTGGGAAAAGGAATTGGAGTGACAGACGTGTGACTTAGGGACAAGCACTAACCATTACACTATCCTTAAGGTTAATCGATATAGAAAAGCAGTGACCCAAAGACAGATGGTGTGAGTTCAAATACTTGTTCCACCATGAAATAACCATATGTTGGACACCTAGCTTATCCTCTCAAAGCCGCAATTCCTCTATCCCCTTATATGATGGTCATGAGAGTTAAAGAGGGAGCATATTAAGGAGTCTAGCACAGAGTATACACTTAATAAGCATTGATTGTGTTGTTAACTTTCCTATTATAAAAAATATATAGCAGTAATTATTATTACTGTTCTATCATCAATACCTATCTTTTTAAATACTTATTTAATTTTATTGATTATTATTATTTTAGAATTATTTTAATTTTACTCATCACTATTATTTTTTAATTTGACCAGAGAAAGAGAGAGAGGGGAAGTAAGAAAGTACGCTGCCAGGTCTGGGTCTCAAACAATGATCAGCCATGTGGGAGTCCAGCACCTTAACCATCTTGCCACCTACTGGCCCAATAATTATTATTTTTTTTTAATTTGACCAGAGAGACACAGAAAGGGAAAGTGAGAAAGCAAACCACCAGGCCCAGGACTCAAACCATGGTCAGCCATGTGAAAGTCCAGCACCTTAACCACCACACCACCCATTAGCCCCATCAATATCTCTCTTACAAAGGCTGCCTCTTAGAATTGTTTCAAAGACCAAGTAATATGAAATACCTTTCATAAAAAGATGAACTGTCATGCAAATTCAAGGAGTTAATTATAGCAACACCCAACTTATTTTTATTGTTGTATTTTTGTCATGTCATTTCTCAAATACATGTTATTCTTGAGATTCCAGGCAAGTTATCAGGAATAATTCACACTCTGCAGATAGAATGAGGCAGATTCAAACAGTAACAGGAATAAAGAGGGGCGTGTGGGAAATCTTTGGGAATTATGAGACCTATCACTGCCTGGAGCAGGTTCCCTCACACTCTGGGCTGGCAGAACTGCCAGGTCACTCAACATTCTTTGTACATGCTGTTTATTGGAGCCAGTAGGTATTAAATTATTTCATCAAGCAGTCCTGTAACTTTGCAGCTCCCTGGTGGGTCTTCTAATCTCAGATTATGTTCACCCATCGAGCTATGATTGCTGGAAGGGTTATTACTATTTCTCATTATACTATCTCCTGAGTCCTCTTTTATCCCTTTGTTAAAATTGTTCCACTGAGAATATGTTTTTTAACTCAAATTGAATTTTCTTTCTGGCTTCCCACTACGATGTCATAGGGTTCCAGGTTCCTAAAGATCTCTTTAAAATTCAAAGGAAAAACAAAATGTGTGGGTTCAGTAAGGCATTTTTTTTTTCCCCTTGGGACAATCACTTAAATTTTTTCCCCATCTACTTTATATGTATTCATTAAAGTCCTGAGCCAGGTCTCACAGATGGGGGTATGTGTGTGACAGAGAGAGAGAGGTAAGATATAAGAATTCAACTCAATAAATTATGTTGTTCTAAAATCATAATGCCTTTTGAATAAAATGGCATTAAAACTGTTGGGTTGTCAGAAAAGTCATGACATAATTTCCTGTGCAAAAATGTGTTATGACTTTTCCATCGACCCAAGAATAGGCTTTCTTTCCAATGGGTCTCTCTCTTATTAGTCTTCTCCTCTCCTGATATCAACCCATGTCCTTTCTTTCCTTTTTTCTTTTATTGATTGGTCTTCCTTGAGTGTATGTAAGAGCTGACATCCCTTTCTTGTGTCTTACATCTGAAAATGCTCTACTGGTATCTTGTACTAGGTCTTATTTTGGCCTCCCAAATAACACCAACTCTTGCCAACCAGAAGCAAACCTTGATCACAGAACACCTATCTGCTCCCATTCATTCTTCTTCAAGACTTATTCACCTTATAAACCTTGCAATCAACCCCTCTCCGCAAAGACCACATTTCACAAATCCAAAATCAGGAGCCTAGCAGGTTCTTCTTCTTTGTGTAAAGTGATACAAGGATATTGGAAGTTCTAGAACATTCCTACAAGTGAGATATCAGCGGTTATGAAAAAAATCAAGGCCTTTCCTGGGAATTTTTGAATTTATTGTTACTATAACAAGTTGACCTAAAATGAACAGCTTTTCCATCAGATCTTTACTAAAGACAAAAACAAACAACACATAAGAAACAAAAAAAGGATCCCTGAAAGGTAACAGCTGATTGTAAACTTCAGGAGGGTTGGACCATTCGTTTCCTATCACTGTGTACCTAGTGCCTAGTACAGTTCCTGGCACTAAAAACTAACTCAATATGTCCTGGAGAAAAGGAAAGACAGGAGGGACCACAGCCAAAGAAACAGAACCTTTCCGAAGACTGTGAGGCAGAGAACACAACAGATTTCCGAAGACATCGGAAGCAAATCTCCAGATTCCTATTTCCTTGCCCCATATCTAGACTGACATTATCATAGAAAATTTTCCAAGGAATTTTCTTTTATGGGATCCCAGTATAACTTAGTCTTAATAGAAGATTCCGTTGGTTCTGACTATGCCTTCCTGGAAACTATTTTTGGGAAGGATTAGTACATTTAAACTTCTCTTCTAACTACCCAAGAGTCATTATCTTGTCAGAAAGATATCACATAACTTCTAGAGGCTTATTCCCAACCTCCTTCATGGAGTTAATGTTTATCACCCACTTCTTATGTGCCAGTCATGACTCTAAATCTTAACATGTGATTATTTGTAGAATCCTCTTAACAAATTGTAATGTCCCTGTTATTAGCAGTCTCTCACTTACAAAAATGTGAAGGGATCTCAGAAAAGCTTAATTGAATATCTATGATAAACCAGTCCTTATCTTAAGGAGTACCAAAACAAAAATGAATGATATATTATTTTTTACCACAGGGTATTTCTAACTTATTGGGGAAGGGAAATATATACATAAATATATTGGGGGTGTCTGAAAAGTCAGGATGTATTTTTGCATAGAAAAACATGTCATGGGGGAACCAGCAGTTAGCGTAATGGCTATGTCGCTGGACTCCCACGTAGTCAACCGCGGTTCGCGTCCCGGACCCGGTGGCTTAGAACTCACGCCGGGCGCATGTGCGTGCGTGCCCAAGATCCCGAGAGGAGAATGGAGGAGAAGGGATTGCAGCGTGACCATCCCCTCTGGGGGGTGATTTCTCGCTTTCTGTCTCTATGTCTCTCTCTGTCTGTCTGGCGAGCGCACGCGCCCTATAGCGAAAAAAAAAAAAAAAACATGTCATGGGACCAGTAATGGTATCATGGTTATGTCACTGGACTCCCACACAGGTGACCACAGTTTAAGTCCCGGACCCCATGGCTTAAAACTCTCACTGGGTGCATATACCTGTGCCCAAAATTCTGAGAGGAAAATGGAAGAGAAGGGACTGTGGTATGGCCATCCCTCCTGGAGGATGATTTCTCACTTTTTGTATGTCTGTCAGTCAGTCTCTCTCTCTTTCTCTCTCTCTCTCTCTCTGGCAGGTGCATGCGCCCTATGGCAAAAATATATCTTAAAAGAAAAAAGAAAAGAAAAATATGTCATAACTTTTCTGATGACCCAGTAAAAATGTAATACAGAAGGTGCTATATTTGCATGTTCATAACACAATGACTAACGTAGACACTTTTAAAGTTGTTCTGGTCCCAAGTATTACTTTATCATTACTCAGTTATATATCTTGGGAAAGTAGCAAGTTGTTCTTATTTTCTTCATATGGTTAATGAACAGGCTACTAGTATGTTTCTCCAAGGGTTGTTCTGAAATACAAATGTAACTAATGCATCTAAGTAGCTGGCATATATTAATTTCTTAATAATGAAATTATAATAGTTACGTTACCAACAAGTTTGTTATTATTTCCATAGAAATTATAAATTGTCCACTGATGAGTTAGGGTACCTAACAGGAAAATACATCTGAGATGACTGATAAAGGATGCGTAGGGAACCAGCTGGTAGCCTAGTGGTTAAGGCAACTGGATCCCACATGACCAAACTTATGATTTGAGTCCTGGACCCAGCAACTTAAAAAACTCCAAGTGCATGTGCGTGCATGCCCAAAATCCCAAAAGGAGAAAAAAAAATGGAGAAGGAATTGTGGCATGATCATTACTGAGGGACCATGTTTTCTCACTTTCCCTTGTTCTCTCTGTGTTTCTCTTTCCAGTGAGGACAAGTGCCCTCTGGCAAGTTATAAATAAATAAATAAATAAATAAATAAATAAATAAATAAATAAATGAATGAAGGAAGGAAGGAAGGAAGGAAGGAAGAAATGAAAAGAAATGAAAAGAAATGAAATGAAATGAAATGAAATGAAATGAAATGAAATGAAATGAAATAATGATGAGTAGGTGTTGTCCCAACTTTATAACTGGAGATACTTAACCCTGACAGTGGGAACAGCATACAGCATGTGCAATGATTATTAGAGTAAAATTGAATTTTCTATAAAATGTCGACCTCCAAATTAAAAACACGGATGTATTTTCTTCCTGTTGACCACAATAAGATCAGTATTCCTCCGTAGAAGATGAATTATACAGTTTGGATCATTGATCATACAGAGATTCATTGTCAGCTTGACTTTTAAGATGTGCCAGGTATTAGAAGAGCTTATTTATAGAAAGCAGATGGCTTTTTGTCATTTAATTCACTGAAATTTACTTAGTATGAGGAAGGGAGAAATCAAGCTGGCTCCATGATAAAAGCTCTCTAAATACATTAGCTCCTTGAGTGGACTGCAGAGGGACAAATAGAACACTGCTTTTAAAACGAATTAGCCTTCTTTTATGTTTTAGAAGAGATAAGACCAAAGTCCTCAGCAGTGAATGATAACATGAGTAGAAGCAATTTCAGAATTTGCTTTATCAAACACTGAATCCTCTCCCATCCCATTGACCATAGTCCCGCTTTCTTTATAAGGTACTCTCACAGCCTTTCTAGAATGTACCAAGTTCAAAAGCAGGGCCTTATTTCAAGCCCTAGACTCATTTCATTCCTATTCTCAGATCTCTGCTTTGTTTATCCACTTTCTCTATATTTTTTTAAATTTCAATCACAACTTCATTTGGCCACCCTTAGTTTTTCTGGCATGACAAGACTCCATTCCCTGCCTCACGCTGGAGCACATATTCTGCTTGCTTTCAAAGCTGCCCCAAATGACTTATCAAATTGCCATGCTTTTATCCTAAATTTCATTATGACATATATACCCAGATAAATGCATTCTCTGTACAAGAGGATCTTAAAATTTTATGGAAAATAAAATTAACGTATCAGTTTACTTTGGTACAAAAAATGTTGAAATTCATCTGTAGATTTTTCATAATAAGCATTTTCATGAGCTTTTTGAAGGCTCCTCATATTTCGCTATTCCCTTTCTTTGTCTCTGTTCTGCTTTTCCTGCCTTTCTCTTTCCCTCCCAATCATCCCATACCATGTAGACACTGTTCAAGAGTGTCAGAAAGTATAAACTTCAGAGCCAATTGATTGCGTTTTTTAAATTACATCCAAATCCTGAATATGGTATTTTTCTCTTTAATTGTCTTATCCATAAATAGTTCTACCTACTTCACGGAATAGTTATGAGAAATAAATAAGATCATGTGTTCAAAAATAAGCATGTCTGGAAATAGACTTATTACTATTACAGTTTTCATTCAATATACATTACTAAAACCTAACTAGTTCCCACTACTGATAATTATCAGAGAGTCAGAGCTTAGAGTACCATTATGTTAGGATAAAAGATAGGCTTGAGTGGGTAGACAAATAATGAAAATGAAAGACTATGTTTTAATTCTTTTGACAAACACTTTTTGAGCACTTCTATTTGCAAACAAAGGCACTTGTGTCTTTATCTTCACGCTAGAGTTGTTTGTTTGGAAACCTGTACTAAACCATGACACAGCTCAAAAGAATCACTTCAGCAATCACTGTGCCCACAGGAAAAAAGAGTGGAACAATTGCCTCTCGGGCTTGAATGTGATTGATACCATTAGGAAAACTAAGGTAACTAGAAAAGAGTCACTTATCTCCAAAAGCTTCCAGTACATCAATAAGATGAAAGAGTCTTTCCCATAGGACAAGACAAGATCTTCCTCTGCTTAGAGGAAGATCTCAAAAATGGCCCGTCATCTGGGGTCCCTGGAGGCCTGCTATGATGCATAATACCTAATACTTGCTTCATGGCTCCCTTCCATATTTGGGTGAGGCTTTTTAGCAAGCCTGAGTCACATTTATAATTTCTTCCGTTGTCTAATCTTGCTTCTTAATACTTTCTTTTACAGGTTTGGATTCCTAGTAAACATCTTCCACACAATTCTCTATTTATATGGCCATTTGTTTGATACAGAAGGAACTTTTCCAAGTAAATTTCTACGTATGTGGCAAAGATATTCCATATTTATAACACTGACAGCTTTTCTTGGCTGACTCCTCTCTAAAAGAATGACAGAGTCTATATACACAATTTAGCTCATTTTGTTCAAATTGGAAGAGGCCACAAACAGTCTAAAAGTAGTGACCTAAGTCTGCTCGCTGATAATTGTTGGACTGTCGGAGCCTGCTATTTCAAAAATCTATCTTCTGCTGACCTACTTCAAAAAACTCTTTATAAATGATCATGGTGGTGGATGCACGGCATTACAAATATCCTAAATTCAACTAGATTATACCATTTAGGATGGTTAAGTGGTGGTAAATTTTATGTTGTGTCTATTTTAGCAGGATAAAATATACTAATAAAAAGGAAGGACTGGGTCAGCCACAGTGGCACAGCAGTAACATACTGCTCAGTGACACTAGATTCATATGGAAGACTGTGTGTTTGGTTCCCAGATCAACCTACAGACTCCAGACAAAAGTACGTCCATGATCTTGGCTGACTGTAAAGGATTGAGGTGGTAGAGGATTGTGGCATAAGACCCTGTTTGTAGTGCCAGTCTTTTTCTGTGTCTCACATTCATGGAAGGAAATAAAATTAAAAATAATGAATGATGGGACCAGCAAGTGGCATGGTGGTTAAAAGGCTGGACTCCCACATGGCCACCACAGTTTTAGTCCTGAACCTGATGGCTTACTTTCTCTCTTTCTCTCTCTCTCTCTGAAAAAAAAAGAAGAAGAAGAAGAAGAAGAAGAAGAAGAAGAAGAAGAAGAAGAAGAAGAAGAAGAAGAGAAGAAGAAGAAAAAGAAGAAGAAGAAAGAATAAAATTAAAATTAAAACTTGGAGATAAACAGCCAAAATTGAGAGAAGTTGATTAAAAATAGGAGTTTGTGGAAGGTGGGTGGTGGCGAAGCAGTAAAATACAATGCTCTGCAAGGCTGACCCACATGGCAAGGTTCTGAGTTTGTGTTCAAATATCCCCCTGAATATGTTGGGCAAGTGTGTGTCTATGATCTGGAGCTAGCTGAGGCTGGGCATAGACTGCAGTATCAAGACATTGCTGGAGGTGCACTCACTCATGCACGTGCTTGCTCGCTCACACACATTCACACACATTCTCTCTCTCTCTCTCTCTCTCACTCATACAAAATTAGTTTTTTTAGCTTTCTAGTTTTATTAACATTTAATCACCATATATCTTTACAATATACAAAATGAATCTTCCCAGCATGAATACACTCCTGTTAGTCTAGTCAAAAAACAAACAAAAAACGATTGTGATGTGACCACACTCCATTGGGCACGCTTTCTCTCCTCTCTACTGAACATCATCATTAAAAACTTTAAAAAAAATAGAAATTTATCTAGGAAAACTGGGCATGAGAATAGGAAAGAGGAGAGAAAGAAGTAGAAGAACAGAGTAGTGGTTCTCTTCCTGTTCACCACTGTAGAAATTCTCAAATTTTGGCTGAACCCAAGAATCACCTGGGAGATTGTTCAAGTCTATTCTCCAGGTTACAATCCCAAAGCAATTAAATCAGAATCTCTGAAGGAGGATCCCAGACATCCCTTGGCGCAAAAGTTGAAAAAACTCTGTTCCATTTTCATACCTTTTACTAGTAAGTACACTTCATCCTTAATGAATCCTGTCATATATAGAAATTTTTAATTGGGAGAGAGAGAAGGTGTAGAAATGACATATAAAAATATCTCATTCTCAAAATTCCACAATGCACCTCTAGTTCCCTTGTCCCAGAACTAAAGGGGGATGCTTTTGTGAATGAGAATCACCTTGATAGAGGAATAAAAATGCTATCAGTATTCAGCTTTTTCAATAACAATCTTTGTCTAAATCCCCTGAAACAGGCAGCTACTTTCTCCCACTATTGCGAAAACCTTAGTGTGGACTTGGCCACCTCCGATTTTACTAGCAATACCACAGTAGAGCTCAAGCTACTTTCTTGCTTTTAGCTTTGTTGTTGTTTGTTTGTTTCACTCTTATCTAAATAATAGTCAGGGTCATTATTCAAGAAAAGCAATTCTGGGGCTAGCCCTTGTGCATAGGGAGCCAGATCCCATTTGGCTGACCATGGTTCAAATCCTGGCCCCACCAGCTTGAAAAACATGCTGGATGCATGTGTGTGAGCCTCAGATGCTGACTGAATGGAGAAATGGGGAAAAAAAAAAAAAAAAAAAAAAAGACCGATGTGACCATACTCCATTAGGTGTGCTTTCTCTCTCTCTCTCTCTTCTCTCTAGTGAGCACGTATGGCCTCTAGCAATTAAAAAGGAAAGCAATTCTGGCTATGTCATCTCCCATGCAAAACTCCTCAATTATTTATGTATTTATTTTTAGAGAGAAATTTTTTGCCATAGGGCACATGTGTTCACTGAAGAGACAGAGAGAGACAAAGTGAGAAATAACCTCCCTGAGGGGATGGCCACACCGCAATCCCTTTTCCTCCAATCTTCTCTTGGGATTTTGGGCACACACACCATGCACACAGACCCAGTATGAGTTTCAAGCCACTGGTTCTAGGACTTGAACTGCAGCTAAGCCATGTGGGAGTCCAGTGCCTTAACCACAATGCCGCCTGCTGGTCCCTCAATGGCTTTATTTTCCCCTTTTAGCCCGTATAGTAAGTGGCTACAAGATACTGTCCCTGCCTACCCACAACTTCATCTTTAAGATTCTCCCTGTGATCCTCATTCAGTCTCCACAAGCATCTCACTTCCTCTAACAGCTTTCTCTTCCTTTCTGTTTCTCTATCTCTACCTCAAGCACAGCTCTAACCTGTGCTATAGCTGCTGCTAAGAATGTTCTCTGTCTTCTTCTTGCCTGATGAACCCCACTCAGCATTCAGGTCACGAATTAAATATTCTTCCTCATATGCTATGTCGTGCAATGCAAAAAAAAAGTTATTAAAGTAAAAATATTGGGCAGCAAGGTTAAAGATATGTCCCTAGCAAAGTATGGATATTTGATGATGTTACATCTCCTGGCCCTCAAATTGTAAGAAAGTATAATAATGTCTATTTTATCCACAACTTTGTCACTAGAGCTTAATATCATGTCTGTTTATTTGGCAAATGTGTTTAGCCCCTCGACGGAGAGACTTACTGATCTTACTTTTTGCAGCAGAAAACCCTAAAGCAATGAAGACTTCAGAGAACCGTACTGTAAGTTGGTGTGTCTTTTTATTCCAGAATAATGTCTCACCATTATTAAATTAGATAGAAAAAAATTTCTTGAGAGTCTCTGAAGTCTGGGATTAGTCACGAGAGGATTAGACCTCTAACTGAAATGATGATGACTTGGAGAGTGGATGATTATAGCCTAGCATGTCACAAGAGAACTTGAGAGTGAACACCAATTTGGCATTCGAAGATTTGTTGAAACAAAGTGAGCATTCTTTGTCAATCTTGATAAAGGCTAGATTATGAGAAATAAAAATAAGTGCAATTTAACTCAGTAGGTATCATACCTATACCTCCATTTTCTCTGGAGACTGAGAATATAAATAGTTGAAAGAGGATTCAGACAAATTAACCAATCTGGAATATAGTAACATATCATTATCTGCCACCACGTATCAGCATCTTTCCATGTCTCCTTTTTTCCCCTTTTTTGCTCCTCCAAGCATAAGAAACTGAAGCCCCTTTTCTCCTAGCCTGTTAGGCCCCCCTGCTCTCATACTATTTGTAGGTACTGCCTAAGTAGTAAGCCAATAGGCTGAGTTGTATGAAGAAACCCACCAATTACATTTAAAAAAAAAAAAATTAAACAGGCTTTCTATGTCCTCCAGAATCAGTCTTGGTAGATTATATGTGTCCAGGAACTTGTCCATCTCATCCAGGTTTTCCTGCTGGTTGGCTTATAGATCCTCATAGTATCCTCTAATGATGTTTTGTATTTCTACTATGTCTGTGGTAGTAGTACCAGTTTCAATGTGAATTCCATCTGTTTGGTTCCTTTCTCTGTTCTTAATCAGTCTAATTAATGATGTGTCAATCTTGTTTATCTTTTCAAAGAACCAGCTTTTGCTTTATTTTCTGTATATTTTATTTTCTATTTTATTTATTTCTGCTCAAATTTTTATTTCTTTTCTCTTTTTATTTTTTGGATTTTGTTGTTGCTTTTCCAATTCCCTGAGGCATGACAATAGGTTGTCCATTTGCCCCATTCCATCCTTTTCTTATGTGCACTAATTGTTACATATAAAAAATAATTATCACGCCCAGCGTGAATTTAAGCCACTGGGTCCAGGACCTGAATCGTGGTCAACTACATGGGAGTCCAGCGACATAGCCATTACGCTAACTGCTGGTCCCTAAATTAAGCCTTATTGTAACATAGTCATAACCAATTGTTTATGTATTGTCCACAACTACTTTCCCAACCAAAGCAAAGTGTCATGGTAAAACAGACATTGCAGAGGGCCAGCAGGTGCTGTGGTGGTTAAGGCATTGGATTCCCACATAGCCAAGTGCAGATCAAGTCCCAGACCTGGTGACTTGAAAAACACACTGGGCACATATGTGTGAATGCCCAAAATCCCAAGGGGAAAAAGAATTGCAGTATGGCCATCCCCAGTGGGGAGTGATTTCTCTCTTTCCCTCTTTCTGTCTCTCGCTGGTGAGTGCATGTGCCCTATGAAAAACCTGAAAAAGAATGGGGGGGGGGAACTAGTCTTTTACAGAAAATGTTTGCTGACTTCTGCCAGTTTATAAGGTTCTGTTAAATTTCACCAATTGGCTTGAGCTATGAGAGATTAAGGAAAGGATATCTACCTTCTAAGGTCAATATGGTAGAAGCAATAGTAGATAGTGGTAAATAGGTAAGAGATCCCAAATTAACTTTAAATTTTGAGGTAGAAGACTTAGGGATTTTGGCCTCATCCTTGGAGTTAGCAGAAGAAAAAAAAAATTGAGGAAGACGATTTCAGCTGTGTTGAGGGGATATATTTGATTATGGGCATCAGTAAAAGGAGGCAGAGAAGAGGTTCTCCTAAAACTGATGCCATCTTAAATCTAGCTGATTTCCAAGTTCTTAAACCAAATATATTCTCTGACAAAGTACTGGTTTTTCATCAAAAAATTACTAAGGAGCCAGAAGTCTAAAACAAAACAAAACTTGTACTCACTCACTGAGTAGTACAATAGTGAAATGTACAGTTTTCTGCTTGGAAATCAAGCAGTTTACCTATTTACGTTTTGCTCTTAATGAAAATATTTTTTGAAAAATTGTACACATATCTAAAACGAAAGGACCTCAACATGACTTAATAGACACTGAACCACTGTTACCTCAGACAGGTAACAACCTCTTAGTGATCCAGTATCCTATATCAGACAGTGATAACAATGACTATTAATTCATAATGTTTTTGTTGTTGTTGTTGTTTTGTTTGTTTGTTTTGGAGAGGTTTTCGCTATAGGGCGCGTGCGCTCGCCAGACAGACAGAGAGAGACATAGAGACAGAAAACGAGAAATCACCCCCCAGTGGGGATGGTCACACCGCAATCCCTTCTCCTCCATTCTCCTCTCGGGATCTTGGGCACGCACGCACACGCGCCCGGTGTGAGTTTTAAGCCACCGGGTCCGGGACGCGAACCGCGGTCGACTACGTGGGAGTCCAGTGACATAGCCATTACGCTAACTGCTGGTTCCCTTAATTCATAATGTTTTAAGAATTATTGAATTGTCAGAAAAGTCATGATGTAGTTTTCTGTTTTTCAATGCAAACATGTGCCATGAGTTTTCTGACAACCCAATATTATATTTAAAAGTCATAAAATATTTTAGGCATAGAGAAATGCTTAAAACCATAATCTGCTGGTGATGTTCCTAAAAGATGCATTCAGATCCATTAAAATGGTTGTGGTAAATACAATTTCACGTTAGTTCACATCCCAGTTCTCTGCACTTGTCTCAGGGATGTAAATCGGCAACTGCTAACGTAATTAGTGTGCTCTTCCCACCCTGTAGCATCATTTCATTGTCTTATTACTTATGTTTGGTCTGCCTTATGAAAAGAGTGAAAAAGCCTTTATCTGGTTTCTGCTTTTCTCGATTTCTTCCTTGTTGGCCATGTATCTTTACACTCAGTTTTCTTCATCTTCATCTGATGGTTTTTTTTTTCCTTCTTTCCATATAATTTCTTGTTTTCGACCATCCCACAGTTTAGATTTCATACTTTACGTGTAGTCATAGATATTGTGACTGTACTTTATAAACTTTAGAGCACTGACCAGACATTAATTTTTATTTATTGCTTTCAATCAGTTGGAAAGTCCTTGACTTCTTCGCACCTATCTAACACCACTGCCTGAGAAATGTTTGTGGTCTTAAAACATTCACCTTTCTTCAACTTGGTCTGTTATTTACTGATTTTATGCCTTTCCAATATCTTATATTATTGGCACTCTGACCTTTATATAAAGCAAGCAGTATAGTAACTAAATCATAGAAAAACAATAATGCCTTCCTTTCCATAGGACCTTATAAATATTGAATCAATTTTTATAGGCATTATGAAGCTGGATTGTAAGCACGAGCTCAGAAGTATAGTTTATTTATCTTTGCGACCTAAGAATTTGACTCATAACCAGCAATTAGCAGGTGGTCAATAATTTTTAAGATGATAAATATCACCATCACAAAGGTCCTGTAGAATAACATACTTTGTACACACATGAAAAATAAACTTAGTAAAGAATACACGAACTAAAAATGTTCACATTCAACTCATTCTATGTGATAACATCCTTGATTTGATTATTACACACTGCATGCATGCTTTAATAACCTGTGTAATACACCATAAAGATGTAGAACAATTAAATAAGACATTGCAAAATAAAAATGTTATTTTAATATATTAGTGTTCATAAAAGCAAAAATAAAAAAGAGCATAGTGTCTCATTAACGTCTTCATAGTGTTATTTTCAATGACAGAATGTTAAAATAAATTAATTGTTATTGTAATCTACCCTGACATAAGCAGGCACTTTGTATTCAATCGAGAAACTTTTGCTGCACTGATTATATGGTAGCCATTTGCCATATGTGGCTACTTAAGTTTCAATTAATTAAAATTAACTAAAGCTAAAAACTTATTTCCTCACTCACACTATCCACACAAGAACCAGTTCCTACATGAGTCCAGTGGCTGCCATGTTAGACAGCAAAGACGTGTTCCCATGACTGCAAAATTTCTAAATGCTGCCAGGATAACTATCCACGGCCTGGAGGTGTCGACAGGGTTTGCCAAAACATCAGTTATGATCTATGGCAAATATAACATGGTTGGGATGTTTTAAAGTATCAGAAAGTATTTTAGAGTTTCAAGGAGATTTTCTCTGAAATGTTTACATGTATGTATGTATGTATGTATGTAATTTATTGGTATAACAGAATAAGATATTTTTCCATTATTTGCTAAAATGTGGTATATGTGCCCCCCATTTTTAACAGTTAAATGCTAAGTTTAGAGTGTTCTTCAGTAATCAAGTACCACTCTTGTCTGCCAATAAAATGATTTTTCTTTGCCTTTCTTTCCCAGTGAAGGTGTTATAAAAACTTACATAGAATTGGAAAGCAAAATTATTTCTAATTTTCAGTTGAAAAGAAGTATCAGATTAATCCAAACCTCTTTTGCCATCTTTGAATTTGTAACAGTTTTTACATGCAATGTTTGCTGAGAACCTCCTATATGCCAAGTATGACATCACATGCTAGAGACAGAGGTCAAGAAATCATGGCACCCATACTTAAATGCATTGCAGAAATTGGGAAAAGATAAACATGTTGAGTTGTTATTTTTGGAATAATTTCAGAGTCACAAAATTTGGGAAAAATAAGGAATTTCTTTTGTACTCTTCGTAGAATTTATTGAGAAATGAAACTCTATAATTCTGTCAAGTATTATGATGCTTAGTTTGGGGGCATCAACTTGACAGGAGTAAGGAACACCTAGAAACCAAATAAAACATTATTCTGGCTATGTCTTTGGGGCTGTTTCCAGAGGAGATTCATATGTCAGTCTGAGTAAACTTGGTAGGCAAGATCCACCCTCAATATGTGTAGGCACAACCCAATTAACAAGGGGTCTGGAGAGAATGGATGTGAAAAACTGATTGGTCTCTTTGCAGAGGGCAGGACAGATCTTTTTCTACTGCCTTGGGTATCTGAACTTAAGACTTGCCTACCTTTGGACTCCAGGACTCACACCAGTGGCCCCTGGGGTTCTCAGGCTTTTGGCTTCAGATTGAAAGTTATATCGTCAGTTTCTCTGCCTCTGAGGCCTTCGGACTTGGACTGAGCCATGCTATAAGCATCCTAGGGTGTCTACCTTGCGGACAGCCTACTGTGGCACTTCTCACCTGCCATAGTCATGTGAGCTAATTCCCCAATACATTCCTTCTTATAAATCTATACATAACCTACTGGTGCTATCTCTCTAGAAGACCCTGACTAATACCAATACAAATGTGTTTTAGGGATTAATGCTTTTAGACATTTATTCTCCCATTGTAAAACAAAGAAAAAGTGGAGGGAGTTTAAAAAGTAAGAAAAGGTGCAAAAAGTTTTGTTTTAAATATAACAATGCAATAGGATAAGTTAATCTAGAAAAGTCTATGTATGTTTCTAAATAAGACTTCAAACAGCATAATATATGACAGTAATGCTTTATATTGTCAGTTTGTGCTAAAAAAGTACACAGTGAATTAAAAATAAACAAATTTGACAAAGTTAGCAAAAAGTCCTTACAGACAAATCACTGGATGACATGCACGTTCTCCATGAGAACCAGTGCATTCCTTTCTCTGTAGAATGCCCACCATAATCTCTAAATTAAATAGCTCGAAGATCTACTACTTTAGTAATTTTGAGTGAGTAATTTTGTAGAAGAGAGTTTGAAACCTTATTGGGAAAAAACACAAAAGGCAAGAATGGTGAATTGTTAACCCCTAACATAATGTCATGTCATTGTTTTTTCCCTCTATTCATCAATGATTATAACACAAAATAGCATAAAAAACAATCGTATACGGGAACCAGCAGTTAGCGTAATGGCTATGTCGCTGGACTCCCACGTAGTCGACCGCGGTTCGCATCCCGGACCCGGTGGCTTAAAACTCACGCCGGGCGCGTGTGCATGCGTGCCCAAGATCCCGAGAGGAGAATGGAGGAGAAGGGATTGCGGCGTGACCATCCCCTCTGGGGGGTGATTTCTCGCTTTCTGTCTCTATGACTCTCTCTGTCTGTCTGGCGAGTGCACGCACCCTATAGCGAAAAACCTCTCCAAAAAAAAAAAAAAAAAAAAAGAACAATCGTAGAGTATCGTATAGTATTTTCTGAAAACAGGAATAAATAAACCATGTGACTATAAGAATACAAAACAATAAAATCCTGAGTCACCTTGTTGAGGGTAACAGGCATTTATCCATTTAAAACTTCAATTTTAATCAACAAAGTGGAGCTTCTTTATTATTAGTTTCTAAATTTGTGATAAGTTTATTATATATGCAAAATTTATAGCATTATGTGCCCAGCAATTTCCATTTTCAGAATATGAGAGCATATATATTTTCAGTGGAACAAAATTCTTGATCTAGCATTTTTCTGTATAAACAACCATTCTTAGAAAAATAATTGTTAATGTTTTGTTTTATGGAAAACTCCCTAAGTGCCTAAACAATTGAGAATAGCCACCATTTACTAAACATCTAATATATATAAAATATTCTTCACACATATTGTATTATTCCTCACAAAAAAGGTGTGCATTACTGTGCCAATTTTTTTTTATAAATGAGGAAAGTAAGTGTCAATATATTAAGTAGCATGTTCAATATCAGAATATTAGTCTAAAACAGATAATTCTTGGGTATTACACTGATTTTCAAAGGGAAAAAAACTATAAATAATTTACATAAAAACAAAATAAGAATAAATCTTTCATCTGTCCTTTTCTCTGGGAATTAATTTTCATTATCTAACCAGAGTGAATTTGTCATTATTTATTTATGATTTTTAATTGACAAATTATAATTGCATACATTTATGGAGTAAAATATGATGTTTTGTGCATGCATACAATGTGAAATGATCATATCAGTCTAATTAACATTACCCATTATAATACATTATAACATTATATATTATACATTATAACATATAACATAGATACATTATATATAACACATTATAACATAATAGCCATTGATTATAGTCATTCTGACAGGTGTGCTGTGATATGTTATTCTTTTAATTTGAATTTTCCCAAAGATTAGTGATGCTGAGGATTTTTTTCATGAACCTATTGGTCATTCTTCTTTTGAGAAATGTCTGTACAAGTTTTTTTTCTCAATTTTTAATCGGGTGTTAATTGGGTTGTTTTCCTATTACTAAGTTGAGTTCCTCATATATTTTGATTATTAAATTTTTATAAGATAAGTGATTGGCAAATATTTCATCCTACTCCATAGATTTTCTCTTCACTTTGTTAATTGTTTCATAGCTGTGCAGAAGCTTTTTAGTTTGCTGCAATTCTAGTTATCTATTTTTACTTTTGTTTCCTATGATTTCAGAGTTATTTACAAAAAGAAATTACACAGATCAATGTTGTGTAACTTTTCTTCTGCTTTCTTCTAGTAATTTTACAAATTTATGTCTTATATTTAAGTTTTTGGTCCATTTGGGTTGATTTTCATACATGGTATAAGATAAAGATCCAATGCCATTCTTTAGAATATGCCTATCCAGTTTTCCCAGTGCCATTAATTAAAGAAGCTATTTTTCCCCATTGTGTGTTGGGCACCTTTGTTACAAATCAATTGCCCATAATTTCATGGCCTTATTTCTGAGTTTTCGTTCTATCACATGAGTATATGTGTCTGTTTGAGGCCAATACCATGTTGTTTTGATTATAGTAGCTTTATGTTGATAATATTAATTCTTCTGACCCATGAACACAAGATATATTTTCATTTGTGTATCCTTCAATATTCTTTTATTGGTATTTTTATAGTTTTTATTATACAGATCTTTCACCTCCTTGCATAAATTTACTCCTATGTATTTAATTTTTTCTGGTTGTTGTAAATGGTGTAGTTTTCTTAACTTCCTTTTCAAATAGGTTGTTGTTAGTGTACAAAACACAACTGATTTTTGCATATTGTTTTTGTATCCTGCAAGTTTACTGTATTTATCAATTATAACAGTGTTTTGGTGTAATGTTTAGAGTTTTCTTTACATATCATCAGCACACATGTAATTTTGTTTCTTTCTTTCCTGTTAGAGTGTGTTTTACTCCTTTATATTAACTAATTTGCTGTGGCTAGAACTGCCAGTACTATGTTGATAAGTGGTGAGAATGGGCATTCTTGTCTTATTCCTGATGTTAGAGGAAAATCTTTCAACTTTTCACCATTGAGTATGGCAATAGCTATGGGGTTATTATTTATGGTTTTACTGTGTGAGAGTACATTCTATCTACATCTAAACTGTTGAGAGTTTTTATCATAAAGTGGGTTTAAATTTTATCAGATGCTTTTTCTGCATTAATTGAGATGATCATGTGTTTTTAGCCTTCACTTTGCTAATGTGGTTTATCAGATTTATACATTTGCATATATTGAATCATCCTTGTATCCCAGGGATAAATCGTATGTGATTATGGTGAAAAATTATTTTCATGTGTTGTTGAATGAATTTATTTATTTATTTATTTTTATTCATTTATGGAGTGGTTTTTGTTATAGGGCACGTGTGCTCACCAGAAAGACAGAGCGAGACAAAGAGACAGAAAGCGAGAAATTACCCTCCTGGGGGGATGGCCACGCCACAATCCCTTCTCCTCCATTCTCCTCTGGGGATCTTGGGCACTCACACACACGCACCTGGCATGAGTTTAAGCCACCGGTCCAGGACTCCAACCACAATTAACTACATGGGAATCCAGCGACATAGCCATCATACCAACTGCTGGTCCCCATGTGTTGTTGAATTTAATTTGGTAGAATTTTGTTGAGAATATTCGTATGTTCATAAGGAATATTAGCCTGTATTTTTCTTTTCTTGTATATCATTTTCTGGCTATGGTATCAGGGATCTTAAATAAATAGTTGTACAATGCTGGCATTGTACAACTATTTTGAAAGTATTCCATTTCAATCTCTTGAAAAATTTTAGGAAGCATCGATATTAGTTCTTTAAGTGTGAGGTAGAATTCACCTATGAAACCATTTGGTTCCAGGCTTTTCTTTGATGTAAGAGTATATCACTGATTCAACCTCAATATCCTTAATCATTATTTGTTCAGATTTTCTATTTCTTCATGATTCAATTGTTTAAGTTGTGAATGCTTAAGAACTAATCAACTTCTTCTAGATTATCCAATTTATTAGCACATAAAAATCCATAATAATTTTATATGACCCTTTATATTGTATGGTACCTGCTCTAATGTCTCTCTCATTCTGATTTTATTTGTATATTCCTTTTAACCTAGGTAGTCTAACTAAGGATTTTTTCAGTCATTTCAAGAAAATAAGTCTTTATATTAATAACTTATGTGTTAGTTATTTTATATTTATATTTTATTTATTTTATGTATTTCTGCTCTAATATTTTGTATTTCCTTCTAATAATGGACTTAGTTTTTTTTTTTTCAATTTTACTTTCTTGAGATTTAATATGATATTATTTATTTAAGATTTTTTTTTAATTGCCATAGGGCATGTGCACTTGCCAAAAAGAAATAGAAAAACAGGCTATTGGGTCACCCAACTTCTTTTGCATTTAGATTTTTTTTTTGTGGTAGTATTTTTTTTTAAAGAGTATTTTTGATAGGGCATGTGCTCACCAGACGGTAGAGAGAAAGTGAGAAATCATCCCTCAGGGAGGATAACCATGCCTCAATCCCGTCTCCTGCATCCTCCTCCTCTCGGGACCCTGGGCATGCACACACACTCACCTGGTGTGTTTCTCAAGCCAGCAGATCTGGTACTCAAGTCATGGCCAGACACGTGAGAGTCCAGTGCCTTAACGACTATGTCACCTGCTGGCCCCTGCTTTGAAACTTTAAAAATTTTCTGCAACTACCATAGGTTTTACTTTGTGGTTACCACAAGGTTTACATAAAACATTTTATCCTTATGACAGGTTATTTTAAGCTGATAACAATATTAACTACATTTTTTACTCCCTCATAAACTCTGTATTTTCACTTCTTCCAATCTACATTTTATATTCATGTTAAACTTTATATCTTTTCAGAATTTGTATTCCTTAATAATGTCTGTAGCTACAATTTTTAAAAATAGTTTTGCTTTGTAACTTTCATACTAGGGAGATTATTTATTTATTTATTTATTTCAGCAATTCCCCCTTTTCTATAGGAGATGTATTTCAAGACCCCAGTGGATACCTAAGGCCACAGATAGTACCAAGCCCTGCACATGTGTGTGTGTATTTTGTTTGTTTTGGTTTATTGATTCTTGAGATGATTGCAAAGCGACTAATGGCCAAGTAGCTCATATAATATGAATCTGCTGGACAAATGGCTGATTCTTGTCCCAGACAGGACCAAGTGGGATGGCACAAGATCTCAAGACACTACTCCAAATCGCACACAATCTAAAACTTTTGAATTGTTTATTTTTGGAGTTTTCCATTTAATATTTTCAAACCATGATAGAACCCAAGTAACTGAAACTTTGGAAAGAGAAACCATGGATAAGGGGAGAAGACTATATTCTTAATATGAATATGTTATTTAAACTATTGTGTTTTACTGTGTTTTCATTTTTTTAGTTAGGTCAGACATTTATGTCGTCACTTTGCAGGTTTTTATTTTAGGTTAAGGAATCACTGAGTTCCTGTAAGGTAGCCGTAGTGGCAATAAATTTGTTTGTTTGTTTGTTTTCTTTTTCTTAGTTTATTTATTTCTTCTTTAAAAAAATAATTATTTATTTTATTTTTTTTCTTTAATTTGACCAGAGAGAGACAGAAAGAGAGAGAGAGGGAAAGTGAGAAAGCAAGCCACCAGGTCCAGGACTTGAACCATGATTGGCCATGTGGGAATTCAGTACCTTAACCACCACACTACCTGCTGGCCCTTAGTTTATTTATTTCTTCTATGAGAGAGAGCAAGACAAAAAGAGACAGTGAAGAACCCTCAACAGAATTTCACAGTATGATCACATCAGCCTTCTCAGTCATCTCAGTCATCTCAATCATGGGTGTACACACCCACGTGTACAGGTGACCTGGGGAAACAAACCAGTGATCTATATGAATTCAGCCTGGGAAACATTACCATTAAGCCTCTGAGCCGGCCCTGATTCCCTTAGTTTTGTGTGTCTGGAAAAGTTTTTATTTCTTCCTCATTTATAAAGGACAGCTTTTTGGGCAAAGTGTTCTTGGTTGGCATTTTTTACTCCTAGCTCTTGGAATACATCATTCCAGTCTTTGTTGGCCTACAGGATTTCTGCTGAGAAGTTTTCTGATAGCCATGTTGGAACTTCTTTAAATATGATGTTTCTTATCTCTTGCTGCTATCAAAATTCTTTCTTTGTCTTAACTTTTAATAATTTGATTATGGTGTGTCTTTGTAAGTTCACTTCTGGGTTTAATTTGATCAAAGACTTCTGTTCTTCCTTTACCTGGTGGTAACTGGGTTTTATTACCACCAAGAAGTGGAAAATTTCAGCCATTATTTTATTAAATATTTTACCTGGGCCATTTTCACTGTATTCTTCTGGAACTTTTGTTATGCAAAGATTAAGTCTTTTGAGGGTATCCCATAATTCTCATAGACTTTTTTTTTTTTTTTTTTTTTAGTTCTTTTCTGTTTGCTCCTCTGACTGGATAATTTGAAATGCCTTGTCTTCAAGCTCAATGATTCTTTCTTCTAGTTGATTAAGTCTGTTGTGAAGATTTCTATTGAATTTTTCAGTTCAATTATTATATTCTTTGTCTCTAGAATTTCTATTTTTAAAATTCTTATTCTATTTCTTTGTATAAGTTCTCTTTTTGTTCATAAATTCTTTCCCAAATTTCATTTAATTTTTTATTCATATTTTTGTAGTTCTCTGAAACTATAAAAAAGGCAAATATTTTGAAAAGATTATTTTGCATTATTTTTCAGTTATTTTATAGATTTCTATTTCCTCAGGGTCTGTTATTGAAACTTGATTTATTTATTTCAGAGAGGTCATAGTTTCACGATTCTTCCTAATTCTTGTGTTTTTACTTTAGTGTTTGAGTATTTGAGGACATGACTACTATTTCTGGCCTCTACAGATAGACCTTCACTATTTGTTCAGCCTGGAATTCCGGATAGGTCATTTGAGCAACCACAAATAGGGAAACCTTGCTTGTGGGTTCTCTAGTTACACTAGGCTGCTGCCTGTGCACTGAGGTCAGTTGTAACTGCTGGCTGTGTTTCCTGGTCCTGTGAGACCATAGCTAGACTCTGTAGTCAGGGATAGGTTCTGTGGTATTCAGTCTGGACTCTCTGCTCTAGCCACTGTTACACACTTAAGTGTGGGAACAAGGTAACTGGGTTACTTGCAATCCAGTGAATTAAATGGGCTCTGCAATCACCACTTACTGAGTAGGACTGCAGGACTGGCTAGCAATACCGCTATTTGGAATCTGTAGTAAGCACGGCCATGTGATAGGCTTTGAGGTTGGGCAAGGTCTCTGGAGCTACAGCTCAGCCACCCTGATAAAGCAGGGCTGGAGACATTGCCCCTCCAAATGTGGAGAATCCTTACCATGTAGCATTGTGCCAAGTCAGGGGTAGGGGAAACACAGTCCAAGTGAAACCATTTCTCTTACCATTCAAATATAGTTTTTCTCGGTCAGTTCTGTGGGTCAAGGGGATGTCTCAGCCTCACTCTGAAGTTCTGATATTCACAAATGTATTAGTATTTGGTTAGTTTCTAGCTGGATATCTTGACACGCGCAGGAGCTGGAGAACTTCTGTTCTACCATTGTCCCGACCCGCGGGACAGTCGAACAGGTTCCCTGGGGGAGGGAGTGAGAGATGGGACAAAAACACACGCACATACACTACGAGATGCTGATCAAGTCGTCTTCTTCCGTCTACTTCCGTTTATTGAGGAAAAATGGCGAGTTATATACAGCTGGTGGGCACCAATTGGTTGCCCGAAATGCAAATGAGATAGAACAGCATGAACCAGTCATTGATGTGGGCGGATCTCTCCTGTTGCCTAGAAACCCAACCACTTCCGGGGAGAACAGTTGGTCACATGATTTCTGAGAAACAGTTTGCTCAGTGAGGAAGTGAAGCCTAATGGTTTCCAAGATGGTGGATAGCTCAAGATGGCGGATAGCTCAAGATGGCTTCTGTATGCAGTGCCCTCCACATGTCCCCCTTTTCTATTTTTTCAAAGAGAGGAGAAAAACCTGGGGGAATCGTGCCTGTCTTAGGTTGGAGTCGTTTATGGAACCATACGTCCATCCTTACCCGTCATTGGAGAGTCCCATAGCTATGATGGGCTTCCTGTCTTAGGTGGAAGGACTGAACAGTTACTGGGTTCATCAGACTCTCTTACCCGTCTTTGGCTAACCGATTCAGCGCCTCAGGCAGGAGCAATGTCTAGGCTCCGCGATACTCCATCTCCAGGTTGTGGTAGTGGACTTGGATAGGCTGCATTTTTATGGAATTATCTGTTGTTTAAAGAAAGCCATGAGCTTATTAAAGAGAACAGGCCTCAAAGAGCAAACAATCAGTAAACCCAGAATCAGACCAAGTATGGGGAGGATAAAGGGGAAGAGTCCATTCCATGCAGACCATAAGGGATTGTCGGAGAGTTGTCACGAACGATGCTGGACTTGTTGGTGTAAAAGCAGCAGCGTTCCTGTAAAGCAAGACAGGTACCCCCCTGTTCTGCCAGGAGGAGCGGCACCAGGATCAAAACCAGCAGCAGTAGTGTCGAAGAAGCAAAACAGGATCAGGTATCTTTATTTTGTTGATCTGTGGAAGGAGAGAGAGATATCTCAGGGCTTTCATCGTCCCTGGATGGCTTGTTAGAATCAATCTGTTTGATTAATCTTTCTGGTAGCCAACGAGCAGCATCCATTTTTTGAGAACAGATGCAGACAGACCCTCTGCCCCAAATGAGGACAGGGTCCGGACCATTCCATGTATTGTCCAGAGGATCTTTCCACAAAACTGAGGCAAATTTTGTTTTGGTAGTTGAATGCCAGAAGCACTCAGCATCTGAGTCTCCATCTTTATCAAGAGACAGGAAATTTAGGACAAAAAGAGCATGTGCCAGAAGGTTTTTTGGCGAGCCCTTTGTCTGTAAAAGCTCTCCCTTTTTTAGCTTTTGGAGAGTATTTTTCAAGGAAAGATGAGCACGTTCAACAATGCCCTGTCCCTGGGGATTGTATGGAATTCCTGTAGTATGTCTGATACGGAGTTGTTTACAGAAGGAGGCAAAATTGTTTCCTGTGTAACCCGGGCCGTTGTCTGTTTTAATGTGTTGAGGTTTGCCCATAACGGAGAGTGCGGAGAGGACATGGGAGATAACATGTTTACCAGCCTCTCCGGTTTGCGCCATGGCAAAAATGAAACCGCTAAAGGTATCAACAGAAACGTGAACATAAAACCAAATCATGGGTAGATAAAAAATATAAAAATTTATCTGGAGGAAAATGGTTATCAATAGTTCCAGTAAAGGAAGCACATGCAATAGGCCAGAAATCTGTTTGTTGGAAAAGCCAATTAACTTGGTCTTTAGTATACGGCTGGATGATTGTATCAGGATCTTTGCCATATGTCCAGGCTGACCACAATTGAAGCAATTGCCTCCATTATTACAGTTAAGAAACTGGCGAACAGTATATCCTTTAAGAGCAGCGGCCAGAGCCAATCCTTGTTGGTATGCTGACCCAACATCAGAACATAGGCGAATATATCCTAATAAATCTGTCTTTTTTCTATATAGCCTGGTTGCTGCTTGATAAGCAGCATTAGTATTTTCATATACCAATTGTTTAACAAAATTGGTACTTGCATCAGCACTGCCAAATATTTTTTCTGCTGCAGTAATTAACCAATGAACAAACTTAGAAAAAGGTTCGTCAGGCCCTTGTTTTATTGTTGTAAGGGAGGTACTTAAGTCTCCTTTAGTAGGAAGTTTTTTCCAAGCTCTCATGGCTGCCTTATTAATTTGAGCAAATAGCCCTGAATCATATTGCATTTGATTGTCACAAGTTGTATAATTGCCTTCTCCCAATAACATATCTGCTGACCAGCCATTGCTGGCCTGGGCATTACGCCATGCGGTCTCCCTACAATTTTCCACATATTCTGATTTCCGAAGTAAGTAATCTCCAGAGAGCGCAGCACGGGCCAATGTATGCCAATCTATTGGTGTAAGCCAATTTTCTGCCACCGAGTCAACTATGGCTAAAGTATATGGAGCTGTAGCTCCATATTGAGCAACTGCTGTTTTAATTTCTTTTGTAATGTTAAAATCAAAGCCATGTAGGTGGCGCCATGCTTGTCCTTGTGGATCTGTGGTTTCTGTTACCGGGAAGGCTTCCTGCCCCTCAAAATCTATCAATGATTGTAGTTTTTGAACTGGCTTAAGTTTTGTAGTCTGAACTTTTGCCTTAGGATCAATAACGGGCATCGCCAAAGATGGCGTGGATGCGACCGGGTTGTTAGATGGCGGTCGCTTTTTGAAAGGTGGCCATTTTAAATTATGGTATTTGCCTGTCTTCGTTTCTGAAGTTTTTTGTTCAGATGGCCATTTTGGGTTACTGCATGTGGCAGTCTTTGTTTCTAAAGTTTTTTGTTTAGACGGCCATTTTGGGTTACTGCACGTGGCAGTCTTTGTTTCTAAAGTTTTTTCTTCAAACAGCCATTTTGGTTTACTACTCGTGGCAGTCTTTGTTTTTAAAGTTTTTTCTTCAGGCAGCCATTTTGGTTTACTGCACGTGGCAGTGTTTGTTTCTAAAGTTTTTTCTTCAGACGGCCATTTTGGGTTACTGCACGTGGCAGTCTTGGCCTCTAAGATTTCATCCTCTGAACTAGATAATGACTCGTTTTTCTTTGGCTCTTGGAGAGCCTTAAGGTTGTTTTTCTTTTTTAGTTTTTTAGATTTTTTGAGTTTTGTCTCTCTTTCGGGGCTTTTAACTTCTTCTTCACTATCTAGGGAAATAAGATCCTCTCCGTGTTCTTTTTCAATTTTAGAACCCTTGGTTAGATCTGAGGTGGCTATAGCCTCCTCCTGGGGTTGATCATTTTGCATGATCTGCTCTCCCTTAGCGACCATAACGACAAGAGCTTCTATTAAGCTCTGAACGGATATTTCTTGCTGACTAAGCTTTTGTCCCATTATTACCCGTACTTAAATAAAACGTAAGTAAATACTTACCAGGACGAATCTCTGCCGTCCCTTCTGGACGAGTCTATGCCGTCCGCTTCTGCGGCCTTTCCCGCCAGCTTTTCTCACTTGCTCTGCACTGGAGCCTTCCTCAGGAGCTCTTCACTGGACCCCTGGTACCCAAGTCCGTGTTCAGGCGCCACGTGTCCCGACCCGCGGGACAGTCGAACAGGTTCCCTGGGGGAGGGAGTGAGAGATGGGACAAAAACACACGCACATACACTACGAGATGCTGATCAAGTCGTCTTCTTCCGTCTACTTCCGTTTATTGAGGAAAAACGGCGAGTTATATACAGCTGGTGGGCACCAATTGGTTGCCCGAAATGCAAATGAGATAGAACAGTATGAACCAGTCATTGAAGTGGGCGGATCTCTCCTGTTGCCTAGAAACCCAACTACTTCCGGAGAGAATGGTTGGTCACATGATTTCTGAGAAACGGTTTGCTCAGTGAGGAAGTGAAGCCTAATGGTTTCCAAGATGGTAGATAGCTCAAGATGGCGGATAGCTCAAGATGGCTTCTGTATGCAGTGCCCTCCACACTTAGCATTAATTTGTACAATGATAAAATTATATATACTAACATGTGAATTTGTATGCTAGACAAAGGTCCCACTCTCTCCTGCAAGAATTCAAATGTTAAACCACAAACCTGTGACTATGCCACCTTTCCTTGCTAAAGGACTTGGAAGATGTGATTTAGTATAAGGACGTGAGATAGGGAGAATGTCCTTGATTAACTCAGTGGGCACAGCCTAATCACATGAATCCTAGAAAGTGGACAACAATTCCTAGATGTAGTCAGAGGGTGACATGACTACAGAAGAAAGGCCCAGGAAGATGCAATGTTGCTGGCTGTGAAAATAGAATATAGGTGTTAGAATAATATGAGGGTTTTGGTCTCAAGATCTGTGTGCATATAAATGAGATTATTTTGGAAATCAAAATATGGGCAGCCTCTAGAAGTGGGAAAAGGCAAGGACATGGATTTTTCCCTACAGCCTCCATAATGCAAGAGGAAATACAGTCCTATCAACAGCTTGATTTAAGCCCAATGATACCAAGGTTAGATTTATGACCTACAGAACCATAAGATAAATTTTTGAAGCCACCAAGTTTGTGGATCATCTGTCTCTGTTGAAAAATGAAAATATTCTATAACACTCTACTCACATCCCTAATGGAAACAATCAGATGGAGTGGAGTCCTTCAAGCAACACTAAAACCAATACCCATCCTATTAAAAAACTATGCCCTGCAGTCCCACATATTGTGTAACCTATGGGTTCAGAAGTTCTGTGAAATTTTCTTCTGAATTCTCTGCTTCAGCCATTGTTTCACACGTAATTGAGCAAAGTAACTGGGTTATTCTCAACCCTGTGAAAACATCTTGGAGGAATTAAATGGGCATCAAGAGTAAGAGATATTTGAGAGGGAGAATACAAAAGTGCATGCAATGGTACACAAGGTCATTTGTTCTGATTCTCAAAATATTTTCCATTATTTCTACTGACGAGCTTATCCATTCCTAAACACTCATCTTCTTTGCAGTATCTACATTGAAATACAATTTTATCATCTGTTGGACACACTCCATTTCTTGTCTTACCATCTTTTTTTTTTTTTTTTTTTTTTTTTTTTTGAGAGGTTTTATTTGCTATAGGGCGCGTGCGCTGGCCAGTCAGAGAGAGACAGAGACGTAAAGCGAGAAATCATCCCACAGGGGGGATGGCCACGCCGCAATCCCTTCTCCTCCATTCTCCTCTCGGGATCTTGGGCACGCATGCACACGCACCCGGCATGAGTTTTAAGCCACCGGGTCCGGGACGCAAACCACGGTCGACCACGTGGGAATCCAGCAACATAGGCATTACGCTTACTGCTGATCCCTTGTCTTACCATCTTTGAAAGCGCTCTTCTGCCTGCATGAAATGCTTTTTCCTTTCCTTTATTCTTGGCAGATTCCTTGGTCTTCATTCAAGACCAAATAAAGATTCAAAGCTATGCCTATTTTTTTTTTTTTTTTTTTTTTTGGAAAGCAGCAGCATGTCACCTGAGTTCCAACTACAGCTCTTCCTCTTATTTATCAATGAGTTCATTCCTCTAGAAATAGGATCAAATGAAACACATGTGCTATATTAACTTATTTGTTTTTGCTTTAATACATTCACTTATTCTTTGATTTGTTTATTCATAAATATTCATTAAGCATCTTATATATGTTAGACATTATAGAAAGCACTAGTGGCATATCTGTGAATAAATAAATACAGATCATCCTATCCTGGAGCTTAAGGCAGAATTCTACAACATTGTAATTCTCATCTCCCATCTTGACAACCATTATTTTTTTACCTCTGTGCCTAAGACATGAGGTGCCCGATAAAGACTTGAAGGAGTGATGAAAGAATGAAAAGAGAGAAAGATAAATCAAGGGAAAAGAGGGGAAAAAAGAAGAAGTAAGAAGTAGGAGGAGAAACAGATAGGGACAAAAGTTAGAGTAGGAAGAAAAGGCAGAGTGAAAAAAAAGAGAAAGCATTCTATGTACACCAAGTTCTCCCAACCAAAATTTGGACTAAATTTGGCCAGGAAGAAAGAAAAATAAGCAAGTTACTATAGATATGCAGAGCTGCCATGTTGACAGAAATTCATTTTTATTTCATGTACTATTTCAAAGACTCAGTGAGCCAGTGTTTCAGGAACTTTCCCACTGAATTATTCTAATAGCAAAGGGGAGTGAATGAGACCCTCTAGAGGCTCTCAACCAACTAGAAGAGTAACATTTCTAATAAGCCTCTGGATTTATTTGAAAAATTCATGTAAATTTTATATTCTACTCATAATGCAGCCATGTTAGTGTAAATAAAAAAAAAATTCGTTTTCTCTCAGATATGTTAGTGGAAGTGATGCTCTAGGAAATTTCATCCCTAGCTAACGGTACAGCTGCTCATCTCTTCTGGCATGTTTCCACCTATTCTGCTGTAACAGACATCTGCCAGCTTGCCAGATGATGGGACGTGAACAGTCCGGGTCATATGGTCTCTGAATATAACACCCATAATGAATGGGACTGGAGACAGTAAATGGAACTTCTTGCCACTGACCTTACACCAGGGAGAGATGTCTACAGTAGGGTTTGTCTGCTCCTATTTTAAATGCCTCGAGTCCTTCAAGCATTTTAAAAGAGCAATTACTATTTAAGAAGTTCCGTTTTAGCTGTTTCGAAATCAGTTAATAATATGTATTTTCCTTTTAATATTCTTCTGAGGAGACTAAAGTGCCTCTCACATAATTTCATTAATCTGCACAACATTTTCTTTTCAAAGATAGGCTTTTTCATCACTTAAAGTACCTTATTTTATACCAAGTTAATATCTAATATCAAGCATTTCTCTGGCTTAAGTAATAGCAATGTTTATAACTGGATGGCAGTTTGAATTTGAACTTTAAATCGGATAATATTTTGCTATAAAGTTAATACAATAAAAGGGTGGGCCTATAAATTTTTATATTTTATGGACATATGTTTTTTAAATTCATGTTTATATTTATAGTGGTAGAAGTCTATTAGAAATAACAAGTTTTTGGTATAATAGCTTATGTGTATATTTGTAAGTAGGTAAACATAGGAGCATGTGCAACTATAAATGATGTTTTGATTAACTATAATATGTAAAGAGATTATCTTAATATTATATACCATTGAATATATTTTGTACCTCAAAGTCAATTACAAAACCCTCTTTTTTGGTGCGTTTACCAGAAAGCTTTCTGAAATATTTCAGAACAGTTTTCCAAAACACAGCTAGAACTACTCTTTCTCATTATTCAGATAAGTCTTAGCCTGGAAGTTTTTCTGTCACAATCAAAGGTATATGTAAAGCCACCCTACAGAGAGAAGATATAAGTAGAAAACATTTTTCAGTGTGTCGAGTAGAAAAAAGCATTTCTGACCTGCAAACATGGCTTGAATATGTTGAAGAGCAAATAAAATGCTACATCTAGAATAATAGAACTATTATGATTTTTTTTACTTTAAATAGGTTTAGAAGGTTATCAGCACCTCTGTCTGAAATTAATATAATGATGATCAGCGTTCACATTGTACCACACACTCAGTTCAAAATGAATCAATCCAACAAGCAAATACTAAAGTCCTGCTTTATTTTAGGGTATTATAGTAATAAAGCTGTGATCAAGATAGGAAAAATGAAAATCTTTCTTATGAAGCTTACAATTCAATTAGCACAATATAATGCAGAAGGCATTGCATAATAATGATTGTTTATCGCCAAAGGGCAGTGAAGGAAAATGAAGCAGGGTGTGGGGAAAGAGTATGCTGGAAGATAGATGGGACTCTTTTATTAAGGTCTGTCTAGGATGGCTTCACTGAGGTTAAGAATTGAACCCAGTTAAAGAAAGGGAGATGTGCAACTATCCAAGGAAAGTTATTCTGGGCAAGAGAGAAAACAAGCTTACCACAATGAGATACCACCTAACCCCTGTCAGAATGGCAAAGATTAAGAATATAAAAAGGGATAAGTGTTGGCGGGGATGTGGTGAAAAGGGAACCCTCCTACACTGTTGGTGGGAATGTAAACTGGTTCAACCACTGTGGAGAACAAGATGGAGGTTCCTCAAAGGTCTACAAATGGAACTACCATTTGATCCAGCACTCTCACTTCTGGGTATCTACCCAAAAGACAGGAGAATGCTCAGTCAGAAAAGTGCTTGCACATCAATGTTTACTGCAGCATTATTCACAATTGCCAAGACACGGAACCAACATAAATGTCCACAAACTGATGAATGGATTGGAAAAGTGTGGTATATATACTCTATGTAATACTACTCAGCCATTAAAAAGTAACCTGGCATTTGATAGAAAGTGGTTAGATATGGAGGATCTATTGCTGAGTGAAGTAAGCCAGGCTATGAAAGAAAGATACTGTATGTATCCACTTAATACATACCGACTTTCCGCACTCTATGGTAGAGAGCGAAATATTGGAGGACATAAAAGCAGTGAAAGTACTTAACGAGAATAAGACAGTGTGGAATGGGGGGATGAACAGAAGAAGATAGAGAAAGAGAAAGATAGCAAGAGAACAAATAGAGAGGCAGGACGTTAGTGGGAAACAGATATGGCTTATACCTGTTGATGATGACATGTATAGTATTCTCAACTGCATTGGTCTGAGAAGTATTTCATGATGGGTAAAGTCTTTTTACAAGCAAAATTAGAAATAGTGATTGTTTAAAAAAATAATTAGAATAATAATAATGATCGGGAAAAACATAGAAAAGGTATTGAATGATGAAGTGGGGAGATTAATGTCTCTGTATTGACTGACATGCATGGCATTCCCTTTTGAAAAAGCAATGTAATACACTGTAAAGTTATATGTAATCCAATGTAATGTAAAGAAGATTATGATGATAATAAAAATAAATAAATTTTAAAAATTTTAAAAAATTTTTAAAAAGAAAACAAGCTTTTTGTGTCCAAGAAGTAGTGAGAATCCTGGAGAGGAGTGAACAATAGGGGCAGGGTACATGGTAAATGCAGAAACAGGCAGGGGACAGGCAACATGTGAGTCTCTGAGGCATGGCAAGGAATTGTTTTATTGGGAGTGTTAACAGGAATATTCTGAAGTGACTTGAGCCACAGCATTTCTTATTTATGATCGCAAAGAGATTGCAGGAGGCTAGCAGATGGCATAGTGGCTCTGTTGCTGAACTCCCACATGGCCAACTGCATTTTGAGTCCCAGGCCCAGCAACTTGAAACTCATGCCAGGCATGAGTGTGTGTGTGCCCAAAATCCTGAGAGGAAAATGAAGGAGAAAGGATTGCAATGGGGCCATCCATTGAGGGGTGATTTCCCACTTTCCATTTCTCTGTCTTTCTTAGTCTCTCTGCTGAGCATGCACACCCTATAACAAAGATCTCTTGCTAAAAAAAAAACAAATAAATAAAAGAGAGAGATCACTGGTAAATAGGAAAACTTTAGAAAGCATTAGTGGGCTGAAGGTAGGATAAGGTGACAAAGTAGTTGTATATATGTTATAAAGGAGTTGGGTTCAAGATAGGTTTTGAAAGTAAAAAGGGGTTGGCTCTGTAGCCTGGTGGATCAGGCTACTGGATCCCATGTGGTCCACTGTCTGTGGTTCAGGCCCTTACACCTTTTGGCATGAGAAGAACAGAGTAGAACCAGAATACTATGAAGTATTTGGTCTCAAGACCTGTGTGTATATCAATGAGATTATTCAAATGAGAGCACTGGGGGATGATCAGGTTAGGGGAAAAAGGAATAAAGAGTTCTGCTGGCTCTCACATAAATGTGAGGTGTCAATCAAATATCCAAACATTGACAGAGAGTGGTTAAATGGAGTAATTTTAGAGGTAATATGAGAGGTTAATAGAGATACATTCAAATATTGTCAATGTATAGTTTGTATTCACAGTAACAGGCAAATGAGAACTATTGTTAACTGAATGTAGTTGAAAAGAGAAGGGCAATGATTGATCCCTGGCCTATTCCACCATTTAAACATCATGACTAGGCTAGAAGAAGCCAGGAAAGAACTTGAGAGCAATAACTAGGAAGGTAGGGAAATCAGGAGGTTGAAGATCCTCAGAAGCCTAGTAAGAAAGAGCTTCAGGCCAGTAAGTGGCACGGTGGTTAGGGTGCTGGACATCCACATGGCTAGCAGAGGTTTGAGTCCTGGACCAAGCAGTTTGAAACTCATGCCAGGTGTGTATGCATGCCCAAAATCCCAGGAGGAGAATGGAGGAAAAGGGATTGCTGTGTGACCATCCCTCTCCCCCTCCCATAGTACATGATTTCTCACTTTTCCTCTGTCTGTCTCCTGTCTCTCTGACAAGTGAACATGCATTCTATGACAGAAACCTAAAAAAAAAAAAAAAAAAGCTTCATAAAAAAGAGAAAAAAGAGATTATTAACTCTCTCAAATGCTGGATGTTCTGCTGATAATTGCTACTGGATTTATGTAGTTAAAAATATTTGGTGGTCTTGGGACCAGCAGGTGGTGTGGTAGTTAAGACTCTGGACTTCCATATGACTGACCACAGTTCAAGTCCTGGACCCAGTGGGCTTGAAACTCATGCCAGGTATGTGTGCATGCAAGCCCAAAATCTTGAGAGAAGAATGAAGCAGAAGGGATTGCAGCATGGCCATCACCCATGGTGGGTGTTTTTCATTTTCTCTTTCATTGTTTCTCTGTCTCTGGTGAGCACACACACTCTGGCAAAAAAAAAAAAAAAAAAAAAAAAAAACTCTTTAAAAATATCTATATATTTGGTGATATTGTCAGTAGCATAGTGTAGGCAAAAATAGTCATAGAAGTATATTGAGTAGACCATGGGAGATGAAAAGAGTAAGTTGTACCATTTTTTGTCATTTATCTATAAAGAGTGACAGAGAATTGGGATAGTATCTGACAGAGAGACTGTGTCAAGGGAATTATTTAAAAGAAAATAATGTTGGGTGTTATTAGAATATATTTTGTAAGGCAACAAGTGGCATGGTGTTTGGGGCACTGGATTCCATGTGACCTACCATGGTTGGACTCTTGGAGTGGGTGGCTTAAAGTTCAAGCCTGTCATGTGTGCTCAAAATCCCAGAAGGAGAATGGGGAAGGGATTGTGGCGTGGCCATACCTGCAGAAGATGATTTCTCACTTTCTCTTCCCCTATCTCTTTCTCTCTATCTCTCTCATAGTGCACATGCCCTATGGCAAGAAACCTTTTAAGAAAAAAGAAAAGAATATATTTTGCTATGATAGCAGTGATCCAGCTCACCAATGTCTGGACTTTCATTTCTCTTTTATGTTTTTATCTTTGTTGTTGTTGTTCATTATAATTTGCTATAGGGCATGTGTGCTTATGAGAGAGAGACAGAGACAAAGAGAAAAAATGTGAGAAATCATCCCCCCAGGGGAGATAGCCATGCTGCACTCCCTTCTCCACTATTCTCTTCCTGGGACTTTGGGCACACACACACATGTTCCAGGAATGATTTCCAAGCCCCCGGATCTGGGACTTGAACTGTGCAGTCAGTAATGTGGGATCCAGTCTCCTTAAACTCCATGCCATCTGCTGACCCTATTTTATGATTTCTTATTTACACTCAATCATTGTACATCTCCACAGCATACAATATAGTTTTGCGAAGTATGCATGCAGAATGTGGCAATAAAATCAAAGCTATTACCTTACACATAATTTTCAACAGAGAACTTTATTGTGTCTCTTAAGTGTTACTTTGTCTTCTTCAAAGAGTTTAAAGACTTAATTATAGTCATTTAAATTTGGTCAAGATTTCCTATCATAGGCCAATATTTCAGGGTTAGAATAAGACATTATTTTGTGAAGTTGATCTACAGCATCTGGCTTGTGTACTCCAATCTCCCATTTATTCCTTAATTCTTTTCTACAACTAAACCTGCAATGCTCCTTGTGAATAACTAAACAACACCCTAGATAAAAGTTGTAATTGCTGCAGTTCAACTTTTTTTTTCTTGTCATCATAAACAATAGGAGGAAATCGATTATTGTTGCTGAACTCATATGATTCCAAATGAAATAATTTAGCTGATATTGTGTGAGCTGTTGTTTCATTTTTTTCAACTTTGTGTCCTATGAAAAGATTTATTCTTATGAACATAGAACAAAGCTAAAAAGGTATACTATAGTCTGAAGGTTTGTATACCCCCAAAATTCATAGGTTGAATTTTTTTGAGAGATATTTTTGCTATAGGGTTCACACACTCACCAGAGACACAGAGAGACAGAGAGAAAGTGAGAAATCACCCCCCCTAGAAAGTATGGCCATGCCACAATCCCTTTTCCTCCATTCTCCTCTCGAAATTTTGAGTACATATACCTGGTATGAGTTTCAACTACAGTTGACCATGTGGAGTCCAACACCTCAACTACCTTGCCCACCCTCAAATTGAATTTCTTAACTCTTTGGCAATAATATTAGGAGATAAGGTCATTTGGGAGCTGGTTAGTCATGAGGGCAGACATCTCATGAATGAGATTAATGCCCTTAGAAAATAGGACTCAGGGGGACCAGCAGATGGCATAGTCATCCGTGATTCGAGTCCTGGACCAGGCAGCTTAAAATTCTTGTTGGGCACATATGTGTTCGTGCACAAAATCCCAAGAGAAGAATGGAGAAGGGATTACAGCATGGCCATCCTCCCTGGGGGATGATTTCTCACTTTCTGTCTTTCTCTCTCTGTCTCTCCAGTGAGCACATGTACCCTATAGCAAAAAAACCGCTCTCTTAAAAAAAAAAAAAAAAAAAAAAAGAAAAAGAAAAAAGAAAAAGACTCAGGGAGCTTATTAGCTCCTTCTGCCATAAAAAAAAATATGAGAAATACATTTCTTTATTACTGAGCCACCCTGTCTATGGTATTTTGTTATAACAGCCTGAATGGACCAAGTTAAGGTAAAAACACAAAAGTGCTGAACCAAACATAGCATGTGATTTACAGAAATCTGGTGTTGCTTAGTATCTCATGATCTAAATCGGTGTCACATTTGATGTGCACTATGCAGTTTTAACTTGTTAGTTGAATAGATAATCAAACGCAGCCTTTGAACTGTACAACAGAAATATAAAATGGTCCTAGACTCGATTCTCAAAAGGTTTTTTGCATTTCCAACCAAAAGCCTCTTTCCCCAAAGTTATTGGGTCTTCAGTAAAATCATGACATGTTTTCTCTTTTTTTTCTATGCAAAAATGCATCATGACTTTTCCGACAACCCAATATTTTACTAACCCATAGAATATGGCCTTGATTTGCTTCAAATTGGGTTTTGTAAGTAACATACATGTCTTGATTTTTAAAGTGATAACCATGGTATGGATTATTCCATAAAAATAATCACCAGGAAATCAGCAATAAAATCTCCAGTAAATTATTTATCTTATACTACATGATTACTTCTTATTATTCTAATATTCACCCACCTTATATCAAAAAATTTTAGATAAAAAAATACATCATAGCTAATCACACTCAACAATGTGAGGAACTTTATTCACACTGGATGTCGGAGGCTAATTTATCTGAAAGACATACTTCAGTGAAGAACACAACTAAAGAAAAAAGTACTGTTCACTTTTATATAGTAGTTGAACCAAAATAAAAATGTGAGTGGAAAACAATATGACTAGATGTTTTATCAACATCTTCCTCCACTTGCATTCTACTCTTAGAAAAATATGTTTCACTTAAGCTACACAGATCAGTCCTGAGCATTCCACGTAGCACTGTCCCACTGGCCATGGTCAGTTGACCTGAGGGTAATATGCTCAGAATGAGTCAATCAGATTTTCTTTGTTTTAAGATCAGAGACTGAGGCCAGTGGTATTGAATGTAGTTGCAGCTCCACGTTACTGCTTAGTTTGTTTTCGATGCCCCAGAACTAAGGCTGGAAGGAAGCCGTGGCATTAGCCTTAGGGCATGAGAGGCATGATAGGGTAGTGATCAAGGATCACATGCTGGGGAGACAGAGAGCCTGGCGTCGGATCTTGGCTCTGCTACTTCTTTGCTACATAATCATGAACAATTTGCTTTATCACTCTTTCTCATGTTCTCTCTTGTGAAAAAGATGTCATCATAATTTCCTCATCAAATTGTCTTGTTTTATTTTGATTTGATGTTTCAAAATATGTGTGAAACCTACTGCGAGCATTCAACATTTAACAGGTGAAAGGCGGGAATGCCCACCTCACCACTTCCTCCCAGCCTCTGATCACCGGGTTTGTGGGCACGCACACATATGTCCAGCATATGCAAGGAGACTTCAGGATGCGAACCTGGGACCTTCCTGAAGGGCTTCAGCCATTATGTTTCTGCTGTACCACAGGGACCAGCCCCTGATATATTATTATTTATTTTTTTTTAATTTTAATTTATTCATTCATTTATTTTAATTTGACCAGAGATAAACAGAGAGAGAGAGAGAGAGAGAGAGAGAGAGAGAGAGAGAGAGAGAGAAAGTGAGAAAGCAAGCCACCCGGTCCAGGACTTGAACCATGATCAGCCATGTGGGAGTGTCCAGCAACCTTAACCACCATGCCACCTGCTGGTCCCACCCCTGATATATTATTAATAGCATTTATTTTTTGTTTACTGTAGGGAAAATTAGGCTTCAGAGACCAGAATGAGTTTGAAAGAGAAAAAACGAGAACTTTCTGACATCTCTTGTTCTTATGAAGTCAGCTGTATTTGTGGCATTTGGACTGCATAAAAGCGACCCACTCTTTTCATCCTTCCCCAAATAACTTGCAGCCAATATCTCCTTTTCAAAATGATCTCATTGGCATATATATTCCTTCTAATCAAGGTTTCTCTCTGATTAAGTTAGAAAATGTCTTGCTTTGGGCCATTCTATAGTTTAGTGGTTAAGCCTGCGTGAGGCAAGCTGGATCCCACGTGGCCACTCAAGATTTGAATCCTGGCCCCAGAGGCTTGAAAAACATGTGCTTGCCTAGGATCCTGCTAGGAAGGAGAAATTGGGGCCATGACCAGGCCCCACTGGGGAGGGGTGGGGCATTTTCTGACTATTCATCTGCATATGTACCCTTTGGCATTAAAAAGAAAGAAAGAAAATGACTTGCCTTTGCAATAGCAGATGACAGCAAGACACAGGGATTTTGGTTGTCATCAGTATCATGTGACTAAAAATTAAATAGGATATTGGGTTGCATTAAAAGAAGGTCAGAGTGACTATCAGAGACAGTAATCATCTTTTACTTTTCTGATTATACCAGACCTGATCAATTCTAGTGATTGCTTGTTTACCCAATAATTTTGGTGAGTCTTACATGTATCTGGTGCTGGGAATAAAAGAAAAGAACAGCCCCAATTTTAAAGAGGCTCAGAGTTAAATAGATATAATAGAAACCGGAAATTGCAACAAAGTACATAAATGATCTCACAGAATGACCGACAGGAAGCTGTGAACAGAGGATACAGAAGGTAGATACCCAATTCAATTTTTGCCTTTTCTTCTGAGACTGTCATGCCTCCGATCAAGATGGTTGTCAAGAACAATGTAACGTGAAAAAGGGGTGTCAGATTTTCACAGATTGTTTGATGTTGGTTTTGAAAATCATGGAAATTTATAGAGGCTAGCAAAAACAGAAACTTATATATTAACAAAGAATACGATGGCCACTTGTTAAGTACCATATAAGCTATTTCATTTTGTTTTATTAACAACTCTACAAGGCAAGCGCTATAGTCCTCTTGCACAGGAAGCTGTGGAGGGGCAGGGACATAAGTCATTTTTTCCAAGGGCACAGAGATATTAATGGCAGAGCCAGGACTGTAGGTTAGTCAGTTCAGCCTCAGAGCCCACACTCTTTAACTATTGCTCTACTGTGACAGCTAATAAGAGGACAAGGGTAATAGACACCATTACTCAGGAATCAACAAAATAACTCAGATCTGCTCATCTCTAGGTTAGACACCTGAAAGTATCTGAGTTGCTGAGAGTCATGGTAAAAATCTGTAAATACTTACAATAGAACGAAATATTTACCCTATATAACAGATATTTATGTGACACCAGATAATAGAAATAAACTAGGAATGAAATATCAGATGATAAAAGACAAAACAGCTTAATAATAAAAGAAATGCATGGGGCCAGCAGGCGGCATGGTGATTAAGATGCTGGATTCCCACATGGACAACCATGGTGTGAGTCCCAGAACTGGTGGCTTGAAAATCATACCAGGTGTGTGTGCACGCATCTTCAAAATCCTGAGAAGAGAATGGAGAAGGGATTGCAGCATGGCCATTCTCCCTGGTAGGTGATTTCTCACTTTCCCTCTCTGTTTCTCTCTGGCAAGTACATGTGTCCTGTGAGAAAAACCTAAATAGTAATAAATAAATAAATAAATAAATAAAGGAATGCATTTGTTTAACACAATACACATCTTCATCATTAAGTAGTGAGCAAAACCTGAATGACCACGATTGTTCAACTGTGTGTCATCTATCACAATCACAACTGACCTAAATTAATAGATGTTGGTGTAAAAGCATTTAAGAAATGAAAATAAAACATTATTTTTTTCAGCTAAGATTTAGAAAGCTTCATCAGAAATGAAAACTAACTACAAAATTGACTTTAAAATTTCTGGTCACACTACGTCCTAGAGTCACCCCTAGAAGGGTACATCAGTGCACCCCAGTCTTGGGTATCCCAAGATTAAAAAAGAAAAAAGTCAGAAATGATGCCATATAAATATTAGTATACCTAGTTGCTTACAAGTTAAATAAAGTTTCTGAAACTGTTTTTTTTCCCTACAGAATGATGACTATTTTACAGAAATAACATGGAGAATTAATTTACACAGAGACCTTTTGCAGTATCTGATACACTCCCCTATTAAATATTTTCATGTACACATGTAAATGAATTACATACTCTTGACAGTTTTTGAAGGTTAAGCAATGAAAGGCACACTTATAGGCACAGAGTTGCCATTAATTTTGTTAGCTTGGTTTTAACAATGTTTGTTATTTTTGTCAATTTGCCGTAGAAAATTGCAAATATATCATATACAAAAATATGAGAAATGCTAATCACACAAAAGCAACCACTCTTAATATGGCAGTGTATATATCTGCAACATATGATCCAATGATCCCTTTTCCCAATTCAAAGACTTGCAGTTATTTCTGGTCTGCTAAGTGCTGTGAGCATAGTCTTGCTTTAATGCTTAGGATGTCTTAATCTTTCACCAAACTGGAAATGAATGACACTGGGGAAACTTATATTTTTCAGAAGTAAAAAACTGTAGGCATACATTTAACTCAATATTCTATAATTTAAAAAAAATTGAAGAGCATATATTAATAACCAACTGCTATAAGTTGAATGTTTCTGATACCTCCAAATTTTATAACAATCCCCAATGCAACAGAAGTCGGGCCTTTGGGAGGTGTTTAGGTAATAGGGGTTCTGTTCTCATGAATGTATTAGTGACAGTATAAAAGGGCCTTGCAACAGGGTGTTCTCAGGAATAGCAGATGATGTAGTAGTTAAAGCGCTGAACTCTCACATGGCCAACTGCAGTTTGAGTCCTGGACTCAGCAGCTTGAAAACTTATGCTGGGTACACATGTGTGCATGCCCAAAATCCTGAGAGGAGAATGGAGGAAAATGGACTGTGGTGTTGCCATCCTCCCTGGGGGGTGATGTCTCACTTTTCCTCTCTCTGTCTCTGTCTCCATCTCCAGTGATTACACATGTCACATGATCACACACACAAAAAAAATCTTTTAAAAAAGTGGGTTCCTGCTCTTCTGCCTTCTACCACATGAGAATTTATTGACCAGGGCCACACCAGATGTAAGCCCCTTCATCTTGGACTTTCTAGCCTATAGAACTGTGAGAGAATACATGTCTTCTCTGTCAATCACTCAATCTCAGGTATTCTGTTATAGGAGTGAAAAAAATATTAAAACACATACAAAAATTAGTTTATGATATATAAAGACTTTTGTTATATATGCAGAGGTGAAAGCAGAAGGCATTTCTTTATTAAGTCACCAGGTCCAGACTATCCTTTTGAAACCCTTCATTTTCATGTAGGAGAGGTCTTTGCAACAATCATGAACTAAATTGAGAACTTTCCCCACTAAAATTATACAAATCATTCTCTTTGCTTCCACTCTAAATTCCTATTCCTGAAAAGGTTCTTCAAAATTACAATCATATGCATTAGTTGTTTGCATTCACATCAGATGGTTCAAGGGCAAATAGGAGACAGTACATGCTACTTCACATTGCATATTACTGAGGTGCTAATTCTTCCATCACCATAAAAAAAAAAAAATCACAATTATATCTGGATTTCTTCACTGCTCTATGACTTACAGATACAAACCCGGACACTGGTGTCATGTATATTTTATTAAAACTTCACCACGCATCAGCAAAGATAACTGTTCATACCTCCAGAATTTTTTATTCATGTTTATCCACAATGGGTGAAAGCAGCATGCAAAATAAATGAAGAATGATACCACAAATGTCTTTAGAGAGATATTAGAAGAGAATCAGCAGAGAGGGTTATGAAAGTTGTATGAGCCATATATTATCTATGCATATGCTACACGGTCAGAACATTTAGTATGTCATGCTCCATACCAGTCCCAAATAATATATTTGACACATAATGAAGTTCGGGCTTGGGGTGGGAAGTAAATTCTGTCTTTATTGTTATTTTTAAAAATGAGTTTGTCTTTAAATGTGCTGTTCACATGAAAAGTCTCAGCATATTTTCATGATTATTTGAAAACCAGCCCTTTGTATGGAAACATCAAACATCGTTGCTGTTTTTCAATGTGTAAGCACTGGCATTTTATTTTCTTAGCTTGAGTAGGGCTCAATTTCCTAATGCCATTCATATTCCTTTTTGTCTCAGTGTTACTAATGAATATTGAAGCCAAAGACAGAAAACAAAGTGCCCAAGACAAGGTCAACAGGTTAAAACAGGAGCATAGTAAAAAAAAATGCCCATAAGATGTTTCTTTGAGCCCAGGAGTCATACGGTGAAGTGGAAGATGAAGAGGCCCCCTTCACTTAGACATTTTTTCATCTAATTAGCATGTGTCAACCAAGGCTGAGGAGAAAAAGGCATGATGATATTTCAGACAATACAATGGAGATGCTATTCAGGAAGTACAAGGTTAACAAATCTACAAGGGTATTTACACACATTTATTTTATATTTTTTATATCTTTGCCCCTTTGTGAATGTAAAAGATATGGTTTTGTAAAAATAGAAGGTCATAGCTGGAAAAGAATTACATATAATTTAGCCTATTCTCTTCATTTATAAAGATAAGGACACCATAGTCCAAAGAGGTCAAGAGGATTGCTTAAGTTCACATAAATAGTAAGAGAAGGAATGAGTAAAGAGATCTCCTATCTCCCAGTGTCAGCCTCTCATTTCGTTCTATGTAATGACCTAAATGACCCACAAGTCAAAGAAGTATTCAAAGAAAACTTTAAATATGATACCTTGAAAATGCCATTTGCCCCAAAACTGATGAAAAATGATTTTGAATATCTCAACTATTTTTAGATTGAATTGTATATTGTCCTTTGTCCACTGTGTACCAAAGGAGCAGTAGTAAGGTGACATGAAATGCTCAACAACTGTGCCAGAGATAGATTTTTCTAATTTCAAATCTAAGATCTATAACTTTTATTTATGTGACCTTGGACCAGTTAATTAATTTCTCTGTGCCTGAGCTGTCTTATCTAGAAAACTCGAACAATGGTCATTACAAACTTAGTTATTGTGACGGTTAAGTGAGTGCACATGAAGTGTTTAGCAAACTATCTAGTCCAAAGTTAGTCTCAATGTATGTTATAAACTGCTATTATTGAAAATTTTTGAGAGATTTTTGCTATAGGACGTGTGCACTTGCCAAAGAGAGAGAGAGAGACAGACAGAAAGTGAGAAATCACCCTGCCTCCTGGGTAGGGATGGTCACCTTGCAATCTCTTTTCCTGCATTCTCCTCTCAGGAGTTTGGGCATGTGTGCACATGTGCCCAGGGAGAGTTTAAGCCACTGAGTCTAGGCCTCAAACTGCAGTTGACTGTGTAACCATTACGTCATCTGCTAGTCCCAGCAACTAGTATTAATAGTTGTTATTTTTAAGTATGATAAGACCTTTCCTTATAAGGGGGCCTTACATCTGGATGCTGCCCAAAGGACTGGTGAATACATTTTCTTCCTATAACAGTGTGGTTTCCATCTTCAGACAGTGCAGAGGCATAAGAACAGATTGGTCAATTCTCATATAATAAATGAGCACGAAAGATTCCTAACTATTTGGCTTCAAAACCCATAAGCAGATGGTCTATTTTGACATATTGGGTTCTAAATCCTTCTGCAGTCTTGTAAAGTTCAATAAAATGAAAAACCACATTGTTAAGTCATGGTACAGGGAATCAAGTATTTAGCCATATTTGATATACATATGTAGGATAAAATTAAATAATCATGAGAAAACAACCACTAGACCAAATAATTTTTGGTACAAAATTATTAAACAACTTATTCTTGTTAAATACAGTGTCATACAACATATTGTTAATACTGTTGAATTCTGGCCTGTAGGAACGTCTCTTTAACCACCCCAAATAAAGTTTAACTTCAGGGACTATTCATTTACTTTACAAGTACCCTATATGTACAACCTACTGAACTTCATTCTGGGAAGAAGAACTGTCCACAGGCCCTTTGAGCCACTTTCATGATACGTATATTGGGTTGTCAGAAAAGTCATGATGTCTTTTTTCTGTGTAAAAATGCATCATGACTTTTCTGATGAATGTGTGTGTGTGTGTGTGTGTGTGTATGTGTATATATATATATATATATGTGTGTGTATATATATGGATATGTGTGTGTGTGTATATATATATATATATATATATATATATATATATATATATATATATATTGCTAAATGAAAAGCCTTCAAATCTTAGTTTCATGTTTTATTCAAACACCACATAAAAGTTAGTTGGTAAGATGCTTATTGGGTTACCATTAAGTAACTCTTGACACTAATAGAATATGTTTTTGTAGGGATGATTCATCAATAGGTAGTGTGAAAATATCTTCTTTGTTCCACTTCCTAATGTTCAAAACATAATGGAAATATACCATTCAAAAGAGTCAGGGACCCTAATTACCAAACAGAACACTGTAGCTCAAAGCATATTTTCTGCTAGGAAACAAACAGCTAATTGATTTACAAATGACTTGAAGTCCAAAACATAATTTGTAAGTAACTCAAGGACTTAAATATCCCAGGAGGACTATTGACTAGTAGAATCATAAAATAATCATAATGGTAACAATTCATAATGAATATAGGACAATAGCTAGATTAGTTTTCTTTCTCAATGAGACTCTGCTATAGTAAGCTTTTAATGGCATTGTCTTTGATTAATGTTTGCTTTACACAAAATTTATTGGTCATTTGCTCAGCAGAATCTTTTCAGAGAAAGATTACATGCAAAGATGTTTCACCAGTTATCTCTCCATAAACATATCTAGATTATAAATTGGACAATAGAAGACTAATTAACACTGATTGGCAGATGCTTGTGCTAAGATGGTGCACTAAGGCAGAAAAATTTACAACTCGGCTCCTGAAAAAGAAATTCATTTGTGACTCCTCAAAGAGTACCTGGATGAGCATTTAAAACCTATCCCCAAAGTCCTCTTCCCCTCTTACAACGTCAACACATCAGTCTTCAGAGTTAGATAAAAGGAATCTGATGAGGACCACGTTAACATTTATGTTGAGCTTAAATAAAACATGAAACTAACATCTTGAAAGACTGTGAGTTGAGCAAGGCAGTATTCACACCCTGCTATTCAAGAATTATTCATGAAGGTTCAGTGCTTCTCGAGATTTTAGTTGCTTCTATCTGATTTTACTTAAAGTTCTTCCTTGCAATGATTGTTTTCAGATATTTCGTCTACTGAGATAGGAAGTATGTAATAACAGGAAGAAACAGTTTGAGCACCTAATAATATTTAAATGCCTTAATTGCCTGATCATCTTCCTTCCTGATTGTTAAATAAATATCTCTATTTGTTAGGGTGAGGAATGTGTCAGTGAAAGGAAAAGGAAAGGTTTACATTTAGAGAAAGTAGATTAAACAGAATGATTCTAATTTGAGAAAAATTAAGGCTATTTATTCCCAGAGTTCAGAGTTCAGCAAAGTCTGAGTTATTTACTAATAATTTTTTCACAGTGTATCTTGGCTTTATGTTTAAGCAAAAACCCAAAGAACTGACACCATTGACCAAGGTTCATTAGAATTCATGCCCTAAACTTCTCACCCATATCTATGAGAAAAAAACATGTTATTCCTTGGGCTTTCCTCTTCTAGGCTCACAGCCTGGTGTCTCTAGGGAGAATATATGACAAAGTGGTCCTGGGACTGGCCAGTGGTATAATGGTTAAGGTGCTGGATTCCCACATGGTTGACCATGGTTCAAGTTCCGGACCTGCCGACTTGCTTTCTCACTGTTCCTCTCTTTCTGGTCAAATTTAAAAACAAACAAACAAACAAAAATTAAACAAACAAAAAAGGGCTGAGGGATAAAATTAAATAAAATAATTATTTAAAAAAATTAAAAATAACAATGACATAAAGAAAAAACAAAGTGGCCCATTTTGACACCCATTAGCCTCTGGAAATGGCTTTGTCCCACCTAATCTCCAAAAAATACTTGTGATACAAGACTTCGTCTTCCAGTAAACAGCATTCTTCTTCCTCGAGAAAATGTTCATGGTCCTAGATTACTAAGTCCGAAACAGAGGCCATCTCAGTTACCACAGAGGGTTATATCAATTTCTTTAACAGTTATAGTTTTTTGGAAAATTTCCAGATATATTTTCTCATTTGATAATAATGAACATTTAGCTCCTGTGAAAGCATGTGCTAGAATGGGAAAAGGACTGTGGCAGATGTGACATTTATGAGATCTCGCACAGGGCATAAATTAGCATGAAGAAGCCAAGGCTGTTCAAGTGTGTAAGACACAGAGTCCGTAATCAGAGACAGGGTGTCATTTGTATTTACATGCAAGCAGACCTGGAGACACTGATCATGAAACATTCAGCAACATTATCCTCCTTGTACTCTTTCTCTTTTTAATGTTGCCATGGGGGATATTCAAAGGAATTTGTGCACATTTAAAAAGAATTTTTTAATTTGTCTTTGTTTTCAGATTGATTTCACACTTTACATAAAGTCTCCATCATGATGTATATAATGTATTTTTCTCAACAGAGAACTTCGTAGCTTTTTGTTAATTTTTTTTCCCTCTTTGTACCTTTACCACCCACTCTCTACCCTCTGCTCCCCTCTCTTACAGTCTCTAGTATCTACATTTATCCTCTCTACTATCATATCTTCAAATTTGTACAAATCGAAAAGAAAATGTTTTGACCCAAACTATGAATTAGTTCATATCAATAAGATAAAATTTAAAAAATCAAGCATATAAATGGCAAACGATTTTTTGAAGTGTGTTACGCAGTTTGAGATTAAAGTGTTTAATATGTTAATGTTTAATAGTGTTTACTCATAGTACAGATCAGATTTGAACATTACTAGCACCCCACAAACTTCCTTTACTGAGTTATTTTAGTGGTACATGCCTAGTGATCAAACTAAACAAAAGAGTGGGTCAATACTTCTCGTGTTCAGGAACCTCTACTTCCCAAGGCCTAAAAGCCTTGGAACTACCAAATTCCTGGGGGCTTTTTGAGTTTTTGGTGTGTGTGTATGTTTTTGTTTTTTGTTGTTTGGGTTTTTGTTTTAGTTTGTGTCCTTAGCCCCTGGAAGAATGCTACAAACTCTGACCCACATATTTCTCTTTCTATATCTCAACCTGAGACTCGAGAAACATCCTAAAAGAGAAAAATAATACATAAAAGTGGTGGAAAATATTGAGTCAATCTCAAGGCACTTTCCATTTCTGTGTCTTGGTTTGCTTTAAATGTCCTCATATTACTTTGTTTTTGTTGTGTGAAATTTCATGGCATTCCATCAGAGTCTGAAGTAGAGATTTTAGGAATGATTCATAAATGCAGTAAATTGCCTTTGTGGTTAATAATTTAAACTATCTACAATATGAAAAGTACTGCGAGAACCAAAGTGGTCTGTACAAATCTCAGTGTATTTTAAATTCCTGAAGCCAACCCACAGTACAGTGATTAAAGTAGCTGGGTCCTATACCACTGATTGCATAGTTCGAGTCTCAGACCTGGCAGCTTGAAAAACACATCGAGTACATGTGCATGCATGCCCAAAATACCAAAAGGAGGTAAAATGTAGCAAAAGGAATTATGTAAGGCCATTCTACATGGGGGGCTATTTCGTACTTTCTCTTGTTCTTTCTCTCTCTCTCTGTCTTTCTGTCTCTCCAGTGACTGCAGGTATCCCCTGGCAATTTTATTTCATTACTGTAAAACAGTGACAAGAAATGAGAAGTTTTAGTACAAATATTATGTTGGTGCTGTCCACTAATACCGTGCATGCTGTAAGTCAGAAAACCCAAGTTTAGTGTTACACAGTACTCATGACTTATCAAAGTTCATACCAGCTAGTGGAGACTGCAAACTCAAAGCTCTCAATATCTGTCTAGTACAAACATAAATTTGAACTTAAATTTATTTTAGTTTTTAGAATATCTAAACAATAACAGACCAAGCTGTAATTGCCTTCAAGTCTTCCCTTCTCTTTACCCACACCTCAGATCAGGTTGTAGGAGAGTACCCAGTTTGTACAGGGGATTTACAAGTCAGGCTGACTTTCCTGTCTCAGTGACTAGCTCAATCCCATAACCCTAAATTGGGTCATCCAGAGGTGTAACAATAACACAATTCTCTGTAATGCTGGAACTACATGAGAAGGTCCGAGGTTCATGTCTCGAATTCTCCCTGTACATGCTAAGTGCCCACATGTTTCCCTGTGACCTGGGCTGGCTGAGGCTAGAGGTGGATCATGGCATGAAGACCCAGATGAGGGTGCCCCATATTCTCTGTATCTGTCTTTTGCTTTCTCTCTTCCATGGAAGAAATAAATAAGTAACCTAAAAAAGAACTATTTTTAAATATATATATATATATATATATATATATATATATATATATATATATGTAAAGGGTACAACTAACTGTTCTTTTTAAAATTTATTTATTATTATCATAATCTTGTTTATATTACATTGAATCACATATAACTTTACAGTGTATTACATTTCTTTTTCCAGAAGCAATACCATGCATATCAGTCCATACAAAGACATTAAAATCCCCATCATCATCTAATAGCTTTTCATTTTTTCCAGATATTTATTATTATTATTCCAATAATTTTTTTTTTTAAAAAATCAATCACTATTTATCATATTACTTGTAAAAAGACTTTACCCAACATGAAATACTTCTCAAACCAGTCCAGTTGAGAATAGTATACACGTCATCATCAACAGGTAATAAGCCATATTTGTGTCCCACTAATGTCATGCCTCTCTATTTGTTCTCTTGCTATCCTTCTCCATACTCCTTTCTTCTCAAGTATTTTTACAAGAAAAATGATAAATAGTGATTGAATGTTTGATGCCAACGGGTGGCACCATGGTTAAGGCACTGGACTCCCACACGGCTGACACCAAACTGTTCTCAAGTCTATATATACATATACATATACATATACATATATATATATATGTATGTATATATATATATATATATATATATATGATTTTCCCTAAAAGGCTCCTTGAATAAAAGTCCTTCCCTTTCTGGGACTCCAGGATTTCCTCTGTGAAGTATTTCCTTAATAAACTACATTGGAGACCAGCAGGTGACATAGTGGTTAGGGTGCTAAATACCCACATGAGTGTCTGTGGTTTGAGTCCCGAACCTGGTGGCTTGTTTTCTCATTTTCCCTCCTTCTCTTACTAAGGACTATAGAAAGTTTAAAAAAGTAATAATAATAAAATTAAAAATTACCAAAAAATATTAAAATAAACTAGCATTATATATTCCTCCCTCTGTTCTTCTGGAACCCTTTATACATGGACTAGTTGTAGTACTTATGAATCGTCTATCCTTGAATGTTTATTATTCTCCAAAGATATTTTCTGATCACTTTCTTTCATCTATCTCTCATCCTTTGTCTTATCCATATCCATGGTTATATGCTGTATATACACAGCTAATTTTGAGTCTCAGGCCAGCTGCATAGTCTAATTATTGAGGGTACCAGGTCCCACATGGCTGATCAAGGTTCAAATTCCAGCCCCAGTGACTTGAAAAACAAACTGAACAAATGTATGTACGTGCCCAAAATCATGACAGGATAGAGAAATGGAGAAGGGATTGCAGCATGACCATTACCCAAGGGGAATATGAGTGTCCTATTTGAGGAATAGCATGAAGTTGGACTGGAGTGAGCAGAGAGTCAAAAACAGGAGTCATAAAGCTATTGGATTGTTGGGAAAGTCGGATGCATTTTTGCATTGAGAAACAGAAAAATATTTCATGACTTTCCAGACAACCTAATATATGACCAACAGTGGTGTGGGGGCTAAGGTGCTGGACTTTCACTTGGTTGACTGTGATTTGAGTCCCAGACCTGGAGGCTTGCTTTCTCTATTTCCCTCCCTTTTCTTTCTCTCTCTCTGGTCAAATTAAATAATAATAATAATAATAAATAAAATAATTATTTAAAAATCTAAAGCTATATGGAGAAAAAGCTTATGCTGAGCTTTGTAGGCTACTGTGATGAGTTTGGCTTTCACCCTGAATAAATGTGTGATCTATTGCAACATTTTGAGTAATAACATGGTCTTATCCAACAATATCAAATAATGAAGCTGCTTGATCCCAAATAGCTTTATATTTAGTTTTAATTCTTTTTACAATGTATTATGTTATCATATTGAATCTACCTTATCCCCAACCCTGTCTATATTCTGAAGTTAAATTCTCAAGAATCAGAATGATGTTTTATTGTCTTAGATTCCAAGAGTATATGTCTATACACATACACATCCATGGGCCCCAAAAAATACAGATATAGAATTATCTACAAAATAAATAAATATATACTCTTCAGTGTATATCAGACAAAGAGATAGATGCTATTGCATATTCGTTCAACTCACAACAGAAGTCAGATGTAACTGAAGGCACACACTGATAAAAGCACATATTCCATGTACATTGCTATTTCATTCACCTTTGGGTGATTTAAGAATATCATCTTCTGCTGCAAAGTCTTATTTTGAGCAAAGAGCATATATTTCATCTACCGTATGAAATGTTTAAATGATATGAATAACACTGAAGATATGGAGAAAAACACAACCACCACAACAAAAACTGTGGCTCTCTGGTAAGACCTGTCATTATTGTGAGACTTTACATATATTTTAATGCTTTTATTTTCTCACAAGAATGCTAAGGGGTATGTAATGTCATTTTGATTTTTATAATGAAAATGTTACCAAGGGTGTCAAGGAAGCAGAATATTTTTAAAATGAGAATTTGAACTCCAAACTATCACTATCAGAATCAGAACTTCAATGTATTTTGCTTTATCACTCCATTCAATAGTAGGTCTCTACATTATAGAAAATGTATGCATCTATTACAGAGATATGTATCTTTACATATATTCATAGACCTAAGAACACTTATGTAGTATTTATATGGGGAAAAAAAGAAGAAGAAACTACTACCATATTTTGGAAAACTGTCTTGTATTTAAAAAGAATGCTTTGTGTAAGTGGCAAAGGATGCGATTTTGCCATATCCAAAGAAGTGAATATAGGTTTAGCAATTTATTTTCCTCGATCTGGGATTCTGACTTCTTCAGTAAGATCCCATATAATTTCTCACTTTTGCTTAATGTGTCTCTTAGAATGCTTCAAAAGACACATGATACTTTAAATCATAACCTTGGTTCTTTTTAAAACCTTCTCATATTAGAAATAAACCTTAGTGAATTTTTTCTCCTCTGAATCTCCATTACCCACCTTATCCAAGGCCACTCTATTCTCCCCTGAAGGATAGTGCCTATCACATCCCTAATGGCTCTGGAGAGGAATCATTCTGAAATGTATGTAAGAATAATTTCCACCAACAATATTTGTATTAATATATGCATATGTGTATGTATACATATATACACACATACATGCTTACATACCTAAGTATACAAAATAGTCTGTATATGTATGTATGCATGCACACGTATTTGCACATGGCTGTTCAAAAATCTTAAACTTTAAGGCCAGATAAACTAAGACTAGAAACTAATCTGGGATCATGTTAGCAGCATTAGGCTCAGCAAGTCTCAAGCTCCCTAAAACTCAGTTTCCCCATTTGTGGAATAGAAATAATGTTGCCATTTCTAGAAGTTATTGCAATGCTATAATGACATGATGAAATTCAAGTAAATGCTGAAAGCTAATATTTATTTAATAATAGTAGTTTACTATTACTACTAATTCGGATCTATGTATTAATATCTAGTATGTATGGAAATGCACTTACTAAGTTTGTATAAACAGTAATGGGTTAATATCAAATCATTTTTCATCATGGAGCTTTGTAATACAATTGCTTATGCAAGTGAGGTATTCATTTCCTTTGATATATAAAGTCTTTGCTATAAACTGGAAATGTCACAGTGGCACTCTATGGCCCTCTTAAAGTAACCTACTCTCAAACCATCCTCTTGGCAGTTGAGTATTCTTTCTAGTTTCCTGTGATTTACACATCTGTCCACTATGATGGGAAGCCATGCCGATAGGTGGACAGAGGTGGACCACACATCGATCTCTCTGACATGCCATTAGCCATCTTCTTTAACTTAATACAACCTGACGAGTCTTGGCCATTCAATTTTCCCACCAAAGACACTGTGTTTAATAGAATTAGAACTCTCTCTGCTCTTGTGTCATGTTTTATGCTTAGACAGATTCCGCGTTGTTCTTAACCCTCTTTATTTTGGGTCATTTTCCTAATTCTTAGTTTCCTTTTTAAAAAAAATACCTATACTAAGTAAAAAGCTAACCATTTTGTTGAGTTAAAAAACAGAAGTAAAGTTCAAGTTATAAGGAAAGAAGGAATTTACTGGTTTCACAAAGGTAGCATGGAATAAGGGTCGTAGCCTGAGGAATGCAGTCAGGACCACCAGCAGTATGGCCAGATAGAAATGGCAACATATCCACTGACCCTGAAAAGGCTAGGATCTTTTATACTAGTAAAAGGGTTATGCTACATGTAAGTTATTCTTAAAAAGGTTACACTGGACAAAGAAAACAGAAGAGGACCTATAGAGATGGAGGAAGGGACAGGACAGGGCAAAAGTCTATTTGCATAAGTGGTCAGGAGCAAATCTTTGGCAGTGAGGGTAGTCAGTATGTATAACCAGCCTAAGGGAAAGTGCAAACTGGAATTATTTTGATACAAAATACCTTGTAAAAGTCAGCCACATAGTCAATAAGGAGTAATTGTAATAGCTAAACAAGTTTTGGCCACCCCCTATTCTGACATGCAAGGTAATATATTCACAAGTTGTGGTGACTAGGATGTAGATTCCTTTGGGAATACTAGTATACCAACCCCAGGCTGAAACAAACCTCCCCAGTTATATTTCTATAAGTGTTTAGACCACCTTCATATTTTACATTTTTTTATGCTAGAGAGCATGTTACACAAAAGAGGAAGAAAGCATATACCCCACTGGGGCCTGGTCATGCCACAATTCGTTTTCCTCCATTTCTCTATCCCATCAAGATCCTTGCCATGAGCTAATGCCCAGGGTATTTTCAAGCCCTTGGGACTATAATTCAAACTCTGGTTGACCACGTGGGATCTGTCTTTCCACGCTCAGCATTCAATCCTGCCGTAAGGGGTTTACCCTACAGTTTACTTTTTTTTTTTTTTTAATAATTATTTAAATTTTATTCATTCATTCATTTATTTTAATTTGACCAGAGAGAAACACAGAGAGAGAGAGAAAGTGAGAAAGCAAGCCACCAGGTCTTCAAACCGTGGTCGGCCATGTGGGAGTGTCCAGCACCTTAGCCACTATGCCACCTGCTGGTCCCCTACAGTTTACTTTTAATATAAATTTATACATATTGTTTTGTTATGATTTCATCTCATCTTTTCCTCTGGAAGTTACGATAGATTCCCAGAGGACTTTTAAATCTTTTCTGTTCAACTGTATTTGAGATAGTTGAGAATATCCCTAACTCTTGATTACCTTTAATTTGTACAACGTGAATCACAGGTTTCATTTAGTACTTTGAGTTTTAAAATTTTGGCAGAGACCATTTGCTGTGGTTTGAATATGTCTCCCCAAACTTCATGTGTTAAAATTTGGTTGTGATGAGACTAACAGATTGAAAACTATGGTGTTGAAAGGCGGGTCACCCCCTTTGGGAGGTGATTAGACTTAAAGAGCTCAAGGTAGGTCCTCCACAATTGACTCCTGATGGGTTCATAAGAAATAATGAAATCAGAACAAAGATACATACAACAGGCATGACTGCCCTATTTCATACATGATGCCTTCTACCATGTTGTCCACCAGCAAAAAGACACACCAGATATGGCCCCTTGACATTGGACCTCCAAACTAAGTAAATAAGCTTCTATTCCTATAAATTACCCCCAACTTGGGCATTTCTGCTTTATGTTTTGTCTTTAATTTTTTTCCTTTATTCATGATAAGTCACCTACACATTAGAGTTAGAAAAAGTGAGAAGGAGGGACAGACAGGAGCACCCTATATAGAGGGTCTGACCATACCAGATCCTCTCCCTCCAGTCCTCAGCTCCTGGGTGCTCACACACATGCCTGGTGTGTTTCAGGCTGGCTGGGTCAGATATTTGAATCATAGTCTTTGTATGGATCCAACTTCTCTTGAGTAGTGTGTTACTACCGCACCACAGGAATGACCCAGGCATTTCTATTATTATAACACATTGGACTAGAACTTTGTCAAACTATGAGTCAGTCAGGCAATAGGAGGGATGGATAATGGAATTGTTTTGCTAAGAAATTTTTATTGCCAGATAGGAAAAGATTAGAAGTACATGGGAACATGTGGTTGGTTTCTCACCTGCAAAGTAAAATTCTTGGGGTTGAATTAATTTCTAGAATGAGATAATTCAATTGATGTGTAAGAGGCAAGTATCAGAGCTACTGGGGAAACATTTTTGAAAAGAGTCATTTAAGTCTCTTATCTTTAGTCCTCATTACATTCTAATAGTACTTTGCTTCTGTCTTATCTTGAAGAGTTTAAAGTGTCTTTAGACTATAGTCTAACCATTGACAATAATAAACTTGAGTGATGCCTATCTTTAAAATTAAAAAATGGACTAATCATTAAGTTAATAATGTTTATAGGCCAGCAAGTAGTGTGGTGGTTAGGGCAGCTGGATCCCATATGGCTAACTTTTTGGTTCAAGTGCTGGACCTGGCGGCTTGAATATCACAAAAGATGCCTGTGCACGAGTGCCCAAAATCCCAAGAAGAGAATGGAGGAGACGGGATTGCAGTGAGGTTATCTGCCCTTGAGGGTGATTTCTCTTTCCCTTTGTCTCTCTCTGGTGAGTGCATACACTGTATAACAACAACAAAAAAAGAATTCCTAAACCAAAAATCAAACAAACAAAAAGATAGTAAAGATAATAATGTTTATATTCTCCATTCCTGGAGTTCTACTTATTCAGGGACAAAAGAGAAAATGATAAATAATTTCTTCAAATTTAGAAAAAAGTATAGTTTTTTTTAAAAATTATTTAACTTTATTTATTATTATTAGTTTTTAATATGTGGAGGACATGTGTGCTAACAGAGAGAAAGAGAGAGAGACAGGAAGCAATCTGTCAAGTCTGGGACTTGAACTGCAGTGGGCCATGTGGGAGACCAACGCCGTCACCATCATGCCACCTTCTGGTCCTGTGAGTTTTTCTATTGGTCATGATTGCCATTATGGCTACAAACTATGAGTAATTAATGAATTTACAAAAGCATCTTGGATCTGAGAGGAAAAGCAGAAAAGAAAAAATAAAGGAGTTGCACAAAATGAAATATATATATATACTACATTATGTATATATATATAATACATTATATAAATATATATATAATACATTATATATACACACACACACACACACACACACACACACACACACATACTGTTTGGAGGAAATAAGGACACAGCATTTTAATTTTAAAACTTGGTATTATGTGTTTCAAAGGCTAATCTCCATGACCTCTCTAACGGAGATTTATTAATATCTTTAATTTTCAAATAAAAAGATAAGGCAAAAGAGATGAAATAATATGAAAATTTCAGGAAAAAACAAATTTGAATTAATATATATTTATCTGTGTCTAGAAAAATTGACATTAAGATAATTCATTCATTCTTTTGTATTTGCTAGAGAACACATGCACTCCGCAGAGAGAGATGATGGGGAGGAAGAAAGTACCCTCACAGGGAATGATCACACCACGGTCCTTTCTTCTTCCTTTCTTCCCCTTTTCAGAATTTTGGGCAAATGTACACACATGCCCAGTGTGGTTTTCACACTGCTGGGTCTGGGACTTATACTGTGAAGTTGGCCATGTGGGATCCATCTGCCTTCCCCACCAGGCCATGAGCTAGACCAATAATTCATTAACTTGTAAGTCAGTGAGATGAATTATTAATTTAGTCATAAAAAATTTCCATTGCATTGAAAATGTGTTCTAAGTTGCCTGACTTTGCGGTAACTTTTAAGTGGACACTGTTTCCTAAGAAAGCATACTTACCTGTATTTGCTGGTTTCTTTAAAATTTATGTCTGTCTTTAATGAAAGGGAAAAAGAGAGAGAGAAAGACAAGCATCCTCAATGGAGTCTTACTCAATCCCCATTACTGCCAAGCCTTTCAGTCAGCCAGGATCACAGGAACGCCCATACATGAGCACTGGGCCTGTACAGGTTGACCTGAGAACCTAGCGCTGATCTGTCTGGCTTTCATCATTACAGAGCTTTGCAATATCACACACCGCCATGGAGGAGCTTACACTTAATTTTAAATTACTGAAGTTTAATTATTTATGGCCAAATAATCAGAAAAGCAAATGACATAAAACCTTCTAATTTATTACAAAAACTAGTACTTTAAAACATTTGAATATACATGATAAATAAATTTGAACTCCTGAAAATTCAGATGCATGTCTAGTGCTTACAAAGTTTTAAAAATAAAACCTACCTTCTTCCTATTAGATATAACTTTACAAGCATCTGTACTTTTTAAAAAATAATATTTCATAACCCACTGTTTACTAGTTAATAAAACCTCTAAGTTTGGGGCTCAGCTTCTAAGCAGTAGGGTTCTGGATAATAAAGAACAATGTTTGACGTGGAGACCAGATGATGGTATTCTGTATGAAAGAGTATGATAGTTCATTTTGTGTATCAATTTGACTGGGCTGCTATGCCCAGATGTGTGGTTGAACATTATTCTAAATATTTCTGTGATGATGTTCTTGGGAAAGCTTAACATTTAAATAGGTAGACTTGAGTAAAGCCAATGGCCCTCTGTCATGTGGGTGGGCCTCGTTCAATCAGATGAAGACCAGCATAGAACACACAACGAATGTTCCTGATCAAGGGAGAATTCTGCCAGGAGATAGTCCCCAGACTTGGACTGCAGATTTTGGACTTTTCAACCTCCATTGTCACATAAATTAATTTCCTAAATTCATTCTCTCCCTTCTTTATCTATGTATATATGCATACATAAATACACATCCTATTTGTTCTTTCAGAAAACACTCACTAATAAAAAGGAAGAATGAAGTAATTTTTGTTTCAGAAATATTTGATAAAGGGGACCAGCAGTTGACATAATGGTTATGTCACTGGACTCCCATGTAGTCGACCATAGTTTGAGTCTTGGAACCAGTGGCTTAAACTCACTCCGGGTGTGTGTGCGTGCATGCCCAAGACCCCGAGAGGAGAATGGAGGAGAAGGAATTGCGGCGTGGCCATCCTCCCTGGGGGGGTGATTTCTCGCTTTCTGTCTCTATCTTTCTGGCAAGTGAACATGCCCTATAGCAAAAACCTCTCAAAAAAAAAGAGAAATAGTTAATTAAAAAAAAAAAAAAAAAAACTAAACAGAACACACCATCACAAATAAGGCGTGTTATCAAGAATAGCATATGGGGAACCAGCAGTTAGCATAATGGCTATGTCGCTGGACTAACACGTAGTTGACCGCGGTTCGCTTCCCGGACCCGGTGGCTTAAAACTCATGCTGGGCACGTGTGCGTGCATGCCCAAGATCCCAAGAGGAGAATGGAGGAGAAGGGATTGCGGCGTGACCATCCCCCCTGGGGGGGTGATTTCTCGCTTTCTGTCTCTCTGTCTCTGTCTGTCTGGCGAGCGCATGCACCCTATAGCAAAAACCTCTCCTATAGCAAAAAAAAAAAAAAAAAAAAAGAATAGCATATGACAGGAGGGTGAACAGTGACCTGCAATGGCTAAGGCAAGGAAACTAACTTCTCTTAGCTGCTAAAAATTATGCTACTTGCTTCAAAATCTAGTCCCCAGACTCTCCCTAAAAAAGATTCATTATCATCAACACTTTTCAAATAATGATAATGATGCTAGAAACATTAAGTAATTTATGGTCTCAACCAACCATAAAATGATTGGAAAATCATAAATTAGACTTTCTTTATTTTCATATTTCAGTTTACCGAGCTTGTCAGGTATAATTTAATGATCACCATCTCCCCTCTCCTGTTTTATACCACCACTACCGGTTAACCAGATATTCAGGAATCAGTGTCATACATTATGGATATATTGTTATAAAAATTCAAAGTACATTAATAATATTTTTCACAGTGCATGAGCTTGACTGCTTGTGGGGATCATCACTATTTCATCGGTTACAATTCATCCAAAGTGCCATAAATATAAGTGGCACATATGACATGCAGGTACCGTTCATATGTAGTTTTAAATTACTATATTTGTAGCTGAGTCAATTACTGGAAATTAACATTCTGGGGCTATTTTGTACCTGCAGCCATCACGCTGGGCTTTTGCAATGGAAAGAAACCTCCAATGGCCCCTCGGTGACTGAAGTTTATTACCTCGATGATTTTGTTGCTTGTTGTAACCCAATATGTATGTTAGTATACCTTAAGGAATAGGTTGTCGTCCAATTTATTAGTTGGAGTATCTTACATCTTTCAATGGTAGGGAAAATTTTATATTGACATATCCAGAGTTTTTATTGAAGTTATATTAGTCCTATCTATCAGAGATATGCTAGAAAATCTATAACGTCTACCAAAATGTTGCCCATGTGAGCAATTCAGTTTATGAAGTGCAATCTTCTAAGGCAGGCTTAGGGCCTCGTGTTTCATTTTTCAACCTATGTGATGTTTAATGATTTTGTCAAAATAAAAACTAATACACACTTCTATGTCCATCATCAAATTATGCCATTCAATTTATAGCTTAAGCTATGAAAAAAGACACCCAGATATGGAGGTCTGAGGAGTGGGAAATAGCTCCAGTCTATACAATTCTCTTCTTTTGGCACAGATATTTGTAGTAGGTAAGAAGTTATTTGGCTTATTATTACACTGGGAATTTGTTAAAACAGAGTAATGATGTTGTTTCATTATGTCAAACATGTAGATATCTGTCTAGGGCATACTGTTGGGCAACAATTATTTTTATTCAAAAAATGAAACTGCATAAAACAAGAAAGGAAAGGGTCAAAAGGTCTTTATCACCTTGTTGAAACCAATTTTAAATCCCATTTTCTAAACTTCTAAACAGTAATTCCCAAGCACATTTATTTTTCCTAACTATCATAGTCAGAATATCCATACATATTCTTGCAGAGTGGGGTATGTGTTTGGTGTGAGCACTTGCGACAACAGACTTTTTAAAAGATGATACAATTAATAGTCTGTTTTCACTGGCTTCTTACATATTTCTTGAGAATTAGATATTGTTAAATAAGGTCAAGAAAGTTAAGAGCTTAGTAATTAAAAAAGAAACAAAAATATTATCTGGGGGATATAATTTTTGAGAGTATAGTTCACATTGACTATCCAATAGATAGTATTCTTTTTAAAAAGCAACCTTTTTGATACACACAGCGTGCTTTCACGTTTCAAAGCAGATGAAAGACATCTCAACTGTTCATGTAGGATTAATTTTCTGAGACTTCTTTATACCTTCTTCTCATAATGTGAGACATGTAATACTTGCCAATAATTACCCCAAGGTCCTTTTATGTTAGATGCCTCGTCTACTACCCTGAGACATGCAGGGATTGTAGACCTAGTATATAGCCCCATACATGGACTAAATCTGTTTTGCTTGAAAGGGCACTGGCATATATGATGACATGCCTCATAATTATGCACAGACATTTAATATTCCGGAAAGGCAAATAAAGCTCTGTATGCCTCAAAGACGAGCTTAGAATCTCAAAGTTAATTAGTAGACAATTTAGACTTATACTCAATTTTATCAGATACAAAGGCCCATGTTCTTTTTATAGTATTACATCGCCCTTGGGGGGTGTAATATGCAGGTGGCATGATGGTTAAGGGTGCTGAACTCCCACATGGCCAACTGTGGTTCGAGTCCCAGTCCTGGCAGCTTGCTTTCTCACTTTCTCTCTGTCTCTCTCTCTCTCTCTCTCTCTTTGTCTTCTCTGGTTAAATTAAAATAAATAAATGAATAATTAAAATAATGTTCAATAAAATAATTCTTAAAAAATAATATCACACAGTCCCTGAAAGTTGAAGAATGCCTGTTTTAATGGGGTCAAATCATAGACACATGTCAGATATAGAATTCATCACCAGACAGTTCAGCACAAATAATCGATCCCTCTCTGCATGCAGAACCTTGCCATTAATCATTTTGCCTTTTTCTCATATACAGGCTCACATGGGAATCAAATTTACATTCTAAACGATGGCGGTGTTCCTGGATTGTATAAAACACATTCACCTCTAATGCAATCTGAAACAAAACTTTTAATAACCCATAACTAGTCATGGTTTCTTTAGAAAAAGCAAGGAAGTATTAGATATATACATCTTAGAATTTTTGTTGTCAAAAGTGTGACTTAAATGGAATGAAATGTTGGGGGTTCTGGGAGATGAAAGTTGTCACAGGTTAGAGGGTCTCATCACCGAAGAGAGGAAGGAGAAAAGAGTCTTTGGTTCAAGTGATCTAGTTCGATAAAGGACGTGGAACAGATGCATGCCCGGTGTAGGCAGAGGACAGTACCAGAGGGGTCGGTGTGAGAGGGGCAGGCTCAAGAGTATAAGTCAAAGCAAAAATTGTTTTCTGAGCCTGCTACCCATCTAAGGATTTCAGGTCAATGGATATCAAAAACATCCTGCCCGAGGTATAGGTTATCTCACTAGAAAGTGTGACTAATGATCAAAAGATTTTTAGATGGTAGATGAATACTGGAAACAAACACCATTGAATTGCTGAGAAATTTAACTTTGTTTTCCCTTCTTCCTCGTGAATTCTATTTCCATAAGTAAAAAAGTCTAAGTTTTATATGAACACGTGTTTGACAGATTAATATTCATTAATTTCTCCTATGTAGTGATGTACGGTTTCCCCTGTAAGATACATTCATTTATATTAACAATTATATTTCATTTAAAGAAAAGTCAGTAGAGACATTATGCAAATAATGTTTAAAATCATGATAGCACAATGTAACTATTGAACCCAAGAAATCATGTACATCTTAAGATAACCAAGGTGAAAGAATAAAGCCCCTGTTGGGTAAATTCAACTTACAAGCAAAGTGATGTGTAGTAATTAAATGTATAAGGTAAATTAAATAAATAATTAATAATAATAAATAAATTTAATTTAAATTTTGAAAAAAAGCATGAATAAAGCTCCTGAGTCTACTAGCTAAACTTTAGACCTGGTTTTTCTCCAGCTGTATCTGAGATTTCAAGGAGAAACTGATAATAAAATGTCAAACACAAGTCCCAGCAGAGGCAAGAAATTGCAGATTTCCATTTAAACAATACTAGATCACCTACTAAATACCATAACAAGCCCTGGATATAGAGGAAAATGAGACTTATTTCCCGAACCGCTTTCTCCTAGTACCACAGGTATCTTGTTAAGGCTTCTTTATTTAGTGTCTGAATGAAATGTTCTGTAATAAAAGACCTTTTTGTATAGTTTGATTATAGCTGAAGGCTTTTAATGCCATAAATTCACTCATAGGATCTCTAATCCCTTTTTCCATAACATATACCAGATATTCACCTTTCCCTGGAACTTCTCTCATTTGAAATATTCCCAGTTCTTTCTATCATTCTTCAATTTTCCCTTCATCATCTTATTTATTTTTTTTAAGAGGTTTTTGCTATAGGGCGCGTGTGCTTGCCAGAAAGACAGAGAGAGACAGAGACATAGAAAGCAAGACATCACCCCCCCCCCCTCCCGGGGAGATGGCCATGCCACAATCCCTTCTCCTCCATTCTCCTCTCTGGATGTTGGGCATGCACACACATGCGCCCAGCTTGAGTTGAAGCCTCCAGGTCCGGGACTCGAACCATGGTCGACTACATGGGAGTCCAGCGAGAGAGCCATTACACTAACTGCTGGTCCCCCTTTCATCAACTTCATTCTTCATCACTGAAACAATTCCAATTTGCCCATATTTTTAAAGCATTATGGCCATAATGGCATTAATTCTTTTAGGTTTAACAGTATTATAAGGATAAGAGAATAAATGTCAACTGAGTACTGATAGAGATACTACCATTTGAGTACTAATGTAGTTTTGTTTGTCCTGTTGATAATTCCAAATGAGATTATTGTTATTTTTTTCTTAAAAGTAATGAACAAATCTTAAATATTCACTTACTTTACTGGGGCCAGCAAGTGGCATGGAGATTAAGTTGGCAGGATCCCACATGGCTAACCACCATATTTGAATCCTGGACCCAGCAACTTAAAAATCATACCAGGTACATGTGTATGTGTGCCTAAAATCCCAAGATGAAATGGAGGAAAAGGGATTACATCATGACCATCACCCTAGGGGGCAGAATTTCTCACTTTCTCTATCTCTATCTCTATCTCCCTCTTTGTCTGGTGAGCTCACACACCCTATAGCAAACAAACAAACAAAAAAATCATTTAAGCTTCTGAATTACGTATTTAGAAAACTTACAGAAAGACCACTCATTCCAACAATATCCTTTCTCATCTACTCATATAATGTTCTATAAATTGCTGAGGTAATAGAAATAGGGACACTAAAGAATGGTGCTATATGGATAGGAGGATATAATTTTTTGGTATATGACTTTTTATGATAATTTTTATTTTATTTTATTTTTAGAGATACTTTTGCTATAGGGCATGGGCACTCACTGAAGAGACAGAGAACAAAAGAGAGAAGTCACCCCTCCAGGAGATGGCCATGCTGCAATCCTTTCTCCTCCATTCTCCTCTCAGGATGCTGGGCACTTACACATACACGCATGGTGTGTTTCCAGAGACCAGGTCCAGGATTCAAACCACTAGCGACATAACCATTTTGTCATCTGCTGGTCCCAATGATAATTTCTATTTTTAGAGAGAAATTTTTGCTATAGGGCACATGCGCTCAACAGAAAGAAAGAAAGAGAGGGACAGAATGCAAAAGAATCACCCCCTGCCCCCAGGGGAAAGGCCACCCTGTGACCCCTTCTCCTCCATTCTCCTCTTCAATCTAGGGCACGCATACGCGCAAGCGCATGTGCTCAGCATGAGTTTGAAGCCACAGGGATTGGGACTCCAACTGTGGTCGACTACATGGGAGTCCAGCAATGTAACTATTATGCCATCTGCTGGTACCCGCAATGATCATTTTTAAAGATGTCATTCATCCTAAGACATTTTTTATAAAGTTTTTAGACTTTTTAGGTTACTTTAAAATATCCTTCCTAAATGTTTTCATCCATTTCTTCCTCTCCTAACATTCATAATCACATACAAGTTTATGATAGTACCATTTTGTCAACAGTAGGGCAGAGGTGAGTGAGCCAAATTTATGCAGACGAAAACATTTACTGATATTGCCTTTACCCTTTGTCATGACATTTCTTTAATAGTATCATCAGAAGACTGAGTATTAGTTCCTGTTCTAAACCACAAGAATGTATGGAACTTCATTTATTTTTTTTATCTAAAGAAGGATGACACTTCACCTTTCCAACTATATCTTTATCTAGAAAGGGTTGTAACTGGGTGTTATTCCTAGACAGACCTGTCTTTAACTGAGGGAGGCTCCTCAATTAGCAGAGTTAAAAGAACAGAGAAAGTCCATTATGTAGATGACAAGATATTCAAAACCATTCTGCCTCAATGAACTCTCAGATCAAGATTAGGCTAATGTTTCTCCTACATAAATTTGCATACAAATTAACAGAAAGTTCTTGTTAAAATGCAAACACTGATTCCCTGCCTCTAGGGTAAGGCCTGAGATTTTGCATGTTTCAAATTTGTTTATTATTTCTTAAATGGGAGAGAAACAGAGACTAAGACAGGCACTCCCAATCAGGCCTTCACACGTTGATCCACCCTCAGTTTCAACGAACCTGAATCATGTATTGAGGTATTGGGAAGAGAGCCTAGGACTTTTTCCATGTGGGTCCAGTTTCCTTACCACCTGGCTTGAGAAAATTTACCTTCTTTCTTTTTAAAGAGAGGTTTTTATTATAGGGTGTATGTGCTCAACAGAAACAGAGAAACAAAGTGAAAAGTCACTCCTGGGGTTGGGGGGTTGGCCATGCCACAGTCCCTTCTCCATTCTCCTCTTGGGATTTTGGGCACACACGCACACACATACACTTGGTGTGAGTTTCAAGCCTCTGGGTCTAGAACTAGAACTGTGGTCAACAGTGCGGGAGTCCTGTGCCTTGACCACCTGTTGTCCCCAGAGAATTTGCCTTTCTGAGAAGGTTTTTTAGGAAGAGTCATGCCACACTGGTCCAAAGACCATTCTTGATTAGTAGAGATTAGTAAGAGATTAACAGAAAACTGGCAGATGAGACATTTCATAACTTCGTTTACAATTATAATTTAATATTAGAGCAGAGTATATTTTTTCCCTCAATAAATAAATATTAATTGAGCATTAACAATATTCCAAGCACTCTTTTACTTCCTGGGTATTCAGTAGTGATTTTTCCTTTCAATGCCTTTTAGGTTTAGGTTAAAAACATAAGTCAGTTCTGTACTTTAAGAAATTTTTGCAGCAGGGCAAGCATTTGGAATATAGACTTGATATTAAGTTAAAGAAAAATATTTGGGAAATTAGAAAGACTTGGTTTTGAAAGCTGACGCTGCCATTCAATAACCCTGCAACCTTGGGTAGATTATAATCTGAACCTTAATTTTCTCATTTATCAGAAATTAAACTTAATGTTTGTTTTTGTTTTTTGGGGTTTGGGGGTTTTTTTTGGAGAGGCTTTTGCTATAGGGCATGTGTGTTCTCCAGGAAGACAGAAACAGAAAGCAAGAAATCACTCCCCAGAGGTGATGGCCACACCTCAATCCCTTCTCCTCCATTCTCCTCTCGGGATCTTGGGCACACACGTACACGTGCCCGGCATGAGTTTAAGCTACCGGGTCATGGACTCGAACTGTGGTTGACTACATGGGAGTCCAGCAGCAGCCATTAAGCCAACTGCTGGTCCCTAAACTGTATGTATTTGAAGCATTTATACAATGTCTGGCATGAGTAAATTTTTTTTGAACATGTACATTATTATTCTTGCCCCAGTTTGGGCACTCACTGAGCCAGGGGTTGAAGCTACAGAAGTGCTTAGAGGTAATCCATGAGGGACTGGGGTAGAGGAGAACCACCTAAGGACAGGATATGGATGAATGGTGAAAGAAATCTAACCTGAGCTCCAGTGTTCAGGTATTCAAATTAATCTTTGAATGAGGAATCACTTTGTTCTGTGCTGGGCTGAATACTGACATAAGGTATAGTCATATTAAGGATTCTTAGAAGTGTATATCCTAGTATTTAGATGGAAAGAGAGAGGAAATGTGTAGTCAGACCAAAGCCTAGGAAAAAATAATTCAGATCGTAAGTCCAAAAAAATGTCTTTTTAAAAAAAATTTTAGGTTATTATGATAGTCTGGGGACAGAAACCGTGATTACTGTTCATAATTCTGACATGTTTGTCACTTCCTTGCACTTTTATCACTATTGTTCCACTTCCGCTTTATTAATCAGAGGCTAATCCAAAATATATACTTGTCTGTCTAGGAGATCACAGATAGGAAAGGGTAAGAAATTATATTCTGGTCTGATACCAGAATATGTGACCTCAGGAAAAGATGATGCAATACTGAATGGCCAGGCCCAGGCTTGGTGATCCTCTACTAAGATACTGTACTCCACAAGCTGGAACCACCTAGGAGGGCCAGGTTCCATCCCCAGTTCAACCTAAAAGCCAGCTCAGTGCCTGTAATCCCAGGGATATGGAAGGCTGCCACAGGAGGATCACGAGCTTCAGGTTGTCTTGGGAAGCACAGCGAGACCTTACCTAGCTGAAATAAAAATAAATTTAAAAAACAAAAGAATAAGGAACCAGCAGGTGACATACAGGTTAAGGCACTAGACTCCCACCTAGCTGACTGTGGTTCAAAACCTAGACCTGGCAGCTTGAAACTCACACCAAGTGCATGAGGGTGCATGCCCCAAAGTCTCAAGAGGAAAATAGAGAAGGGACTGTGGCATGGCCATCTCCCCAGGGGGGTGATTTCTCATTCTCTCTCTGTCTCTCTGTCTCTGGAGAGTGCATGCGCCTTATACCAAAAAATCTCTCAAAAAGAATTTAAAAACAAATAAAAGAATGAATGACCAAAGAATAGATATGTAAACTCTAGAAAGAATAAATAAATCAGGTTAAAATCAGGTCTTAGTATAGTAGAGAGAAACTCAGAAGTCATATTAGACCTGAGGAAAGCGCTTAACCATGGAAAGGCTTTATTGTTTTTGAAATAGTCTGCTTTCATAAAAAGCAACTGACATTTTAATGAGGAGCTTGACAGGGCAAAGGTTTGTTTAGAGAGCTAAGCATCATAGGCAGTGACAATGACAGGTCCATAAGCTACCATTAAAAATAAAATAAAATACCTGAATGCATGAGAATAAACTTCCACTATATCCTCACTTGCCTTTCTGATCATGAATGCACTGGAGTTCAGCATCACAATGAGTTTAAGAAACTGTAGCCACCTGGTAAAATGTCAGAGCACTTGGCCAACTGTCAGACCACTTGAAGGCTATTCCTCTCCTTGGTTCATTAATCTTACCACAACAGTATCTTGTGTACATTGGCATTTAGGAAATTTCCCTATTACACCTTTCTGATAATCACTCAAAGCAAATTACTGTTCTCTAGTGCAACTTTACCATGCCTTTTCTTGCAACCTGCCATGAATATGCCAACATGAAATGGAAGAAAAATAAAGGAAAAGGTGACTTTGCAAAAAAATGTTTAACTCTTCTAAAAACGGCATGTCCTCAGTTGGAAACATCCAAGATGTCACTTTGTTTACTCTCCATATTATAAAGCATTTCCATCTTTGTATTTACACCTTCTCTCATGGTCTCACTTAGATCCAAATTCAAGCAGAGAGAAGAGAGACTACTTCCACAGTAAACTGAGATTTGGAGAAGACATGTGAATTGCATAAATGAAGTCCAGTTAAAGACATGCAAATTGAAAAATTTGCATGTCAGGCACTGAATATACTGTGAAAGAATTTCCTCTTTTTGTCTTCAGTGTTTATAGTCCACAGCTTTTCTTTTTAATTTGCTGGAAGGTGCTTGTATGAAAGAGAGAGACAGAGAGAAAGAGAGAAAGAGAATATACTTGCATGGGTCATGGTCACACTGCAATCCCTGTTCCTTCATCTCTTCCTTCTGGGGGGCTTTAGGAACACACATATATGTGCCCTGTGTGTTTTTTAAATTGCTGGTCCAGGAATCAAACCGCATGGTCTGCCATGTGGGATCCAGCCACCTTAAATACCAGTCCATGTGCTAGCATTGGAGTCTAACTTTAAAAAGAACACCAAAGAAAATGTCATTCTATTTTTAAAAGGGGGTGATCTGGGAAATATGTCTGGAATGCAGAAACATCAATGCATAAACAATCGTGCATTCTTTCTTGTATTGCCTACTTTTAAAAATGTTACCTCTGAATTCCAGGCAGACTCTCTTTCTGGGGAAAAATAGTCAATGTTCAAGAGACCTAGTAATTCACTTAGGCTTTATTCACTTAGAGAGATAGAATGTCAAATGCAGAAAGACCACATGCCACCAGGAATTTAGTTTTGATTGGCTGGACAAACTCAAAGTTGCTTTTCCTATCTCCTCCTTCCTCAAAGGTGGACACAGGCCCAAATCCTATCTTATTTTTCAAATACCCTATGCTCATATACTTGATATCCATAATGTTCTATCAATGTAAAATAAAAAATAGATAGCAATAATTATACTTTCTAGAAAAGATCATTGCGTGGCCATCCCCCCTGGGGGGTGATTTCCTGCTTTCTGTCTCTCTGTCTCTCTCTGTCTGTCTGGCAAGCGCACGCGCCCTATAGCAAAAACCACTCCAAAAAAAAAAAATATTAATAACATACATTTTGCATTATGCTTTAGAAATGATATACTATGTATACCTTTGTTTTCCATTTTAGCTCCTCTTCCATGAAAATAAATGCCAGAACTCCATTGTGCATGTGAAGGAAATGGAACTGCCTAAAGACAGACAGCTACAATGCAAAGAAAATAGCGTATAGCAACGGGATGGGGTAACATCTTACCGTACTGCGATGTAATATTGGCATATTCACGGCAAGTTACAATGGGATAAAAGTTGTCTTTTGCATTAGCTCAATCATTCTTCAAAAAGGTGTTACAAAGCTGGTACTTGAAAATAATTATTCTACACAGGAGAAGCAAAATTTTAATAACAACAATAAAAAAAGTAACTGGTTCAATCAACTAATACTATTCGAAGGCAGAATTAAATTTCACTTGGTTACATTCCAAAATTTAGGTTTGTTTTTATTCTACATCATAGAGAAAAGCATTTTCCATTTCAATGTATAGAGCAAAAAAGAACGCTAATGAGAACAGAGTAGCTAAGAGTGCCAAGCCCGAAATCAGATTTACGTAATGAAAATGCCAGTCCTGCCAGCATGTCCTGGGGCAGGATATTTAATTTTTCTATTTTTCAGCATTTTTTGCCTATACAATGGAACTAAAGATAGATATCCTCCCAGGGATATTATAAACAACTGATGAAATACAGCATGTAAGTTCTTAATGCGGTGTCTGTTTCATAACATGCAGTCAGTAAAGGTTTGCCAAGCAAAGGATGGTAATACTTACTTTTTCTTCTTCAGCATGGTCTAAGATCTAGTATTATTTAAGATGTAGGGTGGGATCTTTATTAGTGACCCTCCTCTTGAGGGCAACATACCAATCATATTGTAACCATAAAGTGTCCCCAATAATGTTTTATCTCACCAACTTAAAAAGAGGGTTGATGTGACAATGATTGTTGAGAAGAGTTTATTTCAGAAAAGGATATCTGTTTACTAAAGTAGGAATGAAGCTTACAGGCAGGGACCCTTAGGAGTCAGATTGTCATACTTTTGTAAAATTTATAAAAGAAGACATTTGAATTAAGACTGGTCAAGATCATTGTTTCTTTCCTGTCCAAATCCCACTGCGTCTCACTCTCTGCTTGGGTTGGTTGGAGTTGAAGTATTCTATGGACATTTTGGGCATTTGCCCAAAGGCCAATGGTTCAGGACTATGTGGATTTAGCAGGATATGTTTATAAGGTTCAGTCACTATGCGTATGGTTGATATTACTATTTGTCTTGATGCGGGAATGAATTCTAAAGGTAGATCTAGCTCTCTTGCAATAGCACACCGATCGGTGTAACATGATATAAAATTGTCCAGTGTCCCCAGCACAAGAATTATGTGATAAGATAAAAAAGATTTGAAGTTTGTCTGTACAATAGGCTTTCAATCAATATATATATGTAACTTTTTAATTTATTTTAATTTGACCAGAGAGGAACAGAGAAAGAAAGAGAAAGTGAGAAAACAAGAAAACAAGCTGCCAGATCTGGGACTCAAACCACAAATGGCCATGTGGAAGTCCAGTGCCCTTAATCACCATGCCACCTGCTGGCCCCATAACTTTTTAAAGAAAGGATTTCGTTCTCAATGAATCCTAGTCAAACCATAGTTTTTATCCTATCAGGAATATAATTGCAGGGAAGCAGGAGGTGTGGTGGTTGAAGCATTGGATTCCTACATAGTTGAACGTGGTTCAAATTCCAGACCCGATGGCTTGCTTTTTCACTTTACCACTCTCTGTCTCTCTATGGAGAGCTCACATGTCCTATAGCAAAATTAAATGCAATAATAATAAATATAATTAAATAAATTATTCTCTAAAAATATGATTTATTTGGTGGGCCAGCCTCATGGCGCAATGGTAATGCTATGATCAGGATGGGCTGGATTTCACAGGGCAACTGTTGTTTGAGCTCCTGTGTAGGTGGCCAGATATACACTGGGTTCATGTGTGAGTGCCCAGGATCTGGTGAGCTGAAGGGCTAGAGAAAGGGGACTGACACATGGACAGACTGCAGTGTGCTTATTTTTCTCTCACACATGTGCACATGAGCTGTATTGTGAGTGAAGAAAAAAAAATTTTAATGAATATTTGGTAATTTGTGGAAATAAATAACAAACAATCAAACTTGCTGGAGGAAAGACTAAAATTAACTTTCTATTCACTCTATAAAACCTGATAATTCAAAACTGTCATAAGATTATGCAGCCCAATAATTTAGGAACAAAAAAAGTATTATGGAACAGTTTCATGAAGCTAATTAATTTTAAAATATTCTATTCTTTTGGCTTGTGTGGTATTTGTAATCTTCTTTTCAATTTATAATCTGTTGTGAGTCCTTTACTCACTCTAAATAAATGCCTTCTCTGATACAAATTTGCATTAATAATTTCATATTCTTTATGTTACAGAAGGCTTCACTCCTATTGTAAAATATTCAAGAATTACAAAAACATGAAGACTCCTCTTCTAGGATGTCTTCCAAATATGCAGAAATTAGGTGATTCTGAATTTTTGTGGGTAAATGCTAGCTGAAGCAACTTAGTGTAAACTGTGAGAACAGAGACAGTTAACATGAAGGGAAAGATGACATCATGTCACATTTCAGTTGGTTCTTTACTTCCCTTTTGGGCTCTTTGAGGCTGCAATGCAGAGCTCTGCAAGCTCAGGGAAGGAATATCCTCTCTTGACTTGTCATATCTATCAGGAGGGCTCTTGGCAAGGAACTGCTTGAAGAACAAACAAACAAATGCACCCAGAGATGTGGAGAGGCATTACAAGAATTCAAAAGGGGCTTGAGAGAGAAGCAGTAAAGAGACTTCTGTGGTAATAAAGAGATTGGAGATGTTTTCACTGCTTAGAATAATGCTCCTTCCTATTAGTCCCCCACCATCTTTATTTGTTGTAATCACTGTACTTTCTTTTATTATTTTGTTTTTACCTCTTTAATCCCAAATTCATGCAACAAATGATGGAACATGGCAACCACATCCCAGGATGTGAGTTATGTATTAGGATATTATACTGAGTAAAACCACATACATGTGTACATGTGGAACACATAGCTAGTGTGAGAGATGACTAAAAATATGCACAAAACCCAGACATAAACCATAACAATATGTGCTACAGAAGACTGGTAAAATGAAAGTATGTGCAAGTGAGCATGACCTATCAGATGTCCAGACAAGTGCCTTGTGTATGCAACATTTTCATTAATTTCTAGTATATAAATATAATTTAGCAAAAGGACAGAAGTTAGGATGAGAGAGAAGATGAACATTTCAATAAGGAAAAGAAACAAAACCATATAGGGCAAAGTAGGAAGCATGAGAGTAAATGAGAGAAAAAGTCATGTCCAAAAAATATGATTAATTTGTTATTTTGATAAAATTTATGTTGTAAAAATACATTGCATAACACAGAATAATATAATCACTTACTATTTTTTGTGATTGCTAGAGGGCATGTACACTTGCTGGATAAAGAGAGGGAGAGAGAAAAAAGAAGATGGCAAAGTATCCTACAAAGGAATGTGGTCATGCCAGAATCCCTTCTCCTTTATATCTCCAACATGTTGGGAATTTGGGGCATGCACACACATGTGTCTGGCATATTGTTCAAGTCACAGGGAAACGATTCAAACCACCATTGACCATGTGGGCTATGACCCCATAACCACTATAGGCAATGGGGCCAGCCCATCACTTTCACTACTATCACTACCATGTTCATGATCACCAATTGTAATCCTATGTGCCCAAAAGTATGCCAATTATTTTTCCTTTTTGTTTTATAATAGAACACACATACCTGTGCCCTGGGGGTAAGGTAGAAAAAAGGCCCCCTTGTAAGGATCTTATCATATTTAACACCCTTTTCCTTATCCTCCATCTCCTCAGGATCCTGGCTGCCAGCACACTTATCTGGTGGTCACCATTTGGCTTCCACTACTGCTGAGTGCTAGCATCACCACTGTGCCACAACTGGGGCAGTACTATTTTTTTTTTTTTTTTTTTTTATGTTTGCCAGGAGTTGTATACACTCACTAAAGAGACAGGAGGAGGGATGGGAGTGAGAAAGCACTTCTCAAGGGAAATGGTCTCCTTGCAATTCTATCTTTATCCCTCCTTTGAGGATTTTGGGCGTACATACTGTGTATGCGTTTCAAGCCTCTGGGTCAGGGACTCAAATCATGTAGTTGCAGTGTAGGATCTAGTTGCTTTAACCACCACACTAAGGGTGGGTCCCCATACTGATTTTTTAGCATACATCTTCTCATTTATTACCTAAACCATTCATTTGGTCATCTATCCATTCCTTCTTTCATTTGATATCTATTTTAATTTCTAATGTATGGCAGACACATTAATGTGTTATGCAGTATTTGGTATTTGACATATCAGATATAAATTCTACCCTAAAGAAACATTCATTTTTTTATTGACATGTAATTGCACAACTTTATACTGTACAATATGTTTTGTTCAAATCATGCATGTAGTAATGTCAATCAAGTCAAAGATATTACCATATATATAATTTCAGGAGAGAACTGTCATACAGTGTAGACATACAGTATATATTGAGCAGGAATATTCAATATTTGTCTTTCATAGTCTGGCTTGCCCCTATGTAGTTGGCTAGATATACACTGGGTTCAAAACTGCTAGACATGGGACCAGCAGTTAGCGTAATGGCAATGTTGCTAGACTCCCACGTAGTCGACCGCAGTTCGAGTCCTGGACCCGGTGGCTTAAACTCACGCCGGGCGCGTGTGCGTGCGTGCCCAAGATCCCGAGAGGAGAATGGAGGAGAAGGGATTGCGGCGTGGCCATCCCCTCTGGGGGGGTGATTTCTCGCTTTCTATCTCTCTGTCTCTCTCTGCCTGTCTGGCGAGTGCACGCGCCCTATAGCAAAAACTTCTCCAAAAAAAAAAATGCTAGACATTTTTGTATACTGATTTTGTATCCTGCTACTTTACTGAATTAATCTATCACGTTTAGGAGGGTTTTTGTTCTGTTTCGGTTTTAGTGAAGTGTTTTGGGTCTTCTATGTATATAATTGTGTCATATGCAAATAGAATGGTTTTATTTCTTCCTTTTCTATTTGAATGTTTTTTTTTTTTTTTTTTTTGGCTTGTTTGTTTGTTTGCACTCTTGTCTAATTGCACTTGTTAGGACTTCCACAAGGACTATGTTGAAAAGGAGGAAAGAAAGTGGGCAGCCTTCCCTTTTTCCAGTTTTTAGTGAGAAAACCTTCAACTTCTCCCCATTCATTATGATACCTCTGTTACATATGGACTTTATTGTTTTGAGAAATGTCTTTTCTATGCCAATTTTTCTTAGTCTTAATTGTGAAGGGATATTATTTCATTAAATGGTTTTTATACATCAGTTGATATGATCATATAGTTTTTTTTATCATTTCTTCTGTCATTGTGATGTATTATATTTATCGTTTTGTGTATATTGAACCACCTTGTATTCCCAGGATACAGCCTACTTGGTCATGATGTATATTCTTTCACTTGTATCTCCTTGAGGATTTCTGCATCTTATTCAGTAAGAATATTGGTCTGTACTTATCTTTGTTATGCCCTTGTCTGCTTTTGGGATCAAGATGATAGAAGCTTCATAGAATGAGTTTTAGAGAGTTCTTTCCTGTTGTAGCTTTAGAAAGAATTTGAGGAGAAATGAAGTTAATTCTTGTTTTTAAACATTTTGTAGAATTAAGAGTGAAGCCATTGGGACCTGGGCTCCCCCCCCACCCCACCCCTTGGGAGGCAATTTATCACTGATTCAATTACATTGCTTGTTATTGATCTATTCAGGCCTTTTATTTCTTCCTAGTTTCATCTAGGTAAATAATGTCCAGAAATAATGTCCATCTCATCTAGCTTTTCTTGTTTATTGGCGTGTGGTCATTCATAATATTCTCTCATGATCTTTTGTATTTCTGTTATATCTGTTTTTTTTTTTTTTTTTAAAGTAATTTAACTTTATTTATTATTATATCATTATTATTTTTCAGTTTGATCAGAGGAGACAGAGAGAGAGAGGAAGTGAGAAAGCAAGCTTTGAACTCTGTTCTAAATTTGTCTAGCGCCTAACAACGCCACTGTGCCAGCCCCTGTTATATCTGTTGTAATGTTGCCTGAAAATACATGGCTCTTTCTCTGTTCTAAATTTGTCTAGCTAACAATGTGTCCATTTTGTTTATCCTCTGAAAATACCACCTTTTAGGTTACATATATATATATTATTATTTTTTTTTTTTTGGAGAGGTTTTTTGCTATAGGGTGCGTGCACTCACCAGACAGACAGAGAGAGACAGAGAGATAGAAAGCGAGAAATCACCCCCCAGGGGGGATGGCCACACCACAATCTCATCCCTTCTCCTTCATTCTCCTCTCGGGATCTTGGGCACGCATGCACACGCGACCGGCGTGAGTTTAAGCCACCGGGTCTGGGACTCGAACCACGGTCGACTACGTGGGAGTCCAGTGACATAGCCATTACACTAACTGCTGGTCCCAGTTTTACATATTTTTGTATAGTTATTTTATTCTATATTTCATTTAATTCTGCTCTAATATTTATTATTTACTTTTCTCTGGTATTTTTATTGTTGTTGTTTTTCCCATTCCTTGAGATGTGTTCTCAGGTTGTTTATTTGCCACCCTTCTATTTTTTTCCTGGGAGCACTGATTGATATGAACTTCTTTCTTTTGACTATTTTCACTATGTCCCAGAAATTCTGGGAGTGCATGCACCCTATAGCAAAAAAATATTTATAATTACATTTTCTCTTTCATCTCATTGAGTTTGTCACAATTAATATTCTGAATTATTTTTTTCTGGCATTTCTGTGAATTCTTTTGTATTATCCAATATTGGTGAGGAGTTACTGTGTTCCTTTGAGAGAGAGCTATTTCCTTATTTTCTCATATTTCTTGTGTCTCTCTGCTGGTTTTTAGGCATCTGGCAAAGTACTCACTTCTTCCTAATTTTTGGAGTAGGTTCTGTAGTATGAGAAGGGAAAGAATGGCCCTAAGTTCCAAACATGTCCCTGGCAAGTGGCCTTATCTTCCAAATTAGAGCAGAGCTTGCATAGCCTGTACATGATACAGTTCAGTTAGGTTAGAGGAGTTGTAATATGATGCCATCAGTTCAATTGACTCACCATTCCCCTGGATTTGATACTGATGGGAAGGAGAGTACAGGTCTGCCTTTCTTGCCAGATGGGGATAGTGTCCAAATTCTTCCGTCTCTGTTGGGGTGGAAGGTGCTCTCTTTTGAGTACTTGGCTCCCTCCAAGCTGTAGAAACCTGATTGTAGATAGAACACCTGCTCGTTGAACTGCAGGAAGCTGTAGCTCTCTTGCCAGCCCGAGCTGTGTGCGAGGTGGGAAGTCCAACTATTTTTTTCCCCTGAAGCTACTTGCTTTTTCAGTTCCCAACACTGTGTGTTATCTCTGTCCCAGTTTCCTTGTTCTTCGATGGGTAGTATTGGTAGAATCCATGGTGGTAGTCTTGTATTCTAAGTTTCAGAGGCGAGTTCTGTTTGTTTGTTTTCTCCTTCAGAAGCTAATTAGAGAGGGACAATTCCTTCAGAACCTCACTAGCTTCAGATTGTTGGCTCCTCTCTACTTTTGCAAGTATAATTGAGGCAATCTAGAAGTTCCTGCTGACTCCTTCATTCCCCCTGAAGGTCCCACCAGAGTCTTCTCTGCAGGGGCTGCTCACAGGCTGTGACCATGGCCTGGATACCTGTGGGCTGTGGAGGCAGCAGCAGTAGGCTTTTCAGTCAATAGCCATGTTCTCCTGACTTAACATAACCTCTCTGGTCTAGACGCAGTCAGAGCTGAACCACAGGGCTGAACTGGGTGAGTAGGGGCAGGAGGTGTCAGGGACAGGACACAGGCAGTAGCCGCAGCATGGAAAGCACAGGTACTGGTAACTAGGATCAAGAAAGTTCATTTAACTTGATACATGTTGTTATTTTTTCATTGCTTTTATACACACACACACACACACACACCTTATTTACTCTGCATTCTGAAATTATAGCCCTTATTTTGTGGTTCCTCACTGGAGGCCATCTCAAACTGGCTAGAAGAGATAAACACAGGCCAGAATCAAGACATTTAGAAAGAAAAAGTAAATCCTTCTGGCTTGGAGCTGGCTGAGGTGGTGCCACTAGGCACAGGGAATACCTGTGGGGAAGTGCAGACTGCTGAGTGCTTGGTCCTCCATCTACCAGCCGATGTACTGACATGCTGCATCCCTGACAGGGGTGAGGTCTTGGGGAATAGGGTCAGGTGTCTGTTTCCTGGAAATTTGTTACCATAATCCACAGTACATAGTCAATTCCCAAAGATCTTGAAACCTCCATGCCAGCACACACTTAGTAGATGGATCGGGGATAGGTGAAAGGCTTTTCCTTGCAGAGGTTCAAGGTTCAACCTTTTTTTTTTTTTTTTTTTGGAGAGGTTTTCGCTATAGGGCGTGTGCGCTCGCCAGACAGACAGAGAGAGAGAGATAGAAAGCGAGAAATCACCCCCCAGGGGGGATGGTCACGCTGCAATCCCTTCTCCCCCATTCTCCTCTCGGGATCTTGGGCACGTACGCACACGCGCCCGGCGTGAGTTCTAAGCCACCGGGTCCGGGACGCGAACCGCGGTCGACTACGTGGGAGTCCAGCGACATAGCCATTACGCTAACTGCTGGTTCCCCAGAGGTTCAACCTTTAGTCAATCATCTGCAAGACACACCATTGTTTTTCCAGCCTAGAGTAGGAACAGCCATGACTATGCTCTGCCATGGAACAGAGGGGGCAAGAGTGTCCATTTTGATGTTCTGCATGTCCATATTCCTATCAGTACAAAGGGTGACAAAGTAATGAGAGGGGGAAAAAAAAAGGGGAGAAAATCAGGTGGACCAAGGATTTCAGAGGGCAGAAAAACAAGTAGACAAGAATTCATCTCAGGGAGGTGATACTGTGTGAGAACCAAAATTCCAAGTCCTGGCACATGTTCCATGGTCCTCTTGAATGTCACATACAAAATTACCAAGAGAAATAAAATCATTAAGAATTCCAACACAGTGACTACATATCAATGAAACCCAAATATACTGTGCTTTTAAGTGTAGGGCCCTGACTGTGCAGTTATATGGTCAAATGTCCATCCACACAGCCGGCTCCAGTGAGGGACAGAGAATAATTATGTACAGTGGTAAGAAAGGCTTCTGTGGGGCCAGCCAGGTGGTCTGGTGGTTAAGATAGCTGGATCCCACATAGTTGACCACATGGTTTGAGTCACAGACCTGCCAACCTAAAAAAGCACTCTAGGAGTGTGGGTGTGCCTGCCCCAATTCCTGAGAGGAATATGCCAGAGAAGAGATTGCAGTACAGTCATCCCTGCAGTACAGTCATCCTTTTTGGAGGCTGGTTTCTCTCTCTCTCTTTCTCTCTCACTCTCTGACAAGTGCATATGCCCTATAGTATTGTAAATTAATATATATATATATATATACACATATATATATATATATGTGTATATATATATATATATATATTTCTCTGAGGAGGTGAAACCTGGCAGATACAAAGATTCTAAGCATGAAGGAGGAGGGAATAATTATATCATTATAATATCTTCTTTAATATTTACAGAGGTTAATTAACCTTTGTGTGACAAAAGCCAAATTCATCTTATTTCAAAGACTTTGCTTTTAACTACTGTTTTAATATGTTCCCACTTAGGAATATTGTGTTTGCCCTGTTATGCATTTTCCACAAATAAGACAAGGATTGTTTACTGATAAAGAGCTATGCAAAAAAGTAGAAAATCTGTCAGAAGCTGCAATTGTAGTCTTAGTTCATTGAAAACAAATGAAAAACAACACTGCCAATGAAAATATAAGCAACCATAAAACCAAAGGACCACATTGCTTTTTGGCATGAACTTTGTCTTTGACTTTCAGTCACTAACACAGTAATAGTCTATACCATTTGTCATAACTTAAAAGAAGATGCTTCTTGTTCAGATTTTTCATTTTTGTTATAGTTTATGTCTTCCCATTTTTCTTTTCATCCTAACACCTGAAGGTTGAGCAACTAAGAATGGAGTTGTCCAAGCCTGTCATGTCATTTTATGTCTCTGAGTCATTGTGCATCATGTTCCTTCCTCCATCACCCTGCATTACCACAGTGGCCTTGGCTTGTTCACACCAATCCTTTCCAGTTTATACTAATCATTTCTCTCTGGGTGTAGACTGCATAATCTTCATGTTTATAGAGTTAACATTGTGTTTAGTCCATAGTAGGTACTCATTTAATGCATATTGATTTGGACTCTTCCATGGAATATTGTTCAACATCATCATCTCTCTCTCCCAAACAGATCATTTTTTTAAATCATTTTCCATAACAGTGCATCCAACAGACCACTTTCTTGACAGTGAAACTGCAAAATAAATAAGTCTCTGATTGTATAACCCTTTATGTTGGCATTTTCATGCAACCAATGTTCCCAATTAATGTTCGAGCAAAACAATTTGAACAGTCATGTCAGTGGTCAGTTTTGTTCAGTAAAGGAATAGCATTTGACTCCAGAGAGAGAGAATCAGACAGACAGAAGACAATAAAATGAAACAGTTTTCTTTTTTTTCTATCTAGTTGTGAGTATGAAATATACATTAAAGGTAGTTCTTGAGGTCTGTTTGTGTTCTTGTCTAGCTATTATGCCCATTAGGCACCCAAGAAAACAAATAAGATGTACAAATATTCTGCAGAAGAAAGGACAAGCCCATGAATCTAGCAAACATAAATTATTTAAAAATACGTATTCAATTTTATGTAAAGTACATATATTATGATTAGCATATTTGTGAACATAATATAAAAATATATAAAAGTATGTGTAGTTTCATTGTTACTGGAACCAGTCTAATTATTCTGTTTACAAAAGTTCATTTCTTTCTCATAGCAATCTTCTTTTTGTTTGTTTTTAAATTACTTCATTATATTATGACTGACATGCAAAAACCTCTACATATTTAGTATACAACTTGATGAGTTTGGAGATATTATATACCTATGAAACCATCACCATAATTGGTGCCTTAAATATATCTACTACCTACCAAAGTTTCCTCTTGCCCCTTTTAATATTATTGTTGTTATTTATTATAATTTTGTATGTGTATGGTAAGTGCACTTAACCTAAGATCTACCATTTCTGCAAAATTTTAAGTATACAATATTGTCAATACTATATTGTCAACTCTAGTGTACAGTGCTATACAGTCAGATGATAAGGACATTCAATGTCACATAACTGAAACTTTGTACCCTTTGACTAATACCTCTGATTTCCCCTCTGCCTAGCCTTTGGTAACCACCACTCTTCTCACTTCTTGGAGTTTGACTACTTTAGATTCCTCCTGCTAGTGGTATCATGTAGCACTTGTGCTATAGCTGGCTTATTTCACCTATCTTTTTTTCTTTAAGAATTAATTTTTATTTAATTTTATTCATTGTCTTTGTTTATTTATTCATTTATTTTTTATGTTGACCAGAGAGAGACAGAGAGAAGGAAAGTGAGAAAGTAAGTAGCCAAGTCTAGGACTCGAACTACAGTCAGCCATGTGTGAGTTCAGCCACCTGAATTACCACTCCACCTACTGGCCCCATATTTCACCCATCTTAATTTTCTGCAAGTTAATCCATGCTGTAACAAATGGCAGGATTTCCTTATTTCCACATTTCCTTAATCTTTTCATCTACTGATAGATATTTAGTTTGTTTCCATATCTTGGCTATTGCAAAAAAACTCTGCAGTAAACATAGAAGTGCAAATTTCTCTGCAATATCTAATTTCAATTCCTTTGGATACAAACTAAGAAGGATGTTTGAATGGCTGTTCTTGTCTTAATTTTTTTATGGATATCCATACTGTTTCCAGAGTGACAGAACCAATTTACATTCCCACCAATGCTATGCAATAGTTCTCTATTTTTTCTACATTCTTGTCAACACTTAATTTTTTTTTTTTTTTTTTTTTTTTTTTTGGAGAAGTTTTTGCATTAGGATGTGTGTGCTCGCCAGAAAGACAGAGAGAAGCAGAGAAACAGAAAGCAAGAAATCACCCCCCAGGGGGATGGTGACTCCGCAATCCTTTCTCCTCCATTCTCCTCTGGGGATCTTGGGCACACACGCACACCCACCCAATGTGAATTTAAGTCACCAGGACCGGGACTTGAACCACAGTTGACTACATGGGAGTTCAGTGACATAGCCATTACGCTAACTGCTGGTCCCAATAGCCACCCCTACAAAGATGTGATTATATTTCAGTTTTTATTTGCAATTCCCTGATGAATAATGCTGATATTATATACCTGCTGGTCATTTGTATATCTTCTTTGAAGCAAGGTCTATTTTGTTCCTGTGCAAGTTTTTAATCAGATTTTTTGTTTCATTTTGTTCTTGAAAGATTGAGTTGTAGGAGTTTCTCATACATTTAGGAAATTAATCCTTTATTAAGTATATCATTTGCAAATATTTTCATCTCCTCCATAGGTTTCCTTTCTTTATGCCTTTTAATTTTTTTCTGTGAGAGAGACAAAAAGAAGAGGACAGAGACAATGACACAGGGAGACAGCACCCCCATAGGGTCTTGATGTCATGATCCACCTTCAGCTTCAGCCAGCCCCGGATAATGACCCCAGGAAAGTCTGGCATACTTAGGGAGATCTTCAGATACTAAATCAGAGCCTCCCAATGTAGGTCAACCTCACAAGACATCACATTTTACCACTGCACCACTATCTGGTCCCCGCCTTTTCATTCCTGGCTGTACAAAAACTTCATCTCTTAGAGTCCTATTTAACCTGTGCTTGCTTCAGTTGACTATGCTTTTGATATTATACTGAAGAAACCATTGTCAAGATCAATGTCAAAATATTTTCCTGTTTTCTTCTAGGAGTTATAGGGTTTCAGTTCTTATGTTTAAGTATTTAATCCATTTTAGTTTATTTCTGTGTATAGTTAGCAGGAATCCAGTTGTATTCTTTTGCATATGGATAGTCAGTTTCCTACCACCTATTGAAGAATCTATTATTTTCCTGTTGTGTATTGTTGATACCTTTGTCAAAGATCAGTTGGCCATAAATGCGTGTGTTTATTATGGGCTCTCTATTCATCTAGTTTTTTTTTTTTTATTTATATACTATTGTAGTATTGTCTTAATTACTGTAGCTTTGCAATATTTTTTGAAAAAAGTGTAATGCCTTTGGATTTGACTTCTCAGTCAAAATTTGCTTGCCTGTTCTGAGTCTTTGGTGGTTCTCCATATTTTAGAATTTTATTTCTATGGAAATTTTCTATTTCCATAGAAAAATATTATTGAGATACTAACAGGGATTCATTGAATTTGTACATTACTTAGTGTAATATGAACATTTTTAACAATGATTAGTTCTTCTAATTTATGAACATGAATGTTTTTCCATTTATTTATGTCTACTTTTCTTTCATCAGTATTTCATAGTGTTTAGTGCTCAAGTCTTTCATGTAGTTGTTTATTCCTAAGTGATTATTTTTGAAGCTATTGTAAATGGGAGTGTTTTCTTAATATCACTGTATTATAATTTATTATTAATGTATAAAACAAAACTGAGTTTTAAATTTTGTTTTAATATCTTATGAATTATTGAATTCATTTATTAGCTATAACAATTTTTTAGGTTTCTTTTTTTAGGTTTTCTACATATAATATGCCATTGACAAAGAAAGATCATTGCATTTCTTCTGTTATGATTTGGATGCTATTTATTATTTTTTTATTGCCTAATTATTTTGCTATGACTCCCATTACCATTTTGAATAGAAGTGGCAACAGTGGACATCCTTGTCTTGTTCCATATCCTAGAAGGAAAATTTTCACTTTTTCAGCATTGAATATGATGTTGTTTATGGGCTTTTTTTTTTGGAGAGGTTTTGCTATAGAACACATGTGTTTGCCAGAAAGACAGAGAGAGACAGAAAGCAAGAAATCACCCCCCAGGGAGGATGGCCACACCACAATCCCTTCTCCTCTGTTCTCCTCTTGGGATCTCAGGCACACATGCACACACTCCCAACGTGAGTTTAAGCCACCAGGTCCAGGACTCAAACTGTGGTCAACTACATGAGAGTCCAGCGACATAGCTAGCCATTACACCAACTGCTGGTCCCCTCTATGGGCTTTTTAAATATGGTCTTCATTGTGTTGTGGTAAGTTCCTTCTGTACCTGCATTACTCAGAGGTCTCTAGAAAAACAGCACCAATAGAAAAGGAGTAAAAGAAAGAAAGAAGGATTTATTATAGATTAGTTCATGAGATTATGAGGTCAAGCTGGTGAATAAGAGATATAATCTGAATCCAAAGGCCTTAGAATGCTGGGAGAGTGATAGGAAGAGAAAAGAGGAGGCATCCAGTTTGATAGTCTGAGAACCAGTAGCTCTGATGTCTGAGGAATGAAGATGGAGGTGGTAGCTCAAGAAGAGAGATATGATTTTACCTTTCTCCACCTTTTTGTAGTGTAAGGACTCTCAATGTATTGAATGATGCTCACCAACACTGGTGAGAGAAGATCTTTCTTCAGTCTACAGAATCAAATGCTAATCTCTTCTGAAAACACCCTCATAGACATACTGAGAAATAGTGTTATTTCTGGTTATCTGGGGGGACAAAATTTATCCCAGTGCAGTTTGCACATATAAGTCATCATTATAATGCCTAGATACCACAACAGTCTTGTAATCTTGGAAGAGAAATTAAAATTCAAGCTCAGGCAGCCAGCAGGTGGTTTAGTGGTTAAAGCGCTGGACTCCCCCATGGCTGACAATGGTTGGAGTGCCGGACCCAGTGGCTTGAAACTTACACTGGGAGCAGGGCATGCATGCCCAAAATCCTGAGAGGAGAGTGGAGGACAAGGAATTGTGGCATAGCCATTCCCCAAGTGGTGATGGTTCACTTTCTGTCTCTCTGTCAAGCACACACGTCATAGCAAAAAACTCCTTAAAAAAATAAAATAAAATAAAAATGCTTAGAAAGAGGTTAAATAATTTAAATTTTGATGTTTAAAAATTTTCATGTTATTGGTCTACCAAACACAATGATAATATGAAAAACAGTCATAAAGCACAAGAGCAATTAGAGCTGTAACTTGAAAAGCTTCCAATGCTTATTAAATTCTTATCATATACTCATTCTTAATGCTATAGATATATCATTTAACTCTCAGCCCTAACCTATAAACTTGTTATCCCTATTTGACAGAAGTTCAGAGAACATAGATACGGTACCCAAGGCTTACACTGCCTTTATATCAGGGAACTGCATTTTTAAACCAAGCAGTCTCACAGAAGAGCTCTAGTCCCAAATATCTTTATTTCAGAACCATGTGTGTGGGTTACAGTAGGTTTGTAATATCTGTAGACCTACATGTGCTCAGATAAATATCAATGAAAAAATAACTTGAAACATTTGATAGGCAATGTGGTAAATAAATATTATTATCATAACAAAGTATCAGGAGAGAACATCAGTTCTACTGTTTCAAGACATCTCTCTAACAATCTTCTGGATACTCCAGTGACATAGCTATTTGTGAAAGTGATAGTTTCAAAGACAGCAGGCAATGTGGTGATTAAAGCAGATGGATTCCCATATGGCCGACTGCAGGTTCAATTCCTGCCCCTAGTTGCTTGAAAATCACATGGAGAGCATGTGCATGCATACCCAAAATTCTGAGAGGGAAATGGAGAAGAACGGAATGGCAGTATGACCCTCACCCTGGGAAAGTGATTTCTCACTTTCCCTCTCTATGTCTGTCTCTTCTCTGGCAAGCACATGTACACTATGGCCAAAAAAAAGAAAAAAAGAAAGAAAGAAAGTGTTATTTCAGGCTATCTGGTAGTGTTGTGGTGGTAAGAGGTGACTGGATCCCACATGGCTGACTGTGTGGTTTGAGTTCCACACCTGTAGATCTGAAAAACATTCCAGATATATGCATATGAATGCCCAAAATCCTGAGAGGAGAATTGGAGGAGAAAATATTGTGAAATGGCCCTCCCTCCTGGTTGGCACTTTCTGATTTTTCTTCTCTGTCTCTCTCCAATGACTGAACATGTACTGCAGCAAATCTTTTTTTTTTTTTTTAATGAAAATGATAGTTTCAAAATATCTATAGCAAAAATTATGATAAGGTTACATGAATACTCCCCATATTTTAAAACAAGACCTTGTCTCTTGGCATGATGTCAGTGCTTATATGGATGTGGTTGAGGGGATATAAGGAGGGAGTAGAATCTTGGGTGTTATAGCTAACCCAGCTATGCTGGATTCTCTGTACCAGGCACTTTATATTCATTATAGTCTTATGTCACAGAAAATATGTCTGTGAGTTAGGAATTAGTACTCTCATTTTAAATGTGAGAAGTCCAATTTTTTTTAAAGTTAATTAACTTCCCCAAAATCAGCTGGCTATTGAGTACTAGAGATAAAAAATAAAAGAAGGAATATACAACTCTAATATTTCTGCTTATACCTACTAAGTTATATTATTGTCTTTCTTCCTAAACATCTGCTGTATGGAGTCATGTTGGTCTTGTGAACCCTATGAACACTATGGGTCTAAAACACAAAGTAGTTGGGCAGGTTGAGAGGATAGCTTATTATATCCATATCCTTTTCCCAGGATGATCTTTATTGTGCCTTAGGTATAAGAGAATCACAAGAGAGTTCTCTGGTGTTGATTTTTGCCATTACAATCAAAACTATACCATTTGGGATTATTGACAACATTCTATTTTTATTTCTGTACCTGTGTTTGTTAAGATGTGACTATAATGTTGATGCTAAGGTAAATGATGTCTCTCTTAAAAAAAAAAAAAAAAAAAAAAAAAAAAAAAAAAAAAAAAAAAAAAAAAAACAAGCATGGTATTTGATTCACTAAATTGGACCTGATCTTTTCAATGAACATATATAACATATATTGTCCTCTTGCTAATTATCATTCATGTCCTGATGGCAAGTCTCTGGGTGGGCATGGGGGAAAGAGGTCAAATGGTAGTTGAGTAATAAAATTTAGGGAGAATGTTATGGATTTATTTTGACTATTGCAGCATTTAACAAATATGACCTATTTTGGAGAGATTTGAGATTCATATGCAAAAGGAAATTTCTCACATTACCTTGTATAGTAGGGGTTCCCAACACCTGGGCCATAGAGCAGTGACTGTCCGTGACCTATTGGGGGCCAGGCTGCTGACCTGTGCCAGTCCATCAGGCTGCACAGCCAGGAGTGAAGAACAGGTGATCTAGTAAGACTTTGTGTTTACAGCCACTCCCCATCACTCTCATTGCCACCAGTGCTCTACCATCTGTCAGATCAGTGGTGATACAGGATTCTCATGAAAGTGTGAACCCTATTGTTGTGTGATTGTTTCATTGTATAAGTCAATGCAGTAGTAGTGGAAATGGGATGCACAGTGGATGTGGTGCACTTGGGTCATCCAGAAACCAAACCTCACTCATCCCTGTCCATGGAGAGACATCCCCAAGGCTGGTGCCAGGAAAGCTGGGGACCAATACTCTATAGAATAATCTTACTTGGTCCCATGTTTGAAATAGACACTAGGTATAATTACTAGGTATTTGTTTTCTTTCCTGCTTCATCAGTGGTTTAGAAAATAACTATTCTTTCTTTCTCTGTGTATACAACAAGAGACACTATTGAAATATAATTTTTACAAAAACTTCACTGTTTTCTCACATAATTTGTTCATCTGTCACAAATAGTGATACACTGAAATGGATAAAGGAAGGACTCTTAATTGTATAATGTGGTTTATTTCTTTAGCCAAATGGCTCAAGATTTTGGTCCAATATTCTTGTTTGATTTCCATTTTTGTTATTTTGGTGATCTGATTGTTTTTCTGGTTTGCCTATCCTTATACTTCTCATTGGTCATATTCTTCAACATTAAAACTATAATAGCTGGGGCCAGCAGGTGGCATGGCAGTTAAGGTGATGGTCAACTGTGGTTTGAGTCCTAGGGCGGTGGCTAGGAACTCACACGAGGTTCATGTGTATGTGTGCCCAAAATCCCAAGTGGAGAAAGAAGGAAAAGGGATTGCAACATGGCTTATCCCCACTGGAGGTTTGGGGGATTGGTGATTTCTCTGTCTCTTTCTGGCAAGAACATAGCAAAATCATGAAAATAACAAAACAAAAAACTAGAATAGCTTCCACTACTATACTTTCAAATTAGCTTTAGAGTTCGAAATGAGAAAATGAAACTTGTCTTCCTTTAACTTATGAAGAAAGACAAAAGTATAGTTACTATGTGCCAATATCCAGCAATGCAATGTTGTTTATATGTCTCTTATATATAATTGCTAGACTGGTGAAAGGAACCCATTCAAACAAGCTCACTTTTCTCTCTACTTCCTCTTGCTCATCTTAGTGAAAGAGTGTACAGCCATTATGAGTGCAAGGTTCTTCAGACAGTATTGCCCAATAGAAAGTTTGGCTCCATTACATAGAATTTGCATAAACTTAGGATCTTGATTAATTTCTCTGGGCATAAGCTTCCCTATCTACAAAGATGAGATACAAATTGTAAGTTCCTCATCAGGGTATTATTTTGATAAAATGAAAAGGCTTTACAAACATGGCAACTGTCCTGTATATATCCATTATCACTACTGATTAGATTTTAGCAAGCTAGCTGGGTCATGTCAGCTTTCATTATGCATCCTATGGGCCTCCCTTGCTTCTTCTAATTTGTCATTGGTCATTCTTGTTGCCTAATTGCATGCCCGTATTTAGCACAGCATTTTTGATACTGTATCTATCAATTTTGTTATAGAACCATAAACATCGTGCAGAAACCTAAGTCTTTATGACAGATCCTTTCACGCTTGTTAGTATTTCTTCATTTTGTAAGTCAGCTCATGTGCTCTTGTGGTCAAGGAACTTGCTGCATGTATTAGATACCTCCTTGAATGGCTTGAATAGTAAATACAGGAATTAGTCTTGAGGTAACAGACATCATGCCCATGTGGACTACACTCCTCCCACAAATGGTCTGTCTTCACATGATATAGATTCAGAATAGTTTAGTCCCACAAGCAAAAATTACTCTCTTGGTACAGAAGGCTGCAAAGGAAAAGATTAAGTTGTGAAACATATTTACCTGGGAGATTTGAGCACGTGCTTTTGTTTCTGATTTTCTCATTTTGCAATCTGCATTGTTTGTGCTGACAATTCCTTCTGAGAGGGGCTTTCAGCAACTTCCAGCTGGAAGAAAGAGGAGAAAACAAACAGCTTGCAAGCAAATACACGAAGAAATCTGGGCTTCTAAAAGAACATGTGCATGCTTGTGACTATTTAAGTCTTAATATCTCAACGTGGAAACCTGTCTTTTATAAGTAAAGAAATGGGTTTTTTATTCAGAAAAATATCTAGCCTTTGGTTATAGGAATCTATTTCTCTATTTTCTATTATAAAATCTCAGGAATGGAGCAGACCTGATAAGGATGCAAAGCCTAAAATCTTTTTAGATACTTGCGTGCTTTCTATAGACTTGAGAGATGCAAGGACCTTGAGAAAATAGACCTTGGCAGTGGGCTAGAAACAATACAAGTAAAGGAACAAACTAGGGCAGGATAATGGTCTGGGTGCCATCAGATACCTAGTAACATGTGGCTTCTGTCTAGGAGGATGAGAGGAAATCCAGAGGGATAAAAATAGTGAACTAGCCTTACTGAGTACCTATTTTGTGGAAAGTGCTGCAGTAAGTTGTATAGCTACTGTATCCTCTTTGATTTTCACAGCTATGCTGGGACGCAAGTACTAACATTATTGTTATATTTTATACACAGGCACATTGAAGCTTAGAAAAATTAGCCTGTCCAAGGTCAAACTCTCAGTGCAGAGAAGAAATTAAAAGCCAGGCAATTTATCTCTAGGTCTTTATTCATCATTATATTACTACCTTCTCTCCATTATCTGAATTATTGAACTTTTAACATTTGGTGTTTATACAGCATATACATATAGACTCTCAGAATTCATAGGAATAAAACACTAAGATACAATTCATAATACTGTATAAATTTTCTTAAAGGGTGATAGAAACAATAACAATGTTCCAACATTTATATTTTGTTTTAAGTAACTTAGTTGTCAGTATCCCTAGAGAAAAGACTAGGCCTGAGATTGTAACCAAGATAGAGGACTTGAAATCAGAAATTTCCTAAGTCATAGAAAGTGTTATACTTGAACCAAGTAGAGTTCATGTACAGAAGCATCTTCAAATTTAAAATCTCATCCAAAAACAGAGGAGACTTTTCCAAACAAAACAGTATTACAAATATTACCTTTTGCTTGATTTTCTCTTCTGTTCAATACTTAGTGAAAATATTAAAGGCAGCCTTATACTTGGTAAAGTTTAAAGTTTGTCGAGGGTAATGATTAGGGACCAGCAGTTAGCGTAATGGCTATGTCATTGGACTCCCATGTAGTCGACCGCAGTTCACGTCTCAAACCCGGTGGCTTAAACTCATGCCAGGCGCGTGTGCGTGCGTGCCCAAGATCCCAAGAGGAGAATGGAGGAGAAGGAATTGCGGCATGGCCATCCCCTCTGGGGGATGATTTCTCACTTTCTGTCTCTATGACTCTCTCTGTCTGTCTGGCGAGTGCACGCACCCTATAGCGAAAAACCTCTTAAAAAAAAAAAAAAAAAGAGTAATGATTAAATAATCAAAAGATACTTTATAAGAGAATAATAACAGGATATACTTGGAAATGTGTTTTTAAAATCATAATATTTATCAGTATTATAGTACCTCTAGGTACCATAATGTTTTATCAATTGCTCTACAACCATTATCTTAATATTCTTAGTAACATTCTAATACCATTTAGTACCCTGGAAGGAAATGCATTTGTAAAATACTGCGGTGTGGAAGTATTCCTACATGGCTTAAAACAAAATGTTCTTAGAGTTGAGTAATAAAAGGTGAGGAAAATTAAACAGAAAAAGCAGAGAAGGTCTTCCAGAAGAAGAAAACAACATATGCAAAGAGGCTTAAAGGTGTGGAGAGAAAGAGGCAATTTGTGAATAGAAAGTACAGTTTCAGATTAGAGGCCTTAAATGCCTAGCTTGGGTATTACACCTAAGGTAGTGAGAAGACTGGGAATCTTTGAAAGGTACAATGGTTTGGTTATGTTGGTATTTGGGAAAGACTTCCTTGAAAGTTAGGGTCAACATAGCGGTCAAGCAATTGGATAAAGAAGATCCAAACAATGCAATTCTGAAGTAGAGAATAATTGTCATCTCTCCCTGTGGCACATCTACTTTTGTAGGTTTGTATTTCTTTAATGTATATTAAGAAATAGCACAGAATGAGGGCTTTAGGTTCAGACAGTTAAAGTACAGTTCTAAAAACTAAGCCTGGCTGCATGCCTTCTACGGAACAGACACTGACTGACTTCCCTTGCACTTATTTATCTTAAATGAGGGTCACAAACAGGTATAACGAAAGGTACATGGCTGTCAAAATCACTTTAGGTATTTGAATTTCTTCTTTAGAAATTAACCAAATCTGAGACCAGCAGTTAGAGTAATGGCTATGTCGCTGGATTCCCATGTAGTTGACCGCGGTTCAAGTCCTGGACCCGGTGGCTTAAACTCACGCCAGGTGCGTGTGTGTGCATGCCCAAGATCCCAAGAGGAGAATGGAGGAGACGGGATTGCAGCGTGGCTATCCCTGAGTGTATGCGCCCTATAATGAAAACCTCTTTAAAAAAAAGAAAGAAAGAAATTAACTAAATCTGATTACTAAAGGAGAAATCATCAGAACATTTAACTCACAGAACTACTGAGAAAGACTGTAATTCCAGACATAGAGAACAAGTGTCTGTTTCTGTTCTTTGTATCTCTGAACACAAAGATTTTGATGTCAAGGCAAGATCTTTCTCAAGGTCCCTGAAAATCAGTTTTGGAGTCTCTAATGAGTAGAATGATTCCCTGTGAGAAGAGGTTGCAAAGAGATACAGACAGACAGACACACACACACACACACACACACACACACATATGTATGTGCATACATGTGTATACACATAGAGTCCTCTGTATCAGTGAGTTCCACATGCTTCGAATTTGGTCAACTATAATTCAAAAGTAAGTCAAACAAAAACACACAACAAAATATAATACAAAATAAATATAACAACTACTTACATAGCATTTACAGTGTATGAGGTAGTATAAGTAATTTAGGAATGACTTAAAGTTTATGGATGTGTGCAGATCATATGAAAATGCTATACAATTTTATATAAAGGACTTAAGCATCTGTAATTTTGGTATTCATAAGAGGTCCTGAAACCAGTCCCCCATGGATACTGATAAATCAGTCACACACACACACACCTCAAATCTTATACCAGAGGTTTTTAAATAATTTAGTACTGAGGTGGTTATTATTACACAGATGTACCTTGATTTGCATTACCTATTTATACTGTTTGTCTTGGAAATGTCAACCAAAATCCTGATTACACAGCTAATTTTCTATCAGTGTCTGACCAGCTCATGTCAGTAAAAATAATAATGATGACCTCTGAGTGAAATTGTCATATCCCACTTTCATAAACTAGAACCTCGGCATGAGTGGTATAGAAATACTCTTACTGTATTTCTCAGACTGTGATTGTAAACATTTGACTTTTTTTTTCTTTGGCTTTTATATTTGGAGATTTGGAATCCCTACTCCCTCTTCATAGTTTTTGTTTTACTACTAGTAAATCTGATTTGGAGTGCATTATTTGTGTAAAAAAAATGTAATTTGTGGAAAAATAATACTCATATGTTTTAAATTACTAAACTTAAAAGTAATTATAAATTACTAAATTGTTTCTTGTGCTTTCAAAGGAGATAAAAATGTCATTGAATATTTTCAGCTTTTACTTCCTTATAGTGTAGATGACTTTTAATAACAACAGATTTTTAACTAACTCATTTTTAAAAATACTATAGAAGATATTTTATAAACTATTCGAAGGTAAAACATTCTGATTGATACTAAAATTCAACACATTTTTAGGTAATATCTCAAATACATTATTCACATAATTCTAGAAATATTTCATTTGTTAAACTAATTTTTTCCATGAGAGAGAGAGAGACAGAACGATAGGCACCCCCAACAGGATCCACATGCCATAATCCACCTCTCCCTCAGCCAGCGTGGATCATGGGCATGTGCATGCCATGTAAAGAGAGGCCTCAGGATGTGACATTGCAGGCTACCACAGTATCACCATGTGTTCCAAGAAATGCTCAGTATATTAGATAGTATTGGCCTCTATTTTTCCATACTCATCTTGCTAGAACTACTGGTAACTTCCATTGGTGATCTAGAGCTTGAGTATATTAAATCAGAGATACAGTGTATGTTTAGTTCCATTGGAATAACAAGATCTTATTTTACTATTTTTTTTTTTAAATCTGGTACTGTAGCATGTAAATTCAATCCTTATGAGTGGGCATCTCTTCCTTAGGTATCTTACTCAGAATTCTTCTTGCTTGAACTTGGATTTCAGTGTTTATGGCATTAATCCTGAAATCATATCATATCATGAATCGTCTCCTTCCTTGAGGATCATTTCTCTCTTTCATACTCCCTAAGTGTGAAAGAATTAGTCACTTGGCTACCATCCCTATGGCTACCAGCTGGTTATCACTTACTCCTTCTGGTAGTTAATATATTATCTCTAGTTCTTCTTACCTCCCTGTATTCCTAGTCTATACAACATGACTTTGTGATCTCTCACTAGAGGAAGAGTATACATCTCTGAAACTCAACTTTGGAATCTACTATTCATAAACATTTGAAAGAACCACAAATCTCTCAGATACCCTCTATTTAGAGATAGGAGCTAATTACTTTTCCATGGGCTCTCAGATAACTTTAATGATTATCTTGTAGCTAGTAGATTATGACATAAGCACACTGGGTAGCTTCTGAGGCTAGGTCAGTAGAAGTTATGCAACTCCTGCCTGGTTTTATGAAATACCTGTTCAAAGAGCCCTGAGATATAACGTGAGAAGTCTGATTACTCTGCTACTGGAAAGATCTTGCTTAGGCACTCAGTTGTATAGTCTTAGCTAATTCTGTCCTATAGGCATCCCTACCTAAACCAGAGCTGTGAGTGAATAGATCATCTTAAAATGGGATTCCCTGGCCCAGCTTTTCAAGTCATTCAAGTCATCTCAGGGGGAAGACAGACTTCATAGAAAAGACGTATCATACTATGTCCTTTCCAAATGCTTAGCCAACAGTATCTGAGAGGACATTAAAATAGCTCTTGTTGGGACCAGCAGTTAGCGTAATGGCTATGTCGCTGGACTCCCACGTAGTCTACCGCGGTTCGAGTCCCGGATCCGGTGGCTTAAACTCACGCCGGGCGCGTGTGCGTGCGTGCCCAAGATCCCAACAGGAGAATGGAGGAGAAGGGATTGCAGCATGGCCATCCCCCCTGGGGGGTGATTTCCTTGCTCTCTGTCTCTCTGTCTCTCTCTGTCTTTCTGGCGAGGGCATGCGCCCTGTAGCAAAAACCTCTCAAAAAAAAAAAAAAGAATAGCTCTTGTTCATGCCACTAAACTTTGGTACTTACAGCAGTAGATAACTAACTAGAAAACATATGACTGCTTTGGCTGATGAGATATGCGTGGAAGTGATTGTGTGCCATGTATAAGCTTAAACCTCAAGAGGCTTTACTTAGTTTACCTTTTTTTTTCCTGGTCCTACCACCATTGCTAGAATAACAACATGCACTGTTCTGTAGCCCAGTGTCCCATGGAAGACATGAAACATGGAGAAAATCTGTGCCCTCCATGCAGTGAGAAGGTAGGCCCAGGTGACCCTACAGCTTAATGCATAAATGCTTAATTAAGTCTAGGTTAGAACAGCAAACCACCATCTAACCTACAGACTCATGAATAAGTTATTGTTCTGAGCAACCTATTTTGGGGGGCTGTTGATTTTACAGTAAGAGCAGATCGAAACCCTTGCTGCCACTCACCAGAATTGTATGTGTCACATCATGTATTTTTATTGACCAGTAACAAAGAAAATTTGCCATGTCTTTTTGTAATTGCAGATTTTAGAGGTTTTCACCTCAGCAACTAATTTCCAGCCTATCTGGAATATTGTCTTTTTGTCCTAGAAGGCCATTTCTAGAGTTGACTTATATTATGAAATAGATCAATGTTTATGGGTATTGATTTAAGTAACCAGAAGAACTAAAGAAATCCCCATCCTTTCCTGTCTCCCTTCATGACACTTCTAGTCTCCTCTTTCATACCCTAATATTTAAACAAGGTATTTCTCAATAATTTCTTAGCATCCTTAAGAAAACTTTCATATAGCACATCACTATGCTTCCCTCGAAAAATGAAGGCTGTCCTTCTCCCAATTAGACCCTTTTTCAAATCAGTAACTGTACACACACATTGTGTGGTTCTCCTTCTCCCTCTTTCTATGCCTTTCCCTCCCCCTCATCATAGGGGGCATTTCAGGATTATTTTCTTTGCCATCTGTTCCTCAGACAACGATGGAGACTACAAAGTTCAGAGTTGCATAGACATGTGAGCTGATGGTGTCCATATTTCTTGTTCACATACAGCCCCCCAAAGCTCAAAATCACATTTGCCACTAAATTCCAATTGCAAAAGCCAGATGGAGAACTGAAATGCAATGGAGCAAGATGTTTAATTCCATTTCCAATGTCTCATGACTTGCTCTTGGTAGATAAAAGATTAGGAAATTAAGGTAAGGTACAGCAGGCAGGAAATGTGGGAACATTAGGACTGAATCTGTAGAATAAAATTTTATAAATGCCTAGGCCCTCTGAAAGAACTATCATCAACATGATAGAAAATAAAAGTTCTGGGAATTTTTTAGAATGCCTTAATTGAATTACATATCTGAGGAAACAAATTCAAGATTAAAATGCAGCCTTACCCTATCAATTCAATTAAATAACAGGGCTAAGACCTGATCTAAAGTCCACTAACAAATGGTAGAACAGAAGAGAAAGAAAGAAAGAAAGAAAGAAAGAAAGAAAGAAAGAAAGAAAGAAAGAAAGAAAGAAAGAAAGGGTAGTGGCAGGAGAGAAGAGAACTATAACCAATAAAGTAGAAGCTGAATGTTGTTAGTCAAAAGAGAAAAGAAAATGAATGAGGGATCCCCTCTCCTTCTTCCAGTATCTATGCCAAGAAATGAGTCAAGACCTAAACACTGGACTGTTTGCCTACTTGTTGAGTATCTCATTTTATTCTCCAAAATTTATCTGAAAATTAGGATGAATAGTTTAATTTATAATGGGTAACTGTAACTAAAAGCTACACATTCTTTATATATACAATATTAATTCTAAAGTATACCAACTTAATTTCCAAATTTATAGTACTCTTTTTATTACTCCATAGAACTCCAGGAACAAGGAAAGGCAGTGGAGAAAGAAGGCCTAGCTAAATAGGTCAGAACAGAATTGTGTTAAAGCATAAACTAGAATTCAATCATTTCTTCCACCATTCATTGTTTCATCTTGAGTGACTTGTTTATCTCAGAGACTGTTTCTCTTCATTCCCACAAATGAGTATTACAAGGAGGATAAACGGGTATAATTTTGTTAAACCAACTGGCAAACTTTACACAGTTTGTTTGTTTGTTTGATTGTTTAGAAGAGTAGATATTTAGATAGTTTTAAATGTTATGTGGGAAAAAATGTAGAGAGCAAACTGTGCTAAAAATGGGCAAAGTTAATCAAACAAATGAAACCCAGCAAGAACAAAATATACTTTTAAAAACACTTGCAATAGCAGCACCAGCATTTCCTAAAATCCTACCTGTAGCACTGAAGCGAGCAGTTATGGCAGGTAAATAAAGCTTTGATTGTTCTATAATTTTATAATTGTTCTGTAAATTCCAAAGCTTGTTATGCCATTGCTATGAAACTTTGATCACAGTAGTTAATGGAGGCTTTTTGCTTGCCTACATGATGCCTGGCTGCTACAGTCTTAGAGACACATTTAAAAAGAAATGGGCTTTGTGCAGTAGAGTTTAGCACACAATAAAATTTTTATTTATGCAAAATGTAACAGTGTTTAAATTCTCAGTCATTTGAGAATATGGTCAGCTGGGATTCTGTTACTTGAGACTTCATTATAATTTTTGCATGCGTAATTTTTAAATTGTGAAACTTCTTAGTGTTTAGAAGAATCTGACATAACAGGTTGCAAGTAAATACTTTTTCAGTGATTCTCCTGCTAATTATATTCCCCTGTAATTTAAAGACTATAGAGGCTTAAAAACACAGATGATATAGTGATGTTGGAAAAATTGAACTTTATCATGGAAAAAATACATCATGACTTTTCTGACAACCCAATAGTATAGCTGCTCTTCCTAACCTGTTAGTGGCAGAAATCTAAATTTTCATCTCTTCCTTCTGCAGTTAATCCCTTATGGCTCAAGGTGTAGGGACTTACATATTATATATTATAGTTGCTAAGTGAAACCATTCAAATGTAATCATCTGAATGCTTACTGTTGAAATAAGACTAGTTTCCCAAACTAGCCTGCCTCTTATTGATGGTATGACCTTCAGAAAGTTACCTCACCCCATCCTGCTTCTGTTTCATTTACACGCTGTGTCAGTGTGAAGAGGTGACGATAATGACTACTTCGTACGTTTTGAAGATTAAATGAGTAATTTATGTAATCAAACAGAACAGCATCTGGCACAAAGTAAAAATCCCAATGTATGTTAAATTTCACAGGCCATATTTTAAGTGAAATAGAACATCATGTAAAAGCTTTAGGCTGGAGTGAGGTGAAGGAGATGTGACATAACTTGTAGTGTAAAAGATTTGCTTCCTGGAGAGAAGGGTGCTGATAGTGCCATGTGCAAATAGCTCAAGAACATGATTATAGACAGGACGAGTAACTATGAGAACTGACCTCCACTAGATATATGACCTATATGGACAGAAGACCCAGAATTAGGATCCTTCAGAGTGTAAGTGAGGGAGACCAAAAGAAAAATCCCATAATAATAAAGAACATTTTCTTTTTTTTTTGAAGGTTTTTGCCTTAGGGTGTGTGCACTTGCCAGAGAGACAGACAGAAGAAAGTGAGAAATCATTCCCCCGAGAAGTTGACTACGCTGCAATCCCTTCTTCTTCATTTTCTTCCTGGGATCTTGGACATACACGCACATGCATCTGGTATGAGTTTTAAGTCACTGGGTCCAGGACTCGAATGGTGCCATATAAGAGAATTCTCTACTTCAAGTTTGAGAGACAGAAAATTCACTTCTCTTAGAACTTTCTTATTCCTACAACATCGTGGTTCACACACTTTGGTCTTCCATTTTACTTAAGTTGATATTTTATTTTTGGTCCGCAAATTAGTCTCTTTCAACTCATTTTTTGAATTATCCTAATTCTCCTTTTGTTTAAGTATATCAGACATAAATTTGCAATTGGCTAATTTGTTAGGTGCTTGAGATTCAGTTTGCAAATGCTTGAATTCATCAAGTTCTTAAATATAACAACATTTTCCATTTTATTTATTTTTGAAAAGCAAGGATCTAACCATATATATCATTTTCAATAGAGAACTTTACATTCTTGGTTCTGCTAAGTGTTTCTTCCCTTTGCCTCTCCCACTCACCCTCTACCATCCACTCCCTTTCGTAAGGAACCTGGGTATCTATGTTTTTCTTCCTACTATCATATCTTTAGCTCTTTCAATTTCTGTCATAGAGTGGAGTGATATGCATGTGTATTTCAAACTTGGGCTTTTCTTTGTTACATACTTTGAAAGGAGTTTGCATTTTATGAAATGCTTTTTCTACATCAATTGATATAATATGGTTACAATCTTTCTCTCTGTTAGTATCTACTACACTTCTTGTTTTACGTAAGTTGAACCACCATTGCATCCCTGGGATAAAGCCTAACTGGTCAGAGTGTATAAATTTTTGGTACTGTTGGATGTTTACGTCTGTATTTACCAAAGATATTGGTATTCTTTCCTTATTATTCCTTGTCTGTTTTGGGTACCAAAGTAATGGAGGCATCACAGAGTGAGTTTGGAAGGGTTAATTCTTTAAAACTGACATGAAATTTCAACGTGAAACCATCCAGACCTGGACTTTTTGTCATCAGGAGACCATTTATCACTAATTGAACCTTACTACTTCTTGTATATTTGGACTTTCTATTTCTTCTTGGTTCAATATAGGTAGCTTATATGTGTCCCAAAATTTGTTCATCTCATCCAGGTTTTGTACTTTATAAGTTTATAATAATCACTTATAATATTCTCTAATAATTATTTATATTTTTATCTTATTTATCTGATTTTTTTCTCTTTTTCTTGATTAGCTAATGGTTTGTCAATATTGTTTATTCTTTATTTCAGCTCTACTCTTTATGATTTCTTTTCTTCTGCACTTTTGGGAATTTTTGTTGTTGCTTTTTCAGTTCCTTGAGATGTGTTGTTAAATATTTATTGTAATGTGTGACTTACATATAATCATTACACATCTTTGTAGAGTACAGTATGGTTTTTTAAAGTATGTATAGGATAAATGATATATTCACCACCTTTTATATTATGCAGTGAACATTTGAAATTCTACTGGTTCTTTTGGAAGTATATAATGAATTGCTAATGATGTTCTCTGCTGTGAAATACAATTCTAAAGAAAAACAAAGTGGTTATAAATCAGATAACAAAAAAAATCTCAGTGAAAATGGATTTTTGAAAACAAAGATAATCTGAACAGATCTATTGTATATAGGTCAAATGTACCTAACAATAGTTCATTAGGAAGACTTTAGAAAGAGAAGAAAATATAAGACCATAGTACTATACAGTGCAGAAAGAAGTAAGTCCTTGGGGCCATCAGGTGGCATGGTGATTAAGGCAGAAGACTCCCAAATGGCTAACCACAGTTTGAGTCCAAAATCTGTTGGTTTGAAAATCATACTGGGCATATGTGCCTAAAATATTGACAGGAAAATAGAGGAGAAGGGATTGTAGCATTGCCATCTCACCTTGTGGGTGATTTTCCCTTTCTCCATCTCTCTCTGTCTCTCTCTGGCAAACACATATGCCCTATGGCAAAAAAAAAAAAAAAAAAAAAAAAACTAAAAAAATCAAAAACAAAAGACAGGGCATGGTAAAATCAGTAATTATAGGCTTTTTAAAATTCTCGATTTTAGCCTTGTTTAAATGTATTCCAATTCATTCCAAGACTCTGCTACTTATATCATTGTATAAAACTATTGATAGATAGCAAAGAAAAATTGTTATAACAACAAATATATAAATACAATATGAAACCTGTGGAGAAAACTATCAAATAATTGGTGAGTTTGTACTTAAACCTGCTTGTGTGTAAAATAGTTGAATCTAAATTTTTAACCTTTAAATTGGGAATTTAATACTGATAATTATCCCTGTTCTTTTGCTACTAATTTTTCTCCCTATTGTTCTCTTACTTCTATTTATCTTTCTTTAATTTTCCTGAAGAGCTGCTATGGTTTTGGTGAATTACTTTAGCATTTGTTTACATGGGAATTAGTGTATTCCTCCATCCTGTTTGAGGAATAATCTTCCTGTGTATATAGTACAGTTGGCAGAAATAGTTTTTCAGAGTTTAAAATATGACTTTCCATTCCTTCTGCCTACACTGTTTCATTTGAGAGGTCTAATGTAAGCCTAAAAGGGTAACCTTTGTATATAACTTGGCATTTCTCTTATCACTTTAAAAATATTGTCTTTGATTTTTATGAATTTAGATAGAATATACATTGGAGAGGATCTTCTTATGTCTATTTGATGTCTATATAACAAAAGAGATTTTTCTGTACCCTCACCTGACTTCACCTTCTGGAATATTTATTATGAAAGTACTTGCTCACTTGGTGGTATCTAGGATTTTCTATATATTGTGCTGGGGTTTTTTTTGTGGTTTTTTTTTTTGAGAGGGTTTTTTTTTTTTTTTTTTTTTTTTTTTTTTCGCTACAGGGTGTGTGCGCTCGCCAGAAAGACAGAGAGAGACAGAGAGATAGAAAGAAAGAAATCACCCCCCAGGGGGGATGGCCATGCCGCAATCCCTTCTCCATTCTCCTCTCAGGATCTTGGGCACGCAAGCACACACACCCGGCATGAGTATAAGCCACCAGGTCCGGGACACGAACCATGGTTGGCTACGTGGGAGTTTGGCTACATGGGAGTTCAGCGACATAGCCATTACTCTAACTGCTGGTCCCTATTGTGCTGATTTTTAATAGTTATTCTTCTATTCTTTGTGAGTGCTTGGAGGTTTTGTCTTTTTTCTTCTTCCTAGTCAAATCTTCCGTTGAGACTTTAAAAGGAAGTTTCAATTTCCTGCATTGTGTTTTTTATCTCCAGAAGTTCTGTCTGAAGCTTTCTCGGGGTGTCTGTCTTTTCCTTCAAGTCATGGAAAGATTCTTCTCATCTACTGGAATTGGTTGTCTGTTTTCTCTTGCATCTCATTCAGTTTTGTTATCATGAATATTCTGAATTCGTTTTTTCTTCCTGACATTTCTGTGATCCCTTGTCATAACTGTGAGGAGGTATTTCCTGGTTTTCTCCTATTTCTTAGGACTATGCTTTGATTTTTAGTCTTCTGATGATATACCTTCTAGAACTGTGTGCTATTGGGTCATCAGAAAAGTCATGATGTATTTTCCTACGTAAAAGTGCGTCTTGACTTTTCTGACAATCTAATAGTTTCCCTTCTCTACTTTGTGGAATCCACAGTGGTTTGGGTTATTAGAGAGGAAGTAATTATTCCAAACCCTCAGCTCCCAATAGAACTAGAGGTTAAGTTGGACAGGCAGGATAGAAGGTGGTGGTCTTTGAAGTCACCTTTCTGTTTTTCCTGTGACCACTATGTCTATTTTCACTAGAGGGCACATGAGATTGACCAAGCGAGAAAGAGGGAAAGTGAGAAATCTCCTTCTAGGGGTGAAGGCCATGCAGGATCCGATGCCTTGACCTCCATACCACCTGCTGGCCCCCAATAAGTCTTTTGTGCTTTAGGAGTAGGTTGCTTACTTTCCATATTTTTGAGGGCTCTTGCTGATTTCAAGTTTAATTCCATTTTGGCCAGGAAAAAAGCATATTTTGCAGTTGTTGGATAAAATATTCTTTAGGTGTCAGTCAGATACAATCAATTTATGATATCAATTAGCTCCTGTGTGTTTATTTTTTGCCTAGATGACCTGTATAGTTTTGACAGTGGGGTGCTGAAATCAACAACTACTGTGTTGCAGTCAATTTCTCCTTTTAGATTTGTCAGTCTTATATAGAGTTGGGTGCAAAAACTTGTTTTAAAATCTAGTTTTTTGGTGAATTAATACCATATATTGCCTTTGTCTCTTTTTACCATTTTTATCATAAAGTCTATTTTATCTGATATCAGTATAGCAACTCCAGCATTTGTTTGTATGAAGTGACTTTATATATCCCTTCAACTTCAACCTGTTTCTTGTAAGTAGCATAGAGCTCCTATTTTTTAATCCATTCTTAGATCTATATCTTTAATTAGGAAATTTAATCCATTAACACTCAACGTTATTATTGCTATGATCAGATCTATCTCTGTCATTATTTATTTCCTCATGTAGTATTCACTTGGGAATTTCCTGATGACTAGCCTAGTGTAGGTGAATTATTTGTTTATGATTGGACTTCCTCACATTTGAAGGGTAATCTCACTGGGTATAGTACTCTTGGGTGTAATTTTTTTCCTTCATTGTTTTCAATAGGTCTTATTTTTTGGTCTGCATTTTTTCAGTTCAGAGATCTAATGTTAGATTAATGGAGTACTCTATGAGTAACTTGGCATTTCTCTCTTGCCATTTTTAGAATATTGAATTTGTCTTTGTATTCTTTAATACCAAACATAAGAAGAACCTCTCCATGGTAAATCAAAGTTGTTCCTAGCTCTTAACATCTGTATGTTTCTTTAAATTGGGTTAGGGTGACAAAAAAGCACACTGACCAGATGAAAAGTCCCTTTCTTCCTCTCACCAATGAGGCTGGTATGGGGCCGGGAGGGCAGGGTAGTGAGTGAAGCACGTGACAGAATGCAATCAGCCTCCTACCTTGTTCCAGTTGGTTGGATGTTGACCAGCACATCACAAAGTAAAAAGTCCCTTGCTTCCTCCCTCTGATGAGACTGGTGGATGGCAGGAGGGTGAGGGAAGCACCTGGCGGGCTACCAACAGCCAGGTAGAAAGTCCCTCCCTTCTTTTCACCAATGAGACTTATATAGAGTAGGGCATAGGCCAGACTGCAGACAGCTTCCTATCTTGCTCCATATGGGAGGATAGTGAATGGCATAATAGCGAGAGGGAAAGTGCTATAATTTGTAGATGAGCCTTGCATGGGGTGGGGCAGTGAATGAAGCACAGACCAGGCTGCAGACAGTCTCCTACCTTGCTCTAGTTGGAAGGACTGCTCAAACAAAGAGTGGAGAAGAGCATGGGAACCAGGTAAAGAATCTCTTCTTTCTTTTCTCCCAGGAGACTGGAATAGGAAGTGGCAATGACTGGATGGTAAATGGAAAGTCCCTTTTTTTCTTCTCTCCAATGACACTGACGAAGCACTGGGTGGTGAGTAAAGCACATGCTGAGTAGATCAAAAGTGCCTAACTTCCTCTAAGGAAGTTACAGTAGGACAGAGCAGTGAATGAAGCATATGCTGTGCTGCAGCCTATCTCCTTCCTGCTCCTGTAGGTAGGGAATGGAACATCAGTGGGATGGAAAGTCCCTTTGTTCTTCTCTTTGACAAGACTGTCAGTGAAAAGGGAAATGACTGCTAGGCTGCAGCCTCCTACCTTGCTCTGGTCGAGAGTTTCCCCTCACTGTTGAGATTAGAGAAGCACAGGGCAATGTGTAAAGTCTGGACAGCCCCCTCTATGAAAGGACAGTGAACAGCATATCATCCAAATGGAAAGTCCCTTCCACCCTCCATAAGACAAGACTGGCATAGGGAGGGGCAGTGAGTGAAGCACGGGTGAGGTTATAAGAGATGCCTACCTTTCTCTCATTGGTCAGATAGTAACAGGACCTGACCAAATGGAAATATCTCATCCTTTCTCTTTCCTACAAGACTAGTGTAGGGCTGAGCAGTGGTGAGTGAAACACCATGTCCAACTGCAGACAAAGAACAAAACACCGGCTGAATGGAAAGTTTCTCCCTTCTTTTCTCTCTCCTACAAGACTGGTGAAGAGCAGTACAGTGAATGAAGCACACACCAGGCTGCTCGGACAGGAGGTAAAGTGGCAGACAACATGCTGGCCAGATGAAATGTCCCTTCTTTTCTCTCTACAAAGAGACTGGCATGAGGAGAGGTGGTGAATGATGCACACTGGTGCTGCTAGAGGGACTCCTACCATGCTCCAGTTGGTCAAATAAAATGCCAGCCAGATGGAAAGTTCCTTCCTTTCTGCCTGTCTCCCATGAGATTGGTGAAGAAGGGAGTAGTAAATGAAGCAGACACCTCCTACTTTCCTCTGACTACTCAAAGAGAGCAGCCAACAGCACGCTGATCAGAGGAAATGTCATCTAACTAGACTGGCAAAGAGAAAAATGGTGAGTGAAGCACATACCAGCCTGCAGAAGACCTCCTAGCTTGCTTTAGTTGGTCAGACAACAAACAGAATTCCAGCCAGATGGAAAGTCCCTTCCATCTAAGGAGATTGGCAAAGAGTAGGGCACTGAAGGAAGCATGTGCTGGCCTTCTTATTTTTCTTTGATTGTCTAGAAAGCAAAGTAAATTCTCTCCGGTGAGACCGGTAAAGAGTGGGGTGGTTAGTGAGGTACAGACTGGGTTGCAGACAACCTCCTACCTTGCTCTGGTTGGTAAGACAGGGGAAGTGAACCACAAGTCCCTTCCTTCCTCTTTTCTGGTATAGGTAGGGTGGTAAAAGAATCAAGAAAGTGGAGGCCAGACTCTAGACAGCCTAATAGCTTCTCTGGTTTTAGAACTGTTCAGATGGTTGGGTTGGAGACCACCATACAGATCAGATGAAATGCCCCTTCCCTCCTCTTTAGAAAAGACCAGCATCAGGAGGGGTGATGAGTGAAGCATATGCAGGCTGCAGATGGCCTCCTACATTGCTCTGGATGGGAGGATTATGACAGATTGCTAGCTGGAATAAAAATCCCTTCTTTCCTCATTCCTAGTCTCCTAGGACACTAGCAAAGAGCAGAGTGATGAGTGAGGCACACAATGGGCTCCGACTTTGCTCTAGTTGGTAGACAGCAACCAGAACATCTATCAGATGGAAAATTCCCTTTCTTCTCTCCAACAAGATGGGTGAAAAGTAGAGCATTGACTGAAGCACACACCAGGATGCAGATGGGTGCCTACCTTGTTCCAGTTGGGAGGATGGTGAATAGATGACAGGTAGGGTGGAAAGTCCCTTCCGTTGCTTTCCTCAGTGAGACAGGTGATGAATCAGGACATGAGCAGAGCACACAAATGGCTGCAGATGGCAAGTCCCTTCCTTCCTCTCTCTGCTAAGACTCTTGACACCTATTTTTTATATGAGGAATAGAATAAGATTATGTTCTGTCACCCACTGATTTGAGTTGCATATCTACTCAAATGATGTGTATTGGAATCCAGGCTATATTTCTTTTTACCAGCAACAACAGCTAAGTTTTACTGAATACTTCCCATATACCATACACTTTCTAAGTGGTTTTCATGATAATCGATCTCAGTTTACAATAATGAATTTTACTTACATAGAACTTAGTTAATCAAAGGGTTACTAAATATTTGAACCTGTGTGAACTGCCTGGATTCATGAGGCAATAGCCCATAAAAACCCAATGGTTACGATATAACTTGAATATAACTCGAATAGCATTACTTATGTAGGGCAGTATACCCAGCTAAACTTCACAGAAGCATTTAACCATGCTGTGTGAAGACCACTATATTTGTACATTTATGAACTTACCATTTCTCATACCTTCAGATTGCTATATATTGATTACGTTCCTGGATTTTGTTGGCATTATCACAGGTATAAAGCACTTTATATACATTTGGGTCCTAACTCAAGCATTATATGATTTAATAGAATTACAATCTAAATGGATAGGTGTATTATCTTCAGTTTACAAATGAGCAAACTGAAGCTCAGAGTGGTGTGTACCTTTCTCAAACTGTCACGATTATCAAGTAACAGAGCCAGGAAATGAACTCAATTCCACCTAATTGTACTGATGAACCACACACTTAGAAGCATGGCTGTGCTTCTCTGTGTGGTTGTCAATCTCCAAATATGCAATTTCCTGTTTTGTAATACATATGCCAGTTATTTAGAACACATAACTTTCTCTCCCTGCCCCCAAATGCAGTAAATGCATCTTTCTTTAGGTAGTTAAAAAAAAAAGCATGCATTTAAATCTCCCCCGACAGATGATTCATAGAGCAGCACTGATTCCTTGTTTTACTTGTGCCCTCACATAAAGTGCTGCAGTTAAAGTGGTGAATGAGGAAAGTAGCAAGAGAATATGGACTGGCACTGAATAAAAAGAAAAAATGAGGGAGAAAAATAGTCTTTGTCAGTGATGGAAATTGCAAAAGCTAAATAGGAATTTAAACTCCCTTTTACCTTCCAGTGAACAAATGCACAACTTTTAACATTCTTCCGTTACATCTTAAATCTTAGACGCTTGGTATCATTAAGTGACTCGGTGCAATAGTCCTTCAAGAGAAATTATACCCTATCTAAGAAATAGTGACAAATACCAGATATAGTGCTCCCAGTCTAGTCAAACCACTGCCTCAGAAAGCAATAACATTGCCTGCTTTGATTCACACTGTGTTTTTCTGCATCACACACTACTAGACTGTTTATCTTATTCAATGGCAGTTCAATATTAGACTGAGAGCTATAAAGAATTTATTCTATACTCCATCCCCAAGTTCTTTTCTGGTCAAAATGTTAGAGCTATGTTTTATTAAAGCCCAGGACTCTTTTTCTGTCTTATTGCTCATTCCTCTTGTCTGATGATTGTTTTATTTCTCTACACTCTGAAGAAGAGAAGAATTTCCCAGATGACATCCATTGGGTAGAAAGTCTTCTATACTAATTTCCAAGATGGAAATGTCTTTATAAAGATCCTCTAGACCTCTATAAAATTTTAATCCATCCACAGTCCATACTCTCTTCTAGGAGAAATTGTTTTCCTAATCCCAAACATTTTCCTTCATCTTTCCTCCTTTCTTGCAGAAAATATGCCCAAGACAGAAACTGAATTGTTGGGTCTTGGCTTCTAGGCCATTTTTGCAACTAAGTACTATTAGACATCAAAATTCTGGCCAATGAGACAAACAAATCTAATCAGAGCATGTGTGAAAATTTCCATCTCTGATAAAAAGCTCCAAGAAGTATCTTACCTTCATCCAATTCGTTCTTTGGAAGTGATGTGTATGGATCTGTGACAACCATCTTGTCACCCAACAACCATTTTGTCCCCAAGAATCTACAAGATTAAGAATAGAAAATCAACATATAAAGACAGAAAAAAACCCTGCAACATTAATAGTATTATTGGGTCATTAACCTAATGCAATAACTGCCTCTCTCCAAATGTATTATTTTGTTAATAATCCTTTTTATTACTTTACTATGTGAACATTTTTCATGCTTTTTCAGGTGGTATTCTTTTTCCTTCCAGCCCAAAGCGTAGTAACTGATCTACCTATATGTCCCAGGTGCTGTACCTATACCACAATGATGGAAACAGTCACAATTATATTTCTGAGGTTTTAGAAATATAATTCTTTTCAGTAAATGAGATGGTTAATGATTCTTAGTCATCACTTTGCCTTTGGCCACCATAGATTAAATACATAGAGAAAAGGAATCAGTAATGACTAAATTTTCGGCCTTTACTTTATTGGTTATTAATTTAAGGTCTTTGTCATAGGGTATGTGAGCTCACTGGAGACAGTGAGAGAGAAAGTGAGAAATTATCCCCCACGGGGATGGCCACACTGTAATTCTTTCTCCTCACAAGAGTTTGGCATACATGCACATGTGCCCAGAGTAATTTTCAAGCCTCCAGATCTGGGACTTGAACTGCTAGGAGTCCAGTGCCTTAACCACTGTGCCAGCTGCTGGCCCCTGGTTATTAATTTTATAATTTGAAAACGAAAGGGTGAAACCTCACAGTTCTTCACAGTTTTTAAAAGTCTATCTTCTTCAGAGGTGGCTTTGAAAATATTTCAAATTAAAAAAATGAGTACTACTAAATGTATTCTATAATAGATATGGTGTAACCACCAAGATTCTTTATCTTATGCAAAGAAAAGTTTTATCTCTTTGAAAGTACAAGAAGAATGAATTTTATAGACTAAATTATAAATCAGCATACATTACAAATTGTATTTAAAAGAAAAGTCAAAGGGAATGAAAGAAGCAGTTTTGCTTCCTAAACACAACTGTATTCTGAACCATTGAGATAAAGCCATAGATGGCATTGAGAGAGAATGGGATTAGAAGGTAGGGGGATACCTCACAAGCAAAAGGGAAGAAACCTCCAGGATCCAGCACCAAGACTGGATCAAAAGGTGGTTCAAGGATAACCTCCATCAGTAATCCCAAAATGCTGAGTCCTAGGCCTCACCTCCAGGGCTAATGCAAGTGAATATCAGAAGTAAAGCTTGAAATAATTTTACTGAGTATGCTTGAAGGAGTCTTCACTAAGCCTGTTTAAATATAAATTAAATAAAACCTTAAAGATTTAGTTCCTTAGTTATATTACTCCATTCCCAATTGCTTCATAGTAAAATTTAGATAGTAATATGAATAGCATAGACACCAAGACTAGCATAGACTACCAAGTTGAATAGCACAGACACAGAACATTTGCATCCTCACAGAAAGTTTGACTAGATACAATCATGTGACCAATGCATATAAGTTGCATCACTGGGGCCAGGGAGTAGTACAGCAGTAGCACCCTGTGAGGCTAATCACATGAGAATGTCAAGTGTTTGCATCCAGAGACTTCCCTGAGCACACCAGACAGACACATACCAATGATCTAGAGTTAGCTGAAACTGGATATGACTCAAGCATATTGGGGATGCTTCTCTCTTTCTTTCTCTTGCTCAGGGAAGGGAGAGAGACAGGGAGGAAGAAAACTTAACCAAACAATAGTAAGAGACATTATTAGTCTATTAATGTCCCTTCCTCAAAAATCAAATCCCATTCTCTATGCTTCATCTCCTTTTCTGGTAAAGTAACTCTACCTTATTTTTATCTGTACTAGAGTGCTGCCTCTGGCTCTTTCTTTTACTTTAAGAGAAAAGAAAAAATAAAAATACTATCATTATTGAACATCAAAAAGCACTATATTCATCACTTTATATTCCATATCTATTTTAATTTCACAATTCACTACTGAAACTTTTTTCAGTAGCTGAATTTTACTGATAATTAAAGTATCAATCAGAGAAATTCATTCATTCCATCAACAAGTATTAAGTGCCTATTATTGCTGGGACTGTTCTATTGCAACATTGCATCCATACATAAAACACAAAAATTGCTGCCATTGTAGTTTTCATTTTTGTAAGTAAAAGCAGGCAATAAACAAATAAATAAGCTACTTAAACAATGTATGTCAGATGGTGCTATTTGCAAAATATTTTAAATTCAAAGGAGAAAAATACTGGAGGAGTAAGAAAAGACCATCTAGTAACTGCTAAAATTAAAATTCACATTCATTTATATTTGAACTTATATTGGAGTAATTTCTTTCCAAACTAACAACTTTAAAATACCTTACTCCAAGTCACCAACATTTTCTTCTTTTACTTATTTGAAAATAAGGCACAGAGTCATTTGTGGAACAAAGATGGAACAGAGAATGAGTATCTGAAATCACTTAGAAACAAGTGTTCAAGAACTGAGAGAAATAAGGATAACAGAAAACTGAGAAGAAAATAATGTTCACAACATATAGGTGGGATATGGGATAAAAAGAAATACACATTTGTCTCAATTTTTTCCAACTCTCTTAGGCTTGGTGTTAGGGCATAACTTCCTTAAGCACCTTTCAAATGAAAAGTATGTTATATTTTCATTTGTATGTGTGTATATAGTGTATTTATCTCTAAAATTCACCAATGCAGCTATACAACTCCCTTTCTTAATCTATCCAACTATATTCTTTAATTATATAATGTATTATATATGCAAAGTCATAGTAAAAGGTCAAGAAAATGCAGCATCAGGGCTTTCACTGGAATGTCATAGATGAAGACATGACCAGAAACCTATGGAACTAAGGTAGATCTCAAGAATAACGACAGAAGCTCTTAGAAAGATTGCCTCGCACCATAAAATGGCCTGATAGGATTAGAGAAGTCATATGAAAGAATTTGTAACATAAAATAACCTGGACTTTTCCAGAACAGCATCATAATCAGTAGAGATTGCAAAAGAGCAGCCAAAACCAGAGGGTTACCTTGTGGAGGACTGTGAAGGAAGAAAAGAGACTGATCTTTGCTAGCAGATGGTAAACCACAGAATACTTGGTAGTCAGAGCTTATTTGGGAAGGTTCATGTATGAATTGTGTGCTGGGTGCTTACTTCTCAACAGTTTGAGTAGTCAACATATACATATTTTCTCAAAAATATTTAAAATACTGTCTATTGTTATAGAGTCACAAACAAAATTGTAACAAATATTTTGAAAGTTATCTTTAAAATTCAGTTTTTTGACATTTTGAAAGTTGTTTATTAACTGTCAAGAACTATGGAGTATGAGCAAAATTTTTTTGATACATAAAGTAAATATTTGTGGAAAAACATAAAAAAGTGACAATATTAAAAAGGAAAAAAAGTGTCATGTTTCCTCATTTCATTGAAAGTGACCCAAATATAACTCTGAGGTCTCTTCCATCTGGCTGGAGATAAATTTAATCTTGGTGATTTTTGTGTACATGCACACACAAATATATACACTCATGCACATATATGAGAGAGTCTCCAAAAAAGCCTGTGGAAAACATGTATTATGAGGGACAACTCCATAGCTCAGCAAGAGAGCAGAACCCACATAGCAAACCACAGTTCTTCGAATCCCAGCTTCAGTAGCTTGAAAAACATGCTGGCCACATACATAAGTGTGACCACCCAAAGTATTGACAAAGAGGAGGAATGAAGGGTTAGACTATTCCTCAATTCCCACTGAATCTACCACACAAAGGGAGAAAAACAGAACTGAACAGAGATTGCAGATCACCTCATCCTGCAGGCCTCTGAACACTCAAATTGAACTTTAAGAAATTAGGAAGAATGTATAACCCATCAGATGACCAGAAATCACCACAGAGGCACAAGAAATATGAGAAACCAAGAAAATACCTCTCCCCCAAGGGAAAAGAACAACTCCTCTATTTCTGCAGACAGTACAATTGAACTTGTGGAAATGTCTGATAAAGAATTTAGAATATTCATAGTGACACAGCTAACAGAGATGCAAGAGAAGAGAGGCAAGGAAGTCTGTAATACAGGAAATCAAAACCTCCACTGAAAACATTAAAAGTAGATTAGATCATAGAGAAGATAAAATCACAGATGCAGGGAACCAGCAGTTAGCATAATGATGTTCAGTGAATGAATGTAAAATAAATAAATAAATACAATTTAAATTTAAAAAATATTCAAAAGTCAATATAAAATAAATATGAATAAAAGGAATCAGATACAATGGATCCCTCAAAGTGATTATCTGTGGAACCCTGACATGTGGTTACACTTCATTTTTTTTTTTTCTTTCTGAGGATTTATGTTTCAGTACTTGATTTGTTTCAGTGCTAAGGCTTGACTCACTATCTCTATCATCTGTTTTCATTTTGCTCACACTAAAGAGGATATTGATGAGGGCATCAGAAGGCTAGAGTTTCAATCTTAGCTCTGCCACTGGATAACTACAATTCCCTGGTCAATTTACTTTCTGTCTCCAACATTCAGTTTCCCCACATGTAAAAATCAATGAATTATGCTAGATTATAATGATACAATCACTTATCAAATAAGAACCATCATGACAGGCTTAGAGAATGCATATAAATTAATTCTTTCTCAGAAATAATGTATCTACTTTAAAGATGAATAAATTAAGACTCGGAAAAGGTAAGTAGCATTAAACTAACCTAGTTTATACATCAGAGCATACCTAATATATTACATAATAAATAAATATAATATTCTCTCATTTAATAATCTGAGTCACTCTAGCATTCCAAAGGAAATAAGTGTGAATGTTTATGAAACACAAATGTACACACACAGAGAATATAATTAATTAATTAATTAATAAAATTAATTCAATAAAGTCATATAAATACCAGAAATACAAATGATAGTTTAAAAAGTGAGGGTAGTAGAAAGCTCAATTTCCCAAGCTGTTGAGTCTTTGCTGCAGGCAAATTCTGACTCTGATTAAATTAACGTCTGCCCAAACAAAAACAAAGCCAATCTGAGAATCAAAGTCAGTTGAAACTTCCAGGTATTGGGATATAAGTCTTATTTTTCACAATGGAATACAGTTGAAATTACTTTAATTGCTAGAAAATTAATAGGACAACTTGGATCAAGTGTATTCATGTTATTAACTAAAGTGTTTAGGAAATGAAGCTATGAAGATAAAAAATATCTGAAGAAAATCGTAACTGCACGTGTATGTCAGCTGCTGGTTAAAATGAAAGTACTGGAAAAAAACTGAGCATCATTTCCTTCTCCAGGATTGCCTTTTGTGCTTGTTTTATTCTACCATACTTCCTACCCCTATATCTGACTGAGAGGTCACTTATCTGTTACTTAAATAATAATCACAGCTAATAATTACAGAGCATTCCAGGTACTAGACACAATATTAAGTAGACTTATAAGGGTTATCTTTTTTTAAACAGTTTTGTAAAATGGGAAATTATTAGCCAAATTTTGCAATTAAAGTGACTGAGTCTGAGAGAGATTAAGTGCCCATGATTGTACAGCTGACAAGATCTGGGGTAGACAAAGTCTTTCAACTGAGAGTCATGCAATATCGCTTCAGTTCAGTAGAAAATCTTTTGTCCCATTAAATGAAAATATGCTTTTTTTCTTCCTTCACCACTGTAAGTCCTTTAAGAAAATGCCACCATTTTTTTTAAGAGGTTTTTGCTCTAGGGCATGTGTGGTTATCAGAGAGTCAGAGAGACACACAGAGAGATGGAAAGCAAGAAATCAGGGCAGGCCACATTGCAATCCCTTTTCTTCCATTAGTCTCTCGGGACTTTGGGCACACATGCATATACACATGGGATGCGTTTCAAGCTGCCGGGTCCAGTACTCATACTGCAATTGGCCATGTTGGAGTGCAGCACCTTTACTATGCTACCTGCAGGACCCCAATTCCACTTTTTTTTAAAACCGTTTTTCTCCCTATTTCTTCTTCCACTGACCAACACAGAATCTTCTCCATAGAAAGTAATCCACTATCTTAATAAATCTAGATGGAAAGAGATATTTCTCTCTCCATGTTTGTCTTCATCCTCCTCCTATTTATCATCAACAATCATATTAACCCAGCCTAACAAAATAACACTAATAGTTCATAATATATTCTTAATATGTATTAACACAATTTAAACTATCTAGGAGAATAATGATTTGGATCACTACTTTTTTCTTAGCTAAATATATCAATTTTAAAATCTGTTAGTTAACATTAAGTACTTAAATTTCCTGTGTTTGACTGAAATATTTTAGTCACAGGAATGACTTTCCTCAATTTGCTTTTCATTTATCAGGTTTATAAAACTCTTCTAAGGAATTGTTCTTTTATTGCCAGCCTGGGAATTTGAGAAAATGGGACCCTAAGAAGTAACATTTACCTTAAAAATATGTTTGAGAAATATTCCTATAAACAGCTAAAATGCTTTGAAGATTATAAAAGACTAATAAACTAAGCATGTGCTACTCAAATACATATGGCATCTACATCAAAATATTATATACTCAAGATAAAGTAGTCAAATCTCCTAAAGTAGGCCGTATTGACCAGGGAAAATTAATATGGACATATAATGATCAGTAGAAGGGAGATTCTTGATAGTTTTGGTGATAGAGTAGAAAGTCCTCAAACCTCCCTGAAATCATAATTAGGATTTTTAATGAGCCATTTCTGTATTGGATATTCTTCCTCCATGAGCAATAATGCTAATTAGCTACAGTTTTGGTTTTTATCTCTGTGTTATTCAGGTGACAAAAGAAGACTGAAGTAATCCAGGGAAAAATACAAATATTAACTTAAATTTAAAAAAAATTTATATGCACTTGCTAGAGAGAGAGAGAGAGAAAGACAAAGTGAGAAATCACTCCCTCCACTCCCAGGTGGGGTGGTGGCTATACAGGATCCTGTCTCCTCTATTCTTCTCTTTGGATTTTGAACATGCATGCACACAGTCCTAGTGTGCTTTTCAAACCACTAGGTCTAGTACTCAAATTGCAGAGTCAGTCATATGGGATACAATGCTACCCCACCACACCACCTGCTGGCCAAATCCCTTACCCTTTTCAATTAAAGTCAGTAGCAAGAGTAAAAAAGACAAATTCTTAATTCACTACAACATATCAAATTAATTATTATTATCATTGTTATCGTTATTGGTACCCACTGTGTTAAGAACTGTGTATGGATTACTCCTAATAAAGTTGTCATGACTATCTCCATTTGGCGCTATAAGTCTAAAGATGGAAAATAATTCACCTGAGTCACACATTTAATTTACCTTTATTTCTGCCCACATCCTAGACTGTTGCCTCTTTCCCGGCTGACTGTAGTTGGCATTGATAACTTTGGATCTGGGGGAAATGGCCGGCTGAGCTCAAATCTTGAACCTGTGATTTCCTATCAGTTTAATAAGTAGTTTGCTGCTCAGATTATTACCAAACAAGTTGGTCTGCTGCCCAAAGTGTGGACAAATCGCTGAGGCATGGAGTCTGGAAGCATGAAAAAGTTTTACTGCATAGTCATTCAGAAAGGACTCAGAAAGAAACCTCAGATCTGTCTTTCCAAATGGAAAAGAGAGGGATCTTATATAGCACAGGAAACATGGAGGGGGAAAGCATGATGTTGTAGCCCTGATTTGTTGGTACTAGTGGGTTGAAGTTGTTTTCTAATCGGAATTGGTTGGTACTGACTTTCCAGTGTTATCCTCTCTTTAGTCCAGATTGCAACAATGTAAGATACACTATGCTTCCAATAGCATTCCGTTGTAATATTCCTGCTTTTTTCATTCTGTGGCAACCAGCATTTTCATCGTTGCCCTTACTGCTGGGGTCAACTCTAGGTTACTCAGCCCTTTAGAGAGAGTGCATGCAACCTGCAAGTAAGCTTATGTAACAACAGTTAGTATTGGGGGTTTCTCCCATAGACCAGTGCTAGTCAGTTTCAATAACCTTAACCATTTTTTAACTTAAAAATGATGATAATTAGCCCAGCCATGGTGGTACAACCCTGGCATAATGCTGAAAAATCCCATGAAGATTGAGTTTGGTTCTAAGGTTGACATGTTCATATTAGGCTGCATGTGGGCTGGTAGCCCTGGCTGGCTGGGAAGAGTTGGGGGAATATAGCAGTGAGAGGCTCTGTTCAGGGTACTTATCTCTCTTTCTCTCTCTCTTTCTCCCCATGCCTTGCTCATAAAATTATTTTTAAATGATAAACACTGGATTTAAGATGTATGTTTATATAGGGATCAGCAGATGATACAATAGTTATGCCACTGGACTCCCACATAGTTGACTGTGGTTCAAGTCCCAGACCGGCAGTTTAAAACCAACATGGGTGCATGTGCGTGCATGCCCAAAATCCCAAGAGGAGACTAGAGGAGAAGGGATTGCAGCATGGCCATCCCGTCAGGGGGTGATTTCTCGCTTTCTGTCTCTCTGTTAGTTAGCATTAAGTACTTAAATCTCTCTGTGTCTCTCTGGGGAGTACATGCACTATTGCAAAGATCTCTCTCGAAAAAAAAAGATGTATTAACATTATAATGCATGTAACCATAATCAATAATCAAAACATTCCAGACATACTAAGTGCTAAATAAGCAATAGCTTACTATTATTTCTTTAGTTGTATGTCAGTAAAAGTTTCTTTATTTGCTCATATGTTTACAAATATCTGGTGTATATTAAAAACTTAATATATCCCAGGCACTGAATATAGACTGATAACAAAATAGAAAATGGCACTGCCCTGAGGAAATCTTGATTTCATTAGTAGATTAACATTATATAGAGGAAATTCTAAGGAAAAAAAAAAAGACTTAAGGGCAAAGGTTAAAGAAACTAGCTCTTACGCTATAAGTAGAATCAAGGGCATTAAAGAAGAATAAGAGAAATGTTTGGATTGATGGGCTTCAGGACTTCCTATTCTTCATTGAGCCTGCCTACTCTCAAACTTTATTTTCATGATATAATTTTGTTGCTTGAGTCAATTTAATTTAAAGTCTCTCATATTGTCTATGTAGCATTGCATTGACCCAACCTTTTGCAATTTAATCTTTGCATATATCTTTATGACATCCTCTCTCCCCAGTCAACAAAAAACAAAACCCTATTTCAACTATGGTCAATGTGCTTTGCACATCTAAAGCAAAATATCCATTTTTTTCTTTTCATCTTCTAAATATTGTTCTGTTTAATCCTCAATAAAGTCAATGTCATAGGCATTTGTCCTTCCTGAATTAACCATCAGATATGTCTTTACCATGATTACCCTTTCTTTGCTTTTATTTATTGACATCCAGATTCCACTTGACTGATTATAGATTGTTTGCCCCCTACCTGTGATTTTAAAGCTCATATCTCTACACGGTGAATTTCTTAAGGTACAGTTGATTTCAATCAATTTTATTTAGCTCATTTCTAATTCTCTTCATGCTTAGCCTTTAAAAAAAATCCAATACAATATTCTGTGCTATGTCATTTGGAAATGGATTACGCTATGATCATGGCCCAGAACAATGTCTCCACTTTATTTTCAAGTTTAGGATAGCTAGGGGATGAATAGTAGTGGACAATTCTAATGGGAAACAACATGGTATGTTAAAAAGAGATAAGAACATGGACTCAAAAGATTGAGATGCATCCTACCCATATCACTACTCAATTTAAACTGCTCAGTGGCTCCCCTCATGGACCACCAGTTAAAGGCCAACCTCCATAATAATTATTATAAAGCAATCACAATAGCAACCCCTTTAAGACCAACCTCCCAACCTCCCAGAGGGCATGTACACAAGAGAGTGAGAGCAAGAGAGAGATAAAAAGAGGGGAGGGGAAAGAGGGAGGGATAGCGAGAAAGCACCTCTATGGGGGATCGTCATATTGCAATCCTTTCTCTTTTAAGGATACTGGGCATGCATGGCATGCACACACATGGACCCAGTCTATTTTTCAAGCCACTGAGTCCAGAGCTTGAATCATGCAGTTGGCCATGTGGCATCTAGCACCTTAACCACCATACCATTCACTGGCTGGCTCCAGGACTACTTTATCTAGCTCTCAATTTTGACAGATTTACTACAGCCATGTTTCTTGCCATGTTCATTTTTATACTCATTGGTTTCTTTGAAATTCTCTGCCAGGCTAAATCCTACTCACTTTTCAAGATTTAGCTTAGATATTACTTCTCTGTTAGTGGTTTATATCCACAAGTTTTTCACACCTGTGTTAGATAAGAAACACATCAGGACATTTATTATTATTTTTTTTTTCTTTTTTTGGAGAGGTTTTTGCTATAGGGCGCGTGCGCTCGCCAGACAGACAGAGAGAGACAGAGAGATAGAAAGCAGGAAATCATCCCCCAGGGGGGATGGCCACGCCGCAATCCCTTCTCCTCCATTCTCCTCTCAGGATCTTGGGCACGCACACACACGTGCCCGGCGTGAGTTTAAGCCACCGGGTCCGGGACTTGAACCGCGGTCTACTACGTGGGAGTCCAGCGACATAGCCATTACGCTAACTGCTGGTCCCAATTATTATTATTATTATCATCATGACATACATATAAAAGTTATAAGTCTTTGTAGAGTTTTTGCAAAGCAATGCATACAGTGTATAATAATCAAATCAAGGATATAAACATTTTCACATCTTTAGCATTGAATATTATATTGTGCATTTTTGATATTCATTCTACTAATGTTGCAGGGTTTTTCTTGTTTGTTTGTAGGTATGTATTATTGCAGGTTAGCAAAGACCTTTTTCACTCTGTTGTGGTACCTTGTTCCATTACCTATTGTCATTGTTTACATGTATTCTTGTGTCTATTTTCTTCGCTACCACCCTTCACACCTCCACACTCTGCCTCCCCCACTGCACCCCCACACACCCAGGTATCTCTACCACCTCAGGAAATTTTAAACCCACAGACTTAAACCCATATTTCTTAAATGTACATTTTAAAGTTATCCAAGATAAAATCAGGTATGAGAAACATTCAGACACAAAGAATGATTATCATGAAGATATAATAAAAAGTACCTAAACAGATCCCTAGAACAGGAGACAAGGCATGCCATCTAGGGCCATGGGTGGCATTATCAGGGTGGGTCTGACCCTTTACTACAGTTTTCACAGGAATAGATAAGACTGAGTGAGCAGGATTGAGATTGGCTAGTTTGAATAATAGCAATAGGCTCTACGGTACAGAGTATGTCTCTAGTTATCTGACAACTGGCCTTGGGGTGATAGGGCAGAAGAATAGTGATCCAAAGCCTGAGAGTTCTATAGAAGATGTGGTTAGGTGTGACTTGGTTGATTTCCATTTGAAAAGCATGCTCCCAAGGGAATTTGCTATCTCTAGAAATGAGTTATTGTTAGGGCAATCACTCCAATGTCTCCAAGATAACAAAATATCAGAAAATATGGAAAAGAAAAAATATGATTAATACTTCTTTAGGAAAAAAAATGATTAATTTCTAAAGCACCCTGGTGAAGTTCCAGTTCCAATAAGTGGTTGGGGTAGCTTGTACAGGAATAATCTTCCTGTAGATAACAACCATAAACTCTACATGCATTGAAGTAAAGACCAGAGAAAAACTGGAAGGAATGGGATTCTTGATAGAAGATCTATCCCAAAATAAGTCCTATGATTGAAGAGTCTTTCCCTTGAAGTTGGCATTATGTGAGCAGCTATAGCTAAGGCAAAAATCATAATAACAGTCTAGTTCATTAGAGTTTAGGATATCATGTTATCAAGTGTCTGGAAATTGAGAAGGTAATCATAGACAGTGAAGTCCTTTGGTTCACATATAAACTTCCAATAAGTCTTTGGCTGACTTAACTGTTCATGTACATCTGGGTTCCAAGAAGCCTCTCAAAAAAACAATGGTTAGAAGACTAAATCTGACCAAAGGTCTCAACTATTGTCACAGCAGGGAAAACAGTTTGAACCTTGTGTTTTACCAATTTAGAAGGTGTGATTAATACTTTCCATTGAAACTCCACAATAGTTGTGACTTAGAAATAAAGACTAAATCCTTGAACTGAGTAATATAACTAAGGCTAAGGGGAAAATTGACAAAGATGCTCTGCACTAATGTATTAAACCAAGGTTCCACAAAAAAAAAAAAAAAAAAAAAAAAAAAAAAAAAAGAAGATAAACGGTCATGTAAGTGATCGATTCAAGTTGCTGAATGCATGGGAAGTTTATTTTTTGAGGCCAGATGATCGTGCCATAGTAACATAACGTAATTCACGTGAGAAAGTCCTAGGTTTGTGTCAAAGGGCTTCTCCCTAAACACTTTGCCCATGATCCTGGTTGGCTGAGGTTGGGGGTGAATTATGGGATGAAGACCTGATAGGGTGACTCTCTCTCTTTTTCATGGAAAACAATAAAATTTTTTTTAAAAGTCTATAAAAATTGTTAACTTTTTTTCATTTCTAAGTTTGTATTACAGAGCAAGAAAATACCAGTTTTCCTCTACATGGGTTTAAGCAGAGTTAAAACCCATGTAGAGAGATTTTTGCTATACGGTGCATGTGCTCACCATAGGAACATATATATTTAAAAAATGTGGTTTTTGGACCATCAGGTGATATAATGGTTATGACGTTGGACTCCCACATAATCAAATGTAGAGTCTCGGATCTGGCGGCTTAAAACTCATGTCAGGTATGGGAACCAGCAGTTAGCGTAATGGCTATGTCGCTGGACTCCTACGTAGTTGACCGCGGTTCGTGTCCCAGACCCGGTGGCTTAGAACTCACGCCAGGCGCGTGTGCGTGCGTGCCCAAGATCCTGAGAGGAGAATGGAGGAGAAGGGATTGCGGCGTGACCATCCCCCCTGGGGGGGTGATTTCTCGCTTTCTGTCTCTATGTCTCTCTCTGTCTGTCTGGCGAGCGCACGCGCCCTATAGCGAAAAACCTCTCCAAAAAAAAAAAAAAAAGAAAGGAAAAAAAAAAACTCATGTCAGGTATATGTGCATGTGTGCTCAAAATGCCAAGAAGAGCATGGAGGAGAATGGACTGCAGTGTGGCCATCCCCCCAGGGGGTGATTTCTCACTTTCTGTTTCTCTGCTGTTCGAGCACACATGCCCTACTGCAAAAATCTTGCTTTTAAAAAAAAAAAAAAAAAACAGTGGGTTTCAAAAAAATTTTGCACCAAAATAATTAATATTAAATAATTAATATTTTAATTCCATTTTAAACTTTTTGATGTCCCTTTGTACAAAACCTACACTGTTAGAACTTTAAAAAGTAGACTCATAAATTAAAAAAAGATTAATTTCTTATAACAAAACAGAATGGGGAGGCATCATTAGCATTCTCCCCCATTTTATCCACAAAATGGTATTTTAAAAACTTCAAGGAGCTAGACTGTGGTACAACAATAAAATTGACTCTCTACCAGGATGACCCAAAAGAGAAGCTTCTACATTTGTCTACAGAGACCTACCTGAGTACTCCAGAAATACTCCAGCCCACAATCTGGGTTGGCTGAGGCTTAGGGGAGACTACAAAGATGGGACACAGTTGGGAATGTTATTTCTCTCTCTCTAGTTATTTGCTACTTCCATGATAAAAGAGAAACAAACAAACAAGAATAAATATCTCAAATGTATTCAAGTCTGTGAACGAATTTAAATTTTGATTTGGCGTACATTGCCTGCTTGCTCTTCACTGTACCCCATGACACATAGTAAGCGCTGCTTTGGTTATTTGTTCCCAGGTTCTCTCTGACAAAGCAAAAATTCCTGTCTTCTCAAGGTTCCTTGTAAATTATCTAATCCTCACTGTAGCAATTGCTACATCCAGATGCATGTGTAGCTGTTGCAGTTTTCTAACTAAAGCATCTGGGCCAGCAATGATCAGGCAGTTGTGTCTCAGTCAGTTATGTGGTTAAATGGATAATGGACTGTCTTGGCTGCCTGGGTCTTTTGAATGTCAGTTTCTTCTGATTCAAATTTCCAAATAATGTATGCATCTTTTGTATTGTTGATAACATTTCTGCACCAATCTCCTCACGTGATGCCAGTCTATTTAACATGGTGGAGGTAATGTTTCATATTCTGATTTGCTTCAGTAAGAGTCTGAATTTCCAAGGTGTTTGTGTTTGCAATTTGCTTTTAATAAATATCAATAAAATATATATTTTTCTGTTTCCATTTTTTTCCTATCTTTCCTTTTCTACATCACAAACCATTGCTATAATTATGATACTTAACGCATGTGTTTATGAACTGGCAAGGACTTCAGCTATTAAATTGTTCTAATATGTCAGAAAACCACACCCCCATTTTACAAGCATTAAACAAATTGAAAAGCTATCTTTATTGGAAATCAAAACTCAAGCAGTTAATAGCCCACATACATTCCCCCAGTCAGAGGTGCATTTTGTTTCAACGGTGGCCACAAATGTGGATAGAAATCACTCTGATTTATTGTGAGTAAGATAGAAATTTCTGATTACTATCCTGTCTCTGCATGAAACCAATCTCCTTAGAAAGACCATTTGAATCTGGGAAATAGAGGGCAAATGTAAATACGAGTGGAGGTTAAAACTGTTGCTATGAGTATGAAGTCATAAATTATGCAGCCTGAAAATTCATTATGTTGTTTTTGTCACCAATCTCCTGAGCTGTATTACAAAAATTTAGAAAAAAATAAAAGAAAATGAGATTTAAAACAGTGAAAATTCTCCTAAAATAAAATTGGGTGTATTGTAGCATTTCCTAAGGAGATTGCCTCATTGCAAATATACTTTTTGCACAATACTTTTCAGAGTTTTAGTTAAAAATACTTTTTTTTCTTGAGCTTATATCTTGTTTGACTTTTGAAGGACTTTATTCTTTCCCAAATTATCAGAAATTATTATGACAGTTTAAGAGAGTCAACCTATTTTAGGAATAGCAAAATGTTATTTTCAATTGTACAAAGACTTGGATTCTGCTGGTTAGATAATGTTTTTAAAAAACATTCAATTGATTAAGTTATTTAAAATGTGTTTTAAAATATTATGGTTTACACTTAAACACATGCCAAGTTATAACATTCATGCATTAATTTTTTTATTCACTTATTCATGAAGCTATATTTGAATGCCCTTGCAGATAAACAATCATATTTATAGAACCTGTAGTAAGTTACCTTAGCTATCAAAATTTAAGGTTTCTCATCTGAATACTAGAAATAATAATTTTTGAACTTCCATACTTGTAGGGTTTCATGTAAATCATTTATTTTTTTAAGAATTATTTACTTAATTTTATTTATTTGTTTATTTATTTTAATTTGACCAGAGAGAGATACACAGTGAGAGGGAAAGTGAGAAAGCAAGCTACCTGGCCCAGGACTCAAACCGCAGTTGGCCATTTCTATGAGCATTTACCTTGCTTTGTAACGTTAAAGTCACTATCAAAGAGAAGATGGTGATGATGAAAAGGACAAGGAGTATTAAACTGACCCTCTTTACACTGTAGCACACATCCTGTGACTGGGTCTCTGTTAGGCAACTGGTAAGAGAAAAGAAGCTATGAGATCAGAATACCACCACCTGACTCCACTGCCACCTGAAAACATACCAGATTGTCTTTTACTTTCTAGATTCTCAGTTTTTCATCAGAATATTAATAATTTGTTATGCTTCAAAACCTAAGGATTATTGTAAAAGAAAACGAGGTTTCCAATAGTGCTATAACCCAGTTTTATGAGAATTTCAGTTATGGTTTTGCTGCTATCAATAGGAAGCACAAAAAGGCGACTATGTCTCTGTATCTACTAGGTTATCTACACAACACATTTGGTATGCGAGTAATAGGTTAAATTTTCCTTTATGATCCTTTTCTCTTACTCGAGATGGAAAATACACAATGAGTGTTTAAATGAGGTAATTGGAGTATAGTTATAATTGTATTATATATAGCTTTACATACAGTTTGAAGCTGAGATATATTTAAGTTACAAATATACATGTATAGGTATATAAATATATACACATACATATAGAACATTTTCCCATCTAATGAATAATCCAAAATGAGCTTGTAAATAAGATTTGCTTATATTTTTCTAGTTTTTGTATGTTGAATAATTTTGGAATTCATCCTGGACATTTTGAACATTATGAGACTCTATCCTCATAAAATATTCTAGAGAATGTTGATTTTGTTTTTGTATGCACTTTACCAGACAATAAATCCAGTAAAGTTCACACTGCAAGTTCTGACCCATTTCTGTGGGATGTGGCCCCAATATCAGTTTATTTTTCATAGGCTTTGCATTACTACTCTTATCTATTTCATATTTTCTCAACCCAGGGGTCGATTTGGGACCTTAGTGGTGATCTCTTTTGAGAATCACTTCTCAAAGCATACACTATTTTGAATCTAGTCAGTTTCACACATGCGTATCTTGGAGGTGAACCTAGTGCTTCACATAAAAGTTCAAATACTATCTTCCTCCAGCTCCACTGTTTCTTTTAAGAGAGATTTTTTTTTGCTATAGGACGCATGTGCTCGCCAGAGAGACAGAAAGTGAGAAATCACCCCCCAGAGGGGATGGCCATTCTGCAATCCCTTCTCCTCCAGTGTCTCCTCCAGATTTTGGGCATGCACTTACACATGCCCAATGAGTTTTAAGCCACCAGGTCCAGGACTCAAACCATGGTCAACTATGTAGGAGTCCAGCGACATAATCATTGTGCCATCTGCTGGTTCCCAGCTCCATTCTTTTCATGGTCTACTATGCACATGGAGGCTTCCTGAGCTTTTTACTTTTCCTTCTCTTGCTAAAAAAGTGACCCTCTTTACACTGTAGCACATGTCCTGTGACTGGGTCTCTATTAGGCAAGTGGTAAGAGAAAAGAAGCTCTGAGATCAGAATACCACCACCTGACTCCACTGCCACCACTACTGCAGACACAAGGGTATAGTTTTATAATTGCAGCTTGCCTAAGGAAAACCAGGAGAACCCATTGCTCCATTGAAAAGAAGATGGCTCTTTTGCTAGTTCTCTAACGTTAGTGTCTTAGAGGAATATTATCTGTCTGCAACCATTTGTGACTTGAGTTACAATAGAGTCTGAGCCAGGACATATGAGAGGGGGAAAAAAAGATAGCTGACTCATTGCTTTTGAGGTCATTGAGTTCTGATTCTTCTATTTTCTTTATTTGTTCTTACCTAATTTTCAGAATCCTCCCATAAATGTCTTTAAATTTTCTTTTAGTTGTAATCAGGAGAAGAAAAAAGGTAAATGTTCTTACTCCATTATAGATATATGTGGTCTTTTTTTGCAATGTTTTTTTTTTTTCTTTTTTTACTAAGGAACATCCTGTTTTCTTAAGACAGAGAGAAAATCTCAGAATGTCTTTAGTAATGAATGTCTGATTGTTTTTTATACATATTTTGCCAGTTGGAACTAATATTGTTTAGGGGAAAAAAAGAATAAAGCTAGGAGATATACTCCCTCTCCAAAATCTGGGGGTAAATAAAATATTTTACTTTTCCCATACTTTATGCCCTACTTAATTGGTCTATAAAGGATATTTAGAGTTTTGTTCTCTCTTAAACATCTTCAAAAATCATCCTCTGGATAAAATTTATAGTCTTCTTCATATTATGAGCATCTCTTCTAAATCCCACCATATCTCAATGAAACAATTTCATATTGTTGGTAAGAGGAGGAAAACTGAGGGACCAGCAGTTGGCGAAATAGCTATGTCACTGGACTCCCATGTAGTTGACAGCAGTTCGGTTCCCAGACCCAGTGGCTTAGACTCACGCCAGGTGCATGTGCGTGTGTGCCCAAGATCCCAAGAGGAGAATGGAGAAGAAGGGATTATGCTGTGGCTATCCCCCCCGGGGGGTGATTTCTCACTTTCTGTCTCTGTTTTTCTCTGTCTTTCTGGCGAGTACATGCACCCTATAGCAAAAACCTCTCCAAAAAAAAAAAAAAAGAAAGAAAGAAAAGAGGAAAATTGAAATATTTATATTTATCAGAATATATCTCTCTCTTTTATTACAAATATTGATAACTTCCCCTAAAAGAACTAGGTAATCCTTTCACATTGTATTCATGTATTGAAAAACCACACTGTACCCTAGAACTATGTGCAACTTTTATCTACCAATTTCTAAAAACTATAAAATTGATAAAATACATAGAAAAACATTGATGCTAGTTATGTTAACAAGGGTAGTCTCCTAAATTAGAATGAACATGACAAAAAATGAAGAATTGTAGTAAAAAAAAATTTCAGTCCTGTAGCAGAAATAACCATAGCTATCATCTGGGTGTCCAATCTACCTTTTTTTTTTTTTTTTTTTTAAGAATTACTTAATTCTTGGGACCAGCAGTTAGCATAATAGCTATGTCACTGAACTCCCATGTGTTCGACCACGGTTCGAGCCCCAGACCCGGTGGCTAAAACTCACACCGGGTGCTTGTGTGTACGTGCCCAAGATCCCAAGGAGAATGGAGGAGAAGGGATTGTGGCATGGCCATACCCTCTGAGGGGTGATTTCTTGCTTTCTATCTCTCTGTCTCTTTCTGTCTTTCTGGTGAGCACAAGCGCTCTATAGCAAAGACCTCTCTTAAAAAAAAGAAAAGAAAAGAATTACTTAATTCCTTATTGTTATCATTTTAAAATTTAATACAGGGCACATATACTTATTATTTTTTTACTTTAAAATTTGCTATAGGAAACATGTGCTGGCCATGTGGTAGTCTAAAGTCTTAACCACCATGCCATCTGCTGGAGCCCCCATAATAGGTTCTTTGTGTATGCCATCTCCTTTGGCCAAGTTGAGTTGGTAATGAAGTCAATTGCCCATAATACAGAGTGTCAGGGTTAGAGAAATAAGTTAACTGTATCTTCTATTGATTACACTACAAGTTTGTACATGTTCTATTTTTCTATGTCGCTGAGATTTTTTTAATATCACACATACATACACATATATGATTTAATTGTATGGCAATTCAGATAAGTTGCTTAGGTAAGAGATCATTACTTCCATTTATGTGTTCATTTGTTTAAATGTTTTTGTTGTTGAGAGTGTTATGAACTAGATTGAAGAAGTTTTCTTGGAGTGGTTTCACTAAAGATTCTAAAAAACTACTTTTCCTTAATCTTCCTCATGGAAAGTAAATGTCAGAGTTCTGTTTGGGAATAGGCTATAAAAATATGCATTTTTAAAAAGTAAATTAAAAATAAAGCTCCTAAGTAATTTTCTGGTTCATAAATGTAGAAATTTTTGGCCTAGAGAAATTGATAGTATAAATTGAATTATAAAATATTATGGCTTCTGGTAGCTGCTATGAAGATATTATATAGGATTGATGGAGAGCATTGAGGTGATCTTTGACTGTAGATGGAAAATAAAATAGTTACATTTTTATTTTCATTGGCCTTTACCTGAAATTTTATACTACTGAAAATATGAATTTTGGCAAAAATATGATCAAGATACTGTATAATTAAGCAATACTTGGAATTTGTCACTAATAAAAACTAAAAAAACCATCACATCTGTATCTTAACTTTTTAAGTGTATTTATTTATTATTAAATTTGCTACATGTGCTCAGTAGAGAGAGAGCGAGAAAGAAAGCAAACGGCCAGGTTTGGAACTCAAATCTCCGGCAGCCATGTGGGAGTCCAGCTCCCCAACTACCATGCCATCTGCTGGTCCCTGTATCTTCCTGTATTACAGTTGTATAGATAACTGTATCATTAATCTTATCACTATTTTGAAAATGTGATAGCTATTATTACACAGCTAGATCATGTTAATATTTCAGTTAAAAAGCATATATAAGATTAGGTTTCAGATTTGCATTTTTTATATTTTGATCAATATGTTTGGATATAATGCAAAGCCCAATTCCTTTGTGATCTTAGGTTTTTTTTTTTTAAATTTTATATATTTGAAAAGAACTCTGAGGGGGGGGTATCAAGAGGTGGCATGGTGTTTAAGGCACTGGACTCTCACATTACATTACTGACTATGGATCAAGTCCTGGACCTGGTGGCTTGCTTTCTCACTCCCAACCCCCAACTCTGGTCAAACTGGAAAATGACATTGATGAATAAAATTAAATAATTCTTTAAAAAAACAAACAACAACAAAAACAAAACAAAACAAAACAAAAAAACTCTGAGAGGAATCCTTAAATTTCACCAAACTGTTTATGGGGTCCAGGGCATTAAAAAGTTAGTTCTGTTTTAGAGGTTATTCTACTCAGTGATGTCTACTGGCACTTTTATAAAGTGGGGCAGATGCAGCATGTTCATCTTATTATATTAAATACTGCTACATGTACATGCTTAACATTAACATGCTATCTGTATGTATCCCCACTTAAATCTCCAACAATACCTTTATCTCTCTTTTTCTCTATATATAAGATGGATTTTACAATTGATATAACAAATGGTAGATTTTAGAGAAAAGAGATGCTATAGAAGTAAAGGTAAAATGTAAAATAAGTGAAACTAAAAAGACAAGAACATGAGAGGAGGAAGATGATATTGGAAACTGAGAAAAATGACTGAAACTGGAAAAGAGATTTATTTCATTCTCCTCTTCTTCAGTCAATAGCTTTAGACTTCCTGTTCTCACAATCAGCCAGAAAACAATTGCTCAGCATTCTGCTGTCCCTGAACTCATATTATATTACATCAAGATTTCTGTAATCTTTGGTATATTTAATAAATTATCATTTTTAAATCTTTGAAGTATTTGCAAAAACTCTCTGGCTTATAACTACCATCCTTTTCCCACATATAGTGACCTTTTAAACACCAAATCAAATCAATCTGGAATGGTCAATAAATAACTTTAGAATTTATGTGTTATATTACTGAAAAAGTTTAGTCCTAATGCCATTGTACAATTGTTTAAAATCCTGAAAATTTTACCTTTTAACCCATAAAGAATGTAACATATCAATTTAACATGTTATTCTAATGTCCATGTAAAAAACAAATAATTTGAAACCTCCTCTGAAAGAGATTTTGTTTAATCTGCTCCCTTGTTTAAAAAAACCACAAACTACGATATCTAAAGCCCTTAAAATCTTTTTCTATGAGAAATTAAAATGGAATGGAAGCGTATTACTGTCAAAAATAGCTTCACTTCAATTTATAAGAGATAATAAATCAATCATTAAAATAAAAACTATGCATGAGTAAAATCAAGAGACAAGAACTGTGACAGCATTTTAAGTAAACTTTGTAACAATTCTCTAAATCCCAATACTTATTGTTTATGCAATTGGTGTTTTTATACAACCTTGTATTGAGCCTCCCTAATTATGCCATAGTTGAATTACAATTAATATGTAAATAGAAACATAAAACCAGGTTTATCCCATGTAGCGATCTGTACCGGCAAACATCCTTCACAATCCTCTCATTGGAAAATCCCCTGGGTTGCTTAGGCATTCTATTTTTCTTTTCCTTTAGCTTTAGCAATCTGGTTGGCAAAGCTAATTCAGAGTAAGATGTGCTGCTTCTGTAACCTGTTAACAAATCTTTAACATCTGGAAAAGTGTAGCTTCTCTGTTGGTCTTCCTGCTCCCCCACTCCCCACCCCCACTCAATGACAAGTGTATCTATGATTACCTCAGGCAGGATTGCATTTTGCATGCTGTTCCTTGTATTTGTTTGCCTTTCTTTCCCAAAATCACAATGATTCAATGAATTATGTTAGGCAAGCCATAAAAACATGTTCTGGCCTAAAACTAGAATTCCAAGGCTTTAAATACAACCTATGGATTTTGTAAGAGTCACCAGATGAATACTGAATTTGAGGCCATGTTTTAAGCTTTTTTGTTTTTTTAAGGTTTATTTTTTTTTCTTGCTATAGGGTGTATGTGCTTGCTGGAGAGACAGAGGGAGATAGACAGAAAGTGAGAAATCATCCCCCAATGGGGATAGCTACACTGCAATCCATAACCTCCATTCTCCTCTTGGGATTTTGAGCATGCACATACATGCACCTGGTGTGAGTTTTAAGCCACTGAGTTCCGAACTCAAAGCACAGTTGACTACATGCGAATCCAGCGACATAACCATTACACCATTTGGTTCTTGTTTTAAGTAGTATACAGACTTTGTTTCATCTGATTACTCTCTTATTTTAGGACTATTTAACCTAAAAATGACCTTTGATATTATCATTTTTCAACATGCCATATATTTGAAATCACCTGATCATTTATGTTAAGTAAAACAAACTATTCATAAATGAATAATATTAAAATCAACAAGAAAATAATATTACCACTGTGTCCTTGCCTACCCAGCAAGCCTAATCTCTTTTTAGCAATAGATCCTCAATACCTGACCACAGGCTTTGCATATTTTTCTACTCTGAACCAATGATAGAACCCTATGTCCTGGGATCAGCAGCTGGCATAATGGCTATGTTGCTGGACTCCCATGTAGTCGATCGCAGTTCAAGTCCTGGACCTGGTGATTTAAACTCATACCCGGCATGTGTGCATGCATGCCCAAGATCCTGAGAGGAGAATGTAGGAAAAGGGATTGTGGCATGGCCATTCCCCTGGTGGTGGTGGTGGGGGGGGGGGTTTCTCACTTTTTGTCTCTCTGTCTCTCTCTGTCTTTCTGGTGAGCACACGTGCCCTATAGCAAAAACCTCTCAAAAAAAAAAAAAAAAAAAAAAAAAAAAGAAAAGAAAAGAAAAAAGAACCTTGTGTCCTAATTAAAACACTTGGACTATGTATGGGAATAAGACTTAAGCATAGCCACTTAGAATCTTTTTCTAGGATGTTAATGATGTACAATGTACAATGTGAGAGATCATTTTTGGTCAGGAAGCTGAAGTATATGCTTATGAATACTCTGTTTCAGCTAAGTGAAAGAAGTCTATTGCTTCAGAAAAGATCTGGACCAACACATAGAGAGAAACAGAGACAAGAAAACACAAAGTGCAGAACTAGACTAGTGATCACTTAGTCTAGTGTTTTAGTCCCTAAGTTTTCCACAACCATCTCTAATTCTTCTGGCAACTGTTTGAGTTATATCATAATCCTGCCAATAGATTCCTATATTTAAATTTCTCTCACTAGCAGTGGAGAACAAAATCTGGCCAAAGGGGGGAAAAAACAGAGAGACATTTTTTTCTCAGGTATAAAAATCAAAATGAACTTTAATACATATATTTCAGGTATCTTTTGCTAGATGATGGCATATAGAAGTGAAATACTTGTCTTTTCACATAAAGTAATGACAAATTAATTAGACAAACTCCAGAAATACTAGAGATCAGTGTGACTAGGTAGAGTTCCATTTTTGCATGTTTAAAGCAGTACATTTTCTACATCAGGTAAACAAATAATGGTTAACTGATGTGGGATAAAAGAGCCTGTGTTAGAGTGGGCAGAAGTTGTTTCCTAAAAATATATTAATTTTCCTTTTCTTTTTCTAAAAAGTTTTTAAACAACTATTTATTTATTTAACTTTGTTATTATTATCATTTTTTTAAATTGACCAGAGAGAGATAGAAAGAGAAAGTAAAAAAGCAAGCTACCAGGTCTGGGACTCAAACAGTGGTTGACCATATGGGAGTTCAGTACCCCAATCACCATGCCACCTGCCAGTTCCAATTTTCCTTTTCATTAAAAAAGAAAATTGTATTGATGAGATTTTAAAAACTGTATTTCATAGCTGCTCTTGCAAATAGGATCGACTAATAAGGTATATGAAGAAACTGAGATTATGGGAAAGCTCTTTATTGAGAGTTAAATCAAGACCAGAGGATCATGTAGGAGCAACACAACTAGACTACCTAGAGAAGGTCTTCGTTTCAAGTCCTGAGGCCTCCTTGAAAATGCCAGGTGCACATGCATGCCTGTGATGTTGATTGACTGAGCCTGGGGGTGGATTGGGGCATGAAGACCCTGTTGGGAGTGTCTGTCTGTGTCTCTCTCTCGCTCATGGAAAAAATAGATAAACTTTTTAAAAAGTTAAATCAGCTAACAGCTGTGTTTTGCCCTGCTTTTCTTTGTTTCTTCATGCTCAGAACTCAAATCTGATGACTGGGGATCCAGCATTCATATTCAGACTCTGCAGAAAAGACCAAGAGAACCACAAATATCTTTGTCTTGACATGTGTGAGCTATTGAGCGAGTTAGCAACTGCCTGCTGCTGATGCGGGAGTCTTCAGAAAATAGTCATGGAAATGACTATTATGCAAAAAGTATGCATGGATTTAAAAATTTTGGCATCAAAATAAACGCATGCTTTAATTTCACTTATTTTACACAATTTTTGAAGCCCTATATATTACAGTCACATGTAAAGCACATATTTATCTGTACTACTCAATTTGGTTGGCTCTTTATTAGCAGATAAACACATAATTTCCAAGCAAGCAGGCACAATCCAGGAAAATGAGCTTGGAGTCTAAGGATCCTTTTCAGTCCATAAGAGCACTATATATGCCCCCCCAAAAAAACCTCCTGTAGCACTTCTTGTTTTTAATGGTGAATAGCACGAGGAAAAGAACAAACACATCTCCCAAAACACCTTTCCTCCAAATACAATAGTGATTCATTCTACTTTGAAAAGAAATGGGAGATCTACTGATATATCTATTAATCACACTTTGGGAATATCAAGAGAGCTGGAACAGGAGTAGATATGGAGAATGACAGATCACAAAGAGGGTAACAAAGAATGATAAATGGTTGGCAGCCAAAATATACTGGTATTACTTTGGTTATTTAGTAACCAGACAGATAAAAAATTTGAGTTTCCAAGTAATGAGACTGAGTTTTTACTAAGACAAGTTTGTTAGAACCAACTACAAATTGTGGGTATGTTGGGTAAATAATGTAGGCAAATGTAAATGCAAGCAAAATATAAAGGAGGGCTCCTGAGTATATGACAGCTCAGAGAATGAGATTGATTGAAAATCTAAATAACTTCTCAAAAATTATTTGGAGATGAAGATAGAAATTACTTAAAGGGAGAAAAAAAATTACATTTCACTTCCTTAGCTCCTTAATATGCTCTGTATATTACAAACTTTAAAAATGGCTATGTCTGGGCCAGTCATAGTGTGGTGGTTAAGGTGCCGGATCCCACATGGCTGACTCCACGGTTCAAGTCCCAGATCTAGTGCCTTGAAAAATATGCCAGGCACATGTGCATATGTGCCCAAAATCCTGAGAAGAGAATAGAGGATAAGGGATTGCTATATCACCTGAGGGGTGATTTCTCACTTTCTCTCCCTCTCTCTCTCCCTCTACCTTCAGCAAGTGCACATACCCTATAGCTCCCCAGCCCCCCAAAATGCTATGCTTTATGTCATGGTGATTTCACAAATTGTTACCAGTAAAATAAAGATATATGTATAGAAATAATTATATTTAAGACTGTTTACAGAATTAGAATGATATCAAATCCAGAAATATAGAGATTTTATAAATTACAGTACTTCAATTTTATGAAATAGTACCACTTTCAAAAGCAATGCTTTCTAAACAATATATGATGCCATGGGAAACTCTTCATTACAGTGTAGTAAGTGTAAAAATAGTACAAATGTTTAAACGTAAATGATTCCATACTTAATGTAAATACATAAATCTAATTTATGTTTATATTTATAGTAAAAGTCTATGAAAAATTTCTGAAAAGTAGGAACAGCACATTTATCTGGGTGGTAAGAATATTGGTAATTGATTTTTTTTCCTTGGTATTTGTAAGCATTTTCCAAAATTGCCCTGATGTTCCTAACACCAAGTTCTGAGCCTAGTAAGCCCGATGCTGGGTATCTAAAAAGTGTCATATTTTTCTATAAAGGTTATGGGATTTTTAAAACTTATATAACCTCCAAGCTGCTGCTTAAATCAGAGTTTCAAAGGTTTATATATTTTACTAGAATTTATGGAAAGAATGACATTTACACTTATGATATAGTCATTCATGATTTTTGTCAGTCTTTTCACACACACACATGTTCACATACCAGAAATCATAATTTATATTATTTTAGGATGACACTGAATATACTTTATATATTTAAAGTAATTTTTTTTAGAAAACTTGACACACTTATTGCTATAGATAAGAATTATTTTGTCTCTGAAAGTTGTGATTTGAGTTTTGTGATACTTTCAAATGTCCAAAACATTTGAGTTATTGATTTTAAGTATAGAAAAAAAATGACATAATTTGAAGATAAATGGATATTTTTGTAAAAAAAAAAGTAAACTATTATTAAAATGTGGTATATAGAAGTCCTTAATGCATAGTTTTAATATTACTTTAAGTTTTAGCAATAAAAAAATAACTTGTGAATTTCAGAGGTGAAATTATTCACTAATAGAAACCCAAATATTAAAATTTTTCCCCAACTTTTCAATTTTTCCTATCAAAGTCAGACCTAGGATATACATAGTCATGCCTCCATATCAGGATGACAAATATGACTTTAATCAAGATATAAAGGCTAAGAGGCCAGCAAGTGATATGGTGGTGAAGGCAATGGACTTCCTTATAGCCAACCATGGTTTCAGTCTCAGATCTGGCGCCAGGCATGTGTGCATGGTGACCGATATCCCAGGAAGAGAACAGAGGAAGGGATTGTGGCTTGGCCATCCCGCTTTGGGGGTTGATTTCAACCCCTGTCTATCTTTCTCTCTGGTGAGTGCACACATCTTATGGCAAAAACTGAAAATAAAAAACCACACACACACATAAATATATATATATATGTATACACACACACACACACACACACACACACACAGACAAATGTGTATTATATATATAGAAATATGTGTGTGTGTGTATTAAGGTCTATTAACATCTGCATCTTTGTGATGTTGCAGAGCAGCATGGGACTAATCACAATAGACACACTGGTTGATACTGCTATTTGGTAGGCTGAGAACACATGAGGCCTAGGTTTGATTTTTAGACCTCTCTGAAGAGTCAAGAAATTTCACAGGTACTTAAAACACCACACACACATGTAAATTATACATAGCATATACACATTATTTTTGATTAACAAGAATTTATATCATTTTGGATTAAATATATACAAATTCTTATATGGCTTTTGTTTTAAGAAATGTACAGTATTTTAAAAGATACTTGATATAGAAGAAATTCCATAATCTATTCCCAAATACAAGTTATACAAATAAAATCTGTCATTCCTGTGAGCACTAATTCTATACATTTATTCCAACTGCTAATGGCTCAAAGATATTAGTATCAGAGCAGAATTAAATCAAGTCATAAACAGCAATGTATTCACCTCTCTGAGATGACCAAAATATTACAAATAACCAAACAGGTTATTTTAAAAAATCAATCTGATTCAAAATTCTTGATGGATAGATGGCAAATTTTTCATACTACTTCTCACCAATTTTGGGTATAATTAACTATAAACAATGTTCTCCAGCTGAAATTTTCTGCATCTTCAACTAAACACCTCTAAAATGTAGAAAGACCAGAACTAAAGAGTTATTCTTGAAATGTTACCAATTAAATCAAAGAACATGATGCAGAAAATCTCAATCTGTTACATAGTGATCACTCTAAACAACTATTATTATGTAGAAGAAATAAACCTCAATCCTGATTTCTTTATTGTTGCTGTAATATAACATCCTTAAATTTGGTTTCTTGTCTCTGTTGGTTAGGACAAGGCAGAGTGAGTATCTACTCCCAGGGCTGTATAAGGTTATCCACTGGGGTCCTTGAGAAAGTACTAGAAGCTTCATTTTATTTACAGTTTTTCTATTCCATTCTTTATAAATGTATGTATTTATATTTCATAATGTATGTAATAGTAGTTTATTCTTCTAACTTATGTACATAAAACTATGATTTATGGAAATATAAATTGATGACTTCCTGCCCAAATTTGAATTCCACACTCTCCTTTGAAACATATTTTATTTCTTTTGTGAGAGAGAGTAATAAGGGGAAGGAGTGCGTGTGTGTTTGTGTGTGTGTGTGTGTGTCAAGAGTACTCTTGACATGATTTCATCACAATGAGATCTCTTTCCCCTAGCTCTACAACTACTCTGGATTTATTCCACATACCCAACATATTTCAAGTCATCTTGGGATCTGAACCTGTGGTTAGCTATATGGTTTCCAGCACAGCAAATTAGCATGCTACGACATATGCTACTGTGGCTAAAGCTAATTCTAATGCATTTTTAAATACTTTCCAGAGGGTGTGTGTGCACACCAAGGAAAGGAGGAGGGAAAAAGTAATCACCAATATGGCACAATCATGCTGCAATCTCTTCTCTTCCATTTCACCATCGTATTGGGATTTGGGGCATGTATGCATATGCATCCACTATTTTTTTCATGCATCTGCATCCAGTATTTGGGGCCAGGACTGCAGCCTCAGTCAGCCATGTGTGATCTGGCTCCCTTAACTACTAGGCCTTGGGGCCAGCTCACCAATTTAACATAGATAGCAATGTAGTTAGTTCAAGTACTTCATGTCCCTCCCTTTTTTTGTAGTTTTATTTGACCGTGTGACGAAGAAATGGGAAGAAATATAATCTCACAGGTACTCTCAGAGCTTTCCCAAAATATTTGAATGGAGCTTCTCCTATTCTCATTGTTATTGTCTGAAATGAGGGAAATTAAGCAAATATCTTAGGTTATGAGGTTATCTTGAATAAAAATAAAAATAAATAAAAGTTTTAGCACCTTGATCATAGAGTCACAATACTAGCCTCATATAACATTATCTTCAAAAATAACAATACAAACTTCTACATTGCTGGGACTAGCAGATGTAATGACTATGTCGTTGGACTCCCATGTAGTTGAACATGGTTCGAGTCCCGGACCCAGTGGCTTAAACTCATGCCGGGCGCATGTATGTGGATGCCCAAGATACCAAGAGGAGAATGGAGGAGAAGGGATTGTGGCATGGCCAGCCCCCCTTGGAGGGGTATGGTTTCTCACTTTCTGTTTCTCTGGTAAGCACACGTGCCCTATAGCAAAAACCTCTCAAAAACAACACCAACAACAAAAACAAACAAAGAATCAAACAAAAAATCTTCTACATTGCTTAAGCCAGTGATATTTATTTTCCAGATAAATGCAGTCATACCTAATTGCAGGCAACATGAAAAAATGTGGAGTTCATGTCCCAAAATTTTTATTTATGGTTCTGATGCAAGTCAAAGTCTTGTTGAGTGGATCTCAATCCTCACAGGCTAGCCTTCAGACCTCCGACCCCCGCCACCCCCCACGCCCACCACCACCACCAGCAGCTACACAAGACCACCCACCTTTTTCAGCCCTGCCTGCCGAGAAGCTGAGTTCTGGTGCAAGGCAGTCTTGTTTGGTGAATCCCAACCCCTACAGGTTTGTCTTCAGAATCTGGGACACTTTAGTCCCTTTGGTGTAACTTGATTCACTTCAGTAAGTCATATATCCTTAGCTCATCCCCAACACATCAAGAGCTGAAGGTTGGTAGAGCACCCAATCCTCTGAAGCTACCTACATAAACATTTTTTTTTTGTAGAGGTTTGTTTTTTTGTTTGTTTGTTTGTTGTTTTTTGCTATAGGGCACATGCGCTTGCCAGACAGAGAGAGACAGAGACAGAAAGCGAGAAATCACCCCCCAGGGGAGATGGCCATGCCGCAATCCCTTCTCCTCCATTCTCCTCTCGGGATCTTGGGCACACACGCACACGCACCTGGCCTGAGTTTTAAGCCACCGAGTCCAGAACACGAACTGCGGTCAACTACGTGGGAGTCCAGCGACAGTCATTACACTAACTGCTGGTTCCCCTACATAAACTTTAACCTGCTCTTATCTGGAAGACAGCTTTCTACCAGGAACCCATCTAGATTGAGGGCTGTTCTTCCTTCCTCCAACACCAAAGAATCTACCCCAGTAAACTTGAAGAAGTTAATGCTGCATCAAATGACCAAAAACCACTGCAGAGACAGAAGAAACACACACACACAAAAGGAAATAACACTGCTCCTAGGAAACACAATAACTCTTCACCAGCAATAGACAACACAAAAGAATTCAGAAATGTCAGAAAGAGACTCCTGAGCATTAGTTGTGACAAAACTCAATGAGATGCAAGAGAAAACAGTCAATTCCAGGAAAGGAGAAAATCACTCCAGGTTATGAAAGAGTAATTCCTTAAAGAGAGAGATACTCTTAAAAAGAATCAAACAGAACTTCTGGAAATAAAAAATACAATATAAAAAATAAAAAATCTCACTAGAAAAGATTAATAGATTGCACCATACAGTAGAATAAATTTCTAACCTTGAAGATAAAGTCTCTAACATAACCAAACCACCAAAAAGAATTAAAAACATAATAAAAAATAGGATAACAGGGAAATTTGAGACACCATTAAACACCCCAATATTGACAAAATAGGTATTCTAGAAAGTAAAGAATATGGTAAAGACATGGAAAAATTCTTCCATGAAATACTCTGAAAGCTCTAAATCCAGAGAAACATGGAGAAATACAGATCCAACAAATAAAAAGAACTCCAAGTAGAATCAACATAAGGAGATCATCCCAACAGCATATCATAGCAAGGTTGGTAAAAATCAAAGACAAAGACAATATTCTAAAAATGCCAAGAGAGAAACATCAAGTTACTTACAAAGATTATCCTATCAGGCTAACATCAGACCTCTCAACTGAAACAATGCAAGCAAGGAAAGAATGGGGAGACATTAAAAAGATGGGGAAAAAAAAATCAAACCCAAAATACTATACCCAGAAAAATTATCCTTCAAATGGGAAGAACAAATAAAATCATTCTCAGATTAAAAAATAAATTAATAAAAGAATTCACCAACACTACACCAGCTCTTTAAGAAATACTGAAGGGATTACTGTGTCAGAAAAACTAAGGAGAGATGGACAGAAATAATAGAACAGAAATAACCAAGAAAATGATTAACAAATATTACTAGTAATGATGAATGTTAATAAATTAAATTCTTCAATTAAAGGACTCAGACTTGTTGAATGGATTAAACAACACAGGATTCCTCTATATGCTACTTATAAGAAACACACTTCACTGATCAAGACATAAATAGACTAAGAGTGAAAGGCTGGAAATACTCCATGTGAATAGAAACAAAAAAAAGGCTGGAGTCGTGACATTGATAGCAGACAAAATAGACTTCAAGACAAAAAAATGACACTATCTAGTACCAAAAGGGCTAGGTCACCAAAAAGATTTAATACTTAAAATTATCTATGCACCCAATACTGGGGTACCTAAATATATGTAAGAGAGATTGCTAGATCTAAAGGGAGAGATATACTGCAACAAAATAATCAGTGTGAATCTCAATACCCCATTGTCTCTTTTGGACAGATCTAGACAAAAAATAAACAGATATAAGATCTAATTGATATTATAAATCAAATAGACTTGACATATATCTATAAAACAACCAAAAATTACACATTTTTCTCACCCCAACATGGAATATTTCTGAATATCAACCACATAACAGGGCACAAAACAAGCCTTTATAAATCAAATGCACAGAAATGATATCTAGCTCTTTTCTGACCCTAATGGAATCAAACTTGATATCAGCTACAAAAAGAACCCTTGAAAATACACAATCACAGGGAAACTAAACAATCTACTCCTGAAAACTTCATGATCACTGAAAAAGTTAAGACTGAAATCAAAGATTCATGGAGGGACCAGCAGATGGTATAATGGTTACATTGCTGGACTCCCACAAAGTCAACCATGGTTCAAATCCCAGACCCAGCAGCTTATAAATCATGCCAGGTGTGTGTGTGTATGTGTGTGTGTGTGTGTGTGTGTGCACCCAAGATCCTAAGAGGAAAAAGGAGGAGAAGGGATTGTGGCATGGCCATCCTCCCTGGAGGATGATTTTTCACTTTCTGTTTCTTTGTATCTCTCTATCTCTCGGGTGAGTACATATAGGAAAAAAATCTCTCAACTAAAAATGCATGGAAACAATAATGAACAAATTAGTTTTATTAGCCTATGGGACACAGAAAAAGCAGTCTTAGAGGGAAATTCATAGCAATTATTGCCCGTAAGAAAAAAATAGAAAGGTGGTAAATAAACAATATAACAAGACATCTCCGGGAACTGGAAAAACAAAAACAACAACAAAAAAGTAAAGAAAAAAAGAGAAGGAAAAAAAAATAATACCAGGAGAAATTAAATAATGAAGATTTGAGCAGAAATAAATGAAATAGAGAATAAAAGAACTACACAGAAACTGAAAGAAACTAAGAGCTGGTTCTTTGAGAAGATAAACAAAATTGACACACCATTAGCTAGTCTAATCAAGAAGAACAGAGAAAAGAACCAGAAAAATCAAATCAGCATCAAAATATGTGTGATTCTGACAGACATAACAGAAATACAAAAGATCATGAGAGAATACTATAAGCAATGATACACCATCAGACAAGAAAATCTAGGTTAGATGGACAAATTATGGACAAATCTAGGTTAGATGGACAAATTACCAACACTGAATCAGGGAGAAATAGAAAGCCCAACTAGACCAATAATAAGTAATGAGATAGAATCTCCCAAAGAAGAAAAGCCTAGGTTCTAATGGCTTCTCTTTTGAATTCAACAAAACTTTTAAAGAATTAACCTCAGTTTTTCTCAAACTATTCCTAAAGATCCCAAAGGAATAAACCCTCCCAAATTTATTCTACAAAGACCCCATCACCATAATCTCCAAAACAGACAGGGACATAACAAAAAAAGAAAACCATAGACCCAAATCCCTGATAAATACAAATGCAGAAGTTCTCAACAAGCTATTAGCAAATAATACCCAACAACATATTAACAAGTCTATACACCATATCCAGGTAGGATTTATTCCATGGATGCAAGGGTGACTCAATATACACTAAACAATAAATATAATACATCACATCAACAGAAGGAAAGATAAAAACCATATAATCATATCAATACAGAAAAAGCATTTGATAAAATAAAATATCCCTTCATGATTAAGAGTCTTAGCAAAACTAGCATAGAAGGGACGTTGCTCAACACAATAAAAGTGTCTGTGCAAACCTACAGCTAACATCATACTGAGAAGAGAAAAGCTGAAAGCTTTTCCACTAAAAACTGTCTGCCCACTTTCTACACTCTTTCTCATCATAAAACTGGAAGTCCAAACCAATAACATCAGACAAGAAACTAAAAGGCATTAAAACAGGAAAAGAAAAAGTGAAAATATCTCTATTTGCAGATGGTATGATTTTATATATAGAAAATCCACACAAAAAGTACTCCTGGGAGTAATAAATGAATACAATAAATTGGCAGGTTACAATATCAACACCAAGAAAATCTATAGCATTTTTATACACTAATAGTGAACAAACGGAGACAGAATTGAAGAATGCATTCCATGTACAATACCACAAAAAATATTCCTAAGAATAAACCTAATCCAAAGAAGTCAAAGACCTCCACAAGCAAAACTATCAAAAAAATTTTTTTTAAAGAAATTGAAAATGATACAAAAAAACTGAAAAGGCATCCATGCTCTTGTATTGGAGGAATAAATATTATCAAAATATCAATCCTACCCAAATTAATCTTAAAAATTCAATGCAATTACAATCAAACTACCAGAGATACCTCACAGAAATAGAAAAAAATAACAATTGTTAAATTTGTCTGGAAAAATAAAAAGCCCCATATCAGCAAAGCAATACTGTGCAGAAAGAATAAAGTGGAAGGCATTTCACTTCCAGACTTCAAAATATATTACAAAGCTGTGACAATCAAAACAGCATGGCATTGGCACAAATACAGGCAGGTAGACCAATAGAAGAGGGTAAACAATCCAGAAATAGTCCCCCAAAACATATAGTCAACTGATTTCTGACAAAGGGTACAAAACAATACAGTGGGGAAAAGAAAATTTCTTCAGTAAATGGGGTGGAAAAACTCAGTGTCCACCTGCAGAAAAAAAAAAAATTAAACTAGACCTCTATCTGTCACCATTAACAAAAATAATCTCAAAATGAATCAAAGATCTAAGCATAAAACCTCAAACTATTGAGTCATTGGAAAGTCATAACTCATGTCTGCTTAGAAAAATGCATCATGACTTTTCCGACAACCCGATATAAAACTACTGGTAGAAAACATAGGGGGAACTCTTGGAGACACTGGAGTAGGCAAAGACTTCTTAGATAAAAAGCACAAACAATATTTCCCCAAAAAGACCAGTGGCAGTACATCAGGCTAAAACGCTTCTGCACAGCAAAAGAAACAATTAGAATGAGGAAACAACCCTCCAACTAGGTGGATATATTTGCGAACTATGCCTCAGATAAAGTACTGATGACAGAATATACAGTAATTCAAGCAGCTTACCTACAAAAAGAAATCAAATTAAAAAATGGACAAATGAGCTGAACAGACAACTCTCCAATGAAGACTTATGAACAGCCAAAAAAGCATATGGAAAAATGCTTAATATCTCTTATCATAAAGGAAATGCAAATAAAAATCACAATGAGATACCACTTAACCCCGGTCAGATTGACTAAGGTTTAAAAAAATAATAAGTGCTGGTGAGGCTGTGGTGAAAGGGACCCCTCCTACATTGCTGGTGGGAATATAAATTAGTACAATCACCATGGAGAACAATACAGAGCTTCCTCAGAAATCTACAGGTAGAACTACCACATGACCCAGTAATTCCACTCTTTGATATTTACCCAAAGGATAGACATACACTCAGTTGGAAAAATATTTGCACTCCCATGTTTACTGCAGCATTATTCAGAATTGCTAGAACATGGAATCATCGCAAATGTCCAAGAGCAGATGAGTAGATTGGAAAAATATGGCACGTGTGCCCTATAGAATACTACTCAGTCATAAAAAAAAACAATGAGGCCCTGACATCTAATATGAAAGACAGGCATTGTGTATCTCTGTTTAATATATACCGAATGTCTGCACTCTACAGCAGAAACTGAAAGATTGGAAGGTATAATAGTAGGGAGGGCAACTGTACTGGAGACAGTACTGAAGGGGATAGGTAATTGGAGTGGGTAACAGAGTGGAAGGGAGAATATCAGGGGAAAAATTAAATAAACATGAAAATGAAAAGTTAACTATTAATGATAAGGTAATACCTTTGACTTGACTAATGTGCACTGTATTCATGCTGAAAAAACATGTTATACACTGTAAAGATGTACAGTGATTAAACATAAATTTTTAAAAATGCAAAAAATATGTTTATTTATAGCTGGAATACAGGGTTATACAATTTGGAAACCAATAGTAGAAAATGTCCAAGTCAAAATTTCTACAAAACTCAGATCTTTGGAAGACAACATTTGTTACAAAATTTCATTGTATTCTCATTAATAAATAAGATAGCTTCATGTGTTGTTTGGGATGTATAGAATGAGCTGAGTGTATGAATGGCCTAAAGTATATTTGTCACTCTATTAGCAGGTGTGATTTTTGTTTCCTTTTTTTGAGAGAGAGAGATTTTGCTAAAGGGCACAAGTGCTCACTGGAGGGACAGAGAGAGACAGAGAGACCAAAAGTGAGAAATTATCCCATGAGGGGACATAGCTATGTCACAATTTCTCCTCCTCTATTCTCCTCTCAGGAGTTTAGGCATACATGCACATGTGTCTGGCCTGTTTCAAGCCACCGGGTTGGGGACTCAAACCACAGTCAGCCAAGTAGGAGTCCAGTGTTTAAACCACCATGCCACCTGCTGACCCCAGCAAGTGTGATCTTTTAATGACAATATATTCATCATAAGGACCTTTAGATAACAAATATATTGGTAAATAAGTTCTCTGCTCCTGTAATTCTTTTTGTTTCCTAAGAAAGTAAATACAAATAAAAGTTGTATCAACTGAAGTCTCAGTCTAAATTATAGTTTCATGTGATCTGTTAGCAAGAAAACCTGCAGCCTTTGCAATAGTTGGGAATGGTATTTGGAAATTAAGATTTCATGCATATAGCTCAAAAGCTACTATATAATGGGAAATTCTCAGTTACTCTACTTAATATTTATGAATAGCTATAAATATTGAAATATCTTTGTTTAGTCCCATAGTCTTTTACAATAGCCATCAAGGTTGTTTTTGTATATTTTTAAAATATCTCATTCACAGTATAAACTATGAGGGATGCATTAAGCATACCAACCACATAAATCTAATACAATTATGTTTTGAGTCTTAAATCTGTATTTATCATTCTACTCTTGTGCAGTGTCTTATTATTGTCAATTTTTTTTTTAGCAATAATGTTAGAAAACTGAAGCAAATTAATTGTAAAGAAGAAAGATCACTACTTTTTACAATTTGTTTATATAGGGAGGAATGTATGAGGGTAAATATAAAAGAATTACCCCATGGTTATGGAAAATGGGCACTTTTACTAAGCAATTATTCTCTGGAGTCAAAATATCCACTTTGAGAGACCATGTTAAGCAGGTTGACAAGGCCATTGCTAAATATTCTTTTTTTTTTTCTTTTGTAGAGAGATTTTTGCTGTAGGGCGCATGTACTTGCCGGACAGACAGAGACAAACAGAGAGACAGAAAACGAGAAATCACCCCCCAGGGGGGAATGGCCATGCTGTAATTCCTTCTCCTCCATTCTTCTCTTGAGATTTTGGGCATGCACACACACGGACCTGGAGTGAGTTTTGTTTTGTTTTTTTTTTCTTTTCTTTTTTTGCGATAGGGCGTGTGCACTCGCCAGACAGAGAGAGACAGAGAGACAGAAAGCGAGAAATAACCCTCCAGGGGGGGATGACAACGCCACAATCCCTTTTCCTCCATTCTCCTCTCGGGATAATGGGCACCCACGACACGCGACCAGTGTGAGTTTAAGCCGCCAGGTCCAGGACTCGAACCGTGGTCGACTACGTGGGAGTCCAGCAACATAGCCATTACACTAACTGCTGGTCCCATCCCTGGCGTGAGTTTTAAACTGCCAGAACTCAAACTGTGCTCGACTACGTGAGAGACAAGAGATGAAACCATTGTACCATCTGCTGGTCCCATTAAATATTCTTATGACCTTATGCTTTCACTGCATATCTTAAAAGAAAATTTTCAAGGGCCAAAACTATAAAGAAATAGTTTGTGTCATTTTTTTTGAAAATGTGAATCAATAATTTTTTTCTATTAAGAAATGGAGAAGAGATTAAAAACTTTAAATTTTAGAACAAAGATAATTATATTTTACATATGTTTAATAAAACTCTAAAGAATAGCAAACTAAAGCAATTCAATTTAATATTTAAGACACAAATAAAATAAGTAGTATTGTCAAATAGTCTAATGCTTTTAGACACTTTCCTGCCTAGTATTCAAGAGCATGGTCTTTGGCAAATAATCTCTAATTGTTTCTTTGACTGGGCAATAAAAGATACATCTCTTGCACAACTGTACTTTCACTCTTACTATATAAATATAACATACAATATATTACCATAGGAAATTCATTTTATAATGTGAAACAAATATATATAATGTTAGAATCACATGGAATTCACTGAAATATTCTTATATTTCAATTTAAGGAGCTTCGTATTTTTTTTTTTTTTTTGAGAGGTTTTTGCTATAAGGTACGTGTGCTCTCCAGAGAGACAGAGAGATATAGAAAGACAGAAAGCAAGAAACCACCCCCCCTGGGGTGGGGGGTGATGGCCATGCCACAATCCCTTCTTCTCCAATCTCCTCTCAGGACTTTGGGGGCATGCACACGCACACACACACACACTGGCATTAGTTTTAAGCTGTCAGGTCCGAGACTCAAACCATGGATGACTACATGGGAGTGCAGCGATGTAACCATTACGCCATCTGCTGGCCACAAGGAGCTTGGCATTTTATCTGTGAAATCAGAATGTTGCCTTGTCTTTTATGAAATATATAAAGGGCAATGGGTCTATAATATATCTAAATTGACTCACACAAAAATCAAAAGGAAGAAAAAAGATTTATATGAACAATAGAAAGAATAGGAAGATAGGTTTAGAACAACCATTGAGTTTTTTTGTCGTCTTCTTTTTTTTTAATCTTTGTGTCAGAATTGTACATGTAGCAATAAGGTTAGAAAACTGAAGCAAATTAGTTGTAAAAAAGAAAGATCACTACTTTTTCATTTCATAGCATAATTAACAAGTTTGGAGATCCTTATGTGCAGTGGAGATACTTTCAGTTCTAAGTTATATTTATACAATAGATTATGCCATGTTTATTGAGTGAGGTCTTTCAAGTTCACAGTAGAATTTTGAAGAAGAAGAAGAAACTTGTAGCTATTTATCTGTCGAATACATGCTCCCTTATTATTGTAGAACTTAAGCAAAAAGACAAGCTATGGTCTATCAGTATTGAAAACATGTCCTTTAGGAACCAGCAGGTGGCATGGTGGTTGGGGTGGTGCTTTCCCACATGACTGACCACAGTTTGAGTCCCAGACCTGAAGCCTTGCTTTCCTACCTTCCCTTGCTCTCTCTCTCTCTCTCTCTGATCAAATTAAAACAAATAATGATGATGATAATAAACAAAATAAAATAATCTTTAAAAAAATGTCCTTCTGGGGACCAGCAGGTGGCATGGTGGTTAGGAGGATGCTGGACACTCCCACGTGGCCAACCATGGTTCAAGTCCTGAACCTGGTGGCTTGCTTTCTCACTTTCTCTCTCTCTCTCTCTCTCTCTCTCTCTCTCTCTCTCTCTCATCAAAATAAAAAATAAATGAATGAATGAATAAAATTAAATAATTCTTTTAAAAAATTGTCTTTCAGCTATGTACCCAGAAGCTCAGAGACAAAAAAAAAGGACAGCTTTATTATTACCAAGACACTATTGAAAAAGCTCAAGCAACATCACAGTCCATTTCTTGATGTGATACAAATTATATATGTTTGCCAGCCTTGAAAAGATTGTATAGAACACATGGTATGTGGTTGTATAGAACATATGGCATGTATAGAACACGTGGCATGTGTTCAGTTCATGTATGTCAAAGAGCATACAGTAAAACATTCTCAAGTTAAAAAAGAAAATTATTTGTTCTGCTTCTTCCTTTATTCATGCATGAGTTTTCCACTATTCATTATTAGTTTAAATATTTGAAAATATTTAAGTCATGCAAAACTCACCAATTTATCATTTTCTATGACTGACTATTCTACCTAGTACCTGACTATGTCTCATAGGGAGGATATATTTTCTTTTTTCCAAAGGCATTTAGATTAGTCAAATAGGCACATCAAACCAACTCATTTCTTTCTTATTTAGTATTCAGGAGTAGGTGAAGTGAATCTCAAACTCTTTTCTAATGCTTTCATTTTTATACAGCCATTTCTACATGATTTAGTTATGTCTTTTTAGAACATTATTTCAAGAGCATTACTTTTTAAAAGTCCAAGTACACTTAAGAGAAGCATGCATAAATTCTTAATTTTAAGATTTGTGATGTATTTATGAAAACATTTTAGGGGAAACTGAAAAGTTCCATGCCCTAAGAATCACTATTGTTTCCAGCACGGAGTGTTGTTTTAATAATAAGTAATTAAGTTAATAGTACTCATCATATCACTGGACCATAAAATTATAAATCTCTTTTCCCCCTTAAGCTTCTTTGACCACAATGGTTGAATTGCCTGGTAGTTTACAAATCCTATCAACAATATTCAGAATTTATTGTATCTTAATTGAATCAGTTCAATAAATAAAGTAAAATTCTAGTCAATGGCAATTTGCATCAACACTTCGGATTCTTTTCAGTATGTTTAAACAATTGATTTTTTGACAGAATGCAATGTGGCCTTTATAGTCTGTATTGGACTGTAGGATCTGTAGGTCTAAGAGAACTATTTGTTTTGTTATTGAAATATTTTAAAACTGTTTTTAATTACTTCAGTATCTTTCCTGACATATAATTACAATATCTAAAATTCTCCACCATCCCTTCTCATCGAAGTTTTCATGCAAAGGATTTTAACCAGTGGTATAATTTCTTTCTTTTTTTTTTTTTTTGAAGAGGTTTTGCTGTAGGGCATGTGCGCTCACCAGACAGACAAAGAGAGACAGAGAGACAGAAAGCAAGAAATCACTCCCCAGGGGGGATGGCCATGCCACAATCCCTTCTCCTCCATTCTCCTCTCGGAATCTTGGGCACACACGTGCCCGGCATGAGTTTAAGCCACCAGGTCTGGGACGCCAACTGCAGTCGACTACATGGGAGTCCAGCCACATAGCCATTATGCTAACTGCTGGTCCCACCAGTGGTATAATTTCTATCATACTGATAGAGAAGACTTTTTATCCTCAGCTCAAGTCCTCTGCGGAACATTTCGAACTTGTTCTCTTTTAGTGATTTCTAACTGGATAACCCATTAGATGATCAAATTCTTCCTACCATCTTATCTATAGAAGTACACACATATATACATTCAGCTACTTGCCAATTTTTTTTTTCTTTCTACATAAAATCATTGCATTTGCTACTTGTTCTTTTGCCAGGTCAAATGTTGTAACCTTAACTCAAAGTCTCTCCTACTTATCTCTATGTAAAGTGATGCTAGAAGCAATTTTCTGATACAAAGCTCTGATTATGCCATGACCTGTGTGGAGTTTGACAGTGATGCTGGTTATGGTCAGGCTTATATCCTACCAAGGCTCATATTAGAAAAAGACTCAGTCTTTCACAATTTGATGCTAAACAATTATCCTAAGCACAGAATTCTGTTCCAGTCATTTGAAAAAGCAGAAATGACCCTCTCACTATCAGTTCAGTTTGGATGTGGAGATTGATGACATTATGTATACACACACAGTGAATAAGATGAAATGTACTACTTACATGATTAAAATATCTGGAGAAAACAGAAAAGGCCTTTTAAACAGGTCCAAAATTGTTTGAGAGAGCAAAGAGAGGAGACTGGCTCAAGGTTCTGTTTGTGGTTAGGAGGTGGAACTGGAATGAGAGTTAGATCTGGAAACAGAGACTTCTCTGGCTTGGATCTCTTACAGGTGCCAGAGAAGACAGTGCCCAGGCCTTTTTACCAGCTTGTCCAAATATGGAACCAAGGGTAAGAAAGAGGGGTGAGGTTTAAAAGTTGTCAACAGTCAGGCCAGTTGTGATTTGGTTGTTAATGTGACTGGATCACACACGGCTGATTGTGCAGTTCGAGTCCTGGACCTGGAAATTTGGGGGGAAAAAAAAACAGTAGGTGCAGGTCCCTGTGTGTCCAAAATCCCGAAAGGAGAATGGAGGAGAAAAGACTGTGGTGTGACTGTACCTCACAGGGGGTGCTTTCTCACTTTCTCTGTCTCTGTTTCTCTGGTGAGCACACATGGCCTGCCGGGGTCTATCCTCGGCAGAGGTGGGCTTGACTCGTCAGAGGCAGCGTTGGAAAGGAAGACTAAGGCCTCAGTGCCATTTTCATGCACACCCTAAGTTGGACACTCCCCCAGAGATCGCTCTCTGTAGAGTGACAACCACCAGGAATCATCGTGCCTTTTTATTGAAAATGTGATACATGCAAGTAAATGGGTGGGGGGGCTACGTGTTCTAATTATCAGTTCAATAGGGATCATAGGTTTCATTCAGGGTTGGATTAAGGGTGGGTTTATTGCGGTAGGCGGATCTTCATGGAACGCAGTTTTGGGAAAACAGCTCCAGCAAGCAGAGATAATTATCAGCTGATGCGGCGACAGCCATCTTGTGATTACTGAGCACAATGCTGAGAAAGGAAAATCTCAAGTATAGATATAAGTTTTTATGGATCTCAATAAAGAATGATACTTATATAGTTTTATAGGGATCTAAAACTCAATTTCAGGAATCCTATTATACTTATCTATTTCACTTGGTGAGGGCGGGGGGTGTCCTGGGCCAGTTTTGGCCTAATCTTATTTTATGTTAAAAAAAGATTATCTTTAAGCTTATGTTAAATGTATCTTGAAGGGTCTTCCAAAGGTCAAGATTATTTCTGCCTAGATAGAACTTTAGCACACCCTCTATTGTGACCACAGAGATAAAGCATTGTAATTGACAGCAGGTGATCAGGGTTGAGGGGAGTGGTCAGGGGATTTTTGGGAAATCTTATCACATACTCAAGAGAGCTATATAATTCTTTTATAGTAGTATATTAGGGAATCAGAAGGGGGTCGCTTCCCAACAAGGCTACCACAGTTTCCGGAGCATATAGCAAGTGGCCTTGCCAACATGCTAAATTGACCCAAACTTTGTTCCTAGGTCGGGGGGGAGGGGGGGTGTTGTACAGCAGCGGCCTTGCCAACATGCTGATTTGACATAAGCTTTGCTCATAAGGTCAAAGGCTCAAAACAGATACTGGGGCCCCACCAGGTTGGACTCCTCCAATGGCCCCCAGCAAATTAAAAAAAATGTCAACAATCAAACTCAAAACATTGCATTATTTATTACAACATCTCCTTATATTCAATTTATATTCCAAATTACATACTATTCTTTTTTTTTTGGGGGGGGGGGTGGTTTTCACTATAGGGCACGTGCACTTGCCAGAAAGACAGAGAGATAGAAAGCAAGAAATCACCCCCCCAGGGGGGATGACCACGCCACAATCCCTTCTCCTCCATTCTCCTCTCGGGATCTTGGGCACGCACACACATGCGCCCAGCGTGAGTTTAAACCACTGGGTCCGGGACTTGAACCGTGGTCGACTACATGGGACTCCAGCGACATAGTCATTACTCTAACTGCTCATTCCCCAAATTACATCCTATTCTTAGTCCAAACCAGTCAATCCATCAGTCAGCAGCATTTCTGTGTCCCACAAACTACCTTAGAGTCAATACTCACAAAAGAGTACTTTCAATAAAATGTAATTTAATAGATATTAGTTTATCATGTATTAATTACTGAAACTCAGAAATTATTATTTGCTCTTACAATGTCCAACACCGAAAGCATTAAAAGGAAAATCTCTAAATATTTCATCATTTTCTCTGAATTTCAAGATTGTGCTATATGATATATTCCTTGATTTGAGAAATCTCAGTAGAAACATAGAAATATCTAATTCCAAAAAATTAAAAAATAACTTAAATATTTTCTGACAATAAAAACTTTATACTTAAGTTTTTATTTATGTTTTGGTGACAAAAAAAGTTCAGAGCCAAATGATAGAATATATATATTATTTAAGATAATATATGTATTCTGAATTAACGATATCCCGAGAATCATGTTGTTCTTATTATTGCTTTCCTTTGGATGATTTTTAATATTTACATTGTAGGATGAGCAGATGGTATAATGGTTACATTGGTGAACTCCCATGTAGTTGACTGTGGTTTTAGTCCAGGATCCGGCAGCTTAAGACTCATACCAGGCACATGTGCATGTGTCCTAAAGATCCCAAAAGGAGAATGGTGGAGAAGGGATTGTGGTGTGGCCAGTCCTCCTGTGTGTGTGTGGGGGGGGATGGTTTCTTGCTTTCTGTCTCTCTGGCTCTCTCTGTCTCTCCGGCAAGCCCATGCACCCTATAGCAAAAATCTCTCTCTATAAACAAAACCAAAAATTATTTACATTGTTTGGTTCGTGTCTCTCTCTCTCCCTTTTTTTGTGGGGGGTCAATAAAGGTGTTCACAAGGAAAGTTGTGTTTCATAAGTACAATCACCTTTGGTGGTTTTAACCAAGATGGCTCATGTAGAATCAACAGTAAAAAGAAACTGATATAGTGATATCACTTCAACTAAAAGGTGAATAAGAAAAGTAATTAATCAGAAGTTTTCTGTTCAAAACTAAGTTTCAGTATCATATTCATGCAATTGTTATGCTATATACTAAGCATATGATTCAACCAGAGTTCAGCAAATGATGGTCTACCGGCCAAATTCTGCCAGGCCACTTGTTTTATAAATACAGTTTTATCTATTGCTTCTTTCTCCCTATAATGGCACAGTTCAGTAGTTGTGAAAAAAAACATATAACTCACAAGGGCTAAACTATTTAGTTAACTGGCCTTTTACAGAGAAAGCTTAATGAACATATACAGAAACTCATTGGATACATGTTTAATTCTGAAGCCCAATGAGAATTGAATGAAAATATTGTTTACTTTAAAGAATGAACCATTCCTTAAGAAGAATTAAAGAGAAATTAAATTCATATATTTAATGTCTCCAGACTTACATTAAAATTTTTAATTACAGAGTCAAGTTCTTCCTAGCAAATCTGGACATTGGACCTATGCCATAGTAAAAGTCCAAAAGTGAACCTAGAGACTCTGAAACCATAAAGTCCTAGGTTTGATGAATTCTTACATAAAATGAAATGGTTGCCTCTATTATAAGGACTTTGAAATTGCATTCCTGTAAAGCTATCAGTGCAGACCATTTTTCCTCTTTGAAGAGAACTCTATGCTACTAAAAGAATGAAAAACTGAAACAAAGGAACATATCTACTCATAATCCTTCCATAAAACTACTATAAAATATTAAGGAAAAGGGATCATGCTTGAAGTCAGTTCTGAACTGAAGTAAGTGTCTAGATGCTATCAAAGATATTGCAGTTACAAAAATTTGTGTTTAATATGAAATCCCAAAAGCTTGTATCATATAGATATACTAAGTAGATGTTAGATTTACAGATAAGAGGTCCTATGAATTAAGATGTATAAAATATTAGATATCCTTCATCCTTCCTAAAGCAACAAGTTAGCAATATCATACTAACCATAAAATTATCAGTACTTTAATAACTTCTCACAATATTTGGTTCCTAAACCAATTTACCTCATTAATTCTTAAGTTCCTCAATTGTAAATTATTCTATCAGCTGGATTTTCAAATATTAGATTTTTTTAATTCCAGTAGCTACTGAAATTTTAGCTATAGGTCCCTTATTGGAGGAGGAACAACACTTCTCAAGAGTCCCTGGTTAAAATATGTGCACCACTGGTCAATACCATTCCAAACATACAATCATCTAGAGATTTCATTGCGTGAGCTGTGTGCCCAATCACCAAGAAGATAACATGACACTGTTGGACACAGAGGTAGAAAAGTAGAAACTAAATCCATCTGATTGTACTTTAGATGTCTTTGAGATAGGTCCTTCATTTCCTTCTTTTCTAAATTGTAACCTGTTCTAATTAAGTCATTCTCTCTCAGTTGTTACCTACTCTAATTAAATGGTGTAGACTTCTAATGGTATGTCCTAACAAGAAACTGGGTCCTTTGGAATTAGAAAAATTACAATTTAGAGTATTTTAGGGTGGGTGATACAACATGAACTATGTATTATGTGAATTTCATATTATAAATTTTCTTATGACTTAATTGTAGCATACAGTAAAATACATTCTTCATCACAGGACATTTTATAGATCCTATCAACTTCTTTTGCTAGGTCCTTGTAGATATTAATACGCACATTTCTTCTTTAGAGCATGTGATATGAATACACTTGGTAGGGTTCATTCAAAGCATGGTAGGACACTTTAATGCTTTTGGTTAAAGCCAGAGTTCTTTTTAAATCTGTCCCATAAATATTTCCCTAAAGTAATAACAGAATTATCTAGAGGAAACTCCAATACAACCTAACTTGGCTAATTGCCATGTCCAAGGCAAATAGTTTACACTGACATCTAGTTAATTTTTTTAGAAAAACACAATCTCCAGGACCAGCAATTGGAGTAATGGCTATGTTGCTTGTCTCCCGTGTAGTCAACCGCAGTTCGAGTCCCAGACCCAGTGGTTTAAACTTATGTCAGGTGCATGTGCATGTGTGCCCAAGATTCCAAGAGGAGAGTGGAGAAGAAGGGACTGCGGAATGATCATCCCCCCTGGGGGACGATTTCTCACTTTCTGTCTGTCTTTCTGGCAAGTGCACGTGCCCTATAGCAAAAATCTCTACCAAAAAAAAAAAAAATGAAAAACACAATCTCCTTTCTACTTCATACTGCACTAAATATTGATATAATTCAGAAAAACTATTTAAAATTATTTATGAGATTAATGTGGTGAAATAATGAATTTATTTATGGCAGACACACATGATGAATTTCACCTAGTCATTCATTGATTCATTCATTTATTTATTCTACTTCACTGGAATATCAACCTCTTGTCCAAGGATTATAGCTTATATATCATCATATTATCCAAGTCATTGAAAAAAATTGTTTCTGGGACCAGCAGGTGGTGTAGTGGTTAAGGCGCTGGACACTCCCACATGGCTGACCATGGTTCGAGTCCTGGATCTGGTGGCTTGATTTCTCACTTTCCCTCTCTCTCTTTCTCTCTCTCTGTGTCTCTCTCTGGTCAAATTAAAATAAATGAATGCATAAAAAAATTAAATAAGTAATCCTAAAAAAGTTTATTAAAAAATTGTTTCTGAAGAGTAAATATATATTAAATGAATACAGGTAGTACATAAAATTATGTTAGAATTCAGTTTCAAAACAAATTTTTCCTTTTAATATCATTAAGAAAAACATGTTAAGATAATTTCTAATAATTGATATGTTTCTCATCTCAACTCAAGCCCATCATCTTTTGAATATGGGGTAAAAACATTAAGTTCTTATTTGAATTGTTGAGTTAGCAATTCTGTAGAGAATCCATTTGTTTCAGGGAGGATTAAGAAAGTGGAAAAGCAAAATTATGAATAAAAATCTTTCATTATTTGGGACAACTAGTGTGTCAATATGTTGGATGTATTGTTTTAATAATTAATAGACTTTATGTTTTTAAAGTAATAAATGTACTGAATATTTTAGCAGCTAAGAGTTTTACTGCCCTATCTCTACCCTTCACTCTCAGTTTTCCTCATGTTAATTTCTTGAAATAGTGTAGTAAATTCATTACAATTAATGAGCCAATCTTGATATACTCATTATTATTATGTTCTATGGTTTATGTCAGGGTTTGCTTTTTGTGTTTTTAATGTCTAGTGGTTTTGGAAATTGCATAATGACATACATCCACCAGCACAATTTTCACAGAGTAGTTTCACTGCTCCAAAAATCTCCTGTACTTCACTTATTCAGACCATCCTACCTTCTCTTCAAGCCCTGGCAACCACTCACCCTTGTACTTTGTCTATAGTTTTGCCTTTTTCAGAATGTCAAATACTTAGAATAATACCACATTTACCTTTCAGACTAGCTTTTGTCACTAAGCAACATACATGTGATGTTCTACCATGTCATTTTTGGACCGGGTAGCTCATTTCTTGTGAGTCCGTTTACCCATTCATCTTTAGAAGGGCATTGTTATTATTCCCACACTGGGCAATTATAAATAAAAGTGTTATAAACATTCATACATGGGCTTTTGTGTAGACACATTTTCAACTCATTTGGGTAAATACCAAGGAGTACAATTGCTGAATCAAATTATATAGTAAAAGTATGTTTCGTGTTGTAAGAAACTGCCAAACCAGAGTGACTGTACCATTTTGCATTTCAACCAGTAATGAATCAAAATTCATCCCTATACTTTTAACCTGTGTCTTTATGTAAAAGCGGGGTATCTTATAAACAATATATAGTTGGATGTTGTTTTCTTATCTACTATGACTCTGACAGTCACCATCTTTTATTTTGGCATATTTAGAATATGCATTTAAAATTTGTTTCTACACCTGTGTGTGCTCACTGGAGAGAAAAACAGGGAGAGAAAGTAAGAACATACCCCCTGGGGGAAATGGCTATGTTGCAATCTCCTCTCTTCCATTCTCCACTCAGAATTTGGGCACAGAAGCATACATGCTGGTCATGGTTTTTTGCTTGTTTGTTTGTTGTTTTGTTTTGTTTTGTTTTCTAAGAGAGATTTTTTTGCTATACAATGCTTGTTCTTGCTGCAGAGACAGAGAGAGACAGAAAGCATGAATCACCTCCCAGGGTGGATGGCCATGCCACAATCCCCTCTCCTCCACTCTCTTTCAGGATCCTAGACACACATGCACATGTGTCCGGTGTGAGTTACTAGTTACCAGTCTAGGACTTGAACTGCCGTCGAACATGTGTAAGTTCAGTGATGTACCCTTATGACATCTGCTGGTCCCTCACCTTCTTCTTGCTCACATGGCTCCTAATAACAACGTAATTCTTACCACTGTTCCTCTATAGTTAACATATTTTATCATTTCTCACATCTTTCAAGATTTTTCTCTTTACCTTTCAGCTTTCTGGTATTTGACTATGATATGCCTAGGTTTAGATTTTGTCAGTATTTATCCAGATTGTTCTGCAAGTGTCCTAGATTTATGGTTTGATATCTGTCATTAACTTCGGAAAATTCTCAAACAATTCTTCAATCATTTCCTCCTTCTAGATTTCTTCTTTCTTCTCTTTATTCCCATTAAGCTTATCTCAAATCTTTTAAAAATATCCTATGGTTGTTGCTCTTATTTTATCTTTTCAGTTTTTTGTTTGTTTGTTTGTTTGCTATAAGGCATATGCACCTGCCTGAGAGAGACAGGGACAAAGTGGGAAAGAAGGGAGAAATCATTCCCTGAGGGTAGGGCCATGCTGCAATTCCTTCTTCTCTACTCTCCTTTTAGATTTTGGGCACACACACACATGCACCTGGCATTATTTTCAAACTGCCAGGTATGGAACTTGAACTGCACTGTCAGCCATGTGGGATCCAGGTGCCTTTACATGTATGCCAACTGCTGGTCCTTGATCTGAGAAATTTCACTGTGTTTAATATTTCCCTTTTTCTTTCTAGAATTTTTTTTATTAAGAGACAGAGATACTTGACAGGGTCTCTCAACATACTTCTCAGTCTTCCAGCAAGCTAGGATCGTAGGTGTACCTGGGAGTGCATGTGCCATGTCAGATGGACCCAGGGTCTGACCTGAGATCTTCCATGTGGCTGCAGTATCCCATGCTGGCACCTGTCACCTGCACCACTAATCCATTACTTTCTTTTGAAATTTTTAGCATTTCCATTTCAATCTCTTTGTTTATTTTACCCATCTGTTCTTGTATATTATCTATTTTTTATTAGATCCTTTAGCCTATCAGTCATAATGATTTTAAAACACTGACGTGATCATCCCAAAATTTCTGCCATATCTGAGTCTGATTTTTTGTCTCTTCAGATTATGTTTCTCCTTGTCTTTCAGCATGCCTTTGTTGTTGGAAGATAGACATGGCATATTGGGTAAAAGAAAACAGGGTAATTAGGTCATTAGTGTGACAGTTTATCTCCCTAGGAGTTAACATGTTCAGTGCTAGTTGCCATCTGTAGATATTAGGGACTGATTTTTCTCTACTGTCTTTGTTATTGTCTCTCTTGCTATCTGTGGAATTCCCTATAAACACCTCCTTAAATAGAGCCCTAATTTTGCAGGCATTTTAGTTGATAGTCACTGTTATTATACAGGATTCTAGATTCGTTCTGATGTCTCAGCAAGGTGTTCAGTAAGGGGAAGACTCCATATTCCTGTACTTGGTCTCAGTCTTTTGGCAATCCTGTGTTTATAGGCTGTGACTCTCACAAGGGCTTCTCAACTTTTTCCCTCTTTAGGAGAGACAGGAAGGACACAGAAAACTGGACCTGGATAGTTTTGCTTCTGCCAAGTATCTAAGGCTCTAATGAAGTCGTTTCTCTTGCTAAATAGACCTTTGTTTTAAAGAAAGTATTAGGCATATTTTGAAAGGGAGCTTTTGTCCACATCCCAACTAAATTTGAAGAAAATTCTTTTCCAGTCTTCCCCACGTGAACTTTGTGGAAATCCTGGAAGTAAAACCTTCCTTTAGGTTTTACCCACTACAATTTTTAACTTTCAAACTAGTTCATAGAGTATCCAGCAAACGCTGCAGTGTTCCTATGAGTGACTAACTTCAGTCAATGACTTCTGCTTCCAGTAAGGTGATTTGTATTCTGTGTATTCACCCATACCTTGCAGTTTTGGGGGTAGTGATTTGTTTTTTGACCTCAGTTCTCTGGTAGATCTAAGAAAAGTCATTGATTTTAGTTTGTGTGCTTTTTTTTCTTTTTAATTGTTCTGAGTTTGGGAGTGTTGACTTCCAAGCTCTTTAAAAGATCAAAAATGTGTGTGTCTTTGTAGAATTTAACTTCCTATCATGACTCATCTACTCATCTAGATCAGTTATTTCAATCAGTTATTCATTCATTATTTATTAATCTACAGCCATGGAAACAAGCAAGTGAACAACAAACAAAAATTAATGAATGCTGGGGTCAGCAGTTACTGTGATGGCTATATCGCTGTTCGAGTCCCAGACCCAGTGGCTTAAACTCACGCTGGGCACGTGTGCATGCATGCATGCCCAAGATCTCAGAAGAGAATGGAGGAGAAGGGATTGCAGCGTAGCCATCCCCCCGGGGGTGGGGGGAGGTGATTTCTCACTTTCTGTCTATCTCTCTCTGTCTTTCTGGTGAGTGCACATGCCCTATAGCAAAAACCTCTCAAAAAAAAAAAAAATTAATGAATGCTTACCATGGTCTAAAATCTTTACTATTGAAAGTTTATAGAAATAAAAAATACACGATTTAAATAAAGTACATTTGTCAAATTGTAGACTAACTTACTGAGTTCAGGCACGATGGTAAGTCTATGAAAAAGGTATATTCCTGGTAACCTTACAATCAATAACATGTATCTAACTCTGTTCCAAGTAAATCTGTTATGAGCTTGAGGATGCATGAAGTTGACCAAGTTAAAGAGAGGAATAAATGCCTGTTGGACATGAATGAGATAAGAAGATCCAAGTAAAACTGGTAGAAAAGACATGGGATATAATTTAGTCTCATTTTTAAAATAGATAAATTTGTCATAGGGCACATGTGCTTGCCAGAGAGTGAGGAAGCGAGTGAGCATACCACAGGGGTGACGGCCACACCACAAACCCTTCTCCTCAATTCTCCTCTTGGGATGTTGGGCACACGTGTACACATGTCTAGCATGGTTTTCAAGCCACCAGGTCTGGGATTCAAACCATGCACTCAGCCACATGAGATCCAGCCACCTTACCTACCACAACACTGCTGATCCTAGCCTGATTTGCATTTGCCAACAAACACCATTTTACCATAGAAAACAGACATGTTTACTATACATGTAGGCATGTAGGGAAAACAAACAAAAAACAACTATTTTAAGCCTCCACTCAAATTCAAAAGATCTTTCTGTACAAAATACCCTAAACATTAAAATCATGTACTCTACCATCAATAATTTTCTTCTCAATAAGCTTCCACAAAAAGCAATCATGTCCATATTAATTAGCAAGAGATTATCAACAACCTGGGAGACTGAGGGCCTTACTTTCTGATCAGCAGCATGCATAATACTTGCAGAAAAGAAAAAAAAAGAAAAAGAATGTAAGTCAACAAATCAAGGACAGAGTACATCTCAGCAAACGGCACTGTCTTTCTTTAAAACTTCAGATTTGCTCTCAAAAGTGTATATTACCACAACATTGTAGAGTTTTACAATGCAAATCCACAACAACTCTACAAGCTCCTTCCCGTGTAAATGTCTTCAGATGCATAATCAAGCACAGAGAATCAAAAATATGCCCAGTTTGTTACACAGAGCAGGGAAGAAGTGTTTGCTTAGATAGATTCTGGGCACCATCTGGGAGACAAGTGCCTGGTTTTTGCAACAGATTGCATAATTTTCCTGTAGAATCTGGAGAAAAGCCCTAACTGCTTTAATGGAGAGTTGATTTTACATGCCTTTAATCTTCATTTTGGTTTGTCTTAAAGGCAATCCATATGGTTGAATGGCAGAAGTAGTCATTAGCTTAACACAGTGTTCAGGCTTCCATCTTTCTGTGAGAGACATGCAATATTTCACCTTATAGAGAGTTAGTTTTCATTGCACATGGCAATTAATCTTTTTACTAGCCAAGCATCTACTGCATATATATGCCATTTGATTGATTAGATTAGAAATTTAATGTTACACTTCATACATTAGTAATATTTCAATAGAACACGTACCAAGGACTCTACTATCAATAATATGAGTGGATCAAGAGCAGCACAAATTAGCACCTGGAGCAGGAAGGATGACCTTGGCCGGAAAGGAATACTTTATTCACAACAGAGAAATTCCAGAGCAGAGTTCATCTTATGAGAAGCTCTGTGTGGAATCTACTGCTGGAGGATACACGGGTTCCTAACAGGCAACAGAATACACAAAAGCAGATGGTAAGATGAGATTCCGAAATCGAAGAGACATTCAGGCTTTTTTTTTATTAACCTACCTCTACACACCTTTCTTGGCAGATGCTAGAAAGGAAAGCACCTTGGCATCACATAGTAAAAGGTATAATTAAAAATGGAAACAGATTAGCAGAGTTGGATGTTTCAACAGAAAGTGTTGCTCATAATGTATCTGGGTGATAGTTTGTGAAGTGGAAGAAAAGGAGAACAGTTTCTTTTCTTTTTGTTTGTTTTGTTTTGTTTTGATTTTAATTGAGCTAAGTTCTTTTTAGGCTGGAGGCTTGTACCATTGCTAGACAAAGTAACCTATATATTTCCTCCTGCACAGAGAAAGGTGAAGAAAATGTGTTCACATTTATTTATCACACATTAAGCCAGATTCCAGCTTTGAAATCTCAAATATGTTGTCAAATATTGGGTGGTTGGGAAAGTCATGACACATTTTTGCATAGAAAAATATGTCATGACTTTCCTGATGATCCAATACAATTGACCAAATAGTACTCTGAGCTAACATGATGTTGGCTGTCAGAGTACATTAGGAAAATTTGGGGAGTGAAATATTCAAGTACATTTCTAAACTCATAAAATGTTAAATGGAAGATATAGAATTAAAGCAATGGGATTCCACAATCCAGATTCCTCGTCTTTTTATTGTATTGATACGTCCTCTTGTCTATTTTTCACCTTGATTTTCCTGCAGAGCAAGGAGTATTTCAAGCAAGGTAAATATCAATCCTCCCCACAAACTGTGTACCCATGTAGCCCCAAGGAATAGTAAAATGTCCATGTGGGGTAACTGTATTAAAGGGCACAAAATACTAATCCACCATGAAAGAGAAAGTGGAAAATAAATTGTAAGGTTGTGACTGAAAAACAAAAGGATGACAGTTGAGATCATTGTAGATTTAGAGTTTTTCTATGGGTACCGCCTTTGTAAAAGTGAAGTGTATACAGGCCAGTCACAGCAGTGCAGCAGCAGCGCAACTCTCCTCAGTGCTGAGGCCAAGAGGGGCAGGTCCTATGTTCTTGTTTCCCTAAACACACCGGGTGCACACATATGCCTGTGATCCTGGCTGCCTTAGCTGGACATGGATCATGGTGTGAAGCTACTGTTGGCATGCCTCTCTCTTTCTCGCTGTCACTCTCTTCTCTGTTATGGAAGTGAGAAATAAACTTTTTTTTTTTTTTTAATTTTTTTTTTAGTATCTGAACCTAGTGGCTTGAAAACCATGCCAGGTACATGTGTGTGTATGTGTGTCCAAAATCTTGAGAGAAGAAAAGAAGAGAAGGGATGGCAGCATGGCCATCCCTCTCTGGGGGCAGTGATTTCTCCCTTTCCCTTTCTTTCACTCTCCGGTGAGTTCACATGTCCTATGGCAAAAAATGAATAAAAATAAAAATAAAAAAGATCTTAAAAAATTAATTAAATGGATAGTATAGAATATAATAATCGACCCAATTCCTTAGTACTTCCTGGTTAAATTCTCTTTGCCATCTAACTCTGTAGGGTCAAATTAATCTTAGTAGGCATCACACTAAAAGGGGGTTGGAAGAGTTACTAGGTTTGTTAACTCTTCTTCTCAATCATCATGAGAAAGTAACACCCAGGCTAAGCTAGGTGTTAGCCATTCTTCTGGTTGCAGAAGAATGAGAGACAAAGGAGTGAAAGGCAAGTCACACCAGTCATTCCAGTCAAGCCACTCCTAATCAGCTAACAGCCAGTCAAACCCCAGATACCAAAGCAAAGTGACTAACAAGAAATCTGCCTAGCTGACCACTCCTCCATTGCCTGATCAGTAAGTGCTTATTATGCCACAGAGGTTGGGGTTGTTTCCAAAACAACTGTGTTGATTGATACCCAATACAAAGTGATTGGTCTAACATTTATGAATAATACTTGTTAATACAGTAGTTGTCTTTGGTATCTTTCCTGGTTATGTCCAGGAATTTCTCCTTCATGAAGGTGTGTGCTATGATATGTAATACAGAGATAGCCATAGCTGTTACACCATCATTGTGTACTGTGACCTTCAAGTTCAGCCTGGGCACCTCACCCTGAAGTGGTGGTGATGATGAATAGCTGAAGTTAATCAGGGCGCACAACTAGAAATGAGTATGTACACAACTGCTTGATTAGCAAATACAGAATACCGCTTGGAAGGAAGAAAAGGGAAATGAGTGGGAATATTAGATCATCAGAAAAGTCATGATGCACTTTTGCATAGAAACACAGAAAACTATATCATGACTTTTCCAATGGTCCAACGGATCATTAATAAAAATCAACTATGGAAGAGTTAAATGAATAGGCAAATTATGAAATAATCACTATTTAAAGCTTAGGTAGTAATTATATTTGTCTTTATAAAAACGTTCAGTTTCTCTGATGATAGAGAAACAGAGAGAGAGAAATGCCATGAACAGAGTCCTGTCCTACCTTGATCTTCCCCACCCCCAGCCCCACCCCCGAGACCTCCAGCCAACCAGAATCACAGAATGCAGTCATGGGTGTGTCCTGTGGACCTGGACTCAGGATCTGAACCCAAGGTCTCCCATGTGGCAGCAGTATCACACAGCAGCACTGCGCCATCTGTACTACCACAGTTGGGCTTACTGACATAAAAACTATGGATATCTCTTTTTTTTTTTTTTTTTTCTTTTTTTGGGAGAGGTTTTTGCTATAGGGCGCATGCGCTCGCCAGACAGACAGAGAGAGACAGAGAGATAGAAAGCAGGAAATCACCCCCCAGGGGGGATGGCCACGCCGCAATCCCTTCTCCTCCATTCTCCTCTCGGGATCTTGGGCACGCACGCACACGCGCCCGGCGTGAGTTTAAGCCACCGGGTCCGGGACGCGAACCGCGGTCAACTACGTGGGAGTCCAGCGACATAGCCATTACGCCAACTGCTGGTCCCAAAAAACTATGGATATCTCTTTTAAACACAGTGATGGAGAGATATTATCTATAACTTAAAGATAGTAGGCTAAATAAGTTCTTACTTTGATTTGTTAAACGGATATGTTATGTACTGACATGATATCGATTAACTTAATATTTTTATGCAAATCTTTATTTTTTATTAAGAGGAGAAATTATAGCTTAGAGCCTAGAAAATGGTGGTTCCTCTGCCTGAATGGTGATGTGCATTAATTTGGGTATTTAATGTAGAAGTCAGTCTGCTGAGGAAAGCTTTTGCAGTCTATTTAAACTTGTTTTAATTTGAATCCCAAGTCATTCTTTGTGTCTATAATGTGGAACTGCTTAATAATCTGTAGCAATAAAGCAAAGATTTGGGGACAGATTGGTTTCTGAAGTACCTCTTGAATGCGTACCATAGACAACTCAATGGTTACAAATACAGTTTATATAAGTAAATGAAAGGAAATGATGGATGCAAATCAATTAACATGTATCATTCAAATGATCAGCCTAACAGCAGACAAACCTTCAATAAGTGTCAAGTTGAAATAGTAAAATCGAACTGTTAGCAGTCGAACCGTATTAATCAATTCTGTGTCTAATTATTAAACAGTTTGCCAGTACTGTTAATAATCAAACAAAGGGATCTATCAAAATATAATATTAGACTGACATAATTAAATGGATTTCTTTTCAATGATAAATTACTGTCTAAGATTAACTGCATAGAATGTAGATTAGTTAAATCTTGAGTTGAAAACTGCATTCAAAATCTGTGATCACTGTAGTGAGGGAGTTGCTGCCCATAGTATGAGAGTAAGGGAAGAAAAGAGCTTCCTTCACATTTGAAATGCTGTCTTCTTGTCACCAAGAACACCCTGCTCCAAGCTGTTTGGAATATGGGAGCCAAGAAATCCCTAGAGATTAAATTAAAAGTGACTACGTGGTTGGATTACTGAAAGTCTAAAACCTCTGAAGTGAAATGGATGGAAGATGTTAGAACCTAGCTAGGGCCCAAGTTTTGCAGTATGAGTGAGGGCGAAGTGAAGAATTGATTAGGTTCATGCCATCAACTACTGAGTTATGGTGTGTGTTTTTCTGCTTTTCTATGCAAAAAAATGTGTCATTACTTTTCTGATGACCCAATAGATGCACAAAGATTTTCTTATATACCTTTTAGGCAGAAGGCATGCGGAACTTAATGATGGATTGAGGTTCCTGGCAGTCTTGAAAAATAGTAACAATAAAACAATAAGAATAAGTGCGTTAGTTTCTGTTTATTGTACATTACATATACTACATGCCAGGCTATGTGACTGTCCTAATTATTTTTCTTGTTTTGTTCCTACCAGCAGTTTTATCAATTTAGAAGTATTATCATCCCACTTCCCAGGTGAAAAATCCTCGACACAGAAAGATTAAGTAACATGTCCAGGTCAATTTACAGCTACTAAATGAAGTAGCAGGGATAAGATTTCAGATAATTTAGCGTAAGAGTCTACACTCTTAAAGTAGATGCATATCCTTATTTCACATAACTCAGGAGCCCAAAGCTCCACTTAGAATCTTTAAACCCCCCTGTGTCCTTCTAGATGCTAGACTGACATACATTTATATAGTGCTTTATACTCCAAAATGCATTCATATTTGATCACACAATGACCCGGTAGGAAAGGTAGGAGACCAATAATGGCACACCCAAAGTGAATTTTCCTAAACAAGACAACCAGTGTTTTTGTTTATTTGTTGCTTTTTATGATGATTTACTTATGTTTTAGCTCATTCCAGACATGTTTAAGTTTCCTTGTAGAGCTAGTAAGCCTAACAGGCAAGACTTGGTCCTGCTGCAAGTCCAGAGTTCATGTGAAGTGTTCAGAAAAGGGGAAGTTCTATTTATTTCTGTTCAGAGACTGGAAAACATCTACCCCGTCCCACCTCTCAAATAGTTACATGACTATGGATACTCATAAGCTATAAGCAAGCGTGCTATGTTCACTTCATCTGAGCCTTAGGTTCATTTGTGTGAACTGAAAGGGCATATTAAGATGACATTTAAAGATGATTTAAATTTCAATATTCTAGGTGTTTGTAAGTGTATTTCCTAATCTGCAAGCAGAAACTCAGTGATAAATATTCAGTAAGTACTAGAAAAGTCTAACAAGTAAACATGCTTTTTTAATATGCCATATTCATATGTTTTGGATATACCAAATAGCTTAGCAGAGGAAATATGTCAACATCATGGACAAAACTATAATATGTCAGTCCTGCCTTTGTCTCCAAATGAACAGCAAATCCACAACAGCCTTTTGCTTAATTGTGTGTGTGTTATGTAGTATATATAATGTACAATAAACATAAGTGAACACGCTGTTCTTGTTATTTCATCATTACTATTTTTAAGGCTGCTAGGAACCTCAAGCCGTTATAGGTTCCTTATACCTCCTGTAAAAAAGGAATATAAGAGAACATATATGTATTCATACACACAAACACACACCACTCATTTCCTTAATCAGTCTCTAACATTGACTATGAAATTGGCCTTTTGCCTAGAAAGGTAACAAAAATAAATTATCTTATATAGGAGACACTGGAAAATAAATCCTAGAGAAAGAATCAATTACAAAAATGCAGATCAATAAATATAAAGGTGTGTTCATTTAAATTCAATTTGTTAGAAAATTCACACACACACACACACACACACACACACACACATACATATATTCAGCTGATAGGCTGCAATGTACGTGTATGCCTATCTTGGTGCATGTATTTGTGTGTGTTTTCTTTTTTTATGATATGGTAGGAAAACATTATTATTATTATTTATACATTCAATTGCTATTCAACATTTAACTTGTAAAGAGAATTAACCCAACATAAAATATAACTCAAACCAGTACAGCTGAGAATACCATACACATTATTATCAATAGGTAATAAATAATTTCTGTGTGTTTTCTAAAGGTGTTTTGAGTAAATTTTGCTAAGGAGATGGAATTTGGGATTGGATCGGTCCACTGTTTATCAACGCCATGCCAGTGGAGTGGTTCCATCTAGAAAATAGGCAACCTCACATAAATAAAGTCCACTAACATTTTTGGTGATTCTGTAATGCAGACCCAGGCAGAGGTCAGATTTTATTAAGTTGAAATAAACAAACAAAAATATGCAGAATTTAATTACAAATTCTTTCTAAAGGTCTGAAAAAACACTACGGTCTATTATGGAAAGACACAAATCATTGAGGATTATAATGATTGCTGTTCAATAATTTTAATAGCTAAGAGCATCTGATTCAAATGTAAAGGGTATCAAGTATTTCTGAATACAAGTTAACATTCATTAAGTGTTTCTTTTTTTCTTTTATTTTTTTGAGAGATTTTTGCTATAGGGCATTTGTGCTCGTCAGAAAGACAGAGAGAGACAGAGAGACAGAAAGCGAGAAATCATCCCCCAGGGGAGATGGCCACGCCCCAATTCCTTCTCCTCCATTCTCCTCTTGGGATCTTGGGCACACAAGCACACACACCCTGAGTGAGTTTAAGCCACTGGGTCCAGGACTTGAACTGTGGTAGACTACATGGGAGTCCAGCAACATAGCCATTACCCCAACTGCTGATCCCTCATTAAGTATTTCTTGGTGAGAGACTATGGACTGGTTGCTGTGCACCTGGTAACCCATTTAATCCTCCTGACAACTTTGGGATCTAGGTCTCCTTAGCTATGAAAAGGTTATATTATTAAACAGTGTAATGTTTGGAATCAGATGGACATGGATTCAATGTTTCCATTACTGATTTTTTTTTTTTTTTTTTTTTTGCTAGCTATGTCACGTTTATCCTTTGAAAACAGAAGCTTTCTCATTTTAAATTTTGACACAGTAATTTTGGTGTGTCTTATTCAAAATATGTATTCTACTAGTCTACATAATCTAACATCTTCACACTTAATAAGAAAGACACTAATATAATGCTGCAAAATCTCTAGATGAAATTTTGGGATAAAAGGGGAAAGATGATTATGTATTAATTTATACTGTGTCATATAAACGTGTTTTCTGAACTAAAATTTAGGGCATCTTGAAGCCCTTATTATACATCCAAAGGCAAAGCATCCCACTGGGATTGTTCTGCTATATCACTCACAGTGGGATGTGTTGTGAAAAAGCAACACCCAACCCCAAAGTTTAGAAACATATAACAACAAATCTTTGATGTCTGTTCACAGAGAATCTGTTGTGAGTTGGAAAATTCTCCAGGGCAACTGTCCTCTAGTGATGGCTTAACATTGGGATCTCCAAAACAAATTTGTCATGCTTCCACTTACAACAGCAGTTGGAAGAGTGTGATGGGGCACCAACAAAAGGGACCAAATGTTACAGTCCAGCAACTGTGCACATTACTATGTTCACATTTTATTGGGCAAAAAACCTCAGATGACCACGCCTAACTATAAACAATATTAATAATAGTAAATATTAATCAAAAGTCTTTAACTACCTCATCTCCTAGTGGTTAAAGGAAGCTGGACTCACATGTGGTTTGAGTGGTAGTCCTGTGGCTTAAGAAACACAATACGGGGCCAGCAAGTGGCATGGTGGTTGAGGGTGCTGGACTCACATGGCCAACTACTGTTCGAGTCCTGGACCTGGTGACTTTCTCTTTCTTTCTCTGTCTCTCTGTCATCAAATTTAAAGATAAATAAATAAAGTTAAATCGAATAAGTTATCCTTTAAACACACACACACACACACACACACACACACACTAGGTGTGAGTGCGTACCTGGTCAAAATCCTGACAGGATGGAGAAATAGAGAAAGGACTATGGCATGACCATGACCCATTGGGGAGGGGTACTTTCTGCCTTTTCCTCTCTCTGTCTCTTTCTGGCAAGAGTATGTGCCTTCTGGCAATTAAAAAACAAACAATCAAAATAGTAAGAGTCTGCCTGTCATTGCCTGAATTCTTAAGACATGAGTTTCCTGTGTCTATGAAAGTGTTTCTGAAAGTTTTAAGGTGAAGTAAGTAACGGAGAGCTGATAACTGACAGCTGTAGTCTCACTGAGACTACAAATGCCTGAATGTAGAATTTACTGCAAGGGATAAATGTGACATTTAAATTGCATTGCTCTTTCCCCCATGCATTTCCGTCAAGAACTTTCAGCAAGAAAACGAATTTTAAAATACTTTGAAACACACAATATTTGGATATACCATTATTATATGGAAGATTCTTCAGTAAAATATTAGGTGAAACAGGGCGCTTGATTATTATGATGAATGTCAAATGTATGCAGTGTGGCATTTAATACGACTCCATCAGTGAGGAGTTGGTAACATCATATTCCCTTAGAGAAAGGGAATGGAAGGCCAGGAAACTGAAAGAGAGGCTGATCATTTCCAATACAATTATACTCAAGAATAAGATATAACAATAGACTTAAATCTAGGTGTATTTGTATAAATGTAGGTGTATTTTGTCTATGATATAAATCTCCCTTGTAAAATAAATAAGTGGAAGAGTCGATAAGATTATTAACTGAAGACAAATATGTAACAAGATTCAGGAATATAAAAAGAAAAAAAGATTTTCATTATATTTCTATAAATATATAAGCTTCTGAAATGTTTGAACATGACTGAGACTATAATTAATAATCAGCACATACATTTCAGCTGAACGTTTAAATTTCTTGTCTTGAAAATAGTCATGACAATGTAACTTCACAAAGGTTTCATTAGAGTTAAAAGGCATATTTAATGTGTCTAGCACAATCCCTGTTGTATAAAATATCCCAGTATACATTTTGGACATGGATCTTAGATAAGCTTCAAAACACAAAACCCAGGAATTCTAGTTTAGATATTATTTCTGTAAAAAAAAAAAAGAAGATATTTATGTATCTTCTAGAGTTTAATAGATGAGTCAGTATACATATAGCTTAAAAGTGAATTAAGCAGTATAAATTTCTGATTTATCTGTATGATAAACTCCCAGAAAACAGGACATGTGTATTGGTATGCATGTGTGCATATACACATACACAATTTCAGAAGGTTAACAATGCCCAGCCATTGTTCTTTGGTCCCCTAAATCAAGAACCATTGTGTTATTTTATGAAGTAACCTTGCTTATATTTCAATTTATTTTCTGTATCTATTGAAACAAACCTCACAATCATCTTAAAATTCTCCCGTCCACAGTTGTGAGAAAACAAAACAAAACAACAGAATGTTGATATAAAATAAATACGTGTTCTATTTAGTGAAGTGAATATGTGAATGTTTCAAGAGCAACATTTGTATCCTAGCATCTAAAAATGCAATAGTACAGGTACTATTAATTAAAGTGTCTGAAAATGCATTACAACAAGCAGCACAATCATTCAATCACAGACACATCTAAGTAAATTAGTTCTTAATCATAGCTTTGAAAGGAGAGGAGAAGAAGAAAGCAACACGAAAGTCAAATTGCCTTCTCTCAGGCAGAGACATAATTAAACACACAATGGGGTCAGTAGGTAGGAAGTGTGGTGGTTAAGGTACTGGACTCGCACATGGCCAACCACAGTTCAAATCCTGTACCCAGCAGCTTGAAAATCACACCAGGTATATGTGAATGTGTGCCCAAAATCCTGAGAAGAAAATGGAGGAGAAGGGATTGTGGCTATACCTCCTGGGGGATAATGTCTCAATTTCTCTGTCTCTCTGGTGAGAACATGCTCCCCATAGCAAAAAAAAAAAAAAAAAAAAAAAAAAAAAAAATCTCTGAAAATACTACAACTAAAACATATAAAAATTTCAACTTTGTTGATAAGATTATCACAAAGTTTTAATATTACAAATATTTTCTCCAGAGGGGTTATAATAAAATTGCTCATTGTTTCATAAAGAGACATAAGCGGAGTCTTTGAAAAGTTCATGGAAAGTGAGTTTTAGGGAAAAACTATGCATGGATTTCAAATGTTTTTACAACATAAACTTGTACTTGAATTCCATTTTCCCATGAATCACATTTACCAGAGTTACTGTGAAACTTGCAAAGAGATGGCAAAGGTTGGAGATAATGGATAAAGATACATTCCGGCTTCCCAAACTCATTTTTTCCACAGATCGAATTCAAGTTGGAGGGGATTGAGGGGTTCCCCTTGCACAGTTTCACATATAGAGGTTCCCACCTCTGCATTATTTCTTTACAGAGTAAGAGAAAAGCATCCTAATATCTTTTTCCACTTAAGATATCAAGGATCACAAACTTATGAAAACATTTAGAACTGAGACGAGAAGGTTTCTCTCCTACAGTTTCTACAAAAGTATTCTTATTTCTGCTTTTTTTTTTTTTTTTTTTTTTTTGGAGAGGTTTTTTTTTTTTGCTATAGGGCGCGTGCGCTCGCCAGACAGACAGAGAGAGACAGAGAGATAGAAAGCGAGAAATCACCCCCCAGGGGGGATGGCCACGCCGCAATCCCTTCTCCTCCATTCTCCTCTCGGGATCTTGGGCACGCACGCACACGCGCCCGGCGTGAGTTTAAGCCGCTGGGTCCGGGACTCGAACCGCGGTCGACTACGTGGGAGTCCAGCGACATAGCCATTACGCTAACTGCTGGTCCCCCTTATTTCTGCTTTTTAAAGGAAAAGTAACAGGCTATCACCCTAGTACAGTGGTAATACACTGCTCAAGAGAAGCTTGATTCCACATGGTGATTGGGGTTCGAATCCCAGGCTGGGTCAGCCTGAAACATACAGAACACACATGCAAATACTTCCAATCCCACAGCCTGGAGAACTGGAGGAAAAAGATCATGGCATGGCCAGACCCTGTGGAGAGTGTTCTTCCTCTCTCATTCTCACATATGCACACAGAATCATGAATAAAGAACAAAAAGATCTTAAGGGAAAAGTGAAACAAATGGAAGTCAGGCATCCTGGTTTGGCACCCTGGCCTTTCATGCACCAGCAGTACAATAAGGCACATTACTTAATCTCTTTACATTTCAATCTACGTAATTTAAAAACTATGTCATTTTGTTGAGAGGATTAAGTGAGATTATCACAGTAGCACCTCAATAACATGATGTTATAGTATTAATAGTTTTGTACTTGTTGGCATTTAATATTTATTTACTGAAACATTTCTTTTTGTGGTTTTAATTACGTTAGGCATCTTGACTCTGCACTTAGGCAATCGTTAAAGGTAGAGCAGAGTGTGTTAAACATTGAGATTCAAATGACGAACATAATCCTCTGGTTTATGATGCTGATATGTACCATTTGAAAATCTACTATGCATCTCCCAGGAATAATCTTGAGAATGTTATAATATACAAGATTGAGGAATGTTTGGGCACATGTCTGAAAACCACTGCTCTAAGATTTCACTCGTACTTCCTGAACATCTCTTTTTATCTGTGTACTTTAAATAACACATGAACCGTTTCTATGTCAAACCATTTTCCATACAGCAGCCAAAGGGATCATTCTGAGGTGAAAATCTGATCAGGGCTCCCTGGCTTAAAACCCTCTGTATTCCCCTTTGCCTTTTCAATCAATTCCAAACACCCTAAGGAGCTTACGAAGTCCTTCCATGATAAGGCCCAAGCTCATCCTTATAAACTTGTTTCATGCCTCTCTATTTCTAGTACTCTGTGCTATAGTCTGGATTGTGAACAAAATCTCAAGGGACCTCATTTCCCATACCTTTCCTTCCCCTTTGGCTCATTCTTTGCCTAGCTAGCTTGCATCTCCTTCAACATGTACATTACTTCTTTTCCCCTGAATTACGCACCTTAGGGTTAGGTATGCTAACAAAACATCCAGTGCATGACCTCCCAGAGGAAGTTCTGAATCTTGTACCTGGTATTAAAATTACTCAGAAATTTAATTTCCCCCACTTGACCACAAGGGTAGAAACATTTTGCTAATCACTACACTTCTGACATCAAATACGTTGTCTGGCACCTAATACTTGCTTAAAAATGTTATATGAATGAAATACAGCTTGGGAATTCTGTGGTTATTGTCTGTATTTCTCTCCAAATTTTGAGGGTTTTTATCTTTTTTGTTAAGCTTATTTATCTCTTTCATGAGAGTAGGAAACACAGACGGGGAAGGGAGGGAGGAAGAGAGACAGTGACAGACAGAAACACATACACATACATACATACACACACATACTCGACAGAGTCTCACAAGGCAAGTCCCACCCAACCCCCACCATTTCTAGGGCTTCCCAGCCAGTCAGAATCATGGACATGCTCAAAGAGTTCAGATCAACTGGGAAATCAAATCTGCAAACTTTTCTATGATGCCGCATCACTGAGCAACATGTTATCACTGTGCCACTCTTCTGGGCCTGAGTTTTTTAAGAACAAAAAAAGTTTCGATATGCAAAATATTGGTATAAAGTATGAAATATTGAGTAAGTTCCCTGAGGACAGAAATCTGGCCGGCTTTGTGTTTGGTTTTATATCAATTAATACCCAACACAGAACCTGGCACAGAGTAAGTCCTAGGTCAACATATGTCCCACCAGAAATGAATAAGATGCCTTTGATACTTGGGATCTAGAGAAAAACGAAAATACCAAGTTACTTACACAAATGCATATTAAGTACCTCAAAGACATTTATTTGAGGCAAGACAGAGTGATTTAAGGAATAATAACCTTCTTTACCTCAAAATTTCCTCTCTTTTGAATGACAGTACTCCCCTTTGATCCATAGGTTTGTCTTTGGTGGTTTCAGTAACCTGTGGTCAACTACAATCTGAAAATAGGTGAGTACATTCCAGTAAGATATTTGGAGAGAGAGACCACATAACTCTTATTGCGTATATCATTATGATTATTATGTTTTCTTATTGTTGTTAATTTCATATTATGCCCAATTTATAGATTAAACTTTATCACAGGAAGGCAAGTATAGGAAAAATCATGTAGAGAAGGTTCAGTACTATCATTTTTCAGAATATGGAAAGGATATTTCTGAATTTCAGCTGTAGTATGCATCACATCAGGGTTTAAATATCAGAATTTCCTTTGTCTTATCCTAGAATAACTTGACAGTGACATCATAATTGAAGCACTGTCCAGGTTAGGGCTCATGTACAGAGTTTTGGGTGACAAGAAACTTTGGTATTAAATTCTAAATTGATGCCCAGTGACAGAACGTCTTCCATTTCTCTGCCACTTGCAGACAACTATCACATGCTCTATTTGCTTAATAGGAACTTGGCATGTGCCATTCCATGAAAAGGCAGGTGCCAGCGAAAGAGCAGTGGCTAATATTGCTTTTGAGAAATAAGAAACCTTGTCTGCTTTCGCCGGGCCAATTATTCAGCCAACTATACATTGGGGAAATTAATTTTTGAAGCAAAGATTTCATTACATTCATAACTACAAATATTGTTCTTGGATATAAACTGCCCAGCTCACTTGACTCAGTGACCTTTTATTTCGATATGTCTAATAGATTTATATGTTCTGGGAAGAAGCTGGGTTTTTTTTTCTTTTTTCTTAAATTGCTCTTTCAAGTTCTTGAATATCAGATGAATGTTAAGTCCTTCCAGAACTCTCTGAGAAGTTAAGGAACTCTATACATTTTGTAAAGTTTGGCTTCCAACTTGCTTCAGATGCAGGGCACCATAGAATCTCCATGCTGGGGGACCAGCAGATGGCGCAATGGCTACATTGCTGGACTCCCGTGTAGTCAACCGCAGTTTGAGTCCTGGACATGGTAGCTTAAACTCACGCCAGGTGCATGTGCGTGCATGCCCAAGATCTCGAGAGGAGAACGGAGGAGAAGGGATTGCAGCAGGATTTTTCGCTTTCTGTCTCTCTGTCTCTTTCTGGCAAGCGCAAACATCCTATAGCCAAAACCTCTCCAAAAAAAAAAAAAAAAAAAAAGACTCTCCATACTGGAATGTTCTAACCTAATGTAATAATGCAACTTTTCTTTCCTACTGGACCTTGAATACCACAGACCTCGGATAATATCCAATTAACCTATATTTTTCAGCATCCCGTAAAGGATTTTGTACATTTAAAGTCTTAATTACATAATGACTAAGTAAAAATAAAACAAAAGGTGACTAACTTGCCTATCTCTGTTTCCCAAAAGGTGGTAGTACACTTACCAGCAAAGATTATTCCAGGTGGTATGTAGGGCTAAGCCTGTTATTTCCTATATTATAATACACATGCAGTATTTGTTACTTTATCCTTGAATAATAATAACCAAGAAATTGTAAGCTTAAAATAAATAATAAATTTAAAGAAAACATAATAAGTAAAGGTACAGAAGATATCACTAATGTTAAAACTTTTGAGGGGTAGAACATAAAAATGACAGAAATCTCTTTTATCTAAGGCTTGGTTCTCTCCTTTTCATCTGTACTTTATGAAACCACCAACTCTGCCTTGATTTTTATTTAATGCTGATGAAATGTCTAGGTCTAGTTTATTCTTTGTTTCTCATTTGACCTACCTGTTTGCGATTACAGTGCATTAGAGTGCTCTCATCTGTAGTAATTTATTATTATTTTCATATTTCTTCCTTTCTATCCTATAATGCTTTTTAATTCCTCCTTGGCATTCTAAGGTTATGATTTAAATGGTAGCTTTGAATAATAATTTTCTGAAAAATGAAGTAGAATGTTTATAAAAGTCCTTGCAAGTGTGTTGGAGCGTATGGAAGGTGGTGCTGCATTTTACATAGAGCCAAAAGTAGAAATCTGAAAAGTTTAATTGTCTTGATGCATTTTTACATGCGAGTAGGAAATAGAATATTGACTTATCTATTTATTTTCTAAGATGTATTTAAAGACATTGAAAGAGCTCTGCAGATCTTTATACTTCATTTTATATGAAGGTCCTAGCTGTGGTTCTTTTTTTTTTTTTTTTTTTTTTTTTTTTGGGAGAGGTTTTTTGCTATACGGCGCGTGCGCTCACCAGACAGACAGAGAGAGACAGAGAGACAGAAAGCGAGAAATCACCCCCCAGGGGGGATGGTCACGCCGCAATCCCTTCTCCCCCATTCTCCCCTCGGGACCTTGGGCACGCACGCACACGCGCCCGGCGTGAGTTGTAAGCCACCGGGTCCGAGACGCGAACCGCGGTCGACTACGTGGGAGTCCAGCGACATAGCCATTACGCTAACTGCTGGTTCCCCCTAGCTGTGGTTCTTTGAAATAAGAAATTATGAGAAATAGAGTTTTCTTCTCACTACGGTTAGATTTGGAGGCTGTAAAATGCTCTCCTGTCATTATTTCTGACATTCATTTTCATTTTGGAATATTATTACAATAGTACTCATTCCGCTGTCTTTTTTTTTTTTTTTTTGGACAGAGCAGTGTGTGAATGCATTAAGGTCTTTATGGAGCAGGATCTGTGCACTGTCCCCATCTGAAGTGAATACCAGAAGAACTGGTCATTACGTCTTCGCAGAGTAGATTATTTAATAGGGCATGTTTTTACATTTTTTTCTATTTTTTAAAAAATAATATAAACTATAAATATATTAGTGTTTTTATCAGGTTTGCCACTGTAAATCAACTCAATGCTAGTCTTCTGTGGAAGAGATGAAGTGTTTGAAGGGAAATGGAGGTTATTTGAGGGATACTGAATGCTAAGCACCTGTCTAATATGTTTACATAAGTGAAATAATTCTCTAAATCATTTCTCATTCTAGTTTCTTGATACTTCTTACACAAAACAATGTTTCAAATGTTCTCTATGTGCTTGCAGAGTACAACAAATAGTTAAACAGAGCATGGAGCCAGGACATATTTCTCCTTTGGACTTACCATAATTTAATGCTTTCCAATTTATATCCATTCATCACTAGTGAATGACCAGATAAAAATTGCTAAGGTTGATTAAACTTCATATGAAAGTGTTTGATTTTTTTTATAGAAACTTTTCTCCACAAGAAAAAGAACTTTTTGAGCCTCTAATTTAAATGACTAAATCCATTCACTTAGTCTTAAATTCCTATCTTAGTATACTTGCAGACTATATGTTTACACATAACAAATTGAATTGTATTATATAATCCTTATGAAACAATTCAATGATTAACAATATTAATTTCATTTTTTAATTTATTTAGTCATCTTGTCTATAAAAAAGATAGGGACAGGCACCCCCCCCCAGCCCCAGCTAGACTGAATCAGGGTATATGCAACAATCAGTGTGCACACAGACATGCATGTGAGACTTTCTCATTTCAGTCTAGCATCACAAAACAGCATGCCATAGTTGTGCCACCAGCTGGCCCCAAGAATAATTTCTTATTGGATTTTCATAATATAATTTCAGATTATTATAAGAAATTTTATATTAAAGCCCCAAATAGTAATTTTGATCCTAGCATAACTAACTTGTCCAAAAGGAGCATGGTAACTTTGGGGGGCAAAGAAAAATAAAAAAAAACAGTATTATAAATTGACTGTGGTAGTAGTTATGTGAAGGTGTGTACTTGTCAGAATGTATACAATTGCCACTGAAAGAGGTGATTTTTCCTGCATATAAGTTATACCTCAATAAATACTAAATTACTTTAAAAAAACTATTTTAGCTTCAAAATATTATCACAGACATATTTATATTATACCTCAACTTTTTATTCATGCATTTTCTCACTCCCATTAATCATTCTTCCTCACCACTCCATCGAAGACCTCAATAAGACTGTTTCTAGTGACCATTCTGAAAAATTATTGATCACTTGGCAGTTTGCACCTTACTTTGCATTTCATCATCTTTTAACCAGATGTGAAAGAAAATAATCAAATGTCTACACTTTATTTCCAGAATATGTTTTCTTCAACTGTTCTTACTTATTTCTCCTTTCTTTGGGGCCTCTTCTTCCTAGTCTCATGACTTAAAAACATAAATATATGCTGATATCCTCTTGATAGTTAGAGAAAGACAGACAGGCAAACCATGGGATAGGTGGGTAGTCCAAATGTTTCATTTAAATTTTTATTTTAGGCTTATGCATTTATTCTATGAATAAGAGAGAAACAGAGATATAGAATTCCTGACAGGGTCTCATTGCCATGATCTACCCCAAGTGTCTACCAGCCTGGCTCATGGGCATATCCATGCCTACCATACCAAGGAGGTCTCCAGAAACAAGCTAGAAATGTTCCCATGTGTGTCTGCTTTCAGAGTGTCATATTTTCCCACTATGCCACCTTCTTGTCCCAATTTGCTACTGACTTTAGTTCCCCATATTGCTCTTAACTTTTACAGTCAGCAAAATTGATGTGTCCCTCACTAGTAGGAACTTGCATTCCCCCTTATGAGAATAAATTACAGAAATTTGTCTTTCAAAGGCAATTTGGGCCTTTATTCAGATCTCCTATAATCCCTTTTGTATTTGATAAGACAATAAGTCAGTTATGAGCATGCTGGAACTGCTAATGGAGAAAAGTATTGTATCCCAAAGGGACTACAAGAATTAGTCAGTAAGCACCTGACAATTCTGATGGCACTTGATTAAGGGACCCAGAACATTAGACTAAATATGAAACAGTTCATCAGCTTGGAACTTAGGGCTACTTCTTTTTTTCCCAGAGTTTTCCAGTCAAAATTTATAGGTACATGATGTATTCAGAATTATGTAAGTCATTTTGCAGGCTACACAAGTAATAGAAAATATTGTCTACCATTACAAAGGTAAGTTGTACTCTATATAACATCTAGCAAATAGTTTAAAACAATAGATCAAGTCATCCAGACCACTGGTAATGTGGGGATTCAGAAGAGAAAAACAGTCTTTGAATCCTTTGTACCCAACCAGAAAACAGCTTTCTCATTTTGATCACTGTAGATTAGAAGTAGGAAATTGTGCTTGACAAATGTTGAACTTGTCTTAAACTATCCATATTCTATTTTTTTAAAAAAATAATTATTTTACTTATTTTGCCATGTGTTTTAATTTTACCAGAGAAACACACAGAGAGAGATAGAAGGAAAGCCAGAAATTAAGCTGCCAGGTCCGGGACTTGAACCATGGTCAAGCATTGGGAGCCCAACACCTTAACAACCACACCACCTGCTGATTCTTAAACTATTCATTTTCTACATTGAAGCCCTCAATCATTATTTTTTTTCCTGTCTCATCTCCTCACCATGCCTCTTGCTAATTGGCAAAGCACGGCAAGTATACTCATAGTGCCATGACCGCAATCCTTCCACCTCATTCCCATTCCCCTTTTCTTCTATTGTCATAATTTTCATCAATAAGAGAAAAATGCAGACATTCTAAATTCTCTCCTTCACTATTCCTTGTTGGGGTTTTGTGTTCTCCTAATACGCTGTTTCAGTATTTAAAAGTGTAGAAACTGTTTTCAGTGTCTTCTCTGACCATGATGGAATTAAAATTGACATCAACAATAGAAGAAGTCCTCAAAAATGCATAAAAGCATGGAAACTAAACAACCTACTCCTGAATGCTTCCAAACTTCTGAAGAAATTAAGACTGAAAGCAAGATTTATGGAAGCTAATGATAATGAATATGTGACTCTCCACAATTTTTGGAACATAGCAAAGGTAATCTTAAGAGGGACGTTTTTAACAATTAGTGCCCACAAAGAAAAATATAAAGATAAGTAAATATTCTAACAATGCATCTCAAGCAACTGGAAGAGCAACAATGAACCAAAAATACAAGAAGAGGAAGAAGAAAGATTATAGCTGAAATAAATAAAATAGATAATAACAGAACTAAACAAAAAATTAATGAAACGAAAGGGGGCTACTTTTGAGATATAAGATTTAACACTTTGGCAAACCCCTAGGGGGTGATGAAAACTTGTTGCTAGAATTGCTTGTAGAAGTTAGGAGAAAGTGATGACTCATTATATACAAAGTTGAAATACCTAAATTAACATGATAAATGTAAACCAAGGTATTGAAACAGACAGTTAAATATGACAGAGTGGATGTACTATATGAGGGCATAATTTCTCCTCGAGAAGTTCAATAGGACATTATTCACCTGAGTTGTAAGGCTCTGGAGACAGTTGATTTGTATCATGAAAACATTTAGTAGCAGTCCTCTTCTCAAGGCCAGAATTCGGGAAAAGAGGCTATCATCACAAAAATGACATGCATAGGGGACCAGCAGGTGGCGTGGTGATTGAGGTGCTGGACACTCCCACATGGCCGACCACGGTTTGAGTCCTGGACCTGGTGGCTTGCTTTCTCACTTTCCTCTCTCTTTCTCTGTGTCTCTCTGGTCAAATTAAAATGAAGGAATGAATGAATGAATGAATGAATGAATGAATAAATAAATAAATAAATCTTTAAAAAAAAAAAAAAAGACATGCATATAGCATTGAGGACTACAGACCTCAAAACAAGAGAGGCCTTCCTGAATCCAGCAGGTCATATCCAAACTATCCAAAAATAACTTGAATCACATGTCAATGTCCACCAAAAGAAAAACCTACCGTATAAGAGATATCAAACAACCAAGCATACAAAATCGCAATTAGCCAGGCTTTAATCATCCATCAGCTTGAGATTAGCATGATGGGAACACACACAGATCAGTTACCATGACAGAGATTGAGGCCTCTTAACAGCCCGATATCAAAGTCTATACTTACCAAGGCAGATCTTAAGTGTTCAAGGTGCTAACAAGGGAGATCAATGTTGAGCATCACTCCTCAAGGTGCTAACCAGCTACCACATATCCAGTTGGATCTTCTATACTTGAAGAACCAGAGGTTTGTTGACATAGGAACAGAAACTTATTCTGGGTGTGTGTTTGCTTTTCCTGTCCACAAAAATTATTTAGAAAGTAATTCTACCCTTACGCATATATCAAATGAAACTTTTTTGTATATAAATTAAATTATTTGAGAATGATCGTAACAGCATTGCTCATATAAAATACCAGGAAAAGTCTCAATGTCCATTGATAGGGAAGAAAATAAATGAACTGTAATATAATAACACAATCAAACCTAACACAACAGTCATATTTTATGAACCATCGCAATTAGCAGAGAAGTGGGTGAATGCTAACAAAAAATATTAAGTGAAAAGCAAACAAAACAAAAATACACAATTTTCATGAAATTCACAAATATCTAGACAATATACTTATACGGTTTGAATGTGTCTCCCCTAAATTCATATGTTGAAATTCAGTTGTCTTTGGGATAGCGTTAAGAGAGCAGAAATTCGTTTAAACAGTGGTATTAGGAATTGTGAGTCACTCGCCGTACATGTGTGCATGCGTGTCCAAGATACCGAGAGGAGAGTAGACAAGAAGGGATTGCAGCATACAATCACCCCCCTGGAGGGGATGATTTCTTGTTTTCTGTCTCTGTCTCAGTCTCTCCAGGGAGAGATTTTTGCTATAGGGCACGTGTGCTCGCCAGACAGACAGAGACAGACAGAGAGATAGAAAGCGAGAAATCACCCCCCAGGGGGGATGGCCACACTGCAATCCCTTCTCCTACATTATCCTCTCGGGATCTTGGGCATGCACGCACATGCACCCACGTGAGTTTAAGCCACCGGGTCCGGGACTTGAACCGCAGTCGACTACATGGGAGTCCAGCGACATAGCCATTATGCTAACTGCTGGTCCCCATAAATTATCTATTTCTAAGCTATCCTGCAATACGTGAATTTTTTTTGTTCCTTGCTTTTTGTTTGTTTTAATCCCAGCATCCACTAGGCCTTAAGTTGTGCTTAATTCACTGAAATTATGTCTTTAAATTAATCAGTTTTCAGGGTTCACTGAAACTGTTCCATCATGGAACATATCAGAGTCCTTTTTCCCTTCACGGAGCCAAATTTTATTTTTCTAATTCTAATTGAGATCACAAGAGAACTGAGAGGAAGGATGTATATTTTGATGAAAAATAAAAGTTGTCATTTCAGAAATAATGCTTCTGATTCCAAAGGAGAAAATATCTTTCTTTCCCTGTTCTCCTATAGGAATGCATGGGTCAATCTGTTTTCTTCTTCCTCATAGGCAAGTTCTGTGATCATTTTTTTTCCTCTGTGGATTACTTAGCAGTTTTTTCTACAAGAATATTGCATATTCCATAATTTACCTTTGAATCCTAGCTGTCTCTAGAGATTCACCTTTTTCTCATTTCCAGGTTTAACGTCTGTGTAAATATCTGCTTCACTGAAAATCTAACACAGTGATTTTCTGCTGAGGACTGTTTATCTCTCCCAACCCCCTAGATATTTCGAGAAGAAATGCATTATGATTGTGGCTCAAGTGGGAGATTGGGAAAAAGATGATGTGTGTCCTTATGTTTAGGAGCCCCTGACTACAACTTAAAAACATCTTTTCCTCCCCTTTAAGCAGTTTGCCAGTTTAAACTGCCTCAAAAGATTTCTTTTCCATAATAATTCTTCATTAATAAGATGGAAGCATAATGGAAAACAACAAAATGTGGGGCTACTTAGAGGGAAATGGAACAGCAAATGTGATTTCCCTTATTCACCATGCAGAATTCAAAATGAATCACATGGGCTGAAAAATGCCTGTATCAAGTTTCCTCCTGAAGAGTATAGAGCTGTTTAATTAACTGCAGGGCATTTCTTCTTCTATTTTCCCCTTAATTCATGCATTTCATTGTATAGTAGAAAGTACACTGCTCTAAGAAGCAGGAGACCTGGCATCGTCCCTGGGTTCTGCCTCATTTATCCATTGGTTGTCAAGAATCAATTTAAATATTAACTCTGGCAACTAGTTAACCATTATGTTCAGCTTTTGCTTTCCTTCCTATGATCCAATTTTTATTTTTATTTTCTATTTCAATAGTCTATTTTTTAATGTGTATCTTATTCTAAGCCAACTCAGATCTTTAATGGATCAAATATTGAAAATATTAATGAGTGGAAGTAGCTATTATCCTTATCATTTGTTCAAGGAGTGAACACACAGTAGGAACTAAACAATTCACATAAATGTTGCTGCAAAATTTTAATTTTTTATAAAAAGTATAGAAATCACATAAAGTACACGTAGTTTAACCATTTGATGTGAGAAAACAAAACAGTGACTTTCGCAGGTTGACAGTTCTAGTGACTCTTTCTAACCCAGGTCTACCTAATTGCAGAGTCCATATTCTTCTACACTGTGCTAAAATTAGCAAAGTGCCTACATCTTGTTTATACCTTTAATCTGTCTGTTTCATGGTGTTCTGAGAATGGTACAATAGAAGATCTCTAAATTTTTTCCTCTCTAATTCTCCAATGATAAAGGTAAGTGCTCTTAGTCTAATGTGTTCCTTGTTGTACTATTCATCACTGACGATGCCATAAATTCATGGCTTAGTTTTATTTCTCTTTGTCATGCAAAATGTGAATTGATAATGGTGAGTGGTCCGTAAAGTCAGCATCTTGCTTTTCCTCCCACAATGACTCAGAGCTCCTTCCTTCCCTGGCATTGTGCCCCATTAGTCAAATACTGTGTCTATTCTCCCGTCTTTACTCCAGTGCTGTTGACTCAACATGTTCAAGCCTATTGCTGCAGCCTCCTGAATTGTTCCCCTATCTCCAGTCTTTTTCCCCTTCAGATCTAGCATAACTGATATTGGTTATTTCAATTACTTGTGGTCAAAATAGTTTAGTGACTCTTTGCTTCCCTTAGAGAGAAAAACAAACAAACAAACAAACAAACAAACAACACATATTCTACATCTTTTGTTTATTTCTGCAGCTTTAGCACCTGTGACTCCCCAGTAGTTAGCCTAAATGCTATGGCTATTCTTAATGTTCAGAAAGAACTCAGTGCTTAGAATTCTCTTTTTCCTTTATCAATTTCCCCACACACACACGTTTTTTAAGAAAGATTTTTGTTATATAGGGCACATGCACTCGCTGGAGAGTCAGAAAGCAAGAAGCCCCGCCCACCTCTGGGGGTGGGGTGGGGTGGGGGTGGGGGGGATGGCCATGCCACAATCCCTTCTCATCCATTCTTTTCTTCAGATTATAGGCATGCATGAACATGCACCAGCATGAGGTTTAAGCCACCAAGTCCAGGACTTGAACTTCAGTCAACTATGTGGGAGTCCAGTGACATAAACATTATGCCTGTTTGGTGGTCCTGTTTCCTTCATCAGTCCCAATCAGTCTTTAAGATGCAAATCAAGCTTTGGATTTCCTTGGTTTCCTTATTCTCCTTAAACCTCCTAGTCTCAATTGTATACATCGCTTCTGTGAAGTTTCAATTTTTAATAACATATAGATATGGGTCTTCAAAAAGTTCATGGAAAAACATATTGTGAAAAAAACATGGTTTTCAAAATGTTTCTTCACTAAAATAAACTTGTACTTTAATTCAATATTCCACAAACTTATTAAAGTCTCTTCATTTAGTTTCAATTAGCTCATTTTTTCTCTAAAGAGGTAAATTTGCCAATTTTATTAATGCTTTTAAAATATATGTAGAATTCATGTGCTAAATAGATTAGTATATCTAGGCATTTTACCAATATTTACTTGGTTGTGCTTCATCTTGGCCTTAGGAGATAGATGCTACTAATGTTTACCTTATACCGATAAGCAAAATGAAACAAAAAGGGATTAAGTGGCTTTTTTTTTAGGTCCCTTGGCTAGTGAGTGGTAATTCTGAGCTGTCTAAAATCCTTACTCTGTTCTTTTTTAACACAATTCTATGCTGCATACCTGTATTCCCGAGCCTAATTTTGTACGTGGCAAAAAAAAAAAAAACAGAAAAACTTCAAAAGCCTATGTTTTTTGTAAGTATTTCTTTAGTGAATGAGTAAACTCTTTTTGTTTAGAAAAAAATTACAACAGTTAATATAAAGCATACAGTCAAAATGTTAGTATCAAACAACAAAATCACCCTTCAATTGAGAGTAAATTTTCTTGGGATGCACTTCAAGTTCTGGGAAATACACTATGTCATAAAAAAAAGGCACTATTATTGTTAAACACAATAAAAGCAGCTCAATCTTTGAGATACATAACAGTGAGTGAAACATCAAATGTCACCAAATCCATTTCAAGCTCTTTAGAGTGTTAAGATAGCAGATAGATTTCTTCCTTATTTTCCCTTCCTTTTTTGGGAAAAGCATTTTCTGATATGGTTGGTTACAATGGTAACTCTTTGCTCTTCCTCTGCAGGGACACCACATCTGGGGAAAGGTGACTCAGGTAGATGAACACAGCAGATGTCACGAACTGAAGTGATCAGCTCAGTACTGCTCTTGCCTCAATCAGCATGAATGTTCAAGGTAGGAAAAACCAATGGGGAGGCTTCCAAACACTATGTCAAAACCCACATCTGTACAGAATCCTCATGACCGGCAACAAAAAGGGAAAAGGTTTTGAGATTTCACTCAGAAACCTACACTAGAAAAAATTGAACAGAATAGAAGCAAAAAATGAAATGCTGCAAAACACTGAATACTTTTTTTTCTTTTGAAGGTATCATCCTGTGGGCATCAAGAAAGAAAAAGCTTAATTTAATGATGGATAATTGGGAATGTTTATAGGTTTTAAGAAGTTAAAAAAAAATAATAACATTTAATATTTGGGGGATTTCAAGCTTAAAAATTACAAGCTTGTCACTTTTTATAAATGATACAATAAATGATGTTCTGACTATATTATTAGGAATGGTTATAATTTATCTGGAAGTTACTGTTTAGTAATGTAACTACTTTGAGGTGTGTATGTATATGTGTGCATGTATACTTCTAATTTTTTTTAATTTTAGATGGTGTTTCACTATATTATAGTCTTCTTTCCTGAGGCCCCCAAAAAGTTGGGATTACTTGTATGCATCTCTGTGCCCACCCCTTTAGGGTGAGCCAAGAATCAAATCAGGACCTCTCAAGTGGCCTCAGCCTCCCAAACAGCAGTTTCCAGTGGGTGCTACTACAACTGAGCCTGTAGTAATTTAATGCTAACAACAGCTCTGTATGGCAGTCATCATTAAGATACCTGTAAGGTAAAGTAGTAGAGGCTCCCTGAACTGAAATGTCCTGAGAGAGCCAGGATATAAACATAGCTCCATGTAATCATAAAACATACAAACTGATTACCTCTCTTTCTTTGAAGAGTGTATTTTTTGTTTTGTGTGTGTTGATGTATGTGTGAGAGAGAAAATGGGTACTTACAGAAAGCCTGTTGTGTTCACTCAAGGAATCTCATATCTAAGAGAGAAATGAGTAAGAAAATCTTCCAAGAGTCTATTTAGAGATAAGAAGGTGCTTAGTTTCTGAGGCAAATGATATTTTAGGGTTAGAAAAAAAAAAGGGAAAATGTGAATATAGATATGATATGCCATCTAGCACAAACCACATGAGATTTGTACTTAAGGAATGTAATAGTGAAGGTCATGATGTTGGTTATAGTTGTGATAATACTGTGAGTAACAGCATTGGTATTTCTCAAGACCATTTATACGCAGTGACCATAGCAAGCACTTTACATTGATATCCCTTTTATTCATCACAAGGATCCAAACAACAATGGCCCATTATCATCCCTGAATTACAGAGGAAAAATACTCTGAAATTAGTCACTCCAGTGGTTAGGCTATGTAATATGGCACAGTTAAATTTCAAAGACAAGATACCAAGATTGGCAAGAGAGAAACGTTAAATTACCTACAGAGGATATCCCATCAGGCTGATACTGAATTTCTCATCAGAAACGATGCGAGTGAGGAAAGAAAGGGAAAATATATTCAAAGTGTTAAGGGAAAAGCAATTTCAACCAAGAATACTGTGCCTGGCAAGATTATCCTTCATATGGGAAGAAAAGACAAGAACATTCTCATATAAACAAAACGGGAAAGAATTTACCAACACCAGACCAGACCTCCAATAAGTTCTGCAGGGAGTGCTATACCAGGAAAATTAAATACAGTCACACAGAAATAAGAGTTCAAAAACTAAGAAAATGGCCAATTTAATCAGGGGGACAAGTCTGGAGTTGAATATTATATCCCAGAATATTATCGGGAAGATTGGGCCACAACAGAAGATAAAGTACATGAGATTGAACTGGTGAAATAGAATTTTATGACTTTTGACTAAAACATTGCTGGTTTTCTTCTAGGCTTTGTTTTCCAGTTTTAAGGATTTCTGTCCTGTCTTGAGCTGCCAATAGATTCATGTACCTACTATTTGAACAGAATCCCAATCTATTTCCTGACTTTAAGTTTTAAGAATAGTTTCTTAGCATTTCTTTGATTTATTAAAGCTCAAACTGCTTTTCTTGAAATTAAAAAATATATTTAAAAATACATAATTAATTATTATAGCAAGCTATATAGCATCAGCTAGGTGCTACCTTATAGTATATTCATTCTACCCAGAATTTCATGTCTAAAGTCAGACATGTACTCATAGATATGCATATATCAGCTGAGCTTGCTATTGAAAGTAGTTAGATTTTTTAAGAAATTTTGTGAATCAACAAAATGTGTGGGGGGAGGAATGGAAAACAAATGGAAAATTGACAGTGTGGGAGGAGGGTGGGAAATGACAGAGGATGAGAAATGGGGGAAAAATATATATGTAACTAGAAATGGTAAATTATTGACAATAACATGTATGATTAAGCCACTGTGCAGTATATTCTGGATGGGAAATCACATTTTGTATGCTGTGACAATGCTCAGGGAATTAATGTAAATTAATTAATTAAAAACCAAAAAATTAAAAGAAAAAATGTAGAACCTCTAATATACACCAACCTATGACAATAAAATTCCTATTGGAAATTTACCTATTAGAAAGCTTCATTTCCTTGACTAAGTAAAAATGTTCAACCAATAAAGCATTTAACTAATAACAAATTCTTTTAAAAAAGGGAGATTAGGGGACTAGATGGTGGCACAGCAGTAACACAACACTTTGCAAGGCTGACCCAGATGGGAAAGTTTCGAGTTCATGTCCAGAGATCTCCTAAACATGTCTGGTACATATGAGTCCATGATCCAGGACTGGTTGGGCTAGGGGAAGATCACAGAGTGAAGACTGTGCTGGAGGTGACTCTCTCTTTCTCTCACATGCTCATGAAGGGAAGAAATAAATAAACTTTAAAAGAGAGAGAAATGAGGCTGGCAGGTAGCATGGTAGTTAAAGTATTAGACTCTCACATGGCCCACTGTGGTTCAAGTCCTGGATCTGGCAGGTTGAAAATCACACCAGGCATGCATGCATATGTGCTCAAAAATCCAGGAGGATAGTGGAGGAGAAGAGTTTGGTGTATGGCCATCCCCTGTGGGGGATGACTTTTCACTTTTCCCTTTCTCTTGTAAGTGCATGCACGCTATGGCAAAAACCTTAAAAAAATTTTTTTTAAAAAAGAAAGAAAGAAAATCTGAGTTGGGCATGACCTAATGCAATGAACATTTTAAAAGAACCAGACTCTTCTTAAAGAGCATTTGAAGGGTAATAAGGACTCGACGTGAAGATTTTCTGATGCTGTTTTCAAAGATGGAGGGAACCACATATAAAGTGTCCAAAATCCAGGAAAAGCTCATAGAGAAACAAGGATCTCAGTAGCACAGCAACTGACTTCTGCCACCATCACATGACCTTGAAAAACTACCCTGACCTCTAAAAGAGAACCTGGTTGAGACCTTGATTTCGGCTTTGAGAAACCCTGGGCTGAGTCCATTCATACAACACCTAGACTTTTAACTGACAGAGCTATGAGATAATAAATGGGTGTCGTTTCAAGTCACTAAATTGGTGTTTAATTTTTTAATGCAACATTTAAAAACATATACAGAAGGTCATGGAGCAATAAAGTTGCAGAGAAGGCATATAAATCATGATTCTCAAGTTCAACACTTACACAACCAACAACATGGGCTTAAAAATTAGTCCCAAAGGCGCAAAGGCAGCAGCACGACCGGGGTTGACTGCGGGGGCGCGGCAAGGAGAGACATGAGGCTGAGCTGGGTCCTGACAGTACTGTCCATCTGCCTGAGTGCCCTGGCCACGGCCACGGGGGCCGAGGGCAAACGGAAGCTGCAGATTGGGGTCAAGAAGCGAGTGGACCACTGTCCCATCAAGTCCCGCAAAGGGGGATGTCCTACACATGCACTACATGGGGAAGCTGGAAGATGGGATGGAGTTTGACAGCAGCCTGCCTCAGAAGCAGCCCTTTGTCTTCTCCCTCGGAACAGGCCAGGTCATCAAGGGCTGGGACCAGGGGCTGCTGGGGATGTGTGAGGGGGAAAAGAGGAAGTTGGTGATCCCATCAGAGCTGGGGTATGGAGAACGGGGAGCTCCCCCAAAGATTCCACGTGGTGCAACCCTGGTGTTCGAGGTGGAGCTGCTTAAAATCGAGCGACATTCAGAACTGTAGCCCGCCTGGGGAGGGGCAGGGGGAGAGGCCCCCAGGGACCAGACTGTTTAAAAAAAAAAAAAAAATCCTTAAAGCTAACAAAAGAAAAAAAAAAATTAGTCCCAAAGGACTAACTCTGTAATAATGTAAACAGGCATTTTGAATGTAGTGAGCTTTGGGCTCAAAGTATCATGTGAAAGTTTCAGGTAAAAGGAGAGAGAATAAAAGAAGAGTTTTAGGAGAGTAATTGCTTCAGAGATCATCTTGTAGATGGCTGGGTTTTAACCATGCTTGTCATAGCTTAAGCACAAAACCAGGTACTTTTGCCAAGAATATTGACTCTGGCCACCACTTCAGGGGACAGCTACAGTGCAGAGAAAAGAATATCTAAAGGATGCAGGTGCTTCAGTAGCCTTTAAGACTTTGAAACAGCCAGCGACATTCTCTTGGTGGGTTGGAGTTATACTTTGCCCTTCTTTTGCTTTCTGGATTATGCAATATAGTTCCCTAGTGCAATATCTTCAGATATGCCATGCCTCTCTTACTAGAAATTCTTTTCTCTGGGTCTTCTTAAGCAATTTTCATTCTTACCTTTCAGATGCCAAATTAGCTGTCACCTTTTTAAGAAGCTTTCTTTGATCACTTTATTGAATCTTATTTATTTGCTTTTCCTTAAGCTTTTCCTAGTTTTGTCTTTTTTGAGGACTTATCATACCTTAATATTTTTCAACTCTTTACTTAGTTTATGTTTTCTCTCTGACTGATAATATTGCTACTAATAAAAATTATAACTGAAATGTTATGTGAGCTGCTCAGGCGACAGTAAAGATCTCCTGTTAAGCCTCACAAAGAATCCAGAGTTGGGAAATACTAACAGAGAGATGTGGAAGCAAGGATGAGAGAGGTTAGAGAACACCCAGTGCCACATAATGGCTAGCTGTGGTTCACTTAGGATTAAAATCCAGGCAGTCTGAATTCCTCTTATTCAGCCATATTGCCTTTAGGCTAAATAGAAAATAATGTACACTTATGGGTTAGTATTGTGCCTAATACATAAAGGATGTTCAATAAAAATTTGTGTAAAGAGTAAGTAAATGAATACATAGCAACAGGGGCAGAGCTGAGGTACTTCAGCTAGTTTCTCAGATAACACAAAATGTAATAATATCTCTTATAACAACACATATCAGAAACACAATAGAGGGAGGGATGGGGAGATGATCATGGTGACCACAGCTGAGAACAGGTTGTGAATACTGAAGTCTTAGCACTGGAACAGCCTGATGTTACTACTTTACTCCAGACCTTCAGAATCAGCATCATACAGGTTTGAAAAAGTGGGGGGTGTAGACATTTTGTGTGTGTGTCTGTGTGTATTTTAGAATGATTTAATTGTCTATATATATTTTTTTAATTTACTATAGGCACACACATGAAAGAGCAAGCACCAGGTCTGGGACTTGAACCATGGTCAGCCATATAGGAGTCCAGTACCCTAACCACCATGCTACCTGCTGGCCCCACTGTATTTCTTTTATAAAATTACTATGTGGTTCTCATGATGTGTATCTTTACTTTAATGTGTGACCATGTGTGAGATAATTATAGTGACTACTAAAAATACAGTAAAATCCCAGTGCTTTCTCAGTGGCAGACTACTAAAAAACAAACCAATGGGATATACTATTCTTCACCAAAACGATCATATATATTTTCCCATCCCTGTATTATCAGTTCAAATGAGTAATAGCATAGAGAGAAGTATATCAATTCAGTTGTATTTGTTTATTTTTTGACAGTCTCTACACTAATATTCCCTAATCGCCTGAAACTGTGTGGAGAACATATCCTTGTATAGACACTATTCTCTGAAACCATCAGACACTGAGTTATTACCATTTTACATATGAAGAAACTGAAGAGCAAAGAGAGATCATGAACTTGCCCATAACCAGACAGCTGATGAGTGACAATGCTAAGATTAAATTAAGGAGGCATAATGCTTAAGTCAAGCTCTTGTCTACCTAATGGGTACATACCACTTCTTGATGAGTAGGAAAAATAGGCTGGGTAGATGAAGAGCACACACATTCTCTCTCTCTCTCTCTCTCTCTCTCTCTCTCTCTCTCTCTCTCTTTCACACACACACACACACACACAAAGAAGACATTTTAGGATACTGTAATGGATGCAGTATGTTTGAACTATATACTGTGAAGTTGTAAATGAATGGTGAGAAGTGAGAATGGAGAATCAGAAAATAGAAAGCCTAGGAATGCCAAATCATAGACTATGACACGTTTCTTTGGGATGAAGAGCTAACCAAGTGTCTTTCACATCCAGTTCAGTGCGAACATCACAGCACTCTAGCTTAACTATAGTTATGCTACCCATATCTTTTGATGCTCAGTTCTCATAGTGCTATTACCACAGTTATGCCAACTATATATTTCGATGCTCAATTTTCATAATAGCACAGAAAAAGTTATGTAGCAATTTAAGGCAATGGAAAAAATTGAGTCCTCGTGTATAATAATAAAAGAGCCTCTAGTATGTTGATATTTGGTCTTTGATTATATTTTGTAAAAGACTAAAAAAATCCCTCAATGTATATCAAATATCTGCAATCTAGGGCATAAATGGAAAGATCTGAAGATATTATAGTAGGGAGGACAAGTGTATATAACAGAGATGATAAAAGAGGAGAGTGAATGGCAGTAGGTGAGCTGGAAGGGCAAAGGAAAGAAACTATTAACAGTAAAGTTCTCTGTGGAAATAACATACCTGATAATATTCTTGATTTGATTGTCATATAGTACATGCATACTTTAAAAAGCCATATTGTGTGCCACAGAGATTGAGACCAGCAGTTAGCATAATGGCTATGTCACTGAAATCCCATGTAGCCAACTGCGGTTCAAGTCCCGGACCTGGTGACTTAAGCTCACACCGGGCGCATGTGCATGTGTGCCCAAGATTCCCAGAGGAGAATGGAGGAGAAGGGATTGCAGCGTGGTCATCCCCCGTGGGGGGTGATTTCTCGCTTTTTCTCTGTCTCTTTCTGGTGAGTGCACACGCCCTATAAAAAAAAAGAGAGAGAGAGAGAGATACAATGACAGAATGTAAATAATAATAAAGAAAATGCTATCATGTTGATCCAAAAAAAAAAATAGGCCATGAACCCTGACACAAACGATGGGCGTTAGGTGGTAAGGATGTGTCACTGCAGGCTAATCAGTTGTAACAAATGGATCACTCTGGTGAGGGAGGTTGATGATGGAGGAGGTCATATGTATATTGGGGCAGATAGGATGAGAAATCTCTGCATCATTGTATCGTTTTTTTTTTTCTTGACTCTCACATTGCTCTAAACAATAAAATCTATTTTAAAAAAAAAAAATAGCTGCAAGATTGAACTTTTGACATGGGGCGGGGGGGGGGGTGTTTCAAATCCAATCAAATGTAATTCCATTAGAGAAAAAAGTATGTGAATTAAGAGATACTTTTGGTTAAAATTTAGCCTGGATTCACCAAGGGTGATTCTTATCTAATACACTTTAGGTTAAACTATCTTTTCCCAGTCAGTGCCAAGACAAACACACTGTACTAAGCCATTTCAAAGTAGGCTCGACTTGAATAGTCTCCTTAATGGCATAATTTTAACAATGGAATTATTTATATTTTTCCAGGATGCTTTTGAACTTAAATCTAATTTTCACATAAATACATTTTAAATCTTTCTCCTTGAAACTTATATGGATGATAAAATTATGGAAGCTTATGTAAATGTATAATAAATGTGGAATTTTATATAAGCATTTAAGTTATTAATCCTGAAATCAAATCACCCATTAGAATGACCAACTGCTATGTAAGCCTTTCTTCTTGTTCTTACACTCGACATTCACCAGAAAGAAAAAAAGTGAGATAAAGTGTAAGTAAATACATTATTAATGCTACACATTAAATTATGTAGCATGAAGGAAAGTGAATTAAGGAGCATAATATTTAGATATGAAACATTTTGATATCTTATATAATACCATGTGCATACTCTTCCAAATGCAAAATAATCTTAAGTATCATTTAATTAAGAGATTACAATAAAATACCCAAAGGAAGAATGAACAGAGAAAGATAAGAGATTTTCTGATAAAGCATTTTTATAAAAAGAGACTATAACTGAGGTTGCAAAATAAAAAAAGTTAGGACTGGCCAAGAAGTTGTATATAATACAGCAAACACGCCTTTGCCTCTAATACCAGTTTCAATTTTTCTTGAAATGCATTTATTTGCTTCGTAATTATTATTTCTGTCAAATATCAGGAGTGACATCTGGTGGAGTACCCTCATTTCTAAGCAAGACAAACAGAATCCCTTTGCAAGGTTATCATTTTAAACACTCCCTTAGCATATAATGCTTGATATTAAAATGCTGAGCTCCAGAGATGGAGATTAAAAACAGAAACTTGTTTCTTCACAAAACATAATAGAGCAGAAGCTCACTTGCAAAAAATAAAATCACTGTAACGAGAGATGTAATTATAGAAGTATAAATGAGAAACAGAACACATGGTAGAGAAGAGGAACTGAGTAATTTGGTCTGGGATTTCACTAGAGGCATCACCAGAGAAGAGCCCCTGTAAAGGTTAGCAGCACAAAAGAGAGTTTTCCTGGAAACCCCAAAAATGAGCAACAGGATAAACATTGGTATGAAATACAGAAATTTCTTTACTTGCTTTATTAAAGCAAGGGAAAGTAAAAGATAGTTGGAGAGTTTATCCTGGGCAACTGCAACCTCATACTTAAATACAGTAAAACCATTTTGCACTTTTCTCTGTGTTGTTCCTGGTTGTTTTGATTTTTATATTGATTTATTATTTTTCTTGATGCCTTTTTTTTTTAACTAGATAAAACTGCCTTTCTTCACTTAAATGGCAAATTAGGTCTTAGCTTCCAGACTTCTGTGACCGAGGAGCAGAGGACTTTCACCTTGCAGGTCAAATTTGTCAAATCCCTTGATCTGGGTTTAATCAGGTGTATACCTTGAGCTATGATGATTGGTCATATTTCCACTCTCTGAATCATATGAAGAGGCAGCAGCTTCTGTTCAGATCATATAACCATAGACAAGAAAGAACAACTTTCAGAATGGCAGGGGTGCTGTTTCCAGGAAAAATAGGGTCGGCTAAAGGCCAAAGAAACTTTATATGCACTATTACATCTCTTAAAAAGAATCTTACAGGATGCAGTTAAATTTTATCTGCACTGACAGCACAGAAGTGAAAATGCATTAAAATACTTGGTATAAAGCGTGCTGGTTTCACTGGGCCATGTGTGGGTACTTTAAAGCAACACAGGCTACATCTTTCTCACAAGAAGGGGTGATACACTATGTATTCTAAGATAGGAAGAATATGTTGCTTCCATACTCTTTCATTCATGACCCGATATCTAATTTTTAAAAACATCTGCATGATAGCAATACTTGCTCATGTTTGTTTCTTCATCTGAGAATTTCAAAACAAATCTTATTTGTCCTTCAACCCTCTGTGGGAACGATATGTCAAAAGATTTCTAAAAACAGATACCTTCTCAGAACCTATGGAAGCCTTAGGGATCATTAAGTATGAGTAAACAGTAGAAATCTCACAGGGGATGAGGTGAAAAGATAATGTGTGCTCAAGTAAAACACTTGAAATTCTGTAATGTAACACTAGGATTCATATTCTTTCTCAAACGAACGACTCCATCCTTCCTTTCTTCCCACCGCCATTGTTCATTGAAGCATGCTTTTCTTCTCCTGCCATACTCTTTCAAAATATACATATGTTTGGGAAAACATACTATGTCCCTGGTATACTTCTATGTATTGTTCATAGATGAACAAAAACATAAAAGTTCACTTATTAGTGGAAAGGGTAACATCATGGCATTATTTGAAATTTTTAATAAAAGAAAGAATTATGAGTCTAGCCAGTGGCATGGTAGTTATGGCAGCTGGATCTGAGTCCTAGCTCTAGCAATTTGAAAATAATGCTGGGCATATGCGCATGTTGCCTAAAATCCCAAGAGGAGCAGAGAGAAGGGACTGCAGTATTACCATCCTCCATGAGAAGTGTTTTCTCACTTCCTCTCTCTCTTTCCAGCAAGTATACATAAACTCTAGCAAATTTAAAAAGAGAGAGAGAGAGAGAGAAATAGAAAAACAGGTTAAAGGAACTGCCTAATGAAGTACAACATGGACATAATATAAATACTTTAAAGAACTATTTTCAGAAGTAATTTTGGGCCCAGGAAACAGTGGTGGGTGTGAAGACACTGTACTCCTCAGGCTGGGGTTATATGGGAGACCAGGATTTGGTTTGTGGTCCAGCGTAAAGGCTAACCACAGCAACTCACTATATATATAGCAAGTCAGGGAGGCTGAGGCAGAAGGATCATGACATAGTGAAACCCTGTCTTAAGAAAATTAAGTAAATAAGGAAGAGGGGAGAAGAAAGAGAGAAGAGTGGAGGAGGAATTGAAATTTGGTAATTTGAAAAAGAAAGTAAAAGTAAAGGAGAGATCTCAACCTGCAAATAAGTGGAAGCTAAGACATGATAGATTGCCTAAGCCCTACTTATTTGATGTGCTTGGCATGTGGAAGAAACAGAAAGTAGGCCAGTGTGACTGGAACACAGTGACAAAGACGGAAGTTGGTGTTAAAATGAAAAATAGACTACTTCCAGTTTAATGATTCAATGTATGATCCTTTTGGTCACTCGTGATTCCTAGGTTAAGACTCTTGGAAATGTAATCGTGGAAGACACTCCTTCCTGTTTTTGAGCGAGTCATAGTGTATGTATATGTATGTTTATGTATGTGTGTGTGTGTGTGTGTGTGTGTGTGTGTGTGTGTGTATAGGCATTTTTAGAACTTATTCATGACTATTATTATACGTTCTTCATATCCTCTCTTGCAACTGGAGCAAAAGAAAAACATGGATCACCCTCCTATCAGTTATTCGACAAATATTTATTTTGTTTCTCAATTGGAGGACAAAACTTACACATATGAGAGTTCGCCAAAACGTACGTGGAGAATGCATATTATCATAAAAAGAAAACTATGTATGGATTTCAAAAATTTTTTATACCAAAATAAACTTGACTTTAATCCCATTTTTCTATAAACTTTTAAAGTACTCTTGTATATAAAAAATAACTTCAGAGTCATTGAAACACTCTAAGTATTTCCCATGAAGATAAAGCAAGGGGGGAACTAGCAGTTAGCATAATGGCTATGTCGCTGGACTCCCACGTAGTCGACCGTGGTTCGCGTCCCTGACTGGTGGCTTAAAACTCACACAGGGCTCATGTGCGTGCATGCCCAAGATCCCGAGAGGAGAATGGAGGAGAAGGGATTGCGGCATGACCATCCCCCCTGGGGGGTGATTTCTCGCTTTCTATCTCTATGTCTCTCTCTGTCTGGTGAGCGCACGCACCCTATAGCGAAAACCTCTCCAAAAAAAAAAAAAAAAAAAAAAAAGATAAAGCAAGGAGAAATACAGACCAGGGAATTTTATTGTAAAAGTGAAACCTGAGACACACAGAATTAGATAATTATTGAAAGATAGCCTGGTAATAATGCTGAAAATACTCATCCTTGAGAAACAGAACTCATGCAAAGGGAAGAGCAGTTCTTCTAAGAACTGTCATTTATTCAGCCTGAAGTAGGGTGATTTTAAGCCCCCATTGTGCAATGTTTGTGCATCATAATTATTAACAGCACTATCTTTAACTCTCAATACTACTCTGGTTTGCATGATAAATTTTATAGATACTCTAGCAAACGATAACATAAATACAGATTGGGATACATGCATGTAAATATGAGATCATTTATCCAAGTTGAGTTCATGTTCTGCTTGCTCATGAGAGATGTGAATAAATATGAGACAAGTTTAATTACCAGTCTGCTCAAATTTTAAGGACAAATCTTGAAAGTTTCCATCAATGGGTCCCTCTAACATAAGAAATCGCCTAAGAACATTTTGAAAAAGATCCTTCACTTCCTTAATAAGTTAGTAGTTTGTGTTATGGTTAGATTGTGCTAGGAATTTATGATATAATAATAGACATATTTAGTGGCTACATTTTCTCCAATACTTAAAAGCTGTGATTATTAAACCATTTGATGATGCAAATTTGTTTACCAAGTAACATGGTGAACTTCTCTTGGAAAATAGCATAATGGTGCTTAGTATAACACGGAAGTAGAAAAGCTCTCCTAAAATTATAATTATGAAAGGTAAATGGGGAAAAAAAGATCATACGAATGAATGAATATATCTAAGAATGAAGTTAAGATCTTAGATCTTATTTTTGGTAAATAAATCATGTAGGATGCTTTGTTTAGACCCTGGCTAATCAATAAGCTATTGTATAGTGTAAGAAAAGAAAGATTAAAGGTCATGAATTAATTTTAAAATTTAACACATTAGGTAAAGAACTGCAATTTTTTTAGGATTTTTAGTTAAAGCTCTTTAGAAGACTATGTAGTGATTATGAAAGTATACAATTTTAGGAAACTTCAGCATGTTGGGTTTTCATTCATCCAAATTTAATATTTGACCTCTACCCTATTGATTCTAAAACTCTTCTATTTTTGTTTACCAAAAATGGGCAAGCCAAAAAGGAAATGAGATAGAAATAAAACAAGATTGTTTTTGATCATTCTTAGTTTCAGTCTCTTCCATGACAAAACGAGGTATCCCCCCAGCATTTCTTTTCTTTTCTTTATTTGGATCCATGATAGCATGCAGGGCACTCAGAGAGAAAGGAAAGTGAGCACCCTCCACAGGGTGTGTCACACAATCCCCTTTCTTCAGTCTCCCAGCCCGTCAGTCCCTGGGCACTTGAACATGTCCCCAATGTGTTTCAGGCAGAAGAGGCTGGAGATTCAAACTGTGGCCACCATGTGAGATGGCTTCTCTTTAGCAGTGTACCACAGAGCCGGCCTCCCTTGGTGTTCTTAAGTGCTCCTGTTAGTCTTAATTTTTTTTGATGAACACTTAAGACTCTAGCAAACATATAGCAGTCTGTTACATATCATTCTACCCCAAAAGTAATTTAATTGCATTAAAGTTCTGTGAATCAGAAGAGCCTCCTACTTCATGTAATCTCATAAATTTAACCACTAATATATATACTTAAATATGAAGAAAAAATAAGTCTTCAATGTAAGATTTGGTCCTGATGATGTGTGAGATAAATACTATTTATGGAATAATAACATTTCAGAGTTGAGAGGAGGGAGGGAGAAAATTAGAGAGGGGGGATAAAAGCAAAACATTGAATGGATACAAAAATGGAATGTTGATGATAATGTATATGGTAATATCTTTGACTGGGCTAATATACAACATATTCATCATCCTGGGGAAAATCATTTTGAAAGCTGTAAAAACATTAATTAAATGTAGAAAAAAATTAGAGTTGGATGTACTTTGAGGTACTGTCACTAACCAAATGAAATATGAGATGTCCCTCAAGATTAACTCGTGCTTTACACTGAAAAGCAATTAAATCTGTTTTTTCACTATTTCATTTGTGTGTGCCCACCTATCTATCCAATCACCCATCCATTCATCCAATTAGCTATGCCTCAACTGTTATGTATAAGACATTATCTGATATATAAAAACACATACGGGAAACCGGGATTTAGTAAGACCTACCACACACTAGAACCCTTACCACATTTGTTAAAGAGGATATAGGAATAAATAGAAGTTTATTAAAAATGACTTTTATTGTGTATCAGGCCATATACTGAGTCATCAGAAAAGGCATGATGTCTTTTTTGTATGTTTTTCTATGCAAAAATGCATCATGATTTCTGACAACTCAATAGAAGCTTTATATTGTTTTGTTTTGTTTAAATCTTATTTTGAGACTGAAAGGAGAAAAAAAGACATATGAACACGGTATGCCCTGGAACATGGGACATTCAGCCATATGGTATGGCCTTTCCATTTCACCATGATGTTTCATGAAAAAAGGCATTTAAACACCACAGGGCAGGTGGTGTCTCTTGCTGCATTCCTAAGGCTTAAGGTTCTTAAAGATGAGAGAGATAAATGCATACTGCGAGAGAAGTCCTTATCACTTAAAATGATGGTTCCTATAGAATGAGATAGAAAAGGAAGGGATTAACTTGATCTAAAAGTCATTTCACCAAGGTGTACTGATTGAAGTTCAAGTGGTGGTGCAATCTATCCTTTAACATGGGGATTTAGGGAGATCTCTCTGGATTTAGCAAACTAGTGTTTAAAAGTAAACTTGATCTTTTAGATTATGCCATGATAGTTTCTTAGTCACTCCAAGTTTTCCTTGGAAATGGAGTTTCCCTTAGCTTATGTTTAAACTTTTTCCCTAAAACTTTGCCAAGTCACAGGACATTTTGTAGAGGAAGGAGAAAATGAACAGGCAGGTTAGAAAACCAAATTTAATGTACCAGATGTAACACTAAACTTCTATGAGCCCAGCCTTCTTTTCTATTCACTGAAGGTAGTTAAGTTAAATTTCCAAACTCAAACTAGTATCTCACTGGTCAAATTCTGCCTCTTAATGTGTTTTGTTATTCAGAATGTTTCTTTCATTATTATAAAGTTTAACACGAAGGCTTACTTGGGTGGATGTACACACTCTAGTTCAGCAAGACTCTATCACTGTCTAGTGTCTAGCATCCAGTCTGTTTTGCAGCATGTGGCCTCCATATCCTATCCTCATCTCTGACTCCTCCTCCTCTGTTCCTCTACCCAACCACACAATCCACCAAGCTCTACTCAGCTCATTATTGTCTCATGACTTTTTCAAGCATGCACCTGGCCTGAAAGTATTCCTGGGCTGCCACTTCTGTCTGTCATGCTTTTCTTTCATGTTCCTGATGGACACAATTATACTTCACCTCCTATCATTCCCTGCCCACATGTCATCTTCTCAAAAAGGACCATCTGATTATCCTATGTAATACTTAAATACCCCCATCTCCAGATTGCTCTTACTCTGCTCTATTTTTTTTTCTACGATCTGCTTTATCAAAACATTCCATTCCTGATATGAAATTCACTCTGGACTTTTACTTTGTTCTTACCTTTACCTAAATGCCCCAAATTTTCTTATAATAGTTTAAATTTTGCAGGCAGCTTAACCTAATCACCATATGGTTTAATGATGGTGTTCAGAACAGAAAGGAGTTCATTCAACTTCTCTATGTTTTACAAATCTGGTAACGCCAATAATGAGCCTTAACAGTGCCTCTCAAAACAATCCAAATAATTATCATTGATGATATCATGCAGCATTTTGAATGTTTATCATACTCAGACCTCATGCATTCAGAAAATTATTATTATTATGAAAGGTTGTTAGCCACCTAAAAAAGTCAGCAGGAGTGTATTCATGTTGTCAGAATTCTCAGAATTTTTTTTAAACTCCTAATTAATTTTAAGTTTATTCTACTTCAGTTATTCCCTATTCCTCTAAATCTATGAATAGATTATTACCTCAGGACCTGGTATTCTATTGGATCTCTAGAAATAGAAAGCAAGGACATCAGACATTTTCTTTAAACTTTAAATTAAGCATTTGAAACTAGTGGTAAATGGAGACAACCAAAGAAGGGGGAGCAAATCTTCCTGCCAAAGTGATTTTACTTTAAAATGGTCTACGTTCCCATAATTGTTTGCAGAGAGAGACTGAAAGTCAGGTAGAGGACATGACTATTGAAGAGACCACCAGGGATGCTTCCAAGTTTGGCAAGTTAATAATCATAAGCTTAAAAATGCATCTGAATGAACTTTCACGCTGCCTTCAAAACAGGCACGGACAAGGCCAGAGTTTCATACTCAAAAGAGGTATCATAATGAGGTTTATTTAAGTCTGGCATATATATTCTCTTATTGGTGTTGTTATTGGTGTGTTAGTATTACTATAGTTGTTATTTTCCTTACTAGTTTTTTTTTTTTTTTTGATTTATTGGAAATACAGGCGATAGGATGCTACTGTGAGATACTGGAGCCACGTGGGAAGGCCTGTGGTTGGGATCTGGGATCAACTTAAACATGCCCATGGGCTGCCCATGATCCTGGCTCAATGGAAGGCTGAGGAGACAATCATGTTGTGTCAAAGCCCACTCTCTCTCTTTTTCTCCATAAATTATTAGTCTTGATGAAAGCCACTGGAAGTTTCAAAAGACAGAGAAGCAATTTACCAGTGGGTAATTCTTACAAATGAATCCCCCATCTTAGAACTAGAAGATTCCATAATATTTTCAAGAAATTTTCTAAAGTTTTCTAACTGGCAATGTCTGTGGAAACCTTTTGTGGGACTTTTAAAATTAAATGCTTCTTAGTAAAATCCTATCTGAGGAACACGATGTCCAATGTCAACTGTGTTGACCATCTTTTTCTCACTTAGTCTTTCTAGGTAATCAGTTTCTAGCTTAAATATTTTTGCCAGTGCAAAATTCTCTGAAAATGTCTACATTATTTTGGAAAGAAACTTTTTTTAGAAAGAAATTATTTAGAAACTAAGTCCTTATGTTGAACACAGATCAACCTCCATGTAAACTCATTCCTTTATTTATTTTACACACAATGAGCACTGAGCTAGTTGCTAGGGGAACAAAAATAAAAGGAAGAGAAGGCATGTATTTTATCTTCAAGGAGCTCATGACTTCCTAGGGACAACAGAAGAACAATTACACATTAATAACAGGATGTAATTAAAAAACTAATGAAATGGATTTTCCAACTGAATTAGGGTGAAGAGGTGGGACACATGAATTTTCATCTAGAATATGAAAATATAATAACATTTCTAAAATTGAGACTTAAATAAGCACACTAAAACTCAAGGAATTTTCTCCCCTAATATTTTACATAACAAAAATAAATAAAACACTTGGGATAAAGTTTACTCACAGGAAAAAAAAATAGGTATTTAATATAATCCCATACAATGATTTTCAACAACTGGTACCTGTGAAAAGAAAGAAAAGACTCTGGAGTGGCCCAATCTGGTTGTACAATTGACAGCAAACTGAAATTCAGAGCTGGAAGTCAAATGGCTGACCACAGGTTCAAATCCTAGGTCAGCATGAAAACACACAGGGCAGGGATATGCATGCCCAAGATCCCAGGGAGCAAGAAAGCTGGGTAAAGAGCATTGTGGTGGGATGAGACCCAGTTGAGGGCGATCCTACTCTTTCTTTCTCTCCTGTGTGTGTATATACATATGCCATTAGGAATAAAATAAATACAACTTAAATAAAAAAATTTTGGAGTTCAGTGGATGGTTTAGATATCCCGTATGCCTTATCAGGCTACATGATCTCCCACCACCACCTGTCCATTACCACTTCACTCTTTTTGGTGTAGATACAGAAAAGTCAGTAAAACACAAAAACAAAATATCTACATGCCTCCATTAGCTTCTCAAAGTGACAAACAGTTAAAAAAAAAAATCTTAGGACAGGTGGAGGCATAGTGGTTAAGGTGGATGAGGGATGGGTCTCTCATTGCTGAATGCACAGTTCAAATCCCAGAAAAACATACCAGGTGTACATGTGTGCATGCCCAAAATCAAAAAGGAGAATGAAGAGGAGATTGTGGTATATCTATCTCTCCTGGGGGATACAGTCTCACTTTACCTCTTTGTCTCACTAATTAGTGCACATATCTTATAGCAAATTTCAAACCAAACAAAATGCAAAAATAAAAACTGTTCTGTTCTTAGACATAGTGTGAGTCATCTCACTTTTGCTGCTTTATCAAAGGGAAAAATACTGCAATGTCAGGACCAGCAGTTGGCATAACGGCTATGTTGCTGGACTCCCATGTAGTCAACCGCAGTCTGAGTCCCAGACCTGGTGGCTTAAAGTCACGCGGGGCATGTGTGCATGTGTGCCCAAAATCCTGAGAGAATGGAAGAGAAGGGATTATGGTGTGGCCATCCCCCCTGGGGGGTGATTTCTCGCTTTCTTTCTCTCTGTCTCTGTCTTCTGGCCAGCACACATGCCCTATAGCAAAAACCTCTAAAAAAAATAATAAAAAGGCAATGTCAACAAAGAGTCATCACAAAATAATTAAGGTAAAAAGAAAATATATGGGAAATCTGCAGGCAAATCTTAAAACATGGGTTAAAAAAGAAAGTACTGGGACTAGAAGTTAGTGTAATGGCTATGTCGCTGGACTCCCATGTAGTCGACCGTGGTTCAAGTCCCAGATCCAGTAGCTTAAACTCACACCAGGCATGTGTGCATGTATGCCCAAGATTCCAAGAGGAGAATGGAGAAGGGATTGTGCCGTGGTCCTACTCCCTGGGGGGTGATTTCTCTCGCTTTCTGTCTCTCTGTCTCTCTGTCTCTGTGGTGAGCGCACGTGCCCTATAGCAAAAACCTCTCCTAAAAAAAGAAAGAGAGAAAGAAAGAACGAACGAACGAACGGTTATGGTTTGGATAATAATTTGTCGCCAAAGGTTTCATGTTTTAGAATTTGGATATTCCTCCAAGTCCATCTGTTGGAACATGATTATATTATTATTTTATTTGCCAGAGGACACATGCACTTGCCAGAGAGAAAGAAAGAGAAAGAGAGAAAGATAGAAAGCGCTGTCCCCCACCACCCTCTATGAGGCATGATCATGCTGGCAACTTCCTCTTCTCTCTTGCTCCTCACTTTGGGGATTTTAGGCAAACACACACATGGCATGTTTTTCAAGCCACTGGTTCCTGGACTGAAACCACACAGTTGACCATGCAGGATCCAGCAGCCCCAACCACTAGGCCATGAGTGGGTTCCTTGATTGTATTTTTAAGTGAAAATTAATTCTTTCATGGTGTGTTAAGGTGGGGTCTTTGGATAGGATAGGGCAGGGGTCCCATGATGGAATTCTATTGTGTATATAGAGAAAGCCACATGGATACAGACCATTCTCTGCTCTGCTGAAAGTTCTGCATTTCACCATTTTTTGCTCTTATTGGACTTCCAGCCACCAGAACTGTAAGTCAAAATAAACCTCTATTCTCTTAAATTCACCCACTCTCAGGCATTTCTGATAACAGTGCAATAATGAACTAAGACAAGTACCATTTAAGAAATAGTGAAAGATTACAATATGGAATCAAACCTAACTCAATTCCTTACAATTGCTTTATGTCACAGAATAACTTAAGAAGAACTTGAAATAAGTTTTAAACAGAAGGTGTTACAACGATCAAATAAGACAAAGAGAGAAGTTGCAGATTGAAGGAAACACATTAGGGACCCAACGTTTTCATTATGCAACTAATAAACTGAAAAATATGCAAAAAAAAAAAAAGAACAAGATACAGACTCTAAGCCTAAATTACTGCCACTGGAATAATCATCATGAATGCAAATGAAAACAATGGAGTAAAACAATTAGAGATTAGTTAATAGATTTGGAAGATGTGGTGATTCAGCATAAGGTAATTGGTATCCTTGAAGTGAAAAATCCTACATACAGAAGAGAAAAATCAATCCAATCATATAATGTGAGATGTATTGTTGAAAAGAAATAAAACTGAATACATAGATCAAAGGAACACAATGTTTCAGAATGCCAAAATCAAAGGACCAATATCTATCATAGACAAATTGTCAAACTTAAGAGATAATAAAGGGATTCTGCAAACATTTAGGCAGACAAAACACATCACCTATGGTGAAGGAAAAATGAGGTCAGACTCAACCTTCTCTATAGCAATACTCATGTCTAAAATACAGTGAAATGCACATCAACAGAAAATGTCTATAGTTTTGCAGATAAGAAAATTACATTTAAGAATATTAAACCTAGCCAAAATGTCTTTCAACTCTCAAGGTGACAGGCAGACATTCTTGATCATTAAAGTAACAATAAGCAGAGAATCTGAGATCATCTTGGAAAAAATGCCCCACAAATTAAAAGCAGAACCAAAATCAACAATCTAGGAATACATAACCCATAAAAAAATGGTAAAAATAATATGCATGTAAGTATAAAGACAAAACAAAAACAAATAGAAAGTATCGGTACATGACTTTTTTTCAGAAAAAGATGCAAAAAGCATCTTGTTACTTTTTTATAGTTTCCAGGTTTCAGGTTTATCAACATATACATACACACATGCACACAAACACAGAAATGTGCTCAATTTGTGACAGATATTGTGTCTTTCAAAATAGTTGTTACATGGGCTAAAATTAAAATCTATCATTTAAAATAAGTATAATAGTCAATGTTTCTTTCATCATCTTTTATCTTTTTTTTTTTTCTCTTGGCATCAGAGGGCACATATATATTCACCACAGAGGGTGAGAGAAAGAAACCCCTCCCCAATGGAGCACATTCATGCTATAATCCTTCCTCCTCCATTTCTCCATCCCATCAGGATTTGGGATACATACATGCCTGCACCTGACGTGTTTTTCGAGCCACTGGGGCAAAGATCTGAGCTATGGTTGACCATGTGGGATCCACCTTCTTATGCACAGCACTTAGCCTCTGCTAAGCCACACAGCAGGCCTGTAAGAATCTTTTAGTAAAAATCACTTATGATTAAAAAAAATTATTTTGTTTCTCATTTCGGATTTATTTTTGTTTTTTAATAATAGTTAAGTAATATTAAATTTAATAATTTTAATAAAGAGCATTTTGATATGATTTAATTTTTGTATAAGTATTTATATCTATAGCTCTCACTCTCTCTTCTCTCTACCATCTCACTTCCCTTTCTTTTCTTTCCTCCTACTTCCCTTCCTCCCACTTTTTGATATATAAATAAAGATGTTTAGAATTATGAACACCTAATATTTAATGATAAGACTTGTGATTTTTTTTTTTAAGAGACATTTTTGCTTTAGGACACATACGCTCACCAGAGAGAGAGAGAGAGAGAGAGAGAGAGAGAGAAAGTGATAAATCACCCCTGGGAAGGATGACTATGCCACAATCCCTTCTCTCTTCTTTTCTCGGGATTTTGGGCATGCACACACATGTGCTCAGAGTAAGTTTTAAGCTACTAGACCTAGGACTTAAACTACATGGTAGTCCAGCAACATAACCATTATGCCATCTGCTGGCCCTGATTGTGATAATTTTTAAAATTATCTTTCTGGTAGATTTTTGGTATCATTTATATTTTTTTATTTTTAAAAAAATATTTTATTTAACTTTATTTATATTTATTTATTTATTTATTTTTATTTTTTAAATTTGACCAGAGAGGGACAGAGTGAGAGCAAGAGGAAAAGTGAGAAAGCAACCAGTCAGGTCCAGGACTCAAACCATGGTCAGTTATGTGGGAGTCTAGCACCCTTAACTATCATGCCATCTGCCAGCCCCCTTCGATTTTTTTTTCTAATGTATACTTTTTATTTTATAAAAATAAGTAGAAGTATTTTTTTCCTTTAAAACACACTCTAATGATAAGAACAGAGAAAACATACATGAAAATATGTTAACAGTTACTAATTCTGGGTGATAGGATTATAGCTGCTGAGATCTGTTTTTTGGAAGGGGCAAGCGTTTTTAATTATAGAAGATTTGATATAAACTATTTATGTATTTCATGTATACAATAAGCTCTTCATCCAAATAAATAAATAAGTAGCTTTCGAGTCAGCTAGAAGTAAGTTTAAGCTATTACAGTGCTTACTATATGTGTGACCTTGAGTAAATTACTTAAGCTCTCACAAGTTCATTTTCTTGATCTATAACACAGAAGTTATCTTATGGCCCCAGGCTTTAATATGAGGACAAATATAAACAGATTCATCCTGTGTCTGGCACACGGCCCTCAATAAATAACACTTTCTACTTCCCTTTTATAGAAACTTTATGGCACCAAAATTGTATAATTATGCACATTTAACTGTTGCATACACAATCGCTATGTAGCAACTCACAAGCACATACATAATATAGTAAAAATGGGGACCAGCAGTTAGCGTAATGGCTATGTTGCTGGACTCCCATGTAGTCAACTGCAGTTCCAGACCTGGACCTGGTGGCTTAAACTCATGCCTGGCACGTGTGTGTGCGTGCCCGAGATCCGAGAGGAGAATGGGAGAGAAGGAACTGCAGCATGGCCATCCCCCTGGGGGGTGATTTCTTGCTTTCTATCTGTCTGTCTGTCTCTGTCTTTCTGGCGAGCACATGTGCCCTATAGCAAAAACCTCTCCAAAAATAGAAAAAAAAATATATAGTAAAAATGACTTATCCAACAGAAGTGGTTGACTGCCTCATGAAGTGAGATGGTAGCTAAGCAGAATGAGCAAACAGAGGTTAGGTATATCATGTCTCTAAACTCTTAATCAGTTGAGTTTTTTAAAATGTTAAGTAGCAGAGGTCCAATAGGTGGCATAGGGGTTAAGGTGCTGAACTCCCACGTGTGTGCTCACAGTTGAAGTCACAGACCCAGCAGCTTGAAACTCATGGTGGATGTGTATGCAGCATGCCCAAAATCCCAGGAGGAGAACAGAGAAGAGAATGTTGCGTGCCCATCCCCTCTGGGGGCGGTTCCTCACTTTCCCTCATTTCTCTCTAGCAAGTGCCCTATGGTACAAATTTAAAAAATAAAATTGTGTAGGTAAAGGTGAAAAAAGATGACCATATAAAGTGTTTGAACCTAGAATTTAAAGTCATTCCAGTGAGTTTTGGGGCTGGCAAGTGGCGTGGTGGTTAAAGGCGCTGGACTCCCACATGGCCAACCACGGTTCAAGTCTCGGACCTGGTGGCTTGCTTTCTCACTTCCTCTCTCTCTCTCTCTCTGATCAAACTGAAAAATATTAATGGTATAATAATAAAGTTAAATAAAAATAATTCTTAAAAAAAAAAAAAAGTCATTCCAGTGAGTTTAGAACTTACTTGATAAGAAATGGAAAACTGAACTACCTTAAGGTTCTAAGAAGGATGAAGATGTAGTTAACGCTATTCTTTTAAAAATAACCGACTTAGAATCGCCCAGAACTCTGACAGTGGTGTGCAAGGATTCCAAAATATCTGTTAAAGCCAAGCTGAACTTGGTATTTTACCATTGGTTCAGCATTTATCATTTCTTACATTTTTTAAATTTACTTTTAAACAATGTACATCTCTGTACAGCATATAAAATGCTTTTTCTGAGCATGAATCAAAGATGTTATTATATATATTATCATCACTAGGTAACTTTTCACTTTTGTGTTTCCTAAATGCTTTTCTCCCATGATTCCCTCCCTCTCACTCCTGTGGTGTCTCTAGTTCTACAGTTGCCCTTCCTGTTTTTATGCTTTCCAATTTCTCAGTTCCTGCCAGAGTACAGACATTCAGTAAATACTGGGTCATCAAGAAAAGTCATGGCACATTTTTGCTTAGAGAAACAGAATAATATATCATGAACTTACGACCCAATATTAAGCAAGGATATTAATCTCTCTCTCTCTCTCTCTCTCTCTCTCTCTCTCTCTCTCTCTCTCTAAGAGGTTTTTTGCCCTAGTGTGCTCTTGCCAGAGAGAGATAGGAAGAGGGAAAGTGAGAAATCGCCACCCGGGGGAATGGCCACACTGCAACCCCTTCACCTTCATTCCCCCGTGGGACCTTTGGCATGCACACATATGCCCAGCATGAGTTCCAAGCCATTGAGTTTGGGACTTGAACCACAGTCAGCTATGTGGGAGTCCAGCAATATAACCACTACACCATCTGCTGGCCTACAATGCCTCTCTTTCATAATCTGGCTTGCTTTGCTAAGCATTAAATCTTCCATGCTTATCCACTTTATTTCTTGACCTTATTCCAAAATCTTTTGAATCATCTATGAGTGTATTCTGTTTTTGCATTAACGCTGGTGTAAGATGAATTAAAATGCCTTTTTTTAATAAAATAAGAAATTCAATAGTTTGGGAGAACTGTGAAAGCTTTTATTTTTCAAAATTAAATTACATACAATTTACTTTGGCAAGATACATCTTTTATCTATCAGATTATTTATTATACAGACCTAGATTCAAATTCTTACCCATTTACCAGTTGTTTGGCCTTGACAAATAGGCTTAGAAATGTCGAATTTTGGATTCCTGATGAGAATAAAACTGCACCTCAAAGAACTGATTTGAAAGATTATTGACATAAAATATGTAAAGTTGTTAGCAACATTGGTTGGCACATAGCAAAAAATGCTAATTATTGCTTTGGTGCTATAGAAAGACTTTGATTTTATAATGAGATAACATAACGTTACAGTTTTACAAGTTGGCTGCTTGTCGCCAACTTATTTAAACTTTCTGAGTTTCAGTTTCTCATTTTTTAAAGGCTTTATTATTTCCAGTTATACTATTTTTTTTGTCGGAAGATTAAGTTAATGTCTTAATTCTGATGTGTTAATAATTTACATGAAGTGCTTGCTATACCATTGTACACCTAATAAGTACCTCATAAGATTATATAATTGATTCATTCATTCAACAAACATTCATTTAGTGTCGACTGTGAGGTAAGGTGAGCAAAAGCATACACGGTCTGTTTGATCGGGCAGAAGGGATTCAGACTCTCATTAGTGTAATTGCTTGATTTATATTATTTATAAACAAAGATAATTACTTTGAAGGAAAGAAGGCTGACTCACAATAGGACTGAGGCAAAACTCTCCTGAGGAATTATATTCCTCTTCCCTCTTTGAACCAGTTTTTTCATCCGGAAATCAAGGGTAATATAAAGGACATTTTAAAATGTCACTGATGGGTTTGGGAATAGAACTCCCATTTCTTGATTCCTAGTCTTCAGCTCTTTCATGATCCAGCTAAGTAGTGCTCAAGTTTCTCTCCCTATCTGTACAATGAAGATGATCAAGGGAAGAAGATGATCTCTATAGCAACCTGGAGTCTATGAATCTTTGAACTTATCATTGTTACAAAGTGAAGTTTGTAAGGAAACCCCACGAGAGGAGTTTACTTGTTTTATCCCAAAGCAGCTTCATTCTAAACACACATATGCCACCATATGGGATACATTTAGAACATTCATTAGAGGAAGAATAATTAGTCTCCCATCGTACAGAAAAGAGAAGAGACCCAGAGGATAAATACTTTAGAAACGGAAGTAAAAGACTTTTAAAATAAATCTGCCAAAGACAAATCGAGAAGAAATAAACTGGAGCTCATTTGAAGAAAATCAAATGAAACGAACAATTAATTCACCTGTAAAGCTGCATAGGCACTTGTGTATTGGAGAAATAGATTGCATTTAGTCTCATATGGGTGGGAGGGAAGAATACAATCATACATATTAACAGAAGTACCCAAGGAGGATTTCTTGTTTATTGCGACAAGAAAAAGAATTGCAGATTTGAAGAACTTAGACCCCTGGAAATAGTGATTCATTACAATGGATTCTTGACTTCAGTGACTTTAATTTTGTCATTAAGTACTAAATGCACATAAAAAGTTACAGAGGACCTGCATATTTAGCTAATGTTTTAGAGGACTGCAGAGTGTAAGAAATTGAGAAAGACTAGGAATGCAGACATGAAGGTAGTGGAAGGAGAATGGAGAAGGTTCTGTCTAAATAGAATTACTCATTCCACATTCCATTGGTTCTACTATCGACATAGGCCTGGTCTCTGAATACTTGCCAATATTTTTACAAAACTTCCTTTATAAGCCACCATTCTCTCTGGTCGAAAACACCATTATAGCCTTTGGTTTATTTGCTTCAACCCATCCATCCCACACAACAGGGTATATTTCCTGTATAGAAACCTTGTTAACACATTAATAAATAAATTCTGAATAAAAGAACCTAATGTTATCTGTAGTTTGTCATCATTTAGAAAAGAAAATCTAGGCTTTTGTATGCTATAAATTTGTCAATAATCTGGTATCCAGTCACCTGATTCATCTTCTCTCACCTTCAGTCTCTCATTGCTGTGGCCTACTTCCTCTTAGGTTTTAAATGTTAAATCGGTTTCTATAATACTACAGTTTTTCACTTGTTTTTTGCTTTTCTTAGAAAACATCTTCACTCAGATTCCTAGTTTAACATCATCATCTAAGTCAGTCCTATCAAAATACCTACCACATCTTTCTTTTCCTTTTCTTCCAGTATTCTGATTATCTTATTTTGCATAGCATATTATCACTAACATTATTTTTGTATTTTTATGCTTCAATAGAATGAGAATCCCATAACACCCATAACATTGCATGAGTTAGATTAGAAATTAGATACATGGCAATGACTATTAAACTTTTTCCATCATCAAGTTGCCAAACACGTACAGAAAATTTTGAATGTGTACATGCTATAGTGGGTTCTGAGACACTAATATGAGAAAAAAGACTGATCCTCACAGGGCTTTTAGTCCAGTGAGATAGACAGTAATCAAATCCTGATCTCAGTGAGAAAAACGTTAACTATGATGAGGATAAGAGAGTTGAAAGGATAAGTAAAGAGCTAAGGGCTAGCCTGGAAGTCCAGAAAGTCTTCCTTGTGAAATTATTGTTGAGCAGAGACCTAAAGGATAAATAGAAGTTAACTGACAAAGTTAATTAGAAATGAGATACGAAGGTGGTGCCTGATAAGTGTTCTAGTTAGCCATCACTATACAACAAATCACAACAAAGCTTAGTGACTTAGAACAGTAATATTTATCTTGCAGGTGACTCTATAATTTGGGCAGAGTTCTGTAAGGGCAGATTATCTCTACATGATTGGAGAGGTGGTAGCTTAGAGACTCAATAGGCTGGAAGCATCCTATGTACATCTGCTGATAGTAGGTATCTCTGGGTATTCACTGAGAGCTCACCTGGGGCTGTCAGATGGAAAATATTCATGTGGCTTTACCCCAGGGCTGAACTAGCTTCTTGTCAAGATGATGGCTGGGTTTTAAGAGTCAGTATTCAAGAGAATAAGGTGGAAGTGCTTGGCATTTTTATGACCTAGTATTGATTTGAGATTGCTCTATTAATCCCGTTGGTTATAGAGGGAGTCTAGTTCAAAGGTAATAAGCAGTAAGACCTAATGAGAGTGTGAACATCATATCACAAGAACATCATGTGGGCCAAGACATATTGCACTGGTCATTTTTGGAAAAATGTAACCTGCTATAATGTTGTATACAGAGAGGACTAGATAGGACCTGGAAGCTTATTTAAGTTTTGTCTGTATCCACAAAGGACTTGAATGTCAGATAGGTGCTTTGAAATGACTACTTTGCATATTATGGGGAAGTGGTATGAAGTAGACTTTTTCATGAGATATTTATTTGGAAAATAAAATCATCCAAGCTTGGTGACAGATTAATTATAAAAATGGTGGAGAAAAAAAGAACAAAAGTAAATTACCTACCTATCTCCTACTCACAAAATAGCTTAAATTTTATAGAGCCCTTGGATCTCTCAAGCATTTTAGTGTAAAAGGATGATTATTCTCTCTAGCCATTCATTTGTCCACTCACTTGTTCAATATGTTTTTTTTTAATGACTGCCAAGTATGAACAAGATATGTATCAAAAACTAGAGATTATATTTTCAAGGGAGGTGATCTCAAAGCCATGGTGGTTGGACATATGCCTCTGTACTCCTTGGAACATCCAATGCATACTCTTTCCAAGCACCAGCATTAACCATGGTTGCCATGGGAGAGATACATTCGTTCCAGTGGCTGTGGCTAGAAAAAGTATCTCAGATAGGATTACATCAAAGCTAGAGTCAAGTGGGAGTGAGTGTTTAAGCAGTGAGAAAAATGTTCACAAGTGCACAGAAACACTAACATATTAGGAAATGATGTTCCAAATCCTTCTCAAGCACTGCATGTAGAGATGAACCTAGAGATTTTCATATGGCCTTGATTATGAAGGACCTTAAACTCTCACTAAAGAGCTCAAAGATTCTAGCTCCTTCTAGCTTTGACTGAGAAGATTATCAAGAAAGTTAATAATATTACATGTTTTCAAATAACTACCCTGCTTGATTTTCTACAGTGCTGTAATTTCATAGGCAGAGAAGCCATATTGAATATTTATCATCTAGTTTAAACATGAAAAATCCAAACCTAGTCTAAGACATTGAGGAGGGTGAGAAGTAAAAACAAGAGGAACTTCTCCTTTTAAAAATCTTCTGATGAGGGGACCAGGAGCAAATGGTGTAACAGTTACATTGCTGGGCTCCCACATTGTCAACCAATTTGAGTCCTGGACTTGACAGCTTGAAACTCACGCCAGGAACATGCGTATCCACACACAAGATCCTAAGGGAGAATATAGGAGAAGAGATTTGGGCATGGCCACACCTCCAGGGGGATGATATCTCACTTTCTGTCTCTGTCTCTCTGGTGAGCACACACACCCTATACCAAAAATCCCTCCTAAAAACAAAAACAAAAAAACACTTCTAATCATCAAGGTTTCAAACTTATTAATAATACTAAATTATTTAATAATATTTAAAATTAGCTGGAATTGGGACCAGCAGTTAGTGTAATGGCTATGTTGCTGGACTCCCTTGTAGTCGACTGTGGTTCAAGTCCCGGACCTGGTGGCTTAAACTCATGCTGGGCACATGTGCGTGCGTACCCAAGATCCCGCCGAGAGGAGAATGGAGGAGAAAGGATTGCGGTGTGGTCATCCCCTCTGGAGGGGGTGATTTCTCGCTTTCTGTCTCTCCACCTCTCTCTGTCTTTCTGGCGAGTGCACACGCCCTATAGCAAAAATAAAAAAATAAATAAATAAATAAGCAAGCTGGAATTATTCTCAATTTTTTTATTTATAATCTTTTTTAAATTCACAGCACAAATTTTGGGTAGGTTGTTTTTATTATCCTTAATTTCTTTCTTTCTCTCTTTTTTTTTTTTTAATAGAGATTTCTGCTGTAGGGCATGTGTACTTGCTCGAGTGACAGAGAGACAGAAAGCAAGAAATCACCCTCCAGGGGTATGACCATTCCACAATCCCTTCCTTCTCCATTCTCTCAGGATTTTCACTTGGTGTGAGTTTCAAGCTGCAAGGTCCAAGACTCTAACCATGGTACTATGTGGGAGTCCAGTAATGTAACCATTATGCCATCTGCTATTCCCAATTATGTTTAATTTCTTTTCTTTTTTATTTTAAACATACAACAGTAGCAGAGATGTTTAATAAAGTAACTCATCAATTCTACAGGATGATTATGCAGCCATAAAATGATGGTTATAAATCATTTTTGCCATGGTTTAATCTCTTACTAGTCTGATGTATTTTATTCCCATTTTTTAATTTATTTTTTATTTCATTTTCTTTTATACATTCAATCACATTATTATTTGGCTTATAAAATGGATATTTCAATAGATGAACATTTCTCCCTAGTACAGTTGATAAAACTACAAAATATCTTCAACAGATAATACCAATTTCTTTGTCCCATTAATGCTTTGCCTCCCTATTTTTCCTCTAAATGTCCTTCCTCAGACCCTTCACTTTCACACACACTATATCTGCTATTTACATCTATATACTGTGTTTCTATATCCTTTAGTCAATTAGTTTCAGTCATAGAGTGCAGACACTTGGTATATATTAAGTGGGGACATACGATGCCTCTCCTTCATAGCCTGGCTTGCTTCACTCAGCAGTAAGTCTTCCATATTCATCCACTTCCTGTCAAAAAGCCAGAGGTTTTTTTTTTTTTTTTTTTTTTTTTTTTTTTTTTTTTTTATGGCTGAATAAAATATATTCCATTGAGTATATGTGCCACAGTTTTTCCATTTATTCATCCGTTCATGGGCATTTGGGTTGTTTCTAGTTATGCTTCATTTCTAAGTGAGAAAAGTGATGCAATAGATTAAGTAACTCGCTCAAGGAAATTTGGTCAGGAAGTGGTAGGCCTAGCACTTAAACACAGACCGGACTTTAAGACTAAGTATCTGTTATATCTTATCAGGGAAAGGAATAGGGTAAATCGAGTGAGACACTCATCACAGGCACAAAATTTAAGGAGATATAAAAGAAAAGCTCAGTAATTGAGATAAATTGTATTTAATGAGAATTTAAAAAAATCAAAACTCATACCAAAAAAAAAAAAAACATGATGAGCAAAATATCAGAACTTTAAGTGAAGACAAGATGTGTAAGCCATTGATATTCTTTCAGTATTCTTTTCTTATCATCACAGGAACCACCTGAGATGTTTCCTCTGGACGGGGATAGTGCTTTAGAGAAGAGTTCCAAAGATGTCTCATGTGGAAAGAGTGATTTTTGGAGATAGTATGCTATATCCTACATATCTATTTGAATCCATAGAACTGAATAAAGGCAGCCAGGGGACATGTAGAGAAAATGAAAGAAGTTCATATAAAGCTAAGAAGAATACTTAGAGATTAATATTCTAGGTAGAGAGATCCATATCTAGAATATTGCCAGAATATATCAAGGTTGATTTTAAGCAGTGGGGACCAAAGAATTAAGATCATATCTACTTTAACAAAATAGATGTTGCTTTCCTATTTTACGATACACACAAGCTCAGAAACTAAAATAGCAAGCTAGTAGAATTAACAAGAATAAGAGAAAAATAAAAAATAATTGGGACCAGCAGATGGCGGAATGGTTACTTCACTGGACTCCCAAGTAGTTGACCATGGTTTGAGTCCTGGACCTGGTGGCTTGAAACCCACACCAGGCACATGTATGTGCGTGCTTACCCAAAATTCCGAGAGGAAAATGGAGAAGGGATTGTGGTATGGCCATCCCCAGGGGGTGGGGGTGGTGGTGATCTCTCATGTTCTGTCTCTCTGGCGAGCACACACACCCTATAGCAAAAATCTCTCTTAAAAAAAATAAAAATAAATAATAATACATATGACTGCATTATGTTCAAAAAGTATAGTTGGATTTCTTATTTTAACATTACTTTGCTAATGAAAAAGTATTCTTGGGTATCTACATTAGTACTGGAATAAAATATATGCAAGTTATAATTCATACTAATTTGCCACTTACTATCTGTGTTCCCTTCTGGGAATAATCTAACCACACTCAGACACTGTTTCCTCTTGTGTATAGTGAGAAATTTTGTGATAATCACAGAATAACATATGGAAAATACCTGTCTCAGCACTCAACACTCTTAAGTATTATATGTCTTTTCCCCATTGAGAATAAAGAGAACAAAAGCAGAAGAAAGTCTGTAACACTTTACTTACATCCAAGCAGAAATACACTAGATTCACCCATCTTCATTTCAGTGCTGTAGTTAAGGACCTGCATCACTTTCTTAAGATGATGTACTTTACAGGGTTCTCTATTGGTATAAAGAAGTGCTACTACCCATCTCTCGCAACATCAGAGCCCTTCTAATAGAATGTCCCTCAGAGGGAACTCATGTTTAAAACTGTATTGCCACAGTACCTTCTAGGAAAAAAAAAAAAAAAAAGGTAACTATGGCTATCACATTGGTGTGTAAATATAATTAAATACATTTACTGCTCCAGTCTTAGGAAAGTATGGATTCACTAGTGAGACATAGACAATATCAAAAAGGCTGGAAAGCAGAGTTCCCTCATACTAAATGAAAAACAGTTAAATGTCCCTTAAAATGGTAGCAAATAGTTCCCATATCACAGCCTTGCAAAATTGCTCAGAGCATGAAATAAAATAGAATCCTGAATCCTGCAAGGAATATGAAGAAGTAAATGGAACTAGTAGACTTAGTTTCTAATGTTTTAATCAACCTTTTTCCCTTAGGTAATTGTGATTTAATTTTTTAACCATCAGATCCTATGAATGATGACGACTGTAAATGCAGATTTGAGCTCTGGTCACAGCACGTCACACACACTAGGTACACATGTCTGTGTGCCCAGCGTCCTGAGAGGGAAGGAGGGGAAGGGATTGCTATGTGGCCATCTCTCCTGAAAGGTGATTTTCTACTTTCTTTCTTTCTCTGTCTCTCTCCAGTGAGCACATCTGTCCTATATCAGACTAAAATAAATAATAATAAAAACATGAAAACAAGCTGTTCATCGGCACTTAAAAAAGAAAAAGAAAGAAAGAAACCCTGCTTTTTTATTTTTTTTTTTTAAGTCAGGCTCTCTGCTGAAACAGACACAAAAAGGAGCTTCATATAACTGTAGTTAGAACTGCTGCAAAGGTTTATGACTCCTTTAAACATGTGGAAGAAGTTGTTATTCTACAATTGTATTTCTAGGATGATGGCTACTTAAAATGAGGTGACTCACCTTTAGAATATACCAGATAATTGCCTGGCTCTCCTGACTAAAGTAAGATATTAATTATAGAAGCTAATTAGTGACCTGTTTGAAGAAAATCTGATCATATGGGTTTTCATTTTATGGGTGCTTGTGTTCTCTATATGCACAATGGAAAAAAACCTTCCAGTAACTGTGATTATTACCATTATTTCATTTTTATTGCTTTCCCATTCAAAGGGAGACCACAGAAAGTCAACAATGTAGTTACTTCACTTTAGCAAACTGGAAAATACAAGATAATATTATTTTCCTGTGAGTTAGGAACTACTGAAGAAGATAACTACAGGTTCTAAAAGTTTAGTGTGACATCTAAATAGCAAATCCTATTTTGCATATCTCAACTTTCCTATTTCCTATGAAAATACATAGTATATTAAACTGATAACACAATCAAAAGTTAAGGCAGACAGTGTAAAATTCTCTCAAACCAGATTCTTGCAACCTTTAATGTCTCTGTAGCTCAACTTGGAATTTGAGTTGATAGCCATCACATTTTTTCATTTGCCACTGGAGAAAAACACCTCAGTTTTATACAAAGGAGATATATTCTCTTCCTCACTCCTTTCTCCTAGGCCACAGACCACAGGTACATTCCATCAGAAACTTTCCCTTTTTGAGATAGTTACTAGTTTTGATCTGACTGTAGTATGTTGTTTCTCCCTACATAAACTGTATGATTTTTTTCTTTTCCCATTTCAAAATATGAGTGGCTAATTACCAAACATAATATGGCAATATAGAGGGGGAGATAGATGGTAGTACCTCATCACACCAGGAAGAAGCAAAACCAAGCAGACTGGCTAGCCCTGGTAAGAAATAGGATTCTCAGTCCAACCAGAAGATCAGAGGTAGTGATCTGTGCCTATAGTCCCCAAAAGTATGGAAGGTTGGTACAGGAGAACCATGACATGGTGAGACCTGGTTTAATAATAATATTAATAAGATGAGATTTTTTTACCTTTTGCTATATTCTTGGCTGAGAATTTTAGGGAACCAGGAATAAGCTCAGTATGATACTGTATATCAATCAGATAATTATCCTAGTTGGTTGCTTGGTAAACTGGGGGGTGGGGGGTGGGGGGCACAGGGAAGCAGGAATATTTGTACATAATCCAACAACTTTCACTTTAGATCAGAAAAATGAGGAAAGGATTTAGGAATAATTGAGTCAACATAAAGACAGCATCTTAACATGGTTCACTCCAAAAACAGCTTGGAAAGCAGGACTTGTGTATAAGGATTTTATTAAGGAAATAATACTAGAAAACAGAAACAAGAGGCTGTGGAGAAAAACAGGAAAAAAAAAAAAAACAGAAGGTAATACAAGGATGTTAAGTCAGCGATAGGTGAGCAACTGGAGTCAGATCGTGCTAGAGCCCTTTGAGGAACAAAAAGGATGATTCTCAGAATTGACATTTAGAAAATGCAACATTAGCCTTTTGACTCTTATTTCCCATGTTTTGGAAAGTTGTCTCAGGGAGTGTTACCCACCTCATAATTCGGAGCTGTGATAATGGCACTGGCATCTAAGAAACCCAAGGAAAGACAGCAGAATGCATAAATGAATGAAGTAAGAAGCTATCACAACAAAGTGAATCAGGACCCATGAACAACATCAGCTTCAGTTGGAATCAAAGGTGAGAGTATGAGGTACGGCCAAGGGGGTATCTGATAGAAGTATAATCCAGTTTGATCCATACACCTGTAGACACATTGAGTCAGTTCAGCACACTCCTCAATCCACACAGATCAAGTAGATGTGAACACACAAGCGCTCTGAGCTTGAGAAAAAGAATAATAGCAGATCATCATGAAAACTCAGATGACCCTATCATTTATTCAACAAAAATTACAACTAAGTTAGAAAAAAATTAGGGAAATGTTTGTCATTATTTGAAGAATCTCAAATGCTTCAATCTCTAGGAAACAGTTTGTCTTTCTTCAGCAATTTATCTCCAGGATAACAATGTAGCATTAGGAGGAAAAAAAAAAAAAAAAAAAAAAAAAAAGACAGCTGTCTGATGGTGGGGAGAAAAAAATAAAAACTGTAAGGAAATTGAAGATGCAACAGCAGAATTTATGTATGCAAGCAGACAGTAAAAAGAACTGACATGACATCAGATTGGACCAATAGCAGAGAGAACAAATGAAGAAATTCTCTGGGGGAAATAAGCAAAAATGTGAAAAGAATGTAAAAGAAGAAAAGTGGTGGAAGTGTTGTTTAAGACACAATCCCTCCTGCTCCATAGGAGCTCAGGAGTCATGTAACCCAGGTTTATAGCCACGGGATAAAAAGAGCCAGGGAGCCAGGAGTTAGTGCAGTGCAGACGAAACTGGACCCATACGGGGAAGGTCCTGGATTCATATCTCAAGATCTTCCTGAACATGCTGGGTACAGGTGCCTGTTATCCAGGCTGAATGAGACTGTGGGCAGACAGTCATATGAAGACTCTCTTGGGGGTGAGTCACCATTTGACAGAGAAATTCCTAAACAATTACCTTATTGAAAGTGAGCTACAAGGGCCAGATGGCAGCACAGCAGTAGAATGGGGTGCTCTGTGATGCTGAACCATGTGGGAAGGTTGTGGATTTGCATCTAAAGATCTCTCTGAGTAACCTGGGATCAACACACCCACCATCAGGAGGTGGTTGGGGGTGGATTGTGACATCAGGATCTTATTGGGGGTTCTCTGTCTCTCTTACTCATGGAAGGAATGAATAAATAAAAGAAAGTGTGTCACAACAACAAACGTTGTGTTAACCACTGATGGTTCCTCCCACCTTTCCTTCCTCCCTACTTTCTTCTTTTGTCCTGATTACTACGGAATAGTCAACCCTATTCTGATTAATACAGAAATAGGGAGACTAGCAGTTAGTGTAATGGCTATGTCGCTGGACTCCCATGTAGTCGACAGCGGTTCAAGTCCCAGACTCGGTGGCTTTAACTCACGTCGGGCACGTGTGCGTGCGTGCCCAAGATCTCGAGAGGAGAATGAAGGAGAAGGGATTGCGGCGTGGCCATCCCCCCCCCCCCCCGGGGGGGGTGATTTCTCACTTTCTGTCTCTCTGTCTGTCTCTGTCTGGCGAATACACCCGCCCTATAGCAAAAACCTCTCCAAAAAAATACAGAAATAGAAAACAGCTATACCAATTCAAAAATACCTGTTACCCTCTTTTTCACTCTCTAACATTATTTGCTTAGAAGAACATTTACTAAAGATGAAGAAAAATGTGATTTATATATATATATGTGTATACAAATATATCAGAACTTTACCTCATTTCTAGAAATCTATATTAATTATGACAATAGGTGGTAATGGTTTCCAAACATCCTTATTGTAATAAGCAACTTCAAGTTATATGTTCTCCCAATTCGAGACATGTCATTTAAATGAATGTAGTTACAAAAATGTTAAAATGATTGGCAAATAATTCTGAGATATTATTTATTTCAGACTGAAAGAAAATCAAAGCCACACCACACCAGCTAGGAGGAAAAACACCATGATTTCATATTGATAAAAGGTGCAATTCATAGTGTCATTGAGTCATAAATCATTATGCAGCAAAATATTGAATCAAAATACATTAAGTACAGCTCTGAGAAAATGTAACGTTACTTCAATACCCCTCGCTTTGCTTCGGACAGATGAAGTACTTCAAAATGAAGTTATAAAGGTTTTGATCACATAAAGACCTAGAATACATAAATAAAATGTACTATAAAAACTAATCAAACATTAATGAGCATTAAAGTACATAAGTAGCACCAAGAGCTGTCCCACAAAACATGGAATTACTGTCAGCTGCATTCCTGGAGGTTTTATCACATGCAGTTAAGCAGTCTTTAAATTTGGGTATGAACAGGGACAAGGTAAGAACACATTTTGAGGGATTTGATCTCATTCCTATTTATGCTTTATAATCGTTCAGTATTGTCAGTGGATATCGTTCTAATCCTTAAATGATGCTGAAGTCCTGCAGGTGACTTGGTATGATGAGCACCTTCTGAAGCATCTGGCAAAGGCATAAGGAGTTCCATCAGCAAAAATGACATGCATTAGGCTGAGCTAGAGGGGATCTGAAAAATAAGATTTGCCTCTGCAGCATACAGAAAGAGTAGAAGAATGCTCCATCTCAAAACACTGGGACTCACTATGACTGTCAGGGGTCATATAAATTCAGTTCTGTGCCTGTGGTTACAATTATGCCTTACCTATACTTGTACATTATACATTATTTTCTTGTTAAATATCTTCTCCTTAGAAAAGGTGGCCCATCAGCTTCTGCATCTGAGCAGTAAACTAACTTCAGGGAGCATTCTCACAGGAAAAAAATAATAGACCAAAATAAAGTAGGATCTGGCCAACTCTATTCAGGACTTGTGAAACTTAAAGGAGAAATCCATAAGAAATGCAAACCAATAGCTACCTTGTTTGTGAGGCCATAACAGTAATCAGTGTCAACAGAAAACCGAGATGCTGCACTCTCACCTGTTTCAGTTTCAATAGTGTTATGGGTCTCTGAGCTCCATGTTTTGAAATAGTACACATAGAAAAGATGAGCTGCAGTCAGAGAACTTGGATAGATAGGGGGAATGGCACAATAAGGAGTCAAGGCCATTCTGGGGTGGGATGTAAGTCTCAAAACAGCAGTTATTCATCATAAGCAATGATAGAAATCCGTGCCCAGGAGCCCAGATCAGAGATGCAAGGGCTAGATCACGGAGTAGGATATGATATAGACAGCATTTTGTTAAAGAGGACCCTGTTTTTTTAAGTCTATCCATCCATTTCTTCCATAAGTGAGACACAGAGACAGAGAGACAGTATTCCCGAAAGAGTCCTGATACCATAAGCCACCCTCAGCCAACCCTGCATCATGGTCCACTACAGGACGGGTGTGCTCAGGGACGCCTCTGTACCTAAACCAAGAACCACCTCCTGTGGGATTGCACTACACAGTTGTGGTTTTACTACTATGCCACCACCTAGCTCCAAAGAAGGGCCTATTTTTAGGAATGAGTGCCACTAACAGGTTTTTCTACTACCCTTTAAGAGAAAAAAAATTATCAACTGGGATCTGACACCATAGAGCAATTCTTATTTTTCTCAAGAGATTACCAAATATTGCTAATATTGATAGAAGAGCAATTATTTAGGTAACCATGTAATAGCTCTTGCAATAGCTGAAACCCATATAGAATATTGTCCAGATAAATAGAAATACACATTGTTAGCTTTATAGTTGTATCCATCAATTTCATACATTTACACTTAAGCATGAAGAAATTTTTAAAGATTCCTGAGAAGATTTGAAAGAGATTGTAAAAATTACTAACTCCTGCAATTTATGCATGTCTCTCAAATACGCACTTTCATCATTGTCTGTTTTCCTTGTTCATGGCACTCACATCTTCCTTTTTTCACCATGATCCATACTCCACAAAATAACCACAGTGATGTTTTGAAAATATGGATCATGCCACTTTTCTCTTAAAAGCCTTAATGATTCCCGTTGCTCTTCGATGGAAAGAAAATGCTTCCTACAGCTTTCAAAGCCCTGCAAGATTTCACTTCTCATGGATGAGATCTCCAAATTCACTAAAGCTAACTGTCCTTGCTGAGCACATTGGCTTCCTTTGGTTCCCTGTGCTTCAAGCCCCGAAGTGCAGTGGTAAGGTATCTGCATCTTGCTGTTACTTTGTATTGGAAAGCTCTCAGCTGGCTGTTGGAAACCAATGGATTCTACTTACCCTTAGTGTGTCAGCTTAAATAGCACATTTCATGGAGCCCAATCCCATTTTGTATGTAGTCTGCTGCATTCTTTTGTTTCCAGAATACAATAAATACCTTCATAAGCAATAGAAAATACTTTTATTGGGGCTGGCAGGTGGCATGGTGGTTAAGGGCACTGGCCTCCCACATAGCCAATGGCGGTTCGAGTCCTGGATCTGGTGGCTTGCTTTCTCTCTTTTACTATCCCTCTATGGTCAAATTAAAAGAAATAAATAAAGTTAAATAAAATAATTCTTAAAAAGACTTTTATTTTTGTGTTTGGTTATTTATAAACCCTTCCTCATTAGAATTTAAACTCATGCAGTAAGCAGCCATGTATGCTTATGTCACTCTCTATCAATACTTAACATTTGTGCCTGGTATAAAATTTTAGCATTTGCCATTTCTGAATGAGAGAATGAATGCCTTAATGAACCAATAATGGAATGATTGTTTGTCTCTGCCTGTGAAGCTCACATTATTAGGTATTTTATCTATTGATAATATAACATTTACAACCTCCAAAACACCACTGCTACAGACTATATGGAGTTGTGAAGCTGGAACAACTGGATCAGGTGTTTCAGATCCTGCTGCTCTTAACATCATTTTACCTTCAAATGTTTTCTCATCTGATCCTCTACTTCTTATACCACCCTGGTCTCCTTTTGTATTCTTTACACTTTTCTAGAGGTCTGTGCTAAGAGTAGGCAAAATCTCCAATGATGACCTACTATTTAGGCTTGGTAAAATAAATTGGACTTTCAAAGTTCTACCAGTAAGAGCAATAAAAGAAATGTGTATAGAGTGAATATGAAATATAGCCGTCTTAGACATGATGCTGACATAAACACTAACTTTCAAGGTTTAATGACCTTATTCTTCCTGTGATTTCCAAAGCAAGGGAAAATAATAGGGGAAAAAAGAGAGAGAATATTCCACCATGAGGAATTCCCTTCTTTTAATCATTAGATTTTCCTCTATAGTTAAGATGTAAGACAGCGATGTTTCCTCCCTAATGATCAGTATCCTACAAAACAGCAAATATGTGCTGGTTTATTTACAGTATATAAAAATAATTATAATCTATCAGAATTTAAAATTTGCTTTAACGTGTGGACATTCACTAGAGAAAGGGAAGAGAGTGAGGGAAAGTGAGAAAATATCACCCAGGGGGACTGCCACAGTTCTTTCTACTCTTTTCCTCTCAGGATTTTGGGTTCACATATATGCATACCTGGTGTGTCCTTTGAACCTCTAGGTCTAGGACTTAAATCACGCAATAAGCCATGTGGGACCCAGTCACCTTAGACCCCATGCCATCAGCCAGCTCCCTGTTAGAAGTTTTAAGGCAATTTCTGCACATAGTAATTGGTATAGGTATCAAATAGGAAAAAGCAAACAAACAAAATACAAAAACAAAACTTGTGTACCTCTAATTGTTAGTAAATGATCTAAGCTAATTGTTGACTGACTACATAATTTCCTAATGTGCCGAGAATTATGGGAAATGAGTATGAGCTCAACCAATAAGGCCTTTATGGAACTTCAAGTCTAGGAGAAAGGCAGACCTTTAACAAATAGTAATCTCCAATTTAATCATGAGTCTCAGTTCAACCGGTAATCGCTGGCCAATTTTGTTGTTCAGGGTTGTTGGTGCTGAGCCTGCAGAAACAAAAATGCAGAACAAACTCCTTGAGGATAAGGACTATTGTGCATTAAAATTCTATAAACAGAAAAATGGTTCTGAAGATCAACAAGTCACTTTGTCTCTCATGGTGAGGAAGTTTCAGAGATCGGCATTGTAGGGACTAGCAGATAGTGTAATGGTTATGCTGTGGGACTCCCACATGGCTGACCATGGTTTGAGTCTTGGACCTGGAGGCTTGAAACTCACACCAGGCATGTATGTGTGCATGCCCAAAATCCTGAGAAGAGAATAGAAGAGAAGGGGATGCTTCATCACTATTCTCCCCGTGGGTCATTTCTCATTTTCTGCCTCTCTGTCTCTCCAGTGAGCACATGTGCCCTATAGCTCTCTCTCTAAAAACAAACCAAAATTAGCGTTGAATGCAACAATATGAATCCTCAGGGTGATGGAGGAGGAATGAGAAGGGATACCAAGAAGTCTATGGATACTCAGAAGATGTCCTTTCCATCATAATTATCACAGCTCCTGCCTCAACTCTAAGTCATTGTAACTGATATTTTAATTTCCCAATGTTACAATTTCTCAGTTTATTCAAGTAAATATTAGTTCCCCTTGAATAGGTCCCTGTAGTATTAACTTTAGAAGCCATTTACAGAGCGACACTACGGTAGTTTTATGTCCAGTTTCTTCCTGCTTGAATCAGCCATGTGAATCCTTAGTAGTCTATTTACTTTTCATTATTTAATAATAATTTTTAGCTTCTATTATACTAGGTGTCTATTTGTGGAGTATGCCCTGTTTTCCTAAAAGAAGAACAGGATACTAAAGCCAATGTGTCTCCTAACTATATTTATACCCCCATCTCATTATAGGCCTACCATATTCAGGCACCCAATAAAGAATAGCTTACCTTGGAATTGAGATGGTTCTTAATAGGATTTCTATAATGATATCAAGTCTTTCGATAGCAAGTATAAGAAACTCAGATTGCTCAAGTAAAATAAATCTATTGATTCATGAAACTTTCAAGCCGAGAGACAGCTAGCTTAGGTATGACTGGAGCCAGGGGTTCTGACAATTTTATGAAGGGCCCTACATTTCTCTCCAACTATCATCTTTATTTCCCTCTTTCTATTGGTTCTCTGTGGAGAGCATTTTCTAGAAAAGGAGAAAGATGACTACTGACATTACCAAGCCAAGTACCTTGGTAACAACTTTCAACCCAGTATAGAGCATCTGTTTATCAAATATCAAATAAGCAGTGACCAGATGGTGGCACAGAATAAAATGCAACACCCTGTGAGGCTGACCCATATGGAAAAGTTCCAGGTTCATGTTTGCAAATCTCCACGAGTTTGCTGGGCATATGGATGCCTGTGATCCTGGCTGACTGAAGCTGGGTGTAGACTGCAGCATTGAGACCCTGATGGGGTTGCTGTCTTTCTTTCTCTGTCTCTCTCACTCATAGAGAAATATTGGGTTGTCGGAAAAGTCAGGACATATTTTTTCTTTGCAAAATGCATCATGGCTTTTCTGACGGCACAATAGATGAACTTGAATTTTTTTAAAAAAATTAAGTAGTCTCAGGGACAGCAATTGGCGAAATGGCTTTGTCGCTGGACTCCCATGTAGTTGACCTAAGTTCAAGTCCCAGACCCGGTGGATAAACTCACGCCAGGCGCGTGTACACGGGTGCCCAAGATCCCAAGAGGAGAATGGAGGAGAAAGGATTGTGGCGTGGCCATCCCCCTTAGGGGGTAATTTCTTGTTTTCTGTCTGTCTGTCTGTCTTTCCGGTGAGTGCACGGGACCTATAGCAAAAACCTGTCCAAAAAAAAAAAAAAAAAAAAAAAAATTAAGTAGTCTCATTAGTACCTGCTTGGTCACATGACCTACTTATACCAAACATTGTGCTAGAATTTAGAAGGCTGAATGGCCTAAATAACATGTTAGCTCTCCTAGAATAAATCAGGGTACTGAATTGATAACATCACCAGGACTACATAGGAAAAAGCCCATTCTCCAAAGTCGTGCTGCAAATCTAACATATGACCATCTCACCTAATCCACCTTGCTTCCTGATAAATGAATACTTAGCCATCAATGCTCAAGTATCTGTTTACAGATACTCAAAGTCAGAGAAGTCGTTGTATCCAGAAGCTGCTTAGTTCACTGTATTGTGTCCTTGCTTTTCCTTGACAAACTCGTCTCCATGAAATATCTTCCAGGAGTATTTGTTAACAGGCTCGTAAACTTAAGACAGATTTTAAGATTAGTTCCCATTGTCTATGTTGGTTTTAAGATGTAATGGAGCCCTGGCCTTTGTCAACCAGCAATTTTCACACCTTAAGTCCTTAACCCTCCGAGCTGATAATTAATTTCACAGTTACAGCAGAGCTGTATAACTTCCAATGAGAGAATGTGGACAAATCTAACATAAAGCAGACATGAGACAAGGTAACAGTAATTATTATTTCACAGGTGTTTGTATTTGTCCTATTTTCTTGAGCCTTGTGAATTTATTTGCATGACAATTTGAAAATGATGTTTGGGCCATAATGGCTCCTAGACTGCTAAATACAGGAGGGGCCTTGGAACTCGCAGAGCTGGTAATGGGAAGCCCATCTGAGCTAACATTTTGACACTGGCTTCTCAGGAGTGGCAAACAGAGAAGAAAATATGAAAGGAAGCTGTCACTGGGAAACTAAAGAAAAAAAAAAAAAAAACCTGCAGAGTACACAAAAAGGAGAACAAAAAATAAGGGAGTTAATTAACAAAAAGGTGACATCCAAACACTTGCAAACACAAGTGGGAAGAACTACATCAAGGAGTAAAAAAGATTAAATAAGCAGGCAAGCTTGGAAATCACATTCTAATATTACCCAAAATAAGACAATCTCATAAATAGCAATGAGAACTGTCAAGGTAAGACTTGTTAGAAAACACTACGCTACAAACCTATCACAGCTGTAAAATATACATTAGTCTCTAGACTTTTCCTTTAACCTACTCTCCCTTTCAGTAAGATCCAATTCTTTTTCCATATCTTAGCCCTTTTATTAAAATCTCACCTCATATGATTATCTGCCCTAAAGAAATAGCGGTATTAGAGACTTCCAGCCCCACTTGCTCAGCCTACTTCTACTTGGCAGATGGTTTTCTTTAGAGAGGTATCATTTGTTGGTGCTCTGAGGTGTGTGTGTGTGGGTGGGTGGGGGGATGTCTTTGCAGTGAATGTTCACGATACATCTGTAAGGTTGACACTCTTATCTCCCTCCCAGATAAAGAAGAGAATCGGAGGCTCTTGGAGGTTAATTAGCTTGTACTTTGTGCTGGGATTGAAAGTGAAATGATAGAGACTAAGAGAAGGAAGCTTTCCTTTCATCCTGACAATTAAAAATGTCCAACAAAGTGACACCCTGCTTCGTGAGGTGGTGAAACTGCCCTCCCTGGAGATGTCTTAGATGACGAAGCCTTGGCAGGGATACTTTTGAAGAAATTTCTGTGTTTGTCAAGTTGATCGCTGATCTCTGAGGCTCTTCCAAAGTGAAGCTTCTTTTGATTCTGTGACACCCAGCACTTAATTACTGCACTTACACTTTCCATTTTTAAGACTATTTATTTAATAAGGGAGAAACACACACACACTTGATTCTCCTAACTTTCTCTTAAAATCAAAGAGCAATTCATCCTGACAACTGAAAAACTAACGAGGTCTCCTACTCTAGGTAGAAAGCAGAACCAGGCAGAATTACTGAAATTAGTAATTATCATCATCATAATCTGAGTACATACACACATTTCCAGTACACTGGTATTTTATTCACCTCCCCATTGTTTGGAATCTATTGGCAATAGATTCCTTCTTTCAGTCTGTGCTATAATGATCGATATCAAATACCCTACAAAGTGACAGGTATCTTTCTCAGTGTGTTACCTATATTAATTACTTATACTTCATAACCTTATTATGTCAAATCCCTTATTATCATTATCTTAAAAAAAAACAACCTAGAAGTATAGAGGTATTTAATACATTTTCACACCTACATACTAGTCATCAGCAGGGCCAGTGTCTTAGTAGTTCAGATTGTTATAACAAAGTACCATAGGCTGGGTGGTCTATAAATAAAAAAGGTGTATTTCTCAGTTCTGGAGGGTGGAAATCTGAGATGCAACAGCCAGGATGTATGAGTTGTGGTGAGAATTCTCTTCTTCTTGCAGATGGCTGCCCCCTTGAAATCTCACATGGTAGAACTAGAGAACAAGCTCTCTGTGGTTTCTTTTTTAAGGGCATTAATTCCATCATTGAGGGTTATGTTCTCCACCTAACCACTCTCCAAAGGTCTTACTGCCAAATACCATTAACACTGGAGATTAGAGTTTCATTTATTAGTTTGGGGGATAGAAACATTCCATTTACAACAGCCAATTTATGTGAAGAATCTGCTTTAAAAAATTATTTATTATTTTAATTTGCTTTAGGGTATATGCATGAGAGAGAAAGAGAGAGAGAAAGTGAGAAAGCAAGCCTCCAAGTCTGGAACTCAAACTGCAGTTGGCCACGTGGGAGTTCAGCATCTTTAACCACCACACCACTGCCTGGTCCCAAATCTGCTTTCTTAACCACACCACCAGTGTTTCTATATTTCAGCAGGCATCAGAATCACTGGGGATGCTTTTGTAAACTCTACCATAATGGACTCCAATCCCGGGATTTCTGACTCAGTAAGTTGGTGTGGGCGTAAACACTATATGTTTCTAACAAGTTACCGTGTGGTGCTTTGCTACTAGCCCTGGAACCACAACTGGAGATCCACTGTGCTGCAGGATACTGCCTCTTTTACCTAATTTCCTCCATATTCCCTTGAGGGGTGACAGAGAGCCACTGATTACAGTAAGGACTGAAACTAGAGATAAGGAAGTTCATGATAACAAGGAAGACCCCTAAATACTGAACTGAGCTTCCAGGGGGAAATTTATAAATTGTTTTCCTTAAAAGAGCTGGGAGTGTTTTTTGGGGGGTTTTGTTTTGGTTTTTTTGTTTTGTTTTTTAACAATAGGATAGATTTTCACCTGTGCATTATTGTCTTGCAGCATTATGCCCAGAAAAATGATGTATTGAAAGTGGGATCCTTTAGAATCTCCTTGTAGTGCACCTCGAGCTGGGTAAAATAAAGATTTTTGTAAAGCAGGCTGACTGGGAGCAAACTGAGTCCACAGAGAATGAGCCAAGGGCAAAAGGAGCAAGCCAGGTTTGGCCATTAATTTTTCAAGGAGAAGAGTCACAGTTGAAAACGTGGGAAGCATCCACATGTTCAGAAACATGCCAATGCAAACCACAGCAGAAAAAGTAGAGGATAAACAAAGGGGAGACGTTATTGGGAACAAAATAGTTAAAGAGGGTGTAATTCATTGATTTTGGCTATTGACCCCCCAGTCCCTGGGTGGGCTCTTGGTCCACTGGGAAGGTCCAGAAGCTCAATGTATATTTTTTGTCACAGTATTTCATATAGCGTCCCAACATAGGATTCATCCCACCGGTACATGGGAATGTGGAAGACCAGAAGGAACTCTCTCAGAGAGAAGTTATTTTAACTCAACCCAGAGAAAGTTGCTTTAATTCAACACAACTATAAAACAATTTAAAATAATACATTTCAAAACTGGCTACTAAAATTTGTGATATTTAAGGCACAGCCAAGCTGTGTTTCCTCATTTCTATGTTTACTCGATTCAGCATATCTATCCTACTGTACTAGATTATTCTTAGAGTACAAACGTGTCAAAACACTGCAGGATTAGTGGTAGGTGCTATGGGCTTCCATGCTGAGCAGATGGACTCGGAATGCCTATCTTTCTGAAGAACTATAAATTTGACAAATATAAACGTCACAGTTTCCTGAAAAGCACCAGAAACAGATTAATTTAACTAAAGTAAACCAAATCACTCTTACAATTCTTGTGTTGACAGTTAAATAGAATAGGGGCTGGCAGTTGGTATGGTGGTTAAGGCCCTGGACTCCCATATGGCCAACAGTGGTTTGAGTCCTGGACCTGGTAGCTTGCTTTCTCACTTTCCATCTCTCTTTGGTCAAATTTAAAAACAATAATAACGATAATACCAGTAAATAAAATTAAATTAAATAATTCTTAAAAAAACAAATAGGATAGTTTTAAATATATAATACACAAATACTTACACATACATACACATGAATATATACATATTGGGTTGTCAGGAAAGTCATGACTTATTTTTGCATAGGAAAACAAAGACACACCATTACTTTCCTGAATATGTATACAGATATATATATATATATATATATATACACACACACACATACACACATATATACACATATATGTATATATACATATGTGTGTGCATATATGTATACACACGTATACATATATATACATATATACATATATATACATATATATACATATATACACACATGCACATGTGTATATATAAAAGACACAAGGAGTTGACTGGTACATGCAATTGAACATATGTTTTGTGGCCATGCCACAACTCCTTCTCCTTCATCCTCCTCTTGGGTGCACACACACACACCTGGCGTGAGTTTTAAGCTAATGGGTCAGACACTTGAATGGCTGTAGACTACATGGAAGTCCAATGACATAACCATTATACTACCTGCTGGTCCCTATATGAAATATTTTCTAAGAGGAAAGATTATACTTGCAAGATAGGCTTGGGGCTTCCTTCTGTAAAGATACTTGAAGAAAAACTTCAAATTTTATTTACTGAGACTGCATTTATTAAACATCCACTCTATTCCTGACACAGAGGTATTCTGGGAACAAAGATAATTGAAGGACCACATTCTTTAGTGAGAGAGAAGGAAAACACTAGTACAAATTATATTGCAGTATCTTTTGTAATAGATCACTTTAGCAAATACTTAAAAGCAGGAGACACTGAAACCAGAAGGTGATCAGGGAAATTTCTCAGATGTGACACTCAATATGAGATTTAGCAGCCTAAGGTAGAATTAGGCCAGGAAGAAAAAGGGCCCAGCCCTAGTGGCACATGCTGCTAAGATGCTGAGATCCACAGGCCAGGACCATATGAGAAGTCCAGGTTCAATTTCTAGTCTAACCTAAATGCCAGATGCAGTGATTTGCATTTGTAACCCCAGTAACTTAGAAGCTGAAAAAGAAAGATCAGGAGATGGAGGCTGGCCTGAGCAATGTGAGACAGACAGATGACAGACAGAAGGAAGGGATGGGAGGAGGGAGGGATAGGTAGGGGAAGTCACCTCATAGAGAAGGACCAGGTTTAAGACACAAAGCATAGGGGCATGAAGGTTTGGGGCACTGGACTCCCACATGACTGACCATGGTCCAAGTCCCGGACCTGGTGGCTTACTTTCTCAAGTTCCTCTCTCTCACTGTGTCCCTCTCTGGTCAAAATAAATAAAAAGCTAAATAAAATAATTTTTAAAAGAAGACTCAGAGCATAATGCAAGAAACTCTGGACTATGGAACATGTACTGATGCTCCATGAACTTTTCATAGTCAAGTTAATATAAACAAAGTTGAACATCTTTTCAGTTAACTGAGCTTTTCATTGCAATTAATTTATACCCCTTGCTTATGCAAATGTGAAGCAAATATACTCCTGAGGAGGGATAGCATGTAATGTTTCTAAGGCTTATTTGATCACAGCAAGAAGTTTTTTTGTTGTTGTTGTCCTTTAACCTTCTTCTTGAGCATCTCAGTTCCAGTTAATACAAATGCTACTTGAGGGAGAAACTGCACTAGATAATCCCTGAGAAAGATGGGAGATGTGCTCTCTTTACAAGCTGAAATATCTGAGGTCGTAGAAGGAACACTGAACTGGGAGTCAGAATGTCTGGATTCTACTCTGCAAAGAAACTGCTGATATCAGACGTGAAACTTTATTCTTCCCATCTCTGAGCTCTGTTTCAGTGTTAAAAACTAGGCAATTTCTGATTTTTTTTTTCCTAGTGACTGTAAAACCAGAAAAGCCTCTACTTTGCCATACGGTCATTTCTAAGCATTTAACAGTCTTCTCTATCAGGAAGTGCTCTTTACCGAATAGTCGGCAAGGTTTATATTAATATCAAATTTGCTATTAAATTTAAGATACACTTTTATCGTGGTATGATTTAAATAGACCTTTTTGAAAGATGTTACTCTCATTTATGATTTTTTTATATACATTAGTCAATGTTAAATAAAATTCTCAAGAAATCTGGTCAGTTTTTAACTTTTGAGCCAAATTAGGAAGCCAGGTACTATATTATTATCTGCTATTCTCAAGGACAATTTTAAATGAGATGTCACATTGAAGTAATGTTATGCCTCTGAGAAGAGGAACTATTTTAATAACAAAATAGAATAAGAAGTCATGCACAGTGAGAAGAATGCGGTCAAATTCTAATATGTTAGACACTTTTTATTTTTAATGCTTTACTTATAGCACACACCAGGGAAATAACCTAGTCCCTGCATGCATTACACATGTGTCTGTAGATCAATACGACATATAACCAATAACAGACACAAGTTCACCAAACGAGAATGAAGATTGATGACTGACTGGATAATGTACCTTTTCTTTTTTATTTTTTTGGAGAGCTTTTTGCTATAGGGAACGTGTGCTTGCCAGAAAGACAGAGAGCCAGAAAACAAGAAATCACCCCCCAGGGGGGAGGGCCACACCACAATCCCTTCTCCTCCATTCTCCTCTCAGGATCTTGGGCATGCACACACATGCGCCCGGCGTGAGTTTAAGCTGCCAGGTCCGGGACTCAAACCGCAATTGACTACATGGGAGTCCAGCAGCATAACCATTACGCTAACTGCTGGTCCCTGTACCTTTTCATTTAAAGCAGAGTTTCTCATATCAGTACTGCCTGCATCTTAGGCTATTTTAAAGCAGGGATGGGGGCATGTTGAAGTGTGATCTGTGGCTTCTAGTCCTAGAGGCTAATAACACCTCCCCAGTGTTTAGATATTGCCCAATGGCCCCTGGAGGATAAAATCACCTCCATTGGACAAACATTCACTTAAAGTATCTGCATTAAAGCTAACTTCTATAACACTTCTCTCTCTTCCACTCTTCTTCCACTACCCCTTTAGTACACATGTTTAAGATACCTGCATGGCATTATGGATTCTTATCAATATTTTACCATATTTTATTAGTTGAAATTGTCCATCGGAGGGCACATTTCCAAATGATATTCATAAGGTATTTGCATGATAGAGATAAAAAAGATTCTATTGATTATCATTTTCTTTTCTCTCAACCACACTATAGAAGCTAAGATAAACTTCCTGTTCCAAGGGTCCTTCCAACCTCAGAATGAACTCTTCTGAGAGCTGTTTTTGGTTTTTAGCTAGAGAGTAAGGTGCATGCATGCAAGAGGGACAGAGAGAGAAAGACAGAGACAGAGAGAGAAGCACTGTACCTTTAACAATTCAACAGGGTTTCATTATGTCATGGTTACCTCTCTACTAGCCCTCTCAGTCCTTAGGATCCTGGAAACCCATAGGAATGGGCATAGGATGTTCTCAAGCTGACCTGAGCATCCAAAACTAGGGTGGACCCACTGACATATATCCCTGTAGGCCACCTGAGTTACTACCGTTTAATGGCAGCTAGTCCTTATGAGCTCAGACTTCTACTGAGCTGTCGTGTGTGTTCACATGTCGCTTTAAATGACAACCTCCAAAAACGTAGTGTTACCTGCTGCTACCCCTTTTAGAATATATTTACCTTTGTGTTCTGTTTCCAACTAGGCCTGTCAGAATCATCAAAACCTTTATCCGAAAGCAAACAAAACAAAAACTTGCCCCTTGTTAGCTGCAATGTTTTCTTAACAGGTTTAATTGACTCTATTCTCCTATGTTTTCCTCGTGATATTGTTCTCAATCCCTGCTAAAAATTTTCTAGAGATTTCCCTCACTTTTCAGAGAAAATCTCAAACTTTAACCAGACGGATTTCTGAAGTGAACTTGGATGACTCCAATAGGAGCCTATTGTATCGCTTCTCAAGTTCTCTGGCATATCTCATAAAGCCAGTCTTTCTTCTCAAACTCACTTACTCCCTTGTCTTAGTACTTATTCCTCTTTCTCACTCTTGTCATTCTGAGCCTTCCATTTGACACCTCTTTTTGGATGCTCAGACTATTCTTAAAAGCTGTGCTGACCTGAAGTCTAAATCCATCTACTTCATAAAGATTTTCAATGTGTGCATCATAGAAATGAACAAAGATTCTATTGATTATCATTTTCTCCTTCCCCAAACAAACTATAGATGCTAAAATAAAGCTTCCTGTTTTAAGTGTTCTCCCAACAGTCCTCATTTCTCAATGAGAAATACTATTTCTCATTTCCCTCCAGAATCCATTTGAACTTTGTGCCTTTATGTTCATGTGGAATTGTCTCTCACATTTCTCTCCCCGCCACCCTCCTTCCCCTGCACACAGGTAGTACCCAATAGTAGAGAAATCAATGCAGTGTGATTTAAATCACCATACCATTTAAATACTTGCACCTTATCGAAGTCACAGAGAATTGCTTTTACTTTTCCCAAAGACCAGTAGAAGAAAATTACAACTTGAAGACAGTTGTTATATTTAAGGCCCCTTTGAGAAAGTGTTAACAATGAATTCTCGCTGTTCATTCATGTGTACAAACTTATATAGCTGATGCTTTATCAACATAAGCATATGTTGAAACATGGGTTATATGGCTTGTTAATATGCACATTTGTTTGTTTTGGAGCTTTTGGGGAAAAAAAATATATTACATGGTTCAATCATTAGTTTACTATATAACCTTGTGTATGACCTTTAAACTATATGGATTTTCTTTGTTTGGAGGGAGGAAAAGTGATTATAAGATGCCTGGAACTGCTTTAGGCTAGACAGATATACTTAACTTTGTTTAGGAAGTAGTGGTTATCTTTTATCTGTGCCTTTCCCCCTTTTTTCTTGAAAATAAAATTGCAAGTTTGTTTAAGTACCTACCTCTGTGGCAAGGCCATGGCCCAATCCCAGCTCAGCAGTTGATATTAACTATTCTAAGCAATCATGTTGTTTTCATTCTCTTTATGAGTTCACTTACTGGCATATGTAATCTGGGAGGGGGTCTGCTGCAAGGCTTCTGGGTAAAATTAAATGATTCTTCAAATAAAACGTTACAAGAATAGTCCTTTTTGCCCCCAAATATCTCATAGTTAGACTGAATACTTGGATCATCAATGGCTACTTTGGAATAGTGAGGAGAACTGGCAAAAGGTACATTCATGATTGATGGTAAAGACATAATTGAGCAGTACCAGGATGGCATAATGGTTACATTGCTGGACTCCCATATAGTCAACAGTGTTTCAAATCCTGAACCGGGTGGCTTAAAACTCAAGTTGGGCACCTGTGTGTGTGTACACAAAACCCTGAGAGGAGAATGGAGAAGAGGTTGTGGCCTCTCCTCCCTGGGAGGGGATGATTTCTCACTTTCTCTCTGTTTCTGTCTCTCTAGTGAGCGCATGTGCCCTATAGCAAAAATCTCTTAAAACAAAACAAAAAAGACATCATTGAGCTGCTGAACCAATACACCATTATCTTACCTGTGACTGAAGCCTCTGATTCTCCTAACCTTTTAGTATCTGCTCCCTCTTCTGTTTAGTAATCCCTTTCCATTTTATTAGGCCAATCATTTTTATGGCTAGGTATAGCCTTGAAAATGAGTCCTCGAAAATAGAATGTGAATAGTACTGGCATGTTCTTCACTTTTTTGTGCTATCTCTTTAAAAAGACATTGCTTGTTTTGTACTTCTTTCTGTTCCCCTTGCCTGTGGGCTAGAACTTACGTATATGGCCAACGAAGCAGAACTGAACAGAAGACTGATTATAACATCTTAGAGACACTGGAGTAACAAGACAGAAAACAAATTTTTGAGAAATAACTTCATAGAAAAAAGTTATCTACCTGTACCTTGTTTAAACACTGTGTTTTGTGGTCTTGCATTTACAACAGTTTACCTAAACCTGCCCACTGTACAATGCTTCAACAGACCCCTCAGTTGTGAGGTAATATATTTCCTTCTCATTTAAATCAATTTGAATAAGAACTTCTGTTACAAGCTATCAGATCTTTCTGACTGGAACAGTCACATTTTACATCTGCATGTGGCCTATAAACAAAGCAAAAATAAGTTTTTTTTAAAAAAAGGCCTTTATAAGATAACTAAGGACAATTCAAGCCTCCATTATATTTCAGGTGGGTTTAATCCAAGTATGCTGAGAAACTGAATATTAACCAGAAAAAAAAGAAAATCATTGGGCTCACATTTTGAGATTTTCCAACTGTTTGCATGCCTTCATGAATAATGGAAATAAGAGTATCTGTCAATGTAGTAGAAAATCTAGGAAGAATTTAGAAAAACTTGAACAACTCTTCAAAGGGGTAAGTGCAGTGGGGAAGTTATTATGATTCAGAATTGAAGATCCAGAGAGACTATAAGAGTCTTTCGAATCACTGATGAGACAGCCCAATAAGACACACGAAGTGACTGAACAGAAATTGTCACTATAAGGGCCAAGTGGCTCCTTTCAGTGATGGAGGTGGCAAACCAGGCAGTCACCTGATTTGATGGAGAAACAACTGCAGAGGCTCCTTTTCATCTCCTGAATTGCTTCTAGGATGGTTTTTGGTTGTGATCCACAAGCACTCTGTAAAGAAGGAGAGGCTTCTTTGCCCACCTTGTGCTGTTCCCCTAGTAAACTGGAATACTTCAGAATTGCCCAGACCTCTAGCAGATACTTAGCCGTTTGTGAGAAGAGTCTTTAGAAGTGATCAGTCAGTCCACGTGCCATACTCTGATGGCATGGGTAGTTATAGATATATCCCATATAGGGAAACAGAATCTATTTTAATTATGAGTAGAGATATGAATGTGCGATGATGCAGTTAATGAGTATCACTATAGAGTTTGTGTGTTTTTTGGATTTATTTCATTTATTATTATTATTATTATTATTATTATTATTATTATTTAATAGGACATGTGTGTTCACCAGAGAGAGAGAAAGTGAGAAAACTGCCAGATCTGGGACTCAAACTGTGGTTGACCTTGTGGGAGTTCAGTGCCTTAACTGCCACGCCACCTGATGGCCCATGTGCTATGTTTTTAAAGAAAGTTAAGTTTCTAGTTACCATCTGAACCAATACTGAGAAATAGTTAGAAATACATAAAATCATGTTGCAGTAGGAAACTACATCCTCCAGCACTCTCCACATACAAGCAAAACAATTCTAGTCTAAATCCTCAGAGTCTAACTTCTTAACCTAATGAGCTATAAGATTCAAGAAAGAGAAGAACTTCAACTTGTTCATGTGTTAGTTTTTTACTCAGACATTAGGGAAATTATAGGATTATTTCCTATCTATTTCTGATTGCCTAAGACATGCAAATATCTATTTCTGTATTCTAAAACAAATATAAATGTCACAAATTATAAATCATTTCCCAGTGAAAATGTATGACCTCACAAATATAGCCCATCTCACAAAGAAAAGCTGACATAGTGGAAATGATTGTTAAACTAAAAATATTAATGCCATCCACTGTTAAAAGAGGAAAATAACAAAATTGAGAGAAAGGAAAGAGAAGAAGGAAAAAAATTAAGCTTAACAGAGCTCATTATTTTGCTTTAGTTTTGTTTTTGTAAAGAATCTATGAACTTCAAGTAAGTAAACTTCATAAATTTTGGCAATATGCAAAAAAATTATAGAAATGGTGGTCAGAAAGGAAGAGTAGCCATCAGTGAAAATTGTCACATACAATTTTAAGTAAGGTCATCTTAATCATCTCTCCTCTGAAAACAATGTGCTATAAATAGAATTTTGCCATTGAGCATGTATGCTCACTGGAGAGAGACAGAGAGAAGGAAAGAGAAATCACTACCTAGGCAGGTTGGCTATGCTGCAATTCTTTCTACTCCATTCTCCTTGTTAGGATTTTGAGCACACACACAAGCATGCCTAGCATTATTTTCAAGCCACTTGGTCAGGGACTCAAACCATGGTTGGTAATGTGGGAGTCCAGCCCCTTAACCTGATGGCCCCACAATGGTTATAAATTTTAGAAATCTGAAAATATTTATAAATCTGAAAAGACAGTGAGTAAGATGAAGAATTGAAGCACTATGCTGCTTTAACTTGGTAGCATTTACCAATATACTCTCAGTCTTTCATGCGCCATCTTTGCAAGGTGAAAAATACCCAATTCAAAGGCAGCCTCGCCCAATGTAAAAGTCTTATGGAACAATCTCCCTCATATTAAGCTGGAATTCCAAAGATGAACAAACATAAATAGCCCTTTTTCTCCCACTAAAAAATGGCAAGCAATAAAAAAGAATATTTGGTTCTGAGGCTAGCATGAAAAGGGGATCTTCTCAAATTTGATTTTAGGTAGTTCCAAAATGACTGTTCCCTTAAATACCTAGCAGATAACCTATCATTACAAATTGTTGCAAATGCCCCTTTTCCCAACTCACCTGACCCCATATGTTAAACTGTTTTCACACGGACTGTTCCTACCTTACACTGTTTGCAGAATCTATGTCAAACACTCATTTCTCTGTAAAATGATTTTTCATATGTAAAAGTATGTGTACTCCAGGCTTTAAGAAACTCACATAATTTTTGAAGGGCAAAGAGCAATATGCAAAGATAATTAACCACAAAAATGAGTGAGATGATATGAATGAGATGAGGATCTGTAGGAAGAAACAAACAAAAAGACAAAACAAGACAAAACAATACCATAAAAACAGAGGACAGAAAAAGACATGGACTGAATTTTAAATATTGAAAACATCAGACCAACATTTAAAATTTTTAAATGCTCACTATATTTAAATGCAGAACAATAAGCTTGAAAATAAGTGCAGGGAAAGGAAAATACTGCAAAAAGTAATTCCAGAAATTAAAATATCCAACTTGGTAGCATATATGATGGTAGAGTAGACAAAACAGATAATTGGTGAACTGGAGTATACCTAAGACAGAGTCAAAAAAGTGGATTGTCCTAGGAAGAAAAAGAGGGTGTGAAAAATAAGATCAGATAAAAATGTCATAAAGACTACAGCTGGTAATTTTTCAGAACTAATAATAATAATTTTTAGTCTTAAGAACTTCCAAATTTTACAAGCAGAGTAAATCAAAATAAAGTTATAATATGACACACCATAAGAAATGATCACGAAAAAGCAGACTAGGATTAAAAATTAAAAGGAACAAAAGAAAAAAGAAGCACTACTTTCAAAGAAGTAGTTTGAGGGCCAACAGTTAGCGTAATGGCTCTGTCGCTGGACTCCCACGTAGTTGACCGCGGTTCAAGTCCCGGACCCGGTGGCTTAAACTCACGTCGGGCGCGTGTGCGTGTGTGCCCAAGATCCCGGGAGGAGAATGAAGGAGAAGGGATTGCGGCATGGCCATACCCCCGGGGGGTGATTTCTCGCTTTCTATCTCTCTGTCTCTCTCTGTCTGTCTGGCGAGCACACGTGCCCTATAGCAAAAACCTCTCCAAAAAAAAAAGAAGTAGTTTGATTACATCTGACCGCTGAAACACTAGAAATCTGAGAAAGTATGATGATACCTTCATTGTGAAAAAACACAGGAAGCAAAACCCAAGTACCCACTTAAAACTCAACTTTAGCAAAAAAATAATATTTTTCAGAATAAAGGTGATCTAAAGATATTTCCGATAAACACATAAATACCAGAATTCTCTATCCTCAGATCTATACTAAAAGTAATTCTAAATGGTTTGCTCCAGACAGACAGAAAATGAATCTGGAAAAAAATCTTTCAGAATAAAACAAAAATCAGATTATTAATGAGTGCATAGATATTGCTATATACAGCTAAAATGTGGAGAGCCACATGCACCAAAATGGCTGAAATGACTTTCACACGATGACCTCCGGACTCCCCTATTCCGGGAGTAAACAATCCACCCCTAGGCTCCCCAACCTAGCTAACATCCACAAGCAGCTTCTCAATCAGGTCCGTGACCCGCCCCTAAGCTTTGCCCCCTGGTTTATGCCCCCTGACAAAACAATCAATTACTGGTCCAAAATATATCCTTCATTGACATATTGGGCAACCAATTACCACCCTGCTGTGTATATAAGAATGTTCTCCGGCCCTCAATAAACGAGCGACTGTATACCATTCAGAGTTGTGACACTGTGTCGCTCCCGTGTTGTGATGCTGCGCCGGTTCCAAACCTCCGCTCTCTCACTCAGGTAGCCCATTTGATTGTCCCATGGGCCAGGACACCAAAATAATAATCTGTGGGGTACAAGTTAATTAGCATTAAAATATACACATTAAACCATATCATTTTAGGGGGAAGTAAAATATTTAAATAATATAAAGTTTGTGTGTTACTTAGGAGGAAAACAATAGCCTGGATTGATATTAGAATTTGATAATTAAAGGATGAATATGTAATTTTCAGATTAGTCATAAATGTTCAAAATTAGAGAGCATTAGTATCACGCTTGTAAACAGAAAAAATGATTAAAGTCATTCTCAGTCAAAATCAAATGTGGGAGAAAGGAATGGGAGCAAGGAGTGACTTAAAATTGGGATAGTTAGAAAGCACACACACGTCAGTAGATTATTAATTACATTAAATATAAGGATACAACCTTCTCTGTTAAAATAAAAATGAGAGGAAAAAACACATACCAGATAAACAAAAACAGAGCATTCATCACCATAAGAACCTCACTAAAGAAAACTAAAGCAAATTTTCCCTCCACAGGGAAAGAGATTCCAGATATGAGGTCTAAGATACACGAAGAAATACAAATATTAGCAAATTTATAAATATCAAATATTGTACATAAAAAATTACTAATCGGACCAGCAGTTAGCGTAATGGCTATGTCGCTGGATTCCCACGTAGTCAACCTCAGTTCGCGTCCTGGACCTGGTGGCTTAAAACTCACTCTGGGCGCGTGTGCGTGCGTGCCCAAGATCCTGAGATGAAAACGGAGGAAAAGGGATTGCGGCGTGGCCATTCCCCCTAGGGGGTGATTTCTTGCTTTCTGTCTCTCTGTCTCTCTCTGTCTTTCTGGCGAGCGCACGCGCCCTATAGCAAAAACCTCTCAAAAAAAATTACTAATTATCTGGGAATTCACTGTCTAAGCAAAGAAACAATCATTTAAAATAATAGACAGTAGAAATGGTGTTGAAGCGTTCTAATCTCAGGATATTAGCTGCGAAGTTTCATCTGCCTCATATCCCTTTTCTGGCTTTTTCAGGTTAGTGTTCCTTACATATTCTCCACCTTTGTTTATGCTATTCCCTCAGCCTGGTTATCTTTCCTTCCTTATTATTATCAACTATTAAAATACTAACTCAAGGGACCAGGAGGTAGTATGGTGGTTAAAGTGCTGGACTCCCATGTGGCTGACCATGATTCCAATCCTGGACTCTGGGCACATGTACATGTATACCCAAAATTCTGGGAGGAAAATGAAGAAGGGATTGCAGCATGCCCATCCACCCTAGGGGATGATTTCTCACTTTCTCTCACTCTCTCTGGCAAGCACATGCTCCCTATGGCAAAACAAAACAAAACAAAAATCTAAAAAACAAAAACAACCCTTCCAAATTGCGTTCAGATCAATTATCCCAAATGCCCTTCGCCATTCTCATAATCTTATGTGTAAAATTTTATTTCAATGTAGACTGGTTTTGTCTTATATTGTTTACGGGGCATATCTTGAATTCATTTTAATATTTCTAAAAATACTCAATATCCTTAACTGAGATAAATACATCCATATGGAAATAATTGGCTCTGTATGTACAGATAAGTCCAACTGTTTCTGTAGCAAGAACATGTGTCACTGATGTCTGCTAGCAGCTTTACTGTTAACAGGTTAGTTCACACATCTAAAGTATCCATACTTAAACACATACCCGAATCTTTTTTTTTTTTTTTTAAGTTTTTTTTCCATAGGGCCAGTGCACTTGCAGCAAAGACAGACAGTGAGAGGGAAAGTGAGAAATCGCCCCCACCCACCCAACACCAAGATCCCTTCTCTTCTTGGGATCTTGGGCATGCACATGCATGTATTCAGCATGAGTTTCAAGTCACCAGGTTCAGGACATGAAATGTGGTCAGCCATGTAGAAGTCCAGCAACATAACCACCACACCATCTGCTGGCCCCGAGTCTTTTTTTTTTAACTTACTATTTGTGAAAAATATATAGTAGATATTAACGTAGTGTTGCTATTGCTTCTACACAGGCTTAAAAAAAATCCAAATCAAGAAACACTGGGAACCAGTAGTTAGTGTAATGGCTGTGTTGCTGTACTCCCACGTAGTAAACCGCAGTTTGCATCCCTGATCTGGTGGCTTAAAACTCACGCCGGGCACGTGTGTGTGCATGCCCAAGATTCCGAGAGGAGAATGGAGGAGAAGGGATTGCGGTGCGACCATCCCCCCTGGGGAGTGATTTCTCGCTTTCTGTCTCTATGTCTCTCTCTGTCTGGTGAGCACATGCACCCTATAGCAAAAACCTCTCCAAAAAAGAAATACAGAGGAGCTAAAATCGACTGTACTCTGTCTAAACTTTATAAAATCCAAAGCCATAGATTTTATCTTAGATTTGGTTTCGATTATTGTTTAGGCTAGTTTTTATATAATGTTCTTATTCTTAGTGGAAACTTAGAAAATAATTCTTTTTTTTCTCTGTGACATATTAGCCTTTTTAACTCTTGAACAGAGGCTAGTGAGAATAAAATGAACACTGAAATATCAAAACCATAGGCAAAAGTTGCAACTATAAGTCACATGCAATCATTCAAACATTGAATTCTAACCGATAAGGTCATATGGAATAATACACCTAGTTCTTTTCATCTAATCCTTAAAGATTATTTTAATGACAAAAATACAATAAAATTAATCAAAGTAAAACATTAATTTAAGGGGCCAGCAGGTGGCATGATGGTTAAGGCACTGGACACTCCCACTCCCAACCTCAGACCACCATTTGAGTCCTGGACCTAGTAGCATGCTTTCTCACTTTCCTTCTCTCTGTGCATCTTTCTGTGGTAAAATTAAAATAAATGTATGAATAAACAAAATTAAGTAAGTAATTCTTTTATAAAAAAGATCAAGGATTTGATACTGGCTTTATTTAAGGTTTGTAATTTTTAGAATGAGCAGGCTGACCAAAAGGTGGTAGTCTATTAAAAGTAAAAATAATTATGGAGGTAATTGGCAAAAAAAAAAAAAAAGGATAAACACTAAAACAATATAATAGAAAGCAACTAAAACTTAAGACAGGTAGGTCATGAAAGAATGTTTGCTTCTAACTTCCTTATCCTTAGAAGTACTTCCTACATAAATTACACTCTTCAAATACAGTCACCAGGACAGAGTTTTGTTTTTTTTTTCCTAAAGAATTATTTTATTTAACTTTATTTATTATTATCATTGTTATTTTCCAGTTTGATCAGAGAGAGAGAGAGAGAGAGAGAGAGAGAGAGAGAGAGGAAGTGAGAAAGCAAGCCACCAGGTCTGAGACTTGAACCGTGGTTGGCAATGTGGGAGTCCAGCACCCTTAATCTCCATGCCATTTGCCAGCCCCACCAGGACAGAGTTTTCAGAAGTTTGAAATATTCATCGAATTATTACTTAGTTTATTCAAAAATATATATAACATAGCACACCATACTTAACGCTACAGTAATGATTCAGGATGAATTTCTGAAGAACTTTCCTTTCAAATTAAATTGCCTAATACTGTATTTCATTTGTAAATTGCTACTTCTTATACATGATCTATTAAATACATCTTGAACCTCTTCCAAATTACTTAGCCTATGCTGAGTCATCAGGAAAACCTAACCTGTTGAGACAGACAGGTTGTGAATAAGTAATGTTGACAATGAAGTATTTATTTTATTCTCAATATTTCATCCTATTTTCTGCCTGTCATGTATGCTTGTAATTTAGAGGACTGCATGGAAAACAGAAAAATTACTTTCATATATCTGCCTGATTAACAGTCCCAGTTTTTCAAACATGCAAAATAAAAAACAATAAATATTTACAATGGTGGTAATTATTTTTTTAACACTCATCATTTTTAAAGTCAGATTCTTGCTGAATTATCATTTTTTTAATCATCTACCATCTCTCTTCAAATTAGTTTGTAAAATTTTGTCATAAATCCTATGATATCTTATTCACTATAAATGATTAACAATTTATGTCTATAAGATACTCTTAAAATTTCTTCAAATATGTGACAACTAGGATACTACTGGTCCATACAGGGGCTCAAAGGCAAAAGAATTTGAAATTTCTACAAAGATGTAAAAACTAAAGTGATCTAATTGATAACTGATCTAATAGATCTTTCTCTAGACCAAAATACAATAATCATACTGTACATTTGTAAAACAGACAACAAAATGCTTAAACAACATTTTGAAATTTTTAGTCAAAAGTCATACTTTGACTGAATGCCAGGATTTTCTGTTTTCCAGTTTAGCTATAGGGTATGTGCACTCACTAGAGAAAGAGAGAGAAAGTAAGACATCACTTCCCAAGGGGGAAAGCCATGCCTCTCAGTCCCTTCTCCTCCACTGGGTCCAGAATTCAAATCAGGCAGTTGGCCCTGTGGGATCCAGATGCTTTAGCCACCACACCACCAGATGGCTCTAGTAATGCCAGGTTCTATAAATGAACTTTCTTCCTTAAATTTCAGACTATAAACTCCTCCAGGTGCTCCTTGTGGGATTGCTCATGACATAGATGATTTCTCCTTGAGTAATAGCTAAATGCTAAATATGAAATGAACTGTTTCAGGGGGCCACCAGGTGGTGTGGTGGTTAAGGGCCCTGGACTCCCACATGGCCAGCTGTAGTTTGAGTCCCAGACCTGGTGGCTTGCTTTCTCACTTTTTCTCCCTCTCTCCCTACCTCTCCCTCCCTCTCCCTTTCTCTCTCTCTTGCTCTCGCTCTGTGCCTCTGTGGTCAAATTAAAATAAATTAATTAAATAAAATAATTCTTAAAAAAAAAAAGCAATGAACTGTTTCTAGGAATTTACTAAAAACAGATTCCTGAGCCAAGTCTTAAAATTTATTTCCCTATCTCCTGAGGAATGAATCTACACAATGCTAGCAAAAGCAAAATCAACCATGATCACTACGACTATCAATATATAACAAATAATCTCACAGACTCTTCAGCATGATTTTCTAATTTACTATCACATTTTTTCTTTCTTTCCATTATGCCTTCTTTCCTTTTTTCCTTTCTTCCTTCCTTCTACAACCATGGACCTAAGAATAGAGATATAGTAATGAATAAGAATCTTTGGTCCTGGTGACCTAAAACATACCAGGAATACTGGCACACCCAACATCCTGAGGAACTAAAGGACTGAGGTAAGGGTTTCCTGATGTGATCAGACCCTGTTGAGAGTGTTCCTCTCTTTTTCTTGCACACATACACATGCGCACAAATGCTCGTATAATGATTACATCGCTGGATTCCCACATAGTCAATGTGGTGAGAGTCCTGGACTCAGGGGCTTAAAACTCATGCTGGGTACGTGCGTGCCTGCCCAAACTCCTGAGAGGAAAATGGAGGAGAAGGGATTACGGCATAGCCATCCCCACAGTGGTGTAATTTCTTGGTTTCTGTCTCTCTGTCTCTGTCTCTCCAATGAGTGCACCCACCCTATAGCAAAAATCGAAAAAAAAAAAAAAAAGACGACTTTTAAAACAAAAAAGGATGGGATACAACAGAAGAAATCAAAATTTGAGGGGCCAGCAGATGCCTTAATGGTTATATCTGGACTCCCACTTAGTCGACCATGATTTAAGACCCTTATCAGGCGACTTAAAACTCATGCCAGAATATATATATATATATAGATATATATACACATATATATCTATATATATATATAGATATATATACACATATATATCTATATATACACACACACATATACATACACACACACGCACACACACGTGTATATATCTATATCTATCTATCTATATATATATCTAAATAAGGTAAATTTTGATAGTGCATATGGCTAATTAAGTCAATTCAGCTTGAACACATAAAATGTACAAGTATTTGTTAAGACGCGCATGAAGATAAGGGTGATTCTTTAAAGAGGATTGCTGTGAAGTGTCTTTCTGAGAACATATTCGCATTGGTCAAGATCAGTGTGTTTGGAACAATAGTTAGAGGAGTTACACTGTTAGATATTGAAGACCATAGGACAGAGTTTACATTTAATTCCAAACTAACATGTAAACCAACAACCTTTTAAATCAAAATTGCTATGATTATGTCTGCATTGATTATTGTTATTCTGTTACTAATGATATTTCAAAACTTAGAAAATGTAGTTAGTAAGTGTCTTATTTGGTTTTTACAGCAGACCTGTGAACAATCTCTAAGATACATGGAGAAATTGAGTTTGAAGGACTAGCCTAAGGTTGAGAAGTTACTAACATTTAAAACAAGAATACGAACCCAGGGTTTTGGACTTCTCATGTTCTTTCTACTACATAAAGTTAGCATTTCATTTGCAGTTTCAACTCAAAAATAAAGGATATGAAACCATGTGTTAGGAATTGATCTGAAGTTCAGAACAGAATATAGTATTTTACCCATTTTACAAATGTGAATACGCTTGTAACATTGATTCAAAACCAAATGATCATGATCTAAAATATTCTTATGTCCACGGATTACATAAACAGTATAAATTGTGGGTAAAAACTACCATTGGGATAAAATATTGTACAAGTCTTTCTTTTGTACATATTGTAATTCATGAAAGATACCAGATTGCTTGGAACTTCAACTATTGATGGTTTAATGAGTAGACTATTTTCTCTAGTGGAGCATATCCAATTAAATTTAGCATTCAGTCATTTGCAAAAGGGACAGTCTGCAGCTTCTAAATGACTTCACTTCTCCTTTGCTTCCTCCCCCCATTCCCATATGCTAGTTTGATTACTTGTTTGTTTTTCTAAATAGCACTAAATATCTCACTGGGGTACCTATTCATGGAAGAGAAGTCAAGGGTCTACTACATTGAGACTCTCTCCTCATTTTTCTCTGATAGTTCTAGTCTTTTCTTTTTATTTACCTTTCCTTAGACTTTAAAAATTCTAGTTCCTTGGGAATCAGCTTTAACATTTTTCTTTCATTTATTTATTTTCATCAACTTATCAAATATTTATAGAGTGCTTATAAGGCACTGTACTAGGAGCTAGTGAACACCAGGGGGAAAAAGGTAAAAATCCCTTTTTTTTTTTAGAAATGTACAATTTGAGAAACCAGGATAAAATATAAATGAATAAATTTAAAATAAAAAAATACATATAGCGGTAACTGCTATGAGGTTAAAAAAATGGAATAAGATGAATGAGGCAGGAAAGGTAGTAATTTTAGATCAGGTGGTTATAAAAGGCATTTGTGAGGGACCAGCAGATGGCATAATGGTTAGGTCGTTGAACTCCCACGTAGTCAACTGCAGTTAGAGTCCCGGACCCAGTGGCTTGAAACTCAAGCTGGGTATGTGTGCTCACATGCCCAAGGTCCTGAGAGGAGAATGAAGTAGAAGGGATTGCAGTGTGGCCATCCCCCATGGGGAGTGGGAGGTGATTTCTCACTTTCTGTTTCTCTGTGTTGGTCTCTCCAGCAAATGCACAAGCCATATTGCAAAAAATCTCTCCTCCTCCCCCAAAAAAGGCATTTATGAGACAGTAACATGCACAAAGACCTGAATGAATAGGAAACAAGACATAGAAAAATATTAGCAAAATTCCAAGTAAAGATAACTTTTTTTTTTTTTTTTTTTTTTTTTTTTTTGCTAGAAGGCCATGCACTCACCAGAGAGAAAGTATTCTGCATGAGAATGGTTATTCTCTTTTATCCTTCCCTTCTTTTAGGACTTTGAGTACAGATATATTTCTTAAGCCAGTAGGTCCAGGACACACACCAGGGGGTCAACCATGTGGGATCTGGCTGCCTTAGCCACTAGGTCACAAGTGGTCCAAAAAATATAAATTCTATGCTACAGCTGAGTTGGGCATGTTTCAGCAACGACAAGAAGGCCAGTGTTTCTGGATAAGAATAAGCAAAGGAGGGACCAGCAGTTAGCGTAATGGCTATGTTGCTGGACTCTCACATAGTCGACCGCGGTTCGAGTCCCAGACCCGGTGGCTTAAACTCACACTGGGCGCGTGTGCGTGCGTGCCCAAGATCCCGAGAGGAGAATGGAGGAGAAGGGATTGCGGCGTGACCATCCCCCCTGGGGGGTGATTTCCTGCTTTCTGTCTCTCTGTCTCTCTCTGTCTGTCTGGCGAGCGCATGCGCCCTATAGCAAAAACCTCCCCCCCCCAAAAAAAAAAAAAAAAAAGAATAAGCAAAGGAGAGAAGGGAGCTGAGGAGATGATCAGAGAGGTAGGAAGGGAAAGAAGGTAAGTGTATTCATGTTGGGTAAATTCATTTTACAAGTTGTAGTGATGTATAGTGATTGAATGTATATTCTATACATTTAAAAAAAAAAAAAAGTAATGGCGGTGAGTAGGCTTCAGGGCCAAGTCTGAAATTTATTGAGGATAATGGCTCCTCGCTGGCTGTGAGCATGCATGGAACACATAGGGACTGAAATGTTCTGACTTTGAATTTTAGAAAACCACTTTGACTTCCAAGTAGAGAATGTGCCATCGACATCCCAGAAATAGGAATGCACACTACAAAAGTTATCTCAGTAATCTCAGAGGGAGATCATTATTGTCTGGATGAGGGTACTTCTTCTGAAGCTAGGAAGCTCGGTCAGTTTGAAATTGATTTTTCAAATTAGAGCCAGAGGACTCGGTTTTGGATTAGAGGAAATGTGTGTGTGAATGATGAAAGATGGTTAGTATGTTTTTGGCCTGAGAAATGTTGATGTCATATACAGTGACGGAACAAATTGAGAAGTAATAGGATTCTGGGGTTGTAAAGGTAGGAACAGGCTTGTGAGCAGAAATCAAGATATTTTTATTTATCTTTCTCTGGTGAAATTCAATGTATACATTTGATATCTGCACAGAGATATGAGACAGTCAATTGAATAGACAAATTTAGTTCTTGGAGGAGAGGATTATATGCCTTCCCTGTTGCATTCCACTCTGTCTCACCTCCTTTCAGCTCAAAGAATGACCAGACACTTGAGTCCTTTTTTATTATTTGTTTAATTTGACCAGATTGAGAGAGAGAGAGGAAAAACAAGAAGGCAGTCTTTATGTTTTTAGACTTTGAGAGACTAGTCTTAGACTTAAAATTACATGGGCTAATAAAACTTTATGACAGTCTCTTAAGCTAAAGAAGTAAAAACAGGGAGCAGGGGAGAGGGGGGAGAGCTCTTTTGAGTTTTGAGGCCTCAAAGCCATAATCTGATAGCCATACATAAATGAAGAGCCATAAATAGTCCAGTCAAATGGCTCCTTGATAGAATATATATTTAAATTGTCTTCTGTCAGTTCCTTAGAAATCACAGACTACATTAGAAAGAAGTTAATCAGAGTCTACATCAAAACTTTAACACCTCTGTAATCTAAACATCCATGATAATGCTTCTGCATCCTAAAGAATTTCTTACTCAAAAATATCAGAGCGTGGGATAAGAAAATCATATGAGACTAAATAAAAGTTGCCATTGAGGGGTCAGCAGGTGGTTGGGGTACTAGAATCTTCCCACATGGCCACCCACAGTTTGAGTCCCAGACCCAGTGGCTTGCTTTCTCACTTTCCCTTTCTCTCTCAGATCAAATTTAAAAATAGCAATAAGTAAAATAAATATTTCTTTAAAAAAAAGAAATGAAACTTGCCACTGATTTCCTTTCTGCTTCTTATTCAATCTTGCTTCTTTTAATAAACATTTATATACTTGAGGTTGGAGGATCCTTCAAGTACATATTTACCTCAGGCAAGTTAATTCTATTTAAGCCTAGAAATGAAAAAAGTAATGATAAGCGTTGGAAGCTGTATGGGGGTCAACTAAGAATAGACTCTCTTAGTAACTCCAGGTGGGACCAAGAAAAATAAATAAATAAATAAATAAAACAGGTTTAATAGACCACTCGCACTTCTGGAGTCTGATGTGTTATGAAAGCTTCTCACAAAGCAGTTTAATACAATCCATCAGTGATATAATTGCAACAGAATCTACCGCACAATAAAATAAACCTATAAACCTTAATCCATTTCCATACAAATGTCCTTACTAATGAAATCAGCAATGATGAATAAGAACTATGTACAATGGCAGGCTCTGCTCAAAAAAGGCTTCAGTTCTACCCAAGTTCTCCATAGGTCTCTAAAATATTATGCCATTTATGTAATTACAATCAGCTACTATTCTTAGAGGTTAAAGGCCTCTGCAAAATAAATGGAGATACTGCTTCAGGAAAGATGGCTCAATCAATCTGGAAATGTTTCTGCTTGTTCCTAAGGATGGCATACTCTAATCTGTAGAGCAGACAATGGAGTTTCATTAAATATCATCATTTCACAACTCATTTTGTGATTGTCACACGAATGCATCCTGTTCCAATCTTGATGGGCTGAGCTTTATATTTCTCCCTAGGAGCAGCCACTGTATCTCACTAAAAAAGGGAAGCAGAATCATTCTTTTCCAGCAGTTCTCAAAGGAGTGATTGGTAATATTGTGAAGAATTTGAATCTTCTGATCAAAATGGTATTCCTTTCAAGAAATAGCATCTAAAGGCAGGACCAACAAAGGTGGGTTGATGGGAGCGAGGGCATACAATAAGGAGAAGAAATACAATAATGAGGGCCTGGGTCTTGTTTACATTGAATATCACTATAAATGCTGCTTAAAAATCAGGAAGCCTTCCTATGAAAGGGTAAGGCTAGTTCCCACCCCCAACCAGGACACAAACCCACTTATACTACCTTTTTAAGTATAAATATTTCTCTTTTTATGGAGGTCAATAGTCAATCAAAATGTCCATTAATGTTCTCTCACATGAAGTGTCTCAACATGAAAGGCATTTTGCTCCCTGGATTTGCCAAATTCTTTCCTTCTTTTTTTTTTTTTTTTTTTTTTTTTTTTTTTGTGTGTGTGTGTGTGTGTGTGTGTGAGTGTGTATTTTTTTAAGGTTTTTGCCATATGGTATGTGTGCTCACAGAGAGAGAGATAGTGAAAGTGAGAAATCAGCCCTCAGGGATGATGGCCACAATGCTATCCCTTCACCTCTATTCTCTTCCTGGGATTTTGGGTATGAACATACATACTCGGTGTGATTTTCAAGCTGCCAAGTCCCAAACTCAAATCGTGGTTGACTATGGCCAGCTCTTTAACCACTACGCCACCTGTTGGTCCCTCCAATTCCTTAAGGAGACTAGATTAGATGGAGTGAAGAAATAGGTGGCAGACCTTCTACAAGAAAACTTAAACACTTTGGAAAAGCAGCTGTAGTTACACAGTGGGGTAAACAGTATTAAACAATGGTCCGAATCTTGAGGCAAAAGCTTAAAAGTGAGCAAACAATGTTTGATAAGAAAGGACAAAGATAGGATGGAGAATAATACCAAACATGGATTTGAGCAAGACACTCAGATTCAATGCTCTGTTTGCCACTATATGCTACCTTGAGTGAGACAGGAGGATTCTAAAGCTGATTATGTAGAGTATGTTCATGATTATAACAGAGTTCAAAACACAAGATAGACCCCTTTGTGAAGGCATCTATCATGGCATTTACTGGGTGATCAAAACAGGTCAGGGATTTATTTAGAAGGCATAAAATTACTACCAAAATAAAACCAAGGATGCTTCTAACAAAGTCTGACATGTCCTTCTTTTTCTGGGAAGATATTTTGATTTCTGAGATTCTTAGAGGTGTAGTTTCTTCCTTGGATTATGATAGATCTTAGTCAGGACATCTACAGTTACGGACTAGTGAACATTTGGGGAGTTACCATCAGCCACTTATTTCTCAAGACCATTTACTACCATTTGCATTAGCATTCTCATATCAAACATACTGATCTGTGAAACATACAATGTGAGAGCCACATCCTTAAATGTGGCATTCAGTATCTAGAAGACCTACTGGACATTGTGAAAGGCCTTAGACTCATATTCCTGCACTTAAAATCATGGAAAATGTAAACTTGACAAGAAGGAAATGATGATTTAAAACCCAGATATTAACATTTAAGTTGGGGCCAGTAGGTGGCATGGTGGGTAAGGCGCTGAACTCCCACATGGCCAACCATGGTTCAAGTCTGGACTAGTGGCTTGCTTTCTCTCTCTCTCTCTCTCTCTCTCTCTCTCTCTCTCTGGTCAAACTGAATAATAATAATTAATTAATTAAATAACTCCTTAAAAAAAAAGACAAGAGAGAAATAGGGAATGGATGACCCAAATCTGGAAAGTAATGTCCGAGACTAGAGGTGTACTTCTGTATTACATGCAGATTAGTCCATTGATTTTGATAACCTCTACTTTTAATAATTGCTTGAACACCTGAAAGACTATTTTGCTATGCAATACCCATAATGTCAAAAATATTTCTCTCATTTCATTTAACTACATGGAATGCTCTCTTGTAAAAAGTTATTCTGGAAGCTGGCAGGTAGCATGGTGGTTTAAGTGCTGGATTCCCACATGACCAACCATAGTTTGAGTCCTGGATCGGAAGTTTGTATTCTCACTTTCCCTCTCTCTCTTTGTCACCTTCTGGTCAATTTAAAAATAAAATTAAATAAATAATTCTTAAAAATAAAGTTATTCTGGCATTAGCTCTTCCTCCTCATGACACCCATTACAAAAAATCATGCTTTTAGCTTGATTTCCTATGTTATATATTTTTTCTATTATATACACATATTTATTTATCTTAGATATTTACATATGTTGGTACTTCATCAAATAAGTTGCTTTTCAGTGTGGTTTCTACCTTTCTTATTTTTGTTCAGCCATTAGCATTGCTCTTGGAAGTTATGGATTCTCAGGAAGCTCATGTTTAATGTATTTTGAGTTGAAGCATATACTACACACACATACACACACACACACACACACACACACACACACGTCCTCTTTTAAATCTCATTTCTGATATTCACAAGATTGCAAAGAACAGAACTGATTTTGGACCAAGGAATGACACTCTGCATTCATCAACTTTGTACCCAATAAGCTTGATCATTCATAGTGGAAAGCGTGCTGCCATTTGTGATTCTATCTGTTCTCGAATTCATGCTCACTGGGTGAGTCCCCTGTAAGCCTCACCTTAGTCTTCTCTCTATTCCCTTTTCCCTACAAAGTTCTCAGCAAGAAAGGGCATTAAGAATGTCATGAAAAATAGAGTATTACATTACATTCTCAAGGAATTTTTATTACTTTGACATAACAGAACCATTCTCTCTCCTCCATGAAAGGCTTTTTAAAAGGATGTTTTCACCCATATTAATACAGCTATTAACTCTTCATGTTAAAAATATTCTGTACCAGGGCCAAGAAGTAGTGCAGCACTAACACAGCTGGACCCACATAAGAAAGTCCCAGGTTCATGCCTTGGGATCTCTTGGTGCACACCAGTTATGCACATGTATGCCCATGATCTAGGCTGGCTGATGCTCAGTGTGGATCATGGCATGAAGACCTTTTTAGTGGTGCTGCATACGCTCTCTTTCTCTCTCCCTCTCTCTTCCATGAAAGAGATAAATGTTAACAAAAAGTAAAATAAATTAATTAAACAAACACACACAGCATGCTCAGGAAAGCCAAAGAAGGTATTACATAAACATGACAACGATAATAATACAAATTTAAACTCTTTTTTTTTTTTTTTTTTTTTTGAGAGTTTTTTTTTTTTTTTTTTTTTTGCTATAGGGCGCGTGTGCTCGCCAGGCAGACAGAGAGAGACATAGAGACAGAAAGCGAGAAATCACCCCCCAGGGGGGATGGTCACGCCGCAATCCCTTCTCCTCCATTCTCCTCTCGGGATCTTGGGCACGCACGCACACACACCCGGCGTGAGTTGTAAGCCACCGGGTCCAAGACGCGAACCGCGGTCGACTACGTGGGAGTCCAGCGACATAGCCATTACGCTAATTGCTGGTTCCCACAAATTTAAACTCTTGAAACCATCCAATTTAGTTGCAAGATGAAAACAAAATCAGTTATAAGGCCAGTTGGTGAGAAACATCAAAGATTTAGTATGTTTTTGATTTGTCTAGGGCCAGAGACTCAAGATTCCCTGAACGCAAACATTGCTATTGAATTATTCTACTATTGAAATTGAGTATCTAGAGAGAAGTTATGCGGCTACATTTCTAGGCAGAATCCTTCAGTCAAATTGTCAAGTTGTGTGTTACCCTAATGTTGTTGAAGAAACATCTGTGCTAAAAGAATTCAAGACAATCCTGTGAATGTATTTTAAATAACGAGATTGGTTCAATATGCTCCCGTGTCTTCTTACACAATCATTTTTACAGTTCTAAACTGTGACATATAATGCATTTAACTGAGTCAACAGTATATTATAATCAGAATCAGGAAGTTTTAATTATAATAAAATAGTGCCAGCTAGAATACCTCTCACTAGTTAATACACATTGTTTTAATTCGTACATGAAGGTTTGTGTTATTTCCCATCAATGCTGAATTTTCTGGAAGGCTGGATAATATTACAAATAATGACCAATGATCTCAGAAGACAACTTACAAAATTAGCACTGCAAAAGGCACTTACAAAAATTAGCCTGCACTTGGAATTCCCTTACATAAGCTGTATTTATGGCTCCTGCATAACAAGGTGGTGATAAGCAGCCTGGAACAATTGGTGTTCCTGGCAACTCAGCCAGCATACCCTTGCTAAGGAGCAGAGGAGCTCTCAGGATGTGAGAATGTTTTATTTCCATAAAGGATTTCAATTACACTTTCCAGTGCTACTCCTTACATCGCCCTACACATAAGTAGTTAGATATCACATTGAATAATTCACCTTTTACTATTGTTTGTATGCAATGTTACTTATTGTATGATAATTATTTGAGGTGATAAATATGTAACACATATTCCCAAGACACATAGAAGGAGGATTTACCATAGTCTTACTATAAATATATGATCACATAGACCTTCACTCACACATTTAAAAGATATTAATTGAGCACTGACCATAGGCCTGACATGAAATAACCTTTGCAGATATATAAGTATAATGCAACATTTTCCACTTAGAAACATACAAAAGATAAAGCAAACTTAATTGCTATTGCTCATTAAATATACATTGTATGTGTGTAGATGTGCATATGTATGCATACATACATGCATATGTGTGCATATGTATTTCCTAAAGGTGCATTACTGTCATATAATAACATAGTGAAAGCTTTTATAGTCACATGACCCGAGTCTGATCAATAACTCCACCTTTATCTAAATGTCCTTTGCTTAAACAATCAACATTGTGGAACCTAATATTCCCAAAAGAACATTAGGATGGCTAAAAGGGGTAGTTTCATATGTAAAAAAATTCCTTTTTATAACATCGAACACGTCACTGTTTATATTTATGATATGGACCCATCATCCTTAATATCACCAATGTGCAAGCATTTTCTAAACCACGTTTTCTCTGTGGAACTTCATCCTCAGTCCTTAGAAAGCTCACACTTCAGCACGAATGTGTTGTCTATTCACAACTTTAATTGTCTGCTTTGGAAGAAATGACCTTCTTGTTATTGATTAGCTAGGGTCACTAAAAACAGTTCCTCGGGCCATATCAAAGCATTATTTGTCTGTCTAGGGAGCCTTACAATAATTCCCCAGAAATTGAAGAAAATATGAACAATGACAACTAGAATGCAGCTGTCCATTCTCACTACATAATAGGAATAATACATAATATCCAGGAATCTAATTCATACTGCAAAAGAACCAAAACTTGTCATCCTCAGCAGTTTACAATCTTTTTAAAGAGACTGCTAATGCCTTTCCTAAGAGTAGACAACTTTTGATGAGGGCAACTTAAGATCTGTTTAAAAACCAATAATGTCTATTACTTTACTCTTTGAATATGAAGTTTGTAAATGTAGAACAATTGCTAAAAGTTATATCAATTACACATGAATATAGAGAAAATGATGCACCGAATCCCCCCGCCCCTCAATCCCTAAAACAACTCACTTGAGCGTGAAAGTCAATTTACATTTTTTTTCAATTCCAGAAATGGAATTTTCATTTTGTGTCATATTCATAAAAAAACTCATATATAACTCAGCAGGGTACTCACATGTGCTTAGAAACAATATTAGGTATGGGAATTACCTTTTGTACCATAAAGACAAAATTACTCACTGAGAAATAAGATTTTAAAGGATCTTCAGGAAGCAAATGAGAAAAAGAAAGATACAGAATTTCATCTGAGACTGGAACTGTTGTATTGTTGATCTGCAAGCTCCTTATCCCTCCTGTATCTATTTTACATCTCTGCTTAGATTCTCTTCTCTCCCAGGAGGAGGAGAGGCTGTTAGATTTTAATGAAGACATGCTTTGGAGGGAGCCATGGGGCTAGAAATATGAGTTCAAATCCTGAAAACTGTTTCTCAGGAACAAAGGCACAGAAGATTTGGTATAAAGGGATTATGGTTCCAGGTGCAGTTAAAGCAGAGCAAATTTACTTAATATGGTACCATAAGCATTTTCTATGTTATTATAAAATCTCCAAAATTATAATTCTAATGATTATATAATATTTTATCAAGTAGATGCAATGTAGGCTACTTAACTAATTCTCAGTTGGAGACATTCACATTTTCTCCTCTATTTTTTACTGTCATAAAAAAGTTTATCTTCTAATAAACTTCTTCGCACTTAAGTGCTTCCCTTTCCCCCTACCCTTTCTCTATTCAGAATACTTTTCTTGGTTTCTATTCATAGAAGTATATTTTTAAGGTCAAAATTGGTACAGATTTTTAAACTCTTGCCTATATTGTCAAGTCACTTACTAAATGAATTATAAAAATGTACCTTTGTAAAGAAAAAGTGCTCATTTCACTGTATCCTTGCAGCTACTGACTGTAATTTCATCTTTAAGCTTACGTTAAGCACAATTACAAACATAACTGGTATTCATGGGTGGTGATATTGTGGAAATGTAGCCCAAAACCAGATTTTTCAGTGGCTCATTAACTTCCACTGAACTGTGAGTGAAACATGATGTCAAGAAAAATCCTGTATGAGCTTCAAGCAAGCTTCTAGGATTTCTTTTTTTTTTTTTTTTTTTTCATTATAGTTTAAAATTAAGGCAGATACTGAAGCCAACGTCTAGAAGATTGTTTGGGACTGTCTGTCTTTTAAGCATGCTTTCTAATCCAAGAAAATATCACCCCAAATAATTTTGGGAATTGAACACAATGTAAGTAGTATCTCTGAGTTTGTCAGTGTTAAAATATGTGTACCCTTAATTTTAAAAATAACTCAAAAATCGATTTTATGTAAATTGTCATATACTTATGTAGTGCTGTATTTCATGTGTTACCTAAAGATTTATCAGGTACTGGGGTTGGCAGGTGGTGTGTGGTTAAAAGTGCTGGACTCTAGGGACCAGCAGTTAGCGTAATGGCTATGTCGCTGGACTCCCACATAGTCAACCGCGGTTCGCATGCCGGACCCGATGGCTTAAAACTCACGCCGGGCGCATGTGCATGCGTGCCCAAGATCCCGAGAGGAGAATGGAGGAGAAGGGATTGCCGTGTGGCCATCCCCCCTGGCGAGTGATTTCTCGCTTTCTGTCTCTCTGTCTCTCTCTGGCTGGCTGGCAAGCGCACGTGCCCTATAGCAAAAACCTCTAAAAAAAAAAAAAAAAAAAAAAAAGAAAGTGCTGGACTCCTACATGGCTGACTGGGGCTCGCTTTCTCAATTTCCCTCTCTCTCTTCCTCCCTCCTTCTTTTTCTGTCCTCTGGTCAAATTAAAATAAATAAAGTTAATTTTTTAAAAAAGAATCAAAAAAAAAAATACTAAGTATGCTATTATGGCAAAATGTGCCAATTCATGACAATAATATGCCTGCGTAAACATAAATATTGTATACATACCCAGAGACAGAATGGTTTGATAGGATAAACACAAGTTTTGATGTTATACAAATATGAATGTAAAATATGGTTCTGCCACACACTGGATTTCTGATTTTACCAATGTCTTTAACCTTTTAAGAAATATTTGTAAATATTTCTATGGATAGTACATGGCAGTTGCATAATAAATGAGACAAAGCATGAGAGGTAAGCCATATAACATATCTATGGTTATTTATTTATCTGTCTATTTGAGAGAATTTTGCCATAGGGTGTGTGTGCTCTCCAGAGAGACAGATTGAGACAGAGAGGCAGAAAGTGAGAAATCACCCCCCAGGTGGGATGACCATGCTACGATCTCTTCTCCTCCATTCTCCTCTTGGGATTATTGGCCCACATGCACACATGCCCAGCACGTGTGCCAGGTTCAGGATTCAAATCGTGGTTGACTAGGTGGGAGTCCAGCGATGTAACCATTACGCCACCTGCTGGCCCCTGTGTATGGTTATTGAGTGATTATTAAACACCAAATTAGAAAGGAACTCCTTTTTATGTGGGACAGAAGTGGTTATGCAATTTAGAGTCAACACGGTAGTAATGATGTAGCTCTGAACAAAACTATCACAACTGTGGGCAAATACAAATGCTAATAGCCCTGGAATGAATACGGAACTTGATACTATTGAAAAATAAAGAATATAATTAGTAACCCTTCCAAAAAGGCTTCTATGTCACATATTTCTGGGGACTATTTTAGCTACTGATGATAGGATCATCAAAACATTCCTTAGAGTAACTGGCAGTTGAATCTGACAAATATAATTACATTGAGAAAGGAAAGTCTCAATTATTAAAGAAGCAATTCGAAGAGATGATAGGAGAAGAGAAACCAGATCATCTAAAGAAGGCAGTGGAGAAATTAATTAGTATAGTAATGATGTCTCTCATTCACATACCCTATAATTCCCAAAATCTGGAGGCCAGCTGGGATTTATTAGGCCCAGAAACCTCTTCAGGTATACGTGTCTGTGCCATGTCTCTTATATGAACTTTCTCCTTGCTTAAAAAAGTATTTGATTATGAGTAACAAGGAGTCATTTCTTGTACAAGGAGAGAAAAATATATAGATCATAAAAGTAGAAGTAGTCTTTATCTATTAGCCTAAAAGCATCTAAAACCTACCTACACCTGAAAAATCAAGTAGAGATATCTAAAAAGTCAAGTAAAGAGATATCCAAAATGAATCATCCACGTACGCTCAATGAATTACTCCATTCAGAGGTTAAGTCTTCACTAAGTCATTCATTTATGCACTTATTCAAATTTTATCGAAGTGCTATTATGCACCACATAATAGCAATTCAGACAAAATACATGAGCTTCTTTGAAGCTCATTGTCTAGCAAAGAAAACTAACAGGTAAGAAAGAACCCCAGAACAATCAACTGAGCACTATGATGGATAGTTTTACAATATGTCAATATAAGTAGTTTGGTAACCCTCACTCGACACCCATTCTGTGTTATGAAAATAAGGATGATTTTAACTGACAGTTACTAAGCTTCTAATAGGTAAGGAAGATAGGGGCTTTCTGCTGGAGATAATAAGAGTAACCATACTCATGAATAGTGCAGACATGAACAATAGCCAAATATAATTATGGAAATATTTTTTTTATATTTTATTGCACAGATATGTGTAAACCAGGTATTCAAAGAATATACCCACAAAGAATGGAATGCCCTCCACCTTTCTCCATTGGACACTGTGCAGATTCATGCTATGATTCTGGTCTCTCTCTGCTGAACTTGGCTCAGTTTGCCAATGATGATGCTCAAATTCTGCATCCAGAGCTAAATATTTTATGTTAGAGGAGATTTACTAAAAGGGGGAGGCAAGCATGGAAAGGAGACTCAGCTCAAGTTGACCCAGGCTGGGTTATTATGTTTTGTTTTGTTTTGTTTGTTTTTAACATTTCTGGAGATCATGGCTGTACAAGAAGCAAGGAGGAGAACCTTCCCCTAAGACTCAAATGGCTTTAGGAAACATTCGAGTGCAATTAATTTCATGCATTCTAAAGGCAAGTGTAAGGAGGGCTCTCATTGCATTTCTTTCTCTTAAAGAAATTAAACTCTTAACATAAAACTTCACCTATTTTTTTTCTCCCCTTAAAAACCTCATTAAATCACACAGTTTCAATAGGACATATCCCTTTGGTGCCACCCCATTAACCTCTTCTTACCTGCCTAATCCTCTGCTTCTCTCTACTCCTGCATCACTCCAATGCCATCCTCATCAGCACTATTTCTAAAAGTTGGTCTCAAATCTGCCCTAGAAAGTATTACTGACATCCTGTAGTATTTCCAACATTTTTTATCTTACTTTAAATAAAATATTATGGTACTTGTGTCCACAGGTGCTCCTGGGACCAGGCAGATGATACTATCCTGATATTCTGAGAAAGTGAAAAAGAAATCTTGCAGCTTTCTTTGCTGCCTTCAATGGGCTTCCTTTCACTGTTTGCATTCTCTGCTTTGTCATGGTTGATCTTACTTCCAGACTCTACACTACTGCATGGTCTGCAGTGCTCCCTGTCTTATCTGTGGTCACTCTCTAAAGCTAGACAAGAAAAATCGTGGTTTTTTGAGAGATAATATGGAATCTCTTGGCCATAATAGTATTACTTGCCTATCTGCACAGGACAACGACGTTAGAGCCATGTCCATAAGCCAAAAACTGAGTGGCCATTTGAACAAAAAGGTCAGACAAAAATGTCCACAGACAAAATGGTGGCATAAAAATCTAACATTATATTCGACTAAACTTTACTTGCAATGCACAGAAAAGACATAGGAATCCTGCTCTATTCTTAAGCAATTAGTATCCTCCCTGGGCTATCAATAATATACACTCTGAGAACCACAGGGCAATACTAGCCATTGTTACCATTTCCAGCAGAGAGACATTAAGATGAAGAAGTGACACAATTTTTCATGTAGACAAATTGAAGAAATTGAAAATGTTCAGTATGGAAAAGTCTCAGAGAAGATATAGCAGTTACCTTCAAATATTGCAAGATTTGATTTGAAAAAATAATTTAAAAAATAATTGGAATTATTTGACATCCAGACAGGTTGGAAAATTCATTTTGTTCTTCAAACAAAAGGAGTTTTATAGGGGCTGGTAGGTGGTATGGTCATTAAAGGTGCTGGACTCTCACATGATTGACCGCAGTTCAAGACTGGCAGCTTGCTTTCTCACTTTCCCTCTTTCTTTCTTTCTCTGACCAAATAATAATAATAAATAAAACGTTAAAAAATAATTCTTCAAAAAAACTAAGGGTTTTGTGACAAGTAAAAATATGTACCTGAGGTGAGCCTGAGTTCCTAGACATTGAAGACATGAAAGTAGACATGTCGTGGAATTTCGAAGTTCAGATAGTTGTGGTGGTCACCAGATGACTTTAGTCTTGGGTCTGAAATTCTACCATCCTAAACAATTTATGTCACAATAAGCTACATTCGAATGCCTACATGAGATTTTTACCAACACTCCAGGAGTAGACTGTAAGAGTAGGAGCTGAGAGCCAGAAGCTTATCTGGCGAGTGCAGAAAACAATGACAGTAAGTGGAAAGAAACATGAAGGAAGAAACAAAGTAGACCACTAGAGCCTTATCTCAGATGGCATGTCTGTGAAATGAAGTGAAACTAAAGCCTCAGACGTCCCACCTGGTAAGGGAATTGTGGTATTTCACACCAGTTGTGGCAGCCACTGGCCTGGCTTAAGGTTGCTATAGCTTGTGTTTATTTCCTGGGACTTCTGGGTTGTTTTACGGAATGGAAGCGAGGCAGCTCTCCAAGGGACTAAAGAAGGCTCAGCCACTGTGAAGATTCCGGCAAGTGGGGTATATAGAGAGATCATCAAAAAAATAAAGCATGAGTGATGTGAGATAGGCACTGTCAAGTCTTCCATAATTGCTGTTCTATCCCTTCCCCGTGAAAGTCTTAGATTCTAATTTCCAGAAGTAGGAGCATTTCCCATGTAGAAGCTAATATTATTGACCTCTCACCAGAATTGTGATTTTCCTGAATGTGGTCATGTTGTACTCTGGGTTCAACCAAGCTACACCTATAGTTTCATGATAAAGTGAGTACAGGATATTTGTACAATGAGGGATGATGCTTAATGAAAGGATTTTAATCTAACCTTTAGAGATTATCTTGCCCTCAATACGGTGGTTCTTAAATCAACCAATGCTCTTTGTTTTTCTTTCAAAATAATGTGTTAAAATTGAGATAAAAAAGATACATTTTAAACTTCCACTATCTCAGAAGTCAAATAAAATGATAATTGATAAATTTCTCTCTCTCTCTCTCTCTCTCTCTCTCACACACACACAATTTACCTGAGAAAAGGTTGAAATTAAGTCAAGTCCAGTTGCATGTAGAAACTAACATATATTTAAGCCCAAAAAAGATATACAAACTACAAAAAGTAAAATTTCTGTATTGAAATCAGAATATGATCAGAAAGTTTTATTGAGAATTGTGATTCAAAGAAAACAGATGGTCTATTTTTTAATAAATGACTACTTTTGAATACATGGTGCTATGTTAATATGAAGTGATTTCCAAAATCAACCCAAAGAGAAAAATTTTAAGTGAAGACTATCATGTACATCTGCTGTTTGTGTGAGAAAATGTAACAACATACTTATAGTCACAACTACTTTTATATAAAGATAGTATTTCTAGAAAACAGAATTATTTCTCTTAATTGTTATTTGAAAACCAAATAAAAGTTACAAAACAGTACAAATGAGTTTCTCTTGAATCATTTGAGAGTAAATTGCCCTAATTCCTGAATAAGTAAGATTTTCTAACAAGAACATTCTCCTAAATCACATAATGTTAATAGAACCATAAAAATTAGGACATGAACTTTACTGTTTTATTAGCATTTAATCTTTAGACACTTTGAGTTTCATCACTGTCTTATTCAAGTTTTTCCGGTTGTCCCAACAAGTACCCTTTATAGGGTAACATTATTTTTTTGAAAAATCTAGAGTCTTGGGACCAGCAGATGGCATAGCGGTTACATCACTGGACTCTCAAGCAGTCAAATGCAGTTTGCGTCCTGGACCCAGTGGCTTAAAAAACTCACACTGGGAACATGTGCATGTGTGCCCAAAATCCTGAGAGAAGAATGGAGGAGAAAGGATGTGGCATGGCCATCTTCCTGAGGGACAATTTCTTGCTTTGTCTCTGTCTCTCTGTATCTCTGGCAAGAGTGCATGCCCTATACAAAAATCTCAAAAAAACAAAACCAAAAACTAGAGTCTCCCGTCACATTTAGTTGCCTTTCCATCATTGTTCTTCTTTGATTTAGAACTCTTCCTCAGTCTTTTCTTGACTGTCATGATCAGGAGTCCTTTGGAGTTGATTGCATTGTATACATTCCCTCAATTAGGTTTATCTAATGCCTCCTTATTATTAGATTTAGGTGATGTTTCTCTGGCAACAATTTTTGTAAGGAAGTGTGGGAGGCTGCACAACAGCGAGTCTGCCGAGGTTTCTCAGAGAGCAAACAATTGCCATGATTGGTCCAAAAGCAACCAATCATGAGGTGCCAGATATGCAAATCTGAGGGATTCTAGTGGCCAATCATGGCAGCCTCCCACAAGGAAGTATTATGAGATTATGTAATTATCCCATTTCTCATCAAAATTTCAATTTCAATTAATTTACTTATTTATGTCACTATAATCTTACATATTCTTTTTATTTCATGGGTTTTAATCCTTTACTTTCATTACTTAATGTGACGCAGAAGTTTATCTAGATTTAGCCAGTGGGAGCCCTTTTAAGCCAGCATCTATATCATCTTTACATGCCATCATCATTTTTATTGTCTGGCATATTTTCTGACTTATTTTTCACGGTTTCAGCCCTAGAATCAGCCATTTCCCTAAGGAGCTCTGAGTCCATACTATTTAGAAACCTTGATCTGAGCAGTAGGTGTATTCCTTGTTCTTGGGTCTCATAGTTCACAGACTCTTTCAGAAAATAGGGGTAGGAATACATTTATTTACAAGGACACCTACATACGTGTGCGTGTGTGTGTGTGTGTGTGTGTATATATGATAAAATCTATATATAGATAATAAATTAAAGCCTTTAAGTTCATGTTAACAGCTCATCTTTCAATTCAATACTGGGGTTTTCCATAGTTTTCACCCTTTTTTCATTTGAAATACCTTTAATCTGACAGTGAAAAACCAGGCTTCCATTATAATGACTACATTACTTATTTATCCATACCGGTAACCAGTCTCACCATCACCTGTGTGGGTGGCGGACACCATTCTCATCACATTCTGGTCATACTCTCCCTACTGCCTCTCCCACCATGCATACACTTTCTCCTATCCCCCTTGGTTTCCTCACACCCATTTCAAATAATCCTCTCTATGTCTCTACCCCTTGCACAGATCCTTTCCTCATTTTGCTCTGGATCTGCCAAGTGCACTAGACTTTCTTTTCTTTTTTCTTTTTTTTTTAATGCACAAAAATAAACATTTTAATTTTTTATACATTCAATCACATTATTTAGCTTACAAAGTGAACATTTCAATATGTGAACATTTCTCCCCAGTCAAGTTGATCAAAATATCTTCAATAGATTTTCAAAGAACTTCTCATCCCATTAAGATGCCTTTCCATGTTGGCCCCACTTTTTAATTTTAGATAATTACTCAGAAAAGAAAAAGAGGAAGCGCTAAGGAACTCAAACTACAGTTGCCTCTGGAGAGGTGAACTGAGTATTCGAATATGAGAGGGTACTTATTTTTTTTAGTATATACATTTTCTTATGATTCGATACATTTAACATGAATGATGCCCTATATTCCTTTTCCGATTGAAAGATACATTAAGGGTTTTAATGGGTGAATAAATGTAATCTAAAAATCAACAGGTATCATTGTATTTTGAATATACAATCACAGGATTATGTTCCTATATTCTTTCAGCCTTGCTACCAGAAATATCTTTCATTTTCAACACAGAACAAAAACACATAAAAGAATCTGCAATAGTGCCCCTAAGAACTTAGTAGAGGAATATCACGTCTTCAGATCAGTCATACTTGAGATTGGTGAAAAGCCTATTATAAATCAGAAAGGGCTCGACAAATGCAAGGTATTGTTTTTATACAGGGAAGGGTACCAACATCACCTAGCTCATATGAGCTTCACCAATATAGTGCAAAGGAGGTAGAGCAGATGATTCAATTCATAAGTTTTCAAGGCAATTGGGCTTTGGAATTCAAATACATTTCTGTAGCAATGATATTTCATGCAGTATTTTATAGTTGAAATGCTCTACCTCTGCAGCGTTTTAAACTTCAGCAAGCTACCCAGACCCTGCTTATATGGTCCTTATGAAACTTCTTAATAAATGTGAAACTGCCAATACCAAAAAATAAAGTGCCTAAGAGATACCTGCCATGGAAGAAAAAAATTTATAAATATTCATATTTTATAGAGCAATCAAGATGTTGATGTTAATATTAGAGCAATAACTTTAATTGTATTTCAGCAAACGGATGCCAATTAGGAAACAAATTATCTCACAGAAGCATGTCTTGCACATAGTTTTGCCCTGAAGGTAAGCTGAGGGCTATGCCAGCTTCCTGCATTTTAATTCAGAAATGAACACCTCCAAAATGGTTAAAATTAAAAATAAGCCTTTAAAGGGTTTTAAATTTTCCCAAAAAATAGCTGACAGCCGCCTGCTTACTGATAAAAGCAAGGTTTTTTCTCCCATAGATTGAAAAAGATGATCATTTGCCATAGGAAGGTTGATTTTTTTTAAAAAAAAAAAAAAAAAAAAAAAAAAAAGCAAAGGACCATTTAGGCAGTTTCTTTCATGATGAATTTGTGATCCTGTCATTTTTGATAAAGTGCCAGAATTATAAATTACCATATGAACCTCATGTGAACTTTTACTAAAACTCTTTACAACTCTACAATCTCAAAAATAGCAGTACTTTGAGAAATACTTCAGATTTCTCAGAGCCTACCTAACAAACTTCCGACAGGAAGATCCAATAGGATAACAGAGAGGCATCAAAATGGTGCCAAGGGATCCCGGACAGGCTAAGGAATTTCTGACTTACCACCGTCCAGAAGCCCTAACATGGCTAAGTCTGATGTACTCTCTCCAGAAGTTACGCCTCATGTGATAGAGCAGGCTCTGCCCTTAGGCATCGTGCTATAGAACTGGCCTGTATCACCCAGCCTTTGAGATTCTGAAAACTAGTCCTAAGTTTGAGCTTTCTCTCTAAGCCCATGGCAAATGGTATACATTCCTAATACGGCATGACTGACACTGTGCTATTAGCATTTTCTAACATTTACTCTTATTTATTAATAGTAGTATTTTTAAATTTGCTATAAGGCACCTGGACTTACCAGAGACAGACCGGACAGGATGAAGGGGAGAAAGCAAGACACCAGATCCAGGACATGAACTGTGGCTGGCCATGTGGGAGTTCAGTGCCTTAATCACCATACTATATGCTGGCCCCAATGTACCATTAGTATTTAACCATAACGGTCTCCCTTTCTAGGATGAAGCATCTCCTAGGAATGCTTTATTTTCAGAAATATTTCTGTGTTCTTTTTTCATCGAAATTAGCCCTCAGACTGTAAAAAGAAGAGGGACCTTCAACAAGGATTTTTCATGCCACAGTCCACTTCCAGTCTCAGCTAGGCCAGATCACAGGTATCTGTGGACACACACAGCTCGCTTGGGGAGGGCTGAGGACATGAAATAAACTCAGTACCTTTCCCATGTGGATCAAGTTGCGTTACCACTGTGCCATTGAGGTAGGAGACAGGGACCCCAAAAATATAGTTAGGGTATAGGCCCAAAATGGAATCACAAAATGGCTAAGTCTTGAGATGGAGACAAAGCAGCTCCTTGGTCTTTGAGAGGCCTCCTGCAGTGGTGGCTCAGTGATTGAACTAGGTAGCCTGACCCAGACCTAAAACAAAGGCTTTTTTTCAGGCCCAACTACATGCCAGGAAGAGGATAGATAATGGTTTTATGGCTCCAAGCTTCTAGACAAAGAATCTCTTGACCTCTGTACCCACTCCAAAATTAGGAGAGTAAGTGAACCCGATCCAGCATGTGCTGCTCCCCACCAGGAGGGGAATGCATGCACAAGTCTCATCTAGAATGTAAGTCCAGGCAAAACCCTTGCTGACCCAAATAAAAACCCCTCACCATAGTTCTTCCTTGGCAACCCATTTCCTGGGACAGCCTCCCTTCTTGGGAGCTGTGATTTCTTCCCTCTCTAATAAACTCCCCGCTTTGCTGTACCTACTCACTATGTCCACAACTCTAATTCTTCCTGAGCCTGGAACCAGACCTGTATCTCACTGCGAGTGTCATCCCTGCACCCCTATATTCCTGTATCATGACTCACCTGGCTGTGTGGCTCCTTGAATTTCATATATGATTATCTGGAACACCCACATTCATTGAATTGGAGCAGTCTAAGGCCTACCATACAATAAGGTAACTACACAGAAACTTATTTTTCTATGGATTATTCTTTTTCTAATTCTCAACTTCTGAATAGGTAGTTTAAAATCAGGATGAAAACCCAGTCCTTTCTCTAGTTAATACATAATCCACTCATACATTTCTCCACAAATAGAGCTGATCTTAATGAGGTAAAATTGTGCTTTGTGTACCTAAGCTATATTAAAATCTCATGCTAGACATTTCTATCTTAAAACAATTTTACCAAAATTCCTCCAATCAGGAGTAGCAATTGTATACTCTCTGGGTCTTTCCACCCTCTCTCTCTTACTGTCCCCTTTAATCCCAACATCCACACCCTAGAAAAAAAAATTTATCTTATTATCTCTTATACTTTAATCTTCAAGTTTTTAGGTAAGTTTAACCGTCAATCAACCCTAAACACAGTTATCAAGCTACTCTATTTAACTGGACAGCATATGTAACCTCTCAGCTGCTTGGTGTGTGTGGGGGGGGGGGGAGTGCATGCACACGTATTCGTATGTATTTGTATGCATAGAGAGAGTCAGGAGAGGGGAAGAGAAAGACTAGTGTATAGCAAGGTGATGATGAAAGTCTACAGCACCAAAAAAGAAAAAGTAGCTGAAATAACATATTGAGCATACTGTTTTATACAGCTAACTGACTTCTAGGGTCTGTTTGTCCAGCTCAAATATTCAGAATTGTGCAATCATGGCTTATAGTGTGGAAATGCTACTCTATGTTGGAAATTGGAAGTCACAGACTTGCTCCTGGACTGAGATTTATTCACCTCTGAGTTAGAAATTTCCACATCATATGATTAAAGTCTACTGCTGAAACCATTAAGCTAGAAAATGGTGACAAAGGCTTGGAGATTGCTCGAACTAAAATTATGAGACAAAGCAAAGGCTGGACATTTCTTTCATATACATTTCTATTCTTTGTTTTCTCTGGCTATCCAATCTGTTCACTTCTAGGTATTCATATGAGAAACTTTTGTTTCACTATTAATCCTCAGATAAAGACTTCCATAGCTTCTTGATTTGCTTTCAAAACAATATTCTAGTGATTGCTGAGCAACCTCTGCAAACTGAGTTTTAATTTCTCCCTTAAGTGGTGGATCAACCAGTATGATCTTTAGCACATCTGTCTAAGATGTGAGCTCATTTGGAAGTTCAAGTCCAGGCTGTGACAGATTTTCTTTCTCATTATGTTTTCAGCCTGAATTCCAGAGTAAGATTTAAGATGACGCCAAGTTAATTTTTGTAACACCTGCTTTGTAGGAACGCCTGTATTTCAAATGCATCATTGCAACTAACTCTGCAAAGGGGCCTTTTAAATTGCTAAAGAAGGGCAATCTGACCTGCTATGGGATTTAAATACTTGAAGGCCATGGTTCTTCTGTTCCAGTCTTCCATGACTACACACATGCTGGTCAGGACAGTAATTCCATGAGCTGCTTGAGCATATTATAAGGAACGGTCTGATGAGATGTGACCTCATGCCTCTACTGACATTTTTACTAAATGTGACTCATCCGCAACTCATCTAGATTTTATGTCCTTGGAAGTAAAGCTAAGATAGTCACCAGGTTTATGGACTGTGCCAACTAGAAAATATTTGGAGGCTTTAAAATTAAACCTACAATTTCAAGTCTAAAAATTTGTTTTCCTGAAGATCGCCAACTGCCAACCACCCTCTCCCACAGGCTCCTTTTGAGGCATAAAATTGAATGCACCAAGATGCTTGGTGCTTATATTTAGTTAATTGTGGGTGCAATCAGCCAATTGAGGATACAATTAGACACTGCAATTAGCTGCTGTGGTCCAAATTATTGGAGAGAGGCAAAAACAGAAAGCCCAGTCAAAGCCTTTTAAAGACGCAGGTCTGTGGATGAAATCAGTGATGAAAGTCATTCAAATGAATATACCCATGAAGGCAAAGAGAAAATGGGAAAATAGCATAAGCTAAAACTTATTTGTAGAACAGTAGGATAATAGCAGTATTACTTCACATGCACATGAATATACATTTTTTATAGTTTACAGATCTGCTGTCAAAGCCATTTTATCATAGGCTTATTTTTCCTAAAAGATGTCCACTTAAACTACATAAAAGAAATTGTAGTATAATTTTGAAGCAAATACAGAAAAAAAAAGTCTCTCTCGATAGCATATACCATCTAACAGTGATCAGATGTTTCTTTCTGCTATCATTCCACAATCTTATAAGGTAAAAGGGGAAAAAGCTAATGTTCATTGATCATCTCCATATTTCATGGCCTACATAGCCAGTTGATAAGTAATATTATATTTAATCCTTATAATAATGGGATGTGAGAAAAATGCTTCTCTTTCTACAGATGAAGAAACTGAGCCTTAGTATAGCTAATGGTTTGACAAAGCTCCACACTGGTAAACAGTAAGCTGAATTCTCCCTGTTCTCAAAACTCTTTCCTGTGGCCCAGCCTCTGTGGCAGAGTTAGTAGCATACAAGACTGCAGAGCTGGAAGCCACATGCCAACCACAGTTCAAGTTCCTGCCTAGTCAACCTTAAACCTTTTTAAACATGCCAAGTATGCCTATGCCCAGGGTCCTGCTGGGCTAGAGTCCTGGAGGAAATGGATGGTGGCATGACTGAACCCTATTGGGGGAGGGGGGTGCTTTTCTCTTTCTCCCTTTCTCTGTATCTTTTCCTCACTTTTTTGCATATGCTTTATCATTAAAAAAAAAAAAAAAAGTATAAGATTTACTGCTAAGTGAAGCAAGCTAGAGTATGAAAGAAAAACATTGTATGTCCCCACTTATTATATACCGAATCTCCACACTCTGTGGCAGAAATTGAAAGACTAGATGACATAAAAGCCATGGAGAACAACTGTCAATACTAGAGACAGTGTGGGAGAAGAGTGGGAAATGGGAGAGGGTGAGAGGAAGGGAATCAAGGGGAAAACCAAAAAGCAAAACATTTAAGGGACACAACAACGGCAAATTATCTGTTGAGATAATGTATACGATAATAATTTAACTGGACTAATATACAGTGTATTCAAGCTGGGAAAATTCATTCTGCAAGCCGTAATGATTTACAGTGATTGAATGTATTAAAAAAGAAGAAGAAAAGACAAAAGAAGCCCTTTCCTTATAATTATGATCTTCTAAATGTCTGATTTTCTGTAAGATCTAAATAACACCAAATATAATACTGGAAAGTATAGTTTAAATCTTGTTCTAAACTTAAGGAAAATGTCAATCATCTAATAAATGTTCATCTAAGACATTTAGAAAAAGGTTTCTTTATTAGATACAAGATCAAATAGATAATGAATGACAGTTTAATAGCTGTGATTCTATTATATACATTTCATAATTTTACATATGTTTCACTTTGCTGTACTTCCTTAAAATATTAGATGAGAAATGTCTTTGATGATTTGCTAGTGGGTTGCTCTATAGAATTTTAATTTTGAGTTATGTCTTTGTTTCATCATTTAATTAAATTCTGTTCTAGAAATACACCAAAATGGTTAAAAGAGGGGAAAAGATAAATGGTCATATGGAATTCAATGCTTTTTAATTACAGGAATCCATTCACTTTGTAATATCAATGTAACAATTCCTTAATGAAATTGAATTATTCTTTTAAAATTGACTTAATTAATGATTCAATTTATATTAGATTGATTTTATAATTCAATTTTAACTATAATAGTAAAGTTTAGGGTTTCTTTAAAAAGAGACTTTTAAGAACTATTAGAATCTAAACTTCTTTGAAGAAGTTTATACAGAAAAAAGATGGCTTTGGTTAAGACACTCAAAATTTTACTACTCTATTTTGTTTAAGGAAAAATGCAATAATTTTATATTATAATTAATTTTAGAGTTTTAAAAATCCAATTATTTCCTGAATAAGCTATTAAACTTATTTTCTTATGTAAAAAGTGAACTGAACAGCTTAAATAAGAATGGTTCTACCATATTTAATGGGCTTTTAGTCTGTTAATGGATCCTTACCATTTGCTGCCTGTAAGATTCTCAGAGCTCACATTTAACCTGCCCTTCATTCTGTCTAAACCTAGATCACAAATATGATGTTTTATGTTTAAGAGCTTTTTTTCATAACTGTTCACTAAATGGTTATGGAGAGGATTAAAGTAATTAATTGTTGGGGACTAGTAGGTGGTGTGGTGGTTAAGGCACGAGACACTCCCACATGGCTGACCAGGGTTCAAGTCCTGAATCTGGTGGCTTACTTTCTCACTTCCTCTCTTTCTCACTGTTACCATCTGTCTCTCTCTGGTCAAACTAAAAAAAAAAAAAAAAAAAAAAAAAAAAAAAAAAAAAAAAAAAAAAAAGAGTGAATAAATAAAATAAAATAAATAATTATTTTTTTTTAAAAAAAGTAGTTAATTGTTTTTCCCATTTTCTCATAGATTCTCCCTAAGGAAGTCTTCCTGAAGTTTCAAAGCTTAGAATATACCTGAAAATATAGACATGAAAGGTTTGAAATATACCTTAAAATCTCCCACTAGGAAAGTAGCTGGGGTTGAAAGAGTATGAGGTTAAAAGCCCATATTTTATTTTAAATGAACTCACTATTAGGTAGGTCATGCATGTACCAATGAGAGGTGGAAATTAAGCTCATCACAAATATATGAAAATTAGAATAATTGCATAACATTGATTAATTTGCCATTTAGTCATTAATCATCCCGTATTAATTTCCTATTGCTGCTGTGACAAATTACTACAAATTTACCACAAAACAACACATATTTATTATCTAGTTCTGGAGTTTAGACATATAGTTTGTCAGGACTCATTCTCTACAAAGGCTCTAGAAAAGAACTCCTGTCTTTGTCTCTTCTAGCTTCTAGAGGCTGCCCACATCTTTGGCTTTTCTCCCCATACTTCAACCTCCACTCTTATCCTCCATGTCCCCTAACTCTGATCCTCCTGCCTTCTTCTTATAGGGGATTCTCAATGATCCCATTGATTTTACATAATAATCCAAAACAATCTCTCCATCTCAAGATCTTCAATTTATCCACATCTGCAAAATCCATAGTGAGAGGTGTCAGGGCTTGGGACATGGAGATCTTTGGGAGCCATTATTTAGCTCACCACAATCCTGTGTGGAATTCATTTCAGACCATTGAATCTTTGCGTATGTGAAAAGGGAAGAGGATGGGGAATAAATTTTCTTAGTCCTTTTCTTTCTTTTTTTTTTTTTTTAAGAGATTTTTGCTGTAGGGTATATGCAATTGCCAGAGAGAGAGAGACAGAGAGAGACAGACAGACACAGACAGAATGCGAGAAATCACCCCTTTAGGGAATGGTCAGGCTGCAATCCCTTCTCCTCCATTATCCTCTCGGAATTTTAGGCGTACATATACACACTCAAACACACAGCCAGCGTGAGTTTTAAGCTGTCAGGTCCAGGACTCGAACCATGGTTGGCCATGCAGGAGTACAACAATGTAACTATTATGCCATCTTCTGGTCCCCTCAGTCCTTTTCTAACTCTTTTCTTAACTGCTTCCCTTTGACCTCATGTGCCTGAACCCTTCTGTGTTTTTTCTTGTACACATACAAACACACACACACACACACACACACACACAATTCTCAATTAAATCCTGGAAAATGACAGTCTAGTTTAAAGACAAGATTTATCTTTATGAATAAGCAGAGACATATTCGAGGGGGAGAATATGAATGCCATTTAAATTCAACAAAGGCCATCCCTCCCACATACACATACATAGGATGGGAAAATGAAGAAGAGATTGTGGCATGACCATACCCCAGTTGGGGAGTGCTTTCTCTCTCTCTGACTCTCTCCGGCAAGTGAGCATGCCCTTTGACAATTGGGGGTGGGGGAAAGCCGTTACAATTAGTAGTAAAATCTAGCTACTTCAACAGTTACTATTCAGCCCAATGTATGAATTCTGATTCAGGACCTTCATCTCATCTAATAAACCCTCTTCCTCAAGTCTGGGATCAATTGAGAGATCATTACTTTAGAAACTAAAGTCCAAACTAAAGTCTAGTGGTGCAAGTGGCACTGGAGCCATGTGGGAATGCCTGGAATTTGGATGCTAGATGGGCCAGAACAGGTGATCCTGGCTGGCTGAAAGGCTGGGGTGGGGCTAGGGATAACAGCATGATGAGACCCTATTAAGGATGCCTGTGCCTGAATGGCTTTTTGCCTCTCTTGCTTGCTATTAAAAAAAAGTAATTTTAATCCTAACTATTGCTTCTAAGAAGCAAATTAGAAAATGTGGTTTTAAATCTATGACCAATTGGTCATGCTACTATTTGACTCCTGAATTAGAACTTAAGGGCAGACCATAGCACACTGCTCCAACTCTCTATGCTTGACTTACCCGAATATGAGCAGAGCAGGTGTCAAAGGGCAGAGTTAGACATGTTTGATGCCCTTTCCCAAAGACACCAATCAGATGCATTTTTCTCTTTCCCAAGGGAACAGTGATTGGCAAACTGTGGGACACTGGAATTACTTTCAACTTCATGAGAAATTAAGTAGAAATAACCTTCATATTGGGAGCAATAAAGGATGGGAATTGTGTTCCAAACTAAGAGGGAAGTTTTCTTTCCTAAGAGCCTCAAGGCTACATATTTTCGACTAGTCCTATTAGTAAAGATATCTTTAACCAACTACAACAAAACAATTTAAAATTGATCTAGTGTCGTGTAGGAAAAATAGTGGAAGATGGCAGTAGAAAGGATGACGAGATACAGTATAAAAATATTTGGAAAATTACCTTGCTTTGCAAAGGGATCAGCATGCTTTAGGTAGTCAATTGATACTAAAAAAAAAAGACTGGCTAATAGATTCTAGCTGGGCTGTAAATTCCTTAAGGGGAGATACTAAGTCTTTTTCCATTTATGTAAAAGACTCTTAGAGCACCTGAGGAATCATTGGCACTTAATACCTGGTAGCTAGTTGACAATCCTTGAGTATTGTCCTCACTTCTTGAAGCTTCAGTTTCCTGTTTGGTGTTATATTTTATTTATTTCATATACATATGTGTGTATAAAGAATAAATCACAAATATATTCATGCTATATATACACACACAAATATATTTCAATTCTAATTAAACTACATAATGTATCTTCAATTGTATTTGTAATAATTACATAACCATTCATTGAAGCATTGGTTGTAGTAATTATAAATTAATTATGAAAGAGAATTGGTAAGAAAAATATACATAGTATCTATGGTATATATTATATATACACACAAACACATATTCAAATATACATGTTAAGACCCTATCATCTCTAAAAAATTATTATTTTTTTTAGTGAATCTTCCTCTTTCCCATGATAACTAGATCCTGCAACAACTATTTTGTCTTCTAGTTTTCTGACGCTTTTTTTTGATGGCTTTTACCTTGTTAACAAGCTCCTGATGAGCCTTTTAATATGTACTTTAATGTCCAAATTCATTGTGAGTTTATGGATAGAAAATGCTTCCAAAGAAAACCCCAGGCTGGGTTTCAGGTATTCTTAATTCTGTCTACATAAGAAGCAATAGTTAGATCATTTCAAAAGCATACGCCTTTAGGATTCAAGCTGTTAATGTTTGCCAACCAGACAACCACCCTTAATACCACTGCTGGTTTATTGACATAAACTCTTCGCTTCCCACAGCTTGTAATTGAATCCCCCCACTGCTTAATTGGAAATAGAATGACTCCACAACCAGATTTGAAACATCTTTTGAAGCTGATACGAACATCAGCACTCCCTTTTAAAAATAAAAATTATATCATTAACTGTGTTAAGTGAAGATTGGTGTTCTGGTGAATATCAGGAAATGAGCACACCCCAGGACTGTCTGAACACAGGGCAATTAGGGATGTCGTCTGTTTTACAGTGCATGTACACATGGACTCCCTCCTCGCCAAAGCATAAAGGCTAAAGCTGGATTCGTTTCTACCTTGCAAAGTCCTACTGTTTGCTGTATGCTGATCCCCTAAAAGACTTTTTCTCTTAAACTTACTCATATCCTTTGACCAGAAATTGTATTCAAACTCTCATTAAACAAGTCATTATCAAGTTTTATTACAAACTAGGCACTGATCTAGGTATGAGAGATAAATAACGTAGAACATGAAATTTTTAAAAATCAGGTATATTGTATATTATTTATGTAATATATAAGTATATGCATATATCTGCAATTCTATTGGACTAAAGAACATGTCTGAAACTGTATTTGTAATGACTGCATGGCTATTCATTGAAGCATGGGTTGTCATAGTAAATTAATGAACTAACTGTGAAAGGGGATGAGTAAAAGAAATTATGGTATCCATGGTTATGTCTTATGTAGACAATAAAATAATTTTGAAGCATGTTTAATACCAAGAGAGTATGTAAACAAGTATAACAATGATATTTTATTTACATATATGTTAATATTTAATACATGTACATTATCATCATCATGGACGATGGTCCACGGTACATTGGAATATTCTCAGGGTTTTTCAATAAGAGATTCATTTAATATAAATTGTCCGGTAATCATTTGTTTCCTGTGAGAATTATTTTATATATTTTTAAATATTTTATGATTAAAGTAATTAATACTGTATCTTGAAGTGCTCTGACTCACAAAAGATAGGCTATAGACATCTACCAGCCTTCTCCATCATTCTTCCTTGCCACCCCCTTCAGTTTTCCTTAAGGGCAGTAGGATGGTATAATTGATGATGAGCCTCAGCTCAGCAGTCAGACCCCTTGGTTTCATGCCCTGCTTCAGGCATTTACTAATTGTATAAATTGGGGGAAACTTTAATATGTGTAACTTAACTACTTTAGTTGAGAGAAAGCATTATTATCCCCACTATACCTATAAGGAAAATAGCTCTGGCACTTACTAAGAGCACAGCAAATTACCTGGACTTTTAATAATAAGAGCTAGCATTTCTTAACCATTTTATATTTCCTATGTTCTCTTCTCATTTTATGTCCTTCCTGTGTCATAGTCCCCTCTCTAACCTAGCCTTCATACTTGGACACTGGGTTGAATGCCCTCTTGTCCTGACACTTGTCACTATCAAGCCTCAGATGTTCCATGATAGGACCTCACACATCCCAGGGCCAGAAGATGGTGTAATGGTTACATCTCAAGACTCCCATGTAGTTGAACATGGTTTGAGTCCCAGACCCAGCAGCTTAAAACTCATGCCAGGCATGTGTGCATGCGTGCCCAAGATCCTGAAAGGAGAACGGAGGAGAAGGGATTGCAGCATGGCCATCCCCCTCCCGGGGGGTGGGGAGGAGCAGTGATTTCTCATTTTCTGTCTATTAAGTCTGCAGGTGTACTGGGGTAGAGACAGTCATTTATGAAACACCAACTCTGCACTATGGCTTCAGAGGTGTTAGACATTGTGATGTCCATGTGGCTCTCCATTAAGCCCCCTATTCTCTGGATGGGTTCTAGATGCAATGTTTTTATCACCTTCAAAATGAATCCTGCTTCACAGCTTTTACCACAGCTGTGCCTTCTGCATGAGATATGCTTCTTCCTGACAAATGAATGGTTCATTTCCTGTTTTACAGGTATCAGACCTGACCTTACCTCCTTGGAGAGGCCTTTCCTGAACACACTATCCAAACTAGAGGAGAGTAGGGGGTTGCCTTATTGCCTTGTTTTACTTTTATTACAAGCTCTAAATGCTAACTTCAATGGCAGTATTTATTTGGAGAAGCAGGCACTATTCCGGTTAAATGTTTGTTAATTGACTAATAAATTAATTGGGTTTGATATCCCCACAGGCTTAAGAAGAATTTGCCACAAAATCCAAAAGAGAGAATGCATTCATAGTACCCTAGGAATTCATTCAAATGCTAGTCAGTCACATAGTGAAAGGAGAACTTCTCTCAAAGTCTTCTTTTTCTCTCCAAGCATTTAATAAGCAATCTAGTCAGAGCCTCCAGAGGAAATAACTTCCCTTCCCAGGATAGTCCATTTTATAAGACTGACTAAAATGAAGTGACTGTCTGCTACTGAGCACTTGAGAATGAGGACTGTGTTCAATAAAGTAGCATGTGTAGCAAAATACTGAGGATGCTAAGAATAGACAAAGGTTTATTTGCTGTGAGATACGTATATAAATTTTCAGCCATGATGAAACCTATGATGGGGTAGCACAAAATGTTATAGAAGTATCAGGCTAGAGAGAGCTACCATATTAAGGAGATCTAGAAAGTCTTCCCTCAAGAAGAGATCATTGAGCTAGGATCTGAGGAGTGTGAAAATAGCTAGCTATATAGGAAGGGGGAAAGGAGGCTCTAAGCTTCTAGAGAAAGAACAGAATGTGCCTATATCCAGGGGCAGAAGGACAAGCTATGTGTGGGTTCCTGAAATAGAGAAAAACTATCCTTCTAGACTTATATGACTCTTCAACACTTCACTTCTGATACCAGGTGTACAGCTTTTTTTCCTATACCAAGTAGTCTCATATTCTCTACAGATACCAAACAAGAGTCCAACGATTCAACTCAATTCTGACACTATCTATTTGGAGAAAATGTAAGATTCCATGAGTTTAGGGCTCATTCCCACAACACTACTCCTACTTGTAATCAGCAAGTTGACTTGATGCCTTCCCTTATGGCTACAAACTGGGGGGGGTCCCACAATCCCTATTGTGTTTGATTATTTGCTACAATGGCTCACAGAAGTCAGGAAAACAGTTTACTTGCTATCATCAATTTATTGTAAGATATCATAAGAAACAGCCAAATAGAAGAGGTGCATAGCACAAAGTATGGGGAAAGAATGAGGAGCTTCTATGCCCCTTCCAGTCACGCCTCCCAGCAACACCAGGTGTTCACCAACCTGGAAGTTCTCCGAGCCTCATCTTTTTTGGGTTTTATAGATGCTTCACTATGTCAGTTTGATCGATTAAATTATTGATCATTGGTGATTAAGTCCATTTTAAGTACCTCTACCTTCCCTGGAGGCCCAGGGGGCTATATGTTCCAAGCCTTTAATCATGTGGTTTGTTCTCCTGGCAAGGACTCCAAACATCTGCCAATCATCTCATCAGCATAGAAAAAGACACTTATGACTTTGAAAATTCTAATGGCTTTACGGCCTATATACCAAAGAAAGGCACCAGGACAGATCAAGTGTCTGTTATCTCATGGGGTAGTCCTGCAGACCAAAAGACCAAATATATATATGTATATAATTTTGCAGGAAAATACTGCCCATACACCTGAGCAAGAGATACTGTGCATTAGGTCCTAGAAGGGTCAACTTGCTCCAGTTTGGCTAGGGCTTTCCCAGTTTTCGCACTCAAATTCCTACACTTGGGGAATCTTCAATCCTGGGATCACCAACTTAGGTCACCATACCTCAGATTTAGAGGATTCCTACTATAGTCCTCTTCTAGCTACAGCTCCCTCAATAGAATACAATGTCTCCAGAACCAAGGGGACAGGTCCATACGAAGGTCCCGCCTTCTGGACCTTGATCCATTTAACGCCCTCCCTGCCCCCCAGTTTCTTTCCCTAAAAGTCCCAAGCTTGCCTTGAGATCTCCTGCACGCCTCGTGCCCATCTGCTGTTTAAAGAGGTACTACACCGTCAGTGCATGCACCTCTTAGCCTGAGCAGCTGTCTGTGGGAGTTAGAGACAGTGCTTGGAAATGCAGGCTGGGGTTCCATACACATTCTCCTGAGCTCCTGGTGACATAAGATGAAGCACCATGAGTTGGGATGGGAAAGGTAGCACAGCATAGTCTAGGGCTCAGGGATTGACTTTTCCCACTCTAGTACATAGCCATATACATTTCCAAGGAGTCTGAAATTCCTAATTCCTACTTAGTTTCCAGGGCATTATGTAGGTTTACCATTCATAAGATCTAGAACATGGGGACCAGCAGGCAGCATAGCGGTTAAGATACTGTACTCCCACAGCACCTCATCCCAGGACAATGGAGAAGAAACTGTGGCACAGCCATCTTCCCCGGGGTGATTTCTCACTTTTCTTCTCATTGTCTCTGTCTCTCTCCAGTGCACACACCCTATGGCAAAAACATCTTTTTTTAAAAAAGATAAGAACATGGATGTATTTAATTGTCTAGTAGTTTCCTTTATATCTTTTATAAATTCAGACTTATGGGATGTGATCCATCATTTGTACTACTGCTTGAGGTGCCACAAATGTGCAAGGAACTGAACAATGGAGGAAAATGATTCCTAACGAACAAAAGTCACCATAAAAGCATCCTAAACCACAGTAATTATCAAATGCTTTAGGAGTCCTTCACTGTATCACCTAGGTCTGCCTTTAGGACTGAAGAGCTTACTATCACAGCTGCTGGGAGTAGCCATCTCTGGAAATTGCTTTCTGCTGGAGAGTTGTCTCACCCAGAGGCTACTTTAATTTAGGACCATTGAGAAGTGCCAATGCTTTCTGAGGGACAGAGACTGCTTCACAGTCCAACTTCTCACTCCCCGCAATCCAGTTTTCTGGCCTTCACCCACAGGTGCAGTGTTAATCTCAATGTTACCTCAGTCCTGTAACCTGATCGGCTTATAATTATCATTTTATTATTAGCCAAGCTCTGGTCAGGGTTTTTCCACAAATTGTTTTAATTATCATAATAATCTGGTGAAGTAAATGCTCTTATTGACACCAATTTTTAAGATGATGCCGCCAAAATGACTTAAACCACATGGTTAATACAAGATCACGCAACTGATAGAGAAGACAATTCCCGTATTAGCAAGGTTTGGGACTTTCTGTAGCACTAACAGGTCTTTACTCCGCCTATTACACAGATCTTTAGAATAAAAGTGCTAAATACCATCTTCCCCACTTCATTCTCAAATAGTTGTACTTCTCTGCATTTCAATTTTCACCTCAATAAAATGGGAAGATATACACTCCTGTCCTAAAAAGTAACAGTAATTATTTAAATCACTTTCAGTAAATTCCTAGTGATAGCACGTTTCCGTGAAATCTTAACTCTCTTCCTTCTGCACAGAATTCGAACCCTTTTTAATGAAAATATGCAGGACTGGCTATGAAGAGTCAGCCTTAATACTGTAATGGCCTCTCTAGTATTACCAGGAGGACGGCTAGTAACTGACTCGGTTTGCCAACTACATCCATCACATCCCACTTTCTCTGCAGACAAAAGAAAGGCTTGAGGGATACGACCTGTTAACAGGAGCCTTTTGCTTGGAGAGTAATTAAAGGCATAGCCTAATGTTCTTTCTGATAAAGTCCTCTAAGTTCTTACTACTGCCGTAAGGACCTAGCAGTAAAAAGAAAAAATAAATAAAAAATAAAAAGAGAGACATTAAAAACAAAGAATCCAGTTTTATCCAACCAGGTCCTTCTTAACCAAGAAAAAAAAGCTTGGGCGGGGCTGCGACAACCACCTGGCTCCCTTCTGGCTTCTGAAAACCTCGACAAGTTCAAGTCATGCCAGTGAGTCCTCGTTAGCATCTAACACTCCCGTCTTAAAGGTAGTGGCCTTGCAGAGAGGATATACTCTGCAGTTTGATGCAGTTTTGAGTGCACTGGAAAACAATAGCTTAGACACCAGGGAAAATGATATCCTACTCCACAAGTCTTCTGTCATCTGCTCTGTGATTGGAAATAAGATGGGGAGCAGTTTCCCAAATACTGTATGTTACTGAGCAGATGTATAAGAATCAAAGGGAAAATGGTTGCCAGGGAGACAAGACACTCATGCCAACTCTGTTGCAGACTAATCATAAAATGTCTCCAGGGGGCATTGTATAGCCACAAGCGCAGTCAGGAACACAGCCAAGCCAGGAATCCAGATGTTGCCCTTGGAACTGGGCACCCATTTCGGGAGCTGGCATCTGCCTTCTGCCAAACAAAATGCGTGTGGCCACATCTGCTCACTGCAGAAAGTTAACACACACTAAAAGCAGAGGAAAGGTTGCCATAAAATGATTTGGCACTAAGCATGGGGAAGATATTAAATATTAGATAACACTTCTGTTAACCCTGGGTACATTTCTGCATTGCTCTTTTCTAACTCACCCATATCCTCTCTCACAGCAATTTCCATTCTGTTCATCTGAGAAGAATCTTGCTTGCAAATAATATCTGAATTATTTACAGTCTACCTAAGCACATTTGACAGCAAAAGAGAAAGTTGAAATAGACTAGTTTTTCCAATTAACCCAATAAAATACAGCTTTTACTTTACAGCTCTTAAAGAAGACATGATATACATTCGTATCTGAGGCTTTGCTATTAAATTACCATCTCCGATAAAGAGTGGATGGCCACAAGGTATTTTCAAAGTGTTTATGTTCGCTTTCATCTATTCTCGCTTGGAATGATGAGGTTTTTGAACAATAAGTTACGGTATTTTAACATCTCAAGAACTTTTTTATGACCAGACAAAAGTTCAATGAGGTATAATTTAAACATGTACTGTGTCTGATTCTGTGTATGTGCCTAACATTTTACAGTTCACAGGACTGTTTCCTCTTCCTTTGTTATTCTTACCTCTAACAGTTGGTGAGAAAGGTACTACTCTTTTTTTTTTTTTTTAAGTTGAGGACACTGAAGCAAGAAAGGTTTAAAGATTTCTTCAAAGTCAAAAAGTAAGAGAGTACTATATATGTATTGCCGATCACAATTCTTTGTTTTCTGCACTAAAAACAATTATTTTCTTAAATATTGAGGAAAAGTGATCAAGACTTACTTACCTACACACGGATGTCAAGATTTGAGTGGACTCCACTGAGTTGGAAGTTCTCCTTCGATGTGCTTGGCTCTTCTATACAAATCACCATGAACAGCATTTTAAAACAACATGGGAGGCTAGTACAGGGTGGCCGAACTAGTCTTCTACTTGGAGTCTCTCGAGGCAAAAATCAAGATGTTGACAAGCTGCGTTCTCTTCTGGAGGTTCTGGGGATAAATTCCCTTTCAAGTTTCTTCAGGCGTTTTTGAAATCTAGCTTCTTTCAGGTGTAGGTTGGGTTGGAGGATTTGTGACCTCCCTGGCTGTCTGCTTGGGGGGCGGGGGAGGTCATCCTCATCTCTTTGAATCTGACACTTTCTTTTTTAGTTGTTCCCTCCAGGTGCAAAACAGCAACTGCATATCCAAACTCCTATGTTTCGAATTTTTTTGACTCCTCTTCTGCCCTTTTATTCTGCTCTTTAAAGGTCTCTTGCAATTAAATCAGACCCACCTGGATAATTTCCATGTCTTAAGATCAATTGAAACTGATTGGACTTTAAATACAAATGCAAACTCCCTTCCTAGAAGTACCTACATTTGGTATTTGATTAAATAACCAGGGTTCCAGATTTTGGGAGGAACAGAAGTATCTTTAGAAGGAAGGGTGGTGCAGTGGTTAAGGGTGCTGGACTCCCACATGGTTGGCCACAGTTCAAGTCCCAGACCTAGCAGCTTGCTTTCTCACTTTCCCTCTCTCTCTCACTTTCTCTCTCTCCCCCTTTCTGATCAAATTAAAATAAATAAAGTTAAATAAAATAATTCTTAAAAAAAATTAAATTCTGCTTAACATACAACTAAAAATGTGGTCCTTGGACCAAAAACATCAGCATCACCTGGAAGCATGAAATGGAGTTTTAGGCCTCACCTCAGATGTACTGACTCAGCAATTTGTCAGAATCATAAAAAGATCCATACGCGTATTAATAAGAAGCACCAGCTTAGAACATAGCTCTTTTTTTGCAATAGCAGTAGCAACAGACATTGGGTTGCAGAAAGAGGCAGACCATCCAGTTCTTTAATTCTTTCTTGTGAGGATTTCATCTCTCCCTTTCTGACAGGAAGAAAAGGGGTCAGATAAGGCCAAAGGCAACATTCTGGATCATGGCCTAAAAGTGTAAGCAGAGCTGCACCCTGCTGAGCTGTGGAAGGAAAATAATTTCTCAGAGCATTTGCAATGGAGCTTTTGATGGTTTATTACTTCTTAGCCTTTAGCATTCTTAGTGGCACTTCTTTGCTGCTGAGAGTGGACAATCTTGAGAATATTATGAAATCTTTTAGTGTTTGTTTATGGTGCATGGCTGAAAAGTTTGAAACTTTAAATGAAAATAGATCCTCGGCAGAGCAGGGATAACAGTTAGAGGACAAAAATCAATTTTGTTTTAGATGGAGGGAATTATGCACCATCCGATTGTTACAATATGGTGCATTATTTAGACTGTATCTCACCGGGGCCAGCTTTCTACGACTGCATATTGATTTCATGTCCACTTAGCTGTAGACTGAGATGGGACTATAAGGAAATCCAAGTGCTGGTGGTCAAAGGTTTAAGCCTATGCTCAGCTGCCCAGAGCTAATCAACCTTACCAGGAGAGTGCTGAAACAACTAACGGACCCTCCACTGGGTGCCAGCATGCTAACAATATGGCCACTCCTCAGTCTTGGGTATAATGCACAATAATGTAAAGTCGATGCGATGAGAAAATGGTGAGATCAGAGTTCTACTGAGACTTGGTCACTAATGACAAAAAGAATAGCTGCTGAGAAAAAAAGAGAGGGATTAGATTGTATAGTGCTCGAGTTTAGGATGTGATTGTATATATTGGTGGCAGAAGAGGAGAGGTGGAAGGGAGAGGCATTAAATTCAGGAAGAAGCCACACCACACATTGTTTTTAAAATTATGTATTTAATTTATTTACTACGATTATTCAATTTGACCAGAGAGACAGAGAGAGAGAAAACAAACTACCAGATCTGGAACTTGAACCACGGTCGGCCATGTGGGAGTCCAGCACCTAAATCACCACACCACCTGCCAGCCCTTCACACCACACTTTTAATAGTTCAAAGTTAGAAAAACCTAGCATCCATCTTCAAGAACGGATATGACTGACATAATGCAATATATAGCCTTACATATTACGTTAAAACTGCACTATTATTTCTGATTATGCTTTACATAAAGCTTAATATAAATTTCGTTTATATCTTATATTTATAATATATTTATTTCTAATATTGTCCCTAATGGTAACACATCCAATACTGAAATGGGAATGTCCCTCTGATACTAAAATTACTAATATCAATGGGCTAATATTACTACACTTAACAAGCATGTATCGAGCACCATCTCTTTGCCAGATGCCAGTCTGTGTACTATGGATCAAAAAAATGCATAAAGTCTATGTTTCTAGAAGCTTGCCATGAGGAAAGGCAAACAGACATGCAGACAATTGTAAGTTTATTTGAAGACAGCACACTTGGTAACAAACTGAACTACAATGCTGGAAGCCACACAGCTAAAGGCAGGTCTGGATCCCCAGGTCGGCTTAAAAACACACCAAGTATATTCATGCATGCCCAAGATCCTGATGAACTGGAAGGCTGGGGAAGGGAGACCTAGCATGACAAGACTTCCTTGAGGATGCTTCTCTCTTATGCATGTACATATATGCACTATCATCCATAAAATAATTTTTTAAAAGATAATTTGGAATGAATAGTAAGAGGTAAATGGAAATTGCCATGAGACCACAGATGAGGAAATGGACAAATCTGGGAGACTAAGGGTGGGAATATGGAAGACCTCAGGTGAGCAAGGGAGCATCTTGCTATGTCTTAAAGGGCAAAAAAAGAAAAAAAAACAAAAACAAAAACAAAAACAAACAGAGTAGAAGAATTCACTGGCAAAGTAAAATAAGTAAATTTTTCTTTTTTTAAGACCCCCCAAAGTAAGTGTAGATTTTAGCACAGGTGAATTAAAGCAACTCTAGAAATTAGTGCACAGGTGGGAATATCTTAATTTCATAAGGAGAGCAATTGGGGGGGCAGGGAAGGACAATGAAGAAAAAAGTAAATTTGAGAATAAGTTATTATATGTTATTATGTTGTAATGCCTTTACTTTATAAATTCTAATGTCATGCAAATGTTCTGCTTACTGTCCCAAAGCAAAATTATTCACATTTTACAGATGCAAAAGTAGAGACCCATGGAGATAAAATGTTCTGCTCAAAGTTTTAGAACAAATAAGGGTTAGAAACACCAATGCTGCTCTTTTCACTACCACCTATGGCTTCCCACAAAATAGTTTCATTTTGTCTCTCCTGGCTAATGCTTTCTGGTGAAATTTCAAACCTGGATAACTGAATTAAAAAATGTGCAGCACAGAGCCCAGTGCTTGCTCCTAGAAATCAATTAATCGATATAAGGTCTCTTTACTTCTTCCTTCTAAGAAGCTACATTGTCACCACTCTCACGTAAACTCTCTGCATGTTAAGCGGTAGAACCATCAACACCTCCTCTCTCATCTTCTAACCCACTGACCAACTCCCTCCAGTCTAGCCTTCTAAATTGATCATCCTGAGAAATGGCTTCACCAGTCCTTTGTTCTAAAATCTGTAAGAGTTTATTAATAATAACTAACATTTTAAGAACGTAATGCACAGCAACCTCTGAGCTCACAGTTTTGCATATATCATCTTGTTTAATATTCGAAACAATTCCTTTGAGGTAAGCACTCTTATTATCTCTCTTTTTAGATAAAGGGGTCATAGTCCAAACAGTGACAAGGTCAGGCTTATTTACACAATTAAAGAAGCAGGGGTCTTGATTCATCATGACTCTTATTTGGGGTACGCACGCTCTCAACCCTTAAATGTAAGCTGCCTTCTGTAGCAAGTTGATAGCCCAAAAAGGAAGAAATATGAAAAATTTATTTAGTACCTAGAGTCAATAGAACATTTTTTTCTGATTTGATATCTGGGCCAGGGGAGATAGAAGTATATCCAGTGAAAATTAAATTTTTTGCATTTGGGGAAAGTAACAGGGCATTTTCTGAATAAAACAGCACTCGCTGTCTCTTGCTTTCACTCTTTCTTTAAGGGCTCAGAATCAATTGCTTTGCTTTCCTTGGCTAGAATCATTTTAGGCAACGGGTATCATCGTCACCATCAGCAGCAGCAAATATGATCATTAGGCTTTAAATTGCCCTTACATTCTCTGCTGCTAGTTTCCTAGAGCAGTTGGATTTAAACTTGGTTATTACATTACAAAATGGAATGTGTTAAGTTTGCTCAAGTTCCGCTCTGGAGTTTACATCGGAGTGCTGCGATTATACAGTATTTGGATTAGAGCTAAAATTGACATTTTCTTAGAACATATAAAGATTAGATTAAACTACTTCCCAAAATAAACAAAGACTAAGAAAACCCCAGTCAGCTCAAAGGTCCTAAAATACACCTTTGACATCACATACACACGTAATTCTACATGCAGAAGCTTCCATGCCTAAGTCATAGCCACAGAAAATGTTGCTCAATGATAACATTTAGTGCTGAATTAAGTCCATCTAAAGTCCTTGGACATGTTGACAGCCAGGGAATCCCCACAACATGGACCTGAGGGTTTTTAAAATGGATCAAAGGAGGTGCCTTCTTGTTATAGTAGTGATCAGGTCCTTGTATTGCTATTTCGTACCTCTCTTAAATTTTATTTTCTATGGAAATTTAAATTTTCATCAATACAATTTTTCTTCTATAAGGTAGTGGTTCTAAAATGATAGCTGGTCAAATGTAGTTTTATTGGTCCACCCTCAGATAGTTCTAGAGATGGGACCCAGGAAGGGACGCCTCATGAATTATATTTGCTTAATATGTGCAAATACATCCCTACCCAAGTCTCACAGGTAGGTCTGTGATGGGTCATTTATGGGCTACATTTTGAGAAACATACTATAGAGAAAGAAAAATGGCTTTTGCAGTTAAGGTTTGAATCCTGTGCTCTGCTAGTGAAGAATTCCATGACCTTGAGAAAAAGCCTCTTACCCTGGCAGCCTCCATTTCCTCATTTGTAGAATAGAGATAAGACAACCTGGCAGAATTGTTATGACAATGAAAGTTAAGGCACGTGGATCATCTGTGTTGTGCTTTTCAGTTGTGCATACTCAATGAAATATTGTCCATTAAGAATGCTGTTATTTTGGGACCAGCAGTTAGAGTAATGGCTGTGTTGCTGGACTCCCACGTAGTCGACCACAGTTCGTGTCCCGGACCCGGTGGCTTAAAACACGCCGGGCGCGTGTGCGTGCATGCCCAAGATCCCAAGAGGAGAATGGAGGAGAAGGGATTGCGGCGTGGCCATCCCCCCTAGGGGGTGATTTCTCGCTTTCTATCTCTCTCTCTGTCTGTCTGGCGAGCGCGCGCGCCCTATAGCAAAAACCTCTCAAAAAAAAAAAAAAAGAATGCTGTTATTTTAATAAAATGAAAAATCAGGATGGTGACAAACATAGCTAAATTCTGCAATGCAGAGTATCACACACTCTCTTTTTTATTATCATCATATTAAATTGACAAAACTACAACTTTATAGGTAGAGTGTGATCTTGGTACCTGTATTTTGCAGCGAACAAATCAGAATACTGATCACTCCTAACAACTCAAACATTTGTTATTTTTTTCAGGGTGGGAACATTCAAAATTCTCTTCCAACTTTTGTGATGTACACAATAAATTGTGTTATGTATAGTCACCCCACAGTGTTGGCGCATTATAGAATTTTTTGTTCCTATCTGTCACCCGCTCTCTTATCCAGGGCAAAAGAATGCATTTCTCCCATCCATCTCTACTGACTACCTCCACCCAGCCTAACCATAGCACATACATGTATACAAACACTCCTTGGAAATAAGCACATCTTTTTAACAAATTCAAATTCCATGAGCACTCACATAACATTAGTTAAAATGGAATACTCAGTGACTGAGAAGTGTTAATATGTTTCTGGATTACTGGATCCCTTTTACAATTCTCCACCCAACTCTACAAAATCTGTTCTCACTCTTCTGACCTGTGATCAATGGGTCTGTGAATCAGAGGTTGTGAATTTGTAACCTAAGCTACACCTTAAGAAAAACCATTTCAATGTAAGCTTTGAAAAAATAAATTAAGGACAATTCCTCTGCTTTATGATTTTAACATCATAGTTAATTACCGTGACCAATTCACTTAATTGATTTCAACTTAATACAACAAATGTTAAGAGCTATCTGTAAGCCAAAATCAATGCTGGTGGCCAATATGAATTAGAGGAAGTAAGAAAAAACATGTTCCTTGTTCCCTTTGAGCAATTAAGCTAGAAGGGGATATTGCGTTAGGCATATTTTAACATAAATTTACAATTATTATAGCAAATTAGTATAAGATTTCAGGAATGTACAAAACCAGAAGAATATATGGACTTTGGGAATATCAGAAAAGATGATTCCTTTATGATGAGGAATTAGGGACTCCCTCATAGTTTTGTTGTTAGAAAAAAAAATTTAATGGTCACTGAGAGTCTTTTCTTTTGCCATAAGTCAATCATAAACAATGTGCCATGTAAATATTTCTGACTTGGGCTTTAAAAAATGATTAAATTTAATTAATTAATTAATTAATTAATTAAATTAAGTTTTGACCAGAAAGAGAGAGGGAAAGTGAGAAAGCAAGCTACCAGGTCTAGGACTCGAACCACAGTCAACCGTGTAGGAGTCCAGTGCCTCAACCTCCACTCCACCTACCAGTCCTTCTGATTTTGTTTTTAGTCTCCACTGCAAGTTTACAATACCTTGTTCATAAACTTTATAAACAAGGTGGAAGAGAGGAGAACTATTTCAATCTTAATAAGCAAATTCTGTTTCCACACATACATTGGTAGTGGCCTTAACATATAAAATAGTTAAAAGTAGCAACTGAAGAGTATTATCCAAGTAACATATGGTATATGTTAAGGCCGACTTCAATCTGACTATCATTATCTAATAATGTGAATAAAATATCCTAATAGAAGGATATCTGAAAAATCTTTAAAAGCAGAGTGCTCCAGTCTTCCAATTTTTAATCTAATTTAAGACCTTTGAATACTCAATGTGCCTGAATATCAGTGAAGAGTTTCTGACATCTTGATACAGTAAAGTATAATTTATCCTGTCATCTTTTGCTGTTTAGCATTGGAAATCTCACTTTTGAATTTGAATATACATGTCTTAATTTATTTCAAGTACCTACAGAGCCCAAGCTCCTTGTGGAGGAACACCAGCTCTAACATAATGCAAAACAGCCCCCTACTGCTTACTACCGCCTACATAATTTCTTTTATTCCACATGCAATGTAGGCATATGAGCATGGACATATTGCTAATATACGATCATTTGCAGACTTTTTTAAATATCATGACCTTCCACATTTCTGAGGCTTTGGCCATGAGCTTTCCTATGCCTGAAATGTCATTTGTCATCCTCTATTGGCACTATAATTCATATTCATATCCAAAACCTAGTTCGAGTCTTCATTCATCTAGTAACCATCCAATCATTCCACTAGACTTGGAAAATTATCCACACCCTCTTGCATGCCAACTCTGTACCACAAGCAAATTTCTATGGTTCCATTAAACTATGTATCTGCCCATCCCACTCAGGGCTGACTTCATAGGCATGAAACCAGTTACCCCCTAACATCTTCAGAAAGGTTTTACTTGGATAATACTCTGCAGTTGCTACTTTTAACTATTTTATACTTTAATCTTAGAATCTGTCCTTTGTAGGATGGAGCATATACCTGAGCCTTGGAGCCTTGATTTATCAGTGATCCAACTTCCTATAGGCTCCCAAGAATAGATTGTCAGCAGTCCACACTTTCACCCTGAGACCCCTGTCCAGCCAGTCTCTTCCTCCCCATCCTGACCCTGCTGCCTCTGCCATCCTCCACTCCCTGCGGGTGTTGGAGGAGTTGGGTACACACGCCCCACAGCCTCTTAGGTAGGGCCATGTGGCAGCCATCCCACACTGGACTGACAGCACTCCAGAGAATCTGGCAGATGACTACCAGAGAGAGGCTGCCTCTTGGTAAGAACAATCTCTCCAACCTCTCTCCAGGTACCTAGCATCTCCTGGCACACAGGTTTGAAAACCCTTGGTGGGAGAAGGGGTGGCTGTCCATGTGCCATAAGTTGGGGTAGCTGGTTTAAGAGAAAGGGAGATGACTAGCTCTACTTTCATTTGCATCCCTGGTTAGGACATTTCACTGGTTTGGCAGTCAACAGGACTGTTTACTCTGGGGTAACTGTGAGAGTCTGTACCCACTCCATGAGTATCCCCTTGCTCAGGGGCGCTCCCTCTCCTGAGTCTTATCAGGAATGAGAATCTGTTCCTCCTTCCAACATCTTTGAGTCTGGCTTGTGTTGTCTCTTCTGAACAGCTCAAAGCACCCTCCAAGGTCGGGCCAAGTAATAAGAGTATGCAGTTTCAGGATTCTGCATAAAGTATAAGTGCTGATGTTTACATTTGAAATTGTCATTGTACGATATGAAGATCGATAATAAAACTGCTAATTGTGTGTGTGTGTGTGTGTGTGTGTGTGTATTAAACTTAGAATGCCATTTGCTGCAAATTTAAAAAAATAAATAAATAAATAAATAACACAAGACCAGCCCATACCATGCTGGTTAAGGTAACTGGATCCCACAGGGCTAACTATATGGTTGAAGTCCTAGACCTGGTAATTTGATAAACTCTCAGGGCATGTGTGTGCATGCCAAAAATCCTGAAAGGAGAGAAAAAAGGAGGAGAAGGGATTGCAGCATGATCATTCTCTATGGGAAGGAATACTTTCTCACTTTTTCTCTCTCTCCAACTCTCCCCCACCTTATGGCCTCAGTGTACCCTCTGACAAAATTAAAACAAAACAAGAACAAAAACCATCATGACAAGTGGAGAAGGAAAGACCACGGAAAAAAGAAAAATCTTGAATGTACACAGTACCTTTTTCCCTGCTTTTCATTTTATTTATTTATCTTTTAATTTATTTTTTGGTTTTTGTTATAGGGCACATGAGCTCACCAGACAGAAAGAGAGAAATCACCCTCCCATCCCACCAGGGAGAATAGCCATGTGACAATCCCTTTTCCTTTAATCTCTTCTCAGGATTTTGGGCATGCATACACACATGCCTGGCATGATTTTCGAGTTGCCAGTTCCAGGACTAGAACCACACAGTAGGTCATGTGGGATTTAGTGCCTTAACCTCCATGCCACCTGCTGGCCCTTTTCCTGCTTTTTAATCTCTACTTTTTTTCTCCCCCATCCAGAACCACCAGTTCTGTTCCTACTTAAAACTGAGTCTCAGGGCTGGCAAGTGGCATGGTGATTAGGTGTGCTGGACTCCCACATGGCCGATGGCAGTTTTAGTCCCGAACCTAGTGGCTTGCTTTCTCACTTCTCTCTCTCTCTCTCTCTCTCTCTCTCTCTCTCTCTCTCTCTCTCTCTCTCTCAAATTAAAATAAATAAAGTTAAATAAAAATAATTCTTTAAAAACAAAACAAAACATGGGACCAGCAGATGGTGTGGTGGTTAAAGCGCTGGACACTCCCACATGGCCGACCATGGTTCAAGTCCTGGACCTGGTGGCTTACTAACTCACTTTCTCTCTCTCTCTCTCTCTCTCTCTCTCTCTCTCTTTCTCTCTCTGGTCAAATGAAAATAAATGAATGAATAAAAAAATTAAAAAATAAAATAATTATAAAAAAAAAAAAAAAAAAAAAAAAAAAAAAAAAAAAAAAAAAAAAAAAAAAAAAAAAAACAAAACATGAGTCTCTTTAAGTTGGGCATATGCTTTTTTTATCTTGCTATTCTGTGTTGAGCATAATTTCTGGCATTTATCACATAGTCTATAAATGGTTTTTCTTTTTGAGATCCTTTGCATTAATTTGCTTTATGTCGTATATGAGTGCATCTGTACATACCTGAATATATATCTATTATGGTTATACTTATACATATAAGATATATGCATGTATCTATATCTATATCTATATATCGATATATATATAAGTACTGGAAATATATACATATAGATGAAATATATACGTATAAAATATTTTAAAAACTGATTCTCCAACATTTTTATCTGTCAGTTGTCATTCTATACCAAGAGACTACTTCTTCAGTCTCTGTAAATTAATTTGATAGGTCATTAATCCACATGATAATTTAATCAATACTGTATTAAACAAACTATAAAAAGTAAATTAATATCAAGTAAGCAGATTCATTGCACTCCAAGATTTCAGAATATGCATTTCAGCAAATTTCTATGAGACATGAGTCCTGTTTACAACAGTTATGAAAATCTTAACTGATTTTTTTCTTATTGTTTATACTTTGATTCATTGTGAATGCTAAGATGAATATGAATACTATTATAATTTTTGGTTTGTCTACTTTCCAAGTACATAATAATTTTTTAACACCTGTAGCTAAATGCAGACAAAATAGAATGTGGTATAAGCAGATGTCTTTTAATATGATTTTTTCCAGAACATTAGCTTTTAAGTAGCTTATTTTTCCTGCAGGCAACACTTACATTTGTTTAAAAAGTAGGAAATATGTTTAATGGTGCATATATAGAGACACACCAACTTATACAAGTAGACATACATAGTCTCTTACACACTGAGACACAAAGTCATACATGCAGACACAGATAAAGGCATATATGAACACAGAGACACAAACGTCTGCAGAGGCATGTATACACAGGCATACAAATACATGTAGAATAACACACACAGCACATGCACACACAGACATGTACTCATGCATATACACACTGAAGCACACACTTAAACAAATGCAAACACACAAAGATCTGCATATTCAGGCACAACTTTACACACACAGATCAAATTATATACAGTTACACATCTGCATGCACACACCCACACCTGATAGCCACAAACTAACACATACGTAAATATATGAGAACATATACATTCACGTGCAGATAAACACAAACTCATGCACATCGACACTTACATACACACATATATTCACACCCCTTTTGCCACTTGCCTTTGGAGTTTAGCAGAATTGTTTGAAATAAAAGAGGAGTAAAAGCTAAAGAGATGTTTCAACAAAAGAGAGGAATACAAAAAAAAAAAAAAAGAAAAAAATACAAAATCAGGGCCTATACAAAGAGCCTATCCTTTTCTTCCCAATAATTAAGTAATTTCAGCTAGCACTCAGTAAATGTTCCCTGAGCATCTATTATATGTCAGGTTCTGTCTAAATGCCATGATTCAAATGAAGTATATATCTTATTGACATGGACGAGTATAAAACCTTTCTTTCATTTTCTAATACATCATAAATATTTTGTAGCATCATTGAAGCATGATGCTGTGTCATAAGAATTCAGAGAAAATCCCTTTAAGGAAAGAAAAATATATCCACAGGCCCTTCTTTCTTCACACTCCCTCTCTGTGTTATTTTTTTTAACCCCAAACAAAGGATAAATGGTTCTTGAGAAACTATAAAATATCTCTCCCTCATCTGTCTTCTTGCTGTTTCCTCCTGTCTTTGCTATTTAAATTGGTTCATAACCTTCTTTTACATGTGTGTGTTTCTTGGTATGTTTATTTTGTTGTGTTTTGTTTTTCAGACATTTTCTCTTGAATGATGCAACATAAGGGAGAAAAATGATAATAAAAAGTGAAGAGGTAATTGACATATCCTCTATTCTTCCTTCTCCCCTTGCTTTGTAGAATGTGAGATTAGAGCTCAAGAAGATAGAATGATATTTGCATTTTATAGAAGGCTGTTACCCAAATCACATGTGTTGTATTTTCTGCTACTCAGCATTGTAAACTATGTCCAGTTTTCTAACTGGCAAACTAAACATAAACATAATTCCTCACTTGTAACCTTGGCAAATAATTAACTTCCTAATAGGAATGATAAGAGACTACATTGATCTGGTAGTATACATAGAGTCAAATAGGATCTTTAATAGAATACCAATACATAGTACTTGAAGCTCTAAACAAAAGTCAGAGAGTTTTTAATATATATTTTTCCTACTGAACTTTAGTTGTTAAAAACTCTATACTCTTTTTTTTTTTTTTTTTTTTGCTATAGGGTGCATGTGCTCACCAGAGAGACAGAGAGAGACAGAGAGACAGAAAGTGAGAAATCACAGCCTGGGGGGATGGCCACGCTGCAATCCCTTCTCCTCCATTCTCGTCTTGGTATCTTGGGCACACACGCACACGTGCCCGGCGTGAGTTCAAGCCACTGGGTCCGGGACTCGAACCACGGTCGACTACATGGGAGTCCAGCGACATAGCCATTACGCTAACTGCTGACTCTTACTTTTAAAAAGATAATGTTCATTATCATATTAATTTAACAGGTGAAGAAACTGAAGTGGATAGAAATTTTATCTGTGGTGGGGCCAGCAGGTGGTATGGTGGTTAAGGGCACTGGACTTCCACATGGCCAATTGCAGTTCGAATCCTGGACCTAGTGGCTTGCTTTCTCTCTCTCTCTCATTTTCTCTCTCACTCTGTCCCTCTCTGGTCAAATTAAAAATAAATAAATGAAGTTAAATAAAATAATTCTTAAAAAAAAAAGAGAGAGAGAGAGATCCTGAGATGGAAATGAAGATTTTCTGCTGAGACTTTCCCCCTCTAGACTCATTTCTTGTGGGAAAGGCACAAACCCAGGCCAGGCCCATCCTGAGATGGATACCATACTTCAGATCTGAAATATTGGTTTCCTTGACCCAAAATGAAGATTTTCTGCTAAGAGTTCCCCCTCCAGACTCATTTCTAGTGGGTAGGGAAACCTGTGTCTCCTTCTCTCTTTTTCTCTCTGTCTTGCTGTGTCTCCCTGTTACTTTTCTTTTTTTTTTTCTTTAATTTTTAAGGTAAAGTATTCTCAGGGCTCTCAAGCCTCTCCTTTATTGTGCTAATTGAGCCTTTCCCCATTTTGCTTAGGAAAGGCACAAACCCAGGCCCTGCCCAGCCTGAGATGGATACTGTACTTCAGCTCTGAAATACTGGATTTTTACTTTTCAAAATGATCATTTTATGTTTTTTTTATCATTTTTTTCTTTCTTCTTTTTTATGTTATCTTTCCTTCTTCTTTCTTCTTCTTTAATTCTTTTTCTTTTTTCCTTATCTTTATTCATTGGCTGATAAGCCTGTACGCACTATGTGTCTAGACAGGTCCAAGTGAAAGATTCCCAAACATCTGAATACCACTAGGGTCAGAATATTCCTCTATTTGCACTGAATCTAATGCACAAAAACTGAGAGTGGAACAGAAGAAAGATTGCAGATCAACTCCGTTGGCCTGCCTCTGAAGGCTCAGATTAAACTTCAAGATTCAGGAAGAAATGCACCATCCATCAGATGATTAGAAATCACCACAGGGCCACAAAAAATATGAGAAAGCAAGAAAATATCTCTCCTCCAAGTGAAAAGAATAAGTCCTTTTCATCCTCAGACAGTACAATGAAACTCATGGAAATGTCTGATAAAGAATTTAGAATATTCAAAATGACAAAACTAACAGAGATGGAAGAAAAGAGAGACAATGAACTGCAGAAGAGGCAGGAGAAAGGAGCTGACAAGTTCCAGGAGGCGAGGAAATTCTTCAAGATCTTAAAGAAGAAATACACACTATAAAAAAGAATCAAATGGACCTGTTAGAGATGAAGGGTATAATATGGGAAGTCAAAATCTCTCTTGAAAGTATTAAAAGCAGACTAGATCATACAGAAAATAGAATCTCAGGTGTAGAAGATAGAATTGCTGGCCTAGAAAAATCCACCATGAAGACTGAGAAAATTACCCCCAAAAATGAGAATAATATATGAGCAATACTAGATACCATCAAATGTCCAAACATCCAGATAGTTGGTATCCCAGAAGGGGAAGAGACTCATAAGGGTATTGATAATCTATTCCATGAAATCCTGCAAGAAAACTTTCCAAACCTAGAGAGGCATTCAACGATCCAGTCCTAAGAAATAGAAAGAATGCCAAATAGGATCAACTGAAGAAGATCTTCTCCAAGACACATTATAGTCAGATTCACCAAAACCACAGACCAAGACAAGATACTAAGATTGGCAAGAGAGAAATGGCAAATTCCCTACAAAGGGTATCTCATCAGGCTAACAGTGGCCCTCTCATCGGAAACAATGCAAGTGAGGAAAGAATGGGAAAATATATTCAAAGTGTTAAGGGAAAAGCAATTTCAACCAAGAATACTGTACCTGGCAAGATTATCCTTCATATGGGAAGAAAAGACAAGGACATTCTCAGATAAACAAAACCTGAAAGAATTTGCCAACACTAGACCAGATCTCCAAGAAGCTCTCAAGAGAGTGCTACACCAGGAAAATTAAATATAGCTACAGAAATAAGAGTTCAAAAACTAAGAAAATGGCCAACTTAATCATAGGGACAAGTCTCGAGTTGAATATTATATCCCAGAATTTAATCAGGAAGATGGAACCACAACAGAAGACAGAGTAAGTACATGAGCCTGAACTGGTGAAATAGCATTTTATGACTCTGACTGAAAAGTTGCTGATTTTCTTTTAGGCTTTGTTTTCCGGTTTTAAGGATTTTTGTACCTGTTCCCTGGCTTTAAGTTTTAAGCAAAGTTAAATCATTTCTTTGATTTATTAAAACTAAAACTGCTTTCTTGAAATTAAAAATATATTTAAAAATACCTATTTAATGAACACAGTAAGCTATATAGCATCAGCTAGGTGGTACCTTATAGTATATTCATTCTACTCAGAGTTTCATGCTTAAATTCAGACATGTATTCACAGATATGTACATACCACCTGAACTTGCTATTGAAAATAGTTAGATTATTTAAGAAATTCTGTGAATCAATAAAATGAGGGGGGGAAGGAATGGAAAACAACTGTAGACACATGAGATAGTGTGAGAGGAGGGTGGGAAATAGCAAAGGGTGAGAAATAGGGATAAAACATATATGTACATATATGTATGTGTGTATGTGTGTGTGTATATGAATCTAGAAATGGAAAATTATTGACAATAAAATGTATGATTAAGCCACTATGCAGTATATTCTGGATGGGAAATCACATTTTGTATGCTGTGATGATGATCAGGGAATGAATGTAAATTAATTCATTAATTTTATAAAAAATGTTTCAGAAAAAAATTACAGTGCACTTGTGACTAGATTCTAGCTTTGTCCGTATTTTTAACTTAAGGTATTTTGTGAATCAATAAAATGTGGAAAATAAATAAATAGGTTTTTTTATATGTATACTTTCTTTTTTTTTTTTTTTTTTTTTTGGAGAGGTTTTTGCTATAGGGCACGTGTGCTTGCCGAACAGACAGAGAGAGACAGAGAGACAGAAAGTGAGAAATCACCCACCAGGGGGTATGGCCACGCCACAATCCCTTCTCCTCCGTTCTCCTCTCGAGATCTTGGGCACGCATGCACACGCGCTCGGCGTGAGTTTTAAGCCACTGGGTCCGGGAAGCGAACCACGGTCGACTACGTGGGAGTCCAGCAACATAGCCATTACACTAACTGTTGGTCCCATAAATAAATAATTTTTTTTTAAATTTAATTGAAAAAATGAGAAGAAAAGTTTTATTTGTGGTATCTCCTTCATACCTATCCAGGTTAATCTGTCATCATAATTTACCCTGTCTTGTCTCTTGTACCCTCATACATAAATACTCAGACATTGTATCTGTCTCTCACTCAGACTTCCTGATGCAGTCTGGGAAGCATGTGAATATAATGGTAAATGGCCCTTTGGTCTGTCTTAAGTTTCCTGCTACTTAAAGTCTCCCATGAATTCTTCAAGCCTCAGCTGAAATGCCCAGAATACTTCTACTTCTGTGAAGATCCTACTGACTTACGAAGCCAAGTTTTGGGTCATTTTTTTAAAGAATTATTTTATTTAAATGTATTTATTTACATTTTACCAGAGAGAGAGAGAGAGAAAGTGAGAAAGTACACCACCAGGTCCCAGACTAAAACCATGGTGGGCCATGTGGGAGTCCAGTGCTCTTAACCACCATGCCACCTATTGGCCCCAAGTTTCAGTTCTTCATCTCTCAGATATGCCTCCTTAAAAGTTTTTCCAACATTCAAGCTTCTTCTCTCATGGGAATTACTTATACCTATTATTCCTACCCAACAGAATGTAAGCATCTAAGAATCAAAGGCATACCATGGAATAGTTCCTGTGTATAATGGTGAACCAACAGCATACTCAAGGTCACATGAGTCTGACTCAAGCTTGCATCTTTTTATAGTGTGTTGTTTTTAACTATATCAGCTTTGATACTACATTCTTTCATTGGTTTCTTCCTTTTCAACTGATTATTTCCCTCCACTAAAAGGGACCTGCTAAAGAAAGAATCCCTGGTCTCATAATCAATTTTGCACATGCTGGAGGAGCTTGTGATGAGGTCTCGGATAACATATAATGTCATTGACCTTTACTGACTTTATTCTGAACATCCACAGGAACTGTATATAGAATTAGAGCAACTCAAAGCAGACAGTCTATTCACTGAGTCCAGCATACATTTCGAGATTTTAGTAGTAGTACTTAATTTGTAATTTTCTTTCTTCCCTTCCTATATTGTGACTTCTTACTCATGTCAGTGCACAAATACATAAACATTATTAAACGATTAAATGCCATCTCTTTCTGTTTCTTCCCTAAATACTTAATAATTCTGAACTATTGCTTCATATTTAATCTTTTGTGCGGATGATATTGGAAGACATAAATTAGGGTCATTGATAAACTCACAATTACTCCGCCTCCTCCAGTATTACTATGTTGATAGCTATTTATTCAGGTAAATCAAGTTACCCTTGAGTAGGGTAGCCTTATGATCTAGATGGGCCAGCAACTCACTTGCTACCTAATAATCAGTTCACTCTATTAACATGAGATTCTAGCCAAGCCAACCATATCTTATTTTCTCTGCATAGAGAAAAATTTAGTAGAGTAAAATGCTTATTTTCTTTATTTGCTTTGAGGAGAGCTTGGCAGTTAAAACTGCTAAAGAGTGAGAAGTGAAAAAAGAGAAATAAGGGAACCAGCAGTTAGCGTAATGGCTATGTCGCTGGACTCCCACGTAGTCGACTGCGGTTCGCGTCTCGGACCCGGTGGCTTACAACTCACGCCGGGCACGTGTGCGTGCGTGCCCAAGATCCCGAGAGGAGAATGGAGGAGAAGGGATTGCGGCGTGACCATCCCCCCTGGGGGGTGATTTCTCGCTTTCTGTCTCTATGTCTCTCTCTGTCTGTCTGGCGAGCGCACGCGCCCTATAGCGAAAAAACCTCTCCCAAAAAAAAAAAAAAAAAAAAAAAAAGAGAAATAAAAGAATATTCTAGTATGTCTGATACACCAGCTCTGCCCTTCCGAAGTTACACTAAGAAAAAAAAATTTGAGGGGCCAGCTGATGGTTTGGTTTGTAAGTTGCTGGACAACCACATGGCCAACCACACTTTGAGCCCCAGACCTGGAGGCTTGAAAATCACAAGGAATGCGTGTGTATGCATGCCCAGAATCCCCAGAGGAGGATACAGGAAAACAAATTGTGGTGAGACCATCTCTGCTAGGGAGTGATTTCTCACTTTCCCTCTCTGTCTCTCTACACCAAGTACATGTACCTTACAGAAAAACAAAACAAAAACTAAAGTCATAGTGCAGAAACTAAACTCTATCTAGGACTTTCTATTCAAAGTGTAGTCTGTGGGCCAGAAACACTGACATCACTTGAAAGGTGTCTCCTGGAAAAGCAGAATCTCTGCTAAGCCAGTAATTGTAGTTAAAGGAAAACTGCCTACTGTTTCATATGCACATGAAAGATTGAGAAACACTGCATAGCTACATTTTGTCTCTGCTGTTTGTGTTAAACTCTTGCTGGCCTTTTTTCCAACTTTCACAACTTTTCTCACCACAGGACCTTTGCAAATGCTGTATTTCCTGCCTTGAAAATGCTTCTCTTGGGACCAGCAGTTAGCGTAATGGCTATGTCGCTGGACTCCCACGTAGTCGACCGCAGTTCGAGTCTTGAACCCAGCGGCTTAAATTCACGCCGGGCTCGTGTGCGTGTGTGCCCAAGATCCCGAAAGGAGAATGGAGGAGAAGGGATTGCGGCATGGCCATCCCCCCTGGGGGGTGATTTCTTGCTTTCTGTCTCTCTGTCTCTCTCTTTCTGGCAAGCGCACGTGCCCTATAGCAAAAACCTCTCAAAAAAAAAAAAAAATGCTTCTCTTGCTTCTTCACCTAGTTTACCTCTCTTTAAACGTTAGACCTCAGTTTGAGTGTCATTTTTCATAGGTATCTTTTTGACTAGGTTATTTACTAAGCATATTTATCATATGTGAACCTTTCAAGTAAAATGGTGTATACTAACATTCATGGCTGATTTTATTTTTTCTTAACATTGCATTTCTAACATCTAGATAGGCACATACTAAATTCTTATTACAAACTTGTTGAAGGAATAAAATGCATGCATAAATGATGTAAACTGTGAATTGTTTTGTTTAACTTGTCAGAGGTTTTGTGTCTGAGAGAGAGAAAGGGAAAGGGAGAAAGCACTTGTCCTGTGGCATGGTCATGCTATAATGCTGCAATCCCTTCTCCATTTACCCACCCTATTGGGATTTGGAGTATATGCATACATGCACCTGCTATGTTTGTCAAGCTGCTGGGTTGGCATTAGATAATGTGGTCAGCCATATGGGATCCAGCTGCCTTAATCACTAGGCCACAGAACTGTACCATGATGTAAACATTTTTACAAATAAATGAAATGAAGCCCAGAGAGGCCAAGTGATGAACCTAGTGTCATCTAAGAGTGAATTTATTATCCACGATACTGCTTTGTTGTTTAAGAATGGTTGTATTTGGGTAGGCTCCATGGCCTGGTGGTTAAGGCTGCAGGATCTCTCACATAGCCAACCATGCAGTTGGAATCTTGGCCCTAGAGCATGAAAAACAAGCCTGACACCTGTATATGCATGCCCCGTATCCTAACACTTTGGGGATATGTTCTTCTCTTCTTCCTCCTCCTCCCCCGCCTTCCCTCTCTCTCTCTTTCTCTCTCTCTCTATAGCAGGCATACACAGACAAATTTTAAAGAAAGAAAAAAAAAAAAGGTTCTATTCAAATTTTTCAAATTTTTCTCTCTTCTCCTACAATTTCTCAACCCAATCTGATAAAATTAGAAACAAAACAGATGGCCAGATGGGGAACCCCATCCTTGACAATCCATGGAAATGAAAGCAACTTTGTTCTATAGCATCTTCTTTTCTGCAATCAGAGCACCAACAAATGCCCTGCTGCTGAGTGGGTGGCTTGGATGGCATAAGCATATCCATTATCACGTGGTGACACTTTTGTTTGAATGCCAACTTCTTTAGCTGTAGAAAAAAGTAATGTGATGGACACAGTGGAGTTGCAGCAGCTGATTAGTCTCTGACCAGCTGAAAAGTCCTCAACAAGTGGGAATCCAGTTAGTCAGTGGCTCTACGCTTTGTCCATGGTAGACCTGCCAGAGAGGGAATGAGTTCAATTTATCAAAATAAACCTCGTGGCGTTTCTATTTGGGGGTGCAGTGCAGTCATTATCATTGTCAAGTTTTTATCAGCAGAGCAATATAAGGAAGGGCTCATGGAAATTTAAAGCAATCATGATTCTGGCACGCCTCGACATAAAAGATGCCAAGGGATGAAGATCCTTTTTTTTGTTTTTCATCTGAAGTTCCTTTGAACAACTCCTATACTGTTAAATTTACCAACTGCCTCTGTACCATTCAAAGTCACCCTCTCTTATAAATGATTCCTAAGCATTCCTACACCCTACATGTGTGATAGACCGTATCCTACATGATTTCTCCTTGTCCATCTTAGACCCCTGTTTCTGAACTCTTTATTATTGTGCTGACTTCTGACTTGCCATATCGTGCCACAGTAATAGTCCTGTGTTTCTATTTCTTTTGAACTTGGATATTGGGGCACTAATACTGTTCTTCAGAGCTTTCTTTAGACATGACTAAATTTCGGTCCCCCCCCTTTTTATTTTGGAGAGTATTTTTTTTTTTTTTTTTTTTTTTTTGCTATAGGGTCATGCGCTCGCCAGACAGACACAGAGAGACAGAGAGACAGAAAGCGAGAAATCACCCCCCAGGGGGGATGGCCACACCTCAATCCCTTCTCCTATGTTCTTCTCTTGGGATCTTGGGCACGCATGCACACGCGCCCAGGGTGAGTTTTAAGCCACCGGGTCCGGGACGCGAACCACGGTCAACTACATGGGAGTCCAGCAACGTAGCCATTACTCTAACTGCTGGTCCCAGGTCCCCTTTTTGATTCATTTATTCATGCTGCTTAATACTGGAAGATGGAAACACAGTGCTCTTGGTCATATGCATGTATTTAAATTGCATTTAATATACACTACCGTGTGATTACAGTAGGCTGGGATGTTTCAGAGACAAGGATTGCGTCTGGCTGTTTTAAGTAAAAACCTCAAAAGACTCCTTCCAGACATACGACCCTGCCTTAGGGTACCAGGTGACTTCCTCTGAGTCTGTCTTACCTCTGTCCCCAGATCACTGCCCTGGAACTTCAGGCAATTAATTGGGTTCACCTCAGTTTTCCTCCAGTACCCTTGTTTCTTTCTACTCTCATATTTACAGAAAGAGAAAATTTAAATGTTCTGCTCCGTTTGTGACTCTGAAAAAATATTCAATATCTTGACGGAAGTGACTGTTCTCACTTCATCTTCATAACGCTAATCTCTAGCACTGTATCTTCCATTCAGAGGTACTCAGTAAATGTTGAACTCATTGGCTCGTTTGATAAATGCAAAACAAGCTTAGAGTGTCATTTTCTTCAAATGGAACCCAAAACAGGATTAACTTTGTCATCCCTCAGAAATAAAGCCATTGCTAATATGCCTTCAGTGAAGGAGAAGAGGAAAAAAAAAAGGAAAGCCATTTTGCAAATTACAATGACTTGACAGCTGCTCACTAAACAATACCACATTAATTTTCAACGTTCTGCACATGGCTGAGTGGAAGATCCCTTAATCCCAGGTCCCATTTTATTTTGCCTCATTGTCTCCAGTCCCCTCATTGTATCACTTGCAGAAATCACTAGCGGCTATGTACTCTCTTACACCTTATTATTGCCAGAGAAGTCAGCACAGACTAGAGTAATGCAGATCGGCTTCCCAGAGGTATGTTAAAATGGATTTAAGTTCTTTATTTGGAGTGATTGACTTTGAGAAATCCCCTTCTTTATCAGTTACTACCAGAAAAACAGAACTTTTCAAGAGTGACAGTAAACTAACCACATATTCTTGAGTTCTGTGGGCATAATCACTTTTAAGAAATGGAGATTAATTTGGTCATTTATGAGTAGGAATAATCAGATGACCCTCTTGTTTTTGGGGACAATGAGACGGTATGTCAGAGGTTTAAATTATTGGTTCCCAAAGATCTGCATTTTGGGAACTTTTCTGAACAAATGCTCTAAGATTTTGTCATGCCACTGTGGTTCTTTTGTTCCTGGCTTACTGTTTTCAGTAAATGATTACCTTCAAAGGAAAGGGATGGGATAGTCTTTCTTGAAGAGCCTTTTTGCATCTCAAAAAAACAAAAACAAAAAACTATGTTGTCTTATTTTTGAAAGCCTAATAACCTGCTTAGGGAAACTGAAGATCTCTCTCAAATACAGAATATGAGTGGCACAAAATGCAGCCTAGATAGAGAAGAGGAAAAGTAATTGCAATTGAGCTAGCATTTTGGAGAGGAAAATGCTGTTTCATGTGCCTATTTTTATCCAGTAATAAATAATGGGATTGAGACAATGCATATCTCCTGCTATACAAAGCTATTTTTATGTATTTATGAATTTATTTTGGCTTTTTGACAAAATGAGTATATCCATCAGCATTTGAGGCATTGTCCCTGGGAATGATCTATGGATTGGGAAATTATGGGCCAACAGTAATACCGAAGGGCAGACTCTGCAAAACCCAAATGGTATATCAGGTACTCAAAAAGTTCTTTTTGTGGGGGTTTATAAAGCACCATTACACAATTGATCTCAAGAGTGTGTGACATGACATGGAAGTGAAAATAGCTAGGGCTGAGCCACACTTCCTAGCAGGGCATTCACTGGGATACTCTTCTTTCTTTCTTTCTTTCTTTTTTTCTTTTTTCCTTTCTCTTTCTGCTCTCCCTCCTTCTTCCTTCCTTCCTTCCTTCCTTCCTTCCTTCCTTCCTTCCTTCCTTCCTTTTCTTTTTGAGAGAGAGTTTTGCTATAGGGTGCATGGGCTTGCTGGAGAGGCAAAGAGACAGAAACACAGAAAGTGAGCAATCACACCCCAGGGGAGTTGACCACACCGCAATCCCTTTTTCTCCATTCTCCTCTCAGGATTTTGGGCACGTATGCGCACGAACTGGGCATTAGTTTCAAACTGCCAGGTCCAAGATTTGGATGATGGTTGACTACGTGGAAGTCCAGTGACATAACCATTATACCATCTGCTGATCCTGCTCTTATTATTATTTTTTTATGTTTGTTTCTTCCATGAAAGTCAGAGACATAGAGGAAGTTAGAGAGAGACAGAGAGATAGGTGTCCCACAGGGTGTTCACACCATGATCTACGTGCATTGTTAGGCAAACGGAGTTATGGAAATGTGAGTGTGCCTTGTGTGCTCAGGTGTCCCAGGACACAACTCAGGACCTTACCCAAGTGGCTTCAGTTGTGTTACCCCTACATCACCTCCTGGCCCTGTTGTCAGAATGTTCTTTTTTTTTTTTTTTTTTAGAGGTTTTTGCTATAGGGCGTGTATGCTCGCCAGACAGACAGAGAAAGACAGAGAGACAGAAAGCGAGAAATCACCCCCCGGGGGGGTGGCCATGCCGCCAGCCCTTCTCCTCCATTCTCATCTTGGGATCTTGGGCATGCACGCACATGCGCCTGGCGTGAGTTTAAGCCACTGGGTCCGGGACTCGAACCGCGGTCAACTACGTGGGAGTCCAGCAACATAGCCATTACAGTAACTGCTGGTCCCCGTCAGAATGTTCTTATTGTCCTAATCCTAGCAGGACTGAAAACAATAAAGGACGCTTTTTATCACCCATCCATGTTCTGAGCATTGTGCAAGTCAAAGTAAGAAAGTCCAAAGGAACCAAAATGTGAATATTTTTGTGAGGTAAAACAGGAAGGTAGGAGAAAAAACTATTATTCATTTGTTTTTTTTTTCTCCTGAGAGATTTTTGCGATAGGGCACATGTGCTAGCCAGGCAGATAGAGACAGAAAGTGAGAAACCACCCTCTGGAGGGACGATCATATTTCAATCCCCTTTCCTCCATTCTCCTTTCGGGATTCTTGGCACGCATAGACATGCACCCGGCGTGAGTTTCAAGCTGCCGGGTCCAGGACTTGAACTGTGGTCAACTATGTGGAAGTCCAGTGCTTTAACCGCTATGCCACTGGCTGGCTTCCTTATTCACTCTTTTGCATGTGTCCTAATCGGTAAAATAGTAGCTCAAAACTTCTAGTACTTCAGATAGAGATTTATATATATATATATATATATATATATATACACACACACACGTGCTTTCTGTATTTATATGCATATGTATGTGTATACATATTTGTAAATTATTTCTAAATAGATAGTATATAAATTTATATTTAAACCACGTGTGTGTGTGCATCTGTATAATTTGAAGAGGCTCCAAAATGACAGCAAAAAATGAATAAAATATGCTTTTGTGAATTCCTCTTTATGGTTTTGGGTCTGATCCCAGCCTCCCGCAGATTTCCCAGAACCAGCTTTCACCCTCCAATGTGAACCTTTATACTGGAGTCTTTGAGTCATAGCAAACCCTTTAGCTATAAGAAACCATGTGCAGTCTCAGGTATGTATTTGTGCTTCTTTCTGAGGCCTCCTATCTCAGAATATTCCACTAATCTTCTATGAACAAAATATACAACTCATTCTAGAGAACTACCCCTGGATCCTTCAGGTCTTTAAGGGACATATTCTCACTTCTCTTCCAGCACCTCTTTCACATGCCACCAAATATTCACCACATTCCTGCAACTATTTATTTATTTTTCCCAGAATTGTCAGGCTCTACAGACTGGGAGATACTGAAAAGCAGTTAGCTTACAAAGAGTCTTCAAAAGTTTATGAAAAATAGATATTATGTAAAACTAAACAGCAATAAAAAACATTGCACCAAAATAAAATGTATCCTAATGAGATCAGAAATGGAAGGGACTGGGGTTCCAGGAAAATCACTGCCCCTTTCCCAGAAGAGTCATGAATCAACTGCCCCTTAATTGGTTGGGCATTGAGCTAAGCCATATAAGTCAGACACCCACATAAGTCCAGGGCTGCTCTGCCTTTGGGGTAGCCCTTCTATCTTTCCCTCCAGGTAGCAGTTCTCTCTTTCCTCTTGAAAGGATTGAAATTATTTACTGACCGCTTTTCATGTGGCTGCTCCACTTATGACATGGTTCATTCATCACACCTTTCTTAACAAATTTGTTTTCACTCTCAAACAAGCAAACAAATAAAAAACTCATACATTAGTTCCATTTTTTCGTAATTAAAAAAAAAAAAAGCTAGAGGGGATATGCACTCGATGGAGGGGGCAGAAAGGAAGGGAGAAGAAAGCAAGAAAGTACCCCCCTTGAGGTATGGTCATGCCACAATCCCTTCTTCTTCACCTCGCCTTTTTTAGAATTTGCGCCACACACACATGCCCCCAGCGTGTTTCTCAAGTTGCCAGATTTGGGACTCAAACCACATAGTTAGACATGTGAAATCTAGTACAGACCATAGGCTGGCCCTTTTATGAACTTTCTGAAGTTCCCTAATATCTTAACTTTTTCTCTCAAATACCTAGAACTATACTCTAGAATACTAGAATATTGCAATATAATCATATTCCACAAATAGACGCTATATGAATGGGTAGTTGTATATATGACTTCCCTTTTAAGATTTCTTTATTCCTCTACTGTAAGCTCTATTTTTTCACATTTTAGTTTACCTCATCCTATTCACAGGCATGAATTTTGCCAGAACGCTTTAAGTGATAATGTAGTGAGTGATCATCTGTATGAGTCTATGAATTCTTTGCCCACATAATATCTCAGAACCATCCTTCAAAGATATTAAATAGACTTTTCATCTCTGCCAATATTGGATTGAATCCATAAATAGAAAATAAATAAAATTGCATCTCCTCTAGAAAAGAACATAGACTAGATTTTATTTGGCAATGTTTACCAAACCTATCATTTCAAATATTTCTCTTATATTTTACAGATACTACTATCTGATATACAAAAGCGGAAAGAGTATGTGTTGAAACTTTTGGGGAAAAGTCCAAGAAAGTAAGTTTAGAATTTATTAAAAAATATCATGGTGATGGAGAAACAGAAGATGTTTTCATTTATTTCTTCTGACCATATGAACTATTGTTCTTAGGCCTATAAATATATTAATGAGGGACAAAATAAAACACTTCCTGGGGGCAAAAAAATGTGTTCTCACAGTAGCTATTCAGAAACCATCCTTTTAAACTTGGATGTCTCTATGTATTGAAAGTAAACACGGGAAAGAACAAACGTAAAGAAATATAATTACGTGTTTATATCTCTCTCATTTACCTTGACTCGCCTACCTCCAATTTTCATACTTAATAGAATTTGGTATTTTATTAGGGACTGGCAGATGGTGTGGTGGTTAAGGGTGCTGGACTCCCACATGGCCAACCATGGGTCTGAGTTCCAGACCTGGCAGCTTGCTTTCTCATGCTCACTCTATCTCTGTCCCTCTCTGGTCAAAATAAAATAAATAAATGAAGTTAAAAATAAAATAATTATTTAAAATGTATTAGAAAAAGAATTTAGTACATTATTGAATAACAACAAAGATAGAATGTTCATCTTATAAGTTAAAATAGCTCAATAATATGCTCTATTAATGAGTACCCCATCCTGTATCTTCAAGAAATCATCTCACGTGGCAAAAATGTGTCTTGTGGGAGGTGGTCAACATGCAAATGTTGAGTTAATTGATAAGGTCTTATTCTTGTTAAAAAGAATTCTTTATACTTAGTTGAATTCCTTTATTTTAGCTAAAATTGTACAGTATTTCCTTTGTTTCTTCACTGTTTCTATTCCACTCAAATTCATTTGTTTAATATCAAGGAAAGTCAACTCACAATGCTATATGGAATTGTTGGGGTGCCTATAATTTTATGCTGCAATAACAGGTAGGGGGTATAGGACTGCATGACTTATTATAGAAAAGTTCTTAAAATTTGGAAGAAATCCAGACCAGCAGTTAGCGTAATGGCTATGTCGCTGGACTCCCACGTAGTCGACCACGGTTCGAGTCCCAGATCCGGTGGCTTAAACTAACACCGAGCGTGTGTGTGTGTGCGTGCCCAGGATCCTGAGAGGAGAATGGAGGAGAAGGGATTGCAGCGTGGCCATCACCCGGGGGGTGATTTCTCACTTTCTGTCTCTCTGTCTCTCTCTGTCTGGCGAGCGCACTCGCCCTATAGCAAAAACCTCTCCAGAAAAAAAAAAAAAAATTGGACCAAGTCCATGATCAGTAGTTAAGGGAGTAACAAGACTGACTGTGGTTAAGATCCTGGCTCTAGTGGCTTCAAAAACACACCTTGAGACCAGCCTCTGCCTGATGGTTAAGGCAGCTGGATCCCACATGGCTGACTACATAGTTTGATTCCTGGAACTGCATCTTGAAAAACATATCTAGAGCATATGAGTGCATGTTCAAAATCCCCAAAGGAGGGAGAAATGGAAAAGACTGCAGTATGACCATACCCATGGGGGTTGCTTTCCCTGTCTTTCACTCTGTCTATCTCTAATAAGCAGTTGTGCCTCTGACTAATTTTAAATTTAAAAAGAAGAAAATCACACCAGATACAAGTGCATGAATTCCCCAAATCCTGGTAGGATGGAGTAATGGAGTAAAAAGAATTGCAGCGGGACCAGCAGTTAGCGTAATGGCTATGTCGCTGAACTTCCATGTAGTCGACCATGGTTCGCATCCCAGACCCAGTGTCTTAAAACTCACACTGGGCGCATGTGCATGCGTGCCCAAGATCCCAAGAGGAGAATGGAGGAGAAGGGACTGTGGCGTGGCCATCCCCCCTGGGGGGTGATTTCTCACTTTCTTTCTCTCTGTCTCTCTCTGTCTGGTGAAAGCACGCGCCCTATAGCAAAAACCTCTCAAAAAAAAAAAAAAAAAAGAATTGCAGCACGACTTCACTCCATTGTAGTGTTCTCTCTCTCTCTCTCTCTCTCTCTCTCTCTCTCTCTCTCTCTCTGTCATTCTCTCTCTTCCTCTTTCTCCTGGAAAAAAATAATTTCTGAAAAATTTTTAAAAATATAGTTTGTTTCAAAGTCTGTTTTCTTCACATACACATACACACACACACACACACACACACACACACACACACAGATATATAGTATTTAAGGAATGCTTTATCTTCCGGCTCTTGGACAAAGAGGATAATTCTTCCATCTTTACTTCTTTATCCTAAAGTACTAATAAATAGAGAAAGAGTATCCTGGGTACTTTTTAATGTCAACATCCATGTCATCACTAGCAGAAATCAGTGGGGAAAAAAAATAAGGACCTTGAATTTATATAGAACTTGGCTTGAATTTCTTTGTTAAAAAAATAATTATTTATTTCTTTAATTCCATTTCTTGTTTTGTCTTGTTTTTGGTTTTTGTTTGTTTGTTTGTTTGTTTTATTTGACCAGAAAGAGACAGGGAGAGAGAGAAAGTGACAAAGCAAGCTGCCAGGTCTGGGATTCAAACTGCTGTCAGCCATGTGGGAGTCCAGCACCTCAAACACTACACAACCTGCTGGCTCCAAAATTTGACTTGGATTTCAAGCCTATTGCATATAGATGAAAGTGTGGACTATGTTTTCTTTTGCTTTTTACTTTTATAAGCTCTGTTTTTTCTCTTTTGATTTTTTTTTTCTTTAGAGATTTTTGCTATAGGTAGGGTATGTATGCTAACCATAGAGACAGAGAGAGAGAAACAGAAAGCAAGAAATCACCTCTCCCCAGGGGGGGATGGCCACACTGCAATCCCTTCTCCTCCATTCTCCTCTTGGGATTTTGGGTGCACACACATACATGTCCGGTGTGAGTTTGAAGCTGCCGGGTCTGAGACTAGAACCGTGGTTGACTATGTGGGAGTCCAGCAATGTAACTATTATGCCATCTTCTGGTCCCATGTTTTTTCTTCTATAACATAATAACCTGATGATGTGTTAACATCACTATGCATAGAAAATAACTAACTGCGAAGGATATCATAGATATTTAATAGATATTAAGTCCCTAACCCCTAGCCTTGTTACAATTGGTTATTATGTCTACTTAATCTTTTTCACTGTTGTTAAATTTAGCAGAGTTTATTTAAGCAAAGAATGATTCATAAATTGGGCAGCACCTTGAAATAGAAAAGGTTTATGTAATCCATTATTCATTTATTTAATAATCTCACTAGTCACTATTTTCCATCCTTCAATCCACATTTACGTCAAGCACCTTTTATGTAACAAATAACGCTGCTAAGTGCTGAGGATAGAGAGATGAGAAATGATTCCTGACCTTAAGAAAATTCTAGCTGAGTGGGGATAACCTCTATCTGATCACAAATAGAACACAACATTTGTTACGAAAGAAAAATGAACAAGAACCATTGAGTACAAAGGAGAGGAGTTGTCGAGTATGGGAAATACTTGACAAATTTAAGTTTATACTTTGTAGTTCATAACCCTGTGCTAAGTATTCAACTAAGTCATTTTATTAAGTCCTCACAACAGTAATTGCTCTCATAAAATTATACTCACTTTAGAGATAAAGACGCTAAAGCTTAAATAAGTTAAGTTCCATGGCCAATGTCAGGTCAAAGGTAGATTTTGCACTTGACCCCAAAACTAATTATTGTAGCCCAACAACTTGATGTGCTGACTTCATAGAGAGGGGGCCTCAGAGCAAACATTAAGAGCATCATGATATAAAACGAGGGCGAGCATAATTGCATCTTCAGTTTCATATTTACATTGTTCAAGAGAGAGAAAAAAAGAACCTATATAAATAATAACTAATGATGGCTTCTTTCAACTAGGAAAGTAACCAGGTTCCTGAGATCAACAATTAGACCATTGAACAACAAATAAATAGCAGTAGACTAAGGAATCCCAGTGCCACAGGAGTCACAATACATTTGTGTATAAGGTTGGCCCTTTTGCTCACAATAGGTGGGATCTGAGAATAATTTAACTGTATTTTATTTAAAGAAGTAAGATCAGATGAGCAATATTTCTGTTTGCTTGTTTTTGGCGAGGGCAATGATTTCTGTGGAGTATGAGAAAGAACGATGTGTACAATGTTATTTCAGCTACCGTCACTTTGAGCATGTTTCTCAAAAGAAAGCAATTAATGTCAGTGTTTTTTTCTCTATGTACTCTATTAATTATAAAATAAAGATCACCTTTGGGACTTATTTATTTCCCTGTTTACTTTTCATTTTTTTCCCCTTGTAATTCCCATCTATTCACTTAGGAAGCTCAGCCAAAGCAGGTGGCAGAGGCAACCACAAGATGAAAGAATGATACAAGAATTTGGGGAGATGGGACAGAGTGACAGAAGTGGCCTGGCACAGGAAGTCAGAGATCAAATGAGTAGAGGAGAGTATCCGTAAAGGGACACAGTGGGTGGCAGAATTTCTGTGTAGGATTCTGGAGAGCTAAAACCCCATAAAGAAGTCTGAGAGACACAGCTTTAATCAAGCAATCAACATGATTATATTCAAAATTGAGACAAACTGAAATTGTATTTAACTGCTAAGAGGCAATGACAAGAACACAGAAACATTTCTGCCCCAAATATTTTGTAATATGAATCTAATCATGAGGCAATACCAGATAAATCCAAATTGAGGAAGAATCTGTGAAATAATTGACCTACCATCTTCCAACGGGGCAAAGTCATGGAAGTTATTCAAAGAATGGGAAATTCTACACCTTAAAAGAGACTATGACAACTAAATGCAAGGTCTGATTTTTGAACTAGATTCTTTTGCTATAAAGACTTTATTCTTAGATTAGAGAAAAAGGTATCAATCTGAAATTTCTTATTTCTGAATATTATATATTGTACTAATATAAGAGGAAAACTCGGCTGTAGATACTGCACACTGAAGTTGTCAGGACTGGTAGTGCAGCATACCAACAATTTAATCTTAAACCGTTCAAGAAAAAGAAATTGGACGTAGTCACCATGGCATGAGTGGTAGGGAGTCACTGTGTGATACTAGAGCCATATGAGCGGCCCCAGGTGGGAATTCTGATTTGACTTGTGATCCTGACCTGCCAGAAGGCTAGTGTGGGATAAGAGGTGGGGATCATGGGGACATGAAGGTGAGGATCACAGCACAGTGAAAGCCTGTCAAGAATACCTCTCTCTGGGACCAGCAGTTAGCGTAATGGCTATGTCGCTGGACTCCCATGTAGTTGACTGCGGCTCACATCCCAGACCCGGTGGCTTAAACTAATGCCAGGCGTGTGTGCGTGCGTGCCCAAGATCCCGAGAGGAGAATGGAGGAGAAGGGATTGCGGCATGGCCACGCCCTCTGGGGCGATGATTTCTTGCTTTCTATCTCTCTGTCTCTCTGGCGAGCACATGTGCCCAATAAGAAAAAAGCTCTCCAAAAAAAAAAAAAGAATACCTCTCTCTCTCCTCTCTCTTATAAAAGGAAAGAAAGAGAAAAAGGAAGGCCAAAGGAATGGAGGAGGGTGAAAAAGGAAAGAACACACTTAGAAAATGCATTCTTGTAACTATTGGTAAGTTTTAAATTGCTTCATAACAATAACAACAACAAAAGACTAAATGTCAATCTCTAAAGTTTCTTAGACCCTTGGGTTCAAATTCAAATGCATCCCTTGGCTGTACTGTGATATGGGACAAGTTATTTAATTTCTATACATGTGTATAATGGGGATAATACTGATTCATATAAAGATTCAAATACTTTACAGGTTTCATTTGAGGATTAAGTTATTTCATGCATGAAAAGGGACTGGAAGAGTTACCAACACATGAAGCACTAAATCAGTGCCCCTGCTATTATTGCTGTTATTAGTATCTTTATTATTATTCTATTAAATGGTTCAGATCTAAGAACTGGTGCTGATCTAAGAACTCATTGCATCAATGAGCTCCAATGGTCAATTTAAGATGGTAAGCTCTTTAACTTTGTGAAACCTCATGGTTTTCTATTAATATCTATGACTTCAACATGACCTGTAACTCATCTTTGCATACTTAGTCCTATTTACACTGGCGTTTTTTGTTTTTTGTTTGTTTGTTTGTTTGTTTGTTTTCAGTTCCTCAAAAGCATCAAGTTGCTTTCAGATCCAAAGAATCACACATTTCGCTTCCCTGTTCTGAAGCACTTTTCTCCCAGACTGGTCTGAATGACCTACTACTTCGGAGATTCGGTGAAGTTCCCATAGTCCCTGATCATCAAACTATTCTTTTTCATCTCTATTTTTTAAGAATTATTTTATTTACTTTACTTATTTATTTTATTTTGACCAGAGAGGGACAGAGAGAGAAGAAAGAAGGAAAGTGAGAAAGCAAGCCACCAGGTCCAGGACTTGAACAGCAGTAGGCCATGTGGGATTCCAATGCCCTTAACCACCATGCCATCTGCCAGCCCCTACATCGCTGTTTTTAAATAGAACTTATTAAAAATTTGTCTTTTCAAAAAATATTTTAAAATTGTCTGCATCTTATCCAAAACCAAAATTTTGAACTCTGTTCGTGTCTGCTGTATTCACCATTGTGTACCCAAGATATAGCACAAGACCCAGCATATAGCAGGTTTTTAACAAATTAGTATAGAATGAGTCAATACCTGAATAAACCAAGCCAAGCACAGGGTGATGGAGATTCATTGTATCAACTCTTTACAGCTGATACAATGTTGATAACAAAACAGGTACTAATATCATTGTTACCACAAACTCCATTCTGCTCTCAACCCCAGGCACAAAAAAATTTTTTTAATTAAAAAATAAATAAATAAGTCAGTGGATCTTGACAATCCTCAAAGAAAAAGTAATTATTTTCAGGTATTAAACATCAAAGCAAGGGAGTAAAGGAGACTCACCCTAATTATGTAGGGAGTCAATGCTGGATGCAAATTTTCAGTTCCCACTAAAAAAACATGAATGATTACTTGGGGAGAAAATAATTGCTTTTGCACTAAATGCAGCTGTTATTTATGTCCCATTATTTATAAGACTGATGTGCATAATATTCCTCCAGTCCTACTATAAATTAAAACAATTCAGGAGCATATTATCTGCAGACATTTATGAGATGATGTGTTTACAGTTACTATACTGCTGATTCTAATAAGAATAGAGATTTTTCTCAAAGATAAAGATATTTTATGGGAAAAATGAACAAATAACCTCATTGTTATCGTGCTAGTGATGGCAGACCAATGGCCGATTTATGTGTGGTGAAGATGCCTTAATGATTGTAAATCACTTAAGTGTCGTCACATGATTTTACGTGAAAATAGCATACAAAAATTGTAAGTGAATATTACAACCAGAAAGTATGGTTCAAACTCCAGCATGTTGTGTGCTTGCTGTAATTCTTGGGGAAGATTATTCACCAAAATAAAGCTCAACTTCCTCATCTATCAAATGGAGATAGTAACACCTTCTGCTCTGGTCTAGATGTTTGTGTCCCCCTAAAATTTATTCTGAAACCTAATCTTCAATGTGATAGGGTTAGAAGGAGGGAAGTCTTTGGTAGGTAACTAGGTCATGAGATCTCCATCCTCAAGAATGGAATAAGTGGTCCTTAGTAAAGAGGCTCCAGAGAACTACTTAGCTCCTTCCACCTTGTGAGGACAACATAAGAAGGCACCGGCCATGGACCAGAGAGCAAAGCCCGCCCCCCCCCCAGATACTGAATTTTCTGCTGCCTTCATCTTGGACCTCACAGACTCCAGAACTGTGAACAAAATGTTCTGCGATATTATCCAGTTTATGACATGTTTTAGGGCAGCCAAAATAGATAAGACATCCTGTCAAATTGCTTTAGGAATTAAATAAGAGAAGGTATGTAGCATACTTTAATGATGAAAACATTTGACAAATAATGATGGTAATGAAGAAGACATGTAATTTTGGCTTGGATAAAACCATTTAACCTCTTACTATTGTGTATAAAGGTGTAGTTGTTGCAATACTTTAACTGAATTAAAGATACCAGTCTATTTTTTTAGTATCAAAGGGATGGCAGTGAGTATGCTTGGTAACCATAACACAGTACAGCATGAAATGGGAGCAAGATCAGTGATAGGATCGTACCAAGGACACCATCTCGGTTTCACCTGGTAGTGGATAAAATCTTCATGGCAGGAGTTGGAGCAGAAGCTAAAACACAGAACCTGCCAAGAGTCTGTGTTAGGCACTTGGCATGAGGGTAAAATGAAATGGCATATAGTACCCCGTATGTCAGATTTTATTATTAGCATCATTTTATTGATAAGGGGACTAATACTTAAAACTATATAATAGACTACCTAAAAACTTAAAGCCAGCTCAATGATAAACCTCAGACAGGGACATAAGGGGATACTCAATGGCTTCCTTCTCTGATAAAGCCAACAGAGAAACTTGATTGCTATTTCTCTGCTGGTAAAAGCCAGTGATGCTGACAGAGAATATCAACTTTTAAGTGAGTTTAATGATGTCCTTGCATGAACCAAAGTGCTTCTAAGGGATAATGTCTTTTCTAGATGTCCTACACTACAGATAACCAAAATGACCCCAAAGAAGTGTCTGTCTGCCTACATCAGTAGCATCTGTCGGACCTCACACAACCAGCAGAATCCTGACCTAGCTCTATCTGCCATCCCTGCTTCACTGTCACTCTCACCTCTGGCTCCTTTGGAACGTGCATGATTCCATTTTACTTTTAAAATAACTCTTTTTTTTTTTTTAATGAGGGAAATTTTTTGGAAGCAAAGACTATAATAACAGTTACTATTGCTACTGTTGTGACTAAATATTGAATATCTGTGTGTCAAGGACTACGCTAGTTGCATTAGTTACATTATCTCGCACCCATCAAACAACCCTGGAAATGGAAATTGTCATCGTGTTGCACTGAGGTGAAATATGTGGTCCGGTGTCAGAGAGGTATGAGAATGAAATCACGGGATGAACACAGGTCAGTCTGACACCAAACCTATGCTTATCCAACTACATCACAGTACAGACAGGTTTATAATTACCCTTCCCATAATCATTATGATTAGGGAAATTAAAAGCTAATAAATACCTTGGCAGGTCACAGTTAATCATTATTCTGTTAATCTAATGGCACCTTAGATTTATACTGTACAATCATATATCGCACACCATGCATTTTGTGTGATTGACTTCACCAGTTCACAGCAACTTGTGTATTTCACAAATGGCTTTCCATCTGCCCACACTTAGAGGATCAACTAGAATACAGATTTTGGGAACTGAAGTCATCCATGTTTATATTTATTATTTTTCTCATATGATGATACTGGCTGATATGAACAATAACTTATTCAATCTAACTAGACCTGAGATGAAAAAAGAAAAACCAATGACATATTCTTTCCTCCCTTTGTGAAGTCACTCTCTCCCATGGCTGAGCATAACTGAAGGTTTCCTAATCTAACTGAAACCTCTGAACTTGCAGTGCAGTGGCTCACACTTGAGGGGGCATGTGCCCATTTTGAAGAATTGACTTGCCCGGCTTTGACTAACAGATGTTCAGTTAAAGTTTTCTATCAGCCTTCCCAACCTCTTGTTGTCTCTAAAAACAACCACAAAGATCTATTTTTTCCGTCTAACCAACTAATGGGAACACAGACTTTTACAAACACTAGCTGAAATTTGACCAGGAGGTTTTAAGTGTAGCTTCAACATAGCTCTATAAAGGGGGAGACAACAGCTTGCATGGTGTGGGAGCAAAAGTTGGATGTAAAGAAGGAAGAATGGGTAACACAGTGGTCTCCACAGAGAGGTGGCTCAAGAAGGGGGACTGGCAGATGGCATGATGGTTAAGGGCACTGGACTCCCACATGGCCGATCGTGGTTCAAGTCCCAGACCTGGCGGCTTGCTTTCTCACTTTCCCTCTCTCTCTCTCTCTCTCTCTCTCTCTCACTCTGTCCCTTTCTGATAAAATTAAAATAAATAAAGTTAAATAAAAAATTATTTTAAAAAAAGGAAGAAGAAGAAGAAGAAGAAAGGGAAGTGACCCAGTGGACTTGGAGGTGTTAAGTTATTCAGAGACCTTTGAACATAAAACAAATGAATAATAGCTAACTTATAATGTCCATGTTTGTATGGTTTAAATGATCTGTCTTTACCTTTTGTCATGCTTAATTTTTGAATGATGGATTAATAAGAGGAATGAAAATATTCGAATTGCTCAATAATGAGAATAAAACTGGTGCCCATTATCTGGATTCTTCAGTGGGATCGAGATGCTAATGAGCAGTCAGTGTTCACAAAAGCCTCACCTTAATATAATGAGAGATTAGTAAACTAGATTGCATGGCCCCTTGAAATCGTGCATTTGAATCATCTTTCTGCACAACGCAGCGTTCTCCAAGTGACACATTCTATAGCAGGCCAATAACTCATTTCTGCCTCCCTGAAGGTTTCTCTTCCTATCTCTGAACCCAAAATGCATTACTCATAAATATTAACATTTTGTTAGTGCAGGATCTTAGGCCAATTTGAATGGTTGAGATTGGGCTGTGATTTGACTTGAAAAGAGTAATGACGTTATTGTGAGTCTAAGGATAGAAATGAGTTTTGCAGAAAAAAAGGTCTGAAACAGTGCGTAAAATAAGGGACAACCTTTGGTTTCTTTAATTACTAACCAAATAAGAAAAACGACAATGGAGATATTAGGCTCCTTTTTACAACCTTATAATTAGATATGACCTTCCAGCTCACATCTGCTTTTCCTCCAAATCCTCAAGAATACGTTTTTAAAATAATATCTAGCGTATATTAGCTGCTATTATTAACATCTCTGCATGCACCATTTTAAGAAATTTCTACAAAAACTTATCTCTGTAATTATTATCATTATTCCCCCAGACTTATCATCCCATTTCTTAATTTCCCTACAAATTTCAGAGGTGAAATCTGAACCCAGAGTTGAAATCCAAAGCCAAGGAGCTTCACCACTAGGTGCACTCTTTAAAGTTAACAGGGTAGAGTGAGAACAAGGCACCACAGAATGTGCCTGTCCCTTGCTTTGTTAAGCTCTTCCTTGCTGTTTAGAGAATCGTTCTGAGCTCACATTTCTCCCAGCTTAACGATGGCACACATCATTAGGCTCAAATAGGTAGACTTAAAATATTTTTTACATGCTTTTTGGCAAAATAAGATGCTGTATTAGACACCTTCAAGGCAGTATTTGTGAGCAGCAAACATTTGATATCTCTAAATGTATCTGTATTGATGGACTCTTTGACTACTTAATGTTTTAAGGTAATTAAACCACAAAAACTCATTGGAATAATGTTTAGGGCTGACTTAAACCCTTAAAAGCCATTAGCTGTTAACTGCCAAGTTGCTCTGAGTCTCAATCTGCATGAAATTGAATCATATTTGAAAGGTTTTGTAGGCTAGTGGCAAGATTCATAAAATCCCGACAGCTTTACATCTTTCATCACAAACCAGAAACTGGGAGGGAGTGTAAAGAACTGAATTTGGGAGGAGAAACAGCACTTGATTTTTTTTTTTTCTGCTCCCCTCCCAGCACTTCATTTCTGATCCAATGTTTCTCTAAGATCTTTAGCCAATTAACCCCATATTGTCTTCAGATGGTAAAATTACAAATACATTCAGTTACTATTTATTTAATTCAAGTCAAAGAGCATTTTTTTTGCTATAACTACAGTGACTGGTACACCTGACAGACGGAGGAATAAGGCATTGGTCCTGCACTCAAAAAGCTTTAAACTCCAAAAAGAAAGGTGGATGGATGAAGAACAAAATCACACCAATAAAGGAATGTGCAAAGCAGAGGAGAGGATCATGAGTGGGATTAAGGCAGGCTTCCTGGAAGAGGTTATGATTCAGCTGAGTTTGGAAGGTTAGTAAGAGTTGATAGAGAAAGTGGCAATGTACGTCAGACTGAAAAAGAAAAATGAAAGAGGTAATGGTATTTTTCACTGAAATTAAGATTTCCAAATGAGTACTTCCTACGCGCGCACACATATGCACACACACACACACACACAGTTTCTGACTTTTTTCTTTTTCTTCCTTTTTTTAAATTTAATTTTATTTGTTATTAGTGTAATTTTTTAACACATTTCTGACTTTTAAACGCCAGTGGTTTTGATAAAGATTAAGTGAACACCTGCTGACCTTGCTCACAGATGATTCTCCTCATGTTGAAAATACTTTGTGGGCCAGCTGGTGGTGTGGTGGTTAAGGTGGCTGGATCCCATGTGGCCAACTGCATGGTTTGAGTCCCAGACTCAGTGACTTGATAAACACACCAGGCGGGTATGCATGCATGCCCAAAATACAAAGAAAGGAGAAAAAGGGTCTGCAGTGTAAATATTCCCAAGGGATGATTTCTCACTTTCCCTTTCTCTGTCAAAATAACAACAACACACTGAAAATGCAGGTGGTGTGGTAGTTAAGGTGCTGCACACACCCACGTGGCCGATCACAGTTCAAGTCCTAGACCCGGTGGCTTGCTTTTCCACTTTTTCTCCCTCTCTCTCTGTCTCTCTCTAGTCAAGTTAAAATAAATGAATGAATAAATTAAAATTTTCTTAAAAAATGAAAATGCTTTGTCACAAGACCATGGTAAACTCACATAGCCCCTATACCTGGCCACCCAGTGATGCTGATGCAAAAGCCCTCAGCTTCAATTTTTCTTTCCATATTGGCAAAGCTTCTCCCTACATTGACACTTCTGAAGCCCCTTCTCTGATCACTGTGTGCAAAAGTAGAATCTGGACCAGGATACCCTCAGAAGGGCTGGGATAGCCTCGAAGGTTTAAGTTACCTGTTCAGATAGAAATGGTGAAGCCAACTTGAATTTAGAAAAAAAATCTATACTATTTAAGCTATAAAATAAGGTAATATGGGCAACGAACATAACCACTGTGTATGGTGTTTTGATGGGAAGCCATATTCTTTGAATCAATATATGGTAAAAAACTGATCTGCAGTCATGCGTTGCTTAATGATTGGGATATGTTCCAAGAAATACATTGTTAGACAATTTTGTCATTGTGAGAACATCACACAGTGTGCTCACACCAACCTAAGTGGTATAGCCTCCTACACACCTGGGCTACATGGTATAGCCTGTGGCTCCGAGGCTACAAATCCATACATCATATTTCTATACTGAATACTACAGGCAATTGTGCCCAATGATACATATATATCTGTGTATCTAAACATTTTAAAAATGTACAGTAAAATATAGTACAAAAGTTTTTTAAAAAGTGGTATACCTTGGGGCTGGTAGATGGCATGGTGTTTAAGGCACTAGATTCTCACATGGTGGACCATGGTTTGAGTCCTGGATCTGGCAGCTTGCTGTCTCACTTTCTCTCTCTTTCTCTCTGTCTCTCTCTGGTGAGCCCATGTATCCTGTAGCAAATTAAAACTAATAATAATAACAAATAAAAGTAAATAAATAATTCTTAAAAGGACAAAAAGGTACGCCTGGAGTCAGCAGGCAACCTGCAGGTTAAGGCACTGGATCCCACATAGCTGACTGCATGGTTTGAGTCTTGGATCCAGGGTCTTGAAAATCACACTGGGAACATGTGCAAATGTGTCCAAAATCCCGAGAGAAGACTAGAGGGGAAAGGATTACAGCATGGTCATCCTCCCTGGATGAGGAGTGATTTCTCAATTTCTCTTTTTCTCTCTCTGTCTCTGGCAATCACATGGACTATGGCAAAACTGAAACAACAAAAGGCCCACCTGTACGGAGCACTTTTAATGAACAGAATTTGCAGACTGGAAGTTGGTCTGGGCGAGTCAGTGAGTGAGTGATGTGGGGCATGCCTGCACATATGCCCACATATTTTGCAGGCAAAACCAAGTCCAGAACTCGAACCTTAGGGTCAACCATGTGAGATCCAGTGCCTTAACCACTATGCCACCTGCTGGTCCCAAGGGCATATTGTTTTTATTTCAGTTTTAGAGAGGTTTTTTTTTGTTTGTTTGTTTTGGTTTTTTTTTTTTTTTTTTTTTTTTTTTTTTTTTTTTTTTTGCTATAGGGACCATGCGCTTGCCAGCAAGACAGAAAGTCAAAGAGCAAGAAATTAGCCCCTAGAATGACCACGCTGCAATCCCTTCTCCTCCATCTCCTCTTGGGATTTTGGGCAAGCAAGCACACATGCCCAGCATGAGTTTTAAACCGCCAGGCCCAGGTCTCAAACCGAGGATGACTATGTGGGAGTACAACAACTTAACCATTGTGCCATTTGCTGGTCTCAAGGGCATACTGTTTTATAGTAAACTTCTTTCTATATAAGCAAAAGGAATATACTCTAAAATAATGATCAAAAGTATGTTATAGTAAATACATAAACCAGTAATATAGCTGTTTATTATCAAGCATTATATACTGTATATACTTGTATTGCTATATTTTAGAGGTTTTCACAGCTGGCAGTAGAGTAGGTATATTTCACACCAGAATCACCACACTACGTGGGAGTCATATGCTTACTGAGTTGCACTACAATAATAGTTGCACTACAATATGATTATGGCATCTGTGACATCACAGGTCATAGGAATTTTTTGGCTCTGTTATAATCTTTTGGGGACCATTATCAACTGTGTGGTCTATCACTGAACAAACATACAGAGGCTGACCAGATGTAAGGAGCCAAGATGTGGTGGAAAGCATACACATCTGGACATCAGGACATTGGGACTGAAATACAAGTGTCCTAAACTGTTTGACATTTCTCTCAGAGATTTTGCTGGTGTTTCTTCATCTGTAAAATAGAAATATTAATGTTTATATCCTAGGGTTATTTCATGGGTTAGTAAGGAACTGTATATAAAGTGCTAATAATGTAGATTATGCTTACAATATAAGAGCTACGCAAAAGTTATTTTCTCTTTAATTAGTGCTCTGGGTTATTAAAAGATGCTTCAATGACTTCTCTTGTCTACAGGAAAAAAATGTATCACACTATTCTAAACTTCTATCCAATGTGTTCTGGCCACCATCTGATTACATACTTCTTCAAGTACATATATATCTCAGTTCCAATGGATAAACCAGCGTTTTCTGAATATGTGGTTGTATTTTCTCTCATTCTAACCCCCACATTTCTGTTACGAAAAATTAAGAAAGTATCAAAGATGTTTTTGTTTGTTTTAAAAAAATATTTTATTTAACTTTATTTATTTATTTTAAGACCAGAAAGGGACAGAGTGAGAGAGAGAGGGAAAGTGAGAAAGCAAGCCACCAGGTCCAGGACTTAAAGCATAATTGGCCATGTGGGATCCAGCACCTTTAACCACCGTGCCACCTGCCAGTCCCCAAGGATGTTGTTTTTGCCGTTTATGCTATTGCACTTGACCAAAAAGCTAGCTTGAGCTCCTTTTGTGGTTCCTATTATTTCTATTGTATTACCCTTTTTTTAATTTATTTTTTCTATGAATGAGAAAGAAAGAGACAGACAGAGAAGAGCACCCTTACAGAGTATTTACATTGTGCTCCACCTCTCAACTTGAGCCAGTGTCAGGAAATAGACATGCATAATGCACAAGCTCTTTGTGCCCCGAGAACTCTCCTGATGCAAAGCTAGAACTCTGCACAGTGAATCAGCCTTGCAAAGCTCGCATTAACAATGTGCTATGATCTCCTTCCTTCTTTTCTTTTCTTTTAAATTCTGTAAGACTTCTGATAACGTTTTGCCCTGGGTTCAGGTTAAAATATATTCCAGGAATATTGCTGGGCATCGAAGTTACAAACGGCCGTCTTTGTTGCCCAATGCCAGGGCCACAATTGACATTTTATATTTTACTAAAATGGTATCTATATGAAGTATAGCTCTAGTAGTTCAGTTATCTAAATTTAGCAGTAAACCAACCCTCAATCTGTTGTATAGCACCTTCTTTATTACCTGCAGAGTCTTTACCATAAAGTATAATCAACAATCTTATATACTGGTTGATTTACAATTTGTTTCCTATCCTACAACTTAGGTTTCTTGAAATTCTTGAATATTACCTACCATTTAAATTCTTACTGTGTTCAAGTCACCATGTTTGGGAGACTAGATAAATATTAGGTTGTTGGAAAAGTCATGACACATTTTTCTATTTTCCTATGCAATTTTCTATTGGCGAATGAGGATTAAATAAAATCATACATTTAACAATTTTTATAGTTTGAAATGCTCTTAAATATTAGATTCCCATTGGTACCAGCTCAATTGCACTGTTGTTCTTATGTTACGTATAGCTTTCCTCCTACCACCACTATTCCTCAGCTACTGTTAATTGCATGCTTATTATGTGTATAACATCTTACAGGTGTGATCCCATTCATCCTCATAAAACGTCTGTGATACAGTGTTGGTATTTCCACTCCCACTTTTCATTTACAGATGGCAAAACTGAGATCCATCGACCCTGAGTGGTTTTAAAAGGAGAGATAGTGGGAAATGGTTCTAGAGATAGGAAATGATCAGATTCTATAGGTATATAAGCATTTGTTCCATCGAAGAAGTCTGATTCTGTCTTTAGGTAATAGAGCAACATTGGAAGGTACTCAGATATATATTTTTTTTTTAAAAACACCTGTGCTTTATTATTTTTAAATTTTTATTCATTGTAATTATTTTTATTATTTTATTTTATTGACATTGACCAGAGAAAGACAGAGAGAGAGAAGGAAAGTGAGAAATCAAGCTGCCAGGTCCAGGACTCGAACCACGGTCAGCCATGTGGGAGTCCAGCTGCCTTAACCACCAGGCTACCTGCTGGCCCCGGTACTCAGATATTTTCATAGTATTCCCAGACTCATCTGAAAGAAAACGATAAATGCACACACAGGTATGCACACACACACACACACACACACACACACACACACACAAGTGCATGAGCATTCATGTTGTACCTGAATACACAGAACACAGTAGAAAGATACACACAAAACTATTATAACACCATTTAAGTCTGAAGTTGGAGTTGAAGGCCTAAAGTGAAATAGATTTGCTCTTTAGTAGATATATTTTATTTTTCTATTTTTCTCACATGCATGGGTTTCTTTACAAGTAGATAAAACAAAATATAAAGCAAAAAGGAACTATGGAACGGACACAGATCATTGACAGCGGAAGAGAAAAGCGCTGAGACATTCAAGACTTCCAATGAAAAACATACTTCAAATAGCGCCTTGAGATATTAATGATTGTTCAATTTAATACAAAGATTTCATAGTCTACTATGATTGGGAATAAAAGAGGTAAACAAAGGAGAAATCTTCTCAAGACTACTTTTTCCCCAAATAATTGAAATCTCTGATACATAGATATGTCATTCTCTGACTCATTGATTAGCTGATTCTTTTTCCATGGAGTGTTCACATATATAATATCTGGACAAAACACTTTGGTCCATACAACTTGTGGAGCAGATGTGACTCACTGCCTGTTTTTGTAAATAAGATGATACAGGCAGAGCTATTCCTAATGGTTTATATATTGTCTATGCTCTCAGAGTTGGGCAGTTGCAGGTATCTTATGGTCTACAAACCTTAAAACATTTACTACTTGGCCCTTTAAAGACAAAAGGTGCTAATCCCTGGTATAGAGAGTAAAATTATCACAAGTTGCTGGTTATGTACATGTAATGAATAATATAAAGGGATTGATACAGACTTCAGAAATTCAAATGTTCCCTGGGATGAGACAGGAAGTACGAGTGAGTAAAGTTGAGGAGATATAAAATAATAAAGAATGGTAGTGACTGCAACAAAAGGGATTATGAACTCCTCTAAACTGGCACAAGGCAGCACCTTGTCAGTTGAATCCTTTCAGAAACCTGTGCCCAGTGTTGCTATTTTTCCACCAAAAAAAGACATTTATTATGTTTTTGTATACTCTTCTGATTAGGTTTTTTTTGAGAACGTGGCTGAAGAAAACACAACTGTAGAGTCCTCACCATAACATACAATCGACAATATTATGTATTGGTTGATTTATAATCCATAGGATATATTTGTATTTCTAAAAATTCAAACCAATTTAACTATGTTCAAATACTTTGACTCATTACTGAGCAGATTCTTCACTGTGAAAACGTTTTCCCTTCCTGATACCGTCTGTGTTCTACAATCACTTCAAGATATTTTCACAATAAAGTAAATAAAAAATTAGAAAGGGCAGATTCCCATATCCTTATTTATTTGCACTTTCAATTGGATAGGTTTAATGCTCAATTGTCATTTATTCATTGAAAAAAAATATTTTTTTTAAAGAAAAGTCTGTAAATATCCTCCAACCCTTAGCTTTGGGTATTTTCATCATTTCCAGTTTATTATGTGCTCCCAAACTCTAAAGCGTCACAACTCCTATAATTCCAAACCTTCCCCATTTTTTGTCTTATGCTCATCATGTACTTTTTGCCTTCTTTATCTTCTGTCTTTCTCCTAGTTACGCCAAATCTTCAGGTCAAAGCTCTCTTCTAGTCAATCATTTTTGCTGAAAATCTGGGCTTTCTTTGCCCTCCACCTCATCTTCATTTTTTTCCTTCCCAGATTTATTGTTTTTTACTTGTTTGTATAGAAAAACTGTACTCCACTCATACTTTATAATATCAACATATTCCAAAGTCCATTAATTATTTCTTACCATGCCCAACCCATTCCTCAAGAAAGCAAATAAATAATAATAATAATAATAATAATAATAATATTACTCTTAAATCATAGCTAATATTGAACCAGCTAGTGGCACAGAGGTTAAGGTGACTGGTCCCATGAGATCAACTCATAGTTCGAGTCCCAGACCCACCGGCTTGAGAAATACACCAGGCGCATAGGCATGCACACCCAAAATCCCAAGAGGAAAATGGAGTAGAAGTAGTTGCAGTGTGGCCATAACCCCTAGGGGTGATTTCTCACTTTCCCTCTCTCTGTGTCTCTCTGGTGAGTTCACATACCCTATAGCAAACTTTAAAAAAAAAAAAAATAGGAGATATGCAGATATTATTTTTAGCAGTAATAGTATTTGCACATTTGGAGAATATTGAAAAGAGTAAGCAGCAAGTGCATAGATTTTGCTGAACGATTAGTCAATATAATTGTATTTAACAAAGCAATAGCATCACCTATTTAAACAAGTCAGTAACCTGAGATTCTCTTGAGACTAGAGATTACAAATTGGCCATTGATTGGTGAATTTGTTATGGATTGTAAATCTGTTTTTAAAAAGACACAGTCTACACACACACAGGTCTTCAAGAGTTTATGGAAAATGCATTTTATGAGGAAATTATGCATGGATTTAAAAATATTTTGCACCAAAAGAAAAGTAATCATACTTTAATTCGCTTTTTTTTTTTTTTCACAAATTCTTTGTCGTCTCCTTGTGTGTATCTACTTATATAGGAACCAGGAGTTGGTGTAATGTCTTTGTCACTGGACTCCCATGTAGTCAACTGTGGTTCAAGTCCTGGACCCAGTGACTTAAACTCACACCGGGCACATGTATGCACGTGCCCACGATCCAGAGAGGAGAATGGAGGAGAAGGGGCTGTGGCGTGGCCATCCCCCCTGGGGGGTGATTTCTCGCTTTCTGTCTCTCATCTCTCTCTGTCTTTCTGGTGAGCACATGTGCTCTATAGTGAAAACTTCTCCAAAAAAAAAAAGAATACTTATATATATTCTTTTTATTTCTTCTTTTTTTGAGAGGTTTTCGCTATAGGGTGCGTGCGCTCGCCAGACAGACACAGAGAGACATAGGGAAAGAAAGTGAGAAATCACCCCCCAGAGGGGATGGCCATGCCACAATCCCTTCTCCTCCATTCTCCTCTCGGGATCTTGGGCACGCACGCACACACGCCTGGCATGAGTTTTAAGCCACCGGGTCCGGGACGCGAACCGCGGTCGAATACGTGGGAGTACAGCGACATAGCCATTACGCTAACTGCTGGTTCCCCTTATATATATGCTTGAGAGAGGAAAACCAGTCACAGAAGAAATATAGAAGAAATGTATAGAAGAAATATATAGGTGAAGAAGAGCATTCAGGTTGAAATGAAAATTTCTGCAAATTACATTTAGTGACTCGAGCTCTATCTATCGAGAAGAGGATTTAATGTACCTAATAAATGGATTTAAAAAGGAAAGTTGTCACTTTCTTGGCCAACTACATTTTGTTTTAACAAATTTTAACGTTGACAGTGATTGCTGAAATCCAAGCGTAACCTGCCAAATGAGAACAAGTTAGTACAGTAGCACTAAATATTTCAATCTTCAATCTGGGGTTGAAGGAAGGTATGAATTCCTCAAAATAATGTTGTTGGCACTATATTCCTGCACTCATAATTTGAGTTTCATCAAGAAAGATGGCTAATATTTTTGCAATGAATTTCTTTCTAACTGAAGTGATAACTAATCTCATCACACATCAAGCCCAGGCAGGTAACTCCCACCAGACAGCAGGCATGGTTTTACTCCTGGATCTGATTTCCATGGACGTTAATGATACATCTGTTTTCTCCATGGGTTCACTTGAATAGAACCCAAATTTGTACAAATCCACAAATGTGAGGAAAATGTTTAAAATGTAAATTATTTTAATAAAGTTTGAATGTGTCCCTCACAGCTAGGATGGATTTAAATAAATGTGTTATTGACAAACATTTCCTAAGCAGAATTTCATTACATTTCAATTTGGGACACCTTGAAACCTGGAATGATCATCTCTTTAGTTCTTATATAGCAAGGCTGGACATAGTATATCAACACTCTCACTTTGAAAATCATGTATCAAAAGCCTTTGGAAAACAAAGATTTTATTTAATGGATTGTAAAATTTTATCAAGTGACAAGTTTCAAAATTTGTTTTCCATTAATGTGCTTTTTCCCAGTGTGGCATCTTCCGAAAATAGAAAATCCTATCATCACTACTAAATCCTTCTTTAAATTCTCATTGATCATAGCCTTAGAACAAGATTATCAAAAATAGTCCTACACTGAGATAATGTGCAAGAGATTTTGGAAAATCTCAACACTCCATTTTAGATTAAATCTAGTGGTTTCTCAGGCTCATATTTCATTCTGTTGATAAAAGATAGATTATCAGTGTAGTCTCTTAATTAAAGACAAACAATAACTATTGCTTCTTATACTTGTAGCACAAATACCATATCCTTTCTGTTCTGTATTAAAAAAAAAAAAACCTATATTTGATCTATTTGTCATTTAGGTGAATAATACAGCTATTATACCTTCAAAGAATCAAGTATTGACTTAGGAAGAAATAATCTACCTGGGAGCAAGATTGTGTTTGTGTTGTTTTTTTTTTTTTCCATCATGTTTGGATTTAAAACTTTGACACTATTTCTACTAGTTCAAAACTAATAGAAAATAATAGTTTACTTTTAAGCCAGCTTTTGATGGTGTTAATGGATATCTAGCTTTGTTTAATTAAGGTACTTTTAATTTGAGGAAAATAAAGCCAATTAGAAAGACATTACATGTTGTAGTCTAAAATTATGTAAGCACTACTGGATCAAAAGTGTTAATGATGGCAAATCTTCAAATACATGGGTTTGGTGGTGGTTGTTATGTTAGAGAATGTTGGTATCCATGAGCCAAGAATTAAAGCAATGTCTACTTTTTGATAAAAAAAAAACAGTATGTGTCATTGGATCAAAAAATAATTTAGATGTGGATTAATTATTTACACAACTATGATCTAGCGCTGCAATGTAAGAAATAATGTGTCAGGGAACCAGCAGTTAGCGTAATGGCTATGTCGCTGGACTCCCACGTAGTCAACTGCTGTTTGCGTCCCGGACCCGGTGGCTTAAAACTCACGCCGGGCGCATGTGCGTGCGTGCCCAAGGTCCTGAGAGGAGAATGGAGGAGAAGGGATTGCAGCGTGACCATCCCCCCTGGGGGGTGATTTCTCGCTTTCTGTCTCTATGTCTCTGTCCGTCTGGCGAGCGCACGCACCTTATAGCGAAAACCTCTCAAAAAAAAAAAAAAAAGAAAAAGAAATAATGTGTTAATCCATATTATCAATAACACTTAAAAACTCTGAAATCATAAAATGAAATTAAGAAATCACAACCCTGTCTTTTTTTCAGTTTAGTTAATACAAAGAAAATCAAGAGTAAGTGAATTGTTCAAAGGTGATGTTAACTGGAAATAGAGTATGTTGTTGTTGTTAGAATAAAAGCTAGAGGGGGCCAGCAGGTTCTAAGTGCAGCCCCAACACAGTTCTATCAGGGGGAAGACAACAGCTTGCATCATGTGAGAGCAAACATAGGATGTAAAGAAGGAAGAGTGGGCAACATGGTGGTCTCCACAAAGAGGTGCTTCAAGAAGGGGGACTGGCAGGTGGCATGGTGGTTAAGGGTACTGGACTCCCACATGTCCAACCACAGTTCAATTCCCAGAGTTGGCGACTTGCTTTCTCACTTTCCCAATCCCCCCCACCTCACTCACTCACTCAGCCCCTCTCTGGCCAAATTAAAATAAATAAATAACGTTAAATAAAATAATTATTTAAAGAAAAAGAATTAGAGCCAGAGGCCCAGTAAGTGGCATGATGGTTAAGGCACTTAACTCCCACATGGCCGACCATGATTCAAGTCCTGGACCTGGCAGCTTGAAATTCATACTGGGCATGTATGCATGCGTGCCCAAAAACCCTAGGAGGAGAATGGAGAAGAAGGGATTGCAGCATGGCCATTACCCCTGTAGGGGTAATTTTTCACTTTCCTTCTCCCCGTCTCTCTTTCTTTCTCCAGTGAGTGCACACACCCTATGGCAAAACCTAAAAAATAATAATTAGAGCCAGGAGAGGGTTAAATATGCAAGAAACTTATTAAGCAAAAGCCATTGAGAGATAAATGGAGAGAGGAAGACTAGATACACTATCAGACCTCAATGTAGATTTAACTACTGTGGAATGAAGAAGAAAGGGAGAATGGCTAGGAAAGCTGAATTGTTCTAAGATTTGCCAAATCCCAGGAGTCTTGAAGCCACAGCTGGTGATCAGAAGGGCCCTGTGTCTCCTAGCAATAAGCCCACCTTACCATCTCTGCCAGGCTCAGTCACTGCCTTTGAGGAGCCCATGGGAAGCTCAATCTTTGTATGCAAATGCTGCAATGGATCTTAAAATGCTGCATCTGGGGCTGGCCATCATCAAGTAGGCTTTCTGCTGTTGAGGATCTGAGAGGGATATTTTTATGGCCACCATGATTTCCTAACCTAGTTAACAACACTTTTCTCATTTATCTGGAAGTTGTCTTCCAATATTCACCTTCAATACCAGTGTTTCCTGTCCTCTAAAGAAAGGCTTTATTCAGTCATGGGTGATGATTCACTGCTGATGAGACACATGAGTCATATTATTAGGAGTCTTTGGTATGATGTACACAAAAGAGCAATAATTTCAGGTGCTGGTGAAGATAATAATTCACAAATCATTAGATTAGTCACATGTGTCTTTTCACTAGTTACTCTAAAGATGTTTCACATGAGTTAACTCTAACATTCACCTTAGATAATAATAACTCTAAAATAAATTATTTCTTCCCCCATCCTGAAGAGACTACAGATTGAGGTTCTGTTTAAGGTCACTCACTGAGCTAGCACATGTCAGGACACTTAAACTTCTCTAAATGTCTTTTCCTGATCTGCAAAACAAGGTAGTAACAGCTACTTTCAAGAAGGTGTCATAAAGTTTCAATGATACAATAAAATACCTCCTATATCTACAGTGACTTTTATATACAAATAGCTCCCTATTTTCTATTAGATTATTATAGTATGCTCCCTTTTCCTCACTCGATACTTTCTGAGAACCTGCCTTGTAGAAGCTGCTGTGAGAGTCTCAGCTGTTTATAAAGTAGTCTATCCCAGTCTTTTACTGAAGAGCAATATAATAGCACTGTGTTTAAGACACAATCATAAGTGGTGATACTGAAGTTTATGTACTAAAAATAAACCTCAAGGGTTAGCCTTTTTCTCATTTCTCTCTCTGATGATAGTAAAAGTGAATGTATTGGTTAAGAGGATAGCTAGACATACAGAATGTATTCATAGGCTAAATTACCAAAACAACCAGAAATTACCCAAACTTGTCTTACCCTAGGGCTAATGCAGCAATTGCTGATTTCGCAGGCTCAGACCCCTGATTGGGAACAATTATAGTTTTCGTGGAAATAAATTTTAATAAAACTTTTTAAGACTACAGAGAAATTATTTTAACAAAAGTAAAATCAAAACACTTGAATTTATACACTGAATGAAAGCAAAGTGAGCAGTACTGATAGCATATGGATTTGAAGATTGTGTGTGTGTACATGTGTGTGTGTGTGTGTGTGTGTGTGTAAAAAATCAAGTAGTTTTATATTTAAAAGGTTTTTGAGAACCCATTTTAATTGCTTTTACATAGAGGCATCAGCTTTTCAATATCTAAATAGGAAAATAAGATAACCAAAGCTCAGGGCTAGCAGGTGGCATGGAGGTTAAGGGGCTGGAACCACATAGCTGATGCCATGATTCCAGTCTTGGACCTGGTGGCTTGAAATATCACACTGAGTATGTGAGCCCAAAATACCAAGAGGAGAATGGAGGAAAACGGACTGTGGACTAGCCATTCCCTAGGAGGGTGATTTCTCTCTCCAGTGAGTACACGTGTCCTATAGCAAAAACCTTAAAAAAATAAAAATAAAAAAAGATAGCCAATGCCTAAGTAGAGCATATACAACCATAAATTCATTTATTTACTTCCTGTTCCCAACTTTTTTCTTTCTTTTTCATTTTTAGAGAGAGATTTTTGCTGTAGGGCATGTGTGCTTGCTCGAGAGACAGAGAAAGAGAAAATGAGAAGTCACTCCTCAGTAGGGATTGCCACATGGCACTCCCTTCTCCTCCATTCTCTTTTTGGGATTTTAGGCATACACACATATGTGCTCAGTGTGAGTTTCAAGTTACCGGATCTGGGACTCAAATAGAAGTCAGCCATGTGGGAGTTCAGCACCTTAACCACTATATCAACTGCTGGCCTCATTCTTATACTCAATTTTTTTTAAAGAATTATTTTATTTAACTTTATTTATTTTAATTTGACCAGAGATGGTCAGAATAAGAGAGAGAGGGGGAAAGTGAGAAAGCAAGCCACCAGGTCCGGGACTCAAACCACCGTGGACCATGTGGGAGTCTCGCACTCTTAACCACCATGCCACCTGCCGGTCCTTCCTTTACCCAATTTTAACAACATATAATTAAAATAAATATTAAAATGATATTTGATGTCCTAAATGTCTCTAGCCTTTTGGGGAGTCTTCCATTACTTTAATTACCAATTTGCAAGTTTTTGAACAAAAATAACTCCCATGAACTAGCTGGGGCATCATGGTTAAGGCAGCTAGATCACACATGATGGATTTCACAGTTGAGTCCTGCATTAGTGGCTTGAAAAACACTTTGGGTATGTGTGCATGAATACCCAAAATCCTAAGAGGAGAATGAAGGAGAAGGGCCATTTCCCTTGGGGGTGATTTCTCATTGCCCCAACCCCATTTGTCTCTTTCTGGTGAGTGCATGTCCATCATAGCAAAACTAAAAAACAAGAATCTCCCATTTCATTCCATCCCCTTACATTTCTCTCTCTCTCTGGACACCTTGATTATTTTCACTACAGCACTAACCATAAGCTCCACTCACTTTATTTTTATGTTCTTTATGAAAACACATGTTTCAGGATATCAGAAGATATACATCTATCTTTTACTCCTATAGGTCTAATACTTTGAAAAGGCTCTGACATGTAGAAAACACTCAGACATTTCCTGAAAAGGAAGGGAGATAATAAGACAAAGAAGGGAGATAATAAGAAAGAAGAAAGTAGGAAAAGAGAAAGTAGAGGAAAAGTATAAAGAAAGAAATTAATAGAAAGGGGAAAATAGAGAGCAAAGGAAAACAAAATGACTGGAGTCAGAACACAGCTCAAACCATGTCCCATGTACCAGGAGACTTACTGTTTCCTTGTAAGTCCCCATTAGCATCTACTTTATTTTTTATTTTATTTTATTTTATTTTATTTTATTTTATTTTATTTTATTTTATTAACAATTCCAACTTTCTTTTTCAGTCCTGCCATTCTGCCTCCATTTTCTGCCAAGTCACACTGTGGAAATCATCTTTTTCCTCTACAGGCTATGAATTTCAGGGTATTGTAAAAAAATTACTAAAGGTTTTCTGTGACAAAGGTGAACTCTTTTTTAGGGCAGAAAACCCCTGTCTTGAATATAACATTTCACTGTTCCTACAGTTTGATAGGTATTTCCTTCCAAGATAAATTTATTCATGGCAACTGTAATTTTTTTCTCTTTTCCATTCCCTTACATCTCTTTCCTCTCCTTGTTTCCAGAGAATGCCATCTCATCTTCAATCTAATTTGTCATGCAGAGTAATTTTAATCTCTTTTCTCCTTGTCCTACTTCTATATTCATTTTTCTTTCTATTGCAAAGGTACCGCTTACTTACTCGTTATTTATTTATACCTTGCCTCATTCCACAAAAATTTCATTGTATTACATGATCAACGGCAATAAAAAAAATTGAAAAAACAAAATGCAAGTCTGTTATGAGCACTGGATTAAGATTAATCTGATTCTGTTCAACAGGAATCAAAAATAAGAACAGGGAAAATGAGTTAAAATGAGATATTAGAGTCAGAAAAGGTGTATGTTAGATTGTGAGCTCCAGGCCTGGAATGAAAAATAAAATACCACCCCAAATCATACTTAGAGTTAATTTTTTAGACTCCTGATCACCCTGAACATTTAGCTCTGAGCTTCTAAGGAGCCAACATCAAAAGGAAAATGTGGATGTTTTCCTCATTTTTATTATCCATGTACAGTAAAAAGTTTCTTAAGGAAAAACAAAGCTCTGTCTAAAACATAATTCTACAATAGTATGTCATGGCATAAATATTGAGAAATGATACATTGAGGAGAAGGAAATGATCTCAGATTCTAGGTCTGAACTAATAAACTTGTGAATAAAGATGGGTGGAGAACTAAGGCAAAGGACAAGAGGCTGGTAGATTCCAGGATGGAGGAATGAACAAGGAACAGGACGCTCCAAGGTACTTGGAGAAAAGGTTGAATGGTGAGAAGTTAGCATTCTCTTGGCCTCTTTTGGGTCATTCAAATCCCAGCTTTTCTCATACTCCAGCCATATGGCTAGATTCCCTTATGTTTACATCCTCGCAAGGGTAAGACTGTAGCTTCCTCATGGAGTCATGCTCACAAATAATGCGACCAGGGGCAGACAGAGCTCTGGGCTAGAACTTTAATATGCCACTCACTGAAACAGCTATTTCCCTTAATGGTCTCTATCCAAAGAACAGCCCAGTGAAGGTGACATTTGCTATTAACCTATTCTGAGTGTGGGAGGCTCACACAAATGATGCCTAAATTGTTGCTCAAGAACAATTTGGGTGTGAATAGAAATTGCAAAATAGGCTCTGTCGCCCACGAATAAAAGATTCCTATCATACATGCAGAAGTTATTCTTCAAGATTCCCTAGTTAAGGAAGCAGACTGATAAACCATGGGTAGATATAGATGAGGATGATTTTTCAAACCACTAAAACAGAAGTAACAGGCTTCACCACTGATTGTGTTTATTAAATTGCTCAGCATGATATTGTTAATAGTCCCCAAAAAACAATTTGGGTGTGCAAAGTGACCCAGAATAGAATCTATTATGATGCTTAAACTGTTTTAAATATCCACTGGGTGGTTTTTTTCTTTTCTTTTCTTTTCTTTTTTCCTTTTTAATGAGTTGCCCTTCAAAGAAGGAGATTGTGAAGACAAGAGAGGTGGCTTTTCTCCTGCCTGCATTACAGGGTAATTGCAGGCCCATCCTTAAGACATGTATGGTTTTCCATTTAAAATAGGTCAGAAAGACCTGGGTTTATCTTGTCTTAAGTCTACATCCCTGACAGAGGAAAGTGTGTATATATAACATGAAGTGTGTGTTTATGATATATGGACATATTAATACATGGGTATATGTACTATTTCTGTACATACATTTGCAAGTTTTATCATTTGCACCAAACCCCCCTTCACCTTCTTCTGCAATTATTATTCACTCAGAAAGGGGATAGAAATGATGTCAGGATTTGGAAAAACACTTGTCATGGAATATTCCTAATAAATCAGACTTAATTCATTGATAAAATCACAAGAGATAGACACTGATAGATATGATCAGTTTTAACAACATGCCAGGAAGTAAGAAATTCATAGAAAGGGGCAAGCAGAAGGTGATGGGAGAAAGATGACAGTGATTAAGCAACAGCAATAACAAAAACTGCCAGAATAAAAGCTGTTTTGCAGTTCAAGGCCCTGTGTGAACGCATGATGAAACATCCAGGTTTCCTATAAGGAGATTCAAGGATTGAACTCTTCCCTCCACTGGGTAAGCCACAAGTGGGCTGAATTACAGGGGAAAGAAGGTATCGAAGGTCGAGAAAAGTTGAAGATTTAATGGGTACCCAAGTTATAGCCAGGTGCTTGCTAGGCACTTAAAATATGCAGTCCTCTATAATATATATGATAAACTTCTATTCTGAAATCCCAAATCTCTTAATAATACATTTTTGTAACTTGTTAATGCAAAATCTGACCTGACCGAAACTGATTTTATGGTAGAAGCTGACCTGCAAGAATGTAAGTCCATTGTAGTATTTTTAAACATGCTGATTTTTTTAAACATTATTATTTCTGTGCTATCTTGTATGGAATATAGGCTCATCACTATCTTTCTAATATCTAGGAAAGAATGAAGAATTCTAAAACATTTGACTCTAAGGATTTTAGACTAGAGGTTGTGGTTCCTTTCTAGTAAGAGTATACTCTGAATATGTGATATCTTTTTTTAAGTGCTAACCATTCTGCCAACTCCTTTTTAAGTATTTACCCATTTAGTCCTTGTTACACCCCTTTGGGGTACACACAATTCCTGTCAATGGGTAAGCATATGTATGGCTTATTGAGGATTATTTACTTACTCAAGATTACACAGTTCAAGAAAGTTAAAAATGTCTGACTTTAAATGCCATTCTAAATAGTGTGATTCATAAAAATGACAATGGATAAAGGTCTTTCTAAAATATTTGTGCTCAAGGACAATGATCCAATCAGTCTGAATTATTTTATTTTTGTCACCATTTTTGTTCTTTTTAAAAATTTCCCAGAGACAGAGACAGAGAGAGAGAGAGAACGAGAAAGTGAGAAAGCATCCCCCATGGGCGATGGTCACCTGCAATCTCCTTTCCCCCATGTCTCCCTTCTTTCAGAGCCCTGGGTACATATAGACACACACATTCAGGAGTTCCTTAAGCCGCTCATCAGGAATCTAAACTGCTCAGCCAGCCCTGTAGGATCCAGCTGCTCAACCACCATGCCACCAGCCTGCCCAAATCTGTTAGATTTTTAAGAAGGCAGATGAGAATAGTAAACAATTTTAGAAAATAAAATACTTTTCGAGAAAATTTGGTTCTTTTTTAGGGTTCCAGAATCAGCTTTGCAAAAATAGCCCCAGCATCATAAGGCTTTCCAATGTCATATTTTCCTGACGCCACAACATGCCCCCAAATAAGCTGTGAACACCCTGCCCAGGCAATGAGATGCACCAGTGCTATAAGACTGGCCCCTGCCACAAATTCTCCTTCTTGTCCTGTCCTGGGACCTAGTGACATTTAAAAATATCAGTCACATCCCTTCAGCCTCTTGCTTATATATATACACCCACCTGATCTCCCAGTAAAGGCACTTGCTCACTTGTCCTCACTCTCCTTGGCTCCCCCACATGCTTCCTTGAGCCTGTTTCCCAGGAGCTCTCCTGTATTGCCCCCTGTGTGGCATGCCATGCCATCTGTCTCAAGGACCCATAACTACAAGATGTCCTTTAATTTCACATGCCTCTCCAAGTATGGTATCTGTGGCCATGCTTGAATGACTGTTAAAGACCCCACAAAAAGACTTATTCCCCCCCCCCACACTTATTTACAACACAGCACCTGTCTTGGCTCTTTGATCCACCAGTTCTCAACATGGAATTAGTACTAAATCGATGAGGAGTGATGTTCACATGTTCATGCCTTCCTGTAGACTTTGACAAATGCAAAAGGATTAGCACTCTGACTCAAACTTGGCCTTCACAAAGAAGGTACTCAATAAATATATATTAGATGCCTTAATGTTATTTAATTAATAAAAGCTTTGACTCAATTTTTAAAAGCATATCAAGTCTCAGAGCTTTATTAACAGTAATAAAATTGCAGAACTCCTCCTAAACAAGTTGTTGAAAAATGCCACTTCAGCATGACTTTCAGACATGATTCTCCTAAAATAAGACTTTCTTGGGCAGTAGCCCCAAAGTAGCATCTCATAAGAAGATTTTGGGGATATGGAGGAACATCTATCAATGAACCATCACATACTCACATGTAAAGAAGCAGGAACAATCTTTTTCTCTTTATAAATAGAAATTAAATGGGACTTTTTCATGAGCAAATCGAATGCTTAACAGGTTATCTAGCAGAACAAAGCTTTGGCAGTCATTAATTGTGCTAAATATATGTCATTAAGTTAATTGCAAGTTATGTGGTATCTTCATAGGACATAGTTTCAAATGATAGATTTAAGGACTTACCTTTCTATGTTCTAATCATTTGGTTGGCCATATATTCCAGTTAAATGTAGAATTCAGTCTTCTCTGCCCAGAAAAGCACTCATAGCAATCTAAAATCAAATGGTGGTGGTGATCACTCTGCCACAGACAGTGAGATGTGATAATTTAGAAAGACAATGGGCATGTTAATCTATTCAATGACATTTCAAAGCTAAAAGAATTCAAAAGAATAAATAAAAGCATAAGCTTTACAGCTGTTTAGACAGATGAGACAACAAGGGAACCAGGACTTTATTCATTTCTTGTCATCATAGAACAATTCCTTTGCCAGCAGGTTAGATCTTCTTTCTCGTCTTGTTTATGTTGACTTACAGTCCTGTCATTACATTCTCGGTGTATAATATAGATCATACATTAAGGGGAAACACTAATAAGTTATATACTGTTGGGATTTGTCACTCTGCCAAGGACAATTTGCACAGGACTTAAAACGTCTACGTAAGGTGTGTTTAGTTCCAGAATTTTTTGAGCAGGAGCTTTATCTTCTGCTTGAAGGCATACCCACAGGCTGTTACTGTAAATTTATTTTTCTTGATATTAATAATGTATTATTTATTTATTTATTTTAAGTTTTTGCCATAGGGTGCTTGTGCTCATGAGAGAGAAGCAGACAGTGAGAAGGAAAGTGAGAAATCCCCCCACCCCCGAGGGTATGGCCATGATGTAATCCTTTCTCCATTATGCTCTCAGGATTTGAGGCGCACACACACACACACACACACACACACACACACACAGCTAGGTGTGATTTTCAACTTGCCAGGTCTAGACCTGAACTCCAGTTGGCCATGCAAAAATCCAGTGCTGTAACCATTATGCCACCTGTTGGCTCCAGATATTAGTAATGCATTTTAAATAGTGAGTTGTAGGTCTCTAGCAGTTTCCAGAAGGTGGAGGTATTTACATGGGTGCCTTTCAAGGAGACATTTGGGACTGGCCCAGTGGTGCAGCAGTAATCATTGCTCAAGAGAAGAAAGTTCTCGTTTGGTGACTATGGTTTGGATCCCTGCCCAGTGAGCTTGAAACACACTACCCACATGTGCAAATTGTCCAAGATCCATTGAGCTGGAAGACTGGAGGAAGGGATCCATGGTGTGACCAGATCTTGTGAAGGGTATTTATCACTTTTTCTCTCAGTCTCTATTTTCACATGCATATACATGCACTCTAATATGAATAAAGAAAAAAAATTAAGGGAGACATTTGGCCTTAAGATCTACACTAGTGATTTTCTTTTTATATTTATTACATTGTTTTGAGATACTTTGATGTTTCCAAATGATATAATACACTGATGTACAGCAATGGAAGAAGTGTAATCGCATTCAGAATTGAAAATAACTTTATTTTTATCATTTTAGATCTCAACCTCATCAATGATTCTATTCGTTTTCTTATTCCTTCCGTTGTTTATTTTTCTTAATTTTAAAAAATTAAAATATTCATATATAACTTTTTTCAAAAGAATCGACTTAGTTTTTATTAATGCCACTCATTTATATATTTTAAACTATTTACACTTGTTTTTGAATTTGACATTTTTTCTTTGATTCCTCATAATCATTGTTCTTTAATTTAGTTGGATTTTTTCTTTTATTCAATAATTTATTTTATCAAAGAAAATAAAACAACTTGAAGCCATATCTTTTTTTGTAAGCATATTTTCTAAACAATGAGTTACTGCATTTTAAAATTTATTCCTTAGCCCAAATGCTTCTGCAAAGAAATATCCTTAAGGGTAAATTCTAACCAGTTTAAAATAAATATTAATTGTTTATTTTAATTAAATGATGAGTTAAATAATTAATACTTTTTCATTTATATTGACTTTTTCTCTGACCTAATTTACTGTCAAATATTTAAAGGTTCAGTAGGGATCAGTCAGTGATACAGAGGTAAAACATGACACTCTGTAAGGCTGGCCCACAAGGGACAGTGTTCCAGGTTCATGTCCAGGGACCTCCCTTATATGCCCATGGTCTGGAGATGACAAGGTTGGGGAAAAATTGTAACTTCAAGATCCTGTTGGGAGGTGAATGTCACTCTCCCCTTTCTCATTCTCTCTTTCTCTTTCTCTCTCTCTCCCTTCCTCAGGGAAGAAAGAAAAAATAAAATAAACTTAAGCAAAGACTTTGACAAATGCCTAAAAAAACAGTGCCAAATCTATCGAAGCATTGTGTCAATAACTGCATTAAGTGGGACCAACAGATGGTGTAATGGTTACGCCATCTCAGAAAAATCTTATGGCTGAGTGTCAATTTTTTTTTTCTTCTTTGTTTTCAATTCACTATAGGGTATGTACACTCACTGGGAAAAAAGAGAGAGAGAGAGAGAGAAAGTGAGAAAGCACTCCAAGGGAAGATGATCATGCCATACTTCCTTCTCCTCCAATTTTTCTCTTGGAACTTTGGGCAAGCACATATAAGCACCCATGTGTCTTTCTAGCCACCAGGTCCAGGACTCAAACCATGCAGTTAGTCATATGGGATCCAGCCATTTTAACCACTTAGTTGTTACCCCAGATTATTATTATTATTTTAACTTTTATTTTTTGGAGAGGTTCTTGCTATAGGGTGCATGCACTCACCAGAAAGACAGAGAGAGACAGAGAGATAGAAAGCGAGAAATCAGCCCCTGGGGGATGGCCACACCCCAATCCCTTCTCCTCCATTCTCCTCTCAGGAACTTGGGCATGCATGCACATGCGCCTGGTGTGACTTTAAGTCACCGGGTCCGGACTCAAACTGCGGTCGACTACATGAGAGTCCAGTGACATAGCCATTATGCCAACTGCTGGTCCCATCCCTCAGATTATTATTTTTACCAGTTTACAAATCAGAAGTTAAAGCACAGCACATTTAAACAAGTACTCAATGATAATGGTTATAAAGACTGGGGTTGATAGGGCCTGGAGGAGAATTTCTTTGCTTTTTCCTGATTCTAAATGCTTCTTGGTTCAAGGCCTCATTTCACTTTTTTTTTTTTTTTTTTTTTGAGAGGTTTTTGCTATAGGGCGCGTGTGCTCGCCAGAAAGACAGAGACAGACAGAAAGACAGAAAGCAAGAAATCACCCCTCGGGGAGGATGGCCACGCTGCAATCCCTTCTCCTCCATTCTCCTCTCAGGATCTTGGGCACGCACGTACACGCGCCCAGTGTGAGTTTTTTAAGCCACCGGGTCCGGGACGGGAACCATGGTCAACTACATGGGAGTCCAGCGACATAGCCATTACGCTAACTGCTGGTCCCAAGGCCTCATTTCATTTTTACAGCTAGTGAGATCTAGCCAAATCTTTCTCACGTCACATTACTCTGACATTGACTCTTCTACCTTATTCTTCTACTTAAAAAGACCCTCATGATTACATTGAGCCATCTGGATAATTCAGAATCGTATCCTCATATCAAGGTCAGTTGATTAACGATCTTTAACCTTAATCTCTCTTTGCCATGTACAATGAACTGAATGTATGTCTCTTCAAAATCATGTTGAAATTCTACGCTGTTATATTATAGTAAAAAATGGGGTCTTTGGAAAGAAAGTCATGAAGGTGGAGCCCTCAAGAATGGAACTGGGGGAACAGCAGTTAGCATAATGGCTATGTCGCTGGACTCCTGTGTAGTCGACCACAGTGCGAGTCCCGGACCCAGTGGCTTAAACTCATGCCAGGCGCGTGTGCGTGCATGCCCAAGATCCCAAGACGAGAATGGAGGAGAAGGGGTTGTGGCATGGCCATTCCGCCGGGGGGAGGGGGTGATTTCTCGCTTTCTTTCTGTCTCTCTCTGTCTTTCTGGCAAGTGCACACGCCCTATAACAAAAAACCTCTCAAAAAAATAAAAAAGAATGGAATTGGTACCTTCAAAAAAGGGATCCCAGAGATTTCTCCCATTCCTCCACATTAAGATAGTATATCTTAAGAGAAACTGGTGTATGCAACCCAAAAGAGGACTCACACCAGAACCCAACCATGCTGGCACTCTGATCCCAGACTTCCAGCTTTTAAAACTGTGAGAAATAAATATCTGTTGTTTATAAATCACTTAGTCTATGGTAATTTGTTATGGCAGCTCTGATTAAGACACTCTATAACCTAATATACTCACAGGTATCAGATTAGGACATAGATACCTTTGGGGGACTGTTACTCTATCCACTATAAGGGGTTTTGTTCTAAGTGTGGGAATGAAATTTTAATTCTTACCATGATCTAAAACGATCTCCATACAGATAAAAAGTAAGGTAAATTTAAACTACAGAAATATAAATAAGATAGATGATATATTGAAAATGAGAAGAAATGGAGGTATGGCAATTTTAAAGCAGACAGGGAAGGTCTGAGAACTGGATAACAAGGAAGAAGTTAGTTAAGAAGACCACTAAGGAAAATGCTTATCAGATAGGATTAAAACATACCAAAGTCATGAAACAAGAATGAGACTGAAATATTCTTAAGGTGATAGACTGTGAGCTGAAAGAGAATGGTATGAAAATATCCAGAGTCCTAACAAGTTTGACATGATTTGGTGTCCCTGCCTATTTCTTTCTCTTTCCTAAGTGTGAGAGTAAGCTATCACACCAGTTTAAACAGTATTTTAACAATAGTTACATATTTTGTTTTGTTTTTTGTTTGTTTGTTTTTATTAATTTATTTAAGTTTATTTATTCATTAATTTATTTTAATTTGACCAGACAGGGACAGAGCCAGAGAGAGAGAGAGAAAGTGAGAAAGCAAGCCACCAGGTCTGGGACTCGAACCACGGTCGGCCATGTGGGAGTCCAGCACTCTCAGCCACCACACCACCTGCAGGCCCCCTTGTTTCTGTTTTTTAAAAGATTTGTTTTATTCATTGTCTTTTTTATTATTTTCTTTCTTTTTTTTTTTTTTTGAAGTTGACCAGAAAGAGACGAAAGCAAGCAAGCAAGCAAGCAAGCAAGCTGCCAGGTCCAGGACTTGAACAGAGGTCAACCATATGTGAGTCCAGCCACCCTAAACATTAAGCCACCTGTCAGCCCCAGTAGTTACATATTTTGAAAGTTCATTTTGGTTACTCTATAAAGGATGAGTCATAGGGTACCAGTAAGGAGTTAGCAAAACCAATCAGGGAGTGACTAAAGTGATTCAGTGGAGAGAAAATGGCAGCCTTGGAGATATATTTGAGATCCCCTTTGGAGGTAAATTCTGGAGTAGGATTTCTCAGCCCTGGAACTATCAACACGCCAAGGCAGACAATGTTATGTTGTGGGAGTTCTGTACTTGAGAACTGTCATGTACGAGATGTGGTAAAGGCTTGAATGAGGGTTATGAGGGAAGAAGACAAATCCTGGAAGGCTCTTGGGTGTCAAGCATTTGTAAATGGTACTGTACAATCTGTTTTCTATTATTCTCAGTACATTTAGAGCTGGCTTTTGTGTTAATTAGAAGACTGATGACATTGAACCCTTTAAGAGAATTGAGATGGAGAATAGCAAGAAAAGCTTAAAACACTTTCTTAAAATGTATTTCTTATAATAATAAAATAACACTTGACTCTCTGGAGGAGAAATTTTTTTTTTTTTTTTTTTGAGAGGCTTTTGCTATAGGGCGTGTGCACTTGCCAGACAGACAGAGAGAGACAGAGAGACAGAAAGAGAGAAATCACGCCCCAGGGGGGATGGCCACGCCGCAATCCCTTCTCCTTCATTCTCCTTTTGGGATCTTGGGCATGCATGCACACATGCCTGGTGTGAGTTTTTAAGCCACTGGGTCTGGAACTCGAACCGCGGTCGACTACATGGGAGTCCAGCGACATAGCCATTACACTAACTGCTGGTCCCCATGGAGGAGAAATTTTATCAGCCTGTTTCCTCAGACATAAAATAACTAGTTTGGGTTCTATTATGTCTTCCTTCTCTAACCTTCTCTGGAGTAGTTCCTTCTCTAACCTCCTATTTTAGGCTACAATTTCACTTTAAAAAGTGACTTTTATTGATAAAGGTGGGGGATCTTAGAGAGGAACTGTCTTTTTGTGTCTGTCTCTCCATATGCTAATGCGTATGTGTGTGTATGTGTATATCTCTACACATATATAATTTGTTAAACATAGGACCAGAAAATCAGTCAGTTGTACTCATTTGATAAGTAAGACTCTAACAAACACTTGTTTTTACATTTAACTTTTCTCAATAACTACTTACTCCTATGACCTATCATCATAATTTGGTTGTGAACTCCTCTGTGGCATGGGTCATATTTTATTCTTCACACTTCTTGGCATATAGGTAGACATATAGATAGTCACTGATTTTTGTGTGAAGAATAGTTCGTATTTACCACTCACTCACTTCCAGCTCCTGGAAAATTCCCTTTCATTTCATGTGATTCCATAGGAACTTGTCAATCTAAAGCTTTCTAGACCCTAAGAGAGACCATTATAATGTGATTAGTATTGTTGGCTCAACACAGAGCTCTTATTTCTCATCAACAGCCCTTCCTTGATTATTCTTCTTATAGTTATTATTTTTAATTTGAACTTTGAATAGTATGAACAGAAAAGATAAGGTACTGAGCTTTAAACACTTATATGTAAGACTTCAACATTGTGAGAATGCTCATTTGAAGAAAAATCTAACATTCAGAGAGAAGAAAAAGCAACAGTTAGATCTGTACTTCTCTGGAGTCATCACAAACACTAGTTCCTTTTTAGGTCAGGTGAGTCAACAGTTCCTTGTAGTTAAATTTGTTTGAGTTAAGTGACTATCTCTTGCTAAAAAGGAGTCATGTCTGATGCAGTAAGTAGTCGATGTTCACTGAGAAATGTTAGTATAAAGAGTTTTGAGTATATCATATGTTCTCTCTGAACTTGAGGGCTTAAGAGGTGGTGAAATTATGTAAGAGAAATATCTCATAAAAACATCTCTTTTTTGATTTCTGTAGCAAAGAGTGCATGCACTCACTGGAGAAACAGAGAGACAGAAAGCAAGAGATCACCACCTCCTCCAGCCCCTGGGGGGATGGTCACACTGCAGTCCCTTCTCCATCATTCTCATCTCAAGATTTTGGGCATACACACACACATACCTGGTGTGAGTTTTAAGCCACTGGGTCTGGGACTCAAACCCTGGTCAACTAAGTGGGATTCCAGCAATGTAACCATTATGCCATCTGCTGGTCCCAAAATATCTCATTTTTAAGGAATAAATTAAAATGATCTTTTAAAAAAGAAAGATGTATGACTGAGGAGATTAAAAATGTAGGGACTAGACAGTAGTGGACTGGCTTCTAGGATTTATTTGGAATTCATTCATTCATCAGAATCTTGAGAATTGCTCCCTATGAAAAACAAAGCCGGCAAGCAGACTAAAGAGATATCTTACACAGCTTAGAGTATGACTTTTTATCAATTAATAGTTAAACTGTTCATTCTTTCATTCATCCAATTGCTTGCTGAGTATAGAAAATTTACCAAAAATTGTAACACACACTAGGAACCAGCAGTTAGCGTAATGGCTATGTCGCTGGACTCCCACGTAGTTGACCGCGGTTCGTGTCCCAGACCCGGTGGCTTAAAACTCACGCCGGGCGCGTGTGCGTGCGTGCCCAAGATCCCGGGAGGAGAATGGAGGAGAAGGGATTGTGGCGTGACCATCCCCCCGGGGGGTGATTTCTCGCTTTCTGTCTCTATGTCTCTCTCTGACTGTCTGGCGAGCGCATGCGCCCTATAGCAAAAACCTCTCAAAAAAAAAAAAAAAGTGTAACACACACTGTGGACATAAAATGAGGGAAAAAATATTTCTGTCTTTAAAGGATTGCAGGTCTCAGATATAAATCTTATCAAGACAGGCAAACCATACAAACTTACATGCCAATCATCAGGAAAACAATAGGAGATAGTGGGAGATTAGCAGAATTTTTTAGTTCAGGCTTTTAAAACATTCAATATTCAGGTGTTTTGTTTTGTTTTGTTTTTGCTTGGGGCATTTTTGTTCATTTTATAAAAAAATATATCTGAAGGCTGGATATAGCCTCTACAACCTCTGGGCTATCTGATGTTCAGCATCTAGTGTTAATATGTGAGAAAATAATTTAATATCATCTAAAAGATTCTGTGGGGGGAAAGGAACTGTTGAGCTTCCAAATTCACTTATGAATGACATCTTAGATGAAATGATACCTGGATGCTAGAGAATAAGTAGGTATAACCCGGGATAATGGAAAAGAACATCCTAGACAGATGGAAGAGAATATTCTAAGTCTTGAAAGTTAGGAGTAGACTTGGAACATTGGAAATATGTGAGAGTGTTCACATGTCTGGAACACAGAGTCTTAGGGGATAATGAAAAATAAGGCTGCAGAGTTCAGCCTGTTAGCAAGGTTGTGTCCAAACCCATGAGCTCTTTGATAAAACAGTGTAATCTCCAATCTAACACATTTAACAATAGACAACAAAACAAAGAGAACCAAGGAACACCTCATAATGCTGAGTTCAGCCTTGCAACACACTGCTGTCTCAAGAGATTTTTCTTCTGCTGGCTAAGCTTCTTATGTTTGGCACAAAATAACACTGTCAAATCTAAGCTTGATTCCAGCAGGAAAAATTAAGATACTCTAGTCTCAGTTATTTACAACTGTGCTGAAATCCAGATACCTGCTTACCTGACAATACACAGAGAGAGTGCCCTTAGGTTTTCCTATAAAACTCACTATTTGTGCTAAGCACATTAACAGCACTGATAGGTATCAAGACAAAAAAGTCTGCAAAGAGACAAAAGAAAAAAGTGTGGTATTCCCTTGATTAGAGTTTGTTTGTTTGTTTGTTTCACTTTCTGTTTATCTAAATCATGATCTATATATTTGGGAGGTCTTTGAGGATAGAAACAGTTTACAGGTTTTATTTCTAACCTCAATGTATTGAATAGTACTTAATGCTTTCTGTTTAGTCTGTTCTGTTGGTAATGACAGAAGATACCTGAGTCTGGATAATTTAAGAGAAACAGGTATATTCAGCTCATGGTTTGGAGGTCCACAGTCCAGGTTCCCTCGGGTGGGGATCTCGCAGAATCCCAAAGTTTCACATTACCTGTGCAAGAGCAGAACAAGTATGTCTGTCCACCCATGTGTCTGTTCTAGTCTCATTCCCTGTCCTTGTTAGCCCACTGACATTCAGTCACAGGAGTCCCAAAGTGATTAATCACTTAATCACTCCCATTCCTTTCGACAGCACAAAAGCATTAAGCTTCCTCATAATATCTTCACAACAATATCCCAACATATGAATTTGGGGGGACATAAACCATAGCACCTATTTTTTTTTTTTTCTTAGAAAGGTTTTTGCTATAAGGTGCATTTGCTTGCTGGAGAGACAGAAAGGCAGACAGCAAGAACTCACCCCCCACAAGGGGCATGGACATGCTGAAATCCCTTCTCCTCCATTAGTCTTTTAGGATTTTTGAAACTCCCAGCGGGAGTTTCAAGTCACCAGGTCTAGGATTCAATCCATGGTTGACCATGTGGGAGCCCAGCAATGTAACCATTATGCAATCTTCTGGTCCCAGCATCTACTCTTTTTTTTTTTTTTTTTTTTTGGTAAGAGAGATTTCTTTTGCTATAGGGTACACGCATTCACCAGAGAGACAGAGACAGAAAGTGAGAAATCACGCCCTAGGGGAGATGGCCACACCACAATCCCTTCTCCTCCATTTCCCTTTTGGATTTTTGGGCATGCACGCACATGCACTCAGCGTTCACTTGGTTGACTATGTGGGAGTCTACCAACATAACCATTTCACCATCTGCTGGTCCCCCCAGCATCTACTCTTAAACGTGTTCAACCAATATTGAGTTAACTGAATTGCACTGTGCATAATGAATTATACAAAAAATGAGTAGCTTAAAACAACACATATTTATTATTGCATAATTCCTGTGGGCTAGAAATCTAAGAGTGTCTTGGCTAGTAAGGCTGACTTGAGATATCCCACAAGGCTACAATCAAAGTATTGTCTGGGGCTGTGGTCTTCTCAGGGCTCCACTTTGGTAGAGGTTCACACCTAAGCTCATGCATGTGATATTGGCACATCTGGGAACAGCCAATCCCAAACTCACTCACATGGTTCTCTCTGCAGAGCTGCCTTACAACTCGGTAGCTGGCTTCCCCAAAGCAAGCAATCTAAGAGAGAATTTGAGGGAGCACCCAATACAAAAGCCACAGTTTTTGATGATGATGATGATGAGTAAAATAATTCTTTTTTTTTTTTTGAGAGGTTTTTGCTATAGGGCGCGTGTGCTCGCCAGACAGACAGAGAGAGACATAGAGACAGAAAGTGAGAAATCACCCCCCAGGGGGGATGGTCACGCCGCAATCCCTTCTCCTCCATTCTCCTCTCGGGATCTTGGGCACGCACGCACACGCGCCTGGAGTGAGTTTTAAGCCACCGGGTCCGGGACGCAAACTGCAGTCGACTATGTGGGAGTCCAGCGACATAGCCATTACGCTAACTGCTGGTTCCCTAAAATAATTCTTTTTTAAAAAAAGAAAACAATGAGGTAACTGACTTTTATATTAAGTTTTTTTTTATTTTCATCATATAAGTCAAATAAGAGAACATAGAAATATAGAGGTCATGGGAAGAAAGGCAGCATACCCCAGGAAATCACAAAAATTTAGAAAAAACTACAGGGAATAATATAGCTGTGGAATTAATATTGAGGTCTATTGTTATTATGAGAAGTCTAGAGATTTCTAATGAGTTCTCATGTGCATATTTATTAGTAAAACTATATTTTAATATTCATTTTTATTCCTACTGAACAGAAAGGCAGTGTCATGAAGTAATGGCCTAAATTTCATTAACTGTTCAGTAAAACTGACAATCATAATTTCAAAGAATTAAGAAAAAAGGAAATTCTTGGTTTCTCTAATTCTTAGAACACTGCCTGGTACAGAGCCAGATGCTCAATCTTTATTATTTGATTTTATTTAGCAAACTGAAAGAAGGAATGAAAGAATGTGTTTACACGTCGAGTCTATGCAATGTAGACATCTATCATCCTATGACTGTTTTCCCTTCTGAAGGAAGGAGCTGCAGGCTATTGTACTAGACACATCAACCTCCCCTTGCTATAACACACATTGCCTCCTGAAAATCTGCACAGAGCCAACAAAGGACGTGGCATGAAAGCATTGCTCAAAAGGATGATGTGCAGCCCAGTCCTCCGCTCACAATGAGAGTTATACAGAGAGACGATTAGCTAGACTCAGAAAAGTATAGAAGCAAAAGACACAGTGACTAAGCTAATTTAAACCCAAAATACTAGAGTAGGTACTGTTGGGCAATCAGATCACTGAACTCTCTATTTTTCATAAATAATCATAAGAGAGACTGGTTTTTAGAAAAATATTCTAATTTTCAGTAAAAAGTGACACTATCAAGGATCCTCCCTGCCTTTTTTTTCCTTTTAACTCAAAGGTTTGTTGACATTAAATTTCCATTATCTTGGCTAAAAGAGTATATCTCCAACTCTTGACTTGTTGCATATAAGTATTATGAAAGCCCAATATTACTGAAGAACAAATGCTCTATGATATTCTTTTAGGAGACCTTTCTTTAACCCTGCTATCCCCCAACAGGCCATTCACATAGTCAATTTTTCGTACCTTATATCAGGAGGCAAACTCCACAACGGAAGGAAGTACATTTATCTAATTCACCAAAGTATCTTACACAGCAGAGTTTCTAGAGTATAGTAGGTTCTTAATAAATATTCATCAAGTGACTGTTTAATGAATTGGCATCATTTTCAAAGCCTCATTATAAACAGGATATGGATTTTCATTCTCTCTTGCCCTGATTTAATAGGCTCAAATTCCTCTAATAAATCATGCATTGCATAAAAATCCTGTCATGAAAGACAAAGACACATTATGTTCTATTTGCTCCTTTTTTTCCCTTTCTTTCTAACCATTGAAGCTTTTGAGTTTCAGCAATTATGACATCCAGAGTGGACCTTTACCACAACATTTTAATGGAATTGAAAATCAGATTTTAAGGGGGGGGGGGAAAGAAACTGAAATGAGCAAGGGAAACTTAGTTTTCCAATTTTGTAGAGAGGATGAAGGGGCTTTGTGACTTGAATAACCTCTCCTGTGTAACATCTCTTTATAAGTAAATGTGTCAAATGTCTCTAATGTCCCATCTCACATTTTTTTTTTCACCTACCTTCCTTCTAAGCCAACTATTACTGCAACAAACTAGCTCCCCACCGTGCAACCTGATGGTACTTTCACCTGAGCTCCGCCACTTAATTGTCCATTTCTGCCCCAGATCTTTTCTAAAAAGACACCTCCACATAACTGCCAAGAAGTCAAACAACTCCCTGCTTAGAAGAAAGATGATACGTTATGTTAGGGTTCACCAGAGAAACAGAATCAATAGGATACACTGGTCTGTATGTCTGTATATTTATCTATTTATAGAGAGATTGATTTTTTTTAAGTTTTTGCTATAAGGTATGTATGCTCACCAGAAACAGAGGGAAAAAAAGAGAAAAAGAGAAGAAAAGTGAGAAACCCTCTTCCCCTGGCAAGAGGGTGTGGCTATGCCACAATCCCTTCTTCTTCATTCTCCCTCCCAGACTCAAGCATGCATGCACACATGCCCGGGGTGATTTTCAAGCTGCCAGACCCAAGACTCGAACCATAGAGTCAGCCATGTGGAATCCAGGTCCTTGACTTCCACACCACCTGCTGGCCCAAAGAGATTAATTTTTTTTTAATAGAAGGAAGTGACTGATGAAATAATCAAGACTGACAAGTCCAAAATCTTTAGAGTTGGTGTCCCAGTTCAAGTCAGAAGTTGGCAGACTGTTATAGAACCCGAAAGAGCTGAAGACCTATTATCAGTCTACCAGGCAATAGAACTTTCTCTTACTTAAAAAAGAGTCAGCTTTTTTCTATTTAGGCATTTGACTTATTGGATGAGCCTACCCACATTATGGGGAGCAATTTGTTTTACTCATTGTATGCAGTTATTTTTACCTTACAACACCCCCACAAGAAACACTCAGAATGAAGTTTGACCAAATATCTTGGCACTCTATAAACCAGACAAGTAGACATGTAAAATTAACCATTCCCTATTCCATGGGGAAAATGTTAAAAATAAGGAATGGGAGAGTGGATAAATAATTCCCTTCATCCATCCTTCAGGAGAGCAGTTGTGAGGCATAATCAGCATGATCTTTCAGAAACTCAAAAAACGGAAATTCTGGTGACTAACTCAAGAACTCATCCTGGTGTTGGCTTCCCTCCACCCCAGTGCCTGTTTTGTTCTCTTTCTTATTCCATACCCAATACGTCCCGTCACTCTCCAAAATAAATTATGTATACTTACGTCTCAGAATCTGCTTTCCTGGTGGATGGAGGGCTACTAACATAGTCACATAATCAGAATATTCTTTCATACGTGTCTGTCAACAATGCAAAGTTATCTATGCTCTATGATATATATTTGCTTCCAAAATATTCACTACCTAAACAATGTCTTTGAGCCTCATTTTCAAACACAGCCAAAGGTTTACCTCTATAGGCAATAACTGCTTGAGTGAGTTATATGAACAGAATATTTAGAAATATATTGGGGGGGGGGCAGTAGGTGGTATAGTGGTTAACACACTGGACTCCCACATGGCTTATGGTGGTTTGAGTCCCGGACCTGGTGGCTTGAAACTCACACTGGGTGCATGTGCATACATTGCCCAAAGTCCAAAGAGGAGAATGGAAGAGAAGGGATTGCAGCGTGGCCATCCTCCCTGCAGGGGTGGGTAATTTCTCACTTTCTCTCTTTCTCTCTCTGTCTCTCCATTGAGCACATGAGCCCTATAGCAAAAATGTCTCTTAAGAAAACAAACAACAATCACAACAAAAACAAAATAGATGTAGAGCCAGCTCCATGGCCTGGTGGTTAAGGCAGCTGGATGCCACCTACTCAACTCTGTGGTTCAAATTCAAGACCCAGCAGCTTGAGAAACATGCTAGGTGCATGTGCATGCATGCCCCAAATCCAAATAGGATGAGGAAAATGGACATGAAGGGATTGTGGTGTCTTCATTACCCATGGTAGTGTGTGTGGGGAGGAGAGCTTTCTCCTTTTCCCTTTCTTTCTCTCTCTCTCTCTCTCTCTCTCTCTCTCTCTCTGGTGACGTCATGTACATTTTGGCACATTTTTAAAAAGAAAGAAGAGGAAGAAAGAAATAAGAGAAAGAAAGAAGGAAGGAAGGAAGGAAGGAAGGAAGGAAGGAAGGAAAAGAAAAGGAAGAAATCTATACTTTTCACTAGACTGCAAGCTTCCTGAAGGTTGTAAACACACTCGTTTTGTTTGGGGCCAATCCATAATGTCAGACATGTTGAATGAAAGACCCTGAAGCTGGCATAGTGGGTGATAGTACTGAAAATCAGAATTTTGGACCATAAAGTCCAAGCCCACCCTCTAATTTTCTGCTTTTGATGTGTCCTTCAGAAAAAATATTTTTGGCCTATTGTGATTCCATCTTTAGATTTAATCATTTAGATTAGATCACAAAAGTAGAATTATTGTGCAGTAGAATTCACATGTCCATTCTCTTAATCAAACATATAAAAATGATCCTGAACTATAAAATGGAAAACAAAAATAGTACTTCATACCCTAAAATAGTTGATAATTAATAATGAAGTTCTATATTAATTTTTTAAATAATTATTTTATTTTTTATTTATTCATTTATTGATTTTTTTAATTTGACCAGAGAGAGACAGAGGGTGAGAGTGAGAGAGAGAGGAAGTGAGAAAGCAAACAACCAGGTCCAGGACTCGAACCCTGGTTGGCCATGTTGGCGTGTCCAGCAGCTTAACCACATGCCACCTGCTGGTTCCCATGTTGTATATTAATTTGTACTCAAATCCACAGTGCTAATATCAATAACACGAAGTTAGCATATAGACCCTTTAATGTTATCCCTATTTTTTAATTATATCATGTTGGTTGTACCTCTGGTGGGAGTATACTGCTTATTAGTATGCGAATTGACCAGGTTCAACTATCTCCAAGAAATTTATTTGATTTTTAACAAAAGCCAATCAGAGCCTGTTAGGAGGATTCAATAATTAATGTCACTATACAAAATTAATATGAATTTAACTCAAATCAAAGAAACTTAACGCTTCAGAGAATTGTTAACAAACATGTTTAACTTTTTTTTAACTAATAAACCCTAATTACAATTTTATGAATGCTTGAAGTCTAGAGGCCTTATGTTTAGCTGTCTATAAAGACTGTAGTTTATGTGCTGAAATAGTAAATGTAAGTCTTTTGATCAAGGAGACATTGAAAAAGAATATAATTCTGAGTATATAATTTTACAAAAACATTGATCCTTTGTATCCATTTTCTTCAATCCTACTTACTAAGGCCCATGATGTGGAACATCACAAAGACTGCATTATAAATTTATTAAGAATAAGGATTTTATGGGACCAGCAGTTAGCGTAATGACTATGTCGCTGGACTCCCACGTAGTTGACTGCGGTTCGTGTCCCGGACCCGGTGGCTTAAACTCACGCCGGGCGTGTGTGCGTGCATGCCCAAGATCCCGAGAGGAGAATGGAGGAGAAGGGATTGCGGCATGGCCATCCCCCCTGGGGGGTGATTTCTCGCTTTCTGTCTCTCTGTCTCTCTCTGTCTGTCTGGCAAGCGCACATGCCCTATAGCAAAAACCTCTCAAAAAAAAAAAAAAAAAAAAAAAAGAATAAGGATTTTAGAGGGCCAGCAGGTGGCATGGTGGTTAAGGTGCTGGATTCCCACATGATTAACCATGGTTCAAGTCCTATACTTGGCAACTTGCTTTTTCACTTTCCCTCTCTGTCTCTCTCTGGTCAAATTAAAAAAAATAATAATAATAAAATTTTAAAAATTTAAAATAATTTTTTTTTTTAAAAAAAAGGCATAAGTATTTTGGAGTCTGACTCCATGGGTTAGAATATTGGTTTGCTTTCTCATTTGTTGTATGTTTGTGACCAAGTTACTTGGTCACTGTATATCTGTTATAGATTAATTGTTAGGGTCCCTCAAAATTCATATGCTAAACTACAAACCCCACCGTGAAGGTATTTGAAGATGGGACTCTGAGGAGGTAATTAGCAGAAGATGTTTATGAGGATGAAACTCTCATGATAATCCCATCATGTGTATCCTTATTAAAAGAGGCATCAGGCTTTTTCTCAGTGCTCACAGAAGAGGTTATGCAAATTACTTAACAAGATGGCAGCCATCTGTAATCCAAAAGGGCTCTCCTCCCAAGAAACTGACAATGCTGTCACCCTTATCTCATATTGTCACCCACCAGAACTGTGAGGAATGTTTTATACAAATTTGTTAAAAGGCACATGTGCTGGCCAGAGAAAGAGAGAAAGCACCCCCTCCCCCCCAATGGGGCACAGTCAAACCACCACCCCTTCCCTTTCCTCTCCTTTTGGGATTTTGGACATGCACACATACGTGCCCAGTGTGTTTTATAAGCCCTTTTGTCTGGGACTTGAATGATGTAGTCAGCCATGTGGGATCCAGCTATTTGAACAGCTACATAATGGGCTAGTCCCAAATTCTCTTGTTTAAACTACGCGGGTTTGGTATTTCATTACATCAGTCCTAGTAGACTTAGAGAGTATTACAGATTCCTCCTTTGAGAAACAGAGAGATAGCAAGAGCATGTGTTCAGCCTGTGGTATTATTGCAAGAATTAGAGAAGTGAGAATAGTACTTAAGATGGAAAATAAAGGATGTAAGTTGTTTCAATTTCTTAACTTAGTAATAGATAAGAATCTAATCTTTGACTTTGAAATTAGTATCAGTTTAAAAAAGGAGACAGTGGTAAAACTGGGGTATTTCAAAGGCTCTGAAAGCCTTTGCAGATGAACATGATCATTGTCTTTACGTTTCATAAAGTTCTAAAGGATTTGGAAATGCTTAGGTCTATAAATAAAATTTCTTGTGTTAAACCTGCATATATGATTTCTAACTGGATTTTCCTATTTGTTGTGTTCCAGCAGGTCAAACATGTAATATTGGACTATGTATGTATGTATGTATGTATATATACATATACATACATACATACATACATAGTCCAATAACAGTAAGACAATGCAGTTAAATGGAGCAAACCAAAGATGATTTTTCTTGGCAATGTGTAGATTTTCCGATGAGAAATTAGAGATGTACAATGCCTATCACAAGCAGGAAAACACACAGGGAGTTTATGTGGTATAAGCCAACTTATCCTGGAACATCAAAAATGAAACTCCTTGACAAAATGGCATCAGGCATGGAGTTATATTCTGGAGAGGGGATGACACTGAATATACCTTGACAGTCCGTCTGGTAAATGTGAATGTCACTTAGCGGTCTATTTCCCAATGAGTGGCACGCTAACATCTCAATAAAATAAGAATGCAGGCCGGGTGTCAATCATTCCATGCCTTCTCAGTTTCCAAGGGACTTGTCTCATCTATAATACTGTGGAAAAAACTGCTCTCCTTTTAAATACATGAAAATATTAGAGTTCAAGTAACACAACCCAGAATGCCATCGATAAGTTTGACTTAGAAAGTGAAACTTCACAAATGTTACCTGATTTCTTTTTTAAACATTTAAAAATCCATAATCTTTGTATTATATGTCTCTTCCTTAGTATCCTGTAGTAGAAAGAAAAATAGTTGGATATCTATTACCAATTTCCTTTTCCCTTGTTAGTGTTTTACAATAGATGTTGGAAAATGCCATTTATGTTACGTATGTGACCTCTCTTCAAACTCTGAGTATTCATATACCAGTTTGAGCTAATAAAACATAAGGAGAAGCCTACAGGGTAGAGGTGAACTCACTCCAGGAAAAAGGCTTTTTTTCCCTATAGCTTCTCCAACCCATGCCTTCCTGCCTTTAAAAGTAGACATAAACCCTCAAATTGTATTGACCATCTTGTAACCATAAGGAAACTGATCCACGCCCTGCTGGACAGAGCCAGAAGCTGGATCTTATCAGTAAAGGTAGGAATGACCCACATCTAAAATGAAGGCTCACTGCAATAGTCAGAAACCTAGCACTCACAAACTTTACTCCTGGCCACTGTGCCTAGGAATGTGCTACTTTGCATGACAATAGTGACTTTGCAGGTGGATTTAAGTTATACACTTTAAAATAAGGATATTCTTCTGGTGGATCAAATCCAATCCCTTGAGCCCTTAGAAACAGATAAAGTTTCTCTATCTGGAGGCAATCAGAAAGATGCAGCGGAAGAAGAAGACAGGGGAAAGATAAGACCAACAAGGTGAGAAGGTGAGAAGGACTTACCCTGCCATGCCTCTGGAAACAGAACAATCCTTAATTTGATGTGAGTCACAGTTATAAGTTTCTCAGTCTCTTTAATAGGAATATTGATTATCTCGATAATATTTTTTTCTCCTTTTAGATGAATCAAAGTGTATCTATGTGCCACCTATATTCTCCTCACTTAGTGTCTAAACTCACTGGGTGTACGTGAGCCACACTTTAGGAATACTGCTACAGGCCTAGCAGATGTGTAATCAATATATGATAAAAAGGAAAGGGAAGATTTCGACCACCAAAGACTCTCTGCCCAGACTTCACCATCCTGCTCTCCTGCCTAGCCAGGAGCCAGGATACGCTAATCAGCAGCCATCTATATTTGAGTTCTGAGCGGGTTGAAATCCCCATTCAGGGATCCAGGAGCCAGACTGCAGATCACCTCCTTCTGCATTCCTCTGATTGCTCAGATTTAATTCCAAAAAATAGGAAAAATCTTATAATCCATCAGATGACCAGAAACCACAACAAAGGCACAAAAAGTATAAGAAATCAAGAAAATATCTCTCCTCTAATGGAACAGAATAACTCCTCTTCCTCCACAAAGAATACATAGGAACTCATGGAAATGTCACATACAGAATTTAAAATATTCATAGTGACAAAGCTAACAGAGATACAAGAGAATAGAGACAACGAACTCCAACAGATACACCGAAAAGAGACACCGAGTTCCAGGAGGTGAGGAAGTTTTGTATGATCTGAAAGAGGAGATACATGTCATAAAAAAGAATCAAACAGAATTGTTAGAGATGAAGGGTGTAGTAAAGGAAATCAAAACTTCCATTGAAAATATCAAAAGCAGATTAGATCATGCAGAAGATCGAATCTCAGATGTAGAAGATAGAACCTCTGACCTAGGAAAATTCACCAAAAGGGCTGAGAAAATAATCCCCCAAAATGAGAATAACATGTGAGTAATAATAGATACCATTAAAGACCCAAACATCCAGATCATCGGCATCTCAGAGGGTGAAGAAACTAATAAGGGCATTGATAATCTATACCATGAAATCCTGGAAGAAAACTTTCCAAACCTAAAGAGGCACTTGATTATCCAGACTCAAGAAATACAAAGGACCCCACATAGAATCAACCAAAGATCTTCCCTAAGGCACATCATAGGCAGATTGACCAAAACCACACACAGAGACAAGATATTAAAATTGACAAGAGAGAAATGTCAAGTTACTTTCAAAGGATATTCCATCAGGCTAACGTCGGACCTCACATTGGAAACAATACAAGCAAGGAAGAATGGGAAATATATTCAAAGTGTTAACTGAAAAACAATTTCAAACAATAATACTATACCCAGCAAGATTATCTTCCATATGGGGAAAAAAGACCAAAACATTCTCAGATAAACAAAACCTGAAAGAATTTATCAGCACCAAACCAGCTCTCCAAGAAGTGCTGAAGGGAGTGCTATACAAGGAAAACTGAAGTTAGATACACAGAAATAAGAGTTCAAGCAACAACCAAGAGAATGGCCAGCCTAATGGTAGGGACAAGTTCGGAGTTGAATGTTAATTTCCAGAGTTTAAATGGAAACATCAGGCCATAGTAACACTACAAATTTAATAGAAGAGAGATTAATTACGTGAGTCTGAACTAGTGAAATAGAACTTTTTTTTTACTTTAGACTAAAATAGTACTGATTTTCTTCAATGCTTTGATTTTTGGCCTTCTCTTGAATGGTTGATAGGTTCATCTACCTACTATTTGAACTCAATCCTAATCTTTTTCCTGGCTTTAAGTTTTAAGCAAATTTCTCTTAACATTTTATTTTGATCTATTAAAACTAAATTTTTTTTTGAAATTAAAACATGCATTAAAAAATACCTGTTAATACCTATTTAATGAGTGCAGTAAGATATATAGCCCCAGTGAGGTGCTACTTTATAGTATGTTCATTTTATTCACTGAGGTTTATGCCCAAAGTCAGACATGCATTCATAAATTTGTATGTATCAACTGTGCTTGCTATTGAAAGTCTTTAAATTAATTAAGATCTTTAGCAAATCAATAAAGTGTGAAAGAAAAGGCACGAAAACAACTGTACATACCAGAGACAGTGTAGGTGAAGAGGGGTAATTGGCAGAGGATGAGAGGTAGAGAATCAAGGGGGAGGAACAAAATTATAAGAAACAAGAAATAGAAAATTATTTGTTGATGATAACATGTATGGTAATATCCTTGATTGAACCAATATACAATGTATACTGGATGGAAAATCTCATTTTTTATACTATATTGACATAGAGTGAATGACTGCAAATTAATTAATTTAAAAAAAGAAGGAAAGATGGGACCAGCAGTTAGCGTAATGGCTATGTCGCTGGACTCCCACGTAGTCAACCGTGGTTCGAGTCCCGGACCCGGTGGCTTAAACTCACGCCGGGCGTGTGTGCGTGTGTGCCCAAGATACCGAGAGGAGAATGGAGGAGAAGGGATTGTGGAGTGGCCATCCCCCCTGGGCGGTGATTTTCTGCTTTCTGTCTCTGTCTCTCTCTGCCTGGCGAGCGCACACGCCCTAAAGCAAAAACCTCTCCAAAAAAAGAGAAAAAAGGAAAAAAAAAGAAGGAAAGAGATACTTACAACTCACAGTGTACTCTTATTTTCCTGATTCTCAAGCATTTGAAGGACACTACACATATTCTTTCTAAATAAATGTTTTCAAAAGGGATTGAAAAATGTATTAAACACTGAAATGATGCTTGTCATATGTACGCCAAGTACAGTTTGTCTTAAGCTAGCCAGTTACCCTTTTCCATGATTATATTGGTCCTGCCCGCTCCCCCAGTTTGTACATAAAGTTGCATTTTCCTAAAACTCCTCAGACCAAGCTAAAAATATTTTCCTTGTGGGACCAGCAGATGGCATAATGGTTACGTCACTGGACTCCCACATAGTTGACTGCAGTTCGAGTCCCAGACCTAGGGGCTTAAAACTCCCAATGGGAGCCTGTGCATGCATGTCCAAGATCCCAAGAGGAGAATGGAAAAGAAGGGATTGCAGTGTAGCCAACCCAGCTGGCGGGGGGAGGGGTGATTTCTCACTTTCTGTCTCTGTCTGTCCAGCAAATGCGTGTGTCCTATAACAAAAATTTCTCTTTCTTGCATAAAGCACTTTCCTGGCACATCAGCGCTTAAGTCACAGGCATGCTTTGTGTGTAATCTGGTTCTCCAGATATATATCCAGTCTTGAGATCCAACTCATTTGGAGAGGTATCAAAATATCCTCCTCCAACCAGTTTGACCCCTACCACCACCACTCTCATTCAGAAATATTTTGACATGGTTTCTTTATCAGGAGCACTTTTGTAAAAATGTGGAATAAATATTAATTTTTTAATATGAAAATGCCAAATAGACTGTTATAAGAGAGCCAAAAGTATTATAAAGTATTTAATTGCACCTTGCTATCTAGTTGTAAGTGCAGGCTTGTGGGGGGAAGAGTTTGGGGTAAGGACATTGGGTCCTGGTGATTTCTGCTACTCAAAATATTATTCCCAAGGATAATGAAAAGCAAGGTAAATTGGTTCCATTTTTTGGTTTGGTACATCCCCTCTGGTCTCAGGCCTTCACTTAAGGATCAGGAATTGCTAATTATACTTGATTGAAACAACTAATGGGAGGGATTACTGCATTAATAAAAAGGAAGGTGATAAAACCTTGCTCATTTTTCCCCTTCTCAAACACTTACACTGCAAAGTTTTTCAAGCTTCTGGCTATGAACTGGTAAACTAATAGGGCTAGTCCTGTCTTAACAAGCCTAGCTATTACTCTCAAGTTTCTAGTTCTGTCACAATTATTAAATTAATAAATCAAACTGGGCCTGTGCAGGCATCTGCAAATTGAAGAAATACGGAGTTGGAAGTCCTGTTACCCTTCCAGACCAGAGTCTCATTCTTTGATTCTGTTTCATCAGAGAAGCTGTCTACCTGAACAAGATAGCTATGGAGAGTGACTGTGAAATATGTAAGAAGTGTGGGCCCAATCATTAATGAGAAATAATTTATTTATCATTTTGACTGGCTTTTTTGGCTTGAAAAACTACCCTTTCTGGCTAAGTCTAGAGATGGTGCTGGACTGCTCTTCTGGAAGCCACATGTATCTCTACAGGTTAAGATCCCAGGTCAGCCTGAAAACACATGGGTGGCCAAGACCCTAAACAGCTGGAGGGCTGAGGAAAAGGATCCTGGAGCGATGAAACCTTGTTGAAGGTGCTTTTTCTATCTCTCCTACATGAGCATGCACACACTACCTATAAAAGAGAGAGGAAGAGAAACTATCATTTCATTGATTCTACTATTTTCATGTGTAGAGACTTCTACTTCTGATTTTTGTTCATACACTTACAATTCCTAACCCTATTTACACTGTTTTTCTGCTTTTTCTATCAAAATCCAGTGCAATGAAATATATGCATGTTTGCACACATTCAGTTTTATATTAAAAAAATAGCAATCACAATTGGTAACAAAGCTGAAAATTAACTGTGCCTCCCAGTTAGCATCATCATAAACTAACTCAAAATGTTTATTCATCAGCAAACAAATTTGGTGTGCAAAAGGCAATGGAAAAATATCAAGGTATGAAAAATGAACACTTGTTTTGTTTTTAAATCAATTGGTAGAAAGTCAATGACCTATGATGCAGGAACCTCACGCCTGCGTCTAGGGACCTCAGTTATGATTGCAATGGATTCATGAATCATACGTATATGTTCTCAACCAACACATGCTAACATTATTACTAGTCTTTTAAATGACATGGTTTTTAATATTTAGCTCCATAGGTCGCAGCATTTCCTACAGTGTGGATCTTGGATCTGCAGCATTAGTATCACCTAGGAACTTAGAAATGCAAATCTTTATATCTACTTTGGATACTCTGTATCAGAAACTCCCTGGAAGAGGCCCGGCAACCTGTATTTTTGAAAGACAACCAATTGATTATGATGCACACTAAATTTTAAGAGCCATAGATTTATAAAAGGCATAAAAGAAGCATTACTTCTGCATCAATGCTAATTACTGAAATTTATTCTAATGACATAATTACAAATTATGAAAGTGAATAAGATTTATTCAATAAGATGTTCATCACAGAACTGTTTATAATTATGGTCAAGTGTAATTTTAATAATGAATGTTCTATATTAAAAATAATGATGTGGGAACATTAATGATTCGTTATTTAATTAAAATGAGTTCTTAAATAGTAAGCCTAAGATTATCCCAATTTTCTTAAAAGCACACAAAAGACTACCTACCAAGGTCAAGACTGATCATGAAAATAATCAAAACATCTAAAAAGTCAGCCTATTTCTAGAATCATCAATGTCAATAATTTTCTTCTTTATATAAGGGTTTTTGTCAAGAGTTTCCTAATACATGTGTACATATATGTACACATGCATTCATATATAAGTATATATGATACACATATGCATTTACACTTTTTCCTTTTTATTATTAATTATAGAGTGTGTGTGTGTGCATGCACGTATGTGTGTGTGCATGCACGTGTGTGTGCATGTGTGTGCATGAGAGAGAGACAAATAGAGAGCGAGAGAAAGGCATTGTCAATGGGGTCTTTCAAACCACAATCCCCTTTCACTGTCCCTCAAACTTGTCATGATCCTTGAGTGTTTTTAGATCAGCCTGGGGATCTGAACCCACAGTAGGCCATGTGGCTTCCAGCACTAAAGTCCAGTTCACTGGCGACTACGTCCTCACTCTGGGCCTACATTTGTTTCACTTTCAAAGATTTGAAAAATCTTGTTTAAATAATTCTCCATGACTTTGCCCAACTGGAAAGACACCTTTTTCATGTTCTAAATCTATGAAAAGTATTTTCACTTACTATGAACATAAAATCAAAGTTAACTCTTCATGTCATGTGTCATTATTTTATTTTTTTTTTCATTTTTTTTTTCATTATTTTATTTTTGACATATTTGCTAGACCATGATTTTTGTAACACATTTACAACGGGGTATATGTAGAACATAAGAATTCTATTCTAATTACTCATGGAAACTAAAATTACACTTTGTAAATAAGGTATGTACTCGAAGAAGATAGTGTATAGAATAAATACTGAGACTGATGATTTATTTTGTCCATCAAGCCTATGTTTTCATTAAAAATAAAATGTCAATTTGACTTAACTACAATTTCTTGCTCTTACCTTTCTTTGCTTTTTTTTTTAAGGACTTAGGGAAGAAAAATAGACTCAGCAGGCAATAAATGGCAATGAGGTCCTGAAATTTTCTGTTTACATTTACTAAAGTAGTTTAATCATGATCATATTTTCAGATACTTTTGACTGTCAGTCTCCTTTTTGTTTAATAAAATAATTCTTTAGGATTTTGAATGCACTTTTGGAAGTCAGTTCTACTTCATGAAAAGCTACAGCTCAGGATTTTCTGTTATCCTATCTGTGAATGCATTGTAAGATTGAGAAGAAGCACCTGTGACTATAACTTCAAATGAATGGAGGCCTTCCAGGTTCTTCACAAGTAACACGTTTTGTTCCTAGGTGCCAGATACACAGCTATGGGTCTCTTTTGCAACAAATAAAAGTCAGCTAGCTTCAAAAACATTAAATAAAAATGGTTCCCTAAGATAAATAACAAATTTATTGTGCCTGCAAAACAAAAACATGGTTAAAATTCAGAGAAATTATTTCCAGTTTTTTATCTTTAGTCCATGACCATCAGACATTCACATTTTTCAGGCTACTTCTTTTAAGTTTATTTCTTCTATGAGAAAGAAAGAGAGTGAAAGAGAGAGAGAATGATAAGCACCCTCAACAGAGGCTCATGCTGTCATCCTCCCCACAGCCTTCGAGCCAGCCAGAACCATGGGCACGTGGGCCCAGTGTATACAAGTCTCCCAGAAACTGAACCTCTCTTTGGTATAACTTCCAGCATTGCAGATTGCAGCATGCCTTACTACCACTGTGCCAATATGGCTAAAGCTTTTTTTCTTTTCCTTTTTTTTTTCTTTTGTGTTTTATTTTGATTTTAAGCTGGTCCTTCTTAAAAGGAAAGAGTCCAGATGTTCTCTAGATATCAAAATTACTTGATCAATCTCAAATAAAATAACTGAAAAATCAATCTTTTTTTTTTTAAACATTTTGGTTTAGTTTGACAATAGACCCCTTTTTTTTTCATATTGAAACAACTATTAAAAACATTATACTAAAATCAAGAATAATACAACTCATCATTATCATTTCATTGATCACCGACATTGTAAGAAGACTGAAACTGTCAATGTGGAATACTGGATAGCATAGAACTAATTATTTCTTTATAGATTTGATTTGAGGAGATAAGATTCAGACATTTTCGTTTCCTCCAGCCCCTGTTGCCCATGCGTATGGGATATTAGAAACAGTCAGGGTGATCAACCATTCCCATTTGCCCAGGTATGAGGTATTCTCTTAGACATGGACCTTTCAGTGCTAATTTCCAGGTAGTATCAGGACACTCAGAACTATTGATCACCCTGCCAGAGATGAAGTGTGGATTAGGGGTAGGATTAGTATCTGAGTTCCTATCCTCAGGCGTATGGCCACACCAGAACTAAAGGAGAGTAAGAAATTATATTTGAAGGGTGTTGGTCAGAAATACCAAGAAGATGTACACTGAGCAAATCTGATGACTAGAAGGGCAGGATCTGAGGTCCTTCATTAACCACTGGTAACGGTTCAAGGAAGACACAGCAAGTGTCCAGAGACCTTGGTAGTTTTTCCCTGTGATCTCACAGTGGGGGTCAGGTCTTCCTAGAAGGCTGCAGGTGATGAGTTAAAAAAAATTTACAATATAAAGGATATGAATCCTTTTTTCCATTTCTTAACTTTGATGTCTTAAATCTTCCTATACCTGAAACATAATTGTTACCTTCTGTAACATGCTGATAAGTGGGACTTACTTCAAGGGGAAAAAATATTCACACATTCCAATTATTATGATATTTAAGGGAGCATTTTAACCTATTTTCAAAGGTTTATCTGCTGCAAATATGTGACTGATTTTAATTTCCCTCTTTATTATAGTCTAGTGTTCATATACTAATCCTTATTATATTGCTATGAAATTACAAAAGAATATCATAACAATTTTGTGTTTATTCTAAATATGCTAGATAAGCCGTTAGCATTAATGCGGCTGAGGTTTTATTATTTTTCTTCCCATAAAGAATGGAAATGAGTTTAGTTAATATGAGATGATGGCTTTATGTAACTGTTAGGATTAGGTAGTGTTAAGAAATCTTAATAGAAAAAATTGCAAAATTTTTATTCAATTGAAATATGTGGACATCATAAGTTTGGAGCAGTTGGTCTTATTTAGTCTTTTATGACAATTAGTTGTTAGAATATTACATTCTTTAATCATCCTTTCCAGATCTCATTAGAGTATACAACACACAAGATTGCTTACTATTCCTTTTGGAATATCAGACAAAACCTTTCATTGCTTAGCCTTTTATTGGAGAATCTTAAAGGCATATTATGAGTAATATGCAAATGTGTACCTACAAAGCTATTCAAATAAATATTCAGGTCCAGCCAGGTGGCATGGTGGTTAAGGGAGCTGGATCCTCCATGGCCAACTCCATGGTTCGAGTGTCAGACCCAGAGGCTTGAAAAATACACTGGGTGTGTGTGTGTGCCCAAAATCCTGAGAGGAGAATGGAGGAGAAGGGATTGTGGTGGTCATCCCCTGGGGGTGCTTTCTCACTAACCCTTCCTTCCCTCTCTCCAGCAAATGCCTGTGGCCTGTAGCCAATTTTAAATATATAGATAGAAACACAAGCATGCAGAAATTCAGCATACACTAACATGCCACAGAAAATACCTTTTCTTTATTCCTTGTAAAGAGTAAAAGTGACTATTTGACTTGAAATCAGAAACATCTCGGTTTGAATCTTGACTCCACTCTTTAACTGTAGGACCACACATGGTTCTCTGATTCTTTATCTGGAAAACAGGAATTGTAATGCCTCTCTTACTGTATGATTGGACATCTGGCAGAATCTTTCGAATGCTGAAGACAGGATCCTTCAAATTAAGATGTGTAAAGATGTACAATAGCATTTTCTAGTGACAAAAAATACAGTCCTCCTTCCACACCCTTGGGTTATGCATCTAGATATCCAATCAACCATAAATGCAGCCAAGCCAAACCAACTGCTATGAAGTTGGAAGAGTTTGGTCCTTAAAAAAAGAAATGTTCAATTTTTTTTCTTTTTGATTACATTGATGTTAAGATTACTTATAAATAATCTAGAGATGATCTAAAGTATACAGGAGAATGCATATAGGTTATAGGCAAATATGCCATATTATATAAGGGACTTAAGCATCCTCAGGTTTTGGTACTCATGGGAAGTGAAGAGTGTCATCCTGGGACTACTCTCCCACAATACCTAAGAACGACTGTATGTCTTGCAGCTCTGTCCTCTAGTATTTTTGAGGTATGGGATACCTGTAGCCTGATAGTCATGTGTGTGTGTGTGTGTGTGTGTGTGTGTGTGTGTGCCTCAAATCTCAAGAGGAGAATGGAGGAGAAGGGATTATGGGTTTCCATCTCCCCTGGGGAGCGATTTCTTGCTTTCTGTCTCTCTTGTATGTGCATGCACCCTATAGCAAAAATCTTTCTAAAAAATAAATAAATAAAATGAAAAAGGGGTGAGGTTATTAAATATCTCAGATTTCTTTGTTAAAACGTTTCATTGCCAGGGGGCAACTGTACTCACCAAAGAGAGACAGAGAGAGAAAAGTGGGGGGCACATCCCAATGAAGTGTGGTTACACCTCAATCCCTTCTCCTTCATCCTGTTGAGATTTGGAGCCACAGCAAAGCACATGTAAGTAGAATGTTTTTCAAGCCACCAGGGCCAGGATTCAAACAGTGGTAGCCCATGTGGGGTTTGGATCCCTTAACTAAGCAGTTTATAGAACTTTTGCAATACCCCAGACATTTCCTTTGGTCCATTTGCAGTTAACTCCCAACCCTTACAGGCAACCACTGTTTTGGCTTCAATCACTATAGAATAGTTTCATCTGTTCTGAAAATCCATTGACAAAAGAGTAATATCATATACAATTTTCTGTGTCTGGCTTCAAAAAATTAATGTTTTAGTTTCATTCACGTTGTTTCCTATGTCAGTGCATTCTTGTTCAGTTCTGAGCAGTATTTCATTGAAAGGATAAGAGCACAATCTGCTTCTCCATTCATTAACTGATGGTAGTGGTGGTTGTTTTCTTCTATATATATTTTTGTTGACATACCTTTTTATCTATTTTTGGTAAAAATCTGCATCACAGGGTTAACATATGTTTATAAGAAAGTGATAACCAGTTGGAAGGAGAGAGAGTGCTAACACTTTTTTGAGTACTAAATGACAGACACTAGGCTAATTTGTTTACGGTGATCATCTCATCTAATCTTTTAACACCAGTAGCTAGATGTTATCTCTACCTCTGATATCTCTGATTTGCTGAAGTATCAGTAGAAGGTTTTTTTTTTTTTTTTTTTTTTTTTGAGAGGTTTTTGCTATAGGGCACGTACGCTCGCCAGACAGACAGAGACAGACATAGAGACAGAAAGCGAGAAATCATCTCCCAGGGGGGATGGTCACGCCGCAATCCCTTCTCCTCCATTCTCCTCTCGGGATCTTGGGCACGCACGCACACGCGCCCGGCATGAGTTTTAAGCCACCGTGTCCAGGACGCAAACCGCAGTTGACTACATGGGAGTCTAGCGACATAGCCGTTACGCTAACTGCTGGTCCCAATATCAGTAGAAGTTTTGAGAGGTTAGAAAGTGTGAGGCTGGCAGATGGCATGGTGGTTAAAGGCACCAGATTCCCATATGTCAGGCTGCAGTTTGAGTCCTGGACCTGGCGGCTTGCTTTCTCCTATTCCTTTTCTCTCTCTCTTTCTCTCTCTCTCTGTCTCTCTTTGGTCAAATTTTAAAAATAATAGTAACAAAGGAAGTTACATAAATAAATAATTTTTTTAAAAAAATAGAAGTGTGCCCCAAGTCACACCAAAAATAATAAGCATTGCCATAGATATTTGGGGTTAAAGCATGGGCTAGGGAGAAAAGATAGACCCATTTCTTAACTCAGAAGTGCTCATAAATTTCCAAAGGTTCAATTAGGAACCAGTGAAACAGCCTACGTTGTTCTTAGTAAGATAACTTAATGAGTCAGAGAGAAAGGTTTACTTTTATATCTGGAGAAACGTTTCCATTTCTTCCAAGCTACCCTTGACTAGTGACACGCTAACACCAGAGGAACTGGCTGCTGTAGCTCTCCTTTCTGGAGTCTGTGGAGGCAATGCATGTCTTGGCTCTGCTACTTTGCACAGGCCAGCACACACCAGCATGCACCACCACTACCCTACAATTAACCTATCTGAATAAGGCTTCCGATGACTGTCTAAGGACAGTGGCAGTACCCTTTGGGTGTCTCCATCAGGGGCTGAGCTAAGCATACGTTTACATATAAATGGCATCCTTTTCCCCTTCTCAGTCTGCTAATGGAATATTCTGTACTGCCTCTTGTCCCGTGTTACATACACATTGTGAATAGGAAATTGTGTGTGAAGAAGAGAAAAAAAAAAAATCAAGCAAAGCTACATTAAAAAAAAAAAATAGTTATTCCATCACTCAAGGCATATTTGAGTGCCTACCAAGGACTGAAGGCTGGATTAGGCATTGGAGAAATACTGCTGAAGATCGAGAACCTGAGACCTGAGGCCTGTTCCCAGGGAGTTTACCAGCTCTTGAGGGAACCAGTCATTAAAGTGGTGTTTACACGATTAATCTCTTGAATTTTGAATTATGGTGAGTACAGGGAAAGCTAACCCCAGGTACCCAGGAAAGCATTTAATAGGGAAGGCTGACCTAGTCTGAAAGTAAACTATGTCCCCAAGGAAGCTGCAAGGCAGATATCTATGTAAGCTTACCAAACAATAGTACTTACCATGTTAGCTATTACTTAGTGCTCATTATGTGTCAACTATAGCTCTAAACATCTTACATGTATTATGTTCACAGCTTTATGACCCTTGTACTGTTATTATTTCCATTTTACAGATAGGTATGTGGAACCAGGATTCAAACCCAAGCTGATTTGTGGGCTAAAACACTGAACAACTAAACAACTCTGATGGGGGATCCTCTTGCTTTCCAAAAATTTAGTATTACAAAGTATACTTCTTCTCTTTTTAATTTGTCCTGACCATTACTTTATTAAAGGATTTATTTTTTTCCCCTTTATCCAAATCTATATCAAAATATCGAGAGTTGAGATTTCAGGGAGCTCTGGGAAATTCTGACATGGTACAGACTGAACATCCCAAATCCAAAAATTTGAAATCCAAAATATTCCAAAATCCAAAACTTTTTGAGCACCAATATGATACTGGAAGTGGAAAAATTCCATGCCTGACCTCATGTGACAGGCTTCAGTCAAAACACTGAAATTAAAAATATTGCATAATATTACCTTCAGGCTATGTGCATAAGGTATATATATGAAACATAAATAAATTTCTTCTTTAGATTTAGGTCCTATACCCAAGATATCTCACTATGGATGTGCAAATATTCCAAAATCTAAAAAGAAGAAAATCAAAAAATTACATGTCTGGTCCCAAGCATTTTGGATAAGGATACCCAATCTGTACTACACACACAAATGTTACTTTATTAACAACCAAAGGTAAAATTTTATTAAAAATAAAAAACTATTCATTATAAGTACCAGGAACTATAGGATATTTTTTCCCCAGAACTTTGAACATCCTTTAGCATCTCTGTTGCATAGGTAGGAGATTAGGTAAGAGACGGTAAGCAGTTTACCCACAGGAAGAAAGCCCGGAGCGGCTTGCAGTGGAAGCCAGATTTCCCTAGGTTGCTACAAACACTGAACTGTCTCTTTGATTTTACTTTCAGTGTATGCCTGGTCTCAAATTAAGGCTGTGCAGGCTGGCCAGTGGCAGAGTGGTTAATGTGGTTAGATTCCTAGCCAGCTCGAGTCCTAGACCCAGCAGTTTGAAAACAAGCCAGGCATATGTGCATATGTATCCAAAATCTCAAAAGAAAGATGAAGGAGAAGGGATTGCAGTGTGGCCATCTCCTCTGGGGGATGATTTCTCACTTTTCCTACCTCTCTCTCTCTCACCACCAAGTTTTGCTCTATAGCAAAAACTAAAAATGAATAAGTAAATAAGTGAGGTTGTGCATATATTGGGATTCAGTTTTTCAGTTTGATTTCCATTTCATTGGTATCCCCCCTATAACGCCTAATGTAGTTTCATGCTCAAATTATAAAATAAGTAAATTCTAATTAAATGAATAAAATAATTCAAGTAATTCTCCTTGTTTATGTTCCTTGAGTATCCATTTCTCAACTTTTAATTTTTTTTACCATGATCGATCATTTAGTAACCAGTGTTCCTTGTTTTTTTTTTTTTTTTTTTTTGGAGAGGTTTTTTCTATAAGGCATGTGCACTCGCCAGAAAGACAGAGAGAGACAGAGAGATAGAAAGTGAGAAATCACCCCCCAAGGGAGATGGCCATGCCACAATCCCTTCTCCTCCATTCTCTTCTCAGGATCTTGGGCACACTCGCACACACGCCCAGCATGAGTTTAAGCCACCAGGTCTGGGACTTGAACCACGATTGGCTACATGGGAGTTCAGCGACATAGCCATTACGCTAAGTGCTGGTCCCAGTAACCAGTGTTTTAATGATTAAAGTTTTTCCTCTTAATTTGATACTGGGAATGAGCTGGCCTGAGTGTTTGAAAGATGTATTTATTGTGTCAGATAAGTCATGATGTATTTTTCTATGTAAAAGTGTGTCATGACTTTATACGACAACTCAATAGTTGGCCTGTTTGAATGTTTTCTCTTGTAAACTTATATAATTACTCTTTTATCCAGTTTGGTTGTCTGAGAATGGAAGGTGTGTAAGAATTCCAGAGACCCAGTATGAAGGTCACTGTGCTCTTTTAGTTTTTTTTTTTTTTTTTTTTTTTTTCATTGACATGTTTCGAGACATCTTTTTATTTTCCTTCTATGCCTGCATTTCTCTCTTCCCACACCTTACTCACATTTCCCTACCCATTTCTTTCTGAGATTACCTTTGGCTCTCCAGGAATTGTAGCAGTAACATGAATGCATAGCAGTTCCTATTTCAAATACTCAGAGCTATTGTCCATACAAATACCCTCACACCTGTCAGACCACACATCCTGATGCAGAAAGCAGGTCTCTACCAGCTCACACTGACATCCCTGTAAAAGCAGTTGGCTCTCATAGCCAGTCTCCCGGGAGGTTTAAAAAAATGCAGATACTACTGCTGGTATGTTGGTATTCTGTCTTCAGCTCCTCACACATCCAGCCTGCTCTTCTACAAAGTGTAATTTCAACTCCACAGGTTTCTTTTAAGTGTTCTCTTTTGCTTGGTCTCACATCAGCTCACCATCTAATCTAGCCCAGAGATTTTTCATTAGGTTTCATTACAGGACGTTATAGCTTGCGTTGCATGGCTGTGCTCTCCGCAGAGACTTTTCACTGACACTATTTCAAGAAATGAAGTGATTCAAAGTGCAGCTGTAACAGAATCCGTTACGATGTCAGATTTTTAAGCCAAAAGAAACTTAAGAAGTGATGTTTGGAAATCCAAGCATACTAAAAGGTCAAAAGTCACTTTCTTAAAATAATAAAGACACTAATAATAATGGTAATAGTAAACAAAAGCAAACACTACATGTTTTGATAAAGAATATTTGTACATTCTTTCCTGTAACAAATATGTGTTACATACCGGCTATGTACCACACCTTGTGTGAGACACTGAGGTCAAAGGGAATTAAAATAAATTGATTTTGTACTTCTTTGGTCACTGACTACAGTATGGTGAGGGAATATTTCATGGTATTTGGTTGAAACATGCATCAAAAGTTTATGTATTAATATTAAAGGTAAATATTATGTCTCTGGACTGGCATAGACATAACTAATAGAACTTGAGCAGCTCGGCTCACTCCAGTTCTCCACGGTATGTTCTTTTGGACAAGTCCAGAATATACTCATACCCAAAGATTACCAACTAACTTCAGAAGTAGTACTGACTGGGCTGGTGCAGTGGAACAGGGGTGAGGTTCTGCAAAGGTGATGCTGCAGCGACATGGAAGATCATGTGGCCCAGTTAACTGGTATACACTGGGCATACGTGCCCACCATCCTGGCTAGCTGAGGGTGGGGGTTGTGGCATAGGACCCTGTGAAGGGTTTTTGTATTTCTCTGTCTCCTGCATTTATGAAAAAAAAGGAACAAACCATTTAGAAAAAAATTGGGATCCGCAGATGGCATAATGGTTATGTTGTTGGACTCCCACGTAGTCAACTGCGGCTCAAGTCCCAGATCTGGTGACTTAAAAAACTCACGCTGGCGGGGGACCAGCAGTTAGCGTAATGGCTATGTCGCTGGACTCCCACGTAGTCGACTGCGGTTCGAGTCCCGGACCCAGCGGCTTAAACTCACGCCGGGTGCGTGTGCGTGCGTACCCAAGATCCTGAGAGGAGAATGGAGGAGAAGGGATTGCGGCATGGCCATCCCCCCTGGGGGGTGATTTCCTGCTTTCTATCTCTCTGTCTCTCTCTGTCTGTCTGGCGAGCGCACGCGCCCTATAGCAAAAACCTCTCCAAAAAAAGAAAAAAAAAAAAAAAAAAAAAAAAACTCACACTGGGCATGCAGGCATTAATGTCCATAATCCTGAGAGAAAAATGGAGAAGAAGGGATTGTACCATGGCCATCTCCCCTGAGGGGAGGAGGGGTGATTGGGGTGATTTCTCACTTTCTGTCTCTCTGTGTCTTTTTTTCTCTACAGTGAGTTCACACACCCTATAGCAAAACATCTCTCTTAAAACAAACAAGTGTGTGTGTGTGTGTGTGTGTGTGTGTGTGTGTGTATTTATGGAGAGAGAGAGAGAACATTTTTTTCTCAAGTAATGTAGGAAATAATATTATACCTCACACAAGAAGCAAAATTACCCAAATATTCAATTATCCCATTTTATTATGGGTCTTCTTCCCCTTATTTCTTCTGCTTAGCTGTCTGTGCTTTGGACTGTCTCTCACTCGTGCTTTTTTTTGTCTCTTGATTTCTTTCTTCAAACTCGTTCCCCTCTACTATCCCTTCTTTCCCTTTTCTCTCACCTCATTCTTACTTTCTAGAGTCTACCACGGGAATCCCCTTTCTTATGGAAAATAACCACCTACTTAGCATCCCTGGCCCATATAGTCTACCCTCTGGGCACAAAGAGCATCTTCCTTATACCTCAACATCCTCAGAAGGCAGAGCAAGGATCTCCGACTAGTGGATATTGTTCGTTTTTTTTCTTTGTTAGTTGTTCATTATATCACTTCCATTTTTGCCTTTATTTAATTAATCACCTTTTTATATTTAATCGATTATTTTGTTATACTTGAATTGTTTTTTAACTTTGTGTTCATGAGAAAGAGAGTGAGAGAGAGAAACTGAGAAAGCAAGCCACCAGGTTTAGGATTAAACTGTGGTCGGGCCATGCCATAGTCCAGCGCTTTAACCACCATGTTACCTGCTGGTCCCAATTAATTAGTTCTTTTAAAAGTATGGTCTCACCATGTCACTATTCTGTTTCAGACTCCCAACTAGGACTATAGGCACAAGCCACTCTGCCCAGTCTTTAGGTTGGCCCAAGAATTGAACCCAGGCTTCCCATGTGGTTTCAGCAGTGCAGCATGCATCTATTTCATTTTTTTTTTAAGGTTCTTGCCATAGGGCGCATGCACTGGCTGGAGACAAACAGAGAGATACAGTAAGAGCAAAAATGAGAAATCACTTCCCAGGGGAGATGACAATCAGGTTCATGTGGGAGTCCAGCACTATAACCACCATGCCACCACTGGCCTAGTTCTAAAAGATGAAATTCTATCAATAAATCCACACTGTTCTATGAGTAACTATTTTTTAAGTCACATCATAATTCTAAAACTCATAGTAAATTGAAAACCGATGGTCCCCATTTAGTTAGCTTCAGCTATTATTTACCAGTGAGATTATCCTTTAGGGGATATAATAGTGGATCTAAATAATTTTTAGATTAGAATTATTTAGTGCTTACAGTCAAGAACATAGGTGGCTTTCTCAATAGGGCTTTCCTGATAAATAACAAGTTGATAAATAACAAGTTGATACGCCGCAATTTTCCTCCATTCTCCTCTCGGGATGTTAATAAAATATCAATTCAGTAAGTGAGGCATTGATTGCAAAATTACATTTTTATAAATGTCCATGTTTGAAAATACCTGTTTTTCACCCATTTCAAAGATAATAGTCCAGATTTCCCATTTGCTCTAAAGTAATCCTCACAATTTCTGGGACTAGCAGTTAGCATAATGGCTATGTCACTGGACTCCCATGTAGTCGACTGCAGTTCGCGTCCTGGACCTGGTGGCTTAAAACTCACACCGGGCGCGTGTACGTGTGTGCCCAAGATTCTGAGAGGAGAACGCAGGAGAAGGGATTGCGGCATGGCCATCCCCCCTGGGGGGTGATTTCTTGCTTTCTGTCTCTCTGTCTCTCTCTGTCTGGCAAGCACACGCACTCTATAGCAAAAACCTCTCCAAAATAAATAAATAAATAAATAAATAAAGTAATCCTCACAATTTCTTATAGTACAAAAAATGTAACACATTTAGCTTGCTAAGTGAACTTGTACTAACCTCTGTAATCTAATACAAGAAAGATATTTTTTATTTCCCTAAAAAATATGTCTTTTTTGTTTCCTAAGACATACTTTTGGATTTAGCAAACTTTTGGTGTAGATAGAAACAAGATGGTTTCATTGTACTGTAAAGCATTACCCAAGAAAATGTAAATAACTTTAAACCAAATGTGTGGGTTTTCTTTTTTTTTTTTCACAGCTGGAATACTAGTTTTTATTACAGCTCAACTGGCATTGCAAATTAAAATTCATCTCTGTTCGTTAAACTGCTACTAAAATGGCTTCTACCAACTGTTACAGTTGAATATTATGTTGTCATTTATACATTTAGTGGGAATGCTCAATAGTGAGAATATTTTTTAAACAACTACACAGAAAGTATTTTCCCCTTTTGGTTTTCAGTAGTTTTACTAACTGATGTATGGTTTGAATCCCTGGTCCAACCTGGCTTACTTTTCCCCAGTAATAAGGCAGCTGCTGACTAAATAAAATAAATGGTCATTATTGGTACATTTGAGCTGTACTTCCTGCACATCCTCAGACAGCTCTGCTTTGTTAATGCTCTGTTACTGTCACCTTGCAGAAGAGAAGGAAGAGGTGTCACTTACAAACACTAGAGGCAGGCTGGCCCCACAGCATAGCAGTTAAGAGCTATGTATAGAGAGCCAGATCCTGCATGGCAATGATCAAAACTGGATCCTGGCCTCAGGGATCTCAGAAACACACGGGTACAGGTCCATGTATGCCCCAAATCCTGAGTGGAATGGAAGTAAAAAGATTACATTGGGAGAGAAGGCTTCTTTCTTTCTCTATGTCTCTCACTCTCTCTTTCTCTCTCTTTAGCAAACACATGCACCCTCTGGCATTAACAAACAAAAAAAATCAAAACTAAGGGGTTTTACAGTGACAATTCAACCAATCCTATACAATAAGTAACACATTACTGACAACACAAGTATGGGGTTTAACACTAATTTTTACTGAACACACACACAAAATACAGACTATTTTGAATAACTCACATGTTAGCACTTGAATGCTGACTAGGCTAGGGTTATATGTGTCTAGAATCATCTTTATTTTATGTATCAAAGGAATAAAACAAATAAAAGCACTTTTAGTGTCCTAACGTATCAGCATACAAAAGTTGCATATTATTCAGCCCTTAGAAAGTAGACGTATTTGTCATACTGTTTAACGTTAGGGAATGAAGGAACACAAAAGCTAGGAGACAAACAGACAAAAGCTTACCACAGAAGAGCTGAAATAAAGCATTTTTGATGGCTCTTTAAGCAAGATATATGATGGGTCCAAGCAGCATATTAGTACATCCAATGTCAGCAGGTGTAATCACATCCTTTGGGAAACCCTTACTGACAGTCCAGATAGATTTAATCACACCCTCGATATACTCTGCATTTCCTGAGTCATTCCATTGATAGTCTTACTAAAAGTAGTTTTCAAAATTTATGTTTGTCACAGAAGAATAGCATGGGATACTTTCTTTTTTTAATGACCCAGAATATACAATTTAGTTTCTTTTCTTTTCTTTTTTTTAAGTTGTGTTTGCTTGCCAGAGAGAGATGGTGATGGGCCAAGGGGTGAGGTGGGGGGATGGCCATGCTGCAATCTCTTCTCTATTCTCCTCTTGGGATTTTGGGCACACATGTACATGCACCTGATGTGGTATTCAAGTCTCCTGGTCCAGGACTCAAACTGCACAGCCAGCCATGCAGGATCCAGCCCTCTGTAGTTCCATGCCACCTACTGGCTCCTTACTTTCTCTTAATCAATAGATACCCATCACTACTCTAAAATATTAGAGTAGGATTTTTATGATTTGTCTGAGTCATAAGTGATTAAAATACACCTAAATCCTACCTAAGGCTCCCTGTTCTTATCCAATTTTAAAGCCGTGTTTTAAGACTTTATATTTCTTGCTTAAATGCCTCTTTTTTTCTGAGATAATATAATTACCTAGATAATTGTTCAAAAATAAAAATAACTTCATATTATTTTTTATTATTATTGTCATACATTAACTTCAAATTCGAGAAAGCAATATCTTATTAGAAGCCCTATATTGAGAATAAAAATTTAGGTTGAAAGACATAGAATCATGATTTTGCTTTAGAAAATAAAAATATCATTACAATTGACTATTATTTTTGCAGGGTCATCAAAGTTGCAATTTCTCTACTCTATAGAACAAAGAAATTCTGCCTCATTATGTAGATTGTTTTTCAAAGGATCAGATAGATTCTTCATAAGCACTTCACATAGAGGACAGTAGAATATATGCTTGATTTATAACTCATTCATTGTCAAGTGTTTTAGATCAGGATACACACAAAAAAAAAAAAGAGAGAGAGAGAGAGAGAGAGAGAGAGTGAGAGGAACCTCTGTGACAGTTTTATAGTGGCCAATAAGACAAATGTTAACCTTTTCTTCTTTTAATATTCCACTAGAATAACATTTTCACCCAGCATTTATCCCCTCAGCTATCTTAATCATTTTGTACATGTGAATTCTAAGAAAAATGTGCATCTCATGTCCTTATTAAAATGTCATCTCTCTGACAGCTTGCTTTTTACTTACCACTCAGATTGGAATGATTTTATATATTCTATTTGTCTGTTTAGTGTTAGGGAAACTGAGAAATACAAAAAGTAGGAGACAAACAGAGGTTTACAAGAAAATAAAACATTTTTGGTGATTTTGAAACTGATATTTGATAGATCCAAGAAGTGGGCTTTAAGGTAATTGCTAAAGAATGGCTATTTTATTAAAACTGTTAACTAGGAAAGGATGATTAGCACTAATTACAATTCACTTTTAAAGCATAGCAAATTTGTCTTAAACTTTGGACAAATGAACTTTTTAGCATTAATATTTTTCTACTAGTAGGTAAATATTTTCTCATCCATCATATTTCATCAACAAACAAAACCAGAAAGTGGAGGTATTATAGCTTACCAACTGGGAAATAGTGTATTCAACTAGGAGGGTTTCCTTTTTTCTTTCTTTGTCCTTTAAGACCAAAATAAAGTATGCTAAGGAGTTAGTTGCAACTTTGAAACTTCATAAAGTCAGATAATCATGTCATATCTGAAAGTTTAAAATAGAGAACATCCTGTAGTTGGGACAAAAGAAAATTATTGCTTTATTAGGGAATATAAAGGTAGTTTGAATCCTAGGTGGAATTCTTATATGATTATCTTTAGGGTATATTAGATAAGCATCTTCAAATATATCCTTTGAAGTATCTTCTCTAATCTCAGTATGAATTCCTAAAAAGATTTTCATGCTTTTTTTTATGCTTTTGAAGGAAACTGAGTATCTGCATAGGGAAGGAGAATGGTAGTGACACACATAAAAATCTTTCTCAAGAAAATGGTCAAGTATGATGCCAAAATGGCATTCAGAAAGGACTTGCCACAGTGGGTGGAAGTGGGCTTGGGGCAACAAACACTCACTTGTTTGGAAGTATAAAAAACTCTTCTCAGGCTGGCTCCATGGCCTCATGGTTAAAGCAGCCAGACCTCACATGGCTGCCCACGGGGTTCAAGTCCTAGACTCGGCAGTTTGAGAAATACACAGGGCACATGTGCATCACACGTGCCCAAGATCTTAAAAGGAAGGAGAGATGGAGGAGAAAGGATTGCAGGATGATCGTATTTCCCATAAAGGGTGCTTTCGCTTCTCACTCTCTGTTTCTTTCCATCTCTGGCAAATGCACATTCCCTTGAAAAAGGAAAGAAAAAACAAAAACAAAAACACTTCTCAGTGTTGCATAGGTTGGATCAAATAGTTTTGCTTCAGAGAGGTTCAAAGCCCTACTGAGAAGGTGCCACTCAGATCTTGATGGAGGGATTATATCTATCATCCTTTTTTTTAAAAAAAATATTGAGAATGAAGCCTTCCAAAGAAGTATCACACACAAAAGCATCTAGTCATAAAGAAGATTGGCATTTAGGGATGCTATTTGGTAGGAGACAGGGAACCTATAGAACTGTTTATGAAAAGAGAATAATAGATGAAGGTTTGTGCTTTGCAAAGGTAACTCCTGTGGAAGTATGGGAATTGACTGCAGAAAACAAAAGCTGTTGATATGGGGTACATTTTTTAGGGTGAAAGTAAAGTATAATAGTTCTTTAAATTGTGTATTCTATTTCTCATAAAACAACTTGAGCTAATATTTAACAATACATAGGCCAGTAGGTGGCATGGAGGTCAAGGAATTAGATTCTACATTGACAATTCTGCACCTCAAGTCCCAGACCCAGTGACTTGAAAATCATGCCAACTGTGTGCATGTGCATACCCAAAATGCCAGGAAGGGATTGTAGTATGGCAAGCCCTTTGAGGGGTGATTTCTTATTCTCCTTCTGCTTCTCTCTGCCTCTTTCTTCGGCTAGTACACACACTCCGTAGCAAAATGAAACAAAACAAAACAAATTAATAAAAAGCATAGATATGCAGATTAATTCAGAAGTCTGGGGTTTAGTGAAGGCCTTCTGTCCTCAGCCCTGGTCAGATTAGAAGGTTCCAGTGTTGGCACTAGGATAGGATTATCCATCATCTATGCCATCCTCCCTGTTGGTCTCATTACCTATAACGTTCTTTTTTGCTGATAATAGGAAAGGTGAGATTAGTGAAATTTCTAAGCTTATTAAATTACAGATCCATTTTTTTCCTAGTATTTTAATCACTTACTATGTATCAAGTATTTTCCTAAGTGTTAGAGAAACAAATTTAATGAATCGTGGCCTTTGTCCTGCCAAATTTTGCAGTCTAAATGTCATTTTTTTTTTCTCACATTATGGTCCACAGATAACATACATCAGAATCACTTGAAAAGCTTGATACAAAATATAGATTCCTGGGCCCCCTACCTCAAAAAATAAATCAGAATCATAGCAGAGGGAGGAAGACTTGGAATCTTCTAGTACGTCAGGTAAGTCTAATGTATGCCAAGTTTGAGAATGATTGGTCTACAGAGATGACAGAGATTGGGGATAAAAGATATGGATTTATCAAAGTTATTAAAAGTAATACTTACAGAAAATAGGGAGCTGGGGAGTCTATTAACTGCAATTGAGATTAGAAGAGACAGCTTCACCATTGGGAGAAAATAAAATATTCTGAAGCATTCTCGAGTAAATGAATCTAGGAAGCTCTTAGAAATAGATATCTGTTACTTAGAAAACAGGAAACAAATATTTGGGAGTTAGTGGCACAGAGATTTTCATTTTCATTGAAACCATGAAGATTGGTAATATTACACAGGAAGAATGTTTCTGAACACAGTGATATTACAAAAATAGTAAGTAAAGAATTTGAAAAAGAAACTTGCATTTTAAAGAAAGCAAAGAACATAATCGGAGGCAATTAAAAGAATAAAAATTACATAATATAACATTTGAGAGGTTGATTTGTCCTCAGCCCTGGTCAGGTTAGAAGGTTCCAGAGTTGGCACTAGGATGGGATTATCCTTCATCTATGGCATTCTCTCTGTTTTGTCTCATTACTTATAATGTTCTCTTTTGCAGGCCCCAGAAGTCCTTCACTAACCTCCAGATCTCATATCCTTGGATCCATAAGCCCTCAGGGAGAGAGGAACCACTCTCTCCCAGTGATTAAAACAGGTTCTAGCCTTATTTATCACTGACCAATTGTATTACATATCCATATACCAACAAATCACTAGGACCAGAGAAGTCACTCAGAGACAGTAATAGAGTATAAGATTAATCCCTATCATGACTATCATGATGACTATCATAAGATCTAAGATTCAGAAACAGGATAGATCGCAAAGAAAATTTGTAATAGCCTTAGGAAGTAGAAATGGAAATTAAGCAGCCGAATATAACAAAAATGTCAACTTCACTAGGTATTAATGTCATGCTTACAGCTCACTGTTTAAGAAATATAACTTCCTTTTCCTTTAAAAATCAGGATATCACTTTCCTGTCTTTAGTCTCCCAGCTCTTCTTCCTATTCATCTTCAAATACCAGTGCTTTGGCAATATCATTTCCTACTTATTTAAGTGCCCTGGGAAGTCATAAATCCTGACTGGGGTCCTTGAACTCATTTAAGACCTCTATTTTGGTGTCATTATAATGTATACACACATCTGACTGGGAGATGCATTAAATATAACTACTCATTTCCATAACCATTCAAAGTTTTGCATTGTGCTAAATAAGACTCAGTGAATATATATTTTTTTTACTTCTCTCCATGCTTTGTTCATGAAAGAATGGTGCTTAAAGGGCAGCCTTAGATAATTCACACAGCTAAAGGTCATGAAGTTGGGAGAGGAAGAATGATAGGGCTTCTCATAAAAGAAAGCAACTGATATTAAGTTGAGGCTGAGTTTAAATAAATTGAATAATGAATAAGACAGAGAAAGTTTGAAAATATATATTATGTATATGGAGAGATACAAACACATATCTTAAATGCTGGGGTATTATAAAATTACTAAAAAAGAAGATTATAAAAGAAAAAATATATATTTGTAGTCATGGAAAGCATTGGCTAGTCATTAACAAAAAGCAATCAAATTATATGGCATTTCTAGTTTATCCTTCATATTTTCCAAATTTCCTATGCTAAGTATATATTACTTTTATATTAAATTGGAAAGATAAATATCTATTTTGTTTTTGCTCTCCTTCAGCCTTTGCATAAAAAATGTTATTAATTATCTTAAGATTCTTAAAAATTTACAATGTACAAGATCTTGTAGCCAGGGTCAGGTAGCAGCATAGTGGTGACATGGCTGGTTCCACATGCCCGGGGTCCAGGGTTTGCTTCTCAGGAATCCCTGAAGCATGTGATCCAGGCTACCTGGGACTGGGTATGAGTAACTCCATGAAGGGTCCTATTGGAGGTGGCTGTCTCTCTGTCATTATCTTTCTCTCTCTCTTTCCAAGAACTACATAAACTTCAAAGCAATGACTTCCTGCACACAGAATGTACAACAGTTATTTTTTAGTTTACAAATGATCCAGAAAATGTTTGTGAATCTAGGGGGAAGTTACAGCATAAAAACATGGTAAAATATGAATAATGCAGTTATACATGAAAAATGCATTTCAGAAACATTCAAAATCAATGTTATTGACTTTGAAAAATTATCATGTAAATATAATTTCTTATTTTTCTTTGTGATATTCTGCATAAGTTTATACCTTATTTTCAGTAACCAAAAATAATATAATCTAAAATCACACACAAAGAATTCTAAATGAAAACAACAGCATTTTCATGTAACTCCATAATATACCTAACCTGGAGATCAACTGAAGTAATACCCTCATAGATACTCTTGTCTCTTTTTGCCCAGTCCCTCCTCTTTTGTAGTTCAACATAGTCACTACTCTTCTTCTAAACCAAAGTTTCTTTTCAGCCCTGATCCCCTAAGAATACTTTGAGAGCATTTTTTTTTTCATTCAGGGTCTAAGAAACACTAATATCTCTGGTATACTATAGATCTGTTTATTAACTATTTGTATATATTTGTTCTTTATACATAGCAAAAGTAAGATCTTTTCTTCCTCACAAAACAATTTTCACACCCTTGGAAGTGATGGGATCACTCCACTGAGAAAGCATGCACTTTATTGTTTCTCAGAGGAAGAGCTACTGGTGTCCAGGGACATGTAATTTTTCACCGTGCAGGACTGACCCTCAAACAAGAGGACACTTACTTTCCTTGCATCTTGCAAATAAGTATCAATGACATTATATCTCCAGTTATTGTGCTAACAAAAAATGGTTCCTAGAAAAGAGATAGTTTCCTTACAGAAGATTTTCAAATAATATAGGGAAATATTCCTTATATAGGAGGAGGAACTTCATCCTTCCCCTACTGACCATGGGATGGATTTATGATGGTCTCCCAAAGAGCTGAGTATGAAAAAGAAAAATGTAGTAACTTTACAATGGAAGAACTCAGCAAACACCACCTTAACCATGTGATAAGGTTTAACATGCCCAGTGATACCATGTAGATATCCCATATCCCCTGATATACTGTGAGAGGAAGGGCACCTTACTCTTGCATGTATAACATATTCTGTAATATTAATTTTTAAAAAGCCATGTCCCTGTTCTTTTTTTTATAATTATTTTATTGAACTTTATTTATTATTTATTTTTTAGTTGGACCAGAGAGGGGCAGAGTGAAAAAGAGAGGAAAAGAGAAAGCAAGTTGCCAAGTCCAGTCTTGAACTGTGGTTGGCCATATGAAAGACCACCTTTAACCACCATGCCACCTGTTGGCCCTCAAAAAGCCATATCCCTGTTCTAATTATGATAAAAATAACAGAAAACTCCGAATTAAGGAACATTCTATAAAATAGCTGACTGATACTCCTGAGACTGTTAAAATCACAAATAACAAAGAAACATTAAGTTGCTTGACAGACAAAATAGGTGACCATTTAATGCAAGTGATTTCCTAATTAGAATCCCAGAATAAAAATGCATTATTGGAAAACTAGTGGCATCCAAGTGAAGCCTGGAAGTTACTAAATAGCAATGGACCAATGTTAGTTTTGACAAAAGAACTATGGTAATGTAAGAGGTTAACAACAGGTGAAAATGGATAAGAGATATATGGAATTCTCCATACTATTGGGTCGTTGGAAAACTCATAATACATTTCTGCATAGAAAAAGACGTCATGACTTTTCCAACAACCCAGTAGCTTTAAAAGTGCTTCTAAGTCTAAAAACTTAAATTCCAAAATTTGAAACTGTATAAATAACTCCCTGCAGAGCTGCTTCCATGGTGGAACAGTAATTTACTGCTCAAGGAAAGGTGAATCCCACATGCCTTCTGCCACTCAAATTTCTGACCTGGTCAGCTTGAAACACACTGGATTACTAGAGAAAGGGTATCACAGCGTGACCAGACCCTATTGAGTGTGCCTCTCTCTTTCTCTTTATCTTTCTCTCTCTCTCTTTCTCTCTCTCTCTCTCTCCCACCCTCCCTCCCTCCCTCTCCCCACCTTGTGCACCTATACAAACTCTATCATGAATAAAGAAAAAGTTTTAATGGCATGTTGTAAAATAACTATAATAATAATAATGACCATTGAACACACACATATCTGAGCGCTCCCTCTGTGCGGTAGTGCATCGAGCTGAGAAGACTCTTATACTAACCTTTTAAACATGTACATCCAATCACATCATTTCCCTGCCAAAATTCTTAAATATCCATCTCTCCAGAACATCGAGCACATAAGACCTTCGTTACATGGCTTTTGATGACCTTTTCAAACTCATCTCCCTCTCCTTCACCTCTGGTGCCCTTCACTACCCACAGCTCCTTGCAATTTACCTAATGCATCTACTGTTTCATGCCTCTGTACCTTCGCACTACCTAATACATGAGAGCAGACATCATTTAGAAATAGATTACAACAAAGATCTGTTTGAGTTTAAGAAAGATTAAATGGGCCAAGGAGAATGGCTGTTTGTGTTCATTTTAGCTATTCCCTGCTACTTACAATGGTCATCCTGTCTGACAGAATCTTTTGATCAAAGATCTAGTCACGTAGATTATTGCTTGCTTGAAAAATGGCCTGTGGTGCCCTAGGAATGAACCAGAGATGAAGCAGCCCATTATATGTGCAGTATCAGATCTCCCAGTTCTCTCTCTCAGCCATGTTCTAGCAAGACTTTGACAGATGGCTCTCAAAAGCGATACATTTATTTTAAGCATTTGATTGTTGTGGACACGATAGAATAATAGTGATGAACATGGGCTTAATCTCTGAGTAGATTGAACTAAACATAATAAGTGAAAAATAATAGACAGGTTTCTTTGTGTTCTTTTAAGAGCATTATTTAGTAAGATATATAGGCTTATTATCTTTGCATCATCTCTGATCCACAGAATTTTAATCTTTATGGTTTCAATGAAAAAATCACATTGAAAGAGTACCAAAACAAGATTAATTGCCTAGTCATCATTTTTTGAAACAGAATTTCAATATAGGTCCTTTAGCTTTAATAAATATTGCTGTTGCTCTTTCACCCTATGATTTTCCCCAAAATAATCTCATTGAAATAAATACCTAATTAAATGAAAATTAGCATTCACAGGCTAAGGTATTATTGGTTGTTTGCCAACACTATGGTACATTTCTATGAAATACTAAAATTTAATTTTCTAAACACCTCTTAACATTTCCTTCGCAAACTGTCAAATGTATGAGATTACTGAATATAAATGTTTGGCTATAGAGAAATCTTCTTCCAGCAAATCAAAAAGTAGAAGTTAGAGAAGACGACGCAGGATGTGTGGGTGCTGACTCATTATGTGACATCACTAAATAAGGAGTTTGGTGTCAGAGCCATGAGAAACCAATTATAATATTTCAACCAATATTAGAGTTGTTTATAACTATTCTTCCTGGGTGGTGATTCAAGCCACAAGCATAAAAGACTAGTAAAGAAGCAAGATTCAACTTTCTGGGAAGCAGTAAAGTTCCAACCTCCAGTATCAGTAGAATCTACACTGTCCAGCTAGTGTCACCAGAAACTCACAACCGCATTAGAGATCAATGAACTAGAAAGGTCATCATCTCATATACTGCAAATGCTATTTCTCTATGCAGCATCCTTATATTAATGACTCTGTACTCCCAAAATGATTAGTCAGAAACGTACAGTTCTGCCTATCTACAGCCATAATAACACTGTATCAGAAAAATAGAGAGAGAATTAGCTAATAAGTACTTCAGTTGAAATTGCTTTCATTAGAAAAACAAAAAATAAAAATTGTATGAGTTCCTTTTTATTTCTTTAATAATTATTTATTTATTGTTATTATTACTGTTATTTTTAATTTGACCAGAGAGAGACAGAGAGAGAGAAAGGGAAAATGAAAAAGCAAGTTGCCAGGTCCAGGACTCAAACTGTGACTGGTCAAGTGGGACTTCAGCACCTCAACTACTGTCCCACCTGCTGGTCCCTGAGTTTTTTTTTTTTATTAATGGCAGAGTAGCATGTATTAGGCTAATTATCTGATCAACTATATAAAATCTGGACACCCTGTCCCCCCCCCCCTGAATAAAAGACCCAAATATAGCAACTATATAATGTTAGGCCAAGTTAGCTTAATCACCGCCATGTTAGGGAATGCTGGACCAAGTCAGCTTAATTGCTACCCTGTTAAGTCTTCAAGGACGGAGCCCACTTTGTTAGGGCCTCAAGGACGGGAACCAGGAGTCTGGGAACTCTCAGATAAGTGGAAAACGGGAGGGCCCAGCACCTCCGAGGCAAGGTCATCCAAACCCCTAGCTGAGAGCCCTTATCTAGACCTGAACAGGCTGGACCCTCGCTTCTCATACCCCCCCTCCTTTGTGTGTGTTACATTCTAGGGAACATCCTGAACTATAAAAGATCTATTTATCTTAGGCTTGGGGTCCTTATGAAGGCCCGCTGCGACGGGCAGAAACTTGGACCCCAGCTAGCTGGAAAAATAAAAGCCTCTTTTACAGCTGCATTGTCATTGTCTTTTCTGCGTCTCCATCAGTTAGACCGATCTCTGGACCCTTACAATAAATACACTGAAAAAGAAAAAGTGGTCTGAAATAGAGGAAAAATGGACTTTACTCATTAAATTGTATGTATCTGTGTTTGAGAGCATATTTGGGTCAACCCAGGACTATATGGCTAGAACTGAAAGGAATCAACACTCTTACCATGTTCAGACATGAAAGCATAGAGTTTGAGGCTACCAGAGAGTCTGGAGTGAGAGAGAGAAATTCCAGGATGGAGGGCACCAGAGAGCAGAATGTTCAAATTCTGCTTAAAAACTCCACCCAAATCCCTGATAAATCCTGATACTAAGCACCCTAAGTATGAAAGATGCCATGTTTTACAGAAAAAGCAGCACCTGGAAGATTAGGGGCTGGGAAGACAGATTTTTCATCTGCCCCTCTTATAATTTGAGTTTGGAGTTTGAGTCCAGTCATGTTAAATGACTACTAGAAAAGAATACACACTATTCAGGAAAACATAACAGAGTCTAGAATCTCTCTAGAATATGTTACCTACAAGGTCCCATAAACAATGAGGAAAAAACAACAATAACAACAACAACTAGGCTTTCATAGAAACATACATATGTAACCCATAGTCAAGAGAAAAAATGATAGAAAATAGAAACTAGAAGATCCAACAGTTGATAGCTTCAGATAAGAACTTCAAAGCAGCTATTATCATTATGCTCAATAACAACACAAAAGGCAAAATTTTTAATAAAGAAATGAGAATAAGAGGAAAAATAAGAACAATATAAAAATCACTAGGATGAAATTCTCAAATTATAAAATATAATATCTGAAACTTCAAAAATCCTTCCATGGGCTGAAGATCAGATTTCAGATTGTAGAAGGTAAGTGAACCTTAAGATAAGTCAGCAGTAACATAAACTATGCAATCTGAAGAACACTGCGGGGGCCATCAAGTGGCATGGAGGTTAAGGCACTGGATCCCACATGGCCAACTGCTCAGTTCAATCCCAGACCAAATGACTTGAGGATCATGCCGTACATGTGCATTCCTGATCAAGATCTAGAGAGGAGAATGGAGGAAAGGAGTTTGTAATATTGCCATCCCTACTGAGGGGTGATTTTTCGCTTTTTTTCTTTCCCGATCTCTGTCTCTTCACGGTGCTGAAATGGAGAAGATGCCTGCCAATGTAAAATTCTAGATATTAAAAAATAAAATTTTCAAAATAAAAGAGGCCCAGCTTCAACAGCACAAAGGCAGCGTCGACAATGCTGAAAGCCACATGGTGGACAGTGGGCTCAGATTCTGAGTTGACTTGGTTCACACTGGGCATGTGTGTGTGCCCAAGTTCCCGACTAGTTGAAAGGTTGGAAGAAAGGGATCATGACAGGATGAGACTCTATTTTAAAGTGTCTGTTTCTTGAAGGGCCAGACTGACTCCATTTCTTTCAGGGCGACTCCATTTTGTTAAACCTACCTTGCTGAAAATCAGAGCCATTTCAAGGAGGTGAGCCAGTCACATAGGAAAACGTCATGAGACCATCACCCCACTGGGACTGACCAATGAGAGAAACAAAGGAGATACCAGGAACCTAAAGTAACTTTTCTGCTGAGAGAAACAAAGGAGATAACAGAAACCTAGAGTAACTTTTTTGCTGAGAGAGACAAAGGAGATACCAGAGACAGCTACACTCCTTGAAATCTACAGCCAATGTGTAGCCACCTGAGTGCATTCCTCAGCCCCGCCCCCCCCAACAGTCAAATAAAAACCCAGCCCAACTAACATGCAGGGCTCTTAACTCTGACCCACTCTGAACCACTGTGCCGGTGAGACTCGAGCCTGAATAAAAATGACCCTTGTGTGTTTACATTGGAATCGGCTCCTTGGGGGTCTCTTGGGGATTTCACGACCAGGGTACAACATCTCTCTCTCTCTTTCTCTCTCTCTCTCTCTCTCTCTCTCTCTCTCTCTTTCTCTCTTTTGTGTACATACATTTACACTCTCTTGTGAAACAATTCAAATTTCCAACAAAGAAAACTAAAATAACTTCACAATAAACAAAGACCTCATGATCAATGGATCTGTACTACAAAAAAAACTAAAAGATGATTATCTGGCCTAAGGGAAATGACACCACATAGAAACAGAGATCTAAAGAAAAAATATTTTACGGGAACCAGCAGTTAGCGTAATGGCTATGTCGCTGGACTCCCACGTAGTCAACCGCAGTTTGCATCCCGGACCCGGTGGCTTAAAACTCACGCCGGGCGCATGTGCATGCGTGCCCAAGATCCCAAGAGGAGAATGGAGGAGAAGGGATTGCGGCGTGACCATCCCCCCTGGGGGGTGATTTCTTGCTTTCTGTCTCTATGTCTCTCTCTGTCTGTCTGGCGAGCGCACACGCCCTATAGTGAAAACCTCTCCCCCCCAAAAAAAAACATATATTTTACCAGAAATGGTAAAAACATGTGTAAATGTAAAAGAAATGTGGATTTTCTCTTCCTATTATCTCTATGAGATGGCTCCCTGCTATTTACTGCAAGAATATAAGCCCCACAATACCATCAAGTTTATAAACCATTAGATCTGTTATACTGTGCATGACATGCACAGCACAAAAAGGAGGAAACAAATAGGATGAGACCATTACAATGTCATTTGCATTTCATGTGATGTAGAAAACTATTAACAAACTATAATGTTTTAATGGTAAATATCTTAAGCAATCCCTTAAATAATTATAGAAAGCTATGTACCTTTGAAGCCATCCAACAGTGCCCTCAAATAATAAACATAAAATCCAAACTATTATTTTTATTCAAAATTATGTTATGCAATAAGTGGTAGATATGTACTAGACGCTGGACAAAGTTCATAGATATTAGGTATTCTTATTAAAATGAAAAGGAAAAATCCCACTGAGTAAAAGAATATGGAAGACTATTGGCTCTCTTTCTGAAATAGTTACTCAGGACATAATGAGAAGTCTACCAACACTTGTTTAATTTACGGATTCATGTGGTGGTTAATAAAACCAACAAGAAACCATAGTGCCATTATTTACGCCATGGGAAGAAAATTGATAACACTGGGCCTGCCTATGGCATGGTGGTTAAGGCAGCTGGATCCCACACAGCTGATAGTGCAGTTCGAGTCCTGGATCCGAAGGCTTCAAAACACACATTGGGTATTTGTATGTGTATATGCCCAAGGTCCCAAAAGGAGGGAGACATGTAGCAGGATGGATTGGAGTGCAAACACTCCCCAGTAGTGGGGAGGTGGTACTTTCTCACTTTCCTTCTCTTTCTGTCTTACTGTGTCTCTCTGGTGAGTACACATGCCCTTTGGCAAAAAAAAAAAAAAAAAAAAAAAAAGTAAGACTATTACTTCTACTTGCAAATTTGGAAGAAAACAATAAAACCTAAAGAAGCAAATGGATAGCCATGCATAGTTAAATCAGCATGGTTCAGATCTGGAGATGGCCTCAACTTACTGGCAAAGGACTTTCATAAAAGTAATGTGGTGAATCTTATTCTAGAATGAAAAGAATGTGTTTGAGCACAGCCTTACTAATATACCAAGAGGTTTATAAAGTAAATATAAGACTACATTTCATGGAATAAGTGGAGTAACATAAATAGAAATATGAAACAGGCTTCAGAAAAATCATGGGGAAAACTATGCACAGATTTCAAACTTTTTTTTTTCAACAAAAGAAACAAACATTAATTCCATTACTTCACAAATTTTTTGAGGTCTCTTCCTATTGTACAAAATAAAGATGATTATTTACATGGTAAAACAACATGAGCCTTTCTGGTGGTGATGACATCTTTATAAGAACATGTCTCGGGAACCAGCAGTTAGCGTAATGGCTATGTCGCTGGACTCCCACGTAGTCGATCGCAGTTTGCGTCCCGGACCCGGTGGCTTAAAACTCACGCCGGGCACATGTGCGTGCGTGCCCAAGATCCCAAGAGGAGAATGGAGGAGAAGGGATTGCGGCGTGACCATCCCCCCTGGGGGGTGATTTCTCACTTTCTGTCTCTATCTCTCTCTCTCTCTTTCTCTCTCTCTCTGTCTGGCGAGCGCACGCGCCCTATAGCGAAAAACCTCTCCCCAAAAAAAAAAAAAAAATGTCTCTAGGGACCAGCAGATGGCATAATGGTAACATTGGTGGACTTTCATGTGGTCAACCGCGGTTCGAGTTTGGAACCTGGTGGCTCAAAACTCATGGCCGGAAACGTGGGCATGTGTGCCCAAGATCCTAAGAAGACTGGAGGAGAAGGGATTGTGGCATGACCATCCCCCTGAGGGGTGATTTCTGACTGTTTCTCTGTCTCTGTCTTTCCAGCAAGTACATGCCCTATAACAAAAACCTCTCTAAAAAATTTATTTAAGAATTAAAAAAAAAATGGCCTCTAGTCAAGGACCTCCTTCATCTGTCTCCAGAGGAAAAGAAGAAACATAAGAAGTGCTTGATGCGCAGCCCAAGTTCCTACTTCGTGGACGTGAAATGCCCAGATGCTATAAAATCATGTTCTTTAGCCATGCACAATCAGTATTTTTGTTTGTTGGTTGCTCCTCTGCCAGCCTAAACAGGAAAAGCAAGGCTAACAGAAGGAAGCCCCTTTAGGAGGAAGCACCCTGACTCAAGAATGGGAAATCATACCAATGAACACATTTTGGATATTTTTTTTAATTTGGGGAAATATTAAGAAGGCAAGCATAAAGAAGTCATAACCTGAGATGGAACTATGTTAATACCAATGTTGATTAAAATGTTGATTTTACTATAAACTGGTAATTGAACATAATAAATCAATCTCTGGGGCTGGCAGGTGGTATGGTGGTTAAGAGCACTGGACTCCCACATGGCCAACCACAGTTCAAGTCCTGGACCTGGCAGCTTGCTTTCTCTCTCTCTCTCTTTCTTTTCTGTCCCTCTCTGGTCAAATTAAAATAAATAAAGTTAATTAAAAAAATCCTTTAAAAAATAAAAATAAATAAATCTCCCTCCTTCTCTCTCCCTTTCTCTTTTTTCTCTCTTCTCCATAATATAGTATCTGTGACTTTAAAGAAACTTGCCCTGTTTCGCTCCTCCATAGTTAACTTGTTAATCTGTGTATAGAACTGTTTTGAAGAGTTAACAAAGAAACCATGTTAAGCAATTTAGCATAGTGCATGGGGCACCATATTAACTAAGTAGAGAGGAGTTTTTAATGTTCATTCATCATTGTCATCGTCATAACAAAAGAAGCAACAGATCTGAGCACAAGAAAATATGCCCAATCAGCCAACTGTAGAAACAAGAATGTGTTTATTGATTAACATTTATTAAGGTCTTACTACAAATCCAGCCCATTTTGTACAAAAAAGTTGTGTGGGTAAGTATGGTTGGTGCAAAGAAGATGAACAATTATACTTGACTACTGTAGGACAAAAAGGATCCAGTAAAGAAGATCTCTTGAACAAATGCTGAAGTTCTTGCTAATTTTATGAGAAATTAAGCATTAAATCAGACAACATTTAGACTGTATTATTTTCACATACTATGGCCAGATCCAGATAGAGGATTTGACATTCTCTGTCAGAAGACTACCCTCCTTGGTCTCGAAATTCTGCTCCCTGCCCAACAGGCACATAGGAATCGTTTAAAAATATTTTCTCAAATCATGTTGAAAATGAAATAGGTCTTAGGAGAAGTGAAGGAGAGGTAAGTACTGAAATTCTTGTTAAGTCCTAGAAATGTGTTATATAAGCCATACTTATTATTTTATTTAATTATTACAACACTTAGAGGTAGAAATAAGGATCTCCATCTTATAGATGAGGAAACCAGAAAACAGAGGTTCAGAAACATGCCAAAGAATGCTCAGCTAATAAATCAAATAGAAAGAAGGGAACCCCAGTATGTGGGACTCATATTCTGATTTTACTCTAGAACCACTCCCCCACCCCAACTCACAAGAGATCCCATGATTTGGATCCATTATTCAGAATTATTGAGTCATGTAGGTGGCAAGTATTTAAACCTGTATAGCAAAGTTCACTCGATGCATCATAATTAGCAACAGAGATTAGCTAATCAAAGTACTAATGATAACCTAATTGGTGAATGTGTTATTGCTTACAAAGCACTTTCAAGTAATTATATAACTTGATTCTTAAAAATGATGATGTGTAGCAGGGATTTTCTTCCTCACTTTACCGGTAAAGAAATTGAGGCTCAAAGAAATTGATTGGCTTGCTCCAGAATCATCAAATCTCTGACATGAAGTTGGGAACTGAGTGAACGCTAGCTTGGTATCATATGTTCTCCAAATACAGTATATGCTACTTTCCAACAGGGTAAGATGATCAAGAGCAGAGTCCTCAGGAGTCCTTCTCCTTTTCAGAAATGATGTGTGGTACATTCCTTAGGGGGTAATTACCCTTTCATCTGTAATCTTAGATCCTAGTTATGATTCTGGTCTGTTCTCTGTGAAAAACATTTTTGAAAGGCCATACGTATCATTGCCCTGGGAGTAAGGTTTGGGTCTGACTTCTTTCACATTGTGTACAACCTGGGAGATCTTAAAAACAAAACAAAAAACACTGAAAGCATTTTCTGCCATCAACTCCCATCCATAGTTCCTACAATACATCATAAAGGAAACCTTTTTTTTGTTGTTTGCAAAAAATGTTGATGTAGTATTTTAGCTCATCAAGAAATTGTGCTTTATGTAACAGTCTCCACACTTTATAAAAAGAGTATCTGCAAAAGAATTTAATTAAATAATAGAAAGAATTTGTGATGCACAGAGTTCAGTGTCTACTTTTTTGTCTTCTTTACCTGTCAAAACACAATTTCCAATGGTGGATTTGAATTTCAGTAGTGAAATAAGTCCTTGTTCAAAACAGGTATATTAGTCTTGTTGTTAGCACACATACAAATGCTGTAATTTATACTATTAAATTTTATTTTAGAACTTTATTTTATTTAAAATAGAAATAATCAATTACATTTTTTGTAATTCAAAGACCATTCGCAAAAAAATATGGCCTGGTATTTTAATCTCTCTAAGATTAGCAGAGGTTGGAAGACTAGTTGAAATAAGATGGTTTCAAGTAGGTTTTATGCTCTTGTCAATCTACCAAATTAGTTGGGGCATGAGTAGTAGACAAATATAAAGACAAATATTCTAAATCCTCAATTTCTTACCTAAAAATAGAGAAAAATCTCATTTTCTTTGTGCCATTCTTGTGAAGACTAGATATAACAAATGACAGATTGTTGTGCATTATACTTTTTATATTAGTTCAATACATTTTCTCATTGTGTGAAGTGTTTAAAGAGTAAATATTGCTTTTGCAACATACAAGAAAGGATTAATAGGAGACTATAAAAAATTTCCACAGATGTATAAAAAGAACCTTGTTGGGGCCAGCAGCTACTGTGGTGGTTAAAGTGCTGGACTCCCACATGGCCAACTACAGTTCAAGTCCTGGACCTGGAAGCTTTCTTTCTTTTTTTTTTTTTTTTTTTTTGGAGAGGTTTTTGCTATAGGGCGCATGCGCTCGCCAGACAGACAGAGACACAGAGACAGAAAGGGAGAAATCACCCCCCGGGGGGATGGTCACGCCACAATCCCTTCTCCTCCATTCTCCTTTTGGGATCTTGGGCATGCACGCACACGCGCCCGGCATGAGTTTTAAGCCACTGGGTCCAGGACGTGAACCGCGGTCAACTACATGGGAGTCCAGTGACATAGCCATTACGCTAACTGCTGGTTCCCTGGAAGCTTGCTTTCTTACTTTCCTTTTCTCTCTCTGTTTCTCTCTGGTCAAATTAAAAAATAACAAATGAAATTAATTAAATAATTCTTTTTAAAAAAATAGACAACTTTGTTAATGTCCTTTTAAATTAAATAATCTTCCTAATTAACTATCTAAATTAATAAATTCAGCCATATACGTATGCCATCTATACAGTGATACATATATATTTTTTACACAGATACACAAACACACATGTATATATTTCAACTGATAGAAGGAAATTTCAATCTCTATAGACCCTTTGTGACTATGGAAGTCAAGCTTCTGTTTCCTGGATGGATTAAAAGGCAAACAATTCTCCTTATAAACTCTGGCTTCATAAATCTTGATTCTAATTCTAAATGTTAATTTCTTACAGATCAGTTAAAGGCTTGCTGTTGTCTTTTTTCTATTTAATAGCTACTAAATAACCCTCAATTCTGTATGCCTACTTTAGGATGTATGATATGAAGACCTAATAATTAATTGTATAGAAAGAAAGGATATCAAATAGAAGTAGAAGAGGAACTGAATTATACAAACTAAAATATTCCAAGAGCAAAGACGGGTCTGCTGCACTAGACTGATAGATTTCTTGAAGACATTTGCTTCTACTAGAAATTGCCAAGGGTAATGCAGCTGCAACTTTATATCCTTCAAGACTTACCCAGATTACAGTTTAAGAAATCAGAATAATCTGTGGTTACAGTCATTTAGTTACTGATGAGTGCTGTATCTTTATTCAGCAGCTAGGTACCTGCTAAATAAAGAAATTCAGCTGGTGGCAAAGTCATAAACCTTAAAACTGAATGAAAAGCATTTAGACTATAGTTCAATTCACTTTTAGTGGTGCTTGGAGCAATTAGGCCTGGTGACAACCACTTTATCAAAAGGGCAAAATCTGGATCCATTCTATCTCATCCCAGAGCTCTAGACATGCTCACATCTGAGCTTCAATAAGCAATCACTGAAGCCTCCCTTCAAGCATTGATGTCTAGAGTTTTGTTTTGTTTTTTTTGTTTTTGTTTTTGTTTTTTAATTGGCAGAGGGCATTTGCACTCAAAGGAGGGGTGGAAAAAGCACCCCTTAATGGGGCATGGTCGCACGGCAATCCTTTTACTTTCATTTCTCTATCCTGTCAGGGTTTGGGGCATGCATGCCTATGTGTTGAGCATGTTTTTAAGGTTCCAGACCCAGAAATCAAACTGCATAGCCCACAAGGGATCTGGTTCCCCATGTATAACATTTCACCACTGCACTTTAGAGCAGTGGTTTGTTTTGTTTTGTTTTGTTTTGTTTTGTTTTGTTTTGTTTATGGAAGTCTTTTAAGACAAAAAATTTCTTTGAATTTTTCTGATGAGAGCCTTGGATTCACCCAGGCAGCATTAACTTCTCTCAGTAAAGGTGCTCTGGCTCCTGTTGTAAGGGTAATATAAATAGTGATAGCAAACATTTATTCAGCAACTTCTATGAGAAAATCTGAGAGCTTTACCTTGACGATTATGTTCAATACTCATAGTCCCAAGAGAAAGATATTAAACACTATATCATACAGATAAGAAAAGTGAAACCTACAGAGAAGAAAAGGATAGATAGTGGCATAGCAATAATGTGACATCCTGTAAGGCCCACCTGTATGGGAAGGTTCTGAGTTTGTGTCTAGACACCACATGTGTGCTTGTGCCTGCCTATAATGTAGGGCCAGCTGGAGATGGACTGCAGTGTGAAGACCCTGTTTGGGTACCTGTCTTCCCCCAACCTTCTCTCTCATTCACAAAAGAAAGATATAAACTTAGGAAAACATAAAAAGAAATTGACTTGCTCAGTTTCACAAAGCCAACGTGATGGAACACACTGAGTTCATCAGAAATCATTTTCTTCTTTTCTGGGTTTTAAGCCACGTTTCCAAACTGCCTGCAGATAGGACTCGAAATGCAATTAATTTCTAGCCAATGGAATATGAGTAGAATGGCATGAGTCTTTCCAGGAGAACTTATTTAAGTAGGTGGTCTAGACATGGACTCTCTCTTGATCAATCACTAAATGGAGAACATGCCAAGGCCATTGGAAGACAGAGAAGGGTGCCAGGGCAAGAGCCTAGGTTATGGATTGCTGAAAGAAAACACCACTGGCCCCCCAGTGGTACCCATTAGACATTTTTTTCTTTTTAAGTAAGAAATCAACTTTAAAAATGTAAGTGGTTTAACACAATAAGACTATCAGTTGCCAGCTATGACGCAACCAATTATAACATAAATGCTCGCTATTGCCAGGGGTATAAGTGAGTACAGAACTCAGATTTTGTGATTCTAGAGACCAGGATATTAGCAACTATGTGATATCTACGTCTAAGCTTAGTGAATAAATCTCCTTCATTAGAATTCTAAACACTTGCCTCATTCCATCCCAGCTGGCTACTGGTTTGTCATGGTGTTGGTAAGGAAATTCAATGAACAATTTAGACATTAAAACTAAAGATGAAGGGCCAGCCTGCAGCTTGGTGGTCAAGTGAGATGGGTCTTGCATGGCTGACCTTATGGTTCAATTCCTGGACCTAGCAGGACAGGTGCATGTGTGTGCATCCTCAAAATCTCAACAGGGTAGGGCGAAGAGAATGAAGAAGGGATTGTGGCACAGCTATGCCCATAGTGGGGTGCTTTCTCACTCTCCCTGACTCTGAATCTCTTGGCAAGTACATGCACCCTCCAAAAAATGTGATTTTATATAATTCACACAGAAGATATGTGTGGCAATGGTCTTGTTATGCTCATTTGACAAATAATAGAACATAAAACACAGGCAGTAACTCACTTGTCTAAGCTCAGGCATTGGGTAGTTGGCAGAACTCAGATTTAAATTCAAGACAATTTTACTCCACAACTTACATCATGTTGACGATTTGTCCTGCCTCAGCCCCTGTGCTATGCCAGAATGATGCCTAGTTTCTCACAGTTGATTGCAAACCTCTTTTTTAAATTTAAAATTTTGGTAAATATGCTAGCCTTTACTGTTTAAAAAATATCTATTATTTGTGCAATGGTACAAGGTTAGTGTGTATGTGAAAGAGACAACCATAGAAAATTTCGAGTCTTAGAGGTTGAGAAAGCTACTACCTTTATAAATTCTTATGTAGGACATTACCCCTAAGCGGTATTTATTTTTTATCTAAAAATCAAATGTAAACTTACAGTAAGGCTACCATAAAGTAGCTTCATGTGATTATTCTCAAAACCTCCTAGCCTCCAGTCATAGAGAGAAATTTAGAGTTCTCCAAAAAGACCCTGCTCTTGTTGTCTTTACCAAGATGCTCCTTCTGCCTGGAATCTTTTCTCCTCTTTTCCCTGATAAACCCCATACAGTTTACTTAATATAGTCCCTGGTCAATAACCAACTTCTCTCCCAAAGATAAAACAAAATGAACAAACCGAAAGAACCTCCGTTCCCTTTTTTGGTGTGGGAATAGCAACAGTACAGAGGTTCAAAGTATAGTGGTGATGGATCCATAACCCTGTGAATTTTTTTTTTAATAATGAATTACAAACTTTAGATGAATTAATTTAGAGTTAATTTTATGGGACCTGAATCAAATCTAAAAAAAGAGAAAAGAAACATATACCAAGGATTCAAATGTCTGGTCTGAGTTAAAGTCCTTACTTCACCATATTTATCTGTCTAAGCTTCAGGAAGTGTAAACCCCAGTGATATAATCTATAAAGTGAGATAATAATAACTGCTTGCTATTTTACTGCTTTAAAGATTAAATGAGATTATCTGGGTAAAGGTAGGACTTCCTGTTCCTAGTCATGAGAGAAAAAAGTACATCCTCATCAAAAATAAATTTTAAAATTATGCACATAAACTAAAAGTTAAAATCTTAATTGATAATTAAAAAAGAAAAAAATCAGAAAAAATTATCTTTGGTGCCAGCAGGTGGTGTGGTGGTTAAAGCATTCCTACATGGCCAACCATGGTTTGAATCCCAGACTTGGTTGCATGCTTTCTCACTTTCTCTGTCTCTCTCTCTCTTTCTCTCTCTCTGGTGAGTGAGCATGCCATATAGAAATTTTTAACATCATCATAATAAATAAAATTAAGTAAAGAATTCTTTAAAAATTTTTCATATCGTCTATCCTTTTTTTTTTTTTTTTTTTTTTTTTTTTTTTGCTATAGGGTGCATGCACTCACCAGAGAGAGAGAGAGAGAGAGAGAGAGAGTGAGATGGACAACACAACAGTCTCCCCTCTAGATTTTGGACATGCATGCATGCTCAGATCATGTGCCAGGCATGATTTTTCAAGATGCTGAGTCTGGGAACTGAACTGCACAGCTGACCATGTGAAACCCAGCACCTTAACTTCCACACCATCTGCTGTCCCCACCTTTTACAATTTTTTACTAACATAATAATTGTACACATTTATGGAGACTGATGTGATTTTTTAGTACAAAAATACAACATACAATATGATGATCAAATCAGGATAATTAGGATAGCCTTTATCTCAAACTATTATTACTTTGTGTTGGAAACACTCAAAATGCTCTTTTTAAAATAATCTGAGACATGTAACTAATTATTGTTAACTATACTAACCTTACTGTACTATACAAGACTATTCCTCTTATCTACCTGTAATTTTAACCAACATTTCTGAATGATTTTGTTGGTTAAAAACATGTTTTTAATGTTTATACCTTCTTTTTTCCTTTTGAGAAATATTACACCACACTTTCTAGTGTGTTTCAGATTCTCTTTGTTAGATGTATATTCTAATTCTGTTCTTTATTCCTCCTCTTGTCAAAAGGTAGATTTGGGGGGACAAGCAGTGGTGCAGTAGTAATAAAACCAGACCCACATGGGAAAAGTTCTGAGTTTTGTACCCTAGAACCTTCCTGAGCATTCTGGGATACACACGCCTGCGTTCTAGGGGTAGACTGCAGTATGAGGGCCCTGTGGGGCATTTCTCTCTCTCTCTCTCTCTCTCTCTCTCTCTCTCTCTCTCTCTCCCTCTCCCTCTCCCTCTCCCTCTCCCTCTCCCTCTCCCTCTCCCTCTCTCTCTCTCTCTCTCTCCCCCTCCCTCTCTCCCTCCCTCTTTCTCTCTCTTTTATAGAAAAGATAAACTTTAAGAAGTGTTGACTTGGAAAATGGTTAGTATTATTCATTCATATGTGAGCACAAAGAGTTTCTTGCTTTTTGAATTCTGAAAGAATTCTAAATCATTAGTGAGAAGAAGGGTTTTGTGTTGTATTTATATAAAAAAAGAGAAACTAAAATGTGATGGTCCCAGCCAGTGGTAAATTACTCGCATTTCTCTTGTTTTGCAGCCTTCTTAGGAAACAGTACAAATCATACTAAAAATATGTCTTAGGCTGGCCAGGTGGCATGGTGGTTAAGGTGGCTGACTGCACATAGTCAACATGGTCGCAGATCATTGCTTAAAACCATGCTGGGGGGATGGTAGGTGGCATGGTGGTTAAAGGCACTGGACTCCCACATGGCTGACCACGTTTCAAGTCCTAGACCTTGTGACTTCCTTTCTCACTTTCCCTCTTTCTCTTTCTCTCTTTCTCACTCAGTTTCTCTCTGGTCAAATTTAAATGAATAAATGAATAAAGTTAAAATAATTATTTTAAAAAAAAAAAGAAAGAAATGCACCAGACATTGTATTTGTGCTCAAAATCCCAAGAGGAGAATGAAGAAGAAAGGATTGTGGTATGATCATCTTCCCTGGGAGGTGCTTTCTCACTTTCCTTCTCTCATTCTGTTTCTCTAGTGAGTGAATGCATCTTATAGCAATTTAAAATAATTTTTTTAAACATTAAACAATAAATGTATCTAACATTGGCCTATAGGAAGAAGTCACCCAATTAACATTCTTTTTTTTTTTTTTTTTCTTCCTGTAGAGGTTTTTTGCCTTTGGGTGCATGCATTCACCAGAGAGAAAGAAACAGAGACACTAAAAGGGAAAGTGTGAAATCAACTCCCCTTGAAGGAATGGCCACACTGCAATCCCTCTCCTCCATTCTCCTCCCAGGGTCTTGGGCACACACACACATGTACCCAGTATGAGTTTTAAGCTATTAGGTCCACGACTCGAACCACAGTCAGCCATGTGGGAGTCTAGTGACATAACCGTTATGCCATCTGATGGTCCCCACAATTGACATTAACATGACCTACAACTCAGCAAATCTCTTGCTTCCCAACCTGTACATAACAATTTTCATAACTTATTCAGCATTACACAGAGGGGCTTTTTCTCAGTTCCTGGAGATCCTACCCTCTTTTCTCCTTTCTATCTTGGTACCCATGCTAATGTTTTTTGTTCTTTGCCTAAAAAGCTGTTCTTCTAGCTATTTGCATCAGTGGGCTTCTCTCATTTTAAAGGTTTCATTTAACATGCTTCTTCCCCAAAAGAGTTTTTTTTGTTTGTTTGTTTTTTGTTTGTTTGTTTTTATCAAAAGTACATTCCAGATTGAGTTACAAAAAGAAAAGTTTCAGGAAAAAAAAATATATATCTATTCAATGACTGCAGTAGGATATGTAGCCCCAGCTAGGTGCTACTTTATAGGATGCGTAAAGTTAGACTTGTGTTCATGGGAATGTGTGTATCACCTGTGTTTGCTATGAGGGTATTTGGATTGATTAGGGTCTTTGGTGATTCAATAAAATGTGGGGGAAAACAGTATAGAAAGCAAACATAGATACCTGAGACAGTGTGGGAGGAGAGTGGGAGATGGCAGAGGGTAAGAGATAGGGAATCAAGGATGGGGGGGGGGGAAAAGCAAAACATACAGAAAACAAGAAAGGGAAGATCATTTGCTGACAATAACATGTTTGTTGATGTGCTTGATTGAGACAATATATAGTGTACTCTGGATGCATCTCATTTTGTATGCTGTAATGATGTACAGTGAATGAATGCAAATAAATAAATTGAAATAAAAAAAAAAAAAAAAAAAACAAAGTACATTCCAGGGACCAGCATGTGCCTTGGTGGTTAAGGTGCTTGGCTCCCACATGGCTGACCATGATTTGAGCCCTGGACCCAGTGGCTTAAAAATCATGCTGGCTAGGGAACCAGCAGTTAGCATAATGGCTATGTCGCTGGACTCCCACATAGTTGATCGCGGTTCATGTCCTGGACCCCGTGGCTTAAAACTCACGCTGGGAGCGTGTGCATGCATGTCCAAGATCCTGAGAGGAGAATGGAGGAGAAGGGATTGCGCCGTGACCATCCCCCCTGGGGGGAGATTTCTCGCTTTCTGTCTCTATGTCTCTGTCTGTCTGGTGAGCGCACGCGCCCTATAGCGAAAACCTCTCAAAAAAAAAAAAAAATTATGCTGGCTACATGTGTGTGTATTCCCAGAACCCTGAGAGAAGAATAGAGGAAAAGGGATTGTGGCATGACCATCTCCCTGGGGGAGAGGGGGAGATGATGTCTTACTTTCTCTTTCTCTCTCTGTCTCTCTCTGGTGAGTGTACATGCTCTATGGCAAAAACCTTAAAAAACAAAACAACAACAAGAACAAAGGACATTCTTTACCATCTTTTTCCCATTCATAATATCAAAGTTATAATAAATAATTGTGTAACTCTTCATAGCAATTATTTACTTGGGAGTTGTTTGACTTACTGTTTTCCCCCTAATAAACTATTCTTCAAGAGGGCTGCACTATCATCTCCCTTATTCTTTATCGTATCCCCCATAGCAGCACAGCTCTTAACACAGAATAGGTACGTAATATTTGTTTAATGATTGGAAAGTGGTAGCTTCTCCCCCATCCAATGATGTGGGGAAAATCTTTAATGATGATAGACAGAGCAAGTTCTAGTTCCTGAATGGCTTTAGTGCACCTCAAACACTTGTGTTTCGAAGAATCTTACTCACGAAATGAGCATGGTGGGTCTCAGTCTAATGAGAAACACTGAGCCAGCCTAGGAGGAATAGACCACACAAATGTTCTAAATTGCTTTTCCTCCCTCCTCAGTTTCAGCTTAACCAGGGACTTGCAGAAAGGCAGATGGCACCGTTCTGCCACACTCTTGAGGTGCCTGTCTCAGTTCCATGCTGAGAACATCTGCTTCTTTCCACTCTTCACCACAGCAATCCCTCCCTAGTTGGGAGATGGGCTCCTGGGGCTCTGGCCTCCACTGGAGCAGGGAGGCACTTTCTGCTAATTCAGAGAGATGTCAAGAGTTGCTGGCAGACAATTGATTAGTTAGAACCCAGTGGTACCCACACCCTGGGGCAGAGTACCAACAGCAAGCTGTTGTTGGAACAGCATCATGCCTTTATTTCCATTTCTAAAATTAAACAAAGAAAAAAAAAGGCAAGAAGAAAAGCCTGGGTCTTTGTGTCAGGGTCCTAATTAAAGCTTATATCAGAGACTAACTGGAAGAGCAATATCTTTGAATTGATGTGTTAGTCTATTATTCCACTGCTAAAAGAAATATGGTGAGTTTATTAAGGAATAGAGGTTTATTTCGATCACTGTTAGAAGGGCCAAGGGCCAGCAGCAAAGATCTAGTGAAGCTACAACACGGCAAAGGGCAGGATCTTGAGCAGGGTAGCTGTTTGTAAGTTTCTCCTAGTTTCTGTCTTTAGCCATATGGCCTCTGTCTGCCTCATTTTCTCTCCTTATACACATGAGGGTATAAGCCAACCAAGGGTGCCCCATGCTAATGACTTAGTCACACCCAGATGTCCCACCCTGGTACACCATGAAGAGATTACATTTTTACTTACACCTTTACAATACAATCTAGTCCCAGTACATGGACTCCTAGGAGATAAACCATTAGCTAAGCCACAACAGTTGGGAAGACCAGGCTTTGAATCCAGACTTTCCCATTTATTGACACAGTTACTCAGCATTCTCTCTAATGCCTCATCTCAGAGACTCTTTCTTGGCTTATGAAATAGGAATCAGTACTAGCTGCTATGAAGATTTGATTTTCTCTATTAATTTATTTTATTCCAGAAATATGTACTGTCTTTTTGCATACTGCTTATCTTAAAATGTCCTTAGACAACAACCTGCACCAGAATCACTCATCAATAAGGTTATCTGAATCCACAGTAGAGATTATTCTATAGTAATTGACTAAATTAAAACTCAGATTATATAGGTTAGCCAAAGGTAAAAGGTATTTTTTTCTTAATCTGAGAGTTATGTTGCTTAAAATCTCATGTACAGTAATTTATGATCAAGAAGTTTAGGACTTTATGTATGAAAAAGTAGTTTGTCAGGATCAACAGCTGACATAGAGGTTAAGGCACCGAATTCCTTGTTTTTTTTTTTTTTTTTTTTTGGAGAGGTTTTAGCTATGGGCGTGTGCACTTGCCAGAAAGACAAAAAGAGAAAGAGAGACAGAAAGCGAGAAATCACCCCCAGGGGGGATGGCCTCACTGCAATCCCTTCTCTTCCATTCTCCTCTCAGGATATTGGGCACATGCACGCATATGCACTCAGCGTTAGTTTAAGCCACCAGGTCTGGGACTCAAACCACGGTCAACTACATAGGAGTCCAGCAACATAGCCGTTATGCCAACTGCTTGTCCCCAACAGGGTCTTGACACTGCCATTCACTTTTAGCTTCACCCATCCCTGAATGATGGGCAAGCATATGTATTCAGGAGGTCTCCAGACAAGCCCAGAAACATCCCATGTAGGTCAGCTTCACAGTGTCACTAAAATCTTTGTTTTTGTTGTCAATTTCAGGCAAACCTACCTTACTATAATGAGCAAAAATACATCCCTGGGAGGGATGGTCATGCCACAATCTCATCTCCATTCTCCTCTGGGATTTTGGGCATGCATGCACATGTGCCTAGTGTGATTTCAAGCTCCCAGGTCTAAGATTCAAACCACAGTCATCCATGTGCGAGTCCAGCACATTTATCATTATGCCACTTGTTCCCGTTGGCGTGTTTTTCAAGCTGTCAGGAACAGGACTCAAACCGGAGTAGGAGTCGGTCATACGGGATCCAGTGCCTTAACCACTACACCACCTGCTTGCCAGCTTTATCTAATTCTAATCACCCACCCACCCACAAGCCTTACCTCTTAATAACAGAGTTGGATTAAGTTCTTACAACATACAACTTTCCCACATGCTATTGAGCTAGTGAGTCTAGCATGAGTAAAACAAATGTCAGGTATCACACACAGGGCTTTCATAACTTCCCCAAAATAGGTGGGATTTAAGGCCCTAGAGTATTAAAAGGTCTGAGATGTTGTAAAAAGAAATAGAGATTTTGAAAGTAAACAGTGTTTTAAATGTTGAGAGGTTATGACACTTGTCAAAGTCTCAGTCTTCTCATCTCTCCTATGGGGATAGTCTTTTCACTTCATATGGATGTTACAAGAATTAAATTTGGTGACTTATTTAAGGCCTATATATTATAAAGATTCAATACTCATCATTTTTTTTTCCCACAACTGGTATATGCCAGTTTGGTTAAAGCCCATTTTCTGTTTACACAGAAGGGTTTCTATTATCAGAATTTAATTTTTAAATACACATTTTTTTAAAGAGAGAGATATTTTTGGATAGGGTGTGTTTGCTTGCCGGAGAGACAGAGAGAAAGTAAGAAATCACTATCCCCCTCCCCCAGGTTGGGTGGCCACATCGAAATCCCTCCTACTCCATTCTCTCAGGATTTGGGGTATACGGGGACTCACATCTAGTGTTAAGTTTTAAGCCGCTGGGTCTGAAACTTGAATGGCAATAGGCCATGTGGGAGTCAGCATCGTAACCACTACACCATCTGCTAGCCCTGATATACTTAAAATTTCTATGGCTTCCTCCCAGACTCAATTGCAGAAGAGGTGACACAAGCACTCAAAATACCTGTCCCTTCAGATAATAAGATGGATACTGAGAATCAACTTGCTTAATTTTTATATCCATCCATTTTCACACAAGCAGTGGTGGAAACGTTAAAATCTCTATGTCCCAGATTCCCAGACAGATGGGCCACTTTCTGTTGGCTTAGATTTTGCCAATCTAATAATGAATTCAATATGGATTTGAGTGAAGTCAAGTAGGAAGAAAGAACATGAGATAGTTGTTCTTTTTGGTTACATATTATAGTTCAGGAGCTGGTGTGTTGCTGGAGCCAGTAGCTATGTCAGCAATTCAGCAGATAACTTCCTGATTCTGCAGCTTCCTGACTTTATCAGGGACAGCAGCTTGTTTTCTAGGCTCATCCTACAGTGTTGCTTTGGGAGTCATTACTGGAAACTCAGCTTGGGATCTTCAGGCTTCCCAACAATTCTTAAACCATGTTTCTTTTTCTTTCTTTCTTTTTTTTTTTAATGTCATAAGTCCCTTTCTGGTTAATAGACTATATTCTGCTTATTGTTTTGTAGTAGACACAGGAAATAATAAGACTACGATAATGCAGGTTGTCATTGCTGTGCATATGTTCAGGGAAGGTAGAGGAAAGAAATATTTTCTGGGAAGAGTCACAATATAATTTGACAGGTGAGTCTTGTATAAGATATGGAAGTGACTTTGCTGTGCTAATTTTCTCATCTCAACTCCTTAGCTTAATCACATAAGCAATGACCTTTTTATCAAACAAAATAATATTTACCTGTTCCAGGTATTAGGATGTAGCTATCTTTGGGGAGAGGGTATTTTCAGCCTATCATAAAGGGGATTGAATTTAAAGAGATCATTATTTTTCAGACTATTTTCTTCAGAGGCCTTCCAAGAGTTGTTTTGGAGGCCTTTGAAACAAGTGTGACTCTGACCTCAATTACCATTGCCTCGCAGTCCTGTTCAACCTCATCCCCCTTTCATTTAATAATTTGTTTGTAAAAAGTTTATCTGGGTATAAAAACCTTTGGAGATTCAGGGAATTCATTTAAATGACTTTAACTCATGACTATCACATAAAGACTAAAACAGTTTTCTGATTTCCAATCCTACAAGTACTTTCCACCAAATCGAAGGGTGATACAGAATATACACAAGGATGTATGAAATTAAACATATTGAGCAACTTTTACAGAAAATAAAGTCTCTCTCTGGGGAAGAAACTGGCTGATTTGAAATGGTTACAAAACAAAGAACCTCTCACAGTTAAAAATCGTAACAAGGGCACAGAACATCAAAATTCAGTTCAAATTCCATATTGTAATCTTCACTGTGAGCAATAACTTCTATCACCAGTTAATGGCCTTTTTTTTTAACTTTGCCATTTTTTTTCCTATTCACAATATTATTATTTATATTTATTCTTTGAGCTTTTTAAACATTATTTGCTTCCAGGGCAGATCTTTATCAAGGGGAGTAATGATAATAACAATTCTTGTGGCCATCACGTTTGAAAAACAAAGGATTTGTGATTTTGATAGCCGTATTTGCTACCTGTGCCTCAGGTTACTCTGACATGTGGAGGAAGAAAGCAGTGCGTAACAAGAGGTGACCGGAGATGACACTATTGTAGCACTTTTCCTTCTAATTGTTGTGATGGGAAATGAAAGGGAAAGAAGGGCAACAATAGGAAGGTAGGGGACACTGTTCTGGAGGAGAATGTCCATGTTTCACAATGTTTCACAGTAACATCCCTTCAGCTGACATGAGTGCTTTGCAGAGTTTCTGCCGTATGAGTTTCTGGAAGGTTTTGACAGTATCAGTGGCCAAAGAAAAATTGCTTTTCTGCAGGAGCCCTTCTAAAAGGAGTGCTTCAAAAGGAACCTGTTTACCAGTTCTCTACTAACTAGTCCTTGAGTATGAGATAGCTCTAAATGCTGATGGGGCAGAAAATTCCAGCCTGAGATAGAAACATCCGTCAGACTCCATGGAGAGGACTGACAGCAGATGTTCATTAAGAGAAGCTCTACTTACACTTCATTGAATAAATCGCAGGGACGCTCCAGACAGCAAGGGAGAAGATGTGGCTAATACTCTCAGATCTATCAGTGATTTATATAGTTCTGGTCTCTTGATTATAATCATAAATGTTAATATTAAGTTATATCGATGTGTATTAGTCATACTAAAATTTCAGGAGGATGTTTTTACTGTTTCTTTAAAATAATTTTGTAACACAAATATCCTTATTCTCTTTTACAGAAAGAGAGAAACAGAGAAGGTACAGGAAGTAATGATGAAAAAGAAAAGGATAAAAGCAACTCAATTCTGTCTCTTTCCTAAAGCTAAAAAAATAACAAAATATCTTTTAAGTCTCATAAAGAATTATTGTAAGTTTCCAATCTATTGTCTCGTCATTGTTACTACTTTGTCTTATTTATCATTTTTATACTTTGATTTTTTACATACCTACCTTTTTTTCAGTCTCCCTTCCTAAAAGCTATTAGCATTACACAAGTTCTTTGTATCCTCTCAGAAGTATTCTAAGCATGTACATGTATATACATATATAAACCTGTTTTTACACAAATGAGCACGTTTTGCCCATATTTCTTCTTCCTTCCTTTTCTTTCTTTTTATTTCTTCCCTTTTCTTCCTTTCTTTCTTTCTCTCTTTTTTATAATTTGCCAGAGGGGATGTGCATTTACCAGAGTGACGGAAAGAGAGACAGAGAGGAAAAGGGAAAAAGCACACCCTGCAGTATGGTCACGCTATAGTCTCTTCTTTTCCATTTCTCCCTCCTTTCAGGATTCTGAGTATACACACACACTCCCGGTGTGTTTTCCAAGCTAACGGGTCCAGAATTCGAACTGTGTGGTCAGCCACATGAGATCCAGTGGCCTTAACCACCAGGCTACAAGTTGGCTCATCCCATTTCTTAAATGATTTTCCAAAAGACATACAGCTTAAGAGAATATGGAACTAAGACCTCCAATAGGAAAACCTAACATCAGAGTCTGTGTTTACTGCCACCATATTAACACCTTATAAATAAAAACAAAGGGAAATCATATCTTTCATGGGATCTTCACAATAATTGTGTCAAAAATAACTGTGGTTGCTTCCACCATCTTATAAATGAGGGATTTCAGGCTCACAGAGGGAGAAAATAAATCTCTTAAGGTCTGTAAGTGGCACACCTGGAATACAGATACTTTCCTGTAAATAGTGAATAAATACAACTGCATCATAAGACAGCCTATTCCTGACTACCAAAATTAAGCTCTTTTGTGTTTGCCTCCCTTAATCAAAATAAATAAATAAATAAAACCTCATTTTACAAAGACAAGGTGCTTTGACCATGAGATTTAAAAATAGAGAACAAATTGATATTCATAGATTTTCTAGTAAATCTTCATGTTCGTTGCTATAATATTTAGTGGCAAATTCTCTTCTTTTTCTCATCATATCTTTTATTGATGCTAAAGAGACAAGATGGGAATGACAAACCACCCCAAACATCTCTCAAAACAGCATATATCTTGAAGGTTATAGACTAAGCTATATAAGAAATCAATCTTTCTTTTTTTTTTTTAGCACAGCTCTGTGAATTTATCTTTCCTTGCAAAGATATTAATTGGGCCAAAGGGGCTCTGAGGAAATGGTTTAGTGGGGTTTAAATTCTACCAACAAATATTTATTGAGTGCCTACTTTGTAACATATTTCCTTGTGAACATCTTGCAAAATTCTTCCTGGGCTGCAGCATTATTTGTATATGTTACAGAAAGAAATGGTGATAATAGATCAAACTGTGAAATTTACATTCCGTGTTCTGTATATACACAGTCTTCTCCACTGAAGTCAGCGTTAACGACTTCAGGACTGTGTCCTTGTAGGTTGGAAGGAAGGAACAGAAGTAAGTAGCCCGTGTGGAAGGAATATAGGAAAAATGGGAAGAATAAAGTAATCTCAAAATGAGGATGTACTTTTGATCAAGAGATGTTGAAAACGACTAGAAAAGTTTTGGATTTGACCCCTGCTTTTCCTCATGAAATAAGTCATAAGCCTGATTTAAAAAAAAAGAAAGAAAGAAAGAAAAAGAAAAAAAGAAGGTGTAGAAGAAACTCACTGTGTGCCATCTACCATCTCATTCCTTCATACAGAGGGTCACATTTTTATTCCTTTTAAATAATTTTATTTAATTTTAATTAGTAGTAGTATTATTGCTATTATTTTAAATTTGACCAGAGAGAAACAGAGAGACAGAGGGAAAATAAGAAAGCAAGCCACTAAGTCTGGGACTCAAATCCCGGTCGGCCATGTGGGAATCCAGCACCTTAACCACACCACCACCTGCTGGACCCAGGGTCCACATATTTCTATTTTAATGTCATACTAGTTGAGTAAAGCTTCAGGCCTGGAGCATATGAGCCAGGTTCAGTATATCACAGACCCAAATACAGGTGAAAACAGAAATTGGTGCAGTGATGAATATACATAAAACGTGAACCAATAAAATAAGAGCAAAACTCATGGTTTTAGAGGACTAATTAAAAGAGGATTGCTAGGACCCAGCAGGGGGTATCATGACAAAGGCACTGGACTTCCACAGGGCTGACTGAGGTTCAAGTCCCAGACCTCGTGGCTTGCTTTCTCACTTCTCCATCTCTGTCTCTCTCTCTGTCTCTCTCTGGTGAGTGTATATGCCCTATAGCAAATTTTAAAACAATAATAATAAAATTCAGTAATTCTTTTTTTTTTTAAAAAAAAAAAAGAGGATCTCCTTCCCCAGAGGTGCTTCCACCTTGAACGATTAGGAAATAATGCTTCTGCAGGTGTCTTGCCACCCTTTGCAGTCTAAAAAAGAAAGCCAACACAAGGAAAAGAGGATAGGGAACCAAATATGGATTTAGATCTGTGCCCAATGCCCCCTATAAGGCACTGAATCCAGCCCTAACCCTGCACTTTTTAATCCCAGTGCATACTGGCCACTGGCCAGTATGTTTTGGTTTTCTTTTGTTTTGTTTAATCTAGTTTAATTGATTTTCTGACACTTGCAACCAGATGAATAATTCATAGAAAAGAATGATTAGGGAGCAAAGCAAACAAAATAAAGCAAACCCAGACCAGTCCCAGACAAGTTCTGAAAAATGATAGGACTCACAGTTTCAGAATTGCCCTGTGAACGTAGAGTGAAGCTGGAGGTCACCAAGAGTAAGTTCCTCCAGGAATCACCCTGGGGATAAAAGACCCAGCCTAAGATACAACACAGTAAGGAATAGAAAGAAGCAGACCTTTAGACTCTACGCTAGGATTTTAGGCAAAGGCTTTTATGGGGCAGGCAGGTAACTGATTTCTCTGTACAGTAAGTTACAAGTGACAAGTACTTATAAGTTATTGACACCGTTTTTTAAATCCTTCTGGCATTATAAAATGTAATATAATATTGACTCTGCATTATTATTTTTTTTTTTTTTTTTGGAGAGTTTTTTCGCTATAGGGCACGTGCGCTCGCCAGAGAGAGACATAGAGACAGAAAGCGAGAAATCACCCCCCAGGGGGGATGGTCACGCCTCAATCCCTTCTCCTCCATTCTCCTCTTGGGATCTTGGGCACTCACGCACACGCGCCCGGCGTGAGTTTTAAGCCACCGGGTCCAAGATGCGAACCGCGGTCGACTACGTGGGAGTCCAGTGACATAGCCATTATGCTAACTGCTGGTTCCCTGCATTATTTTTATAAGAGGAAAATTATTTATTTTAGAGACAATATCTTTAAAGTTTTCTTTTTCTTTTTATGAGAGAAGAGAAAAGGGGAGTAAGAGGAAGAGAGATAGATCAGTATTTGTGACGAGAGTTTTGCCATGTTGCAATCCTCTGATCCAACCACTAAATTAGCTAGTACACATCATCAGGCCCAGCTTGTTCAGGAACTAAACCCAGGTCTCTCATGTGACCTCAGTCTCATGTTATGACACACTCCTGCTTTCTCTATCATGACTGGGCCCATGAGACATACATTAATATTGCCTTGAGAGTAAAAACTGAGATTATGTGGGAGTTTCATAAATACAGAGAATCAAGGTATGGTAAACTGCATGTATAAGGAAAAAAATAGGGGGTATGTGCGTTTTTGCTCCTGTAGAATTGAAAGGGAGTATAGTGGAAGTGAGAAAAATGAAGAATAAGAGAGATTCTTTGAGGTTGGGTCTATGTAGGAAAGTAGACAGAACTGTCTTATATAGAGAGTAACGTAAGTTCTCGGTGCTTAATGTTCAGTTCAAGCTTCTTCTTGGTTGTGCTTTGTTAAATTTTCTTTAGATTTTATGCCTAAACATCACTCAGTTTGATTTGCTAATAAATGCTTTATAGAGATGCTATTCCTTGTTAAATTTACCAACATTTTATACATAACCCATTTCTCACTTAGAAGTCCAGAGCAGGGACCAGCAGTTAGCATAATGGCTATATGGCTCGATTCCCACGTAGTCAACCGTGGTCCGCGTCCCGGACCCTGTGGCTTAAAACTCATGCCAGGCACATGTAAGTATGTGCCCAAGATCCCGAGAGAATGGAGGAGACGGGATTGTGGCATGACCATCCCTCCTGGGGGGTGATTTCTCGCTTTCTGTCTCTATGACTCTGTCTGGCGAGCGCACACACCCTATAGCAAAAACCTCTCCAAAAAAAAAAGAAAAAAAGAAGTCCAGAGCATAGGAAACCAGCAGGTGGCGTAATGGTTAAGGTGCTGGACACTCCCACATGGCCCACTGTGGTTTGAGTCCCAGACCTGGTGGTGGCTTGCATTCTAACTTTCTCTCTCTCTCTCTCTCTCTCTTTCTTTCTCTCTCTCTCGTCAAATGAAAATAAATGAATAAAATTAAATAAAATAATTTAATTAAAAAAAAGAAGTCCAGAGCATAAACATAGATAGTTTAAATAGATTTTTTGGAAATTTCGATGCAAGAAACAGAGAGTTAAGCTAGGGTGATAATTAAATCCTAGTTTTCCTATGACAATTTCGGTCTATTTCTGTAGTTCTAGAAAATTAACACAGTGTTTCTTTTGTTAAATGTAAGCAGGGGGGCATTAGACAGAGGCTATCTCCTTGAGTTCCTACACAGCAAATTGTAAACTAACCTAGGATGTAAACAAACCAAAAGCAAACTTACAAGTATATTTTCTGTAACAAATATTAAGGGCTCAGTCAATCATAAACTGCAGAGATGCAGTCAGTCACATACAACCAACAGGTCATGTCAAACTCACTCACAGATTTCAAAAGTCTGAGGCTCCCTTGAAAATTCCAAATGCAAATTATCTTGTAGAATGCCTAGTGAATGATATTTTTCTTATAGTGACAGTGTGTAAAATTTTAATGTTTCAACTTACTGGCAGTAAAATTATATACAATTAATATTTAAAAACCATGTAGGCCTATTATGTTGCAACAAGTTAGGTCTATTTCGAACCTGTGTATCCTTCTATTTGCCAGTAGGGTAAGGAGGCAGATAAGGATATATGTGACAATGCTGGTGGTGGTAAAAGTTTCTACAAAACTAGGGAAAACAGGAGTAAAAAGTGTATACCATTTTAATAAATAAAATAAACATTTTATCACTCAAATTCTCTCACGTTCAAACTCTCTATTTATAAAATGTGGAATAATAATTCTAACTTTTTTAAAATTGGCTATGTTCTCAGGAACCAGCAGTTAGCGTAATGGCTATGTCGCTGGACTCCCACGTAGTCAACCGCGGTTCGTGTCCCGGACCCGGTGGCTTAGAACTCACGCGGGCGTGTGTGCGTGCGTGCCCAAGATCCCAAGAGGAGAATGGAGGAGAAGGGATTGCGGCGTGACCATCTCCCCTGGGGGGTGATTTCTCGCTTTCTGTCTCTCTGTCTCTCTCTCTCTCTGTCTGGCGAGCGCACACACTCTATAGAGAAAATTGGCTATGTTCTCCAAGGACAGCTGCCTATTCAATTATTTCTTGACTTACTCAATCACTCATGTACTCACTCTAATAAATAATTATCAAGAGGTTACAGGCTGGCCCCATAGCACAGCAGTTAAATGCTGTGACAGGGAGCCAGCTTCCACATGGCCGATTTCAGTTTGAATCCTAACCCTGGAAGCTTGCTAAACATACTGGCCATATGTGCACGTCTGCCTCAAATTCTGACAGGATGGATAAGTGGAGAAAAATTATTGTGACATGATCACTTCCCTTTAGGGGGTCCTTTCTTTCTCTCTCTCTCTCTCTCTCTAAAATATACTCATCCTTTGGCAGTATTTTTTTTAAGAAGTTACTTCATGATCAAAAGAATGCTAGAATCTGGTGATAAAAGGGTTAATCAGTGTTGGTTCTTGCCTTCAAGCAACTCATACTATAAAGGGAAGGGAGATAAGTGGGGAAATAAATTGAAATGTGCTGTATACCAAATTTGCAGAACAGATGATAAAAGAAATAACAACATTGATTCCAAGATAAATTAAATATGTTTGGACAAAAGTCAATATCAATATCAAGGACAAGAACACATATGTCACGGATAATTTCTCTTTCTTTTCTAATTTAACTATAGCTCTCATTGAGTCTCTACTTTCCAGTAAAGGGATATCCATGCAGGGCTCAACAATTTATTTTGAAATAAGTTATACATAAAATATGCTATTGTTTCTCAAACTCTCAAAAAGGAATCTCCTACACTTATGTTTAAAATGGCACTGTTTGTGATTCTGAGATGAGTCGATATTCCCTGGAGTACATTTTATTCCATTACTGAAGTCAGACTATAACAAAATAATAGATGTTTCAACTTTTACTTATCTAAATTAATCACTGATTCATGGCACACACACACATACACACACACATACATACACACGTGCGCGTGATCATGCACACACACACGCTTCACATGCAAACTTAACCAAGAGAATTCAGGGTTGAGATCATGAGGTCATGGTACATATGGATTTAATCAGCCCTTGGCCCAGGGAAACTAGAAAAACACATTTAAAGGAAAACAGATTCAGAAAAGAGTCTTTAAATAATTTATCAAAATGGATAGAGAAGAACATTTACTCAATACATACTTAAATGAATGAGGAAGGATGAAATCGCAGATGTTGACTTAGGTAGTTTTGCTGCTTTGTAATGATGCAAATTTGGTCAAACCCCTATGAGGCTACATTTTTTAATTTTTTAAGTGAGCATATGAATAAACTGAAATATCTTCGTGTGTGTGTGTGTGTGTGTGTGTGTGTGTGTGTGTATACATGATTCTGGGGAAAAATAGACCCTCTATAATTGACTTATGAACCAAAATAATAATAATAATATTGGCTTTTACATTAGCTATGTATAGAGCTAACATTTTGACTTTTCTTTTTTTAATAGAGGAGTCAGAGATTGCAAGATAATGTGTCATTGATACAGTCCAAAGTATAAATTTTTTTGGGTCCTGGCCTTACATTAAATTTGATTTCTCAAAGAGATCACCAAAGTTTAACCACATGAACTAATTCATTTAACTCTCTGTTAAGAGGGCTAGGCAAACAAACCACCACCAATGTGATATCCAGAAATCCAATGATAAAACAGATTTTTGATTTAGCTTTTGGCCCATCTCCTGCTCCACTCCTACGTGTCCCCTTTCATTCTGCACATTCTCCACAAATCACCGCATCTCCTTTTCCCTTGGCACTTATAACTTCCTCTGTTTAGAATGGCCTTTCTGCTTTTTCTAATGGGAAAAAGTCAAAACTCCTATCTGTCCTGTAAGTTGCTACCCAAACAATCTTGCTTCTCCAAAGTCTCCTACAAAGCTCTGGGAAAGAAGAGTCACTGCTTTGTACCCAAATTGTATCTCAAACTGCAATCATCCGCAGTATACAATAAGGTCCTCAGTTTCTGTGTTGCCTACCTAATGATGAATTTCTGAAAGGTAGTGAATGTTTCCTAAAGTTGACTCTAAATCCTTTTTAATCAAGTGTTCTTCCAATTTGTCAGTGACATTTTTACTCATTTAGATCCCAAATTCAACACAACATATTTAAAAAACTTGATTAATAAAGGTAAGTGAATAAATGGGTCTCTAGTACACTATAAATGATCTGTTGAAAGTGTAATAGCATCATCGTTTTATCTACTATTCTTTACTAAACCTAAGATGCCATCAGTTGTATAAATTGCACCGGGATTTTTTTTTTTTTTCTTTTTGGAGAGGTTTTTGCTATAGGATGTGTGCGCTCGCCAGACATACAGAGAGAGACAGAGAGAGAGAAAGCGAGAAATCACCCCCCAGGGGGGATGGTCACGCCGCAATCCCTTCTCCTCCATTCTCCTCTCGGGATCTTGGGCACACACGCACACGCGCTCAGCGTGAGTTTAAGCCACCGGGTACAGGACTCGAACAGCGGTCAACTATGTGCGAGTCCAGCGACATAGCCATTATGCTAACTGCTGGCCCCTCCTCCAGCTTTTCTGATAGCAGGGATCAGGGTGAACATTTAGGTTCAGACAGTAAGTTTAGTCAACTTGGGATCTGAACCCAGACCCTTCCATCTGGCCTTTACAGTTGTGCCCTAATGCTTGCACCAGGTAGCTGGGCCTGTATCCTGTTTTTAATCAATCTGTCACTCTTAAATGATAAGCTAGTCCATTTATAGTTAGTTCATTTATAGTTATACTGGCTACTGTTGAGGAAGAAATGACCGCCATTTTGCTATTTGTTTTCTCTATGTCTTACATCATTTTTTTGTTTCCCAATCCTCCAATACCACTTTCATTTTTTTTTATTGATTTTTTTTTTCATATTAGAACTTGCTTTATTGAAGGTAAAATCTTCTATTGGTTAAAGGGTACAAAGTTTCAGTTAGGCAGGATAAGTAAGTTTTGGAGATCTACTGTACAGTAAAGTGATTCGAATGAATTTTATTTATTTTTAATACGTAAATACTCTTTTTTACTTCTTTCTAAGAGTCTAATTTTGATTCTCTCCTCACTTTTATTTTCTTTCAAAAATCAGTTAATGTGTTTTTTCCATGAGATGGAGAGACAGAAAGAGATATACAGAGAGAGAGAGAGAGAGAGAGGCAGGTACCCCCCCATAGGTTCTGTGTTTTTTTTTAAGAATTATTTTATTGAACTTTATTTATTTACTTATTTATTTTAATTTGACCAGAGAGTGTGAGAATGAGAAAGAGAGAGGGAAAGCGAGGTAGCAAGACAAGCCACCAGGTCTGGGACTCGACCATGGTCAGCCATGTGGGAGTCCAGTGCCCTTAACCACCACGCCACTTGCCAGCACCCCCCCCCCCCCATAGGTTTCTTATGCTATAATCCACCCTCAATGTCTGCAAATCCAGATCACAAGCATACATACATGTACACCAAAGTGTACAGTGAGGCCTTGGTTTGCAAGCCCAGGACCTTTTCATGTGGGAAACATCAGAGTGTTGTGTTACTAGTCTACCATCAGCTGACCCTTTTTAACTTATTTTCTTTGTTTGGAGATTATAATTAACATCCTAACTTATAACAGTGTAGCTTAAACTGATATCAACTTAACTTCAATAACATACAAAATTTCTGCTCTTATAGTTGTATCCCTTTTATTTATTATTATATTGTTATACATTCAATCACTATACATCATTTAGCTTGTAAGATAATTTACCCAATGTGAAATATACCTCAGACCAGTCCAGTTGAGAATACTATATACATTATCATCAGCAGGTAATAAACCATTTCTGTGTCCCAGAAATGTCTTACTTCTCTATTTTTTCTCCTATGCCCCTTCTTTATATTGCTATTGTTACAGATTACATTTGTACATACTGTGTGTCCATTAATAGCACTTTATTATTATATTCTTTTTAAATTATATGGGAAACAAAAGGTTATGAACCACAACAATCATAATAATGACCTTTACATTTCCCTATGTAGTTATAATTATTTATTTCTTCATATGGCTCCTAATTATTTTTTACTGTTCTTTCATTTTCGCTTAAGGGATGCCTTTTAGTATATCTTATAGGGCTTGTCTACTTTAAAAGAATTGCTTCAAGTTTTGTATATCTGGGACTTTATCTCCTTTTCATTTTTGAATGCTAGTTTTGCTATTAGAGAACTCTTGGCTGCCTGATTTTTTTTTTTCCTCTTAGTTCTTTAAATATGTTTTTCCATTGGCTTTTGGTATCCAAGTTTCTGATGAAAAATTGACTGTTAATTTTATGAAAAATCCTGTTTATATAAGGAATTACTTCTCCCTTGTCGCTTTCAAGAATTATGTTTGTTTTTAGCTCGCAACAGTTTGATTATAATGTATCTGGGTGTGCATTTCTTTGAGTTTATCCTACTTAAAATTTTACTGACTTTTTAGGATATGTAGGTTCTTGTGTTTCATCAAAATCCAGAAGTCTTCAGTAATTATGTCTTCAAATATTCTTTTTTACTTCTTTCTAAGAGTCTCATAATGCATATAATGCTACATCTTACAGTATCCCTTAGGTCCCTAGGTTCAGTTCACTCTTCTTTATTTTTTTGTTTTATTCCCTCTCCTCAAACTGTAAACTTTTATTTCTCCTGGCTATAAGATTGTCCATTATTCTTTTTTATTTCCTCAAACTGGCTGTTCAAATTCTTCAGTGAATTTTTCATGTTGGCTATTGACTTTTTATTTCTGGGAATTCTGTATTTTTATCATTTCTATTTCTTTATTAATATTCTTAATTTTTATAAATATTGTTCCCTGCACTCTGATATTTTCTCTAATGGTATTCATTACTTCTTTGAGCATATTTAAGACATTTAATTTTATGTATTTTCTATTGAGTATCTAGGGTTTTTTTCCCTGTGTATGCCTTATAATGTGTTGAAAGCTAGAAATTTTGAACATTATTATGTTGTAAATTGGATTCTCCCCCTCTGCTCACCAGTTTTCTGTTGTTTCTTGTTTATGGCTGCAGTCATTCATTTGTTCAGTGATTTTTTCCAGAAGTATTTCCTATTTTTGCATATACTGTATTCTTTGTTATGTGTAGTTACCAAAGTCTGTGTTCTATTATCTCAGAAATCTCTCAGTGACCTGAAAGGGTTTGCCTTAAACACCTAAAAATTATAAGGGTTGCCTTTACCTAGAGCCAAGCAAACAAAAACACACACAAAAACCTCTCTGTTTTTGTAGATTAGGTCTGAGCTGGGACAGTAGTTAAATGCTTAGCCAGGCCACTTTGACATTTACTCAACACTGACTTCCTACTCATATGGAGCTCAGAGATCTGTCAGAAGTCAAGTCAAGGTTCCTCTCAAGTCTTTTCTGAGCTCATATCTGGACCTGAGCTTACATTCTGGATTTCCTGGTATTCTCAGTAGCTATGAAACATTCTATTTCTTAATTATTTTTCTTCTCAGCTTTTTTTGTTTTTGTTTTTGTTTTTTTCAATTTGTCTGCTTTTTGCCCACTCCCCACCTCCCATCTCACTCTCTCTTGTCCTAGGCAGCTACAGGCAGTGCCACTGTCTGGACATCCTCCCAAAATTTATGTTTGGGATGTGAATGTATCATATAGGTGTTAAGTAAAAACTTAATCACTTTACGATGTCCCGAGGTGGGACCTTTGATGCAGTAAGGTCATTAGGGTTGGGTCTATATAACTGAGTTCTGGTGAGTTTAAAAGCAGAGGAAGACCAGAACAGAAGAGAGAAACTCCTACATACAGACCACACTCTTCTCTGCTAAACGTTCTGCCCACCACCATTTTGTGATGCCTTTGGACTTTCCAGTCCACAGAATCATGAATTCTGCAAATAAACTTCTGTTCTCTTAAAGTCACCTAGTCTCAGGTCTTTCTGTAGCAACATAATTATGGGCTAAGACAAGTAGTGTATGTCTTTGGATACTCCATTAGACTATGGAAGGAAGTTTTTCTAGTCTGAGGAGGGCCCAGCAAAGACAAGCTTCTGTGATGGTCTCTCAAGCAATCACAAAGCATAAACAGGTCAAAGAACATAGTCACAATATTTTGATAACAAGGTCCATATTGCATCTTCTTTTTTTTTTTTTTTTTTTTTTTTTTTTTTTTTTTTTGAGAGGTTTTTGCTATAGGGCGCATTCGGTCGCCAGAAAGACAGAGAGAAACAGAGAGACAGAAAGTGAGAAATCACCCCCCAGGGGAGATGGCCTCAACGCAATCCCTTCTCCTCCATTCTCCTCTCAGGATCTTGGGCACACACGAACACGCGCATGGTGTGAGTTTAAGCCACCAGGTCCGGGACTCAAACAGCAGTTGACTACATGGGAGTTCAGTGACATAGCCATTACGCCAACTGCTGGTTCCCCATATTGCATCTTCTGATACCAGTAAGCTGCATCAGGAATGCAATCCATGGTTCTCAAGGCCACCATCAAGGTGAGAAATACTGGGTGTTAGCAAGGTAAGCAAAAACACTGCACTACTTTATTACCCAAATCTAGCAGCCTCTTTATTAAGTACTCCCCTTGATACTATAAGCTTTCTGTTTGGATTCTAGAGTTCCACAGAAGTTGATTCTATTAGTGTTTTCAAAGTTAATGGTTGCTTCAAATGAAGAGACTGGCTCTTAAAATTTTCTACACCAACATTTTTTGGATGTTATGTTCGCTTTGTTTTTGCTGGCACTTTCTTGATCTTATCAGTAAAGTGGTAACAGACAACTAAGATCCATATTCTTTACTAAATGGTTTGTTAAGTTAGGTTTATTAATAGAAAAAATATAAGGGTTCCCCTTACCTAGTTATGTATAGGTCATGGCAACTGTAGATATAATTGGGGTGGGGGGGACCTTTACCCTGGAAACAGATAGCTTTTGCCTTGTTAGCAGTGATTGCATGGAGACATCTATTACATGACTAGTCTCGATAGTGGAGATATTAAAATGGGAAATAAATAAAAAATATGGTTGGATTTTCAGTATTCTTTGAAAGAGGCACAAGTAATATTGATTCTTCTACTTTCTTGAGGATGTAAATCCTCAGTAAAAGCACTTACTTAGATTCAGACCTACTAAAATTTCAAAATGCATGGTAACAACTAGCAAATCATCAAAGTTATGTTCTACCTTCTAGATGAGACCAGTAAGGTAAACAGATGAAAAATTAATATCAATACTGAAAGGTTACTAGCTGTAGGACTTAGTGAAGCTATAACACAGTATTTTTGAATTTATTAATCAAGCATTATATATCTGCTATTTTCACTTAATTTTGATAAATATATTTGTAAATGAGAATTTTATTAGATGACTAGAACACACAACTAGGACCAGATGAAATCATAGTGTCTTAACTACATCTCAAATTCATTATAGTTTACTATGAAAACTAACTCAGCTTTAAGAAACAGTTATCAGAGTTTGAAACGGTACACAACTTATCCAAAAGTTAATTTAGGGATTTTTCTTTTCCATTTATTTTAGCGTATGGTATAGACTCTCCTATTTTCAACTCCTGTTAGGTATCATTTTTTATAACATTGTCCATATGCCTTTTTCCACATTCACTCTCTGAAGTTTGTCCTCCCACTGCACAAAATAGCTAGACTTATCTCTCCTGCCTTATGTCCTCAGTTCATCTCAGCCTTCTGGGAGATAAGATTAGAGGCCTTGATCCCCCTGCTGTTAGAACAAGACCTCAATCTCTCACTGTCTCTATTTAATCAGGTCCTTATTTTAGCTGCCACAAAGCTGTCAACAAAAGAAAATAAGCTATCCCCCATCAAGGGGTTAAATTAGATTTCACAGTGTGCGAAGGCTCTTCTGAACAAAATTCCACCTGCACCCTCCGTCAGGCAAATTACTTCTGACTTTTAATTTATTTCTCTAGGAAATGGAAAGGTATGGCATAACCAAAGTCAACAAGGAATAAAGTACAAGGTGTAATCAGGTGCTAACCAATCGCAGGCCCCCTTCCCTGTCAGCTTTAATAGGTTCTCAGAACACACAATTTAAAGAATGCATGACATGTCCTCTCTGTTCTGAGTTTTATTTTGGATTTGTCTAGTTAATGGCCCCAACAGGTGATAACTGACGTTTGTGTGATGCAGCGGTGCCTGGAAGATGTGTTCTTTGTACACTGAAGCTCAATCGCAGACTATGAAAACAAGAATAGTAATCAAACTGAACTCTCGGTTTTCTAATCTTTACTACCTCAACTGGAGATGAAATCTGATCCAGAAAATGACAACATTTATTTTAAAGAATTGTGGGTATCAAGCATAGGGCTGTATGTTGAAAATCAAGGAAATACACTTTTTGACACGAGGCTATGGTTTGGTGACCAAATCAGTTCAGCAATGAATAATTAAGTAATTTGAGTAATACAGTTTAATACACCCTTTTTTCTCTAATCTGAATAAGAAGGTATTCCTATGGTTTAATATCATAAAACAAATGTTAAGGGGGTGGAGGAAATTCACATAAAATAATAACTGCAAGTATACATTGTTTTTGGGAAAATGGTGGACATTTTTGTCTGTAAGATTAAAAGTTAAAGATTGTTTTTAAGGTACAAATGAAATACATGGACAGGAAATTCCTATTTAATGAAGGAAAGAAAAGATAATGGAAGCTTTTCTTTTCATTATAACTTAAGAGTCACCGATTTGCTGGCAGGTTTTTTTTTTCCTTAATTTTATTTAATATTTTATTACAACTAGCTTTGAAATTTCACATACTCCCAAAGAGTTTAACTCTTCTTTAAGTATAAAACATTGTATTTTTTAACATTTCTATTAAGTAAAGTTTGAATGGTGAACAGGACAACACTCATTGGGTAGAGAATTGAGGGTGGGTTATTAGGTAGCAATAATTTTTTCAGCAGTATGAATAAAATGTGTTGGAATAAATTATTATAAGTGATTTGGAATTTTTTTAAACCTTATAATGGTTTCATTGGTTATTTAAATTGACTTTGTCAAACCCACTAGAAATGATCAATTTCAGGAGACCATGGATTAAGGATGACGGTCTTGGAGTATAATTAGAAAGGCAACATTCATTGTTATAAATACAGATTTATAAGGATCACTGAAATTCCAAATTACTAGTGGCAGGTGTAGAGCCAGTACTGTTATTGTGTAATTTAAGCAACTGGAGATATTTTTAACTATTTGAACTATTTAGTAACTACTTCTATGTGGACTTCCAAGGAGGCTATAGGGATACATTTCTTAACAAAGGAAGAGTCTGTAGGTCTCCTTACCACATTAGCTCCATGGAAATAAAAAAATAGATGATTCAGGTACATGATCCAATGCAAAAATGATTCTAAAAAAGAGCAGAATACCTATATATTAAAAGGAAGTTTGTGGAGCCAGAAAGTGGTATGGTGGCTAAGGCTCTGGATTCCAAATCTGAGGGGGTGTCAGCATACTCTGAGATGAGAATGAAGAAGGGATTATAGGGTAGCCATCTCCCTGAGGGTCGGAAGATTTCTCACTTTCTCTTTCTCTATTTCTCTATAATGAGCACATATGCCCTGTGGCAAAACCTATTTTTTTAAAAAAAGGAGGAGATGGAGACAGAGAAGGATATTTGTAAACCCTACTTTCTCCAAATGAAATTTAGATCCACTAGCATGGTAACTCAGTTTTCTCTCTTTTTTCTTTATGATCCAGAATCAGCAATGTTGCAGAACTATCTATTAGGTCATTGGGAAAGTCATGATGTATTTTTTGTGTTTACACAAAAATATGCCATTAATTTCCTGATGACCTAGAATAACAATTCTGGGTTCAAACTAGAATAAAGGTCAGGTTAAAAGAATTTGGGTGTTTTGACATGAAGTTTAAGTCATGAGAATAAGATGTGATCACTCAGAGTATTAAATGAGAAAAGAAATAATGAATAACTGTCTTTCAATGATGACATTTAGAAGTTTGGAAAATAGCGGGGCCAGCAGGGGACATGGGAGCCCTGGATCCAACATGGCCGACCACAGTTTGAGTAGTGGATCTGGTGGCTTACTTCCTTGCCTTCCCTTTCTCTCTCTCTCTCTCTCTCTCTCTGTCTCTCTCTGTCTCTGTCTGGTCAAACTGAAAAATAATAATAACAAATGGAATTAAATAAATAATCCTTTAAAAAAAAGTTTAGAAGATAGAGACTACCTAATGAATGAAACAAAGCAGCTAACAAAAGGAAATAGAAGATCTGAAAACGGCAGTGTCATAACAAGGAAAAGAGAAAACATATTTTCAGAAAGACAGGTCAATTTTGGAATGTAGAATTGTTGAAAAAGTGAAAAGATTGTGGCCAGCAGGTGGCGTGGTGGTTAGAAGTGCTGGACTCCCACATGACCGACTGCAGTTCAAGTCCCAGACCTGGTGGCTTACTTTCTCACTTTCCCTCTCTCTCCTTCTCTCACTCTGGCCAAATCAAAATAAATAAGCAAATAAATAAAATTTATTTATTCCTTTTTAAAAAGTGAAAAGATGAAATTGAATATAAATCTCTTAGTACAATGTACAACACATTGGAAGGAATAAATGACAAATTATTATTATAAAATTCTAAGACATATGTTGTACAAATTAAACAGCAAAGATCTCCCACAAATTAAGTGGCAAGTTTCAATAAACAAGCCTTGGTGAATAGGACAAATATTGAATCTTGTACATCTCAGAGAGCACTGTAAGCATAATTCTGAAAGTATGCCTGACATCCACCATGGGTGAAGTAGACTGCCATGCATTGCATGACTGCATCTTTTAAATACATATATTCAAACCACTCCTCAATGGAATAGCTTTCAGAGATGGCTTTTTTTGGGAGTAATGAGTTCATGAGGGAAAGGGTTCTCATGACGGCCTTAGTGGCCTAATAAAACAAGACATAGAGAACTTGCTTCCGGTCTCTCTGATCGACCATGTGAGGATACAAGAACAGGGCCTCTGCAACCCAGGAAGTAGGCCCAAACCAGAAGCACAATATCCTGCATCTTGACTTCGGACTTGTCAGCCTCCAGAACTGTACATACTTGTTGTTTAAGCCACTAAATCTATGGTATATTTGTTATAGCATCCTGAACTAACTAAGACACAGATCAAAACAGCTGGTTCATAGAGGTACCCCAGTGAGGTTTATATTATGGTGTTGAATCCCACTTCTAAAATATAAACTAACTATAAGCATTTCCCATTAATTTTATTGTATTTTCTTATTAAAAAAACTTCTGTCAAACTATATATATATATATATATATATATATATATATATACATATATATATATATATATATATATATATATATATATATATTTTTTAATCTACTTTTGCCCAGGTACAACTTTGTAAAAATGATGTTTTAAATACATCTAAAAATGTTTAAAAACTAAATTGAAGAAGTGAAAAAGGTTAAAAAAGATCTCAGAAATACAACAGAAATTGGGTTAGGGGAGAATAACTACAGTCAAGAAAAGCCACGTGCAGGACCAGTTGAAGTGGTAAGGTAGTATGTACTACTATGTGAAATTGGAGCCATGTGGGAGAACTAAGATCAGATCCCAGGTTGACTTGAATATATAGGGTATATATGATCTGGACTGGCTAGAATTCTATGGGGAGAAGACTGTGGTGTAGTTAGATCTTGCGGGTATCTCTTTTTCAAGAAATGAATGAAATAAGCTTAAAAAGAGAGAGAGAGAGAGAGAAAGAAAGGGCATTTATAAGAGGATTTTAACATAGATGAACACTGTATTATGAGAATATATTTTACCTTCATCAAGATATACTGTTTGTTTTTTTAAACAATATTATCAGAAAATATGTTTCCCTGTTATAAATAAAAAGTAAAACTTTAAAATGAACCTCCAACATACTCTTTTAGGTATATTAGTAGATGTTCTCTTAGAGGATTTTTTTTTTTTGTGGGCTGCAATGACTTGGGGGGGGGGACATAGTTACTTGTGACAAACCTTTCCATCATATATTACTACTTATTATGAGTAAATAGCTATTGCAAAATAATTTTAGCACTAAGAAAACAATAAGCACTAAAAAACAATAACAACAAAAATAAGTAAAAAAAAAAAAAAAACCCTGCATTTCCAGTAGAAATCATTCAGTCCACTAGAATAATAACATGTGACTATATCAGTCAGAATTCTGTGAATAAAATATAACCAATCCTTCTTCCCTCATTTCTCTCTCTCCCCCTCTGTCTGTCACTGTTTCTTTGAGGTTATTCTCTGACATATTATGATAGTTTTATAAACTTATTAAAAGGCAATGAGATAGTGATTAAGAACAAAATATCTAGAGCCAAACTACCTGCCTTTAATATTTCCAATAATTTGAAGTTCAGTAAATTGCTTAATCTTATACCTCAGTTTCCCATATGTGCAAAACAAAAACAATACAGGAGAGAGAAAGAGAAATAATCCTTCTAAAATCCTTTTAACTTTGTCTTATTTTTGTTAAGACTGAAAGAGTTTACCCCTGTACGGCACTTATATCAATGCCTGATACATAGTATGCTCTCAGTAAATGTTAGCTGTTATTCCTGTTCTTGTTGCTGTTAACATTGGTATATATTTTGTTCTTGTTCTTGTTAGGCTGACCAAAAGAATCCACTTACAGTATAGTTAGTAACAATCTTTGGTGCACACCTGCACCACACATGATGTTTTGATGGTTTTCTACCATACCAGCTCATACTTCTTCATCTAGGAGTGAATACTATAACTTAGTGAAGCAGGCGAGACTCCATTTTGGAGGACCACCTCCATTATAAACTGTTAAATTCCAATGACTAGAAACTTGTCTTCTACTCCTTTGCCTAAGAGTAAACAAAGTGGTGAACACTGCTATTATCTTTAAACCCTACTTCCGATAAGAAGAGATCCTGAATTCATGAATAACTCAGGGCTGATAGCTGTCTAAAGTTTCTGTCCTCAGGCAAATTTATTGCCCCTCCCTGGACCTACAGGGTAACCAGGAAACCTTGGATGGATTAGTACTTTGAATAGATTAGTACCTTGAATAGATTCCTCTTCCTGCTTCTCTGCCTTCTCCCTTTGACACTGCATAGGGCGGGTTTTGAGCCCAAGACCTCCCCTCCCCCAATATCCCCATAAAAGACCATGTCTCACCCCCAGTTGGGGCAAGAGATTTAGAGTGTTAACTTCTCTGGGCCTGCGGACATAATAAACAGTTCTAATCTCTCTGTGTGCTGCTTTCCATTCCTCAGCATCTGGTTTTCTGCAACATTTTTTGTCAATCACTGAGAATGGTCAATCTTTTCTGCCCTAGTGATTGCTTCAGACATGACTATGGAATCCAAGTCAAGACTATTGGATGGCAGAACAGCAAACCTTGGTTTTCTACCTGGGCTTTTTTTCTTCTCCATTGGTCATAATCCCGTGAGTTTGTAAGGGTCTTAGGTGAGGTTTTTCTCTTTGTCCTACTTAGTGGGTGGGATTTAAATGACTAAACAAAGACAACCTTTTTTTTTTTTTTTTTTTTTTGGAGAGGATTTTTGCTATAGGGTGCGTGCGCTTGCCAGACAGACAGAGAGATTCATAGAGACAGAAAGCAAGAAACCACCCCCCAGAGGGGATGGTCACGCCACAATCCCGTCTCCTCCATTCTCCTCTCGGGATCTTGGGCACACACGCACCCGTTGTGAGTTTTAAGCCACCGGGTCCGGGACGCAAACCATGGTTGACTACTTGGGAGTCCAGTGACATAGCCATTACGCTAACTGCTGGTTCCCAAGAAAGACAACCTTAAGAGAGGGAGAGCAAACAAATACCAGTACTATCATGTGAGATCCCAAACCAGAGATGCAAGAAATTCCCTAATTCCCAGTCCTGTCAGTTTCCAAACCTATTAAAGTTATTTAATCTTCATGTGGTTTAATTCACTTTGAATAGAATTTTAACTAACTTGTAAAAATGTCAAAAAAAAAACTAAACAATTATTTTATTTTCTGTTCTGAGGAGTACCAATGCATTCCCTATTGCTGTTTTTGTTTGTTTTGAGAGGTTTTTGGTTTGGCTTTTTTTTTTTTTTTTTTTTTTTTTTTTTTTTTTTTTTTGAGAGGTTTTTGCTATAGGGCTTGTGCACTTGCCAGAAACACAGAGACAGAAAGTGAGAAATCATCCCCCAGGGAGGATGGCCATACCACAATCCCTTCTCCATTCTCCTCTCGAGATCTTGGGTGTACATGCACACACGCCTGGCATAAGTTTAAGCCACCGGGTCCAGGACTTGAACCATGGTTGACTACATGAGAGTCCAGTGACATAGCCATTTTGCCAACTGCTGGTCCTTGAGAGTTTTTTTGAGAGATTTTGCAAGCATGCACTCACCAGAGAGACAGAAAGCAGGAAACCATTTCCTAGCGGGGGTGGCAGCACCACAGTCCCTTCTTTTCCAACCTCCTCTTGGGACTTTGGGCATGCATGCACATGCACCCAGTGTGAGTTTCAAGCTGCTGGGTCTGCCACTCAAACCACGATCGACCATATGGAAGTCTAGTACTTTAACCACTATGCCACCTACTGACCCCACTTACTCTTTTTCTTATTGCCACCAATTCTTAGATTTGACAAGATGCTTCAATTTCTGGACCAATTTCTTTTCCTTTGCTCAGGAGGCAGAATAAATTTAATGTTAAGGCTAAGATTGGATTCTACAATTTTGGCGTATCTCTATTTATGACATATCTATATTCTTTTAAATGTAAGTAGAATAATATAAGTTAGTATTCCTTGCAAGTAACATATAGTAGAAAAGAAATCTTTGGCTGTAAAATTCATGAGTCCAATGAATAGAATTTTCTATCTTACATTAATAAACCACAAAAATAAACCACTATGTCCCAAATAACACTACTGTATATGCTCATAAAGTTCTTTCTGCTCCACGCTTCTAAATTATGTATGAAAATAAATGACCAAAGAAAGTATAACACTTTCAAAATTAGTAACATTATTAAATATGAATGACATCAGAATGGAAAAGATGCCAGTGTCTTCCTCTTTAAGATCTACTGGGTAGATGTTTGCTTTCCTTTTTAAGGTCCTTCATCCTTTGTACAATGATCTAGCTCTATTTTCCAACAGGTTTATAGATAAGCCTTTTCACTTTAAATCTGTTCATCTTGTTTGTGATCCCGATGACAGAAAGCAATTGCACTAAGTCCTTAACTTAAGTCTCTTTGCATACAAATGGTGCCTTGCAGGCCTGATTTACATTACTGGAGCAGGTTTTGTCTGGAAAATTCACTTTCCTTGAGACTTGTATGTGGGTGTCAATTTTCATCAAGGGTGAATCTATTAGTCTCCTTCATTTCCTGATTACTCAAGGCTTTATCAACTAGAAGAAATTTAGCTTGCCAGAAAGATAAGCAATCCATCCATTTCTCTAGATATGGTAAATTTTCTCTTTGGATCTAGCCAGACAATCACAAAGTTAGATTGATGCCTGGGCAATTGTCTCAGCTTCTAATATAATTGCTGTTATTAAAAGGGGCATTGCTGAGAAGCCAAAGGTGGCATGGTAGTTAAGGTGCTGGACTCCCACCTAGCCCAGCATGGTTTTGGTCTCCGACCCAGAGGCCTGAAAATCATGCTCGGCACATGTGGACATGTTCCCAAAATACCAAGAGAAGAATGGAGGATAAGGGATTGTGACATGGCCATCCTCCTCAGGTGTGATTTCTCACTTTCCCTCTGTCTCTTGCTGTCTCTCTTCCACTCTCCAGGAGGCATACATGCCCTATGGCAAAAAACTATGAAAGGCCGCCGGCCGCCTGGCTCAGCGCGCTTTCTGTCTGTAGGATACGCGACCTCCAATCAACCACAAGAGTCGGTTCTTGATGCAAAATGCAAGAGGTTTTATTTTTCCAGCCGGCTGGGGTCCCAGCAAACACCTGACTCAGCAGGCCCGAGCGAGGACCCCGTTTTTAGGGTTATAGGTCTTTTTATAAGCAGGAGAAGGTATGCGGAAGTTTAACGGGTAGTTTATTTTTAGGGGGAAGAGCAGCAGTTCTTGTGACACCGATGCATGGGTTATCTTCCTAGTTCCCTGTCCACATTCCATTTGCTCAGTTCCTGGAGGTTTGCATAATTAAGTTTGTCTGAAACTTGGGGCAGTTTATCACAAGGGCGGAGCCGGCAATAGTACAGAAGCAAAAAGGCAAAGGTTAGATTTTATCTTTACAGAGCAGGAAGGCACAGTTTAAATTTATTCTTACAACTAAAATAAAAATAAGAGGGGGTGGCATTAGACTTAGACTTGCACGTATCAAAGGCCATAAATACGAGTCAGTTTTAGGAAAACTTAGGCTTACTTGTATCAAAGTGTGAGAAAATTCATTAACAAATGTGACTTTTTAAAAAAGGTTTTTGCTGTAGGGTGCTTGCCAGAGAGGGAAAGAGAAATCATGCACTAGGGGGATGCGGGTGTGTGGGGGGATGGCCACTTGGTAATCTCTTCTCCTCTGTTCTCTTCCTGGAATTCTGGGAATACATGTACAAACAACATGCAGCATGAGTTTCAAGTTTTCAGGTCTGGAACTCAAACAACTGTCAGTCATGTAGGAGTCTATTGCCTTAGTCACGCCACCACACCACCTTCTGGTCCCCAAATGTGACTTTTATAACAGAACTTCTATTCATAGTCATATGAAAAGCATAATCTATGGCATGCTGATGAACTAGGAGGTATGAGAAAATATATGGTTGAGTGGGTCTTGGGGGACATGTGACAAAGCCTTAGGACTCATCACTTTTGGCTGAGAGCAATCTCATCTATTTGTCATTGAGCACCGTAAAAAGACAACACTTTCTCTTTGCTTCATGACATGAAAAAGGCTGGGAGTACAACTATTAGAGCCTCACAACTATGCCAGTAGATTTCCTAAGTCACTTTTTAGTATTGTGAGGAATTTGAATTTTGTAACTGTCTTCTTTTTCATTGGCTCCTTGAAATTTTAGAGCCAAATTAAATGCAGGTAACCCAGCAACTCAGGTTGCTGTAGGGGGCCTTAAACCTACCTTTGTTTTATGACTTCAAATATTTTACCTTCAGTACAAATTTGTGTATGTGCCTTTGTATGTGTTTGTGTATTTTCCTTGTTCTTCTTGCTTTTATAGTAAGCAATTTGGTTAGTCACTATAAACCTGGTTAAGAACAAGATGAGCCATGGGGAGAATATGATATAAAAATAATATACAAATAAGATAGAAATAAACATATACAATAATTAATGACTTAGAAAACAAATCAGACTTGAATTTATCTCACGTTGATTTAACACATAGAAAAAAAATGGCTTTTTTTTTTTTTTTTTTTGCCATAGGGTGCACATGCTCACCTGAGAGAGATACAGAGACAGTGGGAGGGAAAGTGAGAAATCACTCCCCAGGAGGGCATGGGGATAGCCATCACCCAATCTCTTCTCCTCCATTCTTCTCCTGGGACTTTGGGCAAACACATACATGTGCCCAGCACGATTTTTTTTTTTTTTTTTTTTGGAGAGGTTTTTGCTATAGGGCGTGTGTGCTCACCAGAAAGACAGAGAGAAACAGAGAGACAGCAAGCGAGAAATCACCCCCCCAGGGGGGATGGCCACGCCACAATCCCTTCTCCTCCATTTTCTTCTTGGGATCTTGGGCACACACGTACATGTGCCCGGTGTGAGTTTAAGCCACAGTGTCCGGGACTCGAACCGCAGTCAACTACATGGGAGTCCAGCAACATAGCCGTTATACTAACTGCTGATCCCCCCAGCATGAATTTTAAGCCTCCTGTTCCAGTACTCAAACTGCAGTCGGCCATGTTGGAGTCCAGTACCTTAACCACTACGTCACCTGCTGGCCCTATATAGATAAATTCTAAATAACATGTTTTTTTTTTTTTTCAAACAGAAGATAATGGGAGGATAAAAAATAATAATTTTATTATTATTTCTAATAATAATTTTTTTTAATGAAAAAGTAAATTTTGGATATTTTTTAACACTAGGACAAGAGACATTTCCATTGTTAGAATTAATCTGCTCAGTTAATCAAACGTAAACAACATTAATATTGAGAAGGGGCAGTAAAACTAAGGGAAAAAAACTACTGTATTAATTGACTAGACTTCCTTTAGGACTATAGTTACTTATTTTATAGCATGAAAAGGGAAGGAGATACAATGGTTGAAGACAAACAATGAATCTTTATTTGCATGCCACTCACTTCATTTTTAATCACATTGTAAAGTATTATTACCACATTTTACAAGTGAAACAACTGAGGCTTGTAGAGTTTCAGTGTCTTGTTCAAGAAAACACAAAGTGAGAGTGGCATAGTCAGATTGAAACTAGAGGCAATGTAATTTCCACTATTAGGATTTGTCTCTTACGAAGCCATAAACATTTTCTTTAATTTAATTTTTTTATTTATTTTATTTAACTTTATTTTATTCATTTATTTAAATTTGACCAGAGAGGGACAAAATGAGAAAAAGAGAGAGAGAGTGAGAAAGCAAGCTGCCAGGTCCAGGACCGTAAAAGCAACCTCATCTATTTATCACTGAGCACCTTAAAAATGTGGGAGTCCAGCACCTCTCGCCACCATGCCACCTGCTGGCCCCAAATCCATAAACAATCTTTCTTTCTTTCTTTTTTCTTTTTTTGGAGAGGTTTTTGCTATAGGGCGCGTGCACTCGCCAGACAGACAGAGACAGAAAGCGAAAAATCACCCCCCAGGGGGGATGGCCACGCCGTAATCCCTTCTCCTCCATTCTCCTCCATCCTCCTCCATTCTCCTCCATTCTCCTCTTGGGATCTTGGGCACGCACGCACACACGCCCGGCATGAGTTCAAGCCACCGGGTCCGGGACTCAAACCGCAGTCGACTTCATGGGAGTCCAGCGACATAGCCATTACGCTAATTGCTGGTCCCAGAGCCATAAACAATCTTAAAACCCTTGACAAATCTTTGCGGATGACAATGAGCAACTGGCCACTTCTGCTTGGGAAAGATAATTGAGCCCATTGTCCAGCATGAAGCAGGCCTCTTACCACAATGTTTGCTTGATCATCTAAATCCTAACCCACAGAGAAGGATGGAGCAGAAGTAGAAATCCAAAGATGAGGAGAAAAAGGGAGAGTGAACATCTATAAAAGGTATACACCTTACTGTCTAACCATGTTAAGACAATCATCCCTCAGAAAGTCTAGTTTCTCTAAGATCAACTCTAAGATCAAATGCTAGTGTTGCTGTGTAATACTTACTGGCTTTTGTACAGTGTTCTCGCTAGATTCGTTTGATCTTAGCTCCATTCAAATGGCTGAAATATTATTCCTTTTTCCTACACTTCTCCATTCAGCTATTACTTATTGAGGAAAAACCTATATGCTGGATAGTTCATTGAGTGCTAGAGATTCAGAAATGAACATGATAGGGTTTTCGCCATCGGAATGCTTCCCATTTTGTGGGAAAATACATTTAGTTAGGCTTATTTACTTACCGCCATTGTCTTTTATGCCTAATTCTTCACGGCACTTAACCAATTGTTGCAGTTATTGCTTCTTTCTTTTTTTAAAAAAATCAGAGTTTCTTATATAGGTACTGTTAATTTCTGGAAATTCATCAATGTGTAAGACACACATTCAGTCCTTGAGAGATTCAGAGCCCTTGGTTACTAGGTGTTATGCAGGTAGTAACATTTAGTTTGGTCAACTTGATATTTCTGGAAAGTCAAAGAAGAAAAGTTTAGGTAGTGAGTCCGATGACCTACTGAAACTGCGTTGGATAAGAATGGGGTGCAAATATTTATAGGCACACAACCAAAATCTTATGCTCAGTTACCATATAAGTGCTAGAGAATGCATTAAAAAAAATCTATTTGGAAGCAGAATTTTTCCTGTGAATAGGACATATTGGTAGTGACAGGGCAGAGGGTCAATTCCTTTACCATTTTATGCATGCAGTAATTGTGACTCACTTGAATTAGCTGAGAATTACAAACAGATTCATGGTAATCTCTGTAGATGTCCAAGCTGGCTTTTGAGTGAGCTACCACCTCTAGAAAAGGGTGAAGAAACAGACCAATCTCTAGGTATTGGTTTAAAGTTCAAGAATAATAGTGAGATTGTGATAAAATACAGGTTATCAGGCTTCTCCAGGGTTGTTTTTGTTTTTTTTAAATTTTATTTTTTAATTTTTTTTGGAGAGGTTTTTGCTATAGGGCGCATGCGCTCGTCAGAAAGAGCGAGACAGAGAGACAGAAAACAAGAAATCACCCCCCGGGAGGATGGCCACGCCGCAATTCCTTCTCCTCCATTCTCCTCTTGGGATCTTGGGCACGCATGCACACACGCCGAGCGTGAGTTTTAAGCCACCGGGTCTGGGACGCAAACCGCGGACGACTACATGGAAGTCCAGCGACATAGCCATTACGCTAACTGCTGGTCCCAGGGATTTGACTTCAATCGATCTGCTGTGTGGATGCAGAATCCGTGTATTTTTGGACTTCTTTACCAGATTCCTGTACAAGTGTTTTGCTCTGTCAGTTTTGGAAAGTAGTGATTCATACAGGTGGGGCCCACGAAATGTGATTAGACTGATGTATGTTCCAGAGACTCTTGAAACACGCCAGTAAGAGAAAGGTAGATTTCCCTTTCTCTTTTCAGTCTTGAGAAAGATCTGTGAAGCTTATTCTTTGCATCACTAATGAAGGCAGTGCTTTATATTAAAGGCTCCCTGCTGTGGAGCTATCAACTTCAGGACCAGCCTCTGCTTTCAAGTGCTAATGATCATCAGTCCCTCTTCCCCCAGAGGCATGAGGCAAGCTCTCCCATCCTCTTGTGGTACCAGACTCCTGTGTGGGCCTGCCATTCTGAGAACTGTCAGACAGCCTCTTCTGCCCTTCTCTAAGGGTTAGATCTTTGGAAAATCATTCTCACTTCTCCTGTTTGCATGTAATCCACAGCTCAGTGTTTCCATCTTCCTTCACAGGGATATCTTTCTGAGAATCTGGGAGTATATCTGGGGCATGAGGGAATTTAGAAAGACTTGGAGCCAGGTGGAACTGTGTTCAAACAGGGGCTGGTCATTACTAAGGTGCCTAAAATTTGCTATGCAATACCTATGCATTTTCTTACCTCTAAAATAGAGAAAATAAATGTTATTGCAAGGTTAATTCATTCCATTTATAAATATCTAAGGGTGCAAAAGGGGTCAAGCACATGGCTGGGAGGTGGGTGTATGCTGGTGCATAAATGGTCAGGGTCTGCCTTTTGGAACGTGGGAAGAAAACAAGCAGGGCAGGTATAAACATCCAGCTGCCTAACTTTGAATTGTGAAAACGTACGTCAAGCAAACAAAGGGGGTGCAATGAAAGTGTATAATAACAAAGGTTAAAGGGGAAATGACAGATTTCTCTGGGGAAGTGATTTGGAGATATTTAAGCAAGCAGAGTTGAAGGGAACCTATCGAATGAGAAAAATATGAGTAAAGCCTTGTGTTAGAGTTGTAAGTTCACCAAAGAGGGAAACTGAGAGGAGGCCAATGGATTTGAGGAAAAGCAGCAGGAGAGGAGTTTGGAGATCCCTGAGGTGTAGGAGAACAGAGACAGGAGTTTGGATTTTTTGGTAAACTTTCTGGAAAATTGTTGAAGGGGAAAGACATGTTTCAATCATGAGGATTTTATATGAAATGACAGTTTCTGGTTCACGACACATATTTTACAAATAGTATTCAGAAGGGATGATTTGGACTCACAGAATGACTAAGCTTTCAGTCCCAAACATGACAAATAGCAGAATTGTATTGGTCAGGGAGTTCATCAGATTATTGATTGTCACATAAATTGAAATGGCCCCAATCTGTACAATAGCCCAGTTCTTGTATCTGTCAATAGAAAAGATTTCCTACAGGTTTTGAAAAAAAGGTTAAAGGGTATAATATCCAAAAACAGAATAGGAAATAGTACGTAATACATTTCGAGTAAAATAAAATATTTTTTAAACAAAAATTTCTAAAAATTTAGTTATTTACTTATTTTTATTTGTCATGGCATGTGTACTTGCTGGAGAAAAAGAGAGACAGAGAGGAGAGAGAGAAACTGAGAAAGTACTCCCTAGGAGAAATGACTACACTGCAATCCCTTCTCCAGTCTCCTTTTAGGATTTTGAGCATGCATACACACACACCAGGTGTGTTCTACAAGCTGCTCGGTCCAGGACTTAAACCAAGCAGTTGGCCAAGAAGGACTTAGTGGCCTTAACCACCACACCACTGGCTGGCCCTAAACAAAATATTTTTATATACTCAGTCACTTTACAATCAATATGAAACAGAAATTTCTTAAACACTCTATTAATTTGATAGTAGATAGCATTAATCTAATGGTTGCCAATGAAGACAATATGGTTCAGTGGTTAGGAAACTTTTCCAATGACATCCTGCTAGTTAATGAGGAATTGGAAAGACAACACAAGCCACATAACTTGTTTATGTGCTTATCACCATAAACTCTCAGACTGCAGAGTTCAGGTAGTTCTTTTTTGAAAGAGCAAACAACATAAGCAGGCCAGCTATGTAATTAAATGCAATGTTACGAATTATTAATAGAAGGCAAAATGGTAACAGGCGCAAGGTATAAAAATTTTGACAGGCCAAGCCAGCCTGTGACATGATAGTTAACGTAGCTGGACCCCACATGGCCAACTGTGCACCTGGAGTTCCAGACCCATGGCTTGAGAAAACTTCCTGGGCATGTAGTACGCATGCCCAAAATCCCCAAAGGTCAGAAAAATGGAGGAGAAGGGGTTATGTGTGACCATCCTCCATGGAGGATGCTTTCTCACTTTTTTCCCGTCTTCTACTCTTTCTCCTTTCCTGGCAAGTGCTCTCTTTCTTTTTTTTTTTTCTTTTTAAACTTGATGAACCTAAAGACATCTGAAGACAACAGATCCTAAACTTGCATGGAATAGCCAAATTAAACCAAATCATATGCATTTTATTAGAAACAAAAACTAAACATGAAAAAGCCATCTCCACTAAAAATTAAAAATGAAAAAAAAGCCATCCTCAGTAAAAATGAAGCTCCTCATTATTCAGCATTTAAAATAAATAGAATTGAAGGAGTCCATGAAGACACTCCTCACTCTTTTTTTTTTATTTATTTTTTTTTTTGGAGAGGTTTCGCTATAGGGTGTGTGCGCTTGCCAAACAGACAGAGACAGACAGAGAGACAGAAAGCGAGAAATCACCCCCCAGGGGGTATGGCCATGCCGCAATCTCTTCTCCTTCATTTTCCTCTTGGGATCTTGGGCACGCACGCACATACGCCTGGCGTGAGTTTTAAGCCACCGGGTCCGGGGCTTGAACCGTGGTCGACTACATGGGAGTCCAGCGATATAGCCATTGCGCTAACTGCTGATCCCGAAGATACTCTTCAAGTCACACCTAAACTAATTCTCCATCTTACTTCATGTTTCTGGATTGAACAAGCGGATCTTAATTTATCATCATAACAAGTTAGTACCATGCTCTATGAATATATGGTGAAATGCAATTTAGAAATATAGCACAAAGGAAAATGATGCATGAAATAAGCTGAATGAGATTTAAAAAAGAAAGAAAAAGCCAGCTGCTCTTTAATCAGAAGTCCATATTCTGCCATATACATAACCTAGGTCACCATTCAACTTAACCCCAGCCGGCCTCATTTTCTAGCATCTTTTTCCAACTATAAAATATGCATGACAGAGGCTGGCAGGTGGTCTGGTGGTTAAAGGCATTGGATTCCCTCAGGGCTGACCACAGTTCGAGTCCTAGACCTGGTGGCTTGCTTTCTCGCTTTACCTTTCTCTTTCTCTCTGGTCAAATTAAACATAATAACAACAACAAATAGAATTAAATAAATAAATAATAATAATGATTTTTTTTTTTAATGTGCATGATACTTGCTTTCATGAGGTAATGAAGATGAAAACACTTTGGAAATACCATGGTGGTGTTTATTGCCACATTTAATGGCTTCAAATAATTTTTTAAAAACAGTTTGTTTACGGGGTAAATGAAAAGCCATGTAAAATATATAAATGTTGGCAATAAATTAAGGAGATAAAATCATCTATTTTTTCTTCAAATGATCAACTTATTCCAAGTGCTTTGCTTACTGGTATCATTGTTGGTTATTTCTCCCTCTTCTTTTTTCTTCTAAATGCAGAAAGCAGAAATGTGTTTCTTTGTGGAAGCCAGTAGGTGGCTCTCTGGTGTACAGTGTTAAAAACAAAACAAATTAAAATAAATAAATAAAAAGCCAACAAAACAAAATCAACTTCTGTATAATCCAATTTGAAAATTTTTAATAATAAAAAAAACTATTTGAAAATTCATATAAAACCATTATTAACGCCATAAAATGTTCTCCTCAATCCACCTTCCTGCACTAACTTCAACATTGAAAACCACTGGTAGTTTAATTTCTGTTCAGAACTATAAGCAAACAAAATAGAATGATTTTCTCACCATCCTGACAGTACCACATTGGAACGTAATCGTTCATTTCTCCCCACAATAAGTTGTACTTCGTGAAATAAGCAAATGACAACCAGCAAAGGGGAACAAGAAAACAAACATGAGACCCTTAAAGTGACCCAAAATGGCAGATTCTGTGTTTCCAGAGGACCAGTATTACTATAATAAATGACACGTAAGTTTAGTGATTTAATACCAACTCATTATTATCCTTATAACATTCATTTCATAAATTGCCAAAACGCTTTGAGCCAAACTCTATTAAAGTCATTCTAGTATACATCAAGCTAAATTTCTGGTTTAATATCATGGATTAGCATGCAATGTCTGATAAGTAACTATCATCAGGTTTCATAGGTACTCACACCATGTTTACTACTCAGAATCAACTTTGTGGTTTACAAGATATTAATCTAGCAGAATAAATTATGATATTCTACCACAGGTTTCTGAATTTGAATCAGCCCAAATTGCAATTTGAGTAAAAGTTGCTAAGAAGACCTTTATGTATTTAGCTTTTTAAACATAACTAGATAAAACAGGTTATCTTCAGTCACACATTTGTTTTTGCCAAAGGAACTCTTAAGTTTACTGTAAATGCATTTTTTTAGGAACAAAATCTTATAATTCAGAGTGTTACTTAAGGCTGGTAACTTGAATAAATTAATTACTTATCATGGCTTTAAAGTTAATTCTTACTGGAGGCTCCATAATAGTACATATTTTAACATCAAAAACTAGATGGTAAAAATTAAAAATAACTTTATAAAACCCTTGCAGTAACCCAGATTTGAAATGGAGCAGGTTATTTGTATGTTACTCTGTAAAAGAAGAAAATGAACTGTCCTGGATATTAAGATATATCGAGTCCCTTTAAGAAAAGTAAAAGGAAATGAAAATATTCAATGATTTAGCTTTCCACGTCCTCATGAAAGCTGGGTGCTACCGCTATGATAATTTGGTTTTTCAAGACCCACAGCTATGTAATCAAATCAGGATGTCAGCTCCTCTGCTCTGGACTGTTGGAAGATCTTTAGACACCAAATTATTATCCGTAATTTTCCTCTTTATTAAAGCAGCTTATTTGTGGGACTGCAGGTCTGTAAACTCACCCTTAGTCACACAACAAAGCCTTATTCCCACTCTTATTGTCCATGACAAAGGAGAAGTAAAATTAAAAGCAAATTAAGGGGCCAGCAGGTAGTGTGGTGGTTAAAGGCGCTGGACTCCCACATGGCCTATTACAGTTCAAGGACCGGACCTAGTGGCTTGCTTTCTCACTTTCGCTCTCTTTTGCTCTCTTTGTCTCTGTCTGGTAAGTATATATGTCCTGTAGCAAATGTTAAAATAATAATAATGACAAAATTAAATAATTTTTTTTCAAAGGGCAAATTAAATCTTCAGTGCTTGAGTTAAAATAGTAAATATGGTTAGGCTGTCCTAGGTGAGGTTGGATGGATAAGGCCTATGTGGGTCAAATTTGTATGAACCAAGGAACAGAAGATGGATAACCAGATTTCTCCCCACCATGCTCCACTAAACACACACACACACACACACACACACACACACACACAGTCACAAACATACACACACACACACACACACACACACACACAGAACTGCTTTGCCCCTTAATTTTTTTTTCATCTGTCTTGAGGGATTTCTGCTACTTAAACACAGTTGTAGTTATCTTGTGCTAATCTCCCCCAAATCGAAAATGCAAACAACATCCAGATTGACTCTGAAGAAGGAAGCACCTGACAGGCTACACAAGGTGCAAGCACTATTCCACTCTTTCCTATTCTGCATGAATGTCCCCAGAGACAGGTGTCAGTTTGTCCCCTACCTCCTGCTGTTGGTTGTTGATCTGCTGCCTTCCCACAGTGCTAAATCATTCAGTTCCTCCAGAAGTAACACCTCTTATTGATCACTCCAGAAGGGCCGCTTCTGACTATGTTGATTCAACTCAGTGGGGAAGATGGGCCTAGTACAGCTGGAGGGGCAGGACTGGCAGCAACTCTTGAAAACAACACACCTCCTAGTTTTCGCTGGCACACACAACAATCACACCCTCCCTTCGTTCCCCCCTGCCCCTGCCTTTTAACCAAACTCTGCCAAGCTGGCAAGTGATTCCAACTTGAAGGAAAGAAGGGCAAGTAGAAAGTAAGACGCATGGCATTGCCTGAAACACCTGTTTATTTCTGCCCTTGTGCTATTTGCATACTCCCAGGAGAATCTAAAACCCAGCTGCCTTCAGAGTTGTCATGCTCTGCTTGGATTCTAAACCTGGAGAATTGAGATTAATGAAAAGTACTTTTGCCACTAAAAATACCTTTCCCAAAGCAGTAATTTCCTAACCCACAACTGTTTAGAATGGCATCGTTTAACAATGTTTATAAGTCATAAAACATGCATTGGGCTGATGTATGAGTTTGTAGCTTTGGAGAAACTAGAATTGCAAACAAACAAAAAAAAATGCAGGGAGAGAGAAAAGAAAAACGTTCTAACAGATGTGTTCACTACTAAATAGAACACACAACATGTGCTACAAAATAAAAGAACCATTTGGCAACATAAAATATCTTGGCATCTGTGTTAGATTTGTAACCACAGTAAAATATTGATATGGACCATAAAATTAAAGTTCTATATTCCTGTGCTTCTGGGTGACTCTGCTTTGAAAGACTTTTTGCACTGTGGGGTTGTTCTTGTTCATCAAAGGCATTTTATGACAAACCTGTTTTGCGACATTGTGTGACTGGCACATTTTCTAAAAGTTGAAACCAAAATAAAACAAAAGGGAAACATCTATTAATCCCAAAGCAAAGCATAAATTTGACATCTTAAATAAACAGAGGAAAAGCAACACAGCTTCTATCCACTGATAGGAATGTGGACTTAGGAAAACATGTCTGATAGAAGGTCACTGAATCCTCAACCTGAGTTTCAGTACTAACCTTCTATTTGGGGAATTTTTCATGAAGCTGGCTATTTTCAGAAGTGATTTGATAAAAGGTACTGTCTATAAGTGACATACAATATTGAACGAATTAATTATGTCAAGATATTATCTAAAATGTATAATAGATGTTTTCAGAAAATATTTCTTATATACCACATATTTTGACAATGAATCCAATTGTGATATGGTAACAGAATAAGAAATATATGTTTGGTCTCTGTTCCTGGCTCCGGGCACACAGCTCCTAAAATCTGTAGAATCTTCTAAGTGATAAGACTGTCTTTCACATACTAACGAGATGCCTGGCAGCTGGCAGCCCTGAGGTAGTTTAAGGACTGGGACAGGTTACCAGAAAGGCCGAGGCATAATTAGAGAGAGGACTTTCAGCCCCTTCCCTCAACATCCAAGGAGGGGAGTAAAGATCGGGTTCATTCCCAACGGCCAATGGTTTACTCAATCATGTGTATGTAATAAAGGCTCAATAACAAAAATAAAAAGACTGATTTCTAGGGGCTTCCAGATTGCTGGACACATGGAGCTTCCTGGAAGATGATGCACTGGAGAAGTCACAGAAGCGCCACACTTCTGCCCCTCTACCTCACCCTAAGCTTCTCTTGCATCCAACCATTTACCTGTATCTTTGTAATGTACTTTATAAGAAACTGGCCTGTGTAAGTAGGTGTCTTCATGAGCTCTGCAAGCTATCTCAGCATATTAATCGAACCTGAAGAGGGACTCATGAGAACCCTGTGTATATCAGGCCAATCAGAAGCACAAGTCACAACATGAGACTTGTAATTGGAATCTGAAGTGACTACATGCCCTCAATCTATGGGATCTGAGACCATATGCAGGTAGGCAATGTCAGAATTGTCAAAGAATAGGATACCGAGTTTGTGTCTACTAGAGACTGTTTGGTATGTGTGGGAAAACTCCCACATATCTGATGCCAAAAGTACTGTGTTAACTGGCACCTGAGAGTAAAAGAAAATGGTTTGTTCTTCCCTTGGTGGTCATTACAATATTATAAAATAAATATAATAGAGTAATTAAAGTACATGTCTATTTTGGTGCAAAAAAAAAAAGAAGCCTATGTGTAGTTTTCTCATAGTATGTATTTGCCAAGAACTTTTTGAAGACTTCTAGTATAGAAAACATATGTAGGGGACCAGCAGTTAGCATAATGGCTATGTCGCTGGACTCCCATGTAGTCAACCATGGTTCGAGTCCCGGACCCGATGGCTTAAACCTCATGCTGGGCGCGTGTGAGTGCGTGCCCAAGATTCCGAGAGGAGAAGGGAGGAGAAGGGATAGCGGCGTGGCCATCCCCCCTGGGGGGTGATTTCTCGCTTTCTGTCTCTCTGTCTCTCTCTCTCTCTGTCTGGTGAGTGAACGCACCCTATAGCAAAAACCTCTCAAAAAACAAATAAAAAGAAAACATATGTAGATCATAAAGACAAAACAGTATATCAATTATTCTTTAGAGAAAACCTCCATTTTATTCATGAATGCTACTACTACTTTAACTCTTTAAACTTTTTCTTCTGAAAGGTATCTCTTCATTTTAGAAATGTATTTGTGTTATTTTTCTCTCTTACCGATGTTAGGCAGTATTACCTTCCTAATATGGAAGAACATGTAGTATTTCACATGAACCTCTTACTACAATCATATCACAAGTTAAATAATAAGTAGTTATATAGGGTCGCTGGAAAAGTCATGATGCATTTTTGTACTGAAAAATATAGAAAAATACATCATTACTTTTCTGGACACCCAACAGTTACTTTTTAAGAGAGCAATATGTGAATATCACTAATAAAATAATCACAATATACTGGTTTGCGCAGAATAAACAGTCACCTCTTTCTAAAACTTATCATTTGCTTTACACCTATCAGTGAGTCATTCCATTCTGGCAAGTACATAAATACACATGGAGAAAAATTATTAGATGATTTACCAAATGCCCATACCCCCATTCCCATCTCACCCCCAGCTCTCACCCATTCTTCTTAAAGCCCTCTGTTCTTCTCTACCTATGCTATATGGTTTCTTGGCCTCATTACAACCATCGTCCTGTAGCTCATCTTCTCCCCTTGGTGCCGCTTCACTTCTCTCACATGTTGCAGCCTTGACTGTTGAGTTTTCTGTCGTCCTAGTGTTAGATTACTTTCTCGTTTTGTTGGAAGGAATCTAGTATCTTACTGAGAAGTGGTGTAAGAAAAACAATTTTATTTTGAAGCTAGGCATATCTAACAGCATTTCCCTTTCTTCTTTCTGTGGTAATTAATATTTGACTAAGCATTAAAGTCTAGTTTGAAGAAAAACATTCCCACCTACAGCATTTTGAAAACATTGCTTCATGACCATCGAGTTTTCCAGTTTTCTCTGAAAACTCCAATGTCCTTCTGAGTCACAGTTTCAGGTTTTTTTTTTTTTTTTTTTTTTTTTTTTTTCCATTAGAGATTTTTGCCTTAGCACACATGCACTCACCAGAGAGAGAGAGAGACATAAGAGGAAAAGTGAGAAATCACCCTCTGGAGGACTTATCACCCTCTGGAGGACTTGAAATGCAGTTGGCTGTGTGGGAGTCCAGCAACATAACCACTATGCTATCTCCTGGTCCATTACAATTTCAGGTTGTTTTTTTTTTTTTAATTTAATTTTATTCATTGTCTTTTTTTTTTTTTTTTTTTTTTTTTTTTTTTTTTTTTTTTTTTTTTTTTTTTTTTTTTAATGTTTTGTAGTTGACCAGAGAGAGACAGAGAGAGAGAAAGAGAAGGAAAGGGAGAAAATAAGCTGCCAGATCTGGGACTCAAAACATGGTCAGTCATGTAGGAGTCCAGCTGACTTAACCATCATGCCACCTGCCATCCCCACAATTTCAGTTTTAAAAGATCTTCTTTAACTCAGGTGTTTAAAATTTCATGAAGGTACATCTTGTAGGATTATTTTATCATTTATTGTGTGGTCCATGGTGAATCCTTTTAATACGGAAAAATAAGCACTCACTTAAGGTACATGTCTTCCTATTGAGTTCTTTTACAGGAATTCCAGAAAGAGAGAAGAAAGAAAATAAACTATAAAATTTTATATTAAACTTCTCGAACTAGTTCTAATGTACTAACTGATTTATTTTTCATTTTTTATCTCTTGTGCTTTTAGTTATTTATTTATTTTTTGGAGAGGATTTTGCTATAGGGCTCATGCACTTGCCAGAAAGACAGAGAAACAGAGACAGAAAGCGAGAAATCACCCCCTGGGGGGATGACCACACTGCAATCCCTTCTCCTCCATTCTCTTCATGGAATCTTGGACACACATGCACACGCACCAGGCGTGATTTTAAGTCACCAGGTCTGTGTCTCGAACCGCGGCCGACTACGTGAAGGTCCAGTGACAGAGCCTTTGCACCAACTGTTGGTCCCTCTCTTGTGCTTTATATCCTAGGATATGACTTCAGTTCTATCTTCTGAAACATTTTTTCTTAAAGTTTTTATTTTATTTTATTTTTTTTAATAAAAGAGAGTGAGTGAACCCCCAAAGCACAGGCAATAATCCACAAAATAAACAGGTGGGATTACATCCGATTAAGAAGTTTCTGCCTAGCAAAAGACACTGTAATTAGTGTGAATCGACAACCCTCAAAATAGGAGAGAATCTTTGTTAACTGTTCCTCAGATAAGGGACTGATAACCAGAATACACAGGGAACTCAAGCAGCTTACCAGAGAAAAAAAAATTAACCCAATTAAAAGATGGGAAAATGAGCTGAATAAACAACTCTCTAAGGAAGACATACGAACAGCCAAAAAGCATATAAAGAAATGTTCGACATCCCCATCATAAGGTAGATGCAGATCAAAACCACAATGAGATACCACCTAACCCCACTCAGAATGGTGAAGATTAAAAAAACTGGTAAGTGCTGGAGGTGATGTGGTGAAAGGAGAGCACTCCTACACTGTTGGTGGGAATGTAAATTGGTCCAGCCACTGTGGAGAATGATACGGAGGTTCCTCAAAGACCTTCAAATAGAACTATCATATGATCCAGCAATTCCACTCCTGGGTATATACCCAAAGGATAGGAGAACGCTCAATCGGAAAAGCACTTGCACATCTGTATTCATTGCAGCCTTATTCACGATTGCTAAAATATGGAATCAACTGAAATGTCCACAAACAGATGAATGGATTGAAAAAGTGTGGCACATATACTCCATGGAATACTACTCAGCCATAAAAAACAACAAGGTCCTGGAATGTGATAGAAAGTGGATGAATATGGAAGATTTGTTGCTGAGTGAAGCAAGTCAGGCTATGAGAGAGAGACATTGTATGTCTCCACTTAAACATATTCCAACTGCGTGTACACTATGGCAGAGACTGAGACTGGAGGCCATAAGAGCATTAAAAATTGTTATGAAACTAGAGACAAAGTGGAAAGAGTATGGGAGGGGAAGAGCATAGGAAAGGGAATTTAGGGGAAAAATAGAGAAGTAAGACATTTATGGGACACAGATATGGTTTATTATTTGTTGAGGAGGATGTGTTTAGTATTCTAAACTGGGCTGGACTGAGGTATATATCATACTGGGTAAAGTCTCTTTACAATCTAAATGATGTATAGCAATTAAATATATAAATAATAATTTTAAAATAAAAAAAAGAGAGAGTGTGTTAAAGCGATGGACAAGAGAAGCACCTTCAACAGGATCTCACACTGATTCCCCCAAAATATTCCCAGTCAGCCAGGGCCATAGGACACCATGCACCTGACATAAACAGGTATACTGGGGACCCAAACCCACAGTCTTCCACATGGATCCAGCATCATTTGAGAGGCACATTACTAATGTAACACTGAGCAGGCCTCCAGCATCATTTGAGAGGCACATTACTAATGCACCACTGAGCAGACCTACTTTTTTTTTTTTAATATTTCTGCCATTGTATTTTTAATTTCCAGGAGCTTATTATTTTCTAATTTGCTTAAGACATGTCTGTAATAACTTTTCTTATCTCTCTGAAGATATTAATTGCCATATTTTCTAACATTTTCCTCTGTCCCTTTATTATCTGCGTTCCCTCTAGATCCCTTTTTGCTGTTGTTATTTGGTCTCTTTTTTTTTCACTAGAATAATTTATTTATACACATAGTGGTCAAAGGCTATGTATCCACATTTAAGAGGAAGACTCTAGGGAAGGCTTAGGCAGAACACATACACAGGTGAGCTTAACTACCAGGAAAAGAGAAATTATTTTGTTTTTCTCCAGGGAATTCTTTTCTGTACATATTTTCTTTAGAAAAGCCATATTTAACCAAAATAATATTAACCTTGATTTTCTCCTTAGGTTTAAGAGAAAGTAACTTTAAATTAAAAGTAAATACATCTGTATATGTAAAGAATCAATAACAATTGAAAAAAATGTGTCCCTTTTTTGTCATAGAAAGCATTAACTGACACAACTTCCATAATTTATCTTCAGATCAATTTGTCCTGTTTCCTTTAACTTTCTTTAAAAGGGTATGGCTATTCTGAAAACACCAATGGTCTTTATGAGTGATAAAACAAAGCAACTACAACTCCAGAATATTTTTCTTATGTTAAATATAATTACAACTAGTATATAAAGTTACTATAAGAAGCGCATATACGCAACACTTAAGAGAAACCACTCTGCTTGAGAAAGGTCACTATCATCCGTTATATAAGTCAAAAGAAAGGATAATTTTAAGAATTAAACTATCAAAACGGACACAAAGTAGACGAGATAAGCCATTACTAGAAGAAAACCTACAGTCTGCCTATCAAGGTAGGACTAAGTAAATCTGAAATAGCTATGGTTCTAATCAAGGTAATCTATATATAATCTCAGGGAGGCACAACTAATATGTAATTGAAACTTAGTAAGGACATGTCTGAACAACTACATTAAAAATATCTAAAATACGGGACCAGCAGTTAGCATAATGGCTATGTCACTGAACTCCCATGTAGTTAACTGTGGTTCGAGTCCCAGACCCGGTGGCTTAAAACTCACGCCAGGAGCGTGTGTGTGCATGCCCAAGATGCCAAGAGGAGAAGGGACTGTGGTTTGGCCATCACCTCTGGGGGGTGATTTATCACTTTCTATCTCTCTGTCTCTCTCTCTCTGTCTTTCTGGCGAGCACAAGCACCCTAGAGCAAAAACCTCTTCAAAAAAAAAACAAAAAACAAAAAAAAACAAAAACAAAAACAAAAAAAACACCAGAGTAGGACATGTCTTAACAACTACATTAAACATATCCAGAGAAGGATAATGTGAACAAAAGGGAAGGTTTTCTGGATAAAACAATGAAAGAGAATCCAACATGCAATATATTGGCAGGAGTTGTATCTTCTGGACTACCAAAGTGGTGAATCGCTAAGATAGATCAGGATACAAAATGAACTTTGTCATCGAGTTTAAGAAGCTCATGCCCAGACCTTAAAATTTTGTTGTATTACACCAGAAAATCATTCTCTGAAATATACGTCCCATTTGGAGATGTCTCTATAATTATTCTTTCATGGCTCTCATGACCCTAGGGCAACCCTACCATGTTTGATCATCTGTCCAGGTGTGGTGAAGCCTCATCTTTGATTTTTTGTTGTGCAGCTAATACCAGGACAGGACATTACATAATACCTTACTAAATATTCTAGTAAATGAAAAAAAGTTCATGTGATAAGCTAAGAAATATTGAACTGGGATCTTCCATTTATTGCATTCAATGGACTTAGGTTTTGTGTGGTATCCCCTACTGCGTTATTTTTGTCTCTAATCCAAAAAAAAGAAGCCACGTTTTTCAAGGGTCAGAAAGTAATACTAACTGCATCCATGCGTAGGTGTAGCAGGTTCCTCCTTTGTGTCTGAGTGCTATTCACCTTCCTCAAGAGAATGATAGTGAGAACATATATGCTCTTTGGGAGGATACTCTAGCATTTACTCACAAGGGTTTGCTCTTTTTCTGTGTTCTCAAAAGACTGACATCATCAGAAAACCATTAGTAATTCAACCACAAAGTATGCACACAGTAGAGCACAAAACTTTTTACAGAAAATGAGCCATATGATTTCTATATTTAAAGATACCAGTCATCCATACTAACCCTCATGTTCTCACTGAATGATTACAGTAAGTAACCTTTGAGGGAGAAATGTGTGTGTTAGATTTGCACTGCCAAAGACAGTTTGCTTTTCCACTTGTATTTCACCACAGAGAGAGGCACTGTTGAAAATGCCAAAGAAAGCAGGAATTTAATAAGATAATTTAATTTTAATGGAATATTTACAAGATATTTTATTTAGTTTTTGGATTGTGCTGCAATCTTTTAAGCTGTCTAATCAAAACTATCCTCCTGAATCTTATCAATCTAGAAACACTGAGAAAATTGGGTTCTTCTTCCTGCCAAGCCAATGACTAAATCTTGGGTCATAGTGACTGGGGTAAGATAATGTCAGCACAGAAATCATAAAATACAGTCTGCCTTTCCTAGTGATAGTGTAAACAATTAACTGCATTCATCACATTATATTAGAAAGAGAGGTGATAGAGATATAATGGCCATTGGACATGTGTAAGAAAATAGCAATGCCACTTTAGAATATGTGAGGGGATATATTTGCTTCAGGCAATTAAAGAAAAAATACAATATCAGGTGATCCAAGAGGAAAATTGAAGCCAAAATAATTGCATTTATTATGGATATTAAAGAAGAGAAATTGTTCTGAAATTTCTCTCTCAGTGTTTGCTCTACGACAGGTGTGGGCTCAATGGTCCTGAAGACCATTTATTGGCAAAACAGGAGGCACACTGGAAAAGCAGTAATGTCTCCACCCCTCCACAAACCATGGCGATGCTCCTCCACTTAGTGACTCAAGGTCTATGACTACCCAGTGAGGCTGACAGAACCATGTATTTTAAATTATTAAATTCCATACTGTCCTACAGGATGGGCTAGCCTCTGTGGCTTATTCTCACTTAGGGATCCACTAAATCTGACAGCAGGGTGACAATTAGCACAATCTGTGATAGGCCCACACCTGTCCATTAGGAATTGGACTGCAACCATCCGTTCACTTTACTGAGGCTACAGAAGGGGAAGTGACTATTATAAAGTAATAGCTTCCAGCCGCTATTGCTCTGGGCCAGTTTTGGATTAGTGATGAGGAACTAAAAAGGCCTTAAGTACTTTTATAAATTCCAGCAAAATGTTCTCCTTAGTTAAGTATATAATGATGCATGAGAACAGAACTATTTGCCTATACTGGGTGTTTATCTTACATGTATGTGGTTCTTGTTGATGTCTCTGAAAATAAAAACATTTGTCTAAGAAAGATTTGGGGTCATTTTCTCGTGATGTATAGCCACCTCATGGTACACATAGCTATTTTTACCTTTTGACAAAAGGAAATTCGGATCCATACATTTAATTTGGTGCTCTTTCTTGTTATTCCCCTTCCATTTTTATTTTAACTTTTGGATACCTGCAGTTCTATGAGTTTTGACACTTGCTTAGATTGACATCATCACCACCACCACAATCAAGAAACAGAACTGCAACAAGCAGGGAATTCCACCATGATGAACCACTGTGTCCAAACGTTCTTCTCACCCTAAACTCTGGCAACACTGATCTATTTTCTGTTCCTATAGTTTTGCCATTTCTATAATGTCACATAAATGAATTCATATAGCGTATAGTCCTTTATGTCTGGCTTTTCCCACTGAATGTAATGTATTTGAGCTCCATCTGTGTTGTTTGTGTATCAATAGTTCATACCTGTATACTGCTGAGTAGTATCCCGTTGCTGTAGGAATCTGTTAATTCCCACACTGAAAGACATTGGGTGATTCTGGTTTTGTGCTATTAGAGTTATGCTGCTATAAACATTTGTATGTTTAAGTTCACAAACATTTGTATGTGAACTTATACATACAAATAAGATTATTGGGTCATACAAGTAAGATTATTGGGTCATGTAACCTTCTGATATTAACTGCTTTCTTCTACTGGCAGTTGAGCAAATATAATAGAAAATATAATAGAGTCTGCAGCTATACAAAATCAAGATATCGGTATTTTGTTATTAAGTACATATTATGTTTCAAGCAATGTTAGGTACTAAAGATCCAGAAATAAATAATACATTGCATAATAAAACAATGCATGAGTGAATAGATATAAGCAGTGTATTAGTTTCCTAGGGCTGCCACAACAAAGTGTCAAAACTAGGTTGCTTGAACCAACAGGTGGCATGGTGGTTAAGAGTGCTGGAATTCCAAATGGATGACCACAGTTTGAGTCCCAGACCTGGCGGCTTGCTTTCTCATTCTCTCTCTCTCTTGCTCTTTCTCGCTCTGTCCCTCTCTGGTCAAATTTAAATAAATAAATAAATAAATAAATAAATAAATAAATAAAGTTAAATAAAATATTCTCATTTTTTAAAGTATTATTATTATTTTTTGGAGAGGTTTTTGCTATAGGGCGCGTGTGCTTGCCAGAAAGACAGAGACAGAGAGATAGAAAGCGAGAAATCACCCCCCCTCCGGGGGGATGGCTGTGCCGCCCACAATCCCTTCTCCTCCATTCTCCTCTCAGGATCTTGGGCACGCACGCACACGTGCTCGGTGTGAGTTTAAGCCACCGGGTCTGGGACTCGAACCTTGGTTGACTACATGGGAGTTCAGTAACATAGCCATTACGCTAACTGCTGGTCCCTAAAGTATTATTTTTTATTAATTCTTTTTATTAATTCTTTTTTAAAAGAATTGTTCTTTTTTTAAAGAATTAATTTTTATTTAACTTTATTTATTTATTTATTTAAATTTAACCACAGAGGGACAGAGTGAGAGAGAGAGGGAAAGTAAGAAAGCAAGCCACCAGGTCTGGGACTCGAACCACGGTTGACCATGTGGGAGTCCAGTGTCCTAAACCACCATGCCACCTGCCAGCCCCTAAATAAAATAATTCTTTAAAAACAAACAAACAAACAAACAAAAAAACTAGATTGCTTAAAATTATTTCAAGTTGGCCCAGGGTTTAGAGAAGACTTTTCTAAAGAAGTTATTTTCTCCCAGTTTTAGAAGACAGAAATCCAAAATTAAAGTGTCAACAGAGCAATGCTCTTTTTGAGATTCTGAGTAGAATCCTCCTTTAGTCTCTTCATAGCTTCTGAGGGTAGCCAGTAACCCCTGATGCTTCTTGGCTTTCAGCTGAGGAACTTCAATCTGTCTTCACACAGCACTGTTCCCTTGTATCTTCCATTGCCTTTCTTTTTTTTTTTTTTTTTTTTTCAATTTGCCAGAGGATGCATAAGCTTGTGACAGAAAGAAAGGAAGAGAAAGGGAGAGAGGGAGAAAACACCCCAATGGGGCATGGTTATGTCACAATATCTTCTCCTCCATTTCTATATCTCATTGGGATTTAGGATATGAATGCACATGTGCCCATGTTGTTTCTCAAGCCACTGGTGCCAGGTCTCTAACTTCAAGGTTAGCCATGTGGGATCTGGTTCTCTTGACCATTATGCTGCAGGCCCAGCCACAGCCTTAAAGACACCAGTCATATACTCACCATGTGAGTGGGGTGACTCACCAGTGTGACTTCAACTTAACCAATTACGTCTTCAACTATATTATTTCCAAATAAGCTCACACCCAGAGGTACTGGAGGTCAGAACTTCAATATATCTTTTTAGGAGATACAACTCAATCCATAAAAGATAGAGGTAAAAACATATCATGTGTTGACCATTGGTCAGGCATTGTACCATGTATGCAGGATAGCCTGATCAGCAGATTAGGTAAACCTCTGGGTCTTACAGACTTCACAGCCTATTAAGTAAGCAAGACTTTGCTACAATTATTATAAAGAATCTGTTTATAGGGAACCAGCAGTTAGCGTAATGGCTATGTCGCTGTACTCCCATGTAGTCTACTGCGGTTCGCGTCCCGGACCCAGTGATTTAAAAACTCACTCCGGGCGCGTGTGCGTGCGTGCCCAAGATCCCAAAAGGAGAATGGAGGAGAAGTGATTGCGGCATGACCATCCCCCCTGGGGGGTGATTTCTCACTTTCTGTATCTCTGTCTCTCTCTGTCTGTCTGGCGAGTGCACGCACCCTATAGCGAAAACCTCTCCAAAAAAAAAAAAAAAAAAAAAGAATCTGTTTATAAAAGTATGGTTCTTTCTAGGAGAAGCATAAGATGCTCTGGGAATGTAAAGAAGGGATTCTAACTTGACCGAGGGTCTGGAGAAGACTTCTCTGAAAAGTTGCCATTTAAGATGAACCCAGAAGACCAAATGACATTAGATACACAAAAAGGGAGAAATGAGCACGCCCCCACCCCCACCCCCCAGAGAGAAAGTATGTTGGAAAAAAAAACTGGAAATTAGAAAGAATATCATGTTCCAATAGTTGGTTTTTGTGTTAAGAGTATGAAAGAAAAGCATTATGGAGTGTGGGCAGAGAAGGTGACAAGAGTCGGATTAAGTACAGATTTGTAGGCCTGGCTTGGATTTCAAAACACACCTTAAGGACAAAATAAAGCCACTGAGAGAGGTTTTATCCAGAGGTCGATATGACTAGAAATGCATTTACAAGGATTCCCTGTTCTGTAGAAAAGAAATTAAAAGTAGATGAAATAAACTGGAAGGAAGACAATCAGGATGTCAATTGGATTTTAGTGGTAGTGATAGAAAGAACTGAGGCTAAGACTGAGAAATATGTTGTATGTCGACTCAGTAAAAATTTAGGTCCAGTATGAAGATGAGAAAGAAAGTGTTATCAAACAAAACTTTCAAAGTTCCAGGGTGAGCCACTAGATGCATAAAAGTATTCTTTTTTTTTTTTTAACTGACTTATGGACTGCTAGTGGATATATGGTTTGGGGTGTGGGATGCACCAAGAGCTCCATTTGTGACATATTGAGTTTTGAAAGTCTTATATCAAGCCAGTAGTTAGATATAAGACCCTACAGCTGGAAGTGAGCTGGATGCATAAATTTTTGAGCCATCAGCATATATATGGTGACTTCGAGAATGAATGAATTATCTAGGCAAGGAAGACAGAATTAGAAGAGCTAAAATTGAGCCCTGAGGAACTCCATCATTAAAAGGTCAGGCACAGAGAAAGTACTGGAAAAGGAGACTGAAGGAAGCTGACATTTTTGCTGACAGACATAACTCCAGCAATAGGGTTGGGGGTGGGGATCAATGGCAGACACTGGATGCAAAACCAAAGGGCAAAGCTGAGAGAAAGTTAAATTCAGAACAGATCGGCAAGTTGGTTAGTTTGGTTGAAGAATAGCGTGCAGGAATTAATGTAGTAAGAGGGACATCATTTAAAGTAGGATAGAGTTCAGATCAAGGAAAGCATCTGTTCAAATATTTGATTTTTTTAAAAAAGTCTAATTGGTATAATTGAAAGAAAATCACTTTAGAACAGAGTGTTAAATGAACTATTCTGCAATAAATCCTCATTGGGAGGAATTTTTTTTTAGTAAAGAAAATAGTATATTTTCTTTCAATATGGTAAAACTCAATCCTACTTTTGTTATCTTTTAGGGATACATTTCCCAAGCCTTGATCCTGTGTAAATGACTGGTTTCTACCCATTCACAATGGATGTAAAAATGATAGCTTTTTGTCTCCCAATTGTGTATCAACCTTTTATTGAAAGGCCATCTTAGATAAAAACCCAGTTAAAGAATTAAAAAACAAACAAACAAACAAACAAAAACCTCACAAATGTTGCAATCAACCAGAGGTTTAATTTCTGGCAGTAACACACATTTTCTAATTCCCTAAGGTGTGGTTTTCTGATTCCATTGAGCCAGTGTCAGACACCACAGAAATCAGTCAAGAGTTGGAATTGACTCAGTACCCAGCACAGTGACTGGAGACATTAGTGACAGTGGCAACCTAATTGTAATGTAATTCCAGTAATATACGCAGTTAGCACCGAGCACAATTTAGGGTTCCCTGCCTAGAGTTTCAGGAAAGCCATGCTGTTATTGTAATGAACCCACTGCTTTGCTGCTCCAGTTTTAGTCCTTAGTTTTATTACTCAGGAAGAGTTCCCTGGTTGTTTCTAAAACTTCTCTGAAAGAAAGAATGGTAATGACTCTGCAGACCACTCTCAAATTACTTAGAAAGACTTTATAAATGTTAGCTGTTACTAGCTATTTCTTACCTCATTACTATGCTTTTTCAATGAGTTATAGAATTTAACCTGCTCAGCAATCCTGTAGGGGTAGGCACTGCTGTTAACTCCAGGTTTAAATAGCTGGATCAAAGTCATGCAACTAGTAAGTGGAGAGGCCAGGATTCAGTCCTGCACCGGTGACTCCAAAGCCTAAGTTATTGTTAATATCTGCAGGCTTACATTCACTGGTAGTTGCATGCTAATTTGCCTCCTCAATTAGAGCATACGTTGTTTTCAGGAGGTCTGCTTTTCTTAGATACTTGGTAGATTTACCAGATAATTAATGTGTAGTTAAAAAAATAAATAAAAAAGAGAAAAGTAAGAAAAAATGAAAGGAAAGAGAGAAGATCATTACAGCAAAAAAGAGAATGCTGAGCTTACAGTGAGATATTTTTATCAAGAGTTTTTTTGTTTGTTTGTTTGTTTGTTTTTTTTTAAGAAATCAAAATAAAGGATTGACTGACAGAGTTTTTTGCTTGTTTGTTTGGTTTTCCTGGTGTTTTGTTTGTTTATTCATCTGACAGATTTGTATGATTACTAGGAGAAAAACGATGGTGGTATTGCTTTTCAACACCTGAGGTCTTAAAATACTGATCTAGACTAATTCTGGCATATTCATCTAGTGTAAGATGCTGTGTGATATGAAATATATAGCATTGATGTAAATTTTTGTTTCATTATTCTTAGCTTTGCAAACATCCATAAATGACTTAAACTGAATCCAAATTGAAATTCTATAAAATGGCTATAATATACACTTTATAAAGTTTTGGTGAGGATTCTATCTTAAGAAGTTTTGGTGAGGTTACTCCAAGAAGGTAAATGAATTGTGTTTTTCACTCTAGGAGAGCCCTCAATCGTTCTCTGTCCATCTTTGTTCAGCTGGGGCCATGTGCAATTTCCTGTTCACCCATGTGGAAAGAAATTGAGGCCATGTGTTAAAGACCAAAACCAACTTGCTATCCAAGATGAGTGACTATCCTGGAAGAAGATCTCCAGTTTTTGAGCATTCAGAAGACTAAAGTCCCAGCCAGCATCTTGACTACAACCTCATGAGAGACCCTGAGTTAGACTTGCCCTTTAAATGACTTCCAAATTCCAAACCCACAGAAACCATGATTATTATTTTGTTTTAAACCTCTGTGTTTCAGAGGCTTTTTCTTCTTCTTTCCTTCCTTTTTTCATTCCTTCTTTCCTTCCTTCCTTCTTTCCTTCCTTCCTTCCTTCCTTCCTTCCTTCCTTCCTTCCTTCTTTCCTTTCTCTCTCTCTCTCTCTCTGTCTCTTTCTCTCTTTTTACTTATTTACATTTTTGCCATAGGGTGCTTGAACTTTCCAGAGAGAGACAGGGAGAGACAGACAGAGGGAAATTACCCCCCTCACCGCCAAGGGGATGGCCACACCACAATCCCTTCTCCTCCATTTTCCTCTTGAGACTTGGGCATGCACGCACATGTACCTGGCATGATTTTTAAGCCAACAATTTCAGGACTAAAACCACATTCAGCCATGTGGGAGTTCAGTGCCTTAACTACTAACACCGTCTGCTGGCCCTCAGGGTAATTTCTTACATACCTATTGCTAACTAATAATATTTACTAAGTAATGGTTCTAGAAATACAGAGTTAGAGGCAGACAGAGATGTAGATAAATATCAGTGGAAAATATGAAACAGAATTTGAACAACTTCCTACAGAGCAAGCAATCTAAGAGAAAGAAAGTAGAAACCACAGTAACTATTTTGACCTAGTCTTAGAAATCACACCATATTACTTCTATTGACCCTACAGGCCAGTCCCATTACAGGCTGGGAGGAGACTGTGGAAGAACATTAGGGTCATTGACAGTCATCTGTAGGCTGACTACCACAATACGGGTCAGCCCAGGAAAAAAGAGGAAATGTAGGAAATGATAGGGGGAAGAGTAGACAGTGGCACAGTGAGAATGCAACAGTCCCCACACGGGAAAGTCCTGGTTTGTGCTCTGATGCCTCCCTGTACATGACTGTGATCCAGGCAGCTGAGACTGATGGTGGATCACAGGGTAAAAACCCTGTTAAGTGCTGTCTCTGTTTCCTTCTCTCTCTGTCGGTCTCTGTGTTTCTCTTTTTCATGAAGTAAATAAATAAGTAAATAAAATAAATATTAAAATAGGTGGCTAAATATAGGAAATTTGTTCCTTTAGTAATGGAAGACATAAGCCCTGAAAGGAAAGAAGACAACCCACTTTAGCAGAAACGGCAAGAAGTCACTGCTACCTACCTTTAGGCTGGAGAGACAAAGGGAGGAAATGATGTTATGGAGGCTTGGGTCCAATGACAAAGCTGGAACTATAGTTCAATCTAGGGAGATCAGGAGACACAGGGGAGTTATAGCTGCTACTGGAATTGTTGCCAAAGGCAGAAGAATAGGAGAAAGTACCTTATTCTCTCTTCCTTCATCCTTATAGTCGTCCTGTCTGTCTAGCTGAACCAGTGAGAATCGATTTGATGCAGGACCCTTGCATCATTCAAGGCTCAGCTCATCTAATAGTACAGAACAGAGCAGGGGAAGTTGGAAAATAAAAGGTAAAATAGGTTCAGGACTGGTACTGGGTAAAACTAGAGAATAAAAAATAGTGTATCCATTCTCTTTTGAAAGGAGACGCAAAAGCAAGCTGTTAATATGCCATTTTGTCTAATAGAACTCTCATTACCAAGACCATTTTCTGAGAGCCCCAACAGTTAGACTATTTGTCGAAAAGGATTCTGAGGTTTCAAACTAACTTAACAGAAAACTAGGTATGAATATGCATAAGCCTAGGCAGGAAGCGAGGATGCTGAGGTATCTAAATTATAACCCTACCCCTACCACGTGTATCTCTTTCTCCTCTTAGCTTCTTTTTATATTCATAGCATGTATCATTTCCTGACAAGAAATAATTATGTGTTTATTGGTTGATTGTCTATACCATGAGGAAGGCTGTCATTTTTGCCACTGTATTTCTAGGACCAAATAGCATCTGAAAAACAGATAATGCTTGATAAATATTACGTTATTCACTCATTCAACAAATAATTGCCATTTCTAAAATAGAAATGTGCAGACTGACAGGCTAGCCTTAACCAAAGACTGATGGGAACAAAAAATACAAAAATCTCAGCTTCCTTTACCGCAGAGGGGATGACTTTGAGGCTTCCTTTACATCTGTAAGATGAAGCTACTTTTTGAGGACTTTCCCTGAGACCACATCCCTGACTGACCTCCTCCTTTTTCTGTCCTGTTTGTTTCTTCTGGTCTCTTACTGAGTTCCTCTAGGAACACTCCTTTCAATGAATCATTTGCACATAAATCCTTGTCTTGGATTGTGCCCTCTACTCTGGTGACTCACAGATAAGAAAACCACAGCAAGGCAAAATAAACTATGTTTACTAATACTTACCTCAGCATGCCTGAGTCAATTAAGAGAGATCAAATAAGATAACCTTTGCATAAAACGGGAGTATTCCAAATGAGAACTAATTTTGTTAACAGCTCCTCAACGTGCTACGCTTAACAAAGTGTTTTAATTTATAGGATCTCACTTGACCATCCCAAGACTCCTGTGAAATCAAGACCATGTTGTATCTTCATACCCATTTTAGAGTTAAGAGTAATAAAGTTCAGAGGAAGAGAAGTAACTTAGGTTCAGTACCAGTTCTGCTATTGATTTTGCTGACATCCTGCATTCCCAAGCCTTTTTCTCTCCATATATTAGTATATTTTTAGCTTTTACTCAAAGAAATCATGAACAGAAATCCATTAAAAAAAAAAAAAAACTATAAGATTACAAACTTAAACTTTAAGACTTCTCCAGGTGCTTAACCCCAATCTCTTCAGCTCCCACTCTAGAATGGACCCTAAAAGGCTCTGCCCAATTCCTAAGGTGCCCCCTAGACCCAGCTTGAAACCATCTCACTCCATCATCCTCAAGGAATAGCTCGGACAGGAGCCCTGTCATCTTACAACATAATCTAAAGGAGCTCAGCAGCTCAGGATGAAAAACTCAATCACTTTCATCCATCACTAGTGAAAGGCAGAAAAACAATTGGATGGGTGTCCTGAGCACCGTGGTGTCTGCCAACTCGCTATGTTAGATGCTATTACTAATGGAAGACCGAGAGAGTAAATGCCCTACTGTGTATAATATCAACCACATGAGTCTTGATAGATAAATGTAACTTTTATGAAGTTTATGAATTAGCCATCAGGGAAAGTCTCCGTTGTCCATGGACAGGTTTGCAATGCCACCCTGGATAGCTAGGCACTAAGATGAGTAAAGCAAACACCTATGCTCAAGGGAAAAGCTGCAGTTGATCTTTAATGCTCTGGTCAGAGGAGACCTTCAGTTCAAAGGATGAAGAATGAGGTTCTACAGCATTTATGGTTTCCCTTTGCCAGGTACTTTCTATCTGTTATTGCACGCGAGGCCTTCATTGATCTTTTCTCCCAGATGTTATTTATTTTTGCCTTATAGCCTTAGCAAAGGAGGAAGATGAAGGGTCCAGGTACTTTGTCATTCTCCAATACTTCTGAATGGTGTAGCACTTTCTAAACAAGAAAACCAATAGTTATTTTCCTCAGTGCTGCCTGTTACGTTTTGTTGCCCTTGGGAATGCAAGAGATACCTGCTGGGTGGAAATTGGGCAGGGCTAGAATTAAGAATATACCTGAATTATTTTTTCTTTCCCTTTCTTTGGAGTCTGCACTTTTTAGCAGCACTGAACTATTCACAGCTTCTCAAAATACAGTATGCCCCACCTTCAAGACTGTTTTCTTACTTTTTCCCTCTTTCTCCTTTCCTGCTCAATTTCTTCAATCACTGGGACAGGCATCTTTCTAGTAGGACAACTGATGATGAAGTGCCTTTGGCATTAAAAAGGCCTGTATTTCAATCCCAGTTCTATCACTTTTCAGCTGTGTGGCAGGGTGACAGGTTCATAACTTCTCTGGTTCTTGGTGTCCCCTCCACTGGATAACAATAATACTATTCACTTTCTAAGACTGTTGTGAGTGATAATTCATATAAAGAACTTAGTACATTGTAAACACTCAGTAAGTCTGTAAAGAAAGTAATCACTATTACTGACATGTAATTAATAGTAGTAACTCAAAGATATTTTCCCATAGGGTGCCTTCCCTGATCTTACAATAATATAATTTAGATGTCTTTCTCTAGGTAGTATTGGTAGCTTGTATTTACCCTTATTACAGAATTATGATAGTTGATTTTTTTAGAGATTTTTTTGTTTTAGGGCACATGCGCTCGCCAGAGAGAGAGAGAGACAGAGAGACAGAAAGCGAGAAATCAACCCCTAGGGGGCAATGGCCATGCTGCAATCCCCTCTCCTCCATTCTCCTCTCAGGATCTTGGGCACACATGCACACACACCTGGCATGAGTTTAAGCCAATGTGTCTGGCACTTGAACCGTGGTCGACTACATGGGAGTCCAGCAACATAGCCATTATGCCAACTGCTGGTCCCAGATAGTTGATTTTTACATCTCTCTCTTTTCCGCTAGATTTTAAGTTTTTAAAGGCAAAACGTAATATGATTTTATGTGCTCAACAGATAACAAAGTACCTGCAACAAGGTAAAATACATACTTAGTGCATTGTTTCAGTTTCCTTTGCTTTCTTCCAACACATCAATCATTTCGATAAGTGTTGAATCTCTTAACTGTGCTCCAAGCAGAGAAGTGTTGGAGGTGGCGTGGATTAGACATGGAGTTAAAAATTCATTGTCCAGGTGGAGAAAGAGATTTATAAGTCAGAAGCTTCACTTCAGTGTAGCACGTTCTATGACAGAATGATGTCCGGGGAACTATAGGAATACACCAAGAACTCTAATGCAGTTGAGAGCGAAAAGATAGAAAGGAAAGAATCATGAAGACTACCCAGTGGAAATGAAGCCAAGATGGACTTGCGGAAGGTGAGTAGTTTAAGCAAGGGGAGAACAGACATAGTGCTGATTCTTCAAGGCAGAGAAAATGGCCTTTACAGAGGGACTAGAAGTACCAAGCGGCCTAGTGAATTTAACTGCATATCACACAGTTCAATGTTCCCCATAATAAGTATCAAGGAGTGGTAGGAAATGAACCTTGAGAGGCAGGCAGAGGCCAGATTGTGGAGGACGTTGAGTGTCACCACGGTAAAATGCCGAAAGCCTGGGATGTACAATGAGATACATTTTTTTAAACAACTCAGCACACAGTCTTGACCAGTTCTTTAATGTAAGAGGATGACCTATATATTAAAATCCTCCCCTTAAAGTGGCATAGATGGTATTCAGCCGGGAGAGCAATTGAAGTGTTGGTATTCAAAGTGCAGTTCCCATCACAAAACACCTTACAGGTCGGAGCCACAAAGCAGAGGAAATAACAAAGTGCATGGATAGCAAATTGCCTCAGTAGGCAGAGAAAATGGAGCATGAAGTTAGAATTGTTGCTAACCTGTCACAAAGTACATGACTAGGAAGAAAACTTACCTACGGTGAGGTTGCAGGAGAATGTCAGCACAGAGTAATGAAAATGAAACTAGCATGGTCAAGCCTCACATCCCCATGAACCCGTAATTAAGGAAGCGTGAACTCCACAGTCTCTTTGTTTAATGCCTGGCATTCGTTTATAATTAGAGACGTGAACTGAATCCTCAGATCTAATTGCCATGATGGATATACTTATGGCAAGATTCTCCTCCATCTTGCCTCTTCCTGGAATATCTGTCATGAGTTTCTTAATGAGGATTCAAATGAACATTGAAAAATCCTCTCTCTGCTTGAAACTGTATGTTTAGTTTTCAAATTCTGTTCTGAAGCATTAGCAAATATTTATCCATTAAAATGTTGGTACTCTGATAACGAAAGGTCTTAGAAAGGCATACTGGCAGACTCAGTTATACATTATGCCTATTCATATTATTTTAAAATTAAACTAAAACTGGGTAACTGATAAAAATACCAGGCACTGGACTGCATGCATTTTTACTTCATTTGCTTTAGGATTACAGAAAAGTCAGGACTCAGATCTTAGTATCCCCAAGAATGCTGAAGTTCAGAGAAGTAACCCACAAAGCTAGACAGAGGTAGAGAAGTAACTTTGTTGTTGCTGTGCCTTAGCATTTTTTTTTTTTAAGAGAATTTTTGCTGTAGGGCCTGTGCACTTATCAGAGACACACAGAGAGAAAGTGAGAAACTATTCCCCAGGGAGAATGGCCATGCTATAATTCTTATATTCCATTCTTTTGGGATTTTGGGTAGGCACGTACACATGCCCAGCGTGAGTTTCAAGCCGTCAGCTCTGTGACTCAAACCACAGCTGACCATGTGGGAGTCCATCACCGTAACCACTATGCCATCTGCTGCCCCCCTAGGATGTGCATTTGGTCGTGTCTAGTGTTTGATGGTTGTAACAAGCAAGTAAGGGATAGAATACAGTGATCGGTGAGCCTTATTTTAAACACTTAGCAAGCACATACATACATGGAAACCCACAAAACCCAGATGTTGAATTTAGGCCTGATTCCAAAGCTGTGTTGCCATTATATAGCATTTGATGTTACTGGGACAGATCCGGAAGGTAAAACTGTGATAAGATGAGACTTTGGAGTAGTCCCCTTCTGTGGAGAGCTGTACCAAGAACATTTCCCCCAGAATGACTTTGAGATACTCTCCAGTTATCATGCATGTCTGAGAAGAAATCAGACTCCAGAGTTGGAAACCACTGGTTCACCTAAGCGACCACTATCTCTTACTCAGACCACTACAATTTCATGTACATGAGTTCCTTCAATTCACCCTTACTCTCCCATCCCAATACCTTCTTCACAGAAGCCACAAGGACTCCCTTAAACTATAAAACTAATCAAGTCAAACATTTATCATATTTGATTATTTTTAGTAGACTTTAATTTTTACTTAAAGATTTTCTTACAGATTTTGCCACAGGGTATGTGCGCTTCCTGGAAAGAGACAGAGGGAGAGGGAAAGTGAGAAATCACTCCCCGCCAGAGAGGATAGTTACAGCACAATCTCTTCTCCTACATTCTCTGCTAGGGATTTTGGGCACACACATGTGTCTGGCATGTTTTTCAAGCTAATGGGTCTGAGACTCAAAGCAAGCACTTCACCATGTGGGATCCAGTGCTTTAACCACCATGCCACCTGCTGGCCATAGACTTTATTTATTAGAGCAGTTTTCAGTTCATAGCAAAACTGAGCAGAAAGTTCAGAGAGCTTCCAGATGTCCCCTGCCCTCCCACTTATACAGTATCCCCCACTATTAACACCCCACACCCCAGTGGTATACTTGTTACAACTGTCGAACCTACATCGACATGTTATAATATTATCACTCAAACTCCATAGTGTGCATGAGGGTTCACTCTTGGTGGTGTACATTCTATGGGTTTCAACAAATACATAGTGGCATGTGTCCATCATTACAGTAACATACAGAGGAGTTTCATAGCCCTAAAATATTTCTATGTTCCCATCATTCATTACTCCATCTTCTCTAATCCCTGACAACCACCCATGTCTCACTATCTTCATAATTTACTCTTGCCTTTTCCAGATCATTGTCATCACATAGTATGTGTTTCCAGCCCATTGCTGCTTTATAGTTCTCAGCCCAAAGACCAGAACCCTTCATTAGCACAGTTCCTGAGGGTCTGCTATGACCTAGCAGTTGTCTCCCTCTTGACATTTTCATGCCAGCACCAATGCCTTCCTTTCTGTCTACTGGATGAACTTTGTTCCTGCCTACCAGAAAGTCCTTGCACCTGCTACTCTCTCTGTCTAGAAAGTGAAATTACACTCAGTATTCAAATGTAAATGAACTTGTCTCGTTCGCTCTGAAACTTTTTCTTACCTCTCAGCCTAGGTCAGTTCCTCTGATATTTGCTTTCATCGACTCTTGTCTCTCTTCCTCACTGAACTCACTTCAGTTTGTACTATTGTTTCACTAGCACATTGCATGATGGATGTGGCTCTCTGATTAAACCACGATTTCACATAGCAGGGATCTCTCCACCTAGCTTACTGCATCTCCAGCCTATCAGGAAATCTGGCTGATATTTTAGAATGAACAAATGAGCGAATGAGTTTTAAAAATAAGAAATCTATGTTTAGAAAAGGAGTTATAGGCCAATACCAAGTTCTTTGGAATCATATTTCAGTTGAATCATCTCTGGTGCTAACTGGCTATGTAAATGGATGCCAGTATTTATGAATTTATTTTATTCTACTACTAATAATTGAGCCACAGTTTTTCCTAGGTATTGGGCTGAACAGTAGAGATACAACAGTGCCCCACAGGATGCAGTCCCTGACTCACAGTTGTTTACACAGTGGTGATTGCAGATTATCTCTTCCTTGTTTTCAGGTGAAATTTTTATTGAGAAAATTGTATTAGGTCTTTGGGAAAGTCATGACATATTTTTTTAGACAAAAATGTGTCATGATGTTCTCGATGACCCAAGAGATAAACAACCATTGTAAAAGGATAATTGAAAAAGATCCTGTGTACACTTTTCCCAATAGTAATATACAAACTTATAGTATAATAAAACCATAGCCAGGACACTGACGTTGGCACTGGGTGCAATTTTTAAGCAAATAATTCCAAGAATGATTAACATTAAGAATGGAGAAGTTCAGACATTGAAAGAATTTGCAAAACAGCAAGAGCTGGGGTCGGCAGGCAGTGTGGTGGTTAAGGATTCTGGACACCCACATGGCTGTTTGTGGTTCTAGTCCCAGACCTGGTGGCTTGCTTTCTCACTCCCTGCCCCCGCTCCCTGCTCTGTCCATCTCTGGTCAAATTTAAATAAATAAAGTTAAATAAAATAATTCTATAAGGAAAAAAAACCAGCAAGAGCAAATAGACTAAGGTGTGACAAATTAATGAGTACAGAGCTAAATTCATGCTAATTCATGGTTTCTTTTATTAGGTGCATAAAAGTTTTGGAACTATTTCCAATACACAAGGGAGAGTCATTGTAGGTTTTTAAAAAGGAGAGAGGTAAGTGCGAGTGGATGAACATGCTGGGATTTCAACGGCAGCACGTGAGGTTCAGGAGATAAACAGAAAATAGGGAACTTGGATAAGCGAGCTTCAACCTACACTTACTTAAATGCTTTAGAAACATTTTGAGTACATTCTCAGTTATTTTCTATCATTCACTAATTCTTGAGCCCAATCATCCCAGGCATATAAAGGAAATCCCACAATCTCCCCAAAATAGAATATGAGAATGCTACTTTAGGATGTTCTCTTGGAAAAAAAGGGTTAAATATGTGTCCCAAAGTTCTGCCCTCTCATATTTTAAAAATCAATTGAGAATACCGGAACCAGCAGTTGGCATAAAGGTTATGTCACTGGACTCTCACATAAGTCAACTGTGGTTTGATCTATGTTGTTGACCATGGTTCAAGTCCCAGGCCTGGAGGCTTAAAACTCATGCCAGGCATGTGTGCGTGCAAGCCCAAAATCCCGAGAGAAGAATGGAGGAGAAGCAATTGTAGCATGGCCATTCTCCTGGGGGGTGATTCCTTGCTTTCTGTCTCTCTATCGCTCTCTCTGGTGAGCACATTCTCCCTATAACATAAATCTCTCAAAAAAATTGAGAATACTAGTAAGAAATAGAAATAAAATACTGATTCATGCTATAATATCAATGAACCATAAAAACATAAACATGATGTTTTGTGAAGAAAGAAAAAAAAGCCAAATACTCAAGAACACACATCATTCCATTTGTATGAAATGTCCACAAAAGGGAAATGTAAAGAGGTCATGTAAATTAGAGGTTGTTTAGGGTCTGAAGAGAGGAATGAAGATTAGTTAAATCAGCACAGGGGAGCACACAGGGATGATTAAAATCTAAAACTGCATCCGGCCACGGTAATGTGTGCTGGTTGATGAAGCTGCCTGACCTCGTATGCTGAGATCATGTAGGAGGTCAGGTTTCAGTGTCAGTCTACCCTAAAAGTCGGCTGTAGTAGCTAAGGTGCTTGGGTGGCTAAGGCAGAAGAATCACAACATAGACTTTTTGTTTTAAGTTGCCAGAGGATGTATATGCTCACCAAAGAGAGAGAAGGAGGTGGAGAAGAAGAGGGGGAAAGCACACCCTGATGGGATGTGCTCATGCAGCAATCCCTTCTCTGTTGCTCCATCCTGTCAGTAGTTGTGGCTTACCTACTTGCTCATAATTTTTAAAAAGAATTACTGAATTTTATTTATTTATTTACTTATTTATTATTTTTTAATTTGATCAGTGAGAGACAAAAAGAAAGGGAAAGTAAGAAAGCAAGCTGCCAGATCCAGGACTCGAACTGCAGTGGACCATGTGGGAGTTTAGCACCTTAACTGCCACGCCACCTGCTGGCCCCAGGCCATATATTTTTAAAGCTGCCTCAGCAGGGATTCCAGTGATACTGAGTCATGTAAGATTCAACTCCCTTAAACACTAAGCTGTGGGTCTGGCCTGAGATATGAAACATTATTGTTTTGCACTCCTTACACACAAAAAAATGGAAAGATTGTTTCTGCTTGCCTTAAGATGTGTCAACTCCATTTTTAATTCTTTTATGAAGTAATTTGTTTCTTCTCATGATTCTAGCAAATGATTATTCTGTTTGAACTGCTTTTCTTGGGCAATTTTTGAAAAATAGATTTTCTGTTGTTTATCCATTGACTTTTTAATTCCTAGGTTCTTGACAATATGGACTTCATATATGCTAAAGGTTTAAAAATACCAGATGAGACAAACAGAAATTCTCTGCTTGCTGAGTTTGAACAAAATCTGATAGAGGTAGGTGCATGGTTAATAATTTTTTTTTTCTACTAGGTAGAAGTAAATGATTTTCACTCAATGTGCGTTCAAAAGCATTTGAAGCAGATGTCGCATGGCCTCTGCTTCTGTTTCTCAAGTCTGATGAGTAAATGGGCACAAAGCATCAGGATAATACTCTCAGGCCCCATAAATACCTGCTATAACCACTCAACTCTACTGATAACCAGCCTTTCCAAAGAGAGTTAAGAATAAAATTCAGAGGAACAACAGGATCCTGTAAACTAGAGGTTTTCAAAGTCAGGTCTCCAGATGGGTTGTAGCAGCAGCAGCAGCATCTGGAAATGTATTAAAAGTGTAAATTCTTTAGTCACACTCAAGACTTACTGAATCAGAAACTCTGGGGATGAGAGCCAGAATTTGCATATTAATAAGCCTTGCAGGTGATATTGATCCATGCTAAAGTTTGAGAACTACCACTGTGAAAACAAGAACACAAGTATGGGTGTCGGCAGACCTGGGCACAATCCATAGCTCTGGACAAACATCATGAGCGAGACTGGGATGTAATATGTGGATGGATAGTGCACAGTGGTAAAATGCAACATTTCATGAGACTGACTCACGTGGGAGGGTTCCAGGTTCATACTAGGACTTACGTAAGCTAGGCACAGATGTGCCCATGATCCAGAGCTGGCTAAAGCTGGAGTGGATCATGGCGTCAAGACCCCGTTTGGGGGAACCAGCAGTTAGCGTAATGGCTATGTTGCTGGACTTCCCCGTAGTCGACCGCGGTTCGCGTCCCGGACCCGGTGGCTTAAAACTCACGCCGGGCGCGTGTGCGTGCGTGCCCAAGATCCCGAGAGGAGAATGGAGGAGAAGGGATTGCAGCGTGACCATCCCCCCTGGGGGGTGATTTCTCGCTTTCTGTCTCTATGTCTCTCTCTCTGTCTGTCTGGCAAGTGCATGCGCCCTATAGCAAAAACCTCTCAAAAAAAAAAAAAAAAAAAAAAAAAAAAAAAAAAGACCCCGTTCGGAATGCTATATTTCTAGTGCTCTCACTCATAGAATAAATTAATAAATAAACTTTAAATCTGTAAATTTGAGTGCAATATATTTCACTTCTGAGTCTCAATTTCTTTGTACATGGTGATAACAGATAACAGATCCTACTTTAGCTTCCTATTGCTGACATAACATTACCACAAATCAGCAATTTAAACAACACAAACTGCTTTTCTCTGTTTCCACAGGACAGAAATAGAGGCAAAAAGTGGCTGACCTGGTGTCTCTGCTCAGAATCTCACAGGACCAAAGTTACGGTGTCCTTATTTGGAGGCCGTTAGGGAAGAGCATACTTTTAAGCTTATTTGGGTTATTGACAGATCTTAATCCCTTGTGATTGCTGGACCGAGGTCTCTGATACCCTCCATCTTAAAATCTTTCTCATGTTTTGAAACTCTCTGGATTCTTCTCTGCCTTCCTCCTCTGTCACAAGCCAGAGAATGTTCTCTGCTGTCAAATGATAATGTGATTACACTGAGACCACACCAATCATCCAGAACCATCTTCCTGTTTTTTAGAACAACTTAGTAACCATAATTACATATTCACATTCTCTCCCCATGTAAGATAACATATTTGCAAGCATAGTATCCCTTCAAAATCTCAGTGTGCAATTCTCTTGGAGGTCATAACTCGACCTACCACAGAACTCAGTTTGTGGATCTCAAGAGAACACCATATAGACATATGGATGCACTGGATCTATCACTGGCATAGGGAATCTGGTGAAGCATCAATTTAAATGATTCCTCAAGAAAAGCAGTGACAAACTGAGAGTTGTCTTTTCTTCAAGTATTACAAATTAAACCTCTTCAGGTTTTAATTCTCCCAGTTTTTGAAGGGCTAGAATCATTTATCTCTGAGAGTGTAGGCTAATGTAGATATTGCTAGGGCCAACGTGGCTGGGTAAAATATAGTACCATAGCAAAGGATAAAGTTTACTGTCAGATTGAAGATAAATATCCTGGATAATGCCGGGGTGGGGGGTTGAAAAGACCCAGAATTGGCTTTCTCTAGTTTGAAGGTTAAATTCTCATTGGTCATTAATGAGAGGTAATTTGTACTACCCAAGCTCACATAAAACTTTAGATATGCCCAAGGAACAATATACTCATAGTTAAATATTTACTCTAGTCTTCTTCTAATACTGCACAACATATTTAATCAATATAATATATACACATGGAAAAAGATTTGAATGATGGGATAAAGGACATATTTTATTTTATTTTATTTTATTTTATTTTATTTTATTTATTTTTGGAGAGGTTTTTGGCACGTGCGCTTGCCGGACAGAGAGGGACAGAGAGACAGAAAGCGAGAAATCACCCCCCAGGGGGGATGGGCACGCCACAATCCCTTCTCCTCCATTCTCCTCTCGGGATCTTGGGCACGCACACACACGTGCCCGGCGTGAGTTTTAAGCCACCGGGTCCGGGACTTGAACCGCGGTCGACAACATGGGAGTCCAGCGACATAGCCATTACGCTAACTGCTGGTCCCGAGGACATATTTTAAAATATAAAATGTTCTCTTTTTTCTCAGTCTACCATGTCAATATAACCATTCCCTAGAGGGAACTAATTTAAATTTTCATAATTTCTTCTTGGGCTGGCCCCATAATCTAGTGATTAGAGGAGCCGGATTCGACATGGCTGCCCAAGGTTCCAATGTCAGCCCTGGAGGCTAGAAAACATAGCGGAGAGTATGTGGGTGTATGCCCCAATTCTTTACAGGATGGAGAAATGAAGACGTGACTGTAGCATGATCACCCATATTGAGGAGTGCTTTCTCCTTTCTGTTTCTCTGTCTCTCTTTAGCAAGTGTACATATCCTCTTGTGATTTGAAAAACAGCAACAAAAGAACTATTTATTCTGGATGTTAATATCTTTAAAATTCTTTCTTCTTCTTTTTATTTACTTTTTTATTTTTTTAGTTTGCTATAGAACATGTGCATTCACTGGAGAGAGAGGGAGAGAGGGAGAGAGATAGAGAAAAAGAGGGAGAAAGCAATCTCCAGAGCAATGATCATGCTGCAATCCCTCCTCTGCTCTCTTCTCAGGATTTTGGGCATAAACTCACACATACCTAGTGTTTTTGTTTGTTTTTTTTTTTGTTTTGTTTTTAAGCTGTCAGGTCTGGGACTCAAACTATACAGTTGGCCACATGGAATCCAGCCACCCTAACCACCACCCCACCTGAATGGCCATATTTTCTTCTCCTTATTCATGATAATGTGTGCATGTGTGAGAGAAAGAGAGAGAGAAATGAGTACGCTCCACAGCAGCTAGTCACGCCATGATCCCCTTCCCTTCAGTCTTCCAGACAGTTGGATCTTAGGCACTCCTGCACACGCCCTACATATTTCAAGCTGACTGGACTGGGGATTCCTAGCAGGGTTGCCATGTGGGATCTGACTTCTCTTGAACAGTGCATTGCCACTGCACTAGAGAGTTAGTTCTGGAAGTTTCTTTTTAAGACCCAAAGTCAGATACTTTTACCATCTAAGGATTAATTTATTTACTAGGATAATAAGAGCACCATACAACCCAAATCCTTTTAAATTCTCTTATACAGCTTACAATTGTTTCAAACACATATTTATAAAACACACTGCCAGTAAAATGAACGGGTCTTTCTAATTTTCCCCTAATACAAAAACCACAAAATCATAAATTGCCTCTACATTCTATTATAGGCTATCTTCCATTTGAAAAGTTTCATAGAGAACATTTTCTTTTCATGAATGTGTATGTTTCATGTGATATAGGCCAAACTGCACAAACACATATCCAGAAAAAAATTCGACTTTGAAGCAAATGTTGAAGGAGAACTTAACTTTGAAGCCATGTTATTTTCCCACAATTCTACTTCAGTATGCTCTTATGATCTGAGCATGTGTATTCCTCTGTTCCTGATGCTGTGAAACTTGTAGTTTTAACAAGTATTTTGTTGAGCAACTACTATATACTACAGACTTTTCTAGGCATAAAGACAGCCGTGAAGGAAACAGACAAATCTTTGAGCTCATGAAGTTTATATTCAGCATCTAAATATATCACAGTAAGGTTGGACATAGAAAATTAAAGCCTTTTGGATTTGTCTACATCCCAATATTTTATCCAGTTTGAATCCTGACACCCCTTTTTGGGTTTCCATAAGCGAAGTCATTAATCTTCCTGAGCTCTTAATCCTCTGACTGGGAGGATTCTAGGACTATCTTCTTCATTCAGGTATGCATCCTAAATATAGGAAATAATACTTAAAGTTGAACCTCAAGTGTTTTAGAAAAAAGTGCAAATTTAAAAAAAAAGTAATCTAAGCAAAAGAATACTATGTCAAAAAACTAAATGCATATATACTAAGAAAAAAGGTTGACTTTTCACATAGATTGACATGAATTGACCTTAAGGATATGATTCAAGTTACTACTAAGGAGGCCGGTAAGGTAGTAAATCATTTACAGACCATTTCCCATATCGATACAGCATGATTAGTGCAAGGGGATATACCCACAGGTCAGGTTTTGGAGTGGATATTGGTGGTTCAATTGGACTACTCAAGGCAGGTTGCATGTAGCAAGATACCATTTTTATATTCTCTACTCTGTGTGTTTTGTTTTGTTTTGTTTTGTTTTAAGATTTTTGCCATAGGGCACATGTCATGTGTCTCTGGAGAGAGAGAGAGAGAGAGGGAAAATGAAAGATTAACCCCCAAGGGGGATGGCCACACCGCAATCCCTTCTCCTCTATTTTCCTCCAGGGATTTTGGGCAAGCATACACATGTGCCCAGAGTGATTTTCAAGCCACTGGGTCCAGGACTTGAACATGGTCAACCATATGAGAATCCAGCATCTTAACCACCATGCCACCCTGGCCCCTCTCTACTCTAGTATTTAAACAAAAGATATTTAGAGGAGAGTGTATGATTTGCAAATCCAAGTCAATGTGTTTGCCTGCTCCCTGGGTACTGCTGCTGGATCAACACCAATCATTACAGTTAGTGAATCATGTTATTGCACTCATATTGCTGTGCCTGTTGGGTATCTGATATGGAAGAAAGAATGGACTGCAAAACCCTAGCTCTCTTGGTGCCCTGGATAGATGAATCTGAAACCAGAGTGGTCTACACAATGTATTCTGGATTATTCTGCCTTTCCTTACTCAGTGCATGTCTTATTTTATAGAGATCCAGAGAGACTCTCATAGGAAGACCCCACAGAAAGACAGACATCTGGGACTTGATGCTAGACAGCCACAGCTCTCAGCTTTCTTAGAAGATGTCACCAAAAGAATAGAAAAAGAGGTGTTTGCCGAGAAGCACCTTTTATTATTGATGAGTCCTATTGTTCATATGCATTAAAGTGTTTGTAACTGCATTTTCATTATCTGTGCTTATTTACTGTTCTTATACTGGTGCATTCTCAGGATACCTAGGAAGGTCAAGACAGACAATTTGGAGACCTGATCCTGTGAAATAAAGATAATGTACTATTGGCTTTTCAGAAATGGTAAAGTGCAAATCCTTCACTTACTCTCTGTCCTCTTTTCAGTTTGCATTTAATATCAGAGAAGCATCCCATCAGAGCTTAAGATCCATATTGGTGATTGCACAGTTACACTGTGTGCTCTGCTGTTTCTTGATTATAATTGAGTCACTTACACAAATCTGAGTAAAGGCAGGAAATCAACCATTTATGATGAATAATTCCTGCAAATTGGATGCAAGGCTACATTTTATAAATGCAGATTAGGTAATAGTTCAGATTCTTGAGGAGAACCCTACAGTTAGGTGTATTATATGGTCCCACTCAATAACACATTCATTACACACAGTTAGAGTGAATGCATGTCCCAGTTTTGATGTGGGGCAGTTTTGGTTTACACCTGTTGCCCTGCTGTCCCACTTAGTACTTACCCTAGACAAAAGCATCTCAGTTAGGAAGATAAATTACATGATTATCTTGTACCAAACACATATAATATACATACATGTCTCCAAAGGCAATGCAGTGTTTTATAAATTATGTAGGTTTTTAGAGTCAAGTGGCCCTGAGTTTAAACCTCAGCTGTCATTTATTAGCTTGATAATTTTTTTGATGCTAGAGGGTGCATGTGAGAGACAGGGAGGGAGAAACAGACAGGGAGAGGGAGAAGGGGAGATGGAGGGCGGGGAGAGAGAGAGAGAGAGAGAGAGAGAGAGAGAGAGAGAGAGAGAGAGAGCACTCTCTAAAGGGGTTTGGTCATGTTGCAATCCTTTATCCTATTATTCCTCATTCTGTCAGGATCCTGGACATGGGTGCACTTGCCCAAGCGTGTAAGCCCCTCCAGAGACAAGAAGCAATCTCTGGTCAGTCACATGGGATCCAGCTTCTTCTGTGCTACAGGGTTGGCCCCAGTTATGTAATCCTGACAACATTTTTTAAAATTCTCTGGGATTTTGCTTCTTTATAAGTCAAATATAAAAAAATCTAGCTTTGATATCCTCATTGAGACTGTTGTGAAGATTAATTAAATCTTGCACACACAATACCTGAAATATTACCTTGTATCTGTGGCTTTTAGGTAATGTACCCACACAGGCAGATATAAAAATACAACACCAGTGCCCAGCAGGTGGCATTGTGGTTAAAGCACGGTCTTCCACATGGCTGACCATGGTTCAAGCCCTGGACCTGGTACTTGAAATCATCTGCCAGGCGCGTGTACATGCATGCCCAAAATCCCAGGAGGAGAAGAGAGGAGAAGAGACTACAGTGTGGCCATCCCACCTGTGGGTGATTTCTCACTTTCCCTTTCATAGTTTCTGTCTCTCTCTGGGGAACACATGCATCCCATGGCAGAAACCTAAAATAATGATCATGGTAATAATAATAATAATAATAATAATAATAATAATAATAAATTCCACTTTAGGATTTAATTTTAGGACCAGCAGTTAGAGTAATGGCTATATCGCTGGACTCCCATGTAGTCAACCGCGGTTCGAGTCCCGGACCCAGTGGCTTAAAACTCATGCTGGGCAAGTGTGCATGCATGCCCAAGATCCCAAGAGAAGAATGGAGGAGAAGGGATTGAGGCATAGCCATCCCCCTGGGGGATGATTTCTCACTTTCTGTCTCTCCATCTCTCTCTCTCTCTCTGTCTGGCAAGCGCACATGCCTTGTAGCAAAAACCTCTCAAAAAAAAAAAAAGGATATAACTTCAAAAAGAAATTCTACTTACTTATGTTTCAAGCAAACACAAGCTACATTCTGCCCCTCCCCTCTCAAAATAAATAAAAATCTGAATACTAGTTAGTTTATAAATAGCAAAGGATATAGGTATAAAATTAAATAAAGGGTAACAGGGGACTTTGGCTAACCAACCAATACAAAAGAGTTTGTTTCCTTAAAACCTTTTCTTGCTAACTCTATTCCCTTATAATTCCCGCTCTGCTATTCGTTTCCTTTTCCTTCTCTCTCCTTTCTATGAGCCTTGAAGGAGGCAAAGCATGACTGCTTCTCCACACCCCTGTGTCTGACATCTGTAGATGCATGAGCTGCTGCAATTAGAAATGTTCTCAGCCCTCTGTGACAGCAGGAGCCAGCCCCCTGGAGAGGAGGATGTGTATCCTCATGCCTTCAGTTTTCTCCTTTAATGATAAACAAAACTCAGCTTCACTGAAGGGAGGCTTGCAGTCATTTATTAGGCTTCAGAACCCAAGTCTATTAGCCCTTTGAAGCTCCATCCTCCCAGCAACTTTCTTCTGTTCTTCTGCAAAGTCAGTAGGCTCATCACCGTTTTTCATCTGAATACAACCTTTCAATTACTGTCCACAATGCAAATAACTGTACTCAAGCTTTTTTCTAATCTGAACATCTATGGATATAGTGAAATATCAAATACCCCTGTTGTTTTTTCTGTAATTAAACACTTGAAAAATAGTTTAATGTTGAGTATTTTATAATCATCCATAAATATGCCTTATCTACATATAGTATATGTATTTCTGGAGTGTGAGCCTATTGTAATTGTTATGAGTATATTTTGAAGAGTCTTCTATATAACTCCAGCCATGACTACTATTTATACAAAGTCTTCAAAGGAACCTAATTTTGTTACTGTAGTTTTGGGGTTAATATATTGGGAATAAATATTAAGTACACTTATTATATTCATTTCTAGATAAAATTAATAATTATTTTAATGACAGGAAAACGTCCTTTGAAAAACGTATGAGAAATTATATGCTTTATACATATATACATACACACCTATGTATATACACATACGAGTATCCATAGAATGAACCATACACTCTTTCATGCCACAAATCATTCTGCGATTTTTAATTGAACTTCCCCCTCCTTTTGTGCTATATAGAGGAAGATACTTAGAGCCATAGAATAAAATTCTGAGAAGGGAATTAAGAAGAAGAAGGACAAGGCTTAGAGCCTGGGGGCAAAAGTTTTAGCACTAATAAAAAGCTGCAGAGTGTTCAGGAGGTAGATGAGGGCAATTTGATCACACAACTGTTTACAATAAAATATTTGACACTGTCCTTGACTATTTATTTTCCCACAACTCCACAGCCAAACCATCATCAAATCTTGTCACATCTCCATGGAAAATTTATGTTAAGACCTTGAAGTTGCCAACGTGCCACATTTCCTAATTTACTTCCCTGCTTCTGTTCTTAACCTCCTATAGCCTACTTGCAACAGGGCGTTCAGAGTGATCCTTTTACAAACGCATCCTTGGAATGCTTCCATGGCTCCCTATCTCTCTCAGAGTAGCGGCCAAGGCTCTTACTATATGACCTCCAAATGAGATTGCCAGATTTAGCAAATAAAAATACATACGCTTAGTTCAACATATAGAATGCTTGTGCTGATCATCAGTGAAACTTCTCTTTTCCTTTATGCCTGATGTTACTTACTGGAATTTCCATTGCTTGCCCTGAAGGAGGCTGTAGGTGAACCATTTGGGGCTGAGGGACATGCTCAAATGTTACCTAACCAGAGAGCTTGTTTCTGACTAGCATTTGTCATAGCACTTATTACCACCTGACAGATAATAATACAAAAATTGAAATAACTCTCTTCATTAAAATGTGTAGCTTCCCCAAAGCAGAAAACTTGATTTCTTATGCCTTGTCACTAATACTTTGAATACTGCTTGTCACAGAATAGATGTCTAATAACTGTTAAGTGAACAAATGTTTTTGAAGAGACGAGAATTAACAACGGGAATATTAAGTTTCAGTTGCATTGCTAGAAAGAGGTAAACCTTCAATCAGAAGCCATTAAATCCAAAACAATGTAGATGTTTCTCAAAAACCAAAAATAGAACTGTTGTATAATCCAGCAACCCACTACTGGGCATATATCCAAAGGAAAGAAAATCAGTATGTCATGGAGACATCTGTAACACAGTGTTTATTTTGGCCATAATCAGAATAGCCAAAATAAGGTATCAACTTAGTGTCTATGAATAAGTAAGTGAATAAAGAAATGTGTAAGACACAAACATACCGAAGGAAATACTATTTTACCATTAAGAATAATAAAATTCTTCCGTTTGAAGTAAAATGGGACATTATGATAAGTGAAATAAGCTATGTATAGAAAGAGAAATACAGCATGTTTTTATTCATGGGAATTGAAAAAAAAATGACCTTATAGAAGCAGATAGTTAAAGACTATCAGATGTGGTAAAGGATGAGGGGTGAGGTGAGAGTGATGAGTAACAGAAACAAAAGTACAGACAGAAAAACTTTCTAATGTTATGAAATACAGTAGAGTGAATATAGTTAACATTTTAGCATGTATTTCAGAGTAAATAAAAAATTTAAAAATTTTAACCAGAGAGAACATGCTCTCATAGAGAGAGAGAAAGTGAGAAAGAACTCTTCCCCAATGTGGCATAGTCATACTGCAATCCCTTCTTCATCTCTCCCTCCTTTCAGGATTGTGGGCATGCACACACGTGTGCCTGGAGGTTTCTCAAGCCACTGGGTCCAAGATTTGAACCATGCTGTTGATCATGTGGGATCTACATGTCTTAACCACTAGCCCATGTGCTGACTTCATTAAAAAAAGAGGATTTTGAATGTTCCCAACAGAAAGTAAATACGTACAACAATTGGGATGATGGATGTATTAATTACCCTGGTTTAATTAGTATACATTGTATTCTTATACTAAAAAAATCACAATGTACCTCACAAATATGTACTGTTGCTATATATCAGTTTTTAAAAGGGGATCAAATGATCATACTAAGAATGCAAAAAAGCATTTAAAAAAATCAATATCCATTCATAATAAACATTCCTAGCAAACTAATAGAAGAACGAACACACAGAAGAATAACTATAATGAATATCACGTTCCTTTCTCTCATGACTAAAAAAAGATAACTTAAAACCAGCCTTTAAGTCACTATTTCACCTTTGTTGTTGTTTTAAGTAGAAGAAAAGGTTTCTTGCCTCTTCTGCCTAGGTATTTTTTCTCCTTGTTCATTATTCATGATAAAACATTATTTTTCTGGGATTTAAAAAAAAAACAACCCATGGATTGCATTTTCTATTCTTATTCCTCGTACATGATGCTATTTACTTTATGGGCCTCAATTTCCTGATAATTAAAATGGATTAGGAAACAAGGAAGCAGTAATGATGGATATTGTATTTATGGTAACATTGGCAATTCTCTAAAATCCAATCATAGTGATTTACACTGTCTAACCTAATAATCATTTTCATACATTCTGTACTTCTCCTCTTTATCACCTGCCTGCTGCAAACTCATCAGAATTGGAATAAGGGGGAAAGAAAGAAAGAATTAAAGTAATTCTATAATCATAATTCCAGAAAACATGCTGTTTCACAAACTTCTAAAATAATTTTTATCTCAAAACATTCAAATATAAAAGTAGAATCTAAATTCTTCACTGGTCAAATGTGGAAACTTACCTCACTTTAATATCTCTGTGCTTTAGCTATAAAATAGAACATTACTTATAATCTATTAGGTGTTTCTCTACATACTAACCTCATGAAGGAGTTTAATTAAAGGTAAGGTAGTCTTTTTCCACCTTAACATATTTCTGAGTAAGGAATGTTGACTTTCCTTTGACGATATGAATGTGGTCAACACATGGTATTCTTTTTTTAAAAATAATTATTTACTTAATTTTATTTATTATTATTATTATTATTTTAATTTGACTAGAGAGAAATGGAGAGAAAGGGAAAGTGAGAAAGCAAGCCACCAGGTCTAGGACTCAAACTATGGTTGGCCATTTTTGGGAATCCAGAGCCTAGGCCACCATGCCACCTGCCAACCCCATTGTATTCTTTTATATTAACTAGTTTTTGAATAGCAATGTTTAAGAAAAAGAATTAATATTTTTTATTTTATTTAAAAAATTACTGAAGGGGGCCAAAGTGGGGCATGATGGTTGAGGCGCTAGACTCTTCTGGCCCACTGCAATTCGAGACCCCACACCAGGCAGCTTGCTTTCTCACTTTTCCTCTTTCTCTCCCTGTCTCTATCTGGTGAGCACATGTGCCCTATACCAAATTAAAAACTAATAATAATAAATAAATTTAAGTAATTCTTAAAAAGAAGTTACCGAAAAATTATTGAAGGACCATACATTACTCTCTATTCTCTAACCATGTCTATATTCTCTGGAGAGTTACAATTCAAGAAAGATACTATAAAAAGAATGCTCCTAAGAAACTATAAACCAGCTTATTAAAAATTCAATCCAGGGGCCAGCAAGTGGCGTGGTGGTTAAAGGTGCTGGATTCCCATATGGCCGACCATAGTTTGAGTCCTGGACTTGGTGGCTTGCTTTCTCTCTCCCCCTGCCCCTTGTCTCTCTCTCTCTCTCTCTCTCTCTCTCTCTCTCTCTCTCTCTCTCTCTCTCCATTTCTCTCTGATCAAACTTGAAAATAAAATAAAGTTAAATAAAATAATTCTTTAAAAAGTTTAACCCTGGGGCCAGGCAGTGGCAAAATGGTAATGTGACTAGATTCACAGGGGAAAGGGTCTGGGTTTGTGTTCTAGGACCTCCCTGAGCACACTGGGCATGCATATCCATGATCTAGACTTAATGAGATGAGGGTGGATCACAGAATGAAGACCCTACTGAGATTGCTTCTTTCTCTCTTTTCTTTTCCCCCGTCTCTCAGAAGAAATAAATAAATTTTGAAAGAATTTTTCAAGAATTTAAAAAATTTAATGTAACTACATCTTGATTCATAAATCACATCAACAGTCATCCTTACTCACAGCTTCCTAATTAATTTGGCTAACAGGAACTCCCATCAGTACCTGAGGATGTCACTGGGGACGGTGATGTGAGTCGTTCTCCCTATGAGATCACCTTAGGCTAGCTTTGTTCCCTAAGCTGGAACTACTGATTTCAAAGAGGTATCCCATACACCAGTATTTGTCAAACACTAAAGTTCATTCAAATCACCTTGGGGGTTTATGAAAATGTAATTCGAATTCTGTAAGTCTAGGGACGGGCTTGAGATTTTTTTCTTTTCTACTTATCTTCCAGGTAAAATCAATATTACTATTTTGTGGACCACATTTTTACTAGCAAGAGATTTTATGACTGTCTCCTGATTTTTGCTCTCTTTTGTCATGTCTTGTTGCCCAGGGATAGTAACATTATAGTTGCTAGTCACTTGTGGCATCTGTGTCCTTTACATCACAACCAGGCCTATTTAAACACTGAATTTGAAAGGAAACCCATTCTTCCTTATTTAGTGGATTGGCATCTTCTGATAGACATGTACTTGACACATAGTAGGAATTCAATAAATGTTCATGACATCAATTTCTATATAATACAATCAGACTGCGGAGGTGGAACTTTTCCTGTATATTTTGCTATTAAGGTGTGTATTAAATAGTGCATAACATCATTTGAAGGCATGAAAGTATGACTTGATCTGTAATAGTTAAATGATTAGCAGAGACATTAAAAAATTAGCTTTTCTTATTTTCTTATAATGGCACAGAAAACTGAAACCAAGGTAAAGAAGGTGGTTATATCATTGAAACTGTTTAATTTAAAGAGAATTTGACATTTTCCCTAGGCCTGTGAATCAAACAGTACCAAGTTACACCAGTTGGCATCAGACCAGCAACTTGGAAAACAATATAACATTACAGGAAGTAGTCATTATAAAACTTCTATAACATTCAAAACTAGCTGAACTGTAACATATGCTATCTAAGGGAATTCCTTTTTTCCAGAGTATGTATTTAATTAATGTTAACATTTATAAAATTTGAAAACGGAGAACACTTTACAAAGCATATGTATTATTAAGCAAGCTTAGGTATCCAAATTAGTTTCATCTACTAACAAATGTCTACTAATGACTTGGGTAAAGAAAGGCAGGATGGAAAGACAGCTGACTTAATTCATCAAGCTTATTGAAATTTAATTGTTTACCTATTATCTGCCATGCTTGTAACAGATTCTGTGTTTGAGTTGAATTTCACATGGTTGCTCATGAGTATGAGTCCTGTCTTTACCATATAACAATTAAGTGACAGTGGAACACCATAGTTAATGTGTTGAAGGTATTTTTTTTTTAAAAGCTAATATGTATAATAACACCTTGAACCATAGCATGTAAGGTAAAACTTAAGACTTTTATAAATACATAATATGTATGAGATGTTTTATGAATATGTCAAGGAGGATTTTATTTTAAATTTGCTATAGGGCATGTGTGCTCACTGAAGACAGAGAGAGAGAGAGGAGTAAGGGAGTGAGAAACCACCCCCCAGACAGGTGGCCATGCCACAATCCCTTCTCCTCCATTCTCCTCTTTAGATTTTGGGCACACATGCACATACATCTGATATGTTTTTCAAGCTGATGGGTCCAAGACTCAAACCACTGTTGGCTGTATGGGATCCATCTGCCTTTAACTACCATAATCCCCAGCAAAGGGATTACCAAGGAGGATTACAATGACATAGAAGCTTAAAAAAATTTTTATACTAACATACGTGTCTTGATTTTTATCAATTCCTGCTTTTTTACATAGAGAAGAGGAAGACAAGGAGAAATAGTTAAGAAATACATGGTTTTTTAAAGAATTATTTTATTTAACTTTATTTATTTTTTATTTATTTATTTATTCAAATCTGACCAGAGAGGGACAGAGCAAGAGAGAGAAAGAAAAAGAGAGAGACAAAGTAAGAAAGCCCAAGCTGATGGGCCCAAGACTCAAACCACTGTTGGCCATGTGGGAATCCAGCTCCCTTAACCATCATGTCACCTGCTGGCCCCAGATATATATGGATTTTTTAAATTAATTTTTTGTTTTTGTTGGGAGATTTTTGGTATAGGACACATGTGCTCGCCAAAGAGACAGAGAGAAACAGAGACAGAAAGCAAGAAATCATCCCCCAGAAGGGATGGTCATGCCGCAATCCCTTCTTCTCCAATCTGCTCTTGTGATTTTGGGCATGCACACACGTACCCACTGTGTTCAGGCTGCTGGGTGCGGGACCCAAACTGCGGTCGACTACACTGGAGTCCAGCAACATAACTATTATACCATCTACTGGCCCCAGAAATATATGATTTTTCAATGCATTCTCAGAATCTGTTTCACCCGATTTTTCAAATAGATTTTGCTTTTAGAAAAATTTTAGGTTGAGACCAGAATTGAGTAGAAATGTCAGAGAACGACAAGTTCCCATCTAACCACCACCCCTACACTTTCATAGCTTTTTCCACTATTAGCATGTTATACCTGAGTGGGTATTTGTTAAGACTGACAAACCTGCATTAGCACATTATTGTCACCCATAGTTGACATGAGTTCACTCTTGTAGATTCTATGCATTTCGACAAGTATATCAGGTCATCAGGAAAGTCATGACATGTTTTTCTATGCAAAAATATGTGTCATGGCTTTCCAGACGACCCAATATAATGGCATACACTCGCCATTATACTATCAAGCAGAGTAGTTCCATGGCCCTAACAATCATCTGTGTCTGCTTATTCAACACCCTTTCTGCTCTAACTCCCAGCAACTACCAATCTGTTGGCTGTCTCCATAGTTTTACCTTTGCAGGATGTTATATACTTGGAATCATACAGTACACAGGCTATTCAAATTGCCTTCTCACGTAGTAATATGCATATCCAGTTCAAGCATATCTTTCTGTGGCTTTACAGCTTATTTATTTTTAGCAGTCAATAATATTTCATTGTCTAATATGCGACAGTTTATTTATTTGCTTACTTGAAGTCACCTAAGTTCCTTGCAACTTTTGATAATTATGAAGAAAGCTACTTTAAACCTTCATGTGCAGCCTTTTTCGTAAACATGATTTTGACTCATTTGGTAAATACCAAGGAGCATGGCTGCTAAATTGTGTAGTAATAGTGTCCTTAGTTTTTTTGTTTGTTTGTTTGTTTGTTTTTGTTTTTTAGTTTTGTCAGAAACTACTAAAGTGTTTTTCAAACTGCCTATACTTGTTTGCATTGTCACCAGCAATGATGAGAGTTCCTGTAGTTCCACAAGCTCACCAGCATTTGCTGTTGTTAGTGTTTTGAAATTTTGACCATTTTGATAAGAGTATAGTGGTATCACATTGCTATTTGATTTGCAATTTCCTAGAGACTTATGATGTTGAACATTGTTTTTCTTTTTCCTTAAAGAATTATTTTATATAACTTTATTTATTTAAATTTGACCAGAAAGGGACACAGCGATAGAGAGAGAGAGAAAATGAGAAAGCTACCAAGTTCAGGATTCAAATCGCAGTCAGCCATGTGGTAGTCCAGCACCCTTCACCACCACCCCACCTGCCAGCCCCTGAACATCATTTTATATGCCATCAATCTTTGGTGAGGTTTTGGTTCAGGTCTTTTATCCATTTCTTAATCAAGTTGTTTGCTTTCTTTTTAAAAAAGAATTATTTTAATTTTATTATTATTTTTTTAAATTATTTTATTTAACTTTATTTATTTATTTATTTATTTCACATGAATTTTACTAGAGAGGGTCAGAGAGAAAGAGAGTGAGAGTGAGAGAGAGAAAGTGAGACAGCAATCCACCAGGTCTAGGACTTGAACTGCGGCCATGTGGGAGTCCAGCGCTCTTAACCACCACACCACTTGCCAGCTTCAAATTTTATTTTATTATTATTTTATTATTTCCAGAGAGAGAGAGAGAGAGAAAGAGAAAGAGAGAGGGAAAGTGAGAAAGCAAGCCTCCAGGTCCAGGAATCGAACACAGTTGGCCATGTGTGAGTCTAGTGCCCTTAACCACAACACCACCTGCCTACTCAACTTGTTTGCTTTCTTAAAGCTGAGTTGTAAAGATTCCTTGCTTATTTAAACTAACAGGCCTTTGTCAGATATGTTTTTGCAAATATTTTCTCGCAGGCTGTGTTTATGTTATTCTCTTCATAGTATTTTTCACAGAGCAGAAGTTTTTAGTTTTAATAAAGTCCAGTGTATCAATTATCATCATCATAACCATAATCCAAGTTATCTAAATTTTATCCTTTTTCTCTTCTAGGAGTTTTATGGCTTTGGATTTTATGCATAGGCTTATGATTCATTTTAGGTTCATTTTCTATGAAGGGTAAGTTAATTTTTTAGTTCATTTTGTGTCTTTGTCTAGATACATTTTTATTTTTTTTGCATCTGGATGTCCCATTGTACCAGCACTGTCCATTGTTCACCCAATTTTAGAACTAGTAAACAAAAATAGGAAAAAAAAATAGGCAATAATTTGAACTTGAGAACATTTTCCTGGTGTACATGAAAATAATTCCATTCTGCTTGCAAGGAAATTAATAATAGTTAGAAAAATAACATTTCATTCATCTTGCTGAAGAAAAATTGATTAAAAAGGAGAGCATTCAGCAGAAAAAAATGAGTAAGAGGAGAGGGACCCCAGAATAACCCTAGTGGCTACAGTACCTGGCTATATACATCTCACTGTGTCTGTGGTTGCTTTGCTTGTCATAAAACTTAAGCAGACTTGGGCTGCCCATAGCATTTTAACTAAGATAGCTCACTGTGAAAAATGCCTTGGAGAGTCATTTATTCAATGGTGGTGTGGTCAGTTCATTCCTCTGGGTACTAATGCCTACCTCCTGTGGGTTGAGGGACAAAGCCAGCCAGAAGCCCTTTCAGAGGCAATGTAAGATGAGGTTTCAACATAAATAATAAAAGTTTCTTTTACTTTTCTCTCTCTCTCTTTCTTTTCTTTTTCTTTTTTTAAGAGAAAGACAGATTCTTGTAACAGGGCATGTGTGCTCACCAGAGAGATAGAAAGTGAGAAATCATCCCCCGGGGATGGCCACGCTGCAATCCCTTCTCCTCCATTCTCCTCTCAGGATTTTGGGCATGCATGTGCATGTACCCAGTGTGAGTTTTAAGCCTCCAGGTTCAGGACTCAAACCGCAGTCTACTATGTGGCAGTTCATCGACATAACCATTATGCCATCTGCTGGTCCCTAATTTTTTTTTAAATTTTTTGATACTTCCACATTTTATTCTAATCATATAAATTGATTTGTCAATATTCACATTTTCATTCATTTTTAAACAAATGTCCACACTACCTGATGCACAAAACATACTGGAACACAAGTACAAACATGTGTGTTGCTTTTTGCACAAAGCCCTAAGTCTAGGTGCTTTTGAGGCACTGTTGACTAACTCATTACTGTACTTGAAAGTCACCTTTTTTTGCAATGGCTCAATGGGCAACCACTGATGTCTTGTCTCCAGACTCTCAGTGTCCTTTAACTGAGGGCTACAGTCTCCATTGCCTATGGGGACAGGTAGATCATACGTAAAGGCATGAAATTAGCTACATGTATGCAGAAATGAATAAAATGGGGGCTGTGATAAGCTGGGGAGCATGTACTGAGAGACAGTGACCTTGGTGATATTTCCCCTGTGGGAGGGCCAATTCTTTTTTGAAATTTTTTTTATTATCATAATCTTGTTTATATTACATTGTATCATATATATCTTTACAGTGTATTACATTTCTTTTTCAGAAGGAATACCATTCATATCAGTCAATACAAAGACATTAAAATCCCCATCATCATCCAATAGCTTTTCATTTTTTTCACATTATTATTATTCCAATTTTTTTTTAGACATCCAATCACTATTTATCACTTTGCTTCTAAAAAGACTTTACTCAACATGAAATACTTCTCTGACCTGTCCAGTTGAGAATACTATACACATCATCATCAACAGGTAATAAACCATACCTGAATCCCACTAATGTCATGCCTCTCTATTTGTTGTGTTGCTATCCTTCTCCATACTCTTCTCTTCTCCCACCGTGTTCCACACTGTCTTATCATTGTTAACTATTTTCACTGTTTTTATGCCCTCCAATATTTTGATCTCTGCCATAAAGTGTGGATAGTCGGTATATATTAAGTGGATACATACAATATCTTTCTTTCATATCCTGGCTTACTTCACTCAGCAGTAGATCCTCCATATCCAACCACTTTCTATCAAATGCCAGGGTCTTGTTTTTTTATGGCTGAGTAGTATTCCATAGAATATATGTGCCACACTTTTTCAATCCATTCATCAGTTTGGGGGCATTTGGGTTGAGTCCATGTCTTAACTGTCGTAAATAAAGCTGCAATAAGCATTGATGTACAAGCACTTTTCCGACTGAGCATTCTCCTGTCCTTTGGATAGATACCCAGAAGTGGGATTGCTGGATCAAATGGTAGTTCTATTTGTAGATCTTTGAGGAACTTCTATATTGCTTTCCACAGTGGCTCAACCAGTTTACATTCCCACCAACAGTGTAGGAGAGTTCCCTTTTCACCACATTCCCACCAACACATCACTTTTTATATTTTTAATCTTTGCCATTCTGACAGGGGTTAGGTGGTATCTCATTGTGGTTTTAATCTGCATCTCCCTTATGACGAGGAGTGTTGAGCATTTCCTCATATCTTTTTTGGCTGTTCATATGTCTTTCTTAGATTTTTGTTCAGCTCATTTTCCCATCTTTTAATTGGGTTAATTTTTTTTTTTTTCACATAAGGAGCTTGAGTTCCCAGTGTATTTTGGTTATGAGTCCCTTGTGTGAGGCACATTTTACAAAAATATTCCCCCATTCTGAGGGCTGTCCATTCACACTTGTTACTGTGTCCTTTGCTGTACAGAAACTTCTTAGTCTGATATGGTCCCACTTGTCTTTTTTAGGGATTGTTGCCTGTGCTTTGAGAGTCTTATTTAAGAAGTCTTTGCCTACTCCAATGTTTCCCAGCATTTTCCACCAGTAGTTTTATAGTTTGAGGTCTTAGGTTCAGATCTTTGATCCATTTTGAGTTGACTTTTGTTAATGTGGAAAGATGGTGGTTCAGTTTCACTGCAGGTGGATACCCAGTTTTTCCAGCACCATTTACTAAAGAGGTTTTCTTTTTCCCAATGGATTGATTGATATCCTTTGTCAAAAATCAGTTGGCTGTAAGCTTTGGGGGTTATTTCTTGGGTCTCCATTAGTCCACGTGTCTGTTTTTTGCCAATATCATGCTGTTTTGATGATCACAACTTTATAGTATATCTTAGGATCAGGGAGTGCTATGCCTCCCACTCCACTCTTCTTGTACAGGATTGCTTTGGCAATATGAGGTCTTTTATGATTCTAGACAAATTCTATGATTGTCTTTTCTAGATCTGTGAAGAATATCTCTGGTATTTTGATTGGAATTGCATTAAATAGGTAGACTAATTTAGGTAGAATTGCCATTTTGATTATGTTAATTCTTCCAATCCAGGAACATGGGATGTCCTCCCACTTTTTTATGTCACTTTTAATATCTCTTTTAAGATTTTCATAGTTTTCTTTATAAAGGTCCTTGACTTCCTTACTTAGGTTTATCCCTAGGTATCTTATACATTTTGTGGCTATGGTGAAAGATTTTCCTTTCTTCAGCTCTACTTCATTCAACTTGTTCATATATAGAAATGCTATAGATTTTTGGATAGTGATTTTGATCTTGCCATTTTACTGTATTCGCTTATTATTTCGAGAAGTTTTTTCATGGAGACCTTTGGGTCTTCTGATTATACCATCATGCCATCTGCGAATAAAGATATGTTCAACTCTTCTTTGCCTATTTGAATGTCTTTTATATTGTTCTCTTTTCTGGTAATCTATATGTTTCTTCCTAACTTATTCATGGTATCTCTGAGTGTTAAAAGGTGTGTAGGATTAGAAAATTGGTGATTTCTCTTCTGGTCTGCCTACCTGTTGCTCACCAGTACTATGCACCGTTGTCACTGGTCCTGGGTGACCCAAAGACCTCCCTGTTTCTAAGGAGTGGTGAGCCTCCAACTGACCTTGAAGCTTCACCTCAAGAGAAAAGAAAAATATTCTGCGGTGTGTAATGTGCACCACGCGCTATTCAAAACACCGAGATTCTGAGAGTCCAAAAGCAAGTGGAGAAAGAGCAGAGATGAGTGATGGGTTCTGGCCGTTAGGGTCTGCAGCCACAGGCAACCTGGTGTCTGGCACTGCTGCTGGCTTGAATTGGTCTCCAGATGGGGTGGGTAGGTGCAAGTTCATCTTAAAGTCCCAGGAACAAACCTCGAGACAAGTAAGAGTGGGGATGAGTGAGGGGTCTCAGCCATTAGGGCCTGCAGCCACAGGTAGCCTGGTGTCTGGCCCCTAGTTTTTTTTTTTTTTTTTTTTTTTTTTTTTTTTTTTTGAGAGGTTTTCGCTATAGGGCGCATGCGCTCACCAGACAGACAGAGAGAGAGACAGAGACAGAAAGCGAGAAATCACCCCCCAGTGGTGATGGTCATGCCACAATCCCTTCTCCTCCATTCTCCTCTCGGGATCTTGGGCACGCACACACACGCGCCTGGCGTGAGTTTTAAGCCACCGGGTCCGGGACACGAACCGCAGTCGACTATGTGGGAGTCCAGCGACATAGCCACTACGCTAACTGCTGGTTCCCTGTTTTTGTTTTTTTTTTTTTTAAGAGAGATTTTTGTTAATAGGCAGGTGGGCTCACTGGATATGGAAACAGAGACAGAGAGACAGAAAGTGAGAAAATCACCCCCTGGGGGGATAGCCATGCTGTAATCCTTTCTCCTTCATCCTTCTCTCAGATTTTGAGCATGTGTATACACGTGACCGGCATGAATTTTAAGCTGCTGGGTCTAAGACCTGAACCAAACAAGGTTGACTATGTGGGAGTTCAGCAACATAACCATTATGTCATTTGCAGTCCAAAAGTATTTTTTAAAGAATATTTATTTCTTCAATGAGAGAGAGACAGACAGAAATACAATTCCAACAGGGTCTTTACACTGTGATTCACCCCTAGTCTCTGCCATCCAGAATCATGAGTATGTATTTGGGTTTGTACCCAGTTTGCACAGAGAGGTCCCAGAACACAAAGCTGGGACCTTCCTATACGACTTCAGTTATCACAGAGCATACATTACCACTGAGCCATCATGGCAGACCAAAACTATAGCTCATTAAGAAGTAATGAAAATTAAGCAATGTGGTTTTAAGTAAGCAACAAATAATGGGTCATCGGAAACAGTTATAACTTATTTTTTCTATGTTTTTCTATACAAAAATGCACCATGACTTTTTGGGTCATAATGACTCAATATGATTATGAGTTAAAACAGTAGGTAAAGATGAGGCCTCATTTGTCAGTTTCTCTAGCAGAGCCCGAAGAGAGAATTCTTATGAAAATTAGTATGCAAAGTAGCATTCTCAAGACAAACTTACAAGAGAGTGAAGAAAGTCAAACAGAGCACGGGTGGAAGCTAAATAAACATGTAGTTATCACCTGGAGTATAGTCACAGTCTCATTCCATTGTACACTCTGAAGCCTAAATGGTTCTCTAGTTTTGAATTACCTGGAGGTAAGGGGGCTGACTTCCTATATACCGTCACTCAGTTATCAACTACCAGCTGCCCCAGGGAAGGACATACATTTTCATACATTTTCTAGTAAGACGGCACTTAAAGATAAGTCTCTAGAGAAGGAAGAGTTATGAGATGCTGTCAGTGAATGTACATGCCAACTGGGACATGGTACACCCACCCACACAATGTGATCTTAGGCAGACACCTATAACACTGATGACAGGCTGTCTTTGCACCACTAGAACTAGCTGCTTCTCCCATTCAGCATACTTTATCTAGGCAGCTTCTCTGTGATTGTGAGCTGTTATGATTTTTGTAGAAATTCCTAACAGGAAGATTGGGAGAACAAAATCCTTTATTCCTTCAGTGGTCCTAAAGCCATAACGTCATCTGCCTTTTCCATGACTTTTTTTTTTTTTTTTTTTTTTTTTTGGAGAGGTTTTTGCTATAAAGTGTATGCACTCTCCAGAAAGAGAGAGAAAGAAAGACAGAAAGTGAGAAATCACACCCCAGAGAGGATGGCCATGCCACAATCAATCCCTTCTCCTCCATTATTCTCTTGGGATCTTGGGCATGCATGCACACACGCCCGGTGTGAGTTTAAACCACTGGGTCTGGATTCAAACCATGGTTGATATATGGGAGTCCAATGACATAATCATTATGCCATCTGATGGTCCCTTTCCATGACATTTTTAATTTCCTCTTTCACTTGGCTAGCACTTCTACTGGTCTAGGTGGCTTTCACGCTGAGAAACCAGACCCTCACCCCTAAGAGGCCTGAGGTACTGGGTAGCATGCCTTTATCAGGGTAAAACTGCAGCATTTGCCCATTTGCAATTAGATTTGCACTTAGGAATATCAAGAGCTGTTTCAGTGGATCAACTGAATGCTAAACATAGCCCTCTCTGACTGTATTATATGACAGTATAGTCAAAGTACTGTTACTCCTTTCTATGTTTACTGGCCTCGTAGCCCAAGGATACCAGAAGGTGGACATTGCTTTAAGTTGAGTGGAACTCTTACTATGTATTTTGGTAGGAATAGTCCCATCTGATAATCTGGGCCTCTAGACTCACAGAGCCTACAATTGGGGAAAGACAAGCAAGAAGCCTTAATACTTCAAGTGATCAGTGGGAGTGATGGTGGAGGGGTCTCTCCTACTCTCAAACCTTGTTTCCTATATCCATTTTTCTACTTACCGACAGGGCCCTTAGTATGTATCATCTCCAAGTGGAGAGATGCATCAGCCACATATTAAAAAAAAAAAAAAAAATCTACTACTCTTTTAGGCCAGCAACTTCTAAATGGCACTACTTACAGTAGTAAGAGTGATTCTTACAACTGTGATCAGGGCTGCTCCTCCTTTACCTTCAAGTGGGTACCTTAGTCCAAAACAATGTTATGTAGAGTCTAAGTAGGTCAGATGCTCTGTGTCCTCAAACAGTGCTTAGGCACTGAAAGCAAGAAAAGGAAGCAAATATGGAGAGTCAGTACCGTTTGGATGGTCATTATCCTTCCTAAGAAAAAGGGGTCCAATGTACTCAACTTTCCACTAAGTGGAAAGGATGGTTCTGTATCAGTGTAGGTCTCATTTGTTAACAGGCTGAGTATTCATCAGCAATAGGACCTAAATCAGACTCGATGGGATGAAACCATGCTGTGAGACCCATCTCAAGATTTACTGACCAAAGCAGTTGCTTGCCACCATGAATTCTCCCTTCAGCAGACCATTGTAAAAGCAATGGTGGCCAAGGGAAGAAACTCTAACATCAATGGTCTGAGTAATACTATTTTTCTTATTCATCATCTTTTTTTTTTTTTTTTTTTTTCCAAGAGAGATTTTTGCTATGGGGCATGTGTGCTTGCTGGAGAGACAGAGAAAAACAAAAAGACAGAAAGCAAGAAATCACACACACCCCCTGGGCACACGTGTGCCCAGAATGAGTTTAAAGCCGCCAGGTCCGGGACTCTAACTGTAGTTGACTACATGGGAATCCAGAGACGTAACCATTATGCCACCTGCTGGTCCCCTTTTTCATTGTCTTTTTTGTGGTGAACGCTTTCTGACTGGCCTTAACATGAAATATGAGATCCTTAAACTTGTGCCACCTCCTTCAGACATGTTCATATCCCTCTTCCCACAATTTCATTTCATATTTTCTAGTATTGCTCTAGAGAGTCACTTAATAGGTTTGAGACACATGGGGAAGGGTTCAAAGAATTCATAGAAAAATGAGTTTATTTTGATGCAAAAAATGGAAAGTCATGCAGTTTTTTTTTTTTTCTTTTTTCTTTTTTTGAAGAGGTTTTTGCTATAGGGCACGTGCGCTCGCCAGACAGACAGAGAGAGACAGAGAGATAGAATGTGAGAAATCACCCCCAGAGGGGATGGCCACACCACAATCCCTTCTCCTCCATTCTCCTCTCAGGATCTTGGGCACGCATGCACACGCGCCCGGCGTGAGTTTAAGCCACCGGGTCCGGGACGCGAACTGTGGTCGACTACATGGGAGTCCAGCGACATAGCCATTATGCTAACTGCTGGTCCCTCAGTTTTTTCATAATATACATTTTCCATGAATTTTTTTTTTTTTCTTTTTGAGAGGTTTTTGCTATAGGGCACGTGTGCTCGCCAGACAGACAGAGAGAGACATAGAGACAGAAAGCGAGAAATCACCCCCCAGAGGGGATGGTCACGCCACAATCCTTTCTCCTCCGTTCTCCTCTCGGGATCTTGGGCATGCACGCACACACGCCCGGCGTGAGTTTTAAGCCACCGGGTCCAGGACACGAACCGTGATCGACTACGTGGGAGTCCAGCGACATAGCCATTACACTAACTGCTGGTTCCCTTTCCATGAATTTTTTGAAGACCTTGCTTCAAAACCTAGTATGCGGGACCAGCAGTTAGCGTAATGGCTATGTCGCTGGACTCCCACGTAGTCAACCGAGGTTCAAGTCCCGGACCCGGCGGCTTAGACTCACGCCGGGCGCGTGTGCGTGCGTGCCCAAGATCCCGAGAGGAGAATGGAGGAGAAGGGATTGCGGCGTGGCCATCCCCCCTGGGGGGGTGATTTCCTGCTTTCTATCTCTCTGTCTCTCTCTGTCTGCCTGGCGAGCGCACGCACCCTATAGCAAAAACCTCTCCAAAAAAAAAGAAAAGAAAAGAAAAAAAAAAAGAAAAAAACCTAGTATGCCAAGTAGGTTATTCTAAATGGAGCAAAGGAGGCATATGAGAGAATAGTTGAAACTTCCATTAGAAACAGGAAGAGGCAGAGCCAGCCTAGTAGTGCAGTTGGCAGCAAAATAAATTGCAATGGTCACAGCGCTCAAGCTACATTGGTGGCCACAAGTTCAGATCCCCAGACTGGCCTGAAAACAGAGTGTGCATGCCCAAGGTCCCAAAGAACTGGAGCATTAGAGAAAAGGCATTGTATTCCCTGAGAGATCTCATCGAGGGTACATCTCTCTATTCCTCTCTTTCTCATGTATGTGCACATGCTCTCTTTTATGAATAAAATAAACTTTTAAACAAAAGGGACCAGCAGGTGGCATGGTGGTTGAGGTGCTGGACTTCTACACGGCCAACTATGGTTCAAGTCCTGGACCTGGCAGCTTGCTTTTCCTCTCTCTCTCTCTCTCTCTCTCTCTCTCTGGTGAGCACATGTGCCCTATAGCAAAATTAATAATAATAATAATAATAATAATAAATAAAATTAAATACAAAATTCTTAAAAACAAAAAAGATCAAATAACACCACATTTGAGAGTGATATTTGAGATTGGCAATGATTTTTTTTTCCACTCTGTTGTGGTGTACCACATCTCCTATTTCTTTTTTTTTTAATTATTGATTTAATTTTATAATTTATAAAAAATTTAAATAATTTTTAAATTTTTTTATTTATAAAAAATAATACTGGTGTTTATAAAAATAATATTGGTGTTTGTTGAATACAATTAATATGGTATTATCTTTGATTTGATTGTCACACACTGCATGTATGCTTTGAACATCAATTTTGTTCCACACAAAGATGTACAACAATTAAATGTAAATAAGAAGTTATAAAATGAAATAGAAAAAGCTATAGGAAAGGCAAAGAGGTGGTCAAATCAGTTCACAATTTTTAAGTTTTTCTATAGAGCGCATGCACTCATGAGAGTGAGAGATGCAAAAGGAGAGAAGGAGAAAGTGAGAAAGCACCCACCAGGGGGAAATGCCATGCCACAATCCTTTGTACCTCTACTCTCCTCTTGTGATTTTGGGCATGCATGCACATTCACCCGGCATGTTTTTAAAGCCACCAGGTCTGGGACTCAACCTGTGTAGTTGGCCATGTGGGATCCAGACACCTTAACCTCTATATCCCTGGCTGGCCCACTCCATTAAATTAACACTGAAATTTTTGTTTTAACTTCATTTACGAAAGGAACTGACATGGGTGTTTAAACTTCTGAGGAGGGGGACCAGCAGTTAGCGTAATGGCTATGTTGCTGGACTCCCACGTAGTCGACTGCGGTTCGCGTCCCAGACCCGGTGGCTTAAACTCATGCTGGGCATGTGTGCGTGCGTGCCCAAGATCCCAAGAGGAGAATGGAGGAGAAGGGATTGCGGCGTGGCCATCCCCCCTCGGGGGTGATTTCTCTCTCTCTGTCTCTCTCTGTCTGTCTGGCAAGCGCACGCGCCCTATAACAAAAACCTCTCCAAAAAAAAAAATAAAACTTCAGAGGAGGAAACATCATAGGAGTACTCAGCGAAACATTATTATGCAACAGGCACTGAGTTAGAGGACAAGGAGACAGTTGATAGAGAAGGGATGGGAGTGACAGTAAGCACCCCAGCTCTGATGAGAATGGAGATTTGTAAAAATGAGAAAATGATGAATTTGAGATATATAAAGAAAGTTGAATCTAGAATTTGTTGTTTGAGGTGTAAAGTATAGTGATTTATTTTATTTTTTTTACATTCAGAGCATTTGGACATTATCTGGTCTCTTGGGACAGTAAGATAATTTTTTATTCAACATGTTTGGAGCACCTAAAAGAAAATACAGATGGTGCTCACACCTGGTATTTAAAAGATCTTTTTTCCCATCATAATCTCACTATGTATATTCCCTAATAATATTCTTGATAATTGGTACAGTATTGTGGCATTAGTTTTTGAAATGTGTTTTTTAGCTTCAAATATACTGAGACATGGCTTCAGCTGCTTTAATTTTTTTTCTCCCCTTCTGGAAGTTAATAATGCTCCTGAAAAAGCAATTAAACTAAAAAATAAAGCTTCATTTTGAAGAATAAGCAGCTTGCAACCTGGTTTAACGCTGAGACGGCACTAATAACACAGCACTTATGATCTAAGGGAGAAAATGAAAAGTCTTTATTATTTCCCCAAATGATGGAACAACTAGGGCCTAAAGACACACTATCACCATTTATTGCATTAGATAACGCGCATTTTTGTAAATGAAATGCTTACTTCTGAGCATTATATTCTCCACTTTAGTGATTTGGCTAAATAGTTAATTTGATCTCCAAACATAAAGAGCTCTAATGTCATTTCAAGTCTCAGAAGCCAAGTGGAAAGGTGAGAAGAGAACAGAACTAAGCAGAGCCAATGAGCCAGCCTCTCCTTGGAGGTCCATGATGGGGCATGAATACTCATTTCATTTAACCCGGAGAAAGTCTTTGCATTTTAAGATAGGGCGATTGTAAGAAAACCTTCCCTCTAATCCGAACCCTGCTTTTGACAAGGCTAAGTATAGGTTAGGGCAGGTTCTTTCAGTAAACTGGAAGTGAAAGTTGGCTTTTAACTGAGGGATTTAAGCCTCACTTCTCTGTTAGCCTCAAGAAATTGGACCCACTCTTGTAGTGGCATACTCTGGGTGGTTTTAGCATAGAAAAAAAGCTTTTCACAGACAGTTCTTATATCCCAGGAAAAAGACATCTTGATTCAATTTGACCATTGGCTTGGAAAATTCTCTCTAAAAGAGAAAGTTCCATATTTAAAATAAAAGCCACTATTGACCAGCTATGGTGGGTATAGTGGTGACTCAATGCTCCACAATGCTGAGCCCACGTGGAAGGGTCCAGATTTATGTCCTGAAATTTTCCTATGCACACTGGGCACATGTGTGTGTGCTAGGGGTCCTGGCTGACTAAGACCACAAGGAGGATCACAGGGTAAAAACCCTGTAGGGGGAGCCTTTCTCTCTCATTGAAAAATAAATTTATAAAAAAGTAGAAGTCACATTAAATGGATAATTTATAGTTACTAAAATGCCAAAAATTCGAAAAACTTTCAATAGTGCTGCTGATAGTAGCAAGAGGTGGACACACCACTCACCTCTTCTGATAGTGTCAGTAGATACATGGGAAGTGGATGGGATTTCCTGAAGAAAAAGCAGTGTATCTAATTATCATAATGTCCTGTGGCAATACACCAATTTTGAGCCCAGATAAAGGTACGTAATACTTAATTTGTTTTCCAGAAAATTAAAGTTTCGGGTGAACAAATAAGAAACCCATCCCTTATTTTGCTTTTACCTCAGATTTTTTCCTGTTGGCCTTTAGAAGGTTTAGCTCTTTTCGTAGATCCTACATTAGTTCAGGTCCTTTCTCAAAACCCTCATCTCACTCCTAAAATGCTTTTGATAGCCTTAAATAATGAACTTTAGTTGTAACTTTTCTTGTAATAAAGGTCTGCTTTTACCTTTCATATTTAAGAGTTTATAGATGGTCCCCAACTTAGCATGGTTTGACTTAAAATTTTCAACTTTACCATGGGGCAAAAGTGATACATACTCTGTAGAAACCATACTTCAAATTTTGGTCTTTTCTCAGGCTACAATAAATGTTCAATACTTTATTTATAAAATAGTCCTTGTGGGGGCTGGCAGGTGACATGGTGGTTAAAGGAGCTGGACTCCCACATGGCCAACCATGTTTAAGTCCTAGAGCTGGTGGCTTCCTTTCTCACTTTTCCTTTCTCTGTCTCTCTGGTAAAATGGGAAAACAATAATAAATGAAGTTAAAATAAAATAATTCTTAAAAATAATAGTCCTTGTATATGGTATTTGTGTAACTGTAGACTAAATTCTGAGCAAGGTTAAGGTAAGTCAGCTACATTATGAAGGTTGTAGGTTAAGTATATAAAATGCATTTCTGATTTCTTCAATGTATGATGGGTTTAAAGAAATGAAATCTCATAATAAAGTGAGGAACATCTGCACCGATTTCACCTACATTTTTCAAAGTAGCAACTTCTTACAAAGCTCTTGGAAGGAGTGCTAAAACCAAACCAAGAAGAGTGGATACTTGAAGAAGAAAAAAAGAAGAGGAAGGTTTTTAATGAAAATATGGAGACGTTGCTATTACCCCTGGACCATTGAAAGCCTATACAGTCTGGCCTGCCACTTCCTTCTGTTTTCTAATCAACCTAATGTAGTTTGAAGATATATAACTCCACCAATATAGAGAAGATTCTATTTAAAAATGTGAACATTAGAAAAAAACATTTGATCTGGCATATGAGGACACTTCAAGAAGTTTGTAAAAAAATGAAATTAAACTGAGTTTATCTTGGTGAAAAAATTGAAATTCATGTATGTCTTTTTTGAAGCACACATTTTCCATGAATATTCTGAAGATTCTGTATCTATAGGATATATTTTAAGAGAATTATTTGCCAATGTTTTTAAAAAGTGCATATATTCGGATCCAAAAGTGTATTTCTCAAAGCTAAAAAGGAATATTTGTATACATGGTCATATTTATAGACATGGGCATATACTATAGACTTCTCCCAATATTTTACTATTGCTGAGCAGGAAAAAAAAGAACCATGAATATCTGACAGCAGTGTCATAATTAAATAAATTCTATTATTAAATTTTAAACATGGTAACATTAGCTATATATAAACTGACTGAAAAGATCTTTGAAATATATATTGAATGAAAGAAAAATAGAGAAAATAAGTTTGTTACTCTACATAATTTTGGTTATCACACATATATTTATTTCCAAATTGTAAGCAAATAAGGAAAACAAACAAGAAAAATATTTTTTGATGTATGCAAGGTAAATATTTTATGAGAATAAAATCCAAGATAGTCATGACTTTAAGCATTCTTTGTTGTTTCTTTAAATTTTTTGAAGAATTATTTTTATTTCAGTTAATTTATTATCATCATCATTATTTGTTTAATTAGACCAGAGAAAGAGAAGGGGAAAGAGGAAAGCAAGCAAGGTCCAGGACTCGAACCACAGTTAGCCATGTGGGAGTCCAGTGCCTTAAATGCTACGCCATCTGCTGGTCCCGCATTCTTTATTCTTTAGATATCAGTTCAGTCACATAAATGTTCTTTAATTTTTATTTCTATCTGCAATGACTTGTGCACTCTCAGAAAGCATGCAGATTCTGTTTCTTTTGAATTTAGGTGTCTGTTGAACTTAAACAATACAATTGTTGTAGTGATGGTTATTATCAATATTATGGAGAATTTACTGAGCACTTAATTATGTTTTTGAAATATGCTACATAGTAAACTACATGAAATCACATGTAAATTCTTGAATTGACCTTTTCATTTTAGTAAATTATAATATCCATTACATAAAAGAAAGGTTATCTACCTTTTTTTCTTTTTTTAAAAAAAAGAGAGATATTTGCTATAAGGTGTACATACTTGCCAGAGAAAGAGAGAGACAGAAAGTGAGAAATCACCCTCCAGGGGGAATGGCCATACCGCAATTCCTTCTCCTCTCGGGATTTTAAAATCTCACACTCATGTGCCTTGCGTGAGTTTTAAGCCACCAGGTCCAGGACTCAAACCATGGTTAACTATGCGGGAGTCTAGAAACATAACCATTATGCCATCTGCTGACCCCTAGAAGTAACCTATCTTATATTGGAATAAAACCCCAGATAGCTTGATTCTAATCCATGCATTATTAGCCACTGTCAAAAAACCTGTATTAGAATCAATGTCTGTTTATACACATAGGAGAAATTTTGACCATCCTATCTATCATTATGATCATGCTTATTATTGAATGCTACTGCCTGGAATTAGTTAGACCTATAATTTTACTGACTTATTTGCTAGTAGGATAGTTTCCTTGTTTTCTTCTTAGGTGTTTCATTAAATGTCATTTTGTCACCAGTGACAAGTCAATGACTATCTTCTTAATGCATTATCTTTTACCAAATATTTTTCCAAATTCCCTACTTGGATCTTCTTTAATTAAATGAATGCTATCCTAAGCTTTTCAACCAAGTTTGTACTAAATGCTTGCGGAGAACTCTATGGACAGGGGGATTGTGTGTGGGTGTCCTCATTTCACACTCTTTGCTTTTTCTAGTAGATAAGCCCAGATAACAACAGACCATGACTCAGGCTCTTAGTCATTTCCAAATCAATGATCACTCTAAAAAAGTCATTAAAGTTTCCAAACCAAACCACCGCCCCCCCCCCAAAAAAAAAATATATATATATAATTAGGACAAAAATAAAGCCACAAATGAAACACAGAAAATCTGACAGGTTGGTCCAGAACTAACAAAAAATGAATATGTAGCTTCTCAGAGTTTCCCACCTGTGATTACAAGCATACTATATTTACTACGTTAATTCCCCTGTACCTGGGGTCACCTGCTGGATCTTACTCCAAGTGGAAAGATATCAAGTTTATAAGCTCAGCTCATTCAAAGAGGAGAGAAAGAAATAGGGAGAGAAAGTGATTAGTCCATTGTTAAAAGAGGTAGCACTTTTATTTTTACTTTCATTTTTATGTACATAATATGTATATGAGTGTGTGTATGTGTGTATATATATATATAGGTCTGTAAGAAACAGGAGATTGATTGAGGGCATTAAGAAGAGGCAGGTAAGAAAACAATTCACTTGTGGCTTAACCTGAAACCCCAATTATATATAATGTGCTTTAATGAGAAAAGATGGAACAATTGCAAGGAAACTGCAAAAACACTAATTTACCAGGACTAGTGACCTTTCTAGCATACTTGAAGAATGATTATTCTTATTGTTTTAGCAAATCAAATGGAACACATTCTTTTTAATTGAAGTTTGCATTAAATCCCATCATTTGAGTGATTATTGCCTATTTAAAAATATGTGCACGAGTATTACCAATCACCTTATTTTCCCCCTCATTTCCATATTTAGCTTATAAATACAATTGGTTCAACATCTTTAGAAAATAAATATACCTACATGAGTTTTAAAACTGTGGTTCATTAAAATATAACACTTGCGAGTTGTAGAGGACAAATTTAAAATGTTAAGGTTCATATTGTTCAACCATTTTTCTTTTGACAGATAATCAGCTTTTCTGATGAAGTGTTTCATAAAACTACTTAATGTATAATGCTACAGTTCCTAGACACAGAAAAGATTAATTTAGTCATCTTTGAAAAGGCAATTATTTCTTTTTGAAAATAAAATCAAATAATTGAACCTCCTATATCTAATGTATCACATTTAGTGTTCAGTTGATGCCAAAAGGAAAAAGACATTTGCATTTTCAGGAGGCTTATGTGAGCAAAGATTTTAAAGTCTGTACCGGGCATTTCACTTTCTTGCTTGGATATGTGATTGAAGGATGACTTAGGTTCCTCGATGCATGTAGTATGAAGAGGCATTTGAATAAATGCCCTGTCCTCATTGGAAAGAATAGAAAATACCACACAATAAAAAGATTCTGAAGTTAACATGTGACTATGTTCAGGCAATTTATAACCAATACAGCAAGGAACCAACTGATATTTGCATTTAACAGATGATATTTCAACCATTTGAGATGGCATATAATTTGTTAAAGAGGAAAAAAAAGAAAACCACTGTAAATTGACTTATATTACAGATTATGCCTGTCGATATTTGCTATCTATACTGCATGATTTAAATCGACATATGTCTTCTTTCATCTGTGAAAGAACTTATTACCGTGTCCTTTCTAGGCTCGCTCTTGGAATTTTATTTATAGATAGTGAAGAGAATTTATGGGAGAGGCTTGTAAGTACAATATGCAATTATTTTGAGAGCTATATCTATTATCAAGTGGGTGCTGGAGATAGGATTAATAAACTTTCTGATTCTTTCAGACTTTTCAATAAAATTCGAGATACGTCTAATTAATCACCGCAGTGTTATTTACTCGGTGAGTCAGTATTTAAAAGTACACATAGGATGACTATTATGTGTGAAGAGAATGTGTTTATTTCATTTAAAATATGGAATGACTGGTATGGAGAATGTTTTTCATGATCTCACAATGAATCAGGCTAAGCATGACTGAAATCATGGGGAGCTAGAAAGGAAGGAATTATTTCACTAACTGCAACTTCCTCCAAATATCCATGCAACAGAATTTTTTTTAAAAAATGAAAATTATATGCAATTATACACTTTAGAGTCCGTTTTTAGTTTGTTTGCTGTTAAGCATCATTAGTAAAGATTTCTGCGAAAAATCTGTATTGGGTAAGTATGTATGGAAATATTGAAATATAGGCGACTTTGAAATGTGTAGTATTTTCTTAATGATGATTTACACAGCTTAGAGAAACAAGTGGACAAAGGAAGGATAAAGTCACACTCCTACAACCAATCTTTTTTTTTGGAGAAGTTTTTGCTACAGGGTGTGTGTGCTCGCCAGAAAGTCAGAGAGAGACAGAGAGACAGAAAGCGAAAATCACCCCCCAGGGAGGATGGCCACGCCGCAATCCCTTCTCCTCCATTCTCCTCGGGATCTTGGGCACACACACACACACGCACCTGGCGTGAGTTCAAGCCACCGGGTCTGGGACTCAAACTGCGGTTGACTACATGGGATACATGGGAGTCCAGTGCCATAGCCATTATGCTAACTGCTGGTCCCACCTACAATCAATCTTGATGTTATGAAACTTCCGGTAGGCCCAATTAGAAATATGACAGTATTTCTTTTTCTAATACAGTACAATATTCTAAGTACTTACTTAATGATTAGTAACTCAATAATTTTGCTTTAATAGTTTGTTTTCTAATAGCTATGAAAATTCACATTTATTTAAATGTTTGCATTTAAAAGAGATGTAGAAAGATTAGGCAAGAAGTTTTTGCCTTTATGTGGCACAAGACCAATGCAACAATATCCCTATACTCTGGACATCTCTTGTTAAGACTTCAACGATCCATGAAATCATTTGATTCGGATTTTCACAACAATGTGAACAATTTTTTCTCACTGAGGTGGTTGATACCTAATATTGATAACTACTTTCTAGCATGCAAGCTTTCAGCAAAATGAATCACGCTAAAGAATATGAATAAACTATCATAATCCATAAGAAGTTCTCAAAGCAAATTGGGGCCAGGTTGTGGCCCAGTAGTAATGCAACTGGTTCTACATGGGACAGGTCCTTGGTCCATGTCCTGGGACCTTTCTTTTTTTTAAAATTTAACTTATTATTATCATCACAATCTTTTTTTTTTTTTTTTTTTTGGAGAGGTTTTTCACTATAGGGCGCGTGCGCTCGCCAGACAGACAGAGAGAGACATAGAGACAGAAAGCGAGAAATCACCCCCCAGGGGGGATGGTCACGCCGCAATCCCTTCTCCTCCAGTCTCCTCTCGGGATCTTGGGCACGCACGCACACGCGCCCGGCGTGAGTTGTAAGCCACCGGGTCCAGGACGTGAACCGCGGTCGACTACGTGGGAGTCCAGCGACATAGCCATTACGCTAACTGCTGGTTCCCATCACAATCTTTTTTTATATTATATTGGATCACATATATCTTTACAGTGTATTGCATTTCTTTTTCCAGCACGATTACCATGTCTATCAGTCAAGACAAAGGCATTACTATCCACATCATCATCAAACAGCTTTTCATAATTTTATGTAGATTATTATTATTACTTATTTTAATGACTTTTTTTAAACATTCGATCACTATACATCATTTGGCTTGTTTGAAGATTTTACCCCACAGGAAATACTTCTCAGACCAGTCCAGTTGAGAATACTGTACATGCTATCATCAACATCAATAAACCATTTCTGTGTCCTGCTACTGTCATGTTCTTTAACCTGACCCTGATCTGGTTAACACTGAATCTGGTTATCTGTTGCCCTGGCCAGACATGTGACCTCTTTCATATCATTTCCTGTTCCATTCTTTATTTACTTTCTGTCCTATGTCCTGGGACCTCTCTAAACATGTCACACACATGTGCATGTCCACAACCTAGGCTAGTTGAAATTGAGGGTGTGAGATCATGGCCTGAAGACCCTGTTAGGGTCTCTGTTGGGGGTCTCTCTCCCACCCTCTCTTTCAGAAGAAATAAACTAGCCTGGGCCATTCTCCACAGCTGTGGGTACCCCTGTGGGAGGAAGGAAGTGCACTCCTCTGGGACTGAGATATGTTTGCTGGTTGCTTTTGTATTTTTGTTAATAAATCGGATAGGCAGAATTTAACCCAAAAGTGGTATGACGCTTTGAAAACTCATCCCTCCAAAGAATCTTTAAAACTTGAATGTCCCCATGGGATTTTTGACCCAAAGTAGAAATTTTCAATTAGTCCTTCGCTCACAGTGACAACACCCACTGATGAATCTCCTCCATGATTCTGGTATTTTTGTTCTTTGTTTGTTTGTATGTTTTTGTATTCTTAACCTGTTGATCTATTTGAGGTCTTCTTGTGTTCAGTGAACTTATTCCAAAGTTTGAAAAGAGTATTTAAAGGGTGTTTGTTTGTTTTTTTTTTTTAACATTTTAAAGTTTGCCGACATGTTAAAAATCTTCAAAATGTTTATTGACTAGAACAGCTCTTGCCACCTAGTCTTCTATTCTCTTTAGCTAGCCAAATTGTCCATGAATACGGGTGTTCCACAGTCTCAGAGGGCTAGTTGAAATCTTTTGTTATAGTGTAAAAAACATTTTGGAAGAGCTGCTAATTTGATCTTAAAAAACAGAGTTGTGAAAATGTGCCTTCTTTTTAAAAAACAACCTCTCCCTCCCAGATGTGTAACCCAGCATCACAACACACGGAGTAGGTCTTGGAGAGAGCTGCTGTGCTACTCTCTCTGCACATTGTGCTTTCTTTACAGTGGCTGCACAAAGTTTGCATTTATTCTGCATAAAATGTTGACTGATTGAAACAAAGGAATTAGATAATAAAAATCCAGTTAATTTTTAAAGTTAACATGTCAGTGTTCTCATAAATCAATATTTTTACAAAGCACTAATCAGCTTTAAATTATTAGGAGAAACAAACCAGAAAAATATGCCACCATAACATAAATGCAAACACTTTATCTATTAATTCAGATATAGTACTTGACATTTAAAAGTGATTTATCCTAATTCAGCCACATCATAGCCAATTATCGTTTTTTAAAAAGCTGGCTCAAATTAGGAAACTTACACATTTAGTTATAAAGAACAAAGAAAGCTGAGAATAAAGTCTTGTAAGAATTCTATAGTAAGAAAGTAGTGGTGATTAACTTCTCAACATAGTCAAAGATGAAGTGGAAGGAAAAGGTAAAGCAAGATAAGAATGAAATTAAAAAAAAATAATTTTTGGAGTGGTTTTTGCCACAGGGTGCATATGCTTTTCAGAAAGACAAAGAGAGACAGAGAGACGCAAAGTAAGAAATCACCCCCTAGGGGGTGATGGCCATGATGCAATCCCTTCTCCTCTTGGGATCTTGTGCACACACGCACATGCGCCTGGTGTGAGTTTAAGACACTGAGTCCGGACTCAAACCACAGTAGACTACATGGGAGTCCAGCAACATAGCTATTTCGCCATCTGCTGGTCCCTTAAAATGTTATACTCTTTGTAATGTAATAAATATATACATGCTTACACATTTTTAAAAACTAAATATGTTTATCCTAGTATTATTTGATATATTCAAACTTTTTTTTTTTTTTTTGGAGAGGTTTTTGCTATAGGGCATGTGCACTTGCCAGAGAGACAGAGAGAGACAGAGAGAGAGAAAGTGAGAAGTCACCCCCCAGGGGGGATGGTCATGCCGCAATCCCTTCTCTTCCATTCTCCTCTCGGGATCTTGGGCATGTACGCACATGTGCCCGGCATAAGTTTAAGCCACCGGATCTGGGACTCGAACTGTTGTCAACTACATGGGAGTCCAGCGACATAGCCATTATGCTAACTGCTGGTCCCATTTATTCAAACTTTTGTGATAGGAAAAATGTTGACAAAACAAGAATATATTTTTCTAGCATACATCACCTGTGCTATTACTGCCAGCAAGTAAGCCTCCTCCAAGCCGGCAGGGCAGAATCCCCAGCACCTCCCTGGGAGAGGGAAGACTCACAACACCTAGTCTGAGGAGATAGGAAAAGTAACTTGGTATTCATTATATTGTCAATCTCTCAAGAAGAGGAAAAAGAATATGCCATAGGGCATTCCAGACATTTCCAAGGAAGACTTCTCAGTGAGAAAGATCAACCATTGTTTTTTGGGGTAGAGTACACTTTGGATTGATCCTAGTAAGCTTTAAGCTGTTTTATAGGTCTCCTGAATTTTAAAAATTTGATTTCATGAAATGTGAACTTTGATTTAAGTAAATACATTAAAAACGTGTGTTTTTCCCCAAAAATAGTTGAATAAAATTGATGTTCTGGCAAATTATTTTTTATTTTGGGGGCTTAGAGTTCTGTTTGCATTTTCTGTTCTCTGGTCTACAGTATTAGAGCTTCTCTACTCCCTGGGCAGGCAAACTTTTACCCTACTTTCCAGCATAAAGAATATGTTTTAAAAATTAAAATATCCAAATTGGACTAGAAAGAACATAGCTGCCACCTGAGAGGAAAGCCAGCCACCACCCTGTCTTTGCAGCCCACAGATACTTGGTTTGTGGCTACAACCTGTGTGTGGCCCCTGAGCATATAGGACTGGCCATGACTGACAACATGCAAGGAAAAGTCAACAGGAACTTCTTGTTTACATAGTTGCTGCTTGGAAGTGTAAGGAGAACCCAAGTACCTAATGCAGCTGAGGCTCTAGAGAATAGCCTCCACAAAGTCCCCTCTTGGGGAGAAAATGAGAGAAACTCTTCCTGAAATTTGGAACCCTAGACCCTCACCATGGATTCCAGCACTCTTCACCCATGGAGGAGCAGCAAAACTGTAACATAACTAACACATAGTAGGGAGGTGTACAGCATACAGCTTCAAACACACACACACACACACACACACACACACACACACTCACACACATCGGACTTCCCATCCTACCCTCACCTCAAGCCAGCAAGAGAGTTGTACTGTTGTACTGTCCTGCAAGCCAACCAGCAGATGGAATTCCATTTATGGTTAAAAACTCCACAGGTTCAAGGGAGTAGAGAACAAAAAAGGGAGCACCACTCAACCAACAATAAATATGATACCAGAAAAAAAGAAAAGTTTCTCTTTCTCCCTGTCTCTAATCAAATTAGAAAATAATAATAATAAGTAAAATTAAATAGTTATTTAAAAAATAAATAAGATAAAAATAATTTCTGTGTGACATTACAAATCTTTAATATCAATAACTATTAATATTATAACTAGAAAAGATCATATATCCATAGAGATCTATCAAAATACCCTTTTTCACTAGAAATGTTCAAAAATGACAATGTACAGAATTAATTTTTACTTTGGGGACCAGCAGGTGGCGTAGTGGTTAAGACGTTGGACACTCCCACATGACCGACCATGGTTCAAGTCCTGGAGCTGGTGGCTAGCTTTCTCACATTCTCTTTCTCTCTCTGTGTCTCTCTCTGGTCAAATTAAAATAAATGAATGAATAAATAAAAATAAACAGTTATTTTAAAAAAGAATTTTTACTTTGTAGAATTTGTTTTTATTTTACTAGTTACCAAAGACAAATTAGAAATATATATTAAAAATGCACTAGATACTGGGGGTAGAAACCGTCTGTGTTTTCAAAATCTAGTAAATAATAACTGATCATATATTTATCTCACTAACATGAGACATAAGGCCATGACACTGAGAGGAATCATAGGAGAGACATAGTTAAAATAACACTAGAGGTAAAGAAGAAAAGTTCCAGAAAAGATTTCTTTCTAATATTTATCCTTTTTCAGCTCTTAAAAATAATGTTTGTGGCAGAATTGATTTTTACAATATTAGTATTATCAGCTCTACAAATGATCTTCCCAGCAAAACAAACATAACTGATAAAAGTATTTTAAAATAATCATTAATAGTCTCTGAAAAGTGTCCTAAAGGCATTCTGCAAATGGAGGGCACATACTCAAGAAAATTTACTAAATATTGGTAAGAAAAATTAGAGATTGCAGCATCTGAATAATGATACACTCTCTTCTACCCTCAGCTTACGGTGCTGGAAGTTCTACTTCTGGTGGATATAGTCAAGTCAAGAAAACAGAGCTCAAATTCCCTCAACCCCCTGTTAATGCTATAGTTTCTTTAGAGGAGGATCAGGACACCAGTATTTATCAACTCTCATAGCTCCATAGGTTAGAAGCTTTATTAAGTCAGCAGTAGTTAATAGATCTGTGGACCCTATCTCCATTGACTTCAGACAGAGTATCACTATGTTGCACACACTGACTGTGAACTCACAGTTCTCCAACTTAGCCCTCCAAATAGTTGGGACTACAGGTGTGCACCACCATGCCTAGTTTTTGGTCAACTGGTTTTTGACAAGGGTGTCAAGAGAATTCAAAGTGGTTAAGAGTAGCATTTCAAGAAACTAGTGCTCGCTATCTCCAGATAAGTGAATAAAACTGGACCCTTACTTCACACCATAGACAATAATTATCTCTATATGGATTTTTAAAAAAGAATTATTTTATTTAACTTTATTTATTAATTTGTTTATTTCAATTTGACCAGAGAGGGACAGAGAGAGAGAGAGAGAGAGAGAGAGAGAGAGAAAGCAAGCTGCCAGGTTCAGGACTCGAACCATGGTCAGTCATGTGGGAATCCAGCGCCTTTAACCACCATGCCACCTGCCAGCCCCAACTCTATATGGATTATAGACTTACATGTAACAGCTAAAACTATAACTTTCTTAGAAGAAAACATAAGCACCTATCTGCATGGCCTTGGATTATGAAATGGTTTCTTAGATGTGACATAAAAAGTTCAAGTAGCTAAAGGAAAAAGTAGATGAAATGGAATTAAATTTTATGACCTGTATGTATCAGAGGACACCATGAAGAAAGTGAAAAGATAAGGTTCAGACTGGAAAAAAACATTTGCAAATCATACAACCGATAAGGGAATGATATTCACATTATGTAACAAGTTCTTACAACTAAATAATAAAGACAAATAATCCAATTAAAAATGAACAAAGAATATGAATAGATATTTCTCCAAGGAAGAGAATACAAATGGTAGTCAAGCACATGAAAAGATGTTTAACATCATTAGTCATTAAGGAAATGCAAATCAAAATTACAATATGATACTTTTTCACATCCACTAGGATGACTACAATACAAAAGACAAAGTGTCAAGGAAGATGTGAGAAGATTGGAATCTTAACACATTCTTCTGGAATAGTAAAATCCTGCAGTCACTTCAAAAAACAGCCTGTTGTTTCTTAAAAATGTTAAACATAGTTTCTTTATGACTCAGCAATTTCACTCCTAGGTATATACCCCTCCAAATGAAAAAAAAATGTCCAACAAAAATGTGTACATGAATATTTACAGCACTGTTATTCATAATAGCCAAAAAATGGAAATAGCCTAAAAGTCACCAAATGCTGAATGGATAGGAGCCAAACACTGCACAGTGGTAAAACAAGATGCTCCGCAGGGATGACCCACATGAAAATATTCTGGGTTTGTGTCCAGAGTATGCTGAACATGCACTTGCCCACGATCTGTTACTGGCTGACATAGCGGGTAGACTGTGGTACCAAGATTCAATTGGGAGTACTGTCTATCTCTCTCCCTTTCACAAAAAAATAAATATTTTGAAATGTTGAAAGGATAGGGACCAGCAGATGGCATAGTGATTATGTCGCTGGATTTCCACATAACTGACCATGGTTCGAGTCCCAGACATGGTGATCTGAAAAATCACTCGAGGCATGTGTGTGTGCATGTCCAAAATCCCTGGAGGAGAATGGAGGAAAAGGGACTGTGGTATGGCCATCCCCCCTGGGGGTGATTTCTCACTTTCCCTCTCACTGTGCCTCTCTCTCTCACTCTCCAATGAGCACAGGCAAAAACCTCTATAAAAAACATGTTGAAAGGATGAATATAATGTATATATATTCAATGGGATATTATTCTGTCCTAAGAGGGAATGAAGTGCTGGTATAGTTTACAACATGAATAGACCTTGGAAACATGCTAAATGAAGATGATTCAGTCAAGAAAGACACAATAGTATATGATTCCACTTATGTAAACTATGCAGAATAAGCAATTGTATAAAGAAAGTAGATAAATATTTGCCCAAGCTTGGAAGGGTTAGACATAAATGGGGAGTGAACTGCTAAAGGATACATAAAAACAAGAGTAAAATAATAGGCTCCTGGAAGGAAACATAGGAGTAAGCCATTATTACCTTCTTTCTACAGCATCATCTTAGATTTGTCATGTTAAATATGATAGAATTTCTTCTGGAGGTACTAAAGGGTTCTAAAATGGATTTTATTTACTTATTTATTTATTTATTTATTTATTTATTATTTCTTGTTCTTTTATACATTCAATCACGTTATTTAGATTACAAAGTGAATATTCCAACATGTGTACATTCCTCCCTAGTCCAGTTGATAATACTATAAAATTATCTTCAATAGATAATACCACATTTCTTTGTCCCGTTAATGCTTTGCCTTTCTATTTTTCTTCTAAATATCCCTCTGAAGACTCTACTCTCTCACAAACACTGTATCTGATATTTACAACCATTTACTGTGTTTCTATATCCTTTAGTCAATCGATTTCAGTCACAGAGTGCAGACACTCGATATATATTAAGTGGGGACATACAATGACTCTCCTTCATAGCCTGGCTTGCTTCACTCAGCAGTAAAATAATGGTTACCTAACTCTGTGAAAATGCTAAAAAGCATTAACATACATAATTTAAATTAGCAAATTGTATGGTGTGTGAAATACACCTCAATAAAACTATTGAAAATGACACTTTAATGATTTCTTTTACATTGAACAGCTAGATACATAAAAATCTTTCCAGTAAACATCAGGATATAGAGAAAATAGAGCAAAAAAATGTGGCTAAATGAGAAATAAATGCCTGTGCATGCAAAGACAACAATATATTTTATGTTTAAAAAATACCAAATATTAATAGATGAGATAAAATTCAACTTTACACTTTTTTTTTTAAGTTCCATTTCTTTGTCTTGCTAAAACAGTTTTATTCCCTCTAAACATCATTCCCTCATGGCAAAATGTATTGGCGTCTCTCTTCCTAGTGACATAAACATGGAGCTCCAGAAACTTTGACTAAATAAGTAAACCCGATTTCATCTTGCTAGTGGTAACAATTCTCTTTGATTTGCAAGTTAATCTGAACCACTCCTGTAAGAATAACCACTGATTTTTATTTGCGCCTACTGGGCCAGTTCTGCCGGCAAAAGTTGTCTACCTACAGAAAATGAAGAAGAATGAATAAGTAGAGACAGAAGATTTCAATTTATCACCCGTGCCACATTGCATGCCTTCAAATCTATTCTAAAGTTAAAGGTTATATTTTTTCCCCCTTTGGTTTAAAAGCTCAAAAGATATTTCAGTGAATTTGTAGTTGTAATTTTATAGCAGAAATACTTGGTACTTTTGCAAATTAATTAAACCCTTTGGAATATATGCTGTCCTTTGGTAGTGAGTCCACTTAAATAGTTGAAGCTATAGATGTTATCCTTACACTTTTTCATTATTTGATTCTGTTATTTTCTATACTCTTTATTTTATATAAAATTTGTATAACTTGTCAATAACTGCTAAAATTCCTACTTTATTCCCAGAGAGTTCCTAAATTTATAAATGACAATACACACTGGCATGCCATATCATAGTATTTTTTTTTTTTTTTTTTGGAGAGGTTTTTGGTATAGGGTGCGTGCGCTCGCCAGGCAGCAGAGAGAGAGAGAAAGCAAGCAAGAAATCACCCCCCAGGGGAGATGGCCACGCCGCAATCCCTTCTCCTCCATTCTCCTCTCGGGATCTTGGGCACGCACACACATGTGCCCAGAGTTAGTTTTAAGCCACCAGGTCTGGGATGCGAACCGCAGTCGACTACATGGGAGTCCAGCGACATAGCCATTATGCTAACTGCTGGTTCCCAATATAATAGCATTTTAATTTGTAACTCTCCTCTATCCCTGTGAAATTAAATTAACACAGAAGTCAAATAATCAGAAATGTGGAAGAATTTCTTTGGTATACTAGAATGAATACAGGTTTGAAATCAGAGAGACTGGTATATGGCTGACATAACCAAAATGCTTAACACTTTAAGCCATATATTCATAATTTTTAAAACAAGGGCCTTATACCTATCTACCATGAATATTTTATAGGGAATAGGGGAATAAATTAAATTAATAAATAAAAAATTAGCACTAGGCCTGAAAACCCCCAGAAAAATGTTTATTTTCTTATTTCTTTCTCTTGTGGATTTACAACACTGTTTGTTGTTTGCATACAAAATCTACTTTCCAGAAGCTTGTGGCTCAATTTGGGAATAAGAGAGAGACAAACATAGAAACAAACAAGCAAGCATACAAAACTGTATTACAAGTTTGAGAGTGACTTGAGAGTGGAGATCATGATGAACGATAAAGCAGCAGAGGTTAGAATTAAACTTCTGAGGATTGTTTATAAAATAGAGAGAGTTATGTTTTAAGGCAAGGGAAAAGGTACAGAGAAAATCAAGGGTAAAATACGCACAGTGAACTCAAGGAAAATTCTATTAATTATGTAGTCCCCACTGATTATGTTAGGAGAGAGAAGTTGATCAGAATGAGACACTGAATACAGAAGTGATTAAGAAGATACATTAAGGCTGGCTGGTGGCGTAGTGGTTAAAGGTGTTGGATCCCACATGGCCAAGGGCATGGTTCAAATCTTGGCCTCAGTGGCCTGAAAAACATTCCAGGCACATGTGCACTTATACCCAAATCCTGAAAGGAGAAATGGAGAAGGGACTGCAGGATGACCATCCCCCCATGTGGGGTGCTTTCTTACTTTTCCTCTCTTCCTCTGTCTCTCCCTGGCAAGCGCGCACACACACACACACACACACACACACACACACACACTCTAGCCAACTGAGAGGGAAAAACAATGATATAGGGAAAAGGCAATACTTAGCTAAAAATTTTCAGTCTGAGAAGTTGATGATACCATTGGGGAAAAATGTGAAGACAGATACAGAGTTGCTTTGGAGGATACTAAGTCATCTTTCTTCTTTTCTCAGAGATTACTTAAAATGTGTAGTGCCCAGTGTGCCTGGTAAGGATCATGCAGATCAAAATTTGTGTCTAGGTTCTGTCCTATCATTGGCTGTGTGCAGTGGGGGATATTTTTAATCTCCCAGAAGCCTTTTTCATATATTGAGTGGAGATTAAAATAAGATTTGTGAGAATCAGACATAATTTATTAATATAAAAAGTTTTGGGTCCATGTCAGGTACTCATTCTCACCCTTTCAAAAACATAACAACATTCTTTTTTTCATGTATAAAGAGTCTCTAATGTATACCATCTAAAAGCCCTAATGGGAGTCAGCAGATGACATAGTGGTTAAAGTGCTTGGACTCCCACATGGCCAACTGCACCTCGAGTCCTGGACCTGGCACCTTGCTTTCTCACTTCTCTATTCCTATTTCTTATCTCTCTCACTCTCCCTCTGTCTCTCTTTCTGGTGAACACATGAGACCTATAGCAGATTTTTTAAAAATTTTAAAAATAAATAATTCTTAAAACAAAATTTAGAAAGTACTGATGGACTCTAGCTGTGCCACCTAAGTTCCACTGTTTAAATACCTGTTTATAGTAGAGTCATTTTTTTCAGTTAAGTTCTTGGCAACATCCCTTCATAGTTACACAAAAGAAAAGTCCATTATCCTCCTGGAAGGGCACAGGGATCGGTTCACCCTTCAAACATGTAAAGTATGGTTTCAGGTATTTAGAGAATTTAAAAAATGGCTTCTCCCAGTCACATCATGCTGTTGCTAGCATGGCAGTTGCTCATGAGAGTGGGGGAAAAAAAAAAGTGTTCTTCAAATTGTTAAACAAGATAATTAGGACGAGCTGGAACTGGGCTGATAATAGGCATGGGAATTTTTCAAGGGCATCCATGTCAAAACTATATTAATACAGGTCCAGAGTTTGTGAAAAACTGTAGAAAGGGAAATGCTGCTGCTTGGATCCCTGAGGAGTTCAGTCCTTTGCCAACATGAATGAACTGCATTGTGCACAATCCATTGCTCCATTTCTAAGCAAAACATTGAAGTGGTTAGTGTCAGTCTGTGTCTTATATCTTCACAGTGAGCAACTTAAAAAAGGAAAAGAAAAAGATATGAATTCTGAGCCCTTTTAATGTTATACACTCAGAACCCTAGCATGGGAATTTTCTATATAAAAGAAAGAAAAGTGTGATAGTTAAAATATTATGTAAATCAGCACTTCTCAAGGGGAACAAACCAAAAAAAAATATTCTGCAATGGCATCATGTCATACCAGAATGATTTTTTTTTTCGATAAAATATACTGGATAAAGAAATGAAAAGTCTTTAAATAACTTGATTTTAACCCATGCACCCAATAATAATAAAAGAGTGACTTGCAAATATCTGGATAAATTTGTGTGTGGTGGTGGGTACACATAACAACAAAATGTCGAGGCAACAATCTAGAAAAGCTTCAGTTTTTTTTTTCTTCCCCCTCTTTTTTCTCTTTTTTGTTCTGGTGATCAGACAGTTAAATAGTATAACACATTCTTCTAGTCATCTCTGAAAGAAGAGATGCAATGTGTGAAATGAAATACACTTAAATTAAATCCTCTGATGACACTGCTGTGCTTTAGCAACTTCACCCCATGCTATTTGCTATTATTCCTCAGCCCTAAATACAGCCCAGAAGATTACGGTTCTGAAAGGAAGGTTTGAAGCTCTAAGGTTTTCATCTCAGATGTGTCTCTTACCCACTAAATATGTCCTGGGGACCCTGACAAATCATTTACTAATACGGAAGTTTCATTTGACCACGACTCAAGATTTTTGGTACTTTCAAGCTATAAAAATTACCAGTATTTAAAATGGATGCTTTTAAGAAAAGGTAACTATATTAGCCAAACTATCTAGTTCTCCTGCTTCTTAAACAAAGGGAGATCCCCTAAAAAAGGGCTATTACCTTGAGCATTCTGAATAAGTAAGCTCAACAAAATGTAATGGGAAGTAAATATACTTAAAATGGATTTTCAATTCCGGTGAACATGCAGTTAGATATATTTCAACCATAAAACAACTATACGGTGGATACAATTTATGAAGCAGCTGTTTGTAGGCATTGGGTAACAGAAAGAATGAAAATACATAATATGAGTTCCAAAAATCAACACTGAGTTCTGTCTGTCTGTCAGGAGGCATTTTCTAAACTTTGTCACAGGGAAGTGGTAGTCAGGGAGCAGCAGTCTCTTCTGAGCCATATCACAGAAGAACCTGAGAGTTTGGGTTTGTTTAACAGGCAGAAGTTTGTGGGGCAAGGGGAAATAGCCATAGATATTAGTATAATGATTTCCTTAAGGCTTTGGTTAAATACTAATCCATACTTACAGAGTGAGCCTCTGTAAGAAATGACCAGAAAATAGCTTTATATATTTTTTAATTTCCAGAGGGTGTGTGTAATTGCCAGAGACAGAGAGAATGAGAGAGAGAAAGAAGAGAGAAAGTTAGAAGGTATAGTCACATTCAATCCCTTCTCCTTTACTTTTCCCTCTTTTTGAGATTTTGGGGACACACATGCACTAAGCATCTTTTTTAAAATAATTATTTATTTAATTTTATTTATTCATTTATTTATTTTAATTCGGCCAGAGAGAGACAGAGTGAGAGAGAGAGAGAAAGAGAGAGAGATAAAGTGAGAAAGCAAGCCACCAGGTCCAGGACTCGAGCCATGGTTGGCCATGTGGGAGTGCCCAGCACCTTAACCACCACGCTACCTGCTGGCCCCACTAAGCATGTTTTTCAAGCCACTGGGTCCAGGATGTGGCCCATACAGCCAGCCATGTGAGATTCAGCAGCATCATCCACCAGAGGGTCAACCACCAGGTGGCCTTAGAAAACAGCTTTCTTTGTCGAGGCCAGTTAGAACCGGGAAAGAATTGGCATTCTAGTAACCACATACTAGAAAAGTCTCTCCATATAAATAAAGCTGATATAGTAGATCATTCCTAACACAATCTAAAATTACTTTGAGTGTAAATAAACTGATCAAATAGCAAATGCTTGACAGAACATGAAAGCACTTAAAAAAGAAACAAAGATTATCAAGAACTCAGCATTTGCATGATATAATTTAAAAACACTGTAATATAGGGCCAGCAGATGGCATGGTGGTGAAGGTGCTGGACTCCCACACAGTCAACTGCAGTTTGGGTCCCTGACCTGGTGGTTTGAAAATCACTCTGGTCGTGTCTGCATGAGTGCCAAGAATCCCAAGAGAAGAACATTGGAGAAAGTATTCCGGCATGGTCATCTCTGCTGGAGTGTGATTTCTCACCTTCCCTCTCTCTGCCTTTCTCTGTCTTTTTCTAGTGAGTGCACCTGTCTGATGGCAAAAATCTATTAAAAACAAATATCTAAGAAAACCAAAATCCTCTCTCGCGGCCTCGCTTCGGAGATGACAAAGAAAAGAAGGAACAACGGCCGTGCCAAAAAGGGCCATGGCCATGTGCAAACGAACTGCGCCCGATGCGTGCCCAAGGACAAGGCTATTAAGAAATCCGAAACATAGTAGAGGCCGCAGCTGTCAGGGACATCTCCGAAGCAAGTGTCTTCGATGCCTATGTGCTCCCCAAGCTGTATGTGAAGCTACATTACTGTGTGAGTTGCGCCATTCATAGCAAGGTAGTCAGGAACCGATCTCGGGAAGCTCGCAAGGACCGAACACCCCCACCCCGATTTAGACCTGCGGGTGCTGCCCCTCGCCCTCCACCAAAGCCCATGTAAGGAGCCGAGTCTTTAAGGACTGAAGAACTGTCTGTCCTCTGGGGGAAAAAATAAAACGCCGATTATAAAAAAAAAAAAAAAAAAAAAAAAAAAAGAAAACCAAACGATAATCAGTAAAAAAACAGTCACTAGAAAAGTCTAAGTGATGTAGAAATGAACAGACAGTTATTATTATAATTATTGAGAGATTTTTTGCTATAGGGCACATGTGCTTGCTGGAGAGACAGAGACAGAAAGCGAGAAATCACCCTCCAGGTCACACTGCAAACTCCTCTCCTCCACTCTCCTCCTGGGATTGTGGGCTCATATGCACGTGCACCGGGCATGAGTTCTAAGCTGCCTGGTCCAGGACTCAAACCCCAGTAGGCCATGTGGGAGTCCAGTGCTCCAACCACTAAGCCACCTCCTGACCTCAACAGACAATGGTTTAAAGCAGCCATATAAATATGTTAAAGATCTAACATAAATGATGAATATAACATGTAAAAAAAAAGGGGCATAATTAAAGCCCAAAGTGGAAGTCAAGAAAGGTTTAGAAAGAAAAATGGCTCTGAATTTGATAGAAATAATAATCAAAAGATTTAAGATACAAAACAAACTCCAAACATAAGTAAAGACAAAGCTGAGCACATTATTTCTTAAGTGGCTGAAAACCAAAGACAAAAATCTTTAAAAAAAAATAACCCAGCCCAATAGAGGAAAACAAAAACATATAAGAGCGTATTGGTAAGAAAGAGTACATCACCAGAACAATACAAGTGAGAAACCTACAATATATCTTTAAAGTGCTAAAGAATGCATACTTGAGTAATCAAAAGAAAATAGTGTTCACAATGTAGACAAATAGAAGACATTTTCAGCTTAAGAGCTCAGATTTCACACCAGTAAAACAAAAGAAATGTTACAGCAAGCTGTCCATGCTAAAGGAAGATGCTATTTGACACGATATCAAGCCCATGTAAATGAATGAAGAGAAAGAAACTGCTAACTATGTGTGCAAATATAGAGAACTGCTTTTTTCCTATATAAAAATAAAAATATCTAGAGGATAATTAACTGTTTAAAGCCCCCTGAAAGCAATGCATTTGGAATATTTAATAAAAGTAGGACAGAACACAATTGAAACAAGAAGAGAGTTGAAAATTGCAGTTTAATATCTTAAAGGTCTTATAGTGTGTATGAAGTAGTAAGTTCATATTGAGATAGACGCTACATATTATCATTACATATAATTCTTCAATGTGTAGCTAAAAGTAAAACAAGTAGATAAAACTAAAGAAGTGAGCAGAGGAGAATGATAAAGTAATAAAGAAGTACTTAGTGATCCAAAAGATATCAGAAGTATGAAATACGAAACAGATGAGACAAAAATGACTTAAAAATTGCATTGTGGTGAACATAAACCACAGCATGTTAACAATGATATTACATAAAATTAAAACCCAATTGAAAGACAGAGTCACAGATTAGATTAAAAAGTGAGACCCAGCTACACTATGTTTACAAGATGTGCCCTTTATTAGTAGATCGTTTAAAGGAAATCAGTGAAAACAGTAAGAAAGAGAAAACACGTATATCTATGTTAATCTCAAACATAGTAGACCTCAACAGGAAAGACTTAACAGAGACAAAGAGGGTACTTCATAATGACAATGGCAACTCCTAAAGAAGACATACTCCACACTTAGTAACTGGTGAAGAAGTAGAAATCTGTCAAGATACAAAGATTTTAATAAGACTAAGAATCTAATTTATACTTATAAAACCATATGTACAACAAATATTAAACATTCATTGTGTAAGAGCCGACCTAACATTCAGAATGGAAGATTATATTTGAACCATTATACTAATTTAACTGAATTTCAAAAGTTAGACCTCACAGAGTATGTACTCTGACCATGACAGAATTAAATTAGAAATAATAATAATAATAATAATAAAAAGGTGTATGGAAAAATCTCAAAACATTGGTAAATCCAGCTAATTTATTAACTCACAAATAATTTATGATTACAATAAAAGCTTATACAATTAGAAAATAATTAAAATTGAATTATCATTAAAACATAGGATGTACTGCAAAAATATGTGGGATATCACTATAATAATATTTAGTGTGAAAATTATAACCTCACTCATTTATATTAAAAAAGAAGAAAAGCATATAATCAAGTACATAAATGTCTACCATAAAAAGCCAGTAAAATGACCTAATACTAAAAACAAATAAAGATTAGAGAGAAATTAAAATAAATTGAAACTAAAGAAAAAAAATCAATAAAACTAGTTATTAGTGGTATAATAATATTACCCACCCAAAAGAAAACAAAATAAAATAACTTTAATAAACCCTTAACTACACTGACCAAGGGAAAAAAAAAGAAAAACACATTATTAGAAAAGAGATAACATCAAGTATATAATTGTAAACAACTTAATGCCTACCAATTTGATGATTCAATAAAAAGGATGTATTTATTTTAAACATAAAATAGCAGACTAATATAAGAAGAAATAAATAATTAAAACAAAACTCTTTATTTGCTAAAATACTTAATTTTTGTAATTAACAAACTTCCCACAAAGAAACATTCAGGTGCAGATGGCTTCACTGTTGAATTCTAGAAAACACTGGTGGAAAAAACAGCATTTATCTTAAATGAAGGAAGTTTAGACTCTATGAGAACACAATTTTCAGAAAACAGTGGAGGAGGGAACTGATTCTAACTCATTTTATGAGGTCAGCATAACCTACATAGGAAAACTAGATAAGGACATAACAAGAAAATCAAATTCCAAATCAGTATCCTTGGATGCAATTATTTGTAACTTGCATCTAGCAATACATAAAAAGGAAAATATATTATGACCAAGTTAGCGTTCCCTCTGGATTAACATTTCTAAAATGAAGCAACGTAGCAGAATAAAGGAGAAAATAATATGTCCATAGATGCAGAAAAAGCATTAGACAAAAAAAAAAAAGGAATGATCTTTATTAAAAAATTGCCAGAGGGCACATGTGCTCACCAGAGACAGCGAGACAGAGGGAGAAAACTTTCCTCAATGGGGCACGGTTGTGCTGCACTCTCTTCGCCTTTTCTCTGTCCTGTCAAGATTTTGGACATGCACATACATGCACCCAGACTGTTTTTCAAGCTGTGGGTGCTAGGAAAGCAATTAGCCATGGGGACCTCACTCTTATCCACTGGGCTTTGGGGTCTGCCCATTTAACTCACAATCATGATAATATCTCACAACAAAGTAATAAAAAAAAAATGAGAGTTTTCAGCCATAGAAAAATGAAAATTCTACTGCTAACATCATTCTTAATATTGAAAGACTAATGATTTCCCTCTAATATCAGAAGTAAGGTAAGATGATCCTAACCAGTGCTATTTAACATTTTCCTGGATATTCTGACTAGTGCAATCATACAAGAAAAATAAACTGAGATTTTCTCCTTCTTTTCTTTTTCTTCCTTCATTCTTTCCTCCATCCTTTTCCCCCTTCCTCCCCTCCTTCTTTCCTTCTTTCTCTCCTTCACTCTCTCCCCTTGTCTTTCTACATTTTTTTTTCATTTTTATTGTATGTGTTCATCCACTATAAGCATGTTACAGCCAGAAAGTTAGATGGGGATATATATATATATATATATATATATATATATGCACACACACACACATATATATGTGTGTATATATATATGTATCTTTTTTTTTTTTCCAGGTTTTGCCATAGGGCATGTGCACTCACCAGAGAGAGACAGTGAGATGGGAACTGAAATCACTTCTAAGGGGGTTTGGTCATACCACAATCCCTTCTCCTCCATTCTCCTCCTGGGATTTTGGGCACATGTGCGTGCACACATGCACACACACACGCCTGGCATGATTATCAAGACACCAAGTTTGGGACTCCAACTGTGATCAGTCATGTGGGAGACCAGAGCCTTAACCATCACACCACCTGCCGGTCCCCAAGGATAAATATTTTTGAGGCATTATTTATCAAGTATTTTTCAAAGCACTGGTGGTATACTCATAGCTATGGGAAACCAACTAAAAGTCCACATGTATTAAAAATATATGTACTCCTTCCTATCGAAAATTGTATGAAATAGGTAATATATTAATATATTTCCGTATGTTTCAAGTAATAAAATGAAGCCATGGAAAAGTTATGTTACGTGCCCAAAGTGATGTAACATAGAAATGCAGAAGTGAGAATTCAAACTCAGTTCTATTCAAAACCAGAGTATGGGTAGGAGGTCATACCCAGATATCACTGACAGGGCAAAGTGATCATAGGGTTTGTCACAAAATCAACCATGGAATTGTTAGTACTAAGTCAACATTTCTTTTTTCATCAAGTCCTAGGAAATTCAGTTATAATGGAGGCATTTACCACAGTTACATTTTCATCATAACTAACACAAGCTAATATTCTGCATAAAATTACTACCATGAATTAACTTTATGTCTGCAGAAAATGGGATTGCATGTAATTACTGATTTCCATTCACAATAAAATAAGCAAATTATCTTCACCAACATAAATGCACCATAAATTGTTTTGAGGCATAATGAAGAAATGAATTTCTGAAAGAAATATGGACCAAATCTGCCAAATTATTGTAAATGATAGCCCCTTTAAAATTAGGGCATGTAATTGCAATTGGAAAATGTTATTCTCTTAATGGCTACATTATTATTTGGTTAGACCAATAATCCCCTTTGCTGATGTTCCATTTCTGGAATATTGACAGATTTTACGCATTGGAATATCAAAATGTCATCAAATTTATATATAGAATGATTCACTGTTTTCAGTATCAGATTTGTCATAATGAAGTGTCATCCATGAGTGCAACATAATGACATTTTAATTGAGAGAAGATGCTTTGGCAAATAAAAAAGAAAGCTATTTTTCTTTGGATATTTCTGAGTTTGTTGACAATTTTCATCTGAGTGTATTTTCAGTTCAAAAGATTGTTCTAACATATGGCCACATGCATTTAATCTTAATGAGTGAAAATAACCTTTACTACATGACATTTTAAATCAAACAGAATAATCAGCCTAATTTCGGCATAGTATTTTATAACAATTATCTATTACATTTTGCATAAGAATGCAACATCTGCATCACAAAATGTCACAGATAATATAGGTGTGATCATTTTATTGTAAAACTCTCATGTTATCTAATAGTTAGAAATAATCGTTTATGTTATAGAGCCAATTCTAGGTAAACAATAGTATCCAATTAAAATGTTTTAAAATCAAACTTTTATCAAACTCAGAGTATCTAATCAGTGAGAAATTTGAGAGGTTCAAAAATTAATAAGTGATCCCTTTTTCACATTGTATTTTCATTTAACTCAAAGACATGCTAAATTTATTGTCATTTTACTAGTATTTATTGAGTGTTCACCTTTTACTGTGACTTACCATTAAAAACAAGTGTGTTTGCGTGGGTTTGTGTGGCAGGCACTGTGTTAAACACCATGAAATACCTTTATAAGACAATCCCTCTAAAAATGTTGTTTATAAAAGGTACAAAATCAGAATATTTTGAGATGCTATACATTTAAATGTATATCTACATAATACATATAAATTTATAAAATGTAATCATTCTGATAAAAGTAAAAACATCATTCCAAGTGATTTCCCCTAAAATGACAATGAGGAAAGTACTATCAAAGCATTTTCTCAAAATAGTAAATATGAGGACCACTGGGAAGGAAGATGTGGTTCATGGAATATTAATTTCATAATAAGAAAATAAAAATAAAGATATCTACAGAAACCAATTCCATTTGTAAAGACAAAGAACTGGGGGAATTCTTTTTCCTATTATTTTATTTAAAAGTTTGGATATTCTGGATACTGTTATCACGATGAAATTTTTCGGGACCAGCAGTTAGCGTAATGGCTATGTCGCTGGACTCTCATGTAGTCGACCCTGGTTTGCGTACCGGACCCGGTGGCTTAAAACCCACACTGGGCGCGTGTACATGCGTGCCCAAGATCCCAAGAGGAGAATGGAGGAGAAGGGATTGCAGCATGGCCATCCCCCCTGGGGGGTGATTTCTCACTTTCTGTCTCTCTGTCTCTGTCTGTCTGGCGAGCGCATGTGCCCTATAGTAAAAACCTCTAAAAAAAAAAAAGATGAAATTTCTCTTATGAATTACAGCAATAATTACTAATAACGTTTACTTAATTTGTCACGTTAATCTCTTTCTTTGGGGGAGGGAGATCAAATTTACTAATGAACTAAATTTTATTTTCTAAATCCTTAATTTACCTGGAATTCCCTCTTACTATTTCCATTATGTGGACATTTCCCAGCTTAGGAAAACTTAACTAATGAATTAATTTTTAGTCAATTTTTTAGGTTTATTAATTTATTTATTTTGCCATAGGACATGTGCATTTGCCAGAAAGAGAGAGAGAGACAGAGATAGAGAGAAGGAGAATGAGAAATCACTCCTTCACAGGATTGGCCACTCCAAAGTCCCTTTTCCTCCATTCAACTCCTGGGACTTTAGCACACACACTTACACATCCATTTGGTATGATTTTCAAGCTGCCAGGCCTAGGACTTGAACCATGGTTAGTCACATGGGAGTCCACTGCTTTAACTGCAATGCCACCTGCTGGCCCCAATTTAAGCTTTCTCTTTTTATCTTTAGTATTCAAAGCCTCTCTTGCAAGTCCTGAAACTAAGGCAAAATCATGAGAAATAATACTTAGCAATATGAGAATTTGTAAAAACAAAACAAAAAACTGGAGGGTTTCATTTTGCTTATCTGTGTAACACTGTCAACAATACTACCTACCCCAGTGCAAAATCTAGAGGATAGATTGACAGGTATTGAAATGACGACCATGCCAATGATTGCTTCTCCAATGAGGTCTCTGGGGCCTAGACATAGAATTTAGATTTAGTTTGGTAGAAGAAAAAGGTGGGTTGATCACATTGCAAAGTATCCAGTTTCAACTCTACTGTGACCTAGATTAGCTTTCATAGGTAATATTATTTTTATAGAATTTATGTTATAAATGAGTTAGGTTTTTATTGTCTGACATTGCATATTTGACAAAAATTATACATGAAAACAATAGTAAGGGACAACCAATGTGTAATGACTATAACAACTTATTTTGTGGTTTGATAAAAATCACTTATTTCATAACTATTATTGAACAAGTATGTGTGAGAGATACTCCACTGGGCCCCAGGGATAAAAATCGACCAATAAAACAAATATTCTTCTGGACCTCTTTGTTTCTTTCTCTTTTTTTGGAGAGGTTTTTCACTATAGGGCGCGTGCACTCGCCAGACAGACAGAGAGAGATACAGAGACAGAAAGAGAGAAATCACCCCCCAGGGGGGATGGCCACGCCGCAATCCCTTCTCCTCCATTCTCTTCGGGATCTTGGGCACGCACACACATGCGCCCGGCGTGAGTTCTAAGCCACAGGGTCCGGGACGCAAGCCACGGTCGACTACGTGGGAGTCCAGCGACATAGCCATTACGCTAACTGCTGGTTCCCGACCTCTTTGTTTCTGAATATTGGTTACCATATTGTTTTATTTATCAACATTCATTTATCTATTTATTTGTTGTGATTTTCAAGCTGCCAGGTCCAGGATTCAAACCACAGATAGCCATGTGGGAATCCAGTGTCTTAATCACCATGCCACCTGCTGGTCCACCATATTTCTTTCTATTTGAAAGATAAATCTCTTTCAAATGATGCATATATAACATGAATTACATAAACTGACACAGATTTTCATTACAAAGTTGTGAAATGAAATAGGTTCCAAATCTACCATAAATATGGACAGCGCACTTTGTAGCTCATTGAGAACTGTAGCCATTAATTACTTTGTAACAGATTTAAATATGGAACCTCTCTTCAGGAAGCATCTCTGACTTGACCAATTGTTTGGAAAAAGATATGCAAGTCACATAAATGTTTGTTTATTTTACCCCCCAAAGGGGATGGCCATGCCACAATCCCTTCTCCTCCATCCTCCTCTCGGGATCTTGGGCATGCATGCACACGTGCCCGGTGTGAATTTAAGCCACCAGGCCCAGGACTCAAAGCACAGTCAACTACATGGGAGTCCAGCAACATAGCCATTACACCAACTGCTGCTCCCTGTGTTTATTTTAAATAAACAAGGCCAAAGTTCCAATAATCTCTGAAAGCTAGAATGAAAGCAGGAATAAATTGAACAGGAATAAATAGGAATAAATTTAACATATTAATGTCACTTTGCCTTTATATTTGATATTCTTCCTTATCAATGTACACAAACTCACCTTCCTTATCTGCTTTATAACGTTGTTTTGGATGAAGTCTGGAATTTTGGCTACCTTACACTTGCCTGTGGTAAGCTACAAAACAAGCTGCATACAGCATTCAGAGAACACGCATATCTGTCATCTTCCTCACTCAGCAATTCGCTCACAGTTACATGGTATGGAAAAAGCTGTTGGACATGATTCCAAATCCAGACTCCTCTATTTATTACCTATGTGATCTTGTTGGAATTAAGTAAGCCCTTTAATTCCCTAACTAGAAATTTAAAATTAGAGTATCTATTCCATGACCTTTTATTTTTTATCAGAATTGAAGACAATAATGACCTTAATTCTGTTGATATACATGTACACACGTCACCATTTACTGGACATCTTTCATGTGCTATATACAACTTGAGTAACTTTCTATATAAGTAAAAACAGCATCGACAAGAAAATGAGTAAAAATTTTCAGTGTTTGGGGCCAGCCGGTACTATGGTGGTTAAAGCACTGGACTGCCAAATGCCTGACGGCAGTTTGAGTCCCAGACCTGGTGGCTTGAAAAATCAAACCAGGTGGATATGTGTACATGCCCCAAATCCCAGGGGGAATGGAGGAGTCCGAGCCGGCGGGGCTCCAGGACCCGTCTGAGCCCTTTGACCTTTGAGCACCGCTTCCGGTTGGTTCAGTACGTTGGCAAGGCCGCTACTGTATGCCCGCCCCCCCCCCCCCCCACCTTGGAACAATGCTTGGGTCAATTAGCATGTCGGCAAGGCCATTTGCTATTCACTCCGGGAAATGTAGTAGCCTTGCTGGGAAGTGACCCCCCTCTGACTCCCTGATATACTACTAAAAAGAATTAACATAGTTTTCTCATACATCTTTGTAGTAAGATTTCCCCAAAATTCCCCGACCACTCCCTTTTACCCTGATCACTTACTGTTAATTACAACGCTTCATTGGGCACAATAAAGGGTGTGCTAAAGTTCTTCTTGATCTTTGGAAGGCCTTTCAAAACACATTTAATATAAACTTAAAAATAACCTCTTAGGCAGAAGCTGACCCAGGACACCCCTGCCTCACTGTAGCTAATGTTCTGACAAGGTACATGACAGTGGCACCACAAGCACAATAGAATGCCTAGGTGTGCCACAAAGTTTTTCATTAACTCATTAGTCACTTCACCACCAGTTGAAAAGACTGTATCCCCGCCCTCATCAAGTGACACTAACTTCACCTTTTCAGGATAGGTAAATATATTAGGATTCCTTTAAATAAATTTCAGATCTCTATAGAATTATATATCATTCTTTATTGAGATCCATAAGAACTAATAACTGTACTTGAGATTTTCTGTTTTAGAATCACAACCAGTAACCGCAAGATGGCTGCCGCCAAGTACTGGCTGATAATTAACTCTGCCTGCTGGAGCTGTTCTCTGAAACCACACTCCCAGAACAGAAGTTCCCAAAAGCTTGCTTACATCAATCAAACAATTGTTGAATTGTATCGATGATTAATAGACCCGCCCTTAATCAAACCCTGAATAGAATCTTTGATCTCTATTGTTAAAACTTTATGAATTGATAATTAGAACACGTAGCCCCTCTTCCGTTTACTTGCATGTATCACATTTTCAATAAAAAGGCACGATGATTCCTAACAGTTGTCACTCTACAGAGAGCAATCTCTGAGGAGTGTCCGGTTGAGGATGGGCATGAAAAGGCACCGAGACCTTAGTCTTCCTTTCCTGTGCCACCTCCGACGAGTCAACCCACCCCTGCGGAGGCTGGACCCCGGCAGAGGAGAATGGAGGAGAAGGGATTACGGCATGGTCATCCTTGCTGGGAGTGATTTCTCACTCTCCCTCTCTCTGGCACATGTGCCCTATGGCAAATGACTTAAAAAATTTCAAATATTCTATTACAAGTAAAGCAATGATTAGATACAGATGTGGTATCCAAACCAACAGTCCATTTAGAAACAAATAAAAATCTGTGTTCACTTTGAAGAAGATATATACAAAACTACCTTTTTCAACATCTCTGTAAGTTGATCATTTTTCACATACTTGCATTATTTATCCTTAGTCTTTATGAATGCTGTAATTCTAATTCCTGACACAATGATCTTGGTCTACTCTAAAGAGTTTTACTTGCTTCAAGAGTTGTCTGATAATTCCATGGATTTCTTAATGATGGGAAAAGCTCACCTTTACTGGCAGGTTTCAGCTCACAGACTAACTTATTCTACAGAAGAAAAAGACTCTCTTTTGAAGAGGTAGCAGTGACTTTTTGATAGATGACATTGAAAAGCTGCAAGTAAATCTCTTCTGTCATTTTTTTTTCCTTGCAAATTGAATTTTCATAGTTTTGCGTGTTTCTCCCAGCCCTCTGTCAGGATTATAAAATAGTGAGTGAATGCAAGATATCTGATATATCACATTCACATACATACACACTCACATACCCCTCCATGCACACACACATTCACACACACAGTTAAAGAGAACAGGGAAATGAAGAAAACCTCCATCACAAGAATGAACATAGAGTCGACTATTTAGCACTAGTAAAGTGTTATGGTAGAAAGAACAGCACCAGGAATTAATACAATTTTTTGAAAGAAGAAGTGAAAAAAAGGAACACATATTTGAATATCTATTCTGTGCAGAGACAGATTGCTAGACGTGTTCTAGTTTAATTCTTCAGATACCCTGGGAATAGGTATTACTATCTTTATACAAATAAAGAACTTGAGACATTGGAAAATTTAAATACTATGCTTAAGTCAAAGCCAAGAAAGACGAGGCCTAGAATTCAAACCCAAGTTGATCTGACTTCAAAACTCAAGCTTGTTGTCTAATACCAGGCCTTATCCCACTACTGGCTTCAACATCCTGCCTCTAGAGACCTGAGATTTGTAATTTGTTAATGTCTTGCTTCTTGGCTCATTCATTTCGATTCTGCTTTCTAACTTCAAATTTGATTGGGAGATCTCTTTGGATTTGGAAACAAGCTTCAATTCCACCCTGTTTATTTTGTCTGCACCTTTCTCTCACTCATTCATATGAGTTTGGAAAGTGACTGATACTTGGTTTAAATTCCCATCATTTAATTTCTCTGCAAATAATTTCTCTGCAACTAAGTTAACTGGGAAGTACGATCCCTTTGCCATTGCTTTGTAAAACAAGGACAGTTCTGCAACGTGTGTGGAGACTGGAGACTTAGAAATTATTTTATAATGAGAAAACAGGCATTCACCGTGATCAACGTGAGCAATATGCTGTTTACCCCCAAGCAAGAGAAAAAGCCACTGGCATGAAATGTTGAGGCAAATTGTCAGGGGGAAGCCAAGAAAAGAAAAATAACATATACACTTAAAATATTCAGAGTAGTAGATGCTCAATAGTCTATCAGAATGTGGAAGAATTATATATATATTTTTTAGCTCTTTAAAAAATAAGGTACAAATGCATGTATTGGAATTTGGTTGTATGGTAATAGCATTAAAAGGATGAAAACTTAAAAAAAATATGGTGAGAATCTGTTATAAATCTTAATTTCTTTTATAATGTTTTTGATGTTTATAAAGCAAATATAATGAACTTTAAGGTCAGATTTACACTGTTATCTCTCCTATCAGCTAAAAATACATGTGTTAACAATGATTGCTGCCCTCTAGAATGAAGGAAGTCTGTCTCTAAAGAAACAGGCTATTTCTGAAATTTACCTGTAATGCAACAGACCTCTAAAAGCGGAGGGAAAAATCTGCATATTATTGTTATTTATTTAATTTTAACAAAAATGCAATTCATACACATAAAGAAAATCAAGCAACAATCCTATATAGGTGTAAAACGAAAGGCTTTCTATTTTATTTAAAAAACAAAAATTCTACATTCTGCTAAGGATAATTTTAAAGAAATGCAGTAGCCCTTTCTCTCTGTTCTTATATAAGTTTTAAAATGTTCATGAATTTCATTTTGCTACATGGCATAACTTCACTAAAATATGTTACCAAGCACTTTTGTTACCATTCTAAAGTGATGATTAAAAGCATTAACACAAAAATGGCATTCCTCCAGTCTTCCAAAAATGTAAGGTGCGTAAATCTTTCATTCACTTTCATCATTATAAATCATCAATTGTGAACTTAAGTGTAGTAGACTCTAAGACTATGAAGGAATAAGTGTACCCATTTCTGTCCTCTTGTTTCAGAGTGTTGCATAAGGATAATGAAAATATGTCAATCCTCAAGTATATGTCAGCACTGTTTTTTTCTTTTCTTTTTTTTTTTTTCCGAGAGATTTTCGCTATAGGGTGCGTGTGCTCGCCCGACAGACAGAGACAGAAAGCGAGAAATACCCCCCAGGGGGGATGGTCACACCGCAATCCCTTCTCCTCCATTCTCCTCTCGGGATCTTGGGCACACACGCACACGTGCCCGGTGTGAGTTTTAAGTCACCGGGTCTGGGACGCGAACTGCGGTCGACTACATGGGAATCCAGCGACATAGCCATTATGCTAACTGCTGGTTCCCACGTCAGCATTGTTTTACAACATGTTCTTATTTGAGTATTCCTAATAACTAGAAAATACAAATTTAGTGACAAATAGATCTTCTCATTTGTCCCTCATCCAGGACTGTCATTCTATCTCTTTTTTTTTTTGTTTTTGGGGTGGTTTAGAAAGCGAGAAATCACCCCCCAGAACGCTGAATCCCTTCTCCTTCATTCTCTTCTCGGGAAAACACGGGGCGTGATTTAAGCTCAAACCACAGTACCGTGGGAGTCCAGCGACATAGCCATAAGCTGGAGTCATTCTATCTTTGTGGGTGGTTTGATTCAAAAAGGCTCTGCTCATAATCTGCAAAGCAAAACCACATACTAGAGCCAATTAATATTAGGCAAAGGAAGGGGTCAAGCAGGTGGCATAGCGGTGAAGGCACTGGGCACTTCCACATGACTGACCATGGTTTGAGTCCCAGATGTGCTGCCTTGCTTTCTTACTTTCCCTCTCTCTCTCTGGCTCTGTGTCTTTCTCTCTGGTCAAATTAAAATAAATGAATGAATAAATAAAAATTAAATAAATCATTCTTTTAAAAAAATTTGGAAGAGGATATTGGCAAATCATCGTTGCTTAACAATAATGAAAGTCTAAGGATTCTCATCCCCCCTAACTCTTCCGTTAATGAAATTGTTATTTTTTTTTTCATAATAGATACTTTAGGTAAAGAAGAACTAAAATGTTTCTCTTTTTTCCTGTCAATCTTTCTGTCTATAAGCAAGACTGATGTTATTTCCAGCCTCATCAAAGGAAAATCTTCTTGACTAGAAATGATTGGTAAAATAAATAAATAAATAAAAGAGGGGTTCTGGGAAAGGAGGGTAGAAGAATGGGGGATGGAAGATGAAGAAAGTAGGAGTTCAGCTGATAATTAATAATAAACTGATAGGTGCCCCTGGTGGATAAGGAAAGAGCTTTTGTTATATTATTCTTAAATAGTAATTCAAAATTAAAATGGAGTACTGGTGAAGTCTAATACTGCCAAAGCTTATAACATCTTACAGTGACAGTCTATAGTCTGGCAATTTCATATTTTATAAATATTCATTTTAAAATCAATCCTTACAACTCTTCTGTGCAATAGACACTCTATGAAGTCGATTCTGCAGATAAGGAAAATAAGAGCCATAGTGGTTAAGTTGAATGTGGTATCTCCAGTAAAGGGCTGAATCAAGATTCACAGGCAGACATAGCCAAATTTAGATGTATGTCTCTATGCTACCATTCAGGAATAGAGAATTTCACAAACCTGTCTCTGGTAACAGAGAGAAGGAAGGAGGGAGAGGACGAGAAAGAGGAAAAGAGAGAAAAGAAGCCTTAACAAATAGCACCTGTTTGCTGTAAGGAGACACAACGAGCAGGGCGTACTGATGCAGACATGGCTGAGCATCACTGGAGGATGCGAGTCCCTCTGCATGAAGTTATCATCCACGTAGCTGAGGCCAAGTATCTCTGCACACTGGGACAGGAGGTACAAAAACATTGCTAGAGCTTTCTTTGATCTAAACAGGTAAAGAAAAATGCTTCTACATACCTAGGGCAGAGGTTCTGCGAAGCTCTTTCAGTGTCAAGCATCTAAACACACTCTTTCAAGAAGAGGCATAGAAATGTTAGATAATGTTTGCTATTTTACAGAAGAGAAAAGAAACAGAATACTTGAGTTTCCAAGGTAATAGAACTAGTAAGGAGAGAGAATGAATTCAAATACAGATATAGGAGAGACATTAAAAAGTTAGTGGAAAAATGGAATTAAAGTACACGTGTATTTCAGTGCAAAAGATTCTGAAATCCAGACATAATTTTTAAAATAATATGCATGTTTCATGAACTTCCTAAAGACACCCCCCCATGTCCCATTCCAGAGACAATGCATCTGCTTTACTCTTTTACATGCTACCAGACAATAAAACACAAGCGAAATTACAAATGAATCATGGGTATTATTGTAAGCGACTGTTAGGAAAATTTTTTAAGTCTCTATTTCCTCCTGTGAAAATTATTCTTCCTAGAGAAAGCTCTCTAGCACTCAAATAATTAACAGAGGAGAAAGGTCTCAGCATAGTTTTTCTCTGAGCGTCCTGGTTGGTAGCCTTTTTGCAAGGCTGATCGGAACAAATGTCGATTAAAAAAATGGTTCCATCCACCAGTTTCACCATTTGAATGAATGAGCCTGAGAAATAAGAAACTGGGAAATATTAAAAGATACTATTTTGTGAAGGAGTAAATCTTTGAGTAGGGATTTCTATTTTCCCCTTCAACATTAAGTGACTTGTGGACAAGAAATAAAGACGTTTTTCTGAGGCAGCTATTAAAATCTTGTGGGGAAGCATTGCTGACATTTGCAATATTTACTTAAGGTTTGTAAAGCACTTTCATCTTCTGGGATTAAAGACACCGAAGTATGTAGATGGGTTTATCATCATATTAACATTAATGACTATTATTCAGTCCTACATCAAAAATAAGGATGGTGCCCAGTGTCCCTGTGTTGATTTTGTTTTCTTAACAATGAATTTTTTAGCAGAAAATAAGAAACATTATTTCCCTACTTAAAAAACAGAGCTGCATAAGAGGTGGTTTATGAGTGACAGATTATAGGATAAAACACCATAATCAGTGAAAATGTATTATTTAGGGAAAGTAAATTCCTTCAGTTTCTGGTGGCTGCTCTAATCGTCTGAATAAAATAGCAGTATGCAAATGCTTGCTCTAGAGTTTGACAAGACTGTCACTTTTCCTTATCGGACACAGTGCTTTATCACAATGCAGTCAAAAGAAAAGAGGAAATGAGGTGGAAAATATTATTATAGGATTTTTAGGGTACTTTGATAGAAACTAGAGACAGCTGTTAAAACTACTGTATTTAAGAGCAAATGTGCGTAATGAACCGTAAAGTGAAATATGTAAGGCAGGGAAATATTTCTGGCAATACATATGCTCTAACATAAATTTCACTTATGTATAACAATATTAAAGAAGAAGCTGAGGCGATGGGGAGACATTGATCAGGTAGTCAGCACCGCCACCTCGTTCACACATCAGTGCTTAGGTAAGAGTCACAGGGTTGTCTGTGTCATGTAATAGTAATGATGTAATTTATTTCCTTCCTTCCCTCTTTCTCCCTCTCCCTTTGTCTTTCTTTTTTTAGGAATGATTTTATTTAACTTTATTTATTTTTAATTTTGACCAGAGAGGGATACAGTGAGAGAGAGAGAGAAAGTCACCAGGTCAGGGACTCGAACAGTTGTCAGTCATGTGGGAGTCCAGTGCCCTTAACCACCATGACACTTGCCGGCCTTCCCTTTTGTCTTTCTCACTCTCTCTTTGCTTTGGCTGCCAGAAAGCACAAAGTGCCTTGCTGAGCAAATGTGTTAGCTCTACCTTCCAGAACAATGATCATTTCTTTTTTTTGGAGAGGTTTTAGCTCTGCCTCTCAGAACAATGATCATTTTTTTTTTTTTTTTTAAGAGGTTTTTGCTATAGGACACATGTGCTCGCCAGAAAGACAGAGAGAGATAGAGAAAAAGAAAGCGAGAAATCACCCCCTGGGGGGATGGCCACACCACGATCCCTTCTCCTCTATTCTCCTCTCGGGATCCTGGGCATGCTCGCACACAAGCCCAGCGTGAGTTTAAGCCACCGGGTCTGGTACTCGAACCACAACAGACTTCATGGGAGTCCAGCGACATTAGCCATTATGCCAATTGCTGGTCCCCAATGATCACTTTTTTATTAACTATACCTGTCTGTTTTTCCTCTGTACCTCGGTGTACCATACACAGTGGTACGCAAATGACTTTATTATAAACAGTTTCATATATCTTTTAGAAGAACAACTTGTTAATGCAAAACACACTTAGAATAGATACAAAGTCCATAACTTGAAGGAAATGTCCAATAATACAGCAGAATGGTGAGCTGATTCTTTTTCTTTCACTTATTTTATTCTCTTTGCTGACTAACATGGACAGAGGGTGTTGCTGACAGTGAGACTGTGTTATGTGGTGTTCGAAATCATTGCTAACAATGTTTCTGGGCAAATACATGAGTAGTAACAAGACTTGTATTGATTATCATTGCACAGTTTCTCTGTTAAAGCTTTGTTATTGTTTTTCTGGCATTATCAGGGGAAAACAGAATTTTTTTTTATTCGTTACAAAAATATGCCTATCATTTGGTTAGATATTTGTCTCCCTAAATAATATTTTGAAGCTGGTGTAGAATAAATTTTTAATACCTCAAAGAAATACCCATTGAATTGGACATTTCTAGTTTGGCTTATAAAATATTCTCTTTTGATGTGTTTTACTCTGGATGGTTAATGCTGGAGTTTTTTTCTTTTTAACTGTTTTGCATCTAACTAACTTTTTCCTTGAAATAATGGTTGGGTAGGGGTATGAAAAAATAAGGATATTACTAAAGAGTTTTCTAAACCTATAAAAAGTAGGAGCTGGTAGGAGAATGGAAAGGTGACAGTACTCATTCTTCAGCACGTAAAGATGCTTTTTAAAAGCAGGTGAGACTACCTGTGAAAAAGGTGTCACAGGAGTCACTGCTGCAGTTCTGCCCACTAAGAAAAGGACATTAGAAATAGAATCTCGCCTGCTATTATCAAAGACTGAGCTTCTTGGCCAAGCAGTTAGAAGATATTTCTTCCCACAGAGAAATCTGAGGACAGCCCAACACAACACCTTAGGCTGGAACTCTGAATAAACTTGGCTCAACACACTTTAAACCCTTAGTGGTCACGCTGAGAATCTGGAAAGAAATACCATTTCAAAATTGAGAGCAATGCATTTGTTTTGCAGAAGTCAGAGACTTGAATGTTCCTCTGATGTTTCTTGTCTCTTGTTCCTAGGAAACAATTTTAGGTGCACCCATTGCTACCAAGATATGTGTGTGTGTGTGTGTGTGTGTGTGTGTGGTTTATATAAATAATCATGAAAGAGTTCTTTTTGTTTTGTTTTTAGTAAGCATATATACAGTTATTAACTATTCAGTGACCATGTAATCTATCAACTAAATACAAATATTTTTGAGATTAAAATAGGACACCATTAACAATTATACTGGGTTATAGTCACAAACTGGGATTGCCCTGAGTGTGTGTTTAATGACTGGTTTCCCAAAGTTTTCATTTGTGATGCCATCATCATCCTCATTTTATAAGGTTTAAATGACGTGAATACCAATATTCTGCTCCATCATAACTAATTTTCCTGTTGAGGAAATTTTCCATAATGACAGATAAATTTAGTCTCACCACTTTGAATTGACAGTTGTATTCATCATTTTTATCTCTACCTTTATTTCTATAATAATCCAAGGCCATTTTTACAAAGAATTACTTATTTAATTTTTTTTATTTTATTCATTAATTAAGTTTAATTTGATGAGAGAGAGAAAGTGAGAAGACAAGTCACCAGGTCCAGGACTCGAACCGTAGTTGATCATATGGCAGTGTCCAGTACCTTAACCACCATGCCACCTGCTGGTTCCCACAAGGCCACTAATAAACATCTTCAATAATTTCATTAGTCTTGTACTTCTAGGACACAATGTTTTCGTACTGCCCATGAACAACCTTGAAAATGAGCAGAAACACAACGTGCGATAGATCACGAAACACCTTGACACCAGGGGCTGACCTGATCTTTCATGAGGGCCCATGTCACCTCTAGGACTGACGCCAAGCTAATCTGGTCTTACTTCAGAGAGTAGCTTGGTTGAAGTTTATGAGTTTCACATGCAGAAAGTCCATCGAATGTTGTTTCTAAACATGTGATGATTGTAAGCAATCTCTACGCATATATTTACAAGTGATGTGCATGGGTGTTTATGTCTTCCTCCTTTCTTCTGCCTCTTCTGATTTCTACTTTCTTAGTTCTAAAAGTACTGTTCCAGGTCTGATGCACTCACCGTTACTTAGATAAATGACAGGGCGACCCTAAACTTTTTTGATGGGATACTCATCAGTAAACTATGTAGCATGGATCGCTGATTTACATATGTTTGTAAATATAGCTATGCACTACTTAACAATGGGGCTGCATTCTGAGAAATACATTGCAAGGTGATTTGGTTGTCGAAACATCACAGGCTATGCTTACACAAACCTAGATGATATGGCCTACTATACTCTTAGGCTAAATATACAGCTTATAGTTTCTAGGCTACAACCCTGTACAGCCTGTTATATACTGAGTTCCGTAGGCAACGATAACACAATGGTTAAGTATTTGTGTATCTAAACATATCTAAACATAGGAGAGGTACAGTAAAAGGATAATATGAAAGATAAAAAAAATGGCCCAGCTGTAGTGGCACAAGTGGGAGAAGGTCAATGAGCAATGGCTGAGGCCACACAGGTTGCCTGGGCTTATTTTCCGGATCAAAATAAACAGGCCAGGTATGAAGGTGGTGCCTGTAACCCTAGCTGACTAGAAGGCTGGTGCAGGAGGATCATGACATGAGGGCCTGTCCAAAACTTGTATACCTCTCTCTCTACTTCATTCCCTCTCTCCTTGGTAGTTAGATAGGTAGATAGATAAGAGACCACTATCTCTTATCTATCTTATCTATCTTATCTATCTCCTATCTATGATCTGTATGGTGCATTTCATTGTCATGAAATGGAGTTTGCAGAACTGGAAGATGCTCAGGGAGAGGCAGTGAATAAATATTGAGTGAATGTGAAGGTCTAAGACATTATTATAAACTGGACACTTAGGTTACACTACATTTCTAGAAACTATTATCTTTCTTCAATGATAAAGTAACCTAAGCGTATTCAACCTTTTATTTAAAAAATTACTTTATTTATTTATTTATTTATATTAGACTAAAAAGAGGGAGAGAAAGAGAGAAAGGAGGAAAGTGAGAAAGCAAGTCGCCAGTTCTGGAACTCAAACCATGGTCAGTCATGTGGGAGTCCAGTGTCCTCAACCACCACACCACTTGCCAGTCCCTATTTTTTTTAAGCTTTTGATTCTTTCGTAGTAACACTTAAAATGCAAGCACATGGGACCAGCAGTTAGCGTAATGGCTATGTCGCTGGACTCCCACGTAGTCGACCGCGGTTCGAGTCCCGGACCCGGCGGCTTAAACTCACGCCGGGCGCGTGTGCGTGCGTGCCCAAGATCCCGAGAGGAGAATGGAGGAGAAGGGATTGCGGCGTGGCCATCCCCCCTGGGGGGTGATTTCCTGCTTTCTATCTCTCTGTCTCTCTCTGTCTGTCTGGTGAGCGCACGCGCCCTATAGCAAAAACCTCTCCAAAAAAAGAAAAAAAAAAAAAAAAAAAAAAAAAAAAGCAAGCACATTATACAGATGCACTAAAATGTTTTATTTCTTTATATCCTTATTTTACACAATTTTTATAAAATTATTTTAAATAAAATAATTCAATAGTAAGTTAAAAATTATTAAATTTTAAAAAGTTATTTGTGGAACCAGCAGATGGAATAATGGGTATGTTGCTGGACTCAAGTCCTGAACCCATCAGCTTAAAACTCACTATGGGTGCATGTGTATGTGTGTGCCCAAAATCCCGAAAAGAAAATGGAGAAGGAATTTCAGCATGACCATTCCCCTTAGGAGATGATTTCTTGCCTTCTGTTTCTATCTCCCTCTGTCTCTCTGGCAAGTGCATCTGCCCTACAACAAAAATCTCTCTTAAAAAAATTTTTTAAGGGACCAGCAGTTAGTGTAATGGCTATGTCGCTGGACTCCCACGTAGTCGACCGCGGTTCGCGTCCTGGACCCGGTGGCTTAAAACACACGCCGGGCACGTGTGTGTGCGTGCCCAAGATCCCGAGAGGAGAATAGAGGAGAAGGGATTGAGGCGTGGCCATCCCCCCAGGGGGTGATTTCTCGCTTTCTATCTCTCTGTCTTTCTCTGTCTCTCTGGTGAGTGCATGCGCCCTATGACAAAAACCTCTCCAAAAAAAAAAAATATTTTTTTTTTAAACTTTGTTAAAAACTAAGTCATACGTGCACACATTAACCTAGGTCTACACAAAGTCAGCACTATTGATAGCCCTGTTTTCCACCTCTACGTCTAGTCCCACTGGAAGGGCCAGGATGAACAAAACGAGAGAAAATGATACAATCACAAGATCTGGCAATCATGAGATGTATAAGGCTACAGCTTATGTGACAAGATAAACTATTTTACAATGACTTTTTTAATAAGTAGAGTACACTCTACAATAACAACAAAAGTGTACTATAGTAAATACATAAACCAGTAACACTTATTTATTATCAAGTATGAGGTATTATATTGCAGTTGGAAAAGTCATGACACATTTTTGCATAGAAAATATGCCATGACTTTTCTGACCACCCAATAGATACATGTTAGGTGATATTCTGTTACATGACTGACATACTGTTGCATATGTTTGTTTAAACCAGCATCACCACAGGCATATGAGTAATGCTTTGTGCTACTAAGACATTGTGATGACTATGAACCTCTAGGCAACAGAAAACTTCAGCTCTATTAAAGTCTTACGGGACTGCTGTTGTGTTTATGGTCTATCTGTCATTGACTGAAACATCATTGAGTGGTGCATAACTGTAATACACAAGAACTTCTGCACTAATATATTTTTCGTATTATAAAATATGTAGAAAACATTTTAAAAGATAATAAAATATAGAAAAATAAGTCCAATATTTACTTTCCACATAACAGTATAATTTCACCTCAGTTTGGCTCAGAAGATAATGCTTAATCTTTAAAACTTAGCTTTCAACTCTAATGTAAAATACACAATTTCAAGATATTTGAAATCTTTTGCTCATCCTTTGCCATTCCAGACAGACATGTTTTCTTTTGCCTGGGCTTTGACCTGGGAGTTAAGGGGTGCTTTCAACCTTGAACATTAACAACCCTTGAATACTAAGAAATCTGGCAAATAACATTTCTTAAAACATTTTTCAACTATCCCATGGCTTAATCAAGCGACCAGGACCTAAAAGGATATGTATTGTAAATAAAGGGTATATTTGTGTTTTCTTTCTTCTGCAAACAATCTAGAGCAACTCTTACATCCACTAACACCTACACAATTTAATAAAAAACTTTTAGGAAAGTGGGAAATTACCTCATTGAACAATTTTTGAAAAAGCGATTTCTGTATATTTTTCTACCAGATGTAAAAGGTAATTAATGGAACATTAGAATATTTCAAGTGAGTATCTTACTTTACATTCTTTAAAATAATATGAATTAGCTTTCTTTAAATGTTATAAAAATTAGATAAAGTTTTACTTATAGATGCCTTAAGTACTTTTATTTTTTTTTTCCATAAAGGAACATTAGCCTGAAAATAGAATAAACTTTAAGAACAAGGTATTTCAAAAAAAGATCTTCCTTTGCGGTAAGTGCCAACAAAGAACACATTTTACATTAATTGGTTGTCTCAGTCCAGACCATCTGTCTCTCCAAATGTAATGAATGCTGGCATTCTTACTGGTATGTACTCAATAGCTTAAATTGGGTCTGAAATAGACCTTGCTCGAAATCTCATTGGAGTATCAGCTTGTAGGTATTGAAAAAAATGTTAAGTTTCCTCTTATCAGGGTCCTTCCAATAAAAAGTGTAAGTTCTATTTCATATAGCTAGACCATAGGCCTCATAGAGATGCATTTCATATCTATGTACTTACATTACACATTGTTCTCACACTATACAACACATGTATGTATACGGGATTTCACATAATGTGGTTCTCTAGAACTTTACATTTGGAATTAAAATTTACCATAACTTAAAAACAATATTTTTTGAGAGAGATTTTTGCTTTAGTGCGCATGTACTCACCAGAGAGACAGAAAGTGAGACATCATCCTCCAGGGGAGGTGGCCATGCTGCAATCCTTTCTTTTCCACTTCCTCTTGGAATTTTGGGTATGCACACACACATGCCCAGTGTGAGTCTCAAGCTGCTGGGTCCAGGATTCGAACTGTGTGATCAGTCATGTGGGCGTCCACCAATGTAACCATTACACCATCTGTTATCCCTACCCAAGACTGTAAAACATATATTTTGTGGGAGATGTACAGTATGGTTTTTCACAGCATACATGCAGTGTATATTTGTCAAATCACATATAGACATATTTATCTTGAACATGACATTATGTTGTGTTTGTGCATATTCGATAGTTCTACTAGTATTTTTATGTATATATGGAATTGTCAATGACGCTTTTTACTGTTCATGGAATACAACATACACACAACTTTCTATGAATTTTTCTTTCATTGCCTTTGACAACATTATCAGATATGTAGGCAATTTTTATTAGCTCCATTTTATAGATACAGAAATTAAGGCTTAAAGACACTGAGATTTATCCTGTGACTATTCCTTCTATATTACTCTTCCCTGTCATTTGTGATCATCTGTTCTGGTCATCTCACATGGGCCAAACTCTTACTTGGCCTGGATCCCTGTAATTTGTGGAAAAGGAAAGAGAGAACAGACAGTTCCTACAAGCTCTCACTAGGCACTTTAGCCTTATCTTCACATTTGTTTTTTGTTTCTTTGATGAGAAAGACAGGAGGCATCCTCAACAGGGTCTTTACTTCACACCCCTCATCTCAGCCAGCCCTGGTCACGGGCATACATACCACCAGCACATACGGAGAAGTCTCAGGACTCAAACCCAGGAACTTCCCAGGTGGGTCCAGCATCTCTGAATGCTGCACTACAGCTGTGCCACTGTCTGGTCCTAGGCTGCATCTGACATATCCCATCACCAGTAAATCTTTACTTCTACAAATTGTCTTCAGAAAGTTCACGGAAAATGGGTATTATTTAGAAATCATGCATGAATTTCAGAATTTCTTCGCATGGAAATAAATGTGTACATTTATTCCACTTTTACATGGACATTTAAAAATTCCCTCATGTCTCAGACTGCCTTAGATCCCTTTATATATTCTCATAAGTAACTATTTTTAAGAAAAATATGATTATAACTAAAATAATATAGTATGATTCTGCAATAAAAAGTAAAATTCAAGAAGTAGAATTGCATATATTTTGGCCAAATTCAACAGTGAAATAGCTCCTAATATTGACTGAGAAGCTTATTATCAGGTAGTATGCTTATAGAATAATCTTATAATTAAGGACTGAGAAATATGAGTCTTCCCCTCACTTAGTCCTTTCTGTGCTACAAGAAAATTGGAAAAAATGTAAAAATAACAAATTTTAACCGAAATTGTCACCTATTGTGGAGCTGTTGGAATTAGATGGCCTAGAATAGATATATAGCTCATGTAAGATGTGTACTAGACTAGGATGTAACAGCTGAGTAACTCGGTAGCTATTAACATCACTGCATATCAGAAGCATCTATTTATATTTTGTGAGAACTTTCTAGGTTCAACTACAGTGGCACAAGCAGTAGGATGCTATACATGAAGTTGGTATCATATGGAAGGAGAAGGTTCAAATCCAAGGCCACCTTGAACATGCCAAGCATGGCCCCTAACTGGAAAGCTGGGACAGAGGATCACAATGATGCCATCCAGTAAAGAAAAAAATTTAAGTATCTATCTCTTCCTCCCTCCTTCTCTTTCTCACTGTCATAAAGGGAAAAGAACTTCTCAACTCTTTGAAAACCATTAGCAATATATGCTTTGACTGTACAATCGTTTGATAGATAATAATTTCTTACCCTTCTAAGGTATCTGCATATGTGTGTGTGTATCCATCAAGATGGCTGATAATGAGTGGAATGTAAAAAAGTCTAGTTGGGGACAACAATCATTGATATGGCTAGTGCCCCAGAATGAGATTTTTAAAGAAATCTCAAAAAATTAGTGGTGGTCTTAATTTGTACTAATAAATACTTGCAACAAAACCAAAATGGTCACCTGACTACTGCCCCTAAGAGAACAGAAAAAAAATTCTTTCTGCCCATTTCGAAGTCTACAGCTGAGGACCTACCTACCTCCACCAGAGGATGTTTGGGAGTTCTAGATCCTTTGCTACCTACATGTACTTCTATCATTCTGTTACTACGACAGAGGACTAGGAGAGGGAAAGGTGGCCTTTGCAGGAGGGGAGTAGCTATAAAGGAAGTGGCTATACCTCCACAGTGTTCTAAATATGGAATTCCATTCTGTGTTTTAATAAAACAGTAGACAGACATGAGCCTTATTGTCAGAATTAAGGGAAATAAATTACATAGATTGGTCTATCAATGCCTATGAGAAATTCTATAAAGGGGGTTCTGAGTGTGCATGATAGGAGAACCAGATTTGGTCTAGAAACTCGGCATATTTAAGCAGCAGTCAGAATAAATAGGAGTTACTTTGGTGAAAAGCGAAGAATGATAGAGGATGTTCTAGACTGAAGTAAATACAAAGGTTTTGAGACTGGGAGGGGAATAACACATAAACATGTAAAGCTGAATTCATTTTCCTGTCACTTTACATATATTATCTTACTTAATCCTCATATGTACCCCCTGGAATGTGTACAATCCCCCCCCCCCCCAGTGTCAAATAAGGACATAGATTCTTAGTGAGAGGAATGAACTTGCCTGAGGTCACACAGCTACAGAACTCATATTTGAACTTAGATCTCATATTATTTCCTAATGAAACTGGACTCAATTTTAATCAAAATACTGAGTTTATTCATATTCAAACCATCACCAGAGCTCCTTTGGGCAGTTTGGCTTACAAATTTGTCTGATAAATACATTTTAAGCATCTGGGTGAATCAAGTTATTCTGCATCTAGAAGGTTTCAATTCACTTCTAAGGAGCTTTTTGTTCATTACTCATTTGTCACACTGAAATTAAGTGATGATATTAGAAATCAGTCAGCACCCTGCACTCTCCTTGCAAATAAAGACTAGCTTTAGAATTATTTAAGAAGGCTGACAGATGCTTTAAGATTATTCAACTTGCTTAAAGTAGAGAAAACAGACACCACATTCCGTCTTTTTTTACTTCTACATTTAAAATTTAAAACTTGTTCTAAAATTGACTATAAAGTATCTACCTTTGAATGTAGAGCTATTTATTCCAAAATGCCACGCTAGTACATATGGTTTATATCAAGTAGCCTTATCTTCCATACAGAAAGAACAAAGTGGTCTAGATTCACAGTGACAATTTTCATGTGTGTCCTAATGGCTGACAATTTCTCAGAAGGTATTATATCATAGGAAAGGTTTCAGCTATCATGGCTCTACGGATTGCCTAAAGGCTTAACAACATAAAGACAGAAAAAATACAGGAATGTTAACCTTTCAAAATAATAGAATTGTAATTTCTCCAAGTATCCAGAAGAGACAAGTGGCTTTGAATCTCTGGATTGACAACTTCTGCAACAAGCCGTGGTGAGATAATGTGTGTCACTTTGAAGCTTCAAGAATGCTTCCAAATCTTCAGTAATAGGAAACTAAATATGGCATGCATTGCTTCCTGTGCTGCTACCAACAAACAGTTCATGCTTAGTGTTCCCTTAAAGTCATGCCCAATCATGGTTCAGACAGACTTCCAGCCTGTGAAAATTATATCAAAACCTGGCTCTGTTACCAGCAACTGAAGTCCCTAAGGAGAGGACAGTGGCAGGACACTGCACTGCACATTGTATTGCTCATGAACAGATCTAACCCTGCTGACTCTTATGGAAATGCAGTTACAAATATATGCTATAAAACATCTGGGTAGACATTTGCAAAAGTCATGGTCATCACTTTCCAATGCTCCGGAGACAGGATGTCAGCCATGATGATTAAAATTCCATTTAAATTATAAATCTTCATTGGGTTAAAGAAAAACTTTTAATTCATAGTATTACCCATGCTAAGGGAATTTTTAATACCCTTTCCACATAAAATAATGCAGTTCTACATTTTCTGCCTTTTATCTTTGTTTAGATTAGCTGTCTCTTCCCATGTGAAATGCTCTAACCAGTCTCTCTCTACTAAAACCTTTTTGGACATATGCAACAGAACCATAGTTTAAAAAAATTTTCCAGAGAGCATGTGCACTTATCAGCATGAGACAAAGAGAAGAGGGAAAGAGATAGGGAAAAAGCATGTCCCAATGGGTCACAATCGTGGTGCAATTCCTTTTCCTCAATTTCTCCATCCCATCAGAATTTGGAGCAGGTGCACACACATGACCCCAATGTGTTTTTCATGTCACTGAGATCAGGACTCTAATCAGTTAGCCATGTAGAAACTTCTGTGCTATGGGGATGGTCCTCTTAAGTTTTTTTTTTCTTTTAGAAGTAATTTATTTTATTTCTTTTATGAGAGAGAGAGAAAAAGAGAGCAAGCAAGGCACTCTTGATGGGGTCTCATTATAACACAGTTCCCCTCCCCTCTGCCCCAACCTTCCAGCCAGCTAGGATCACAGCTCCATATGCATATACCCAGTGTGCTCAAATCTACCCAGGATCCAAAGCCTAGTCTTCTGCGTGGTCTCCAGCCTTCCAGAGTAGCAGTCTGTGATTTGTGCTAGCGAGGCTGGGCATGATTTTCTTATCTTTGTTTGGTAACATGTTGCTAAATCCATGTTCCTTCTTATTATTTTTTAGGTTGCTATAGGGAACTACTCAAATACCTATCAGTAATAAGGTGAATAAAGTAGAAATTATATAGCAGTGAAATTGTACCTTCTATAACTGCAGAAACATATGAGTGAATCTCACAAACATAATGTTGAACAAAAAAAGCCACACAGGAAGAGAACATACTGTTCAGTTTTAATTATATAAATTACCAAAAAATGCATGAAACTAATTATATAAATTACAAAAATAGAAGAAACTAATTTATGGTGTCAAAAAGGCAGGATTTTGAAAAATTTGAATAAAAAGAAGTAGGCTGAATAGGGACATCAGGAGGCTCTGGAGATAGTGGTTATACCCTTTTTCTTGACATGAGTATTGTTTTTTAGGCCTGTGTTAGTGTGAAAGTCATTTCAGAATAAGGTAACACTGATCTTGTGTTTAAAAATGTTGATATTGTATTTATTAAATGGGATTTTTATTTTCGGTTTTACTTTTAAAAATACATTGCTGGGACCAGCAGGTGGCGTAATGGCTAGGTCACTGGACTCCCATGTAGTCGACTGTGGTTCGAGTCCTGGACCAGGTGACTTAAACTCACACTGGGTGCGTGTGCCTGCGTGCCCAGGATCCTGAGAGGATAATGAAGGAGAAGGGATTGTGGCATGTCCATCCCCTCTGGGGGGTGATTTCTCGCTTTCTGTCTCTCTGTCTCTGTCTTTCTGGCAAGTGTATGCACCCTATAGCAAAAACCTCTCCAAAAAAAAAAAAAAAAATACATTGCACTAAAACACTATTTTGATGGTGAAGGCTGTAAAATTGTGTCTGAGGCAAGTGTCTTCCTTCCTAGACCCTCACCCAGGCCCTATGCCTCACAACGTAGAGAATGGAAGCTAAAAATACGCAAAATACGTCAAGTCACAAAGCTAACTTCTTCATCTTAGAAGGTATTTTTCCTCATTAGTTATAGATCTTATCACATCTGTCATTCTCTTTTTTTATATGGTGGTACATCATGGAATGAGTCTAACAACTTTCATATCCTCCATTAGCCAGGAAAGTCATAGCTCACATTTCCAAATGGGAAAAAAAAATTTAAACAAACAAACACACAGAAAGACCAAACACCTTCTTCAAGATTCACTCAAATATTAGAAAGTCGTTTGTGATTTTTGTTTCCCCAAGTCAGCAAATCAAGGAAATTCAGTTTGAATAAGATTCAATGTCAGAATAGTTTTTTTTGTTGTTGTTTGTTTTTCTTTTTTTTTTTTGTGTGTGTGTGTGTGTATGTCTTTTTTTTTTTTTTTTTTTTTTTTTTTTTTTTTTTTTTTTGCCAAATATGAAATCTATTCTTTGGCTTTCCCTAGGAAATATGCATTCTAAAGCCATCAGCAATTTCCCAAGATAAATGATCTTCCTCAAGGGAGATAATACTAACCGTCAATTATAGTAAAAAGTTGTAGAGTTTGTACTATTCCAATTAGTGACTTATGTGATATTTTTACCCTTTCTTTGATAAGTTATATTTAATGTAATTCGATTCTTTCTCTTGACACTCTAAAAGTTTATCAAGTACTTTTGTCACTCTTCCTACCTTTGCTTTTGCTTTAAAGTCTGGTTTGGAAGTCAATCAGAAGGCCTCTGCTTAATAATGGTACAGTGAGCAGTTGACAGTGCTGGGCTCACTTCTTCTCGACAAAATGATTACATCTACTGCACATCAATCACCTGACAGAACCAAAATAAAGCCAGCTTAATAGAACAATATTTCATGATAAATACCTTCCCTTGAAACTTCCCATCTTTGCCTCCACACTTATATCTTGATAAATGATGCTCCTTCACCTGGGTACTCCTTTTCTCTAAGCAGGAGGCCCATCGTCCTGTGACAGGATCCTACCGAATTCACTACAGCACCAAGATGTTTAAGGCTGTTTCCAAACACCATCTTCTCTGTCTCAGTATGTTTCCAGAAAAATCAATAAAAACTGAGAGGTAGCCCCAAGTTTAGAAAGGGCAGCTGTCTACCTTCGTTCAGTGGAACTACAACAGGTAGCAAGACACCTGTTCCTTACTTTCTGTCATCTTTGTGCCCATGAGCAAATCACAGGCTAATAGGATCCTTGCCTTCCTTAGCCAGTTTCACAGGTCTCAGGTGAGCACAGTCTAAGCTTTCCCGTTTTAGTGATTTCTTGCCATAGGAGAGTGAGAAGAATGATGTTTGTCACTTGAATGATTTTAGTAAGACAATCAAAAGCAACATGGCAAATAGCACAGGCGTAATCATGGACTCTTACAGGTTTTGATTACTGTGCTACTTTTTGTAAGTCAGTATTTGCTAGTCTCTGAATGCGTTTGTCTTTCCTTATACACATTCGATATTACTTAGCTCTTGCTGTCAAAATTGACACCCACAAAATCGGATGCTTTAAAGAGTAAGTATACATTACGGCTCACAAGTCCAAGGTTGATTCGGCCAGGCAGGAAGGCAGGGCATCTAGGGGGTGACTGGTCTAGAATGGCTTCACTCACTCGCATGGTGTCAACTGGATAGCAGCTGGCTATGACAATTGGGGCCTGGGTCACTTGTCTCTTATCATCTCACAGACTAGCTTCAGCTCATTTACATGGCAATGGCAGGACCGAAGGAAAGCTAAAGGAAGCACATATCACAACATTGTATCTGAACATTGTTTTGGCCAGAACAGGTCACAAAGCCAGCACAGATACAAGTGCTAGGGGGATACACATACATACATAGACACACAACCTCTTGGTAGGAGGACCTTCAAGATCACGTTCCATGGGATATGCATATTGGAAAAAGAAAAACTTATAGTCAATTTCATAATTAAGCTATGGTGAATTAAAGAGCTCCCAAATAATCAAGTGATAAGAAGTATACTTGCATGGATTTTGAACGCTATTAACCACTTTACAATTTTGATTAAATTTCTGAGAAACCAGTTGAATGAAATGATTTAATTTATACAATGCTATCTTTTACATTTTTATTTTTAATAAAAAGAATCAACTCAAAATGAGTTCATTTTAAGGAATAGATTTAAATGTTCTAATATAAATTTCTGCTTTGGTAGCATTATTTCACATTTATTTAAGTGATTTTTTTAGGGGCCAGCTTGAAACTCATGACAGGCCCCTGTCCATACTGCCCAAAATCCCAGGGGGAGAATGGAGGAGAAGAGATTATGGCATAGCCATCCCCCCCCCCCCCAGGGGATGATTTCTCACTTTCCTTCCTCTGTCTCTGGTGAGTGCACTCGCCCTATGACAAAAACCTTAAAAAAAAGAAAAAAAAAGAAATAAAGCTATTTTAATTATATTACCATTAACATGAGAAATTTAAGATCTTAAATTATATAAGAAAAAAATGGACAATAATCTATATTTCACAGGACATCTTTCTTTGTATAAAGTGGGAAATATTTACATATCATATCATTCAAAATGAATATCATTATCTGCTCACTTTGGTAACCATAAAGATGTTTCTGGTTTGTCTTTTAGTAGACCAAAGGAGTGTGTTTTACTTGAAAATGTATAGCCACCCCCTAATGAAACAGTCAAAGAACACAACACTAAGGAATTTAGCAAGACTAATGTAAGCAAAACATGCTTTGGAAGATTTAGTTTAGGAAAGCATTAAATAAAATAATTTATGTAAAAAATCATTAGAGTATCTGATATTTATCACTCAACAAATGGCATTTTTATTCTAGAGCTTAGCATAATACTCATTACTTTTGGGGGCTAAAATATTTTTTAATTGATTCTGTGAACAGCCTCCATTTATCATTGTAATACACTTATGCTAGTTACTTGTAACCAGTATATATTGTCATATACTACTTGTTAAAATAGCAGCCATTTTATAGTGTAACAGTTTTAATTTTTATTTCTGTAGGCTTTATTATTTCCTGTTAATTTGTCCTTTAGAATGAGATTATTTTCAAGTAGAAGCAATACTATTTTATTGACAAATTTTAAACAAGGGTGAATATTATTATTTCAAATATTTGTATACTAAAAAGCTTAAGTAAAATGTGAGAAATACTAACTGCAAAGTTTCAGTAATCTTCAACGGACATGCAAGAAGTCAATTTATTTTAAGGAAAAGCAAGACGAAGTGTTTAAACTAATGCTTAAAAACTTAATTATACTTTCTGTATTTTGGTCATTTTTTACTTTAGGCTTGTAAAACTTCATGTGTTGATATGAATTTTTATGGTTCACTACCATGAGGAGCAATTTTATAAAATGTATCAGTAATTTTTTTGCTTGTTATTTTAGTCTTTCCTCTGAGATTGAGTCATCAACAAACCACGAAACAAACTTTTCACAGGGTCATATAAATTGTCTGCAGACAGAGAAGACAAATTCAGGACCTTAGCATATTCATCAACATCATGAGCTATTTTTGCCTAATTGAAGGTTATAAACACTGTAATTAAATATATATATATATATATATATATATATATATATATATATATATTTGTGTGTGTGCATGCATGTGCGCACTCACACATACATGCATCTCTGAGTATGTGTTTGTGTGTATATATGTATACACACATGTATGTATATATTCTTTTTTTTTTTTAAAGATTTTTGCCATAACACATGCGCACTTGCCAGAAAGAGACAGTGAGAGGTAAAATGCAAAATCACCTCACAGGGGGATGGCCACACTGCAATCCCTTCTCCACTATCCTCCTGGGATTTGGGGTATGCACACACAAGCTTCTGATATGATGTTCAAGCTGTCAGGTCTTGGACTCAGACAATGGTCAGCCTTGTGGGACTCCAGCGTCTAACCACCACACCACCTGCTGGCATACACACACACACACACACACACACACACACACACACATATACACACATACATATATACGTATATATATGTGTATATATATATATATATTTATATGTATACCTAAAGATATCTCTCACTCTGTCTCTCTCTATACACACATACACACACACCTGTGCTTGTATGTATATTTTGAGAAAAGATGCTAAAAGGGTTTTTGTAGTTAAGCTAGCTTGAAGACCTAGAATTTTGTTGTAGAAATATTGTGAGGATACATAAGATTACTATTACAAAGTGCTTAAAATAGTGCATGTCCTTGGTCTGCCTGTGGTGTGGTGGTTACAGTGGCTGGATTGCACAAAGCCAACTGCACAGTTTGAGTCTCAGACCTAACAGCTTGAAAAATATACTATGTGCATGCATGAGCATGCCCAAAATCCCAAAAGGGAATAGAAACAGAGGAGAAGCGATTGCAGCATGACTATTCCCCGTGGGGATGCCTTCTCTTCCTCCCTCTCCCCCTGTCTCTCTCTGGCTAGTGCACACATTCTCTTGGGAAAAAATATATATAGTACATTCCAAAATGTGTGCTGAAACACTATTACACTATCATTAATATCATTATTATCTTAAAATATTTTGCATTGTTAAGATGTCTATGAGATTGAGTCTCTTGAAAGAAGTCTATGAAAGCAGTTTAATTGATCTCTCCTTTGCACACTATGTTCTTATTCCTATCTACATGAGTGCTTTAATTGAAGTTAATGTAAGGGAAGAGTTTAAGTACAGGACCTTAAATAATTCTAATTATAATCATAAACTAGACCATGGAAAGGCAAATTATTCTCACGTCCTCAGCTAATATTCTCTATGTGCTCGGTCATTTTCCACACAGTAGTGCAAAGTCCTGAGTTTGACATAGAGCTAACGTATTTTCTTCTCAAAGAAAGTAACAATACAATATCGCTAACTCTTTTATAGCGATGTTTACTTTAGAATCCCCCCCCCCCCCCATTCTATTCTCTGCATCTTCCGTCTTCTCCTTCACAAATACCATTTCTGTGAGAGGAAAAACCCAAGGACGCCTAAATGCTACCCTGGATTCCGTAAGCACTGGCCTTTGGTGTGTCCTTTAGGTATAAGCCTCTTTAGGGGAGAAACTATGTTGACTGAACTTGCTTTTGCACAGTGAGGAACTGGCAAAAGAGCCCAGAAAGATATTTAATCAATACTGACTAAGGATGATAATTGGAGAGGTGAAGGAAAATCTATGTGCATTTCTTTGGAAAAGCCTGAACTATCAGAAACAAGATATCAATTTAAAGCTTAATCTGCTGTAACCAACCAATTTATAGGAAAATATTTTTAAATGAACTCCATGATCACGTCAGCTATCCTTGAGTACCACAGTGAGATGGGGAGTGTGCTTATTACTTGAAATAGAAATGTCATTAAGGCACCTATTCTGTACCAGAAGAACACTGGGACTGTACTACGGTGATTTTTTTTCTAGGATATTTATATTTAAACATAGTCAAGAAGAATAAAAGTGATTGAAGCTTAAATGCATGAATAAAATTTTAAACCCAAATAATAGATAAATCAGGTTTGGGCAATTACAATAATCTATTCATCTGACATAAAAAAGGGATGCATCCAGAAGAAAATATGGGGTCATCGGAAAAGTCATGATTCAATTTTGCGTAGGAAAAAATAAAAATATGTCATGAGTTTACCAACGACCCAGTACATTTTTTCAGTTTATGATGATCTCTGTAGTGCCTTTGAAGTCAAAGACAAACATATTAATAAAAATAACAAATATTTATCAATATGCATTTCAAGGAACTAACAAAAATATATGTTTTGCATAATGAGAACAAAAATCTATTAATTAATGGGAATGGGACTTCAATAGATTGGGCATGAGCCGTTGAGACTTTATCAGTTTTCCTCCACTGTGCTCCACGACTATTCCTCCTGGAGAAGCCTGGTCTGCATTTCTTAATATGAAGGTATCTGTAGGATATACCTCTGCAAGACCCACACTGATCTATTATCTTCTTAGACAGGAAAACAATTTTGGTGCTTCTCTTAGCAACATTTTGGTAAGGTTAGGGGTATAATGTCATATGAATTTTTCTCAAAGATGAGATCCATGGCCCATGTCCTCATAGTCCATCCATACTTTGTTACATAAGGTTTACTTTCTTTACCCACTAAGCTGATTGCTTGCTTATTCTTGAGGAAAACAAATTAAAAAAAAGAACACTTTCCTTTTCTTCTCTGATTCTGTCAATCTCTCTCATATATATATATATATATATATATATATATATATATGCATATATATTCATATTGACACACCTATAATACATATATGAATTTAATAGTATATTAATAATTTTATGTGGATTATTTCCATAAATTTTCATACTAATAGTATAAACTTAGATGAAGTTTCAGTTTTAAAAACTGAAAATTGCAAAATAACATTAGTG